>CM060435.1:12654159-15057013 GCA_030545235.1 Helianthus tuberosus
TCAAAAGAATCATTTGCCACTTATCAACTTGCACAATGACAACTTGACGAATGACGAGGACACGCACAAGGTGTTTTTTATTTTATTTTATTAAATTAAAAAAATAATATTTTAAAATAATATTTTTTGAATCACATATATAATACACAATACATTTACGTATGTTTGCTTAATAATGACAAATAAGACATGTATGTTTGCTCACCCTATATCTATCAAACACTATATATACTTATACTATTCTTCTAGTTTTTTTTTTTTGAGTAAACTGCCATTTTGGTCCCTGTGGTTTAGGCACTTTTGTCATTTTAGTCCAAATCTCAAACTTTTTAAATCCGGGTCCCTGTGGTTTCACTTTTATTGCCATTTTAATCCAAAATTAAGAGTAAACTGCCATTTTGGTCCCTGTAGTTTCACTTTTATTGCCATTTTAGTCAAAATCTCAAACTTTTTGGAATAGTCAAAAAAAAGGGAGATTTTTGAATTTTGGACTAAAATGGCAATAAAGATGAAACCACAGGGACCCAGATTTAAAAAGTTTGAGATTTGGACTAAAATGGCAAAAATGCCCAAACCACAGGGACCAAAATGGCAGTTTACTCTTTTTTTTTAATCAAAACTGTTTCTGTGACCTTTAGCTATAAAAGTTTGCTATTTACTTATAATAGCTTTTTAAAAGTATAGTATCTAAATAACATAGAAATTTTGTACTTTCTCGTTATTACTTTTAAATTTACATTTTTTTTTTATCTTCTAACATATATAATCACTTTGTTAAAGATTGTGTATCCAAGCGATGAAATTACGCAATTTGTAGACATAATAAAAACAATGTTGGATTCTATGGACGACGGAGAGATAAGTGTATCTGCTTATGATACGGCTTGGGTTGCACTCGTACAAGATGTCAATGGAAATGATGGTCCTCAGTTTCCGTCAAGTTTGGAGTGGATTTTGAACAATCAACTATCCGATGGTTCTTGGGGCGACTCTTTAATATTCTCGGCTCATGATAGGCTCATGAATACATTGGCTTGCGTTATTGCACTAACTTTTTGGAACGTTCAACATAGTAAATGCCAACAAGGTAAATCTTGTTCATTAGTCCATTGTGCCCAAAATCCTTGTTCATTCACATTCTAGCTTGTGTCACTATTTTCTACAAAAGTGGTGTGTGTATATATGTAGGACGTTCAATACAGAACCATATTTAAGTAGATATGCGTGAAAACCGCATAAATATTTGTAGTGTGTACATAATAACCATATTTAAGTAGAAATGTGTGAAAACCACATAAACATTTATCACTATTGTTTTTTTTGTTTTGTTTTTTTTTTTTTTTTTTTTGACTAATATTTTTGGTGACGTACTCGATCAGGATTGAAATTTCTGAAAGAAAACATAAGCAAACTTGAAGACGAGGATAGGGAACATATGCCGATTGGTTTTGAAGTGGCGTTCCCTTCACTCATAAACATGGCTCGTAAGCTAAAACTCGAAGTCCCAGAGGATACTCGCACAATGAAAGAGATCTATGCAAGTCGAAACCTCAAGCTCTCAAAGCAAGTATTTTAAAGCCACTATTTTTAAAAGAAAAAAAAAGTGTTGATATCAAATTTGACGGAACTAGGTGGTCAAGGGGATCTGCTAACCCCTGATCACCAAATTTTGTATTGTTTAAATCTTAAGTTTTTTATTAAAAAAAAAAAAAGATAAGTTTGAACCCTCAGTTTTATGATGGGCCTCGTCGCCTCGACCAAGAAATCCTGGTTCCGTCATTGATCAAATTAGGTTGCTCTAGTAGGAAAAACCGATATACAAACATAAGTGTGAGGTTTTGTTTTTATGTTGAAAAGGATACCGAAGGAAGTACTACACAAAGTGCCTACAACTTTACTTCATAGTTTGGAAGGAATGCTTGATTTGGAGTGGGAAAAGCTTCTAAAATTGCAGTGCAAAGATGGATCATTTCTCTTTTCTCCATCATCTACTGCATTTGCACTCATGAATACAAAAGATAAAAAGTGTCTTCAATATCTTACAAATATTGTTACCAAATTCAATGGTGGAGGTATGTTTTAGTTGTTAAAAAGGGAGCTTGTTTATTATTATGGAAGCTTAACAAGTTTTTGTGTTATGATATGTTGTAGTCCCGAATGTCTACCCGGTGGATCTTTTCGAACATATATGGGTCGTTGATTACCTTCAACGACTTGGGATTTCTCGTTATTTCAAGCCGGAGATCAAGAATTGTGTTGAGTATATCCACAGGTATATATGCAAGTTACTACCACACATGTACACACTATTTGTTGATTTTTTACACGTGACCTCTATATGTTTATATATAGAGAAACTCTTATAATAAGTATTAATCTTTTTATAGTTGTAATATTTATCATTATAAACACCCCCCCCCCCCTCCCGCGCGCACTCACAGATTAGCATGTATAGTGAAATATTGTGTAACCTCAAACGTAGCGAACACAATTAGTACACTCTAGAATGCCACATATAAGTTGTATATAAAATGTTATATCATTGTAGTTAAAGCATTGTTTTGTGGTACACAAATCACCTCCTAAATCTAAGGGTACAATTTACGCAAATGAATCATAGAAATGGTAATAAGATAGTTTGATGATGAATCCGAATGAACTCAATTTTAGGTATTGGACGAATGATGGGATTTGTTGGGCGAAAAACTCAAATGTACAAGATCTTGATGATACCGTGATGGGCTTTAGGGTTTTGAGAATGCACGGTTATGAAGTCACTCCAGGTTGGTTTTAGGCTTTGTCACGCCGTCATCAAAATCTTTAGCGACAAAATCGGGACTAATGAGCATTTTTGCGACAGATGTGTTTCGACAGTTTGAGAAAGATGGTAAATTTGTTTGCTTTGTGGGGCAGTCAACACAAGCCACCACTGGGATGTTCAATTTGTATAGGGCTTCACAATTTCGCTTTCGTGGAGAGAAAATTCTCGACGATGCAAAGAAGTTTTCGTATAACTACTTGAAGGAGAACCAATCGACAAACAAGCTTCTCGATAAATGGATCATTTCCAAGGACTTGCCTGGAGAGGTATATCATATATGCAAAAATTGCTTCGATGACAATTATCGACAAAATCTCTAGAAATATTTGCCAAAAGGCTCTATCGTGACATCTTTTATACAAACTTACTTATAGAGACTTATTTGAACTATAAATCAACAGGTTGGATATGCACTAAATGTACCATGGTATGCGAGCTTACCTCGACTCGAGACAAGATGCTACTTGGAACAATATGGAGGCGAGGACGATGTTTGGATCGGGAAAACCTTATACAGGTATGACACGTTTAAAAGACGAAAGTCGCGACAACATTTTGAAAATGTTACTAAATTTGATAAGAGTAAAATAGATCTTGTACTACACCTAAGAGTAAAATTGATCTTGAGGGTAAAAAGTGAAATTCTATTTCTTTAGGTTTTGCTTTCACCCAAATTATGTAATTATTATCTCTTTATTAAATTAAGTCAACATGGTAAGAATATTATTATCATGTGAGATACTAGATACTAATAGTTCAAACTATAACCTATATAATTATTCTATGACCAATAATACTTCTGACTTTCACTTCCGTTGCGGAGGGGTCTAAGAGAAAAGTCAGTTTCAATTGTTCATTGGAGGCAAACGGAGTTTCTTTTTCATTAGAGTTGGATTCCCTTGTCATCGAAAGTAAAAACTTATGAGTATCATTGGTCACGTTTATGGATTAATATATGTTGTAGTTTGGATTATTAAAATCCATTTTTTTTAAATAAAACTTTATGCATTGCAACATCATGTGATATCATGTCAAATTCTAAATATTAGTATAATAGTATTATTATTTTCTAACAATAATATATAATTGTTATAAACTTAGTAAAACATTATAATTATAAATAAATATAAGATTGCAAGTAGGCTGGTATGTCTGCATTGATAAGTTATCAGGATTATGGTTCCACCTCGTTGGGGTGCTATTATTGCTTATGAGTAAAAACAACTGTATGCCTCGAATTTATTCACCTGCAACATATTCTTGGATTTTTCCTTAAAGTTCTCTGCACAATTTTGGTAGTCAGTTGCATGCTTGCATGCATTCTAATTTGTTGTCGCTACTACACAATATGTATGCATGGACTGATCTAGTGCTAATGCTAATTAACATATTTGTTTTTATTTAGGGAGATTGGCCTGTAATAATCTCTGGCTAGTAGACGTTATTAGCCATTAACAGTCTCATTTTTTTAGTATTCCTCTTGTCAGTCTAACCTTTAACATATTTTTCCTCCACCGGTCATCCGTTAAAAAAACTTAACGGAGTTAAGTTTTTTTCCAAATTACAAACAGATGTTTTAGGGCTTTTGATCAGAACGACGATACGAGTCGATTGATGTAAAACTTACCTCGAAACGGTGCTTCAAACGACGAAAACGGTGCTTCAATTCGGGTGTTCAAACTTCCAATTAACAAAAATCAAGTCGTTTGGAGCATTGTTTCGGGGTAAGTTTTACATCAATCGACTCGTATCGCCGTTCTGGTCAAAAGGCCTAAAACATCTGTTTGTAATTCGGTAAGTTCTTTTAACGGGGGACCGGTGGAGGAAAAATAGGAGAAGGTGGGACTGACAGAGAGAATATTCAAAAGTAGAACTGTCAATTGCCATTAACGTCTACTAGGGATTATTACAGACCAATTTCTCTTTTATTTATATTGTTTGTAAATAATTAAAGTAATTAGTTAATGAAATTATGAAAATGTAGGATGGGAAAAGTGAGCAACAATACGTACCTTGAAATGGCTAAACTGGACTACAATAACTGTCAAGCCATGCATCAGCTCGAATGGAACAGTATTCAACAGTAAGATACTCGGTCTGCTATTTTTGTCACGTAGTTTTACAAATATAAATCACTTTGTTTAAAAAGCGTATTCCTCGAGGCTCGCTCGAAATTAGTTTGTTTAAAAATGAGCCGAGCCTGAGTAAAGGTAAGCTCACTTGTTTGTTTGTTTAAATTAAAGCTCAAATTTTAATCTCTCTCTCTCTATATATACATATATATAGTGAAAGTGTAAAATACAATATTCCTTAACGTACGATAGAAAATTATAACGTGCGTAATTATTTTTATAACATGCGTGATTAGGGTTTACCCCATGATTTCTGATTTTGTACATGCGTGATTATGTTCATGCGTGATTATATGTTTTTGTTCATGCGTAACCAGAGTTTGATTTTTATAACATGCGTTATTTAATATTGTACGCATTGCACGTTAAGGAATATTAAATTTTACATTAGACCCAAATTATGCATTGAACGTAGATTATAAATTCTGCATTATATGTATTATTATGTGTAAAAAAATAATATAAAAAATAAAAAATAAAGGAGTTGTCTCCAGCTTTTTGCGAGCTAAGCTCAAGCTCAACATTTAAGCTCTTTAAGATAAACAATTGAACCGAGCTGGCTCATCTAACCTCAAGCCTGAGCTCAAGCTATCTCAGCTCGGTTCGTTTACAACCCTAGTAGAATTCGGTAAAATTTTTATTTTATGTGTAGATGGTATGTGGAATTTGGTATCAAACAGTTCGGGACAAGCGATCTCACAAGCCTTTTGGTCGCGTATTACCTGGCGGCAACCAGCATATTTGAACCAGAAAGGTCCAAGGAGCGAGTATCATGGGCGAAAACTGCCATATTGATCGACGCCATCTCAAAGTTTTTTGATTCACCACAACTCTCAAAAGATGATAGACAAGCTTTTGTCGACGATTTTCGAAAGAAATCTACTTCCAAAAGACATTCCATGTACGATTTTTTATATGTTATCTTAAATTTAAAATTACAACCTAAAACCTAAAGATAAGTTTGTTTAACATTGTTCTTGATTTGTTTGGTTACAAAGAAATAGAGAACCGTGGCAAACGGTGATGGTTGCACTGCAAGGAACCCTACACGAGCTTGCCTTGGATGCACTCATGGTTCATGGTCAAGACATCCACCAATACCTCCACCATGTGGTAAGCTCGATATAACCCTTAAGGATTTTTATTAAATATTTTTAGGTGTTTTTTTTTTAAATATCGTATTTGTAAATGATTTATAAAGTAAGTGTAAAACTAGGTAAGTCGCAGGGGTGGGAAGCGACGGTCACAGGGTAGCGAGTTTCACGTGAATTTTTTTTTCGATATTTTATCAAACATACATTTTTTAAAAATTTTACAAAAAAATTAATAATAAAAATACAGTGTTGGTTAGTATTTTTTTTTTCTCTGCGTTATGATGTAAATTTGATCGAAAATCAAGTTGTATGTGAAATAAAATATTTATTTATGTTTTTGGAACCAAAAAATATTTTATTTTAAATGCAACTCGATTTTTAATAAACTTTACCTTGGACGTGGAAAAAAATTAAACAAAACTATATATTTAAAATTTTAAAAAGAAAACAAATATTACAAGCTATATAGAAAAATCAAGTTATATACTTTATGAAACCTAAATCAAGTTATATGCTTTATGAAACATTGAAATAAATAACTTTCACAAATGTGAAACACGCTTCCCTTTAGGGATCAACATGGTATCGAACCAGTACCGATACTGAAAAATAAAGAAAATGGGTACCGGTATTTAGCAGTAAATAGACCAAAATACCAATACCGTACAGGTACCGAAAAATGGAAAAAATGGGTATCGGTTCGGTACCAATACCCAGTACCAAATACGCATCCTACTTTTCCAGTTAACTTTGCTTAAAGTCACCTCCTACCCCTACCACAGTTTTAAGGTTAGTTTAGTTTCTCTAAATCTAATCACTTATAAATACAAATGATTTTTTTTCTAAACCACCTATAAAATATATAAAAAAAATAAAAAAAAAAACCCTTATGTGATTTGTGACAGCTTGTGTAGTCTACAATGACACTTGTATTTTTTTGTGATTAGTGGGAGATGTGGTTGATGAGATGGCAAGATGGAGAAGACGTGGCACTACAAGCTCAACTGATAATACATACAATAAACATAACTATTGGCAGATTGATATCAGATGAACTTTTGGCTCATCCTCAATATCAACGGCTTTCAGCCGTCACTAATAACCTTTGTATAGAACTATTTAAGTTCCACAAGTCCAAGGTATAATGATAGTGTTAAAACATAACTAAAATAAATCCTAACTGATATATTATATATTATGAATAATAATATACAGGACCGTCTTCGAAAATCACAAAAAAAAATGCCGTCATGTGCGAGATAAAAAAACTGGACCCTATTCATTAGTTCTTTATATTTGTTTATTGATTTGGGTCAAGTCATTAATTCATTACACACTAAAGCGATTGGGTTTCTGAATTTGATTGGTAAAAACAGTTAGGCTTTAACGTTTTTGGTTCATAAAC
Source organism: Helianthus tuberosus (assembly GCA_030545235.1). Taxonomy (NCBI): domain Eukaryota; kingdom Viridiplantae; phylum Streptophyta; class Magnoliopsida; order Asterales; family Asteraceae; genus Helianthus; species Helianthus tuberosus. The sequence continues at coordinate 12,661,612 of CM060435.1, forward strand.
CCAAGACCTTTAAGCTTTTTTTTCTTTAAAAACATACAGATATTTTTTTAAATATATATTTATAAATTTATAATTATTTTTGTCGGGCCATATTTCTATTTGAGCCCAGAGCGGTCACCCACCCGGCACTTGCTATGGCAGGCCCTGATGATACATAAGTTCATATATTAAGGCCGGATTGAATTTTATTAATATTCTTTCGTTTTTTGTTCACTTTGATTAAAAAACATGTTTTGATGTCGTTAGGAGAATGGCACCACGCATTGCGACAATGGGACTACAAACACGGCAATAGACTCCAAAATGCAAGAACTAGTGCAACTTGTGCTGAGCGACTCGCCCCACGATGACCTTGATCGAGATGTGAAACAGACGTTTCTAACTGTAGCAAAAACCTTCTACTACAAGGCTTACTTTGATCCAAAGACGATAAATGTTCATATCTCCAAAGCAATGTTCGAGGTTGTAACATGAAAATAGTAGTGGTAAGTGCCATATTTCTTGCTTTTATGTAAAAGAAATATGGTTGAATAAGTGTAATAGCTAAGGTCTTTACGGTTGTGTCTCCATAACCGAAAGCATAATCAATAATTTCAGTTATTGTAATAAAATTTCGTTCAGTTCGGTTAATTTTGGTGTTCGGTTATTGATTTGATCCTCAATTGCTTTTTTTTGTTGTAGCAAAAGTAAATAAGTAATATATTTGTAGTGAAAGTGTAAAATACAATATTTTTTAATGTACAATATAAAATTATCCATGTTATAAAATTCAAAACCCTAATCATGCATGAAAAAAACCATAATCACCCATGTTGAAAAATCATAACCATGTGTGATTATGGTTTTTCAACATGTGTGATTTATGGTTTTTCAACATACGTGATTAGGGTTTTCAATTTTATAACATGCGTAATTTCATATTATAGCATCGCTTGTTAAGCAATATTGTACGTTAACCTTCCCCACATATGTAAGCCAGTATTGGAATCTACTTGTAGCTAAAAATTTTGTAACCGCATATAAAAAAAGTCATATCAAACATTGAGATTTCTAGCAAAACCTTTAATTATTATATATATATATATATATATCAAAACTAGTTTAAGTACCCGTGTGTTATACGGGTGGCTAAACAGGAAAACTAAGTCCTTCAAAATTGTGAAGTAAAATTATACTTTTATATACGTTGAAATATTAACGAAAATATTAGAGAGTACACGAAAAAATTGAAATTCGTGAATACAACAAAAAATACAACTTATTGAAGATCTCTTTATAAACAACGGGGAAAAATGCTCGGATAGTCCCTGTGGTTTCGCATTTTTTCACCTATAGTCCCCAACTTTCTAAAACTACCTGAATAGTCCCCAAGTTTTCAATTTTTGTTCCCGGATAGTCCCTGGCGCGGATGGAGGTTAGTTTTTTGTGTTAAGTTGATGTAAAATGACAAAAATACCCTTACTATAAAAAATAACAATAAAACATTAAAAAAATATAATTTAAAAACAAAAGTGGGCCCACCTTTTTACCCCCACCCCCTCTCCCCTTTAAGCTTTCTCTCTTCCTCTTTCTTTGTCCCTGCAAGTTGCAAACACCCAAAAAACAGAGATACCCAGCCTTTGAATCATGATACTCTAATGTGATACTCGATTCGTGATACTCTCATATGAGGATCGTGATATAATGATGAACAGATTATGAACTTGATACAGATTTGAACTCGATGCACGAAACAGATCTGATGCATTCAAGAACAGATCTGAATCACCTTCGTTCCAGAATAGGAGCCCAGTAAAAGCTATCTGTACTTGCTGATTTGATACGGCTGGGATTGAATATTATATTTAGCTCAGGTAAATACTTTTAACTTATTTTCCCTTATACGGGCTTGGGGTACGGTATATAAATACCGCTTGGTCGGGCATTCGACCTTAATCGATTGGTGGTTAAGTATTATCGAGATGACCCGTTTAAATATGTTTTGTTTGCTTAACGCCTTTGGGAGGTTAATGACCATGTCCCGGATATCCTTGGCATCATCTTACGAGATGGCCACGACCTAAGCGCGGGGTGTAGGCGTACACCCGTCAGTGCATAAATAAATAATGTGGTGTGTCTATTGATCTTTAACCCGACATGAACCGGGCTACTGAACGCATAAGGAACATGTAATCCTTTTACAAGTTTATACATTCAAATAATTATCCCAAGTTATAAAAAGCTTGTGCCACGTGCATTCAAATCAATTTTATTAAACTTTTCAAAATGAGTCGGTTGAATTTATTTACCAGTGTAAACTGACGTATTTTCCCAAAAAAGGTTAAGTGCAGGTACTAAGCGAACTAGGCTGGCTTTCTCCTAGCGTCCACAATAAGTCTCGCAAGCTCGGACGTCAAAAACTGTTGAACAATGTTTCCTATTTATTTTTGATCCACCTGTGGATTATTTTCAACTGTTTGTGATACTTGATATTACAATTATATCCGCTTGAAATATATCTATCTTTGCTTCCGCTGTGCATTTAAATATTGTGTCGTTTGACTATAATGTTACCAACCACGTCACGTTACTCCCCCACCGGGCCCACCGGTCAAATGTGGAAATATCGGGGTGTGACACTTTCCCCTTAACTATTGAAAAACGCTGCAATATTACCCCCTGAAACGTGAAAAGATATTTTTGCCCCTGATAATAATAAGAAAATAGAAGTAAATAACACATTTACACCTTGTGTTTTACCTTCACTAACACGTTTACACCCTGCTTATTATAGTGTCTTTTCTGGTGATGTTCCGACCACCAGAGCACTTAACTCCGGCCTTCTCCGACGATGTTCCGATAACCGGAGCACTTAACTCCGCGCGATAGTAGTTTCGGATCTTCACTATTTCACCTACAAACAGATCGCCAATTATCACATCCGATTCCATCACCTTATCATCCTCATTCTGGATGCCAATTTTATTATCCTTTTTTGCAGCTTTATGAATTGAGTCTTTTTGGCGATTGTTTTTTGGATTAAAAGCACAACCTTTCAACTTGGTGATTATACAATTTGATTTGATTTTCACTTTGAAAGTTTTGGCAAACGTGCCTTAATCGGATTTCAGTTTGTTTAATCCCTTTGCTTTTAGGTATTTATAACGTAACTCTGATATTATGTTAAAATTTGCAGAGATTAATACAAAGCTAAATAGCAGAGTACAACAAAACAACGAACATTCAATGAAGCAAAACTTATTTTCTACAAACGAAACTGCAAGTTGTACTCCAATACTTCCAAGCCAACTTTCAAAATGTGGTTGAAACTGTGATATTGAAGTTTACTATATAAATATGGGTAAGATTACGAAAATACCCTTTTAGTAATGTTACAGTTTTACCCCTCAGGGGGTAATATTGCAGCGTTTTTCAATAGTTGAGGGGTAAGACGACAAATTTTTCCTGGGAGGGGGTAAGAATGCCAATCGCATCTAACCCCAAGGGGTAAAATTGCAGTTTACTCTAAAATATGAGTTAACTGTCATTTTCTGTAACATCTGTGCTTGTAATCATTGTGAACAGTTCCTTTATCAATAAAACAATGTTATTTGATCCCAATGTTTGTTTGGTTGTGTTTTACATTTTTCATGTTTTAACTTTTGTTCAATTTCAAACTCTATATCACTTTCTGGAGAGTTATACGCAAACTAGTGCGTAAACGTACTCAGTTTAATGCGACAAATACTCCGGAACATCAACATATACTTAACATACCTTAAATAACCTTTACATAACTTAGAAATAAGTTTTAAAGGCTTTGGTATGGCAAAAACAAGTTAATTCGCTTACAGGGACTAAACCTGACAAACTGCGAAAGTATGCCAATTTAAACAGTAACGAACATTCCGGAACATGACCATAAGTTAAACACACCTTAAATATCCTTTATGTAGCTTAGAAATAGGCTTTGAGGGGTTCGGTGTGCTAAAATAAACTTTTGGGTCGTTCAGGGACTAAAAGCGTCAAAAAGTGCACAAGTTTGCACTTTTGCGCATAACTCACGTTCTGAATACATCCGGACATCCAAAAATTTATGTAAGCACTAAAATATTTTATTTTAGTGTTTGGCATAAGAAAAATCCATTCGTTGCGTCATTTGGATCGTTTTTCGCGCTTATGCGCATTCCGTCGTAATTAAGCGATCATCGCGATCGTACGACCAAACGAACCAACATCCGGCATATTTTTGAGCATGTTTCATGTCCACAATGTTTAGGCATCATTTTAGGGCCTTAAAGTTGGCTTGACGGGCCTTAGAAGTGCCGGAAATAGGCTTAAACACCAACAGGGACCAAAGCTGTCAAAATGCAAACTTGTTTCTGATCTGTGCAGGCCAGGCGGCCCGCGTAAGATCAGTGTGTCCCTTACGCGGCCCGCGTCAGGGTCCCAGATCAGATAAGATCGATTAGTCAGCAGATTACAGCTGTTTAACTCACAACCACAAACCCACACTTGCCCTTTCAGCTCATTAGGGGCCATTTTTAGTTACCACAACTTTCCAACAAGTGTACGCACGAGATTCGATCACGTTTTCCAAGAAACGATCCTAACGGTTCGGGAAATCCTATAAATACCCATCACATTTTCACTCATTCCTCACAAGAATCTGATCTAATGTGCTCTAAGTTGAAACCTTTGTTTCATACCTGAGCTATTTTGATCTAGATTAGCATTCGGGGACCCTTCGTAAGTATTCCTTCGTTCTTTTATTGCTTTTCGAGTCCGAAAGTCAAACTTTGTTTGACTTTCTGCGTTGACCAGTTTATGGTCAATGCTAAGTTCGTTTGAACTTCGCAACGTGATTGTAATCACGATGGTTATAGTCCCTTGTGACTATGCCTACTGATTACCACGTTGTCTAGGGTCGTAAGGGTAAGCGATCTAATAAATCGCTTATACCTTCGAACCCGACCCATTTGGTCGATCATTAGGATCCGACCAAATACATTAGGTGACCATAGTATATAGGGAATAACCTTCCGAGGTTATACCTTATGGTCGCTTCGTTTAAGTAGTTGTACGATAGGTAGTTTATATGCCTTAGGTAAATTACCAAAATACCCCTTTAATGCCAAAATTCATTTTAAACATATGTAACATAACTTCTGACATCTAAACTGATTTGAAAACAATATTAGACATGTTAAGGCATATGTTACTTGTCATAGGACTAGTTAGACGGTCCAAACGCGTTTTACGCGAACGACGCGTTAAAGTAGCATAAGCTTCCTAAACGGGTCGTAATGGGTCGTAAACACTTAGGTTAGGTTTCATTTAGTATGTAGGCCTTGTTAAACCATACTACATGAGTTCCAATACTCATTTGGTTTACGAGCCCTCATTCTATCCGATCTTCCGATATAGGTCCGGATTATTAACATAGTTACCTATATTAGGTGTCGTTTGATTCCGTGATCTCTAGCATTGCTTGGTGGTTATCTTATGACTTCTGAGCAATCTCAAGTGAGTACATAGAACCCATCTTTACTGTTTTCCAAACTGTTTTGGGGTGAAACACATGTGCCTACTTGTTACTTTCATGCTTTCATGTTTTCACATCATATACCTGCTATGTTTGTTAGTACATTATAGTACATGATTTCATTACATTTCATGCTATGTATGCCCATTGTGTACGTATTTAGTACATCGTTTTACATTACATTTCATGCTATGTATGTCCATTGTGTGCATACTTAGTACATTGTTTTACTTTACATTTCTGCTATGTATGTTGACTGATAGCATGCTAGCACATTGATTTACATGACTTTTCTGCTTTGTATGTTAACTTAGCATACTTAGTACATTGTTTTCATATGACATGTATACAACTGCTATAACATTTGGTTTGCATAAACGAGACTTATATACGTTCATTAACATTAGCTACGCCGCTCGGTAGTAAGTACTGGTACCATAGGACTTGACAAATCCCATTCCTGACATCCCGGGTTTGTTTGGATGTAAGGAATGACTGAATCCGAAAACATTACTTTTGATAACCTTGACTGAAAGGGTTATCCGACTGTCTCAAGGCTTGAATGTATGCGTTAACTTACCACATAAATGTTTGTATCAATGTAACATGCATTCACTTTGCAAAACATAACTTTTGATACATTCAAAATACTTTGTTTTGTACATTTCCACATTTGGTTTATGTGACAATACTTTACTTACCATACATAACATTTGTTATACATTACTTGACTACTTTTGGACTTCTTAACATCTGACATGGTTTATACAAGGACTTTTGACAATTGGTTTAAACATAGACTTTATACATAGTTGGTTTGTTTAAGTGACTTGAGTAACGAGATGTGAGTAATATGATACAAGTATGGTGGATACGCCGCTGGTACTTCCTATATATAAGTGTTTGTATTATATTACATATCATAGCGTTATTTGAATCATTTAATTTGGACTTATACATTTTACACAAGTAACACGATTTTCACAAGACTTTGGTTTACAAACAATTTACTTTATACAACTCATTTTACTTGGTTATACATTTAACCATACATTATACTTTTATTTATACATATCATTTGATCTTATCGCTTTTTAAATAATTTACAAAACAAAACAATTTACAAGGTTCATGACTGACTTTTGCTAAACAACTTTTTCTTAAACTTAAGTCATGAATCCTATTTTCACAAAACCTATGTATCTCACAGGCATTTTTATGCTGAAGTACCTATTTTCACATGTGTTTTCAGGAGCTATTGCGTAGGATGGTGATCATGACACTAGGGCGGACCTGTGTCTTAGAGACTAAAAATGAAGATAGACTAGTTTAATTATGTTATGAACTCTTTGTTTCCTGTTTAAGACAATATAACACTCTTGTTTAATAAATAAAATACAACTTTGTATGCCATGGTTATGAAACAATTAACTCTGTTGCAACACTCCCCGACGTTTCCGCCACGTCTTGTATGTTATACGTGGTCGGGGTGTGACATTTTCGTCCCTATGGTTTGTTCACTTTTGCCATTTCAGACCAATTTTAAAAAATGCACCAGTTTCCTCCCTGAGATACTGGAAACGTGCCACTTCAGTCCAAAAATTAAAACCCAGTTAATTCAGACATATTAAATGAAGGGTGTTATTGTCAATTCATAAATAAGGTGAAAATAAAAGATATATGAATTGATAATAATACCCTTCATTTAACCTGTATGACTTAACTAGGTTTTAATTTTTGGACTGAAGTGGCACGTTTCCAGTTGTTAAGGAGGAAACTGGTGCATTTTTGAAAATTGGCCTGAAATGACAAAAGTGAACAAACAACAGGGACGAAAATGACAGTTAACTCTTAAAATATATATGAATCTACAAGGCATTGAACTGCTAATAAGTATAATTTCTTTTTAATGATACTAGGTTTATCACAAGTCGCCGCGTTGTGGTGAACTTCTTTTGTTATTTACTCTGTGTTTACATGTGTTTTGAAATTACTACGAGCGTGTTGCGCACGGAACTGCTGACAAGAATAAAAAGAAAATGTAGAAAAAACACTAAAAGATAACCAAAAGAAAATCAACCAAAAAAGTTGTATGGTAATGATGTTGTTCTTATAAAACCCATGGTCAGATATGAGCAAATGGTACTGAGTACCGATATCAAATTTCAGAACCGAAAGATCTTAAGTACCAATTCGGTACCGACTTTTGGCGTTCCTGATACCGGTTCTCTACCGTTTTTTTCTTCATATACCAGTAACGTAACCGGTATTTTCAGTACCAGTACCTAGTCGGTATCGGTTGGCACCGAGCTCATCCCTACCCCTGTAACAAAAAAATCATTAAAAGTTGAAGAAAATCAGCAAAAAAAAGTTGTACGACACCGTTGTTGTTCGTAAAATACCTGTGATCAGGGATGAGCAAATGATACCGGGTAGCAGTACCGAATTTCTCGAACTAAAAGATTTTCAATATCAATTCGATACCGACTTTTGGCGTTTTCTGTACCATGGTGGTGCCGGTTTTTACCTTCATGCACCGATAACGAACAGGACCGTATCGGTATTTTCGATACCAGTTGACACCAAGCTTATCCCAATCCGTGATAAAAAAAATCATTAAAGTTAAGAAAAATATGAAAATGTATTCGACATAAAAATAAAGAAAATAATAATAATTATTATATAAAAAAACGATATGTACTATTATAATATTATAATTATAATTACTATTAATTGGCTTTCATTATTAATATAGGATAATATTAAAATCATAAAGTATTAAAAAAACTATATATATATACTATTATAATATTATAATTACTATTCATTAACTTTCATTATTAATATAGAAAAATATAGGATAATATTTTTTTTATTCTTTAATTTGGTATTTGTTTAATACCTTCCGTTTTTAAATTTTAAGCGTTTATTTTTTATCGACATCGGGTATATATTTCATGAAAAAAGTTATATTTTAAATAGAGTATTTTTTTTTGTCTCATAAACTGGTATCATAACAAATTGAACTGATTTCGACCGAGCAACACAGGTGACGGCATCCGTATCATCGGAACCGATACCGGTATTTGTTTTATGGTTTTCGATCGATGTAAAACAGTTGTCGCTATCTTTTGGGCATATCAAGACTATATTTTTATGGTTCTTTTTTGGTTGCGACAACGAGTGTTGTTATCATAACGAACTGGACCAATACTAACCAAGTTTCCGTCGCGTAGCACGGGTAAATCCCACTAGTTAGTATTATATGTAACAATTCCGGGAACAATATTTGTTAGTCAAAAGTTTTATTCACACCCCTTCAGGTTTAATAAAATTAACTTTACCCTCTCTACTTTAGCTTAATTTTCGGTTGACGCCCCTTACAATTTAGTTGGTTTATTTTCCTCCCTACACTTTATTTTAATATTTGCTTACATCCCTCCAACTTAGTTGGATGACAATCGAGCCCGAACTCGATGGGTAAACCCGACACATTTGGAACGCGTTTGGGGTCGGTTAATCGGGTTTGGGACGTATTTGGGATTAGTTATTATTTTTTTTCGCGGGTTTAGGACGAGTTTGGGATTTAGTGGTATACCCGTTTACCCAACCCGATTACTCGATAAAGTATTCCCGTTTACCCGATTGTATACACGATAAAATTTATTTATATTTTTAAATATATATATGATGCATTATTTTTTTTTAAATATATAGGTATTTTATTCCGTATACATTGTAGGTATTTAATAAAAATTTATAGTGATAACAATAAATGCAACTCATGAATTTATGTCACGTGATTTTATTAAGGGTTTCGTTTTTTATATTAACGTTCCACACGAGTTATTTTTATTTACGTGTCGACGTGAATTTTCATAACAATTTTTTAGACCGAGCGATTGTTTTTAAGGTTTTTAAAACCGTTCGGTTTTTCTAAACCGCCCGACGCTCATCTCTAAATACATCATTGCGATGTGTTTTTATCTACGATTAAATTGATCTGCTATAATGCGTGACCGTTGTGTTTATGTTTATATACGTTTTGGTGTAAATTTTGTTCGAATAACTTGGCTTTCGTATACAATGAAATAAGTGTAAAACTAGGTAAGTCGCAGGGGTGGAAAGCGATGGTCGCAGAGGAGCGAGTTTCACTAAGTTAGAAGTTAATTTCTTTTTTTTTTTCAATATTTTATCAAACATACATTTTTTAAAAATATATAAAAAATAATAATAATAAAAATACGTTGTTGCTTAGTAATTTTTTTTTCTCAACGTTATGATGTAAATTTGATAAAAATCAAGTTGTTTTTGAAATAAAATATTTATTTATGTTTTTGGGTAAAAAAATATTTTATTTTAAATACAACTCAATTTTTAATAAACTTTTACCTTGGAAGTGGAAAAAAATTAAACAAAACTATATATTTAAAATTTAAAAAAGAAAACAAATATTACAAGCTATATAGAAAAATCAAGTTATATATTTAATGGAATATTGAAAATAAATAACTTTCACAAATGTGAAACTCGCATCCTGGGGGAGGGGGTGGGTAGGGGTGGGGGTTTAGGTTTTTGGGTGGTGGTGGATGTTTATTTTTTTTTTGTAGTGGGTTTTTTAAAAGCCTTTGTACCCTTCTTACAATTAGGATAATTTGTATTTGATCCTAACCCTTACTTATAAATACAAACTAGATTTACCACCCGCCGCAATGCGGCGGGGCGTAAAATCGTGCCGAATAGCATCATTGCACATCACCGCCAGCGACAATCAATACTGAAGTTACGGTGTGTTAATGAGAAGAAATTAAACTGCAACATAAAACATAGAAAATAATAATTAAGTCGATTTAGGACCCCACGCGTTGTAACGAACCTGTCAAACGGGGAAAAGATAGACGACGTAAAAACGTTGTACCACACGTGCACTTTGAGCCGTGTTAACTCGCAAAATCTAGTACGAAGAATTAAAATGAAATGTTAAAACGTTGAACCACACACACGTTACGCCGTGTTAACTCGCAAAATTTAAAACAAAAAAAATGCGAAATATGAAAAGTGTGGGGATCAAAGTTGAAAGTACAAAAGTTGTGAGGTAAAATTGCAAGAGATGAAAACTTTTGGTGTTAAAAGTAGAAAAACAAATAGTTTTGGGTCAAAAGTGTAACATTGAATTTTTTTTTGAAAACCTCCCAAAGCATGAAGTACATACCTATATGCATATAAATGTTGCTAATTTATAGTTTGTTAATGATTTAAATTTTTTCTAACCCACCTATAAAATATATAAAAAAAAATTTAAAAAAAAAAACCCTTATGTGATTTGTGACAGCTTGTGTAGTCTACGACACTTGTATTTTTTTTGTGAATAGTGGGAGATGTGGTTGATGAGATGGCAAGATGGAGAAGACGTGGCACTACAAGCTCAACTGATAAGGCCATGTGTAGTCATAACCCCCTTTTGTGGGCGTTATGCATTTAAGCCCGTAGTCATAAAGCTCTGTCTAATCATTACCTATTTAATAATTTTCAATTTTATTAATTAATATAAAAAAGATTGCTTAAATTTGATTGGTCCAAATTTTGAAAGATTCCCCCATAACGGCGCTATGGATATCGCGCCCACCAAGATTTTTTGCCTCATAACCCCCGTAATGGTGTTCGGGGGGTCAGTGGCGAAGCTTGAAAAAAAAGTTCGGGGGGTCGGAAGGTAACGGACCTAAAAAAAATTTATATCGCGTAGTTTCGAGGTGTATGTTCAGGTCAGACGTCGGTGATTCGATTCGGGTCGGGTCGGGTCAAAAATTAATATCAAATAAAAAACGTTCTCAAACATTAAAAAAGAAGTTATCATTTTATTCTTCCTCATAGCATAATCTAATAACAAAACAAGTTAACAAAATCACCCTAAATTTCAAACTCAATTTCTATCTAAATCAAATCACAATAAGATTAAACAAATAAAATTAGACATAGTTACAGAAAGATTCAACAAATTTAGGGCAAAAACTCTGACCAATTTCATCTCTAATTTCAACCTAAATCACATAAATTGCAGCCCTAAATTAAACCTAAAGATAAAAAACACATACCTTTAACCTTATGAAGATTGAAGAAGTCGAACAAGAGTACAAGACCACAACAACGAGCAGCGTTTTGGCTTCTGTTCTCGAAGAATAAGCTGAAGTCGAACAGTTCTGGAACCTGCTTTTTCCCCCCTTCTGCAGTTCGGCTTGTGGCTTCTGTTCTTCAGGTCGATGTCCCAAAGTAAAAGAAAAGAATTTGGGTTTTTTTTTATAGGGTGGGCTTTTAAGTTGGGCTATATAATGATTTGGGCTATAATATTTGGGCTAATTAAATATTTTATTTGGCCTATATAAATAAAAAAAATTAAAACCGTGGAGTCGAAAACGTATACACTAATTTTTTTTTATAAAACCTGGGGGTCGAAAACGTATATACCTAGAAAATCCTATACGAAACGTACATATATAACACTACTGACCGAAAAGTTCGGGGGGTCGGGCGCCCCTCCCCGCCCCTTAAATCCTGCGCCCCTGCGGGGGGTTATGGGGAGGTTATGTTGAAGATGGCGCCCCCTTTTTTCCCCACTACGCATAACCTAATACATACAATAAACATAACTGCTGGCAGATTGGTATCAGATGAACTTTTGTCTCATCCTCAATATCAACGGCTTTCAACCGTCTCTAATAACCTTTTAAGTTCCACAAGTCCAAGGTATAATAATAGTGTTAAAATATGACTAAAATACATAAGTTCATATTATAACTAGTTTATTTTTCGCCCGCGCGTTGCGGCGGGACCTAATGTCTGCAAAACGTGTGTCGGCAACGGCAAGCAGATATCAAAAATCAAAACATAAATAACAATGACGTGGTAACGATAGTCACTTTGTCCCAAAAAAAAAAACGATTTTAAATAAACTAATATATAATAATAGGACCCCACATGTTCTAAATGTTGGAAATTCAGTTGTTTTCAGTTTAGTTATTACGGTGCTAACATGTTAAAATATGGATGAACTCGGTACCACTTACCAGTAACGGCACCGAGAGTACCGATCCGGAAAATCATCGAAATTAGGTACCTGCACTGTAAATGTTCGGTACGATACGATATGGTATGGTATGGTATTTGAAGTTAAAAATCAGTAAATACAGTTATGGTGCTAGACCGGTGTCGAACCGAAAGTAACGATTTTGAAAACGCCAAAAGGTGGGTACCAAATTGGTACCGAAAATGATTGGTATAGTAAATTTGGTACCGATACGATACAGGTTTGATTACAGGATTTGATACGATTTGCTCATCAATAATCTAAATATCCAAGTTAATTTTACATGCTACAATTCATTCATTATAGGAAAAGACAAAAAAAAAAAAAAACAAAATAAGTTGTGTATATAAAACCTCAATCAAATGAAATACAGTTTACTTACAGTGTGTTTGAAAAGTAATCTACACGGCGCAATTACTTGCGTTACTATAGGATTTGATGAGCTCGGTACCAACCGTTACCAAAAATACCGTTACCAAAAATCCCAAAAAGTGGGTACCGGTACCGATTATACCTGGTACGGTACGGTTCGGTCCCGGTCGGTACTGGTACGGTACCGGTATTTGAGGGTAAAAACCGATGAATACCGGTGCCGAACCGATACCGAAAATGTAAAAAGTCGATACTGATTCAGTACCGAAAATATACCCGATTTGGTAAATTTGATACCAGTACGGGTACCCGATACCATTTGCTCATCCCCTTGATGATGTTACTATTCATTGGATTGTGCATGACAAATAATCTAAACCGGTGCAATTACTTGCGTTGCTACAGGATTTGATGAGCTCGGTATCAACCGGTATCGAAAATACTGTTACCGAAAATCCCCAAAAGGGGGTACCGGTACCGAATATACCTGGTACGGTTCGGTGCCGGTCGGTACCGGTACGGTGCCGGTATTTGAGGGTAAAAACCGTTGAATACTGGTGTCGAACCGATACCGAAAATGTCAAAAGTCGATACCGATTCAGAACCAGTGCCGGTCGGTACTGGTACGGTACCGGTAGTTGAGGGTAAAAACTGCTGAATACTGGTGCCGAACCGATACCGAAAATGTCAAAAGTCCATACCGATTCGGTACCGGTGCCGGTCGGTACCGGTAGTTGAGGGTAAAAACCGTTGAATACTGATGCCGAACCGATACCGAAAATATTAAAAGTCGATACCGATTCGGTAACGAAAATATACCCGCTTTGATAAATTTGATTCCTTATTTCATTTTTAATTCAATATAAAGTTTACTGTTCAATTAGTTGGATTTTTAATATAAGGATAATATGGGCGAATTGAATTTTATTAATATTCTTTTGTTTTTATTAAAAATACATGTTTTTATGTTGGTAGGAGAATGGCACCACACGTTGTGACCAGGTCTGTTGAAATTGTTCGGTGCTCGACGTTCGTTCGATGTTCGGTCGAAAAATATTCGGAATTTGCTCGTTCAGTTTAGCTCAATTGAAAAAGACGCTCGGTTCGGATCAGTTCGGTTTGTAAACGAACAAGCATGAGCAAAGGTCCGCTCTGTTCGGTTCGACTCGGTTGGCTCATTTTATATCTTAATATATAATTTTTAATAAAATGATTGGAGGTCCACATTAATAATTTGTGGTTTTACATTACATTTTTTTCTCGGTTTTGATTGTCGTTTGGTTGCTACTTAGCACGGTTTTTACACCTCTAAGGGTGTCCGGGGCGCCTGCGGGGAGGGGTGCGGTGAGTGTACTCCCCGATCGGGAACAACGCCTCCGACCCCTCGGTGACCCAAATCGGGGAGTGGGGAGCGGGTATCATTCACCGTGTGAAACTTGTATATTTTTGAGTTTTTTTTTTTTCCTTGTGATTTTGTAGGAGGATGAAGAACAAAGAATTTGCAGGTGAAGATGAAAGTGCAGGTTAAAATAAAGAAGAAGAGGGGAGGAGGAGGAAGAAAGAAGAAGAAGAAATTTTTTTTTTCAAATTTAAACCTTAAGTTTTATTTTTAATTTAAAAAACACTTAAATTTTTTTATTACTTTTAAAAATACCCCTCAAACTTGTTTTTAATTAAATGAAATGTTCTATTTTTTATTTTTATTTAGTTTTAATTTATTTAAATTATGTTTTACTTTTATAAAAATATTTATATAAAAAAAATAAAACCAAGTCCCCAAGAGAGGAGTGCCGCCATCAAAATGAGGGTGTGGGGGAGTTAAGTGGGGAGTTGACGTGGCGCGTGCTGATTGGCTGTGGGTAAGAGAGGTCACTCCTCACTTAGACTGAAGGGAGTGGGGCGACTCCCCCTCCCACGTCGCCTGAAGCCGCCCCAAACACCACCCCCATCGGCGTTCTAGGGGGCGTCCCCCCTTCGCCCATCCTCTGCAAGACGCCCAGCTCTCCTCACACACATCCACCTTTTTGGCACAAAGTTTCAAGATTCCCACCTTTTTGCACATGGTTATTTGATTAAATGGGTGCCACGTGTCGCAAGACGCCCCACCCAGCAAGGTTGCCCCACTACCCCTTTTTTGGTCAAAATCCTCTTATGTGACGTGGCGCCACGTGTCGCAAGACGCCCACTCAAAAGGTTGCCCCACTGCACTCAGTCTTAGAGGAGTACCCCTTACACCCTAACCACGCAACGCTGACAGGATGGTTTTACGTGTTCACCTGCAACGTGGGGAATTGAGCCTAGTTTCTATTAGTTTACATCCTTTCAGTTTAGTTGGTTTTTTTTCTTTTTTTTTTTAATTGATTTATACTACAATTACTGAACTTTAATAAAGTTATTATTTTGAGTTTTTAAAGAAATTTCTATTACGTCATTTTATTAAGGGTTTCGTTTTTTATGTTAACGCTCCATGCGAGTTATTTTTATCTATGTTTCGACATGAATTTTCATAACATTGTTTTTAAACCGAGCAGCTGTTTTTAAGGTTTTTAAAACCGTTCGTTTTTTCTAAATCGCCCGACGCTCATCTCTAAATACACCATTGCGACGTGAATTTTTATCTACGTTTAAATTGATCTGCTGTAATGGGCCTTCGTGTTTATCTTTACATACGTCTTGGTGTAAATTTTGTTCGAATAACTTGGCTTTCGTATACAATGAAGTAACTTTTTTTGTGATTTTCAAATATACTGTCGCCATGTGGTTTTTTATCGTCACGATGACGATTTGCTTAGTTTTATCTATTTTTCGAACCTGTCATGAAACACGAATGATAACCCACTAATTTAATAACAAATATAATTAATCCATCTACAACTCCAGAATGATGTAAGCATTATACAACTCCACAATACAAATAATAGTAAGTGTATACTTTTCATTAAAAATCTAAATTTCTCATATATCCAACTATATGATAATCCAAAGTTTAACCTTTCGAATAACACGAATATATGCAAAAGTGAACATAGTCGTGTGACATATTATTACAAAACTTCATTTTTGCTAACCGAGAGTAGAGTTGCACAAACCATTTTTTTTTTCAAACTGGTTCGGGTTTGTAACTTGTTTCGGTTTGGTTGGTCAAAATCGGTTTTTGTTTGGAACCGTTTGTTTTATTTTTTGGGGGGTGGGGGGTCGGGATCAATTTAGTTCGGGTTTGAGCGGTCCAAAAGGCTTCAAAGTATAGGTTCCCTACTTGATTAAAAGTCGTTGGTTTGGGTCAGTTCCAAACCAGTTGCAGGCAAACCGGTTTCACTATCGGTCTTTGTTACATGTTACAAACCGGTTGCAGTTCTTGAATCGGTATTTTTGCGCACCACTAGGTGTCAATGGTCCTCGTGTAGATATAAAGTTGTGAAAACGATTCTAAAAATAAACATTGTACAAATGATGGAAACACATGTTAGATTCTTCAATTGATCATTTTATATTATAGTGCCCGTTCGTATGTTATCATTTGTAATTTACTCATCAATTGATCGTTTTATCCTTGTACAATGTTATTATAGTGCCTGTTCGTTGTTATAATTTGTAATTTACTCATCAATTGATCGTTTTATCCTTGTACAATGTTATTATATTGCCTGTCCATATGCTATCATTTGTAATTTACTCATCAAGTGATCGTTTATCCTTGTACAATGTTATTATATTGCTTGTTCGTATGTTATCATTTGTAATTTATTCTAGAGTACATGATGAAGTGACAATGATGACCAGAAGGTAGACGGCAAAAAAAAAGGAGGAAAATGTCTTCTTATTAACAACCAAATGAGATATACTATGAATCGTCCTACACAAAATGAATGTTCGATAAAACAAATACTTAAAAGCTGAGATTAAAAGGCTTCCAAATGAAAAATTTGAACTTAAACAATTTAAATAGTCTTTAAAAAAAAGAAAATTGTTGAGTTAATGAAATCTAATGAAAAACTTCAAGCTTATTCCTCTTATGACTTGTCTTTAACTACCATGTACAACTAATATTTCTCTCACAAGAAGTTTTTCTATTTTAAACATTGATAATTTAATACTTTTAGGCTTACACACACAATAGACTTGCATATTTTGTAGTTTCCACAAAAAAGACATCAACAATGTGTGGTTTTTGGTTTACAAATCACTCTTTGATCCAAAATGTTTTGTCCAAACTAGTATCTTTGAAATTACACTAATTATTTTCGACCTTTTTATGGATACTTGCTAAATTTGGTCCAAAGGATTGATTCCTAACTTTATAATACAAATTTATAACATTAAGGGTATGAATGAACCAAATCATTTGTCCATTTGTGAACTTACTAGAGATCACTTCAGTAATGTTTTGTCAAAACTAGTAACTCTGTTCCCGAGTCTCATTTAACAGGAGAAGGGAAAGAAAAGAGATGAAAATATAAAAAAAACATGTTCTCGAGTTTTTTAAGGATAGGAGGGGAGAGAAAAAGGAGGGAAAAGGGAATAAAATTTGTCCATATATTCATCCTTCTAAATTGGAGAGATTAGGAGAGAAAATATTATTAAATACTAAATTGCCCTCATATCTAATTAAAATGTTTTATGTTTAAAGGATATAATGGTAAAATTGTGCCTTTCTTTTCTCCTAACTCGTGAACACATAAAATGCTTGATTTCTTATCTTTTCCTTTACTTTTAATTAAACTTGGGAACACGAAAAAAATCACATTTTTCCCTTCCTTTTTCTCTCTTAATTTATTTTCCTTCCCCTCCTCCTGTTAAGTGAGACTCGGGAACACAGTGTAAAGTTACACTAATGCATGCTAAGATTATGAAAAAAGATTAGGTATGTCGTAACAAGATTTTCTTAAAACGACAGAAACGTGATAGCAAAAATGTCTTAACACTACTTTATTGTTTTGTCTAAACTCTAAACTCTTAAGCCATCACGAGACGAATATAGTGATCAGTCATCATCATCCTCTCGTGAAAACCAGGGTTTTGCAACTCACTCTTCACCACCACTAGTACCAACCCTTCCTCACTCAATGGCCAAACGCACCTGCTGCTCCGATCCGTCAACCGCCGTATCTTCGCCACCTATCTCGCCGGAATCTCAAACCGATCGTTTCAACAACGACTTTTTACTCGAATCCTTCTTACACGTCTCCGATTTCGACTCAATCAACACCTCTTTCGACACGCTGATTGAATCTAGGTCTTCTGATTCCGATAAACACGATTTGATTCAACGCGCTCTTCACATCGGTTCGATTCTTCTGGAAGCCGGAAAACGGTCCGATCGGAAACGTTCTCTGTTTCATAACGCTGTTGTTTGGCCTCTTCCTCCTGACCTAACGATTAAGGTATTTTGAAGTTTGTATGTGTTGTGATTTGATTGATTGAGTGTTTTGGTTTTGGATTTGATCGGTAATGATGTAGTGTGAATGTTGATTTGTAGGTTTTTTGAATTCTGTATCATGTGATTTGGTTGATTGTTGTGTTTTTATCGAATTCGATAGGTTAATAGTGTAGTATAAATGTTGATTTGTAGTTTTTTTTTTGGAAATTGATAGGCAATAGTGTAGTTTGAATGTTGAATTGTAGGTTTTTTCGGAAATGATCGGTAATACTATAGTATGAATGTTGATTTGTAGACTTTTCGAAGTCTGTATCAGTTGTGATTTGATTGATTGATTGTTTTGTTTTTGAATTTGATCAGTGATGATGTGTAGTATGAATGTTGATCTGTAGGTTTTTGCTTTGCTTGATACGCAAAGTGTGTGTTATGCTGCGGCTACGTGTTCATTTTTTCAAAAGTGTGCTGTGGATCCTTTGTGTTTTGCTAGTATTGACTTGATCACGTCAGTTCCTAAGGTCAATAATGGTGTAGTGTCTTCATTGATTCGACGAGCTGGAAATGCACTTCAGTAAGCTCTCTTATTTGTGTGTTTGTAGGAGCATATAGTATTTCTAAATTGTCAATATTTGCTTGTTAGAAGGTTACATGATGCACAAGTCCCCCAAAAACACCCTCCAACGATGAAGCCAATAATCTATAACAAGATCAACATATCACATGTAACAATACCAGTATGGCAGTATCATTCTAAATTAATATAGATAAAATGAATCGGAATGCTTTAAAATAATACCAGTAAAACTTATATAACTGTGCACTAGATTATGAATAGGGGTGCAAACGAGCGGAGCCCGAGCTCGACCAGGCCCAAGCTCAAGCCCGGTTCTTTGATAATATCTCAAGCTCGAGCTGGCTCGGGCTCGGCTCGTATATTATCTATTAATTAGTATATTAAATAAAATAATATAAGTAATAGACTCGTTTAGGCTCACGAGCTCGATAAGTGAAGCTTGGGCTTGGGCTTGTTCACTAAACAAACTTATTTTTAGGTTCTGGCTCGGCCCGTAAACAAGTTTATACAAGCTCGCCTTGGCTCGTTTACTACACAACTTTAAAATAAGGGTTAAATGTTATTAAATATTATTAAAAACTAATATTACACTAACGAGCTTCACATGTCAGGCTCGAGCTTAGGCTCGATAAATAAACGAGCTTTATTTTAGGCTCAAGCTCGGGTCGGCTCGGGCGCAATAAGGCTCGGCTTGTTTCGAGCTTTTTCACGAGCTGATCCCGAGCAGCTCACAAGCCGCTCGACTCGTTTGCACCCTAAGTATGAACATACTTACCCCTATTTACTTGTTCTGTTACTTGTGAAGGTCTATTAAACTTGGTGTGCTCCCACCCTCGACATCTCCTCTTTTCTGTTCATCTGAGCCGTTGGTTTATAGTATTAGAAACTCAACCGATGCGTCAGGAGTTTCATGGAATGACAAGCGATCTAGGCAAGGAAAAGAGTCATCTATTCTAACAAGGTCCTGCTTAAGTTATTTGAGTGAGAATGGTGGTGCACCTGGGTAGGTTTCCATCTTTATAAAATGATCTGTATTAACCTGTTCATGTGTTCTTTTTGTTTTGACCTTTTCGATTATGACTGGCAGGGCTCGTTTGAGAAGATTGCACTTGTTTAATATTGAAAGGATGGATAATGCTGCACTCTCGGCATCATTGTCAGCTTGCCCTTCTCTTCTTGATCTAGAAATCGTGGGCCTGTAAGTCAATTGTCTTTGGCGAGTATGATATGTTTGCTTATCTCTTCTGTATCCTATAATGCATGCGTTGCTATTTCCCATTGTCTAAGATTATATATGTTAATAGGCATGTTGAGTTGAGGCAAACATTGGAATCTGTGAGCAAGCATTGTCCCTTAATAGAGCGTTTGGCCTTTGAATCATCAAAAACAGGTATAATTTTGGAGTTTTTTTCCCATAATGGTGTTTGTAGATAAAATATTTACCAAAATGGTGTTATTGAAAAAGTATTTAGGGTATACGAAGTGGTGCGGCAAAGGGGATTGGCAAAGGGTTTTGCCGCGCGGCAACACCGCCGCCGACCCCTTTGCCGCTGCGGTTTCATTGTCGTTCGGTGACCACACACCGCTCGGGAATCATGAGAGAGAGAGGGTAGTGAGAGAGAGAGAGTGTAGTGTGGGGTGGGGTCCATTCCAATCTCAACCAATCACACCTTTTTCCTTTTTTTTTAAATAGTTTACCACTTCACCAAGTGTCTAACCATTGCCAACACTTTTGAGCATAGTTTACCACTTTGACATGGCACACTCTCATTGGTTGATTTTTTAGTTTGCCACTCTCAAGTGTTTAACCACTCCTTACACCCTTACTAAAATAGTGTTTTTAAAGATTTTTTTGTTTCTCACTCCTAACCTCATTGGATAAATCCAATTCGTTAAAGAAGTGCTAATTTATTCATGTTATTTGTGTCTTACTAAAATAGTGTTTTTAAAGATTTTTTTGTTTCTCACTCCTAACCTCATTGGATAAATCCAATTCGTTAAAGAAGTGCTAATTTATTCATGTTATTTGTGTGAATCTTAAAAAAAACTATTTTTTTTTATAAAACCCACTTTGAAAGTAAAAAACTAATTTAAGTATCTGAAAAACGGTATTTGATTGAAAAACACAAAGATACGTGTCATTCTATTAACTTTTATTATACCCTCATATTTATGTTATATAACAAAAAAAGTGTGGATTTAACTGCAAAAAATAAAAACTTAGAAGTCTAAATCGCATTTTAAGTAAGATAATTTTATATGTTTATTAATATATTATTTTTACTTCAATAAAACAAGATACAAATCTGAACTATAAAGTAAGTTAATAATATAAATCTGAACTATAAAATAAATTAATAACAGAATAAGTGACTAAAAAGATCTAAACTATAAAATATTTTTATATGTATTTTAATATATTATTTTTTAGTTTCAATATAACAAGATATAAATAATTTTGGGTGCATTCTCAAAGCGTCGAATATATTTTTAACTAATGTAGTTAGTAAAAAAAAGTATATACTATATTGTCTGATTTATATAAAACACAAGTCAAAGGAATTATAACAACAAACCGTATACACATTTGAGTAAAATTTTCAGATTTTTAATTAAATACATAATTACGATGGTATAACTACACTTCTTCGAATCACATGTAGGTTTTTCTGTTTTTCAAAATAGGTTTTATAAAAAAATAGATTATTTTTAAGATTCTTAAAAAAATAAGTTTGGTGAGAGACACAATACCATGATTTGATCAATAGTTATTAAAAACACCATTTTGGTAAATACTTTTCCAACAACACTATATTGGTAAATACTTTTTCCACCAACACCATTATGGAAAAAAACTCTATAATTTTGTTCCATTATATATAGAGGCCGGTTAACGTACAAGACCACCTTATCGTGCGATGCGTACGTGAGCATCTCAACCGCACATCTGATCTAAGCTAGGCCTTCAATTGAACGCGGTGGCACAATAGTAATTAACTTTGCATAATTACGCACATCATTGCATAATTACGCACATCATTGCATAATTACGCTCGTTATAATACATAATTACACATGTTATTTTCATAATTACGCATGGTTTGGGTTTCTTACACGTGTTATTTACATAATTACGCATGGGTTGGGTTAACCCTAATTAGGCACGTTATTTGCATAATTACGCACGTTATATTGGTGGTCGCGTACCGTCACACGTTAATAGCCTTTTGTATTTAAACTCTCTGTTTTTAGCTTCAGTTTTGGACTATAAAAGATTGTAGAATAACAAGTGCTAAATTCATGTGCAAGGATATAATAACTAACTTACTAACATCATGATAAGTTATAATAATACTAATAAAGAATATTAATAGATAAAATAATTTTAACTGTGATAATAAAATTAAAAATAATAATAGAAGGAATAATAATAACAGTAATATAATAAAGATAATGTAATAAGACACAACTAGCGTTTAATATATCATAAATGGTTAAAGGAATATGTTGTGAGAAAGAATTCTTCGAAATCTAGAGGGAATTTGGCGCTTTGGTTTTAAGTTTATCAATCAATCAATCATACCCAGTAAAATCCCACAAATAGCAAAGCTATTTGTAGGGTCTGGGGAGGGTGGGATGTAGGCACACCTTACCTCTACCCCTAGGGATAGAGAGGCTGCTTCCAGAGAGACCCTCGGCTCCAAAACACCCAGGAAAGAAAAAAAAGAGCATGAGGTGTGTGTGTGTGTGAAAGAAGCTACCAATGAAGTATGAGTTGCGAAAAAGTGCATGGAATAACAGAACAAAAAAGACAACACAAAACAGCCTATACACATAGTTACACCTCTACATCCATACACTACACCTAGAAACACAACTGTACAAAACATCATATACACAAAGCTACTTATCTACGGCCATACACTACACCTAAAAACACAAATGTACCCTCTCCTAGAAATCCTTAACCTTAATCCTACGTCTCCACGAGCTCCTATCATGGACCATGTTCTCAGAGAGGTGCAATTTTTCCAAATCCTGCCTAATCCGCTCATCCCAAGTAATTTTGGGTCTGCCTCTACTCCTCCCCTCCACCTCTAGGGTTTCAACCACTCTAACTGGTTCTATCGTCTGCCTCCTCTTAACATGCCCAAACCATCTCAATCTTCCCTCCTTTATCTTATCTGATATACTAGCTACTTCTAACCTTTCCCTAAAAACAACATTTCTTATCCGGTCTAACCTTGTATGGCCACACATCCATCTTAACATTCTCATCTCTGCTACCTCCATCTTGCGTGCCTGAACTTCCTTAATGGCCCAACATTCGGTTCCATATAACATAGCAGGTCTAATTGCAACCCTATAAAATTTCCCTTTCAATTTTGTTGGGAACCTCCTATCGCACAAAACCCCAGTGGCAGCTCTCCACCTACACCATCCGACCTGGATGCGGTGGGCCACGTCACTATCTATCTCCCCATCCCTCTGTACAAACGATCCTAGATACTTGAACTTAGTCACCTGCGGGACCGCTTGACTGTCAATGGTGATCTGAATGTCCTCATCGTTGTCTACTCCACTAAAGTCGCAATGCAAGTACTCAGTCTTAGAACGACTAATCTTTAAACCTCTTCCCTCTAAAGCTGCTCGCCACTCTTCTACCCTCGCATTCAGGCTTTGTTTACTATCAGCAACTAATACAATATCATCTGCAAAAAGCAGGCACCACGGAAGAGCCCCCTGAATTAACTTTGTCAACTCATCTAGGATAACTGCAAAAAGAAAAGGGCTCAAAGCGGACCCTTGGTGGAGTCCTACCTCCACCGGGAAAGAATCAGTATCCCCTACAGGTGTTCGAACACTAGTCTCAGTCCTTACATACATATCCCTAATTAAGTCTATATACTTCCCAGAAACCCCTCTACTCTCCAAACTATCCCAAATCAGTCTACGTGGTACACTGTCATAGGCCTTTTCAAGATCAATGAACACCATGTGTAGGTCTCGTTTCTTCTCCCTATACTTCTCCATCACTCTCCTTAGAATATGTATTGCTTCCATAGTCGATCGCCCTGGCATAAAACCAAATTGGTTTACCGTGACATGAGTTTCTCTTCGGATTCTCGTCTCAATTATTCTCTCCCATAATTTCATAGTGTGCCCTAGCAACTTAATCCCTCTATAATTCCCACAAAATTGGGCGTCCCCTTTGTTCTTATACACAGGTACTACTACACTATTCCTCCATTGATCTGGCATTTTCCCAGATTTGAAAATAAGATTGAATAAAATAGTTAGCCAATGTACTCCTTCTTTTCCCAAGCATTTCCATACCTCAATCGGTATGTTATCTGGCCCAACTGCCTTAGCCCTTCCCATCTTTCTAAGGTTTGTTCTCACCTCCTCCTGTGTGATACGTCGACAGTAGCCGTTATTCCGTATTCGCCTTTGCGTAGGTGAATCATCATTTTCTTCAAATTCTTGTTGGTACTCCCTCCTGCCATTGAAAAGATTGTAGAAGTACACTTGCCATCTCATCTTAATCTCGTGTTCTTTGACCAAAACGCATCCGTCCTCTCCCTTTAAAAACTTCACTGCTCCTAAGTCTTGCCTTCTACGCTCTCTAGCTTTTGCAATCTTGAACATGTCATGCTCCCCCTCCTTTGTTTCCAGTCGATCATACATCTGCTTGTAAGCTGCGTTCTTCGCCTCTGACACTGCCTTCTTCGCCTCTCTCTTAGCCTGTTTATATCTATCCCTTAAAAACGGTTGCTCCTCCTCGCCTGTACACCTCAGAAGAGCCCTAAAGCACCCTTGTTTAATCCTTATTTTAGTATGAACATCCTCATTCCACCACCATGACTCCTTATGGCCACACCTCTTTCCTTTTACAACCCCTAGCGTTTCCTTCGCCACATTAGTAATGGTGTTTGCCATGTCTTCCCACATTTGGTTTGCGTCCCCATCTACTCTAGGCGAAGTCATTAAGAGGACCTTATCTCTAAACACTTCGATTTTGTCGCCCTTTAACATACCCCATCTAACCCTAGGTCTGAATACCCTCTCTCCCTTGGTTAGCTTTCCTCTCAAGCCTATATCCGCTACCAATAAACGGTGTTGAGTCACTACTGTCTCCCCTGGTATAACCTTGCAGTCCCTCCACCACCTTCGATCTCCTATCCTCATCAAAATATAATCAATCTGAGTGTTACGTCCGCAACTGCTAAAAGTAATCAACTGAGATTCTTTCTTCTTAAAGAAAGAATTCAAAATACCTAGGTTGTGGGCCACCGCAAACTCTAACAAATCCCTACCAGGGTTGTTCCTATCACCAAAACCAAAGCCCCCATGAACCTCACTAAAACCATCACTATGCCTACCAATATGGCCATTAAAATCGCCTCCTATGAAAATTCTTTCTTCCCTAGGTATGGCCCTCACAACTCCGTCTAGGCAGTCCCAAAAATCTATTTTCTCTTGATCCCCTAATCCCGCTTGTGGGGCATATGCGCAAACAACTGTCACCACTTCCTCTCCTAGTACTAATCTCAACACCATGATCCTATCGTTGTATCGTATCACCTCTACCACATTTTTATACAAGTTTATATCTACTAGAAATCCTACCCCATTCTTTACCCCATCAGACCCTGAATATAACAACTTATACCCATTGCGCTCATCCCCCTTATGTCCCTTCCACCTAGTCTCCTGAAGGCACGCTATCTCTACCCTACGTCTTTTTAGTGTATCTATGATCTCCAACAGCTTACTACTAAGGATTCCTACATTCCACGAAGCCACGCGCAAACTATACCCCCTCTCTTTACCCCTCCCTGCACCCCTCGTCCTCGAACACGATCTCAATGAAAAATCATGATATCTCCCGTCTATGATTGCTACAAATCACCCGATAATCCAAGAAGGGCACACGTATAACAAATAATGATCAAATAGAGAGTTATAAATAAGTGCACACAATAAGTAAACAATCCCAAATACAATCAAGAACAATGTCTAAACAATAGCACAACAGGTAAACAGCAGAATAAGATAGCACAACAGGTAAACAGCAGGAAAATAGCAGAATAAGATAAGTTCACACAATAAGATAACACAACATGTAAACAGCAGAAATAACAACACAAAAACCAGACGCGAGTATCACAGACAATAACAACTCAACAAAGAAGATGTAATCAACAAGAGAATATAACAAACAGCAAATAAGAAACACAGAATATATCAGCAGCAATAAGAATGCCTAAATGCAACAGGATGTACCCTTCCTGTGTCCCAATCAAACAAACCGGTCCAACTACCCCGGCAACAAGAATGCCTAAATGCAGAAAAACGGAAAAGCAGAAGAATAACGAGGAAAGATCTCACCAAGGCAGCAAACCCCAGCAAGGGTTTCACCAGTTCAGATTTGGATTTTACAACCTTCTTTGGTTGAACCCTAACCGATCAGCAGCTTCCAAGTCTTCTTTTTCCACGAATCCAAGCACCGCAACAAGGTTGTCAAGATATGACAACACAACCGGAAAATCAGGAGTCGGCCAACGTGAATCCCCCAAAACTTACAGATCTGTACCCCCAATCACTAAGAAATCGAGCAATCGGAACAGATCTAAGAAGATTGACAAAGATCCACCACCAAGAACGTGAATCTACCAAGTACGTCGGAGCTGGGTGTTGTGGTCGTCAGAGCTGGGTCTTGTTGTCTGAACTAGGGTGGCTGTCGGAGACAGAAAAGAGGTCGGCTTGTACCTGCAAGAGAAGAGAATAGGTCGCCGGAAGTTGTACCTGCAAGACAAGTGGTCTCCGGTGGTGGTCGTCGGTTGTTTTACCGGCGGAAGGAAGTGCCGTTGGTGATATGTACGGAGAGAGAAAGTAAACTTTAACCAATAATAGCCTATCTTTGGTTTTAAGTTTAATGATGTGTAATTTGTATTATGATACACAGGTAGAGATGATGGTTTGAAACACCCAACCTGCTATGAATTCGTGCACAGCTGCCCTAACATAACAACCTTGGCACTAAAAGGATTCAAGTTGCATGATTACAAGGCCCGTATGCTGGTCAAGGTATGTTTCCGGAACTTTCTTCCCTAATTGGATTTCCTTTTCTATGAATGTTTTTATATCTTAATATCTGATTATACTTGTGCTAAAAAGTACATCAAAGTAGATCAAATATCACAGAAGTGAGTATTTCTACCATATAATTAACATTGTTCGCTCTCTTTTTTTATACAGTAACTCTCTGTTGATAAAGAGCTTGAACTTGTGAATAAGTTCAAGTCTAATGTGTTAATCTATGTCTCAGGGGCTTCGCAAATTGAAAATTGTTGATTTCTCAACATCTTATTCATTCACGGGTGCCTTTTTGAAGTAAGGGGAAACTTATACTCCAATTACTAAATGATACTTATGAGTTATTTGTCTGTTGGATTAGAGGTGTTAATATGGCCCATTTACTTATGAATGGGTTAATATGGCCCATTTACCCAAGCACACCGACC
This sequence comes from Helianthus tuberosus, assembly GCA_030545235.1. NCBI lineage: Eukaryota > Viridiplantae > Streptophyta > Magnoliopsida > Asterales > Asteraceae > Helianthus > Helianthus tuberosus. The sequence goes on from CM060435.1 coordinate 12,689,065, forward strand.
CGTGCTGATATTACGTGTTTTGACCCGTTACCAACTTTTTGAGTCCTAACCTGCCTGTTTTTGCCATCTTTAATTGTATTATTAATTAAAGGTTTGGATTACAGGAACCTTGGTGCCAATGGTGGTGGAAAACATCTGGAGGTTATGATATTACGAGACTGCATGCATCTCAAAGAAGTATGACCTACCGACCTACATTCTTTCAGTCTCACCTTTCCTACCAAGTTTAAATTCATTAACATAATCCACTTATATTTAAAACATGTGTTCTTGTCAGATTGAAGTTGAGCACTTCATGGGAGCTGTTCTTGCAGGAGAATTTGAGCGTTTAAGACATCTTGTACGTAAAAGATAAATTATTGAGTTACTCTTCTTCTCTGTATAGGTGGCAATTTCAACCTATTTACTGAAGCATTGGTTTTTTAATCTCTTAACATGTCAAACGGGTAAAAACCAATAACTAAAAAGGAAACGGTGCGAAAGCCTTTTAAAGTCTATTTTTAATGCAAAAAATGCCTTAAATCGTTTTGTTCAAAAAGCAAATTATTCTTTAATAGTGTTGGTTTTTGTAATCATATATATCACCTCTGTATATTCTTTAGGGTAAATTGCATTTTACGTCAAGTTACAGCTAAATTTCAGGCGATGCCGCGATGTCCTTTAACTAACGAAATAACAACAGATGTCCTTTATGTTATAATTTCTTTACAGCAGATGTCCTTTATTTTTGTGATCTTTTAGGGAGAAAGGACACCGCTTGTAAAGAAATTAGAACATAAAGGACATCCGCTGTAATTTTGTTAGTTAAGGACAGAGCCTGAAATTTTGCTGAAACTTGAAGGACGATGAATGCAATTTACCCTATTCTTTACAAACGTTTATTTGCATAAAGTTCATTAGACATCTTGTGCATGTAAATTATAATACTACTGCATATTCTAGGTAGCCGTTTGCTTTAGAAAATGTCATCTTTATGTGAAGGTGTTTTTTTATATCTCAAACATGTAAAAAAGTAAAAAACACACACATAAGCTAAAAAGATAAACATATCAAATGGGTCGAGCAGCTCGAATGCACATTAAGGGTATGTTTGGCAATGGTAGCTGTAGCTTTTTAGATATATTTGGTGTTTGGCAGAGTAGCTGGAACTTTTAATAACAACAACAACAACCATACCCAGTAAATCCCACAAATAGCAGAACTATTGGTAGGGTCTGGGGGAGGTGGGATGTAGGCAAACCTTTCCTCTATTCAAGAATAGAGAGGCTGCTTCCTGAGAGACCCCCGGCTCCAAAACAACCAACAAACAGATACCCGAAAAACGGGTAAGTAAATCACGTAGCAGTAGGCAAATAAGTCATCAGTAAGCAACATATATGCATATATACAAGAAAATCATCATATGTTGGTCTACCTAATGTGGAAAAGAATCTAACCCTGATACGAATGCTGATGTGGGTTCCTCAAGGAAAACACCTGAAGTACGTTTTGTTTATTCTAGAAGGACCAAAGGTGTAAATTCTACAAGTGGCTGAGGCATGTGCAGGGGAGCTTATATATAGGAGAGAATAATATTGTTAGGGCAGTTTTGGAGATTGTTAAGTTGTCAGGCTCCTTTCTTGGAGAGAGGGAAAGTTCCCTGGAATCCCATTTCTTTACTTTTCACCATTGTAGCTCTTCTTAATTCCCAAGTTATTAATACAATTCTCTCCTATTTCCTTCCTACGTATTATCGATAGTTGTTGTTTACTTATCATTGGTCCGACCTCCGTTTTTGACCTGCCGATTGTCTTCGACTATTACGATGGTGAACACCGCTACTCGTCTGGACACTCAGGATCAATTAATTCAGCAGCTTCAAAGTGATATGGCAAATCAGGCTTCTCGATTGGATTCCATCGCTGCTACTTTGGAAGCGGATCGTGTTGAGAACGCTGAATTCCGGAAGCTGATGATGGGGTTTGTGAAACAACATGATAAGAAGGGGGATGGGTTCTCTGGATCTAATATCTTCGATTCTGGTTGGGGTTCTCAGGGACCTTCGAGTGGCCTTCCGTACGCGGTGAAGAAGGTAAAACTGCCGGAGTTCAGTGGGTTTGATCCTCAGGGGTGGATTACGAAGGCTCGTTTGTACTTCGACATCAACGAAACGCCGGAGAATTTACGTATTAAACTCGCGCAATTGAGTATGGTTGGGGTTGCTCAACATTGGTTCACCGTGATAACACAGGTTCGTCCCTCAATTTCCTGGTCTGAGTTTCAAGAGGAATTGTTGTTACGATTCAGTGGATTAGAAATCCACAACCCCTATGAACAGCTTGCTACCATTAAACAGGGCGACTCAATTCATGATTTCATCGATGATTTTGAGTACCTAATGTCGTTGGTTCCTCGTCTGCCGGAATCCCAAGCCCTAGGGTATTTCGTGGCCGGACTTCGTGATGATGTGAAACAGCGGGTGCGTTTACATCGTCTGACCACTCGGTTGGATGCCATGTACCTTGCGAAGGATGTGGAGGAGATGCTCCGACCTTCAGGCAATTTAGGATCGGCGAGTCGTTTCCGATACCTTAATCGTTATGGGCCTTCACCTGGGTTGTCGGTTGATGGGCCTAATCAATTGGGCCGTTCTGAACAAAAAGGGTCCACTAGAACCACCGATAGGGTTTCTATTGGACGTTCTGATATTTCTCGTTTTCCTTCTTTCAAAGTTGGTTCTGAGTCTTCTTCAATATTTCCAAAGGATCGAGGTATTCTCTCTCCCGCTCGGAGTGGGAGGATCGCCGTAAAAAGGGTCTCTGTTTTCGCTGTGGGCAACAATATGGACCGGCCCACAAATGTCCAGCGGGGAAGCTACGAGTTCTACTTTTGGGAGAGGATGAATATTCTGATACCGATGGTGAAAATCGTGGGTTAGCGGTCGACACCCCATCTTCTCCTATTGATTCCCCGGACTCTCCTACTGGAAACTGTTTTTCATTGGAATGGGAGGGTTCGTTGGCTACGTTTGGGGGTGGAAAAACCCTAAAATTAGAAGGGTTTTTGCAAAGTATCCTGATTTTGATGTTGGTCGATAGTGATGCCTCACATAATTTTGTGTCTCGCCGTTTGGTTTCTGCGTTAGGGTTCACTTCTACTATGATTTCGGGATTACGAATCAAGTTAGGCGATGGGAATTTTGTATTGGCCACTGAATGTTGTAATGACTTAACTGTAACTATTGGCCCATGCTCATTTGTGATTTCTGCTTTGGTTCTCGATACGGGTGACTTAGATTTGATTTTGGGTATGGCGTGGCTTCAAACATTGGGCGAGGTTACCCATGACTGGCAAAATTCTTGGATGAAGTTTAAATACAATGGGAAAGAAGTATTGTTATCCGGATCTTCGTATGGTTCACCTCCTGCGTCGTTGCAGCAATGGTTGTCACTGGCACTTGATTCCCCTCAGGTGGACTCGGTCACATCGGTTGTTTCTATTCCCTTACCTTCTTCCTTGTCTCCGTCTCAACAGTCATCTTTGACTGACATTTTGGCTCAATACGCTTCAGTTTTTCGCCTTCCTACTTCTTTACCTCCAATTCGTTCTCACGACCGCCAAATCATCTTGACGTCCCCTAACCCAATTTGTGTCCGCCCTTATCGTTATCCTCATGCTCAAAAGGCAGAAATTGAACGTCAAGTTCAGGAGTTATTGACGGCTGGTATGATCAGACCTAGCAAAAGTGCTTTTTCAAGTCCTGTCATTTTAGTCCGCAAAAAAGACAATTCGTGGCGTATGTGCGTAGATTACCGTGCTCTGAATAATGCTACGGTCCCTGATAAATTTCCGATTCCGGTGGTGGACGAATTAATTGATGAACTTCATGGGGCTCGTTTCTTCTCAAAGTTAGATTTGAAGTCAGGGTACAATCAAATACATATGCAGCCAGATAGCATTGAGAAAACAGCTTTCCGCACACACGATGGTCACTATGAATATCTGGTAATGCCGTTCGGCTTGATGAACGCCCCGGCTACTTTTCAGGCAATCATGAATGACATCTTCCGACCTCTTTTAAGACGTAACGTTGTCATTTTCTTTGATGACATACTTGTGTATAGCCCTAGTTGGGAGACACATCTGTGCGACTTGCGTGAGGTTTTTAGCATTTTACACCTTCATCACTTTATGGTCAACCAAGCCAAGTGTTCCTTTGGGCAGCTTACAGTTGAATACTTGGGCTACTTAATTGATGGTCAAGGCGTAGCAATGGATCCAACCAAAGTAACAGCGGTTTTGGAATGGCCTGTTCCCAAAACCTTGAAGGCTCTTCGCGGTTTTCTTGGTCTCACCGGTTACTACCGTAAGTTTGTTAAGAATTACGGGGGTATCGCCCGCCCTCTTACGGATTTAACAAAAAAGGATGCGTTTGTGTGGAATTCTTCCGCTCAAGCAGCTTTTGATCAGTTGAAACACGCGTTGGTTTCTGCTCCGGTGCTTGCTTTGCCCAATTTTACCGAACCTTTTAGTGTGGAATGTGATGCTTCAGGTCGTGGCATTGGAGCTGTGCTCATGCAAAATCAGAAGCCGATTGCTTACTTCAGTAAAGCTTTAAGTGACCGGAACCTTTCTAAGTCTGCATATGAACGAGAAATGATGGCATTAGTGTTGGCAGTGCAACATTGGCGTTCCTACTTGTTGGGAGCTCGTTTCACTGTTTTCACAGATCAAAAGAGTCTCAAATTTCTCCTCCATCAACGTGTTTCAACCCCGGATCAGCAGAACTGGGTAGCAAAATTATTAGGGTACGACTTCGACATTGAGTATAAACCTGGTCGTGAAAATCGGGCAGCAGATGCCTTGTCCAGAAGGGCTGATTCTGAGGAGTTTTTTCATATCGTTTCAGCTCCGGTATGGGCCCAGGGAGCCCAACTCATCAGCGAAGCCCAAGCTGACCCAGAAGTTCAACTTTTGCTGCAGAAATGCCAATCTACTCCTGCTACTTGTCCCGGGTATTCTGTCAAGAACGGGGTGCTGTACTATAAAAATCGGTTGGTCATCTCTCGAAATTCCAAGTTTATCCAGGATCTCTTTCATGAGTTTCATACCACAGCTACGGGAGGACACTCAGGCTTCTATCGTACGTATCGAAGATTGGCAGTTAACTTGTATTGGCCAGGTATGACTTCGACCATCAAACGGCTGATCCGCGAGTGTGATATTTGTCAACGTTGCAAGGCTAGTTCCACGGTTCCAGGCGGTTTGTTACAGCCCTTGGCAATTCCGGATGCTATTTGGGATGATTTATCTATGGATTTTATCTCCGGGTTGCCCAAATCCAAAGGTTTTTCTGTTATTTTGGTGGTGGTCGATCGATTGTTGAAGTACGCCCACTTTATTCTGCTTAAGCATCCTTTTACCGCCAAGTCGGTGGCCGAAACCTTTGTCAAGGAGGTTGTTCGACATCATGGAATACCAAAGACTATTGTGACCGATCGGGATCCGGTTTTCGTGAGTAAATTTTGGCAAGAGATTTTTCGTTCAATGGGTACCAAATTATGTTTGAGTTCGGCGTATCACCCCGAGACGGACGGTCAAACTGAGGTGGTCAACCGGTGTTTAGAGGCGTATTTACGATGCTTTGCTGTGGATCAGCCAAAAAATTGGGCTTTATGGCTACCTTGGGCTGAATTTTGGTATAACTCTACCTTTCATGCTTCCACGGGTACCACTCCATTTGAAACCGTGTATGGTCGCCGCACTCCTTCGGTATTCCAGTTTGTCCCGGGCGAGATTCGAGTGGAGGCTGTAGCTCAGGATCTTCGTGACCGGGATGAGGCTTTAAAACAATTGAAACTGCATCTCGCTAATGCTCAATCTTCCATGAAACAGCAAGCGGATACAAGCCGTCGCGATGTACATTTTTCAGTGGGCGAATGGGTCTATGTGAAGTTGAAACCGTATCGGCAGCTATCGGTGGTCAATCGTATTCATCAGAAGCTGGCAGCTAAGTTTTTCGGTCCCTTTCAGATTGTTGAAAAATTGGGGCCTGTGGCTTATAAACTGGAGTTACCGGCTACCTCTAAAATTCACCCCGTCTTCCACGTGTCGTTGCTGAAAAAAGCTGTTTCAGGGGCTGCTGACACGGTTTTACCACCTGAACTGGAGAGCGCCGAGTCTAACCCTCCTATCCCTACTGCTGTATTGGCTTCTCGCTCAGTCAAGGATGGTCAAGCTTCCACGGAACAATGGTTGGTTAAATGGGCAGGCTTACCGGATGAGGAGGCTACTTGGGAAGATGCCCAGTGGCTTCAAGATCAGTTTCCAACTTTGAGTCTTGAGGACAAGACTTCTCTTCAAGGGGTGAGTATTGATACGAATGCTGATGTGGGTTCCTCAAGGAAAACACCTGAAGTACGTTTTGTTTATTCTAGAAGGACCAAAGGTGTAAATTCTACAAGTGGCTGAGGCATGTGCAGGGGAGCTTATATATAGGAGAGAATAATATTGTTAGGGCAGTTTTGGAGATTGTTAAGTTGTCAGGCTCCTTTCTTGGAGAGAGGGAAAGTTCCCTGGAATCCCATTTCTTTACTTTTCACCATTGTAGCTCTTCTTAATTCCCAAGTTATTAATACAATTCTCTCCTATTTCCTTCCTACGTATTATCGATAGTTGTTGTTTACTTATCAAACCCCCCCCCCCCCCTTCCCAAGGCACAGGTAGGACACGTCCATACCCTCACCCATGGTTTTAAAAAACGGCTGAGGCGTGCGCCTCGAGGCGCGCCTCAAGGCGAAACGGCCAAAAAACGATTCTGAGGCGCGCCTCAGGGAGTTTATACTGTATGTGCGCCTCAGAGGGGCTGAGGCGCTAAAAAGGCTGCGCCTCAGGTGCGCCTCAGGGGTTTTTGATATTTGTTTTTTATGTTTTTTAGTTTTTGTGTCAATTTCAAGCAGTTTATGTCTTTTTTATGTGTGTTTTTGATTATTTTGATGAATTAGATGATGAATTTAGTTAGTATTACTATTTTTATAAGATATATAATATTTATATTTATTTTTTAACTCCGCCTCGGTTCGCCTTGAGGCTTACGCCTCGTGAGGCGAAGGGAAAACGCCTCGAAACTCGTTTCCGTTTTTTTAAACCTTGCCCTCACCTACTAGTCCTTAACCTTAATCCTACGTCTCCACGAACTCCTATCATGAACCATGTCCTCAGAGAGGTGCAATTCTAACAAATCTTGTCTAAGTCTTTCATCCCAAGTCAACTTGGGCCTGCCTCTACTCCTTCCTTCCACAGTCATGGTTTCCACTGCTCTAACTGGTTCTGTCAACTGCCTCCTCTTCACATGCCCAAACCATCTTAACCTCCCCTCTTTTAACTTGTCTGTTATACTAGCTACTCCTAACCAATCCCTAAAAGCCTCACTTCTTATTCGGTCTAACATCGTGTGGCCACACATCCACCTTAACATCCTCATCTCCGCCACCTCCATCTTGCGCCCTTGTGTTTTCTTGATGGCCCAACAAGCTGGAGCTTTTAATAAAATGTATCAAATTACCAAAATGGACATAACTAAAAATTTAAAAAGTTTGTGCATTAAAAAGTTTATTATCTTTAGAGGTTAAAATAGTCATTTTTGCCCTAAAAGCTTGTAGCTCCTTCTAAACGCTACTAGTAGGAGCGTTCAACCAAAAGCTTCAAGCTCCTAACCTAAAAGTTTCAAGCTCCTTCAACCAAACAAGGCTTTTTATTGAGTAGGAGCTTTTTCATAAAAGCTTAAAGCTAGAAGCTCCTAAAAGCTCCATGCCAAACATACCCTAAGTGTGTTTTCAATGCATACTGATACAACTTAAATCATATTATTCAAAAATCACCTATTGTTAGAATATATTAACTCTTGTAATCATATCATGCGACCTTCGTATATATGGTTAATAAATGACAGCTCTGAGTCTTCGTTTTCCAATATATAGTTTGGGTTACAATTTGAGATTTTTATATGAACAGGACATATCGAACCGTGAAGGTCTGGCGTCTGATGGTGATTGGTTTCGTAGATGCTATAGTGCGAGGTATGGTGGTTTATTATATCTTGCCACTAGGGTAAACATTGTATACGAATTTCTTTGATAATTTTTATGCATTATTATGTAGTTTCATTCCCATAAAGCAATTATTGGAAGAAAGGCCTAATTTCTGTCTTGTAGCCGAGTTTCCCAAAGGAAGGTAAGTGTGTCACTTGGTAAATCGCTACTAATATTGGCGCGAGTGAAATGCCATTTTCGTCCCTGAGGTTTGACCAGTTTTGCAACTTTTTTCAAAGGTTTGTTTTTCCGCATCTGGGTCCAAAAGGTTTGAAATCTTGCCATTTTTCATCTGGCTCGTTAACTCCATCCATTTTTCTCCGTTAAGTCAGGGATATTTGTCTTTTTTGTTAATTTAAAGGACAATTCGGTCTTTCTCAAGGGTATTCGGTTTTTTACATAAAGTGAAAAAGACCGAATTGCCTTTTAAGTTAGCAAAAAAGATGGAAATACCCGACTTAACAGAGAAAAATGGATGGAGTTAACAAGCCGGATGAAAATGGCAAGATTTCAAACCTTTTGGACTCATATGAGGAACAAACCTTTGGACGAAAGTCGCAAAACTGGCCAAACCTCAGGGACCAAAATGACATTTTACTCAAAAGTTGCGTATACTTTGTTTGGTGTATACATGCTCTCTTCTTTTCCTTTTTTTAGTTCTATAATAATTTGTTTAAGCTATAATATTACAAAGTTATTTTTTATCAAAGCATTTTATGCATTTAAGTACATTTCTGATGACTTTCAATCCATTTGACCCGTTACCCTTTTAGTTAAATCTCCATTTTGACCCGTTAGAAATACTATGGCTAAACATCATATTATATTTTCTGTGTAAACCTTGCAGTTACATTGATGTTGAACAACCAACCCCCGGTGATTTAAACAGTGATGTGAGTTTAGCTTCTCAGTTCAGCACCCATGCATCTGATGGCTCGTTTCTCATGAGCGCATCAGATAGCGGTTCTGATAGCGGTAACGAGGATGGTCAAGAAACTAGTTTTCTAACTTATGATGAAAGTTCAGATGAGATTGACTTTCTCTTTGCTTGACATTTTTCACATACGAGTAGTTTATATCAGGTACGTTTTCACCTCCATCATTATTTCAACATCATCTAGGCACTACAACAAATATATCATTTATGCATTTTTTCTGAATGCTTTTGAAAAATGTGAAATTTTGTCAAGTTTTTCAGACTTAAAAATGTGTGCAAAATGGTTACATTTATAAGTGAAAATCATGAAGAATTATAGATATTTGTCTTCACTAAAAAGTAGGGGTGTTCATGGTCCGGTCCAACTGGATTTGACTAAAATACTGGGTCGAAACAATAAGGGGCTGTTTGGCAACATCTGAATGGTTAAGTGTTGAACCAGTAAGAGGTCTGAACCATTAAGTGCTGAACTAGTAAGCATAGTTATTGATAGCGCAGATAGCGTTCGCTATCGCGCGCTTTGTAGCGAAGCGCCAAGGTCTCGCAATCTGTATGTAGCGACTGAATAGCGTGATTGTAGCGGGATTCCGACCACGAATTCCGGCTCCGGTGCTGTAATTTCTGCCGGAAACCTACCGGAAGTCAGGAAGAAGAGAAGAAGAATAAGAGCGGCTGCGGTCTGTGTTTTAGCTTTTTAGGGTTAAATAACTTTTTGGATTTTAACCTTTAACCCCTCTATCTTTTCACTAGTTAACATATAGTCCCTAAAACTTGTAAAAAATTACATAAAAGTGTAAAAAAAGTTTGTGTATTTTAACATTTAACCCCCTCTATCATCACTAATTTACATTTGATCCTTAAACTTCAAAATCTATACATAAAAAGTATAAAATTAACATTATATATATATAAAAAAATTACAATTAGCTATTTTTTATTTCTTAAATTTTTAACTACCTAATCGCTAAACACAAAATAGCGGGCGCTATTTCATCGCTATTGCTACGTAGCATATAGGTACCTCGTCGCTATTCGCTATCGATAACTATGCCAGTAAGAGGTCTGAACCATTAAGAGCCTGTATAATGCTTAACCGTTCAGAGGCAAATGTCTGACCAATTCAGATTAGAGGTCTTAACCATTCAGACTCTGTATAAATCTTAACCATTCAGAGGCAAATGTCTGAACCATTCAGACATCTGCTCGTGAAACAAATAGTCTGAACCATTAATCTGAACCATTAAGAGCCTCATTAAGAGGTAAACAAACAGCCACTAACTAACGTTTTGGGAACCGACAAATCAAATCTGTCGGGCCGGCCGGACGCAAACGATTTGGCGTTTTGAACGAGTTCTTATTATTTCTTTTCAAAGTCATTAGTTTTCTATTCATGATTTCAATTAATAAAGATGGTTTGTAAATATAGTACGTATAGCATAATTCATAAATGAAAAAAATAATTAAGGTTAAACGGCCTGTTCCAAGTTCCAAACCGTCAGCCGAATTTGGTATAGATATGAAACCGGTCGAACCGACCGGCTTGCTTCATTTTGTACAGTTTAGTCAGTTTTAACGGTTATGAACAACCCTACGAAAAGGGTATTGTTTTCTACACGATTTTCTCACACGTCCACTCGCGTGAGAAAATTAGGGGTAACGAACTGAGCTTTCTACTTTTAATTTTTTTAAAGTATTAAAGTTTTATGTTTGTCCGTGCTTATAATTGTTACCATCTTGTAGGTGCGAACAAACTGGTTTAAAAGGTGTAGAAAGAACCATGTGGAAATGAATCAATGATGTATTTATTGTAGTTAGTGGTGACAATTTGGGAAAATAGATATAAAATAACCTAAACAAGAAAATGGGTCAAAATTGGTCCAGAGTGTATTTTTTATGCTTACAACCTTCTAATTAGATTGTTATTGTATTAACACATGTTTTGTAGTCAAAATTAAAGAATTAGATTTTTTATTGTTTTTTTTTTATGTTATTATGCTTACAAACTTCTAGTGGTTTTTTGCTGATTCAGGGAGTTGAAGCTGGTAATGGTAAATCGAGGGATTCTCTCCAACCGTAGGCATGATTACTTTCTCCTTGTAAATAAGCCCAAACCGTATAAGGTTAGCCATGGGCACATAAACAGTACACCGCCTTTGGTTCACGAGCTATGTGAAAGCACAGGTTCACAGAACCGACCCAATGTTGGGTTTAGGGTGGCAGTTAGGTAGTTCATTGCTCAAGTGGCAATGTATAGAAGTAACCATCAAGCACTGATTGATCTGGAAATCCAAAGCATTCACGTTAACCCAAAGAATTTGTACGTGTAACCTGTTACTGAAAATTCACGGGGCCCACCAATACCCTGCCAATTAGTGGGACCAAGAAAAGCGAAACATACACTAAAGGGGAACCAAAGTTTCAAACCTTAGACCGGTTAGGCCCAGCAAGCATTGATTCAAAGTTTCAAACCTTAGACCTTCTCTAAAGGGGAACCAAGCGCTTATCATAGTTCTATTGAAGATTGTTATTAGGTTTTTTGGGTTCTTACTTTATTTAGGTTTGATTTAGCCTTTTGTTTCATTTGCCTCAAATTGGGTCGATTGGGTGGTGAAAATTTCAAATACCTACTGATTTTTAACGGATTTTGTATAAGACGTGTCTTATCTAGAAATCGGTATAATTTTTGCAATTATGTTTGATATATTAATATTCGTACGTTTTGCCTTGAAAGAAAAGTGTTACTAGATTAACCTGAACCATATAAACGAGGGTTGTTCACAGGCCGAATTGATCCAAGCTGTAGTTGGCTCGTAATTGGCTTGGTTTAGAAAAAAAATCATTAGTACGGTTAATACAGCTTGAGCGATCTATAAAAACCAGCAGCAGTAAGCAATTAAATAATATTGAACATTTGAACTAATAGATGAAATTTGAGTACCAAATTTCATACAGAATTTACTAGATTAACAAAACGATTAAAGTGACTAAACAACGGCCATGGCTTTATAACCTAGTAGCATTTTGGGATTGGGATAAGACTTTAGGACCAGTAAGTCCAGTGGTTGGTCAGTGATCCAAATTTGTCTTTTACAAAATATGACTAAACGACACCCATATTTGAGTGGGCTGCAAAGTTTGAAAAGGCTTTTAAACTAGCTAGACGGAAAGATCTGAATTACACTAGCCGAACTACACCCTTATATTCATTTATGTAAAAATAGGAAGCATGATGAGAAATTTTAAAAACCTTGGCAAATTGGGATTTAAATAATCCGAACCGGCTTTTTTTGGCCCATAGTGGTCCGAACTTTTCCATTTTGTTTGTAAAATGGTCCCCCATTAAAAAACTTAACGGAGGTAAGTTTTTTTCCGAATTACAAACTGATGTTTTAGGGCTTTTGATCAGAATGAGGATACGAGTCTATTGATGTAAAACTTACCTCGAAACAATGCTCTAAACGACGAAAACAGTGCTTCAATTCGGGTGTTTGAAACTCTAATTAACAAAAATCAAGTCGTTTAGAGCATTGTTTCGAGGTAAGTTTTACATCAATCAACCCGTATCCTCGTTCTGGTCAAAAGCCCAAAAACACCGGTTTGTAATTTGGAAAAAAAAACAACTTTACTCCGTTATGTTTTATTAACGGCGGACTATTTTACAAACAAAATGAAAAAGTTCAGACCACTGTGGGTAAATAACTGAGTTTGGATTATTATCGGCAAAAAAAAAAACCAGTTATTCAATTTGCCAAAAAACTTCCATTTGTGTGTGCATGCGTTGCATGTGCTGAATTTTACAGAAATTGGTTCATCGTATGAAACTTCATATTATGGTTTTCAAAAAGCTTTTATGTTGAACAAGAAAGAAGGTACGAGGGACGGAGAATTTAAAAGGATAAGAGTTAAAATAATTTCCCTCTCTAAAAGAAAATTATTTTTGAACAATTAAACTTCTTGATGCTTTTGAACAATTTTGAGGCGATGTTCATACGTTTGATAATAAAACTGAATTAGAGAAGTATCTCAAGGATATCAAACAAATATAGTACAGGTTTTGAGAGAACAACATAGTGGTGAGTAGGATCATCATCATCATCATATGCAGTAAATCTCACCAATAGCAAAGCTAAGGTAGGGTCTGAGGAGGGTAAGATGTAGACAACCTTACCTCTATCCCGTAGGAATAGAGAGACTGCTTCCGGTAAGACCCCTGACTCAATAGTGGTGTGTAGGAAAAACAGATAATCAAACCATGTTTACCCCCGCGTCTAACCACCACCACAGTAGGCCCTTACCGCTTCGTCAAAACCTTGATTTCCCACTAATCTGACATCTTTTGTGTCAGATTTTCCAACAACAAACTCTTCAACTCCGTCTCCATAGATAAAACCCTGATCAGAAGCGTAGAAAACCCAACCCTAATCCCTCGCCTCGATGGCCACACTAACATCGTCTCCGACCTCACATGGTCATTCGACTCGCTGCAACTAGAACGCGCGCATTGATAAATGTGTCAAAACCCTGCGTGGCCACATCGATTTTAGCTTTTATTGCAAACATATTGTCCCTTGATCATTTGGTATGTGAAAACATGAATCAACCACATCATCGGACCTTACTCATTACCCGTTACATCTGTACATCTTGACCGTGACAGATCGTTAATTGTTTCCCTCAACCATGAGAGTAGCTCCTTGAGGGCGCTAATTCGCTAACCGGCAATAAGGTCCCAATGGTTTTCGTTCACTGAATTTCTCACCTAATGGGAAGTTTATTCTAATGGCAACACTAAGACCGTAATCTAGTTGGTTAATTTGCTATGAAATTGCTCTAATTTGCCGCTCTACTTGTCTCCTTCGGGTTGTAAGTGTTTAATAATAACAAATAGCATAGGTTCGGGTTGTGTCCCATGCCGACATCAATTCGGGTTCAACTTCGACCGTCCTGAAATTTGCGCATCTATTATTCTCCCGTTTCTTGGAATTGATTCGTGAGTGTGAGTATCGAACCTATTACCTATAGAACTCTAGTAGAGATCTAGTAGTGTTATAAAGGCTGGTTCATTTCACTGGCTGCTAGAGTTATACTTGTTTTGTGCAAAATCGATCTAGTAGTGGATAAAACTATAGGCAAATTTAATGCTAATGCAATTGAATATGATCTTATAATATTTTACAATTTACTTGCCAAGAAAATCACCCTCCTGCCAGCTGTGCGATGAGCGCTTCAAGCCAAAGATTAAGAGTTGTTTCTTAAGCCAAATGTGTCTTCAACACCACTGGTAACTTTCTTTCTCCGCTCAGCAATCATTTCCGTATATGCCTGGAACGGAAATTTATATATATATATACATTGCATTAGAATCTAGTAACCAATTTCTTTTGAAAATGCTTTATCTAATAATTTAGGGTGTACCTTTGGGTAAGAATAGAGAAAGATGTACCACCATGTGCCAATCAAAAGAGAAGCTAGTGAAGTGGCTATAATATTGTGCAATATTAGCCAGCTGCCAGCAATGACTGATGCTCCGGTCAATGTTATTGTCCATGGTTGACACCTAGATATAAGATAAAACAAAAAAAAATGGTTTTAATAACTTTACATGAAATTGTATTATTTTATGTCTAGACTTCCAAAATAAAAATATAAATACATCATAGTTATTAAAGGCGCTAGGCGCATAGGGCTCATTTGGGGCCTAGGCGCAAGGGCAAAAATGCGAGGGCGTGAGAAAAAAAAAAAACAAATAAATAAAAAAGAGCACAGCGAATAAAAATTAAAAATATTTTATGTATTAGAAAATTAATACTATTGTTGTAATAAAATCAACTAAAGCTATTATATAACATTTAATATCATCTATTTAGTACCAAAAGTTCTAAACTATTAGTGTAGAAAAGTAGTTTTCGTTAGACAAAAGTAGAAATCTAGTTGGAATCTTGCCGAAATTTAGAGAATTTGACCGGAAACTCTCCGTAATCTAGGAATCTCGCAGAATCTGCGCCTGAACCATCATTGCTTGGATAATTAAAGTGCAATTGCCTTGACTTAAGGCGCAATTGGCTCGCCTCACCTGAAAAATGGGCCTAGGCGCAAGAGACAATGGCTTTTAACAACTATGAAATACATACATGCATTCTTTTCCATTCACACATTCAAAACCCTCGGAGTTCTTCCATACAATATCTTAATTATGCACCAATCAAGAGATTCAGTATACATGAACTGACAGAGTATTCAATAAAGAATTACAGAATTTCTAAAAATAGTTGAGCTGCATTTGACTAAAGGAAATGCAAGATAACAATCAACAAGATCCAAATTTGATAAAGACATCAAAGCAAGTAAGATTGAGTCTCTCAATCTAATTCTTCTACTGACTATGTCTCCTCACACTATGTTGAATGCTAAAATCTTCTGTTAGTGTCATTTATACAAAAGAGAGAAAGCTTGATTCAGCAGACAACAATCGCATTGGAGTATAACAAACTACTAGACCATTGATTAAACAAACATGACCATTGAAGATGCCAATATCTTATATTCAGTGTTTAAAAGTTAACAAATTAGGCCATACGGTATGGGGGACGGCCTAGGGCCGGCGCCGCCCCAGCACACCACCCCCTAGCCCCGTCACCGTCTTCCCCGAGACGTTCTTGCCGTGCCTCCTCTCCTCACACACACATATACATACAACACAGACATATATATATGACGCCCATCCCCCACACCCTAGGTCCATCCCCTTCAGCCCCATCCTCACACCCGCTTGCGTGGACGCCTACGTGGCGGAGCATCCTTTGAGACTACCCTCCTCCACAACCCATAGTCTTAAGACACCGTCTATAAATACCTTCTTCTAGTATTATTTTAATAACGAACTCATCGAGCATCAGCTTTTAGGATCAAAACACCTGGGATGGGAGCTCTACAAACTTTATAAAACCAAGGCAACAACGATCTGAACTGACTCCAGCTACTCACACAATTATAAACGATGAACGTTGTAAACTTGATTTACACAAACAGCTAAAGCAAACCTCAAAACAAACAACCACTATAACAGATCACACTAATTTATCCTAAATTCATCCTTTCTAACATCACCAAAACAATCACACTTACACTAATCAAACACAACAACAATAGTAATCAACAAAACAAACAACCACTATAACAGATCACACTAATTTATCCTAAATTCATCCTTTCTAACATCACCAAAACAATCACAGTTACACTAATCAAACACAACAACAATAGTAATCAACAAAACTAACAACAAATCAACGAAATCTATATCAACACTTACCACGAAGGTTTCGTGTCCCAAACGGAATCATATTCAAGAGACAGATAGTTGAGATAACCGTCCATATCTTCCACTACTCCATCCTCATCTAAAAACCTTCGCGGGCTCGAATTCGATTCTTCATTTTCTGGTTGTCCGTTGCTGCTGTGAATGCGTAGGGTTTTGTGGCGGAAAGTGGAGATTCGAAAACGGAGACGGTGTTCATGCCGGAATATTCCGTCGGAGGGTTGAGATTCCGGCGAAACGGTTACTGGTAACGGTGTGGAGTAGATATGGAATGGAGAGATGGTTGCCATTTTATCGCTGTTTGTTTGGGGTTTTGAGATAGCCTTTTAGAAACGTTGGCGATCTGTTGGATCCACAAAACGGTGTCGTGTAGATGCATCCATCGTGTTATGACATTTTCAAAAAGAGTAAATTTTAGTCCCTTAGTTTTGTCTCAAATTATCATTTTAGTTCAAATAATTTTTTTTGTTCTACTCTGGGTCCCTGAGTTTTTCATTTTCTTGCCATTTTCATCCAACCTACTAACTCTGTCAAAAACTATCAGTTAACTCAAGGGTATTTTGGTCAGTTTACACATATGTTTTGTTTTGTTGCTATTTTGATCCAAAACTAATTTTATATATAAAAAAATAAAATAAAAATATAAATGCGATAAAAATATAAACAAACATATATTAATATAGAATATATATAATATAAATAATATTAATATATAAAATTTATTAAAAAATTATGTTATTTTTAAAATATATATAAAAAATACACACAATTTGCCAGATTAATTCGATTCCTCAAATACAACTATGGTTGATCATTTCAGTATCTGCTCAATTAAATTTGCCCAATCAAACCATTACTCGCCACCATTCACCATTGTTCACCACCCCATCGTATATATATCGTTCACCTCCACCTTCCCTAAATCAAAACCCATTGCCACCACCATCTACGCAGTCACAAATCACCAAGGTTTGCACATCAACAATCGAAGAAAAATGATTTATCCAAAAATTGGAGCTAGGGTGGTTCGATTTTACCTCGATTCCAGATCTGGAACATCCAAGACCGATCGGAGCTCTTGGATCTTCATCAAAAGTCAAAACACTAACCTGACCAGAATAACAGCCCCAACCATAACAACCGTCATAATAAACGAAACCCTAACGCCGCCGTTCTCCTCCCCTGCGTCTCCATCTCCGACCGTCTCTGCAGGTTCGCTGGAAACAGTGGTGAAGTTGGTGGCGGAGGTGGGTGACGTGGTGGAGGTGGTTGCAAACCATTACATGCCCGTGTATCCGGTGGTGGTGGAAGGGATGGACGGTGGTAAAGGTAGGTAGAGGTGATGCCATGGTGGTGTTGGGAGAGATAATAAGAGAGAAGGAGATGAGATCAATATGTGTATAATAATAATATATAAATGAATAAACAAAGAAAAATGTAAAAAGAGTTTTGAATCAAAATGGCAACAAAACAATACATTTGTGTAAACTGACCAAAATACCCTTGAGTTAACTGATAGTTTTTGACAGAGTTAGTGGGTTGGATGAAAATGGCAAGAAAATGAAAAACTCAGGGACCCAGAGGAGAAAAAAAACTATTTGGACTAAAATGGCAATTTGAGACAAAACTCGAGGACTAAAATGGCAATTTACTCTTTTCAAAAATGATATTAAGGCTGAAAATGAACCGAACTTTTAATGAATGGTTTGGCAGGAAGTTCGTTTATGTTTGTTTGTTTAATAAATAAACGAACATAAACGAGAAATTTTGTTTGATTAGTTAAATGAACGAGCACGGACAATGTTTGGTTCGTTCAATTGTGTTAGTGAACATTCGTCCGTCTTCGTTTTTTATGTGGTTCATTAAAGATTTTTGTGCGTTTATTTATGTTATCAACACTTTTTATATTCTTTAATTCTTATTAATTTTATTACCCTAACAAATAAAATAGGAAACCTGATTCTCATTTTCTTATGGCCATGTGTAGTCATAAAGCCCTTTGTGGGGCGTTATGCGACAAGTGGCGAAACGCATAAGAGAGGGGCTTTATGGGGCTTTGTATAACTTGAGTGTGTAGTAGGGATATATGTGTATGGGGCTTTATATATATGTATGTACATATGTGTGTGTGAGTGGGGTAGAAAGGGCCACGCCGTGATGGTGTTCGCGAGGAGAAGGGAGAGGCTGCAGATGGCGCCCCTCGTAATAGTGTTCATGGGCGCTATGGGGCGTTATGGGATGATGAGGCGCCATATACAGCCCCATTACAGGTGGTCTTATGCACTGTTATCCTTTCCTTTTTATTATTCACATTGATAAATATTATTGACCTCCGTTCCACAATTAGGGCTTCAGGTCTAGCGTCGTTCTCTCCCGCCATCCACCTCTAGCCTTCGCTGATGTTATTTGTGTTCATGAACACGTTCATTTCCTTGATGAGCAATCACGAACAAAGAATCCCGTTCGATAAGTGTTCATGAATCGTTCGTGAACACATTATTTCCTTAACGAACGAACACTAAGAAGGTCTTGTTCGTGCTCGTAGGGTTCGTTTGCAGCCTTATCTATGATTGAGATATTACACGTACACGTATAAATATTAACCCAATAGAGACGCATCTGACCAAGAATTTCAAGAACAACTATATCCGGTAAATCTTATAAATAGTAAAGCTATAGGTAAGGTAAGAGAAATTTGAGATATAGACAAACCTTATCTATATTCCCTAATAATATGGAGGTTGCTTCTAGAGAGACCATCGGCTCCAATCCAAGCAACAAACAAACAAGCAGAACTAAAAAATAAAAATAGAAGACTGTTAAACACAAAAAACAAAAACAAATCTAAAAAAATATAAGACTGCCAAACACAAAAAAACAAAAACAAAATAAGTAGTGAAAGAGAAACATAGTAAAAATAGAAGCAGTTATAACCTTATAAAACATAAGTAAAAACAAGCCATATTTCACGAGTTTTTTAAAATTTTTGAATAAAACTAGAAACATCCATGGCACTCTGGAAGGACCTATAACATCCAGAAAGTCTCTATAACAACATATAGCACTATGGAACATCCCTAAACATTATGGAACAAATTGAACAACCCGGAACACTCTGAACATTACGGAAGACTTCGGAAGACACTACTTTATTCCAAACAAGTGTGGAACCATCTAGAGACATCAAAGGTTGAATTGAATGACGACTCCATCAAACTATCATGCTTGGAAGGACCTAGAACTATTAAGTGAATGTTGTAAATATTGAACATAGAAATGTGTAGATATAGAAGTCAATATGATTAACTAGGACTTGTAGGCTGCAACTATAAATAGGATGGTTTTTTACTTGCACAAACCATCTCCAAGAACACATTGTAAAGACATTGTACCATCCTTGTAATACATCCCTTTTAGCAATACAAGTATGCTTACAATTTTAATCAAGCCTTCTACTGCAAAACCATCCAAATCATGACATATG
This sequence comes from Helianthus tuberosus, assembly GCA_030545235.1. Classification (NCBI taxonomy): domain Eukaryota; kingdom Viridiplantae; phylum Streptophyta; class Magnoliopsida; order Asterales; family Asteraceae; genus Helianthus; species Helianthus tuberosus. Next base: position 12,708,873 of record CM060435.1, read on the forward strand.
CCTTAACTTAGATCAAATCTAGGTCGCTTCATGAGAGTCAAGAAACAACCCCATGACAATAAGTACATGTATACTTTCCCATGCAACATTCACCTGAAGTGTAGGCACATTAAAGCCCATAAGGCAAAGCTAAGACACACACACACATGTAATATATATATATATATATATATATATATATATATATATATATATATATATATATATATATACACACAAGGAGTTTAAATAAAAGAATTTCAATGCCACCTAAACTTGGAAATAAGTTGATAAACAGGTACAAAGTCAGGAACCGCAAATAAACTGTCATTAACTAGGGTTAACCAAAACATATTAACCAAATAAATTAAGTAACCATAAGTGTTAATGTACTACTAATCAAAGACTCTGGTACCATTTGCTCTTGTATCATTCACATGTGAAGGCAAACCGGACATCAAGAACTACTGCCATAACTCAGGGGGGAAACAATGCTCCATTGACGGAGGTTCAAGACTAGAAATTTCACCATCATAAAAAACATGATCATCTTCATTCAACATCATATTCAGCAGCGAATTAGGGTTCACCGATGGCATGATAGTCGGGTTTATTAAGTTCGGGTTCATCGATTGCATGATCGGGTTATTCTCGACACCAACGGGATCAAAACCAAAGCTGTTGTAATCCACTTGACCCGGCTAACACGGGTACTGACCAAGATTCTTGACACATTCAATTCTGTTTTTAACATTAAAGATTTTATTTTCCAACCGTAGCGCGAATTCCTTCAATCGCGCTTCGGATAAACTATCCAAGAAATCAAACCATGAAGGATACTTGGCCTCCACGTTCTTTTTTTCGCCTTAATGAGTTCTTCTTCCATCTTGGTCTTCCTATCCATGAAGATTTCCCATAAAACATATTGGTTAACTATCCCAGGGTCTATACGAAGATAATGTTTATACAAATCAATCACCTGAAAAATGGGCCTAGGCGCAAGAGACAATGGCTTTTAACAACTATGAAATATATACATGCATTCTTTTCCATTCACACATTCAAAACCCTCGGAGTTCTTCCATACAATATCTTAATTATGCACCAATCAAGAGATTCAGTATACATGAACTGACAGAGTATTCAATAAAGAATTACAGAATTTCTAAAAATAGTTGAGCTGCATTTGACTAAAGGAAATGCAAGATAACAATTAACAAGATCCAAATTTGATAAAGACATCAAAGCAAGTAAGACTGACTGAGTCTCTCAATCTAATTCTTCTATCCTATGTCTCCTCACACTACGTTGAATGCTAAAATCTTCTGTTAGTGTCATTTATACAAAAGAGAGAAAGCTTGATTCAGCAGACAACGATCGCATTGGAGTATAACAAACTACTAGACCATTGATTAAACAAACATGACCATTGAAGATGCCAATATCTTATATTCAGTGTTTAAAGTTAACAAATTAGACCATACGGTATGGGGGACGGCCTAGGGCCGGCGCCGCCCCAGCACACCACCCCCTAGCCCCGTCACCGTCTTCCCCAAGACGTTCTTGCCGTGCCTCCTCTCCTCACACACACATATACATACAACACACACATATATATATGACCAGGGGCGGACCCAAGCCCACTCCAAGGTGGGCGGGCGCACCCCTGGGGAAAAAAAATTTAGTGTTAAATTCCGTCGAAAATCCCGTCCGCACCCCTTTTGGAATTTTTCGTCCGCACCCCTTGGAATTTTTCGACCGCACCCCTTAGGTAAAAAGTTTCGTCCGCACCCCTTGGAATTTTTCGACCGCACCCTTGAAATTTTTCGTCCGCACCCCTTAGGTAAAAAGTGTTATCAATTTATATTTTAATTTTTTTAGTAAACTCTTATTTAAAAAAAATACTACCTAAATTATATAACTTTTAATACCTAACTAACTAAACCCAAATACCCATACATTTACCCACTTATAATTCCTAACTAGCTAGTCCATTAAGTCTTAGCCCATTAACCAAACCCAACAATATTTCAAACTATAATAAAATAATTAAAGCCCAAAACCTTTAGAAATTCTCTCCCGCTCTCTCCCTCTCTTGCGTCCCTGCACTGCCAACGAACAACATCACCCAGCGACAACAGTCCAGCAGCCGGCGACCACCGTAATCAGCCACCATACCACCGTCGTTTGACACCAAATCTAACCGGAATCCGAACACGGGTAAGTTTCTTTGTTATTTTGATGATTTTGGTTGATATTATAGGAGAAAAAAAGGTAATAAAGTTGTTAAATAGGTTTGAAATTTTGTGTGTTTTGACGTTGTTTATGGTTGTTTAAATGATTTTTAGGGTGATTATGTTGTTTATATACTTTTAGGGTGATTACAACTAACGTTATGATTTCTAAGCTTGAATAGTTGAAAATTAAAATTGAAACATTATGTTATGGAGCGATGAACTTATGTTATATAGAGAAAGAATTGTTTAAAAAATTAGTTTTAAATGATGTTTTGGATAGATTTCAAAAAATGAAAACCCGTAGGGCGTCGACGTTTTAATTATGTTTGTAACAAAGTTTACATGTTTTTTATTATTATATAAATTTAGTTTGATGTTCGTTTGTTTTACATGACCCGACCCGACCCGATACGAACCGATTTTTTTACTCATATACCTAGGGGCCTAAAATTTTAAAAAATGTTCCGCACCCCCATGGAAAAATTCCTGGGTCCGCCACTGTATATGACGCCCATCCCCCACACCCTAGGTCCATCCCCTTCAGCCCCATCCTCACACCCGCTTACGTGTACGCCTACGTGGCGGAGCATCCTTTGAGGACTACCCTCCTCCACACCCCATAGTCTTAAGACACCGTCTAGCGTCTATAAATACCTTTTTTAGTATTATTTTAATAACGAACTCATCGAGCATCAGCTTTTAGGATCAAAACGCCTGGGATGGGAGCTCTACAAACTTTATAAAACCAAGGCAACAACGATCTGAATTGACTCCAGCTACTCACAAAATTATAAACGATGAACGTTGTAAACTTCATTTACACAAACAGCTAAAACAAACCTCAAAACAAACAACCACTATAACAGATATACAAACCAGATCACACTAATTTATCCTAAATTCATCCTTTCTAACATCACCAAAACAATCACACTTACACTAATCAAACGCAACAACAATAGTAATCAACAAAACTAACAATAAATCAACGAAATCTATATCAACACTTACCACGAAGGTTTCGTGTCCCAAACGGAATCATATTCAAGAGACAGATAGTTGAGATAACCGTCCATATCTTCCACTACTCCATCCTCATCTAAAAACCTTCGGCCGCTCGAATTCGATTCTTCATTTTCTGGTTGTCCGTTGCTGCTGTGAATGCGTAGGGTTTTGTGGCGGAAAGTGGAGATTCGAAAACGGAGACGGTGTTCACGCCGGAATATTCTGTCGGAGGGGTGAGATTCCGGCGAAACGGTTACTGGTAACGGTGTGGAGTAGAGATGGAATGGAGAGATGGTTGCCATTTTATCGCTCTTTGTTTGGGGTTTTGAGATAGCCTTTTAGAAACGTTGGCGATCTGTTGGATCCACGAAACGGTGTCGTGTAGATGTATTATGATATTTTCAAAAATGATATTTTAGGGCTGCAAATGAACCGAACTTTTAATGAACAGTTTGTGAATGGTTTGACAGGAAGTTCGTTTATGTTTGTTTGTTTAATAAATAAACGAACATAAACGAGAAATTTTGTTTGATTAGTTAAATGAACGAACACGAACAATGTCTCGTTCGTTCAATTGTGTTCGTGAACATTCGTTCGTCTTCGTTTTTTATGTGGTTCATTAAAGATTTTTGTGCATTTATTTATGTTATCGTTTTATATTCTTTAATTCTTATTAATTTTAATACCCTAACAAATAAAATAGGAAACCTTATTCTCATTTTCTTTTGCCCATGTGTAGTCATAAAGCCCTTTGTGGGGCGTTATGCGACAAGTGGTGAAACGCGTAAGAGATGAGCTTTATGGAGCTTTGTATAACTCGAGTGTGTAGTGAGGATACAAGTGGCGAAATGCGTAAGAGAAGAGCTTTATGGGGCTTTGTATAACTCGAGTGTGTTGTGGGGATATATATGTATGGGGCTTTATATATATGTATGTATATATGTGTGTGTGAGTGGGGAAGAAAGGGCCACGCCGTGATGGTGTTCGCGAGGAGGAGGGAGAGGCTGTAGATGGCGCCCCCCGTAATGGTGTTCATGGGCGCTATGGGGCGTTATGGGAGGATGAGGCTCCATATACAACCCCATTACATGTGGTCTTATGCACTGTTCTCCTTTCCTTTTTATTATTCACATTGATAAATATTATTGACCTCTGTTCCACAATTAGGGCTTCAGGTCTAGCGTCGCTCCCTCCCGCCATCCACCTCTAGCCTTCGCTGATGTTATTTGTGTTCACGAACACGTTCATTTCCTTGATGAGCAAACACGAACAAAGAATCCCGTTCGATAAGTGTTCATGAATCGTTCGTGAACACATTATTTCCTTAACAAACGAACGCGAAGAAGGTCTTGTTCGTGCTTGTAGGGTTCGTTTGCAGCCTTATCTATGATTGAGATATTACATGTACACACACATATATATATATATATATATATATTAACCCAATAGATACACATCTGACTAAGAATTTCAAGAACAACTATATCCGGTAAATCTTATAAATAGTAAAGCTATTGGTAAGGTAAGAGAAATTTGAGATATAGACAAACCTTATCTATATTCCCTAATAATATAGAGGTTGCTTCTAGAGAGACCATCGGCTCCAATCCAAGCAACAAACAAACAAGCAGAACTAAAAAAATAAAAATAGAAGACTGTTAAACACAAAAAAACAAAAACAAATCTAAAAAAATATAAGACTGCCAAACACAAAAAAACAAAAACAAAATAAGTAGTGAAAGAGAAACATAGTAAAAATAGAAGCAGTTAAAACCTCATAAAACATAAGTACGTAATGTCGCGACCCACCTGAAAAACAAGCCACATTTCACGAGTTTTATAAATTTTTTGAATAAAACTAGAAACATCCATGGCACTCTGGAAGGACCTATAACACCCCGAAAGACTCTATAACAACCTATAGCACTATGGAACATCCCTAAACATTATGGAACAAATTGAACAGCCCGGAACACTCTGAACATTACGAAAGACTTCGGAAGACACTACTTTATTCCGAACAAGTGTGGAACCATCTAGGGACATCAAAGGTTAAATTGAATGACGACTCCATCAAACTATCATGCTTGGAAGGACCTAGAACTATTAAGTGAATGTTGTAAATATTGAACATAGAAATGTGTAGATATAGAAGTCTATATGATTAACTAGGACTTGTAGGCTGCAACTATAAATAGGATGGTTTGTCACTTGCACAAATCATCTCCAAGAACACATTGTAAAGACATTGTACCATCCTTGTAATACATCCCTTTTAGCAATACAACTATGCTTAAAAATTTAATCAAGCCTTCTACTGCAAAACCATCCAAATCATGACATATGCCTTAACTTAGATCAAATCTAGGTCGCTTCATGAGAGTCAAGAAACAACCCCATGACAATAAGTACATGTATACTTTCCCATGCAACATTCACCTGAAGTATAGGCACATTAAAGCCCATAAGGCAAAGCTAAGACACACACACATGTAATATATATATATATATACATATATACTAGTTTTTATACCCGCCGCGCATTGCGGCGGCGTCATATGCGAAATGACAACGTATAGACTACAATCAACCAGACTCGTTTCCAAACTAAATTGACGTCAAAACGTATGATAGCTCAAATTTATACCGTCGATTCAAAACGTATTACATTTGACCCGATTTATTACGTCAAAACGTACATAAAAAACATATAATACTTGACCCAACTCGTTTTCAAACAAAAATTACGTTAAAGCGTAGAAGAACTCAAATTTATACCAATATGTCTATAAAAATAAAAGCGTATGAAAATAGTTTTAGAGTAAGCTCGAAACTTTAGAAAGTTGAAGTTAGAGGATTACCTATGATATTATAGTAAAGTTTAGAGGTAGGATGGGTTATATGTAAAAAGTTTGAAGGTTCACTACAAGAATAACGGGCAATAGCGGCGACACCAGTAGCGGCGACAGCCCATATGTCGCCGCTATTGGTCGATCCGCAACTCGGTGTCCTGTGTTAAACCCCAGCCGTTCATTTGTTATCTTGATCTAACAGCTGGGGGTGAAAAAGAGCAATAGCGGCGACATGATTAGGTCAATAGCGGCGACATCGTCGCCCCTATTGCCTTTACGCAGACAACAGCAGTAAAAGCGGAATTTCCCCTTTTTTCACCCATTTTCCCACCAAACTCTTCATCTCTCTCACGGGTTTACCCCTAAAATCGACCATCCTTCATCAATTTCACCCAGATCTCCTCCAAATCGGTTAGTATTCTTTGTTTAAGTTGATTTTGTTCTTGATTTTGTTATACATTTTGTTAATCTCTTGATTTTCGGTGTATGTATGTGTGTTTGCTAGAAAATTCCGGTCACCCACCACGTCTCCTCCACCACCACGAGTAGAATCATCATTTTGATGGTTAGTTTTATATTTATTTTAGTTGAAAGATGAGAAATTTTGTAATTTTGGTTTGTGTAGGTATGTATATGTGTATGTAAAGATGTATGTTGTATGTAAATGTGTATATGTTAGTGGATGTATATGAAAATGTATAATTTATGTATAGTTAGTGAAAATGTGTGTATGTAAGTCTATGTATGTGTGTATGTATATGTGTATGTAAAGATGTATGTTGTATGTAAATGCGTATATGTTAGTGGATGTATATGAAAATGTATAATTTATGTATACTTGGTGAAAATGTGTGTATGTAAGTCTATGTATGTGTGTATGTAGGTGTATGTTAGTATCTATTTATTTTTGTTAAAGATGAGAAATTGTGTAATGTAGGTGTATGTTAGTATATATGTTTGTCAAAGATGAGAAATTGTGTAATGTAGGTGTATGTTAGTATATATATAAGTTTGTTAAAGATGAGAAATTGTGTAATGTAGGTGTATGTTAGTGTATATATGTTTGTGTAAAGTATGATAAATTGTGTAATGTAGGTGTATGTTAGTATATATGTTTGTGTAAATTATGAGAAATTGTGTAATCACTACAAGAAAAGGATTTTAATAGATAATTAAGCTGCGTTTTCGCTGCGTTTTCTGCTGCGCTTTCTGCTGCGTTTGCTGCCATAAATACGCTGCTATTGATCGACTTTTTTGTAGTGATACCTCCTACCTAGGACAAGGATTTTAATAGATAGTTATATGGTCCGTTGGTCATTGTCATTGACTAGATAACCTTGTGAATTTGCATGTTGTTTTAGCTTTGTATTCAATAAACACATACTATTTCTAACACAACATAGATACATCTGAATGAAATGTATATGCTCAACCATATTTAAGTCAACAGAAGCGTAATTGAATAGGATCGAATAAAACAAGAACAAAAAAAATAAGTGCTGAATATTGACTGCGTGTTCAATAGCGTAAGCGATGATATTTATTTGGCTGCTTTGTCGCCTTATAGAATATGCAAAGGGATTATCTTTTTTCGCTATTTATAACATTTTCCGAACATTGTATCCAAAAAAATAAAGACCTTACTTTTTCCCCAAGAACTGGCCCATAAACGCAGCCGTTTCCAGCCGTTTAATGGCGCGTTTACGGCTGCAAACGCAGCAGAAAACAGGTGTAAAAACGCAGCCGTTTGCTGCTGCGTTTGCAGCCGTAAACGCGCCGTTAAACGGCTGCAAACGGCTGCTTTTATGGCTGCAAACGCAGCAGCAAACGGGTTTAAAAACGCAGCCGTTTGTAGCTGCGTTTGCAGCCGTAAACGCGACGTTAAACGGATTCAAACGCAGCAACAAACGGGTATAAAACGCCGCCATTTGCTGCCGCGTTTGCAGCTGTAAACGCGCCGATAATGTTTTAACGTTTTTATATAATGTTTTAACTTTTTTATTTAATTCCTAGGAGAACTTCAAATAAACCGAACAAATCTATGGGTTTGTTTGGTTCTTTTTTTTTATATAATTGATCTTGGGTATGTTTCTTATGATAACCAAATCAAATAAACCGAACAAATCTATGGGTTTTCAATATAATTTAGGCCACGTTCCTACTTCTTATTAGTTAGATGATTTTAGGTTTGTGGTTTACATATTGTTGAACCTTTAGCCGCTTTGAATACTCATAATATTGGTTTTGATATGTATTAATGTAGGAATACGTTTCGAGTTTGTTCCAAAGTCCGGCATTCGTAAACCAACTTGAATCCTATCTTACGGCGAGGGGAAAGCAAGCTGCAACCGACGATGAGTATGGCGATGACGACCTTTTTGACAAGGATGATGAGGATGAGTAATTAGTATTATCTACTTGTAGTTTTTGAGTATTTTAGGATGTTATTGTACAGATACGTTTTATGCGATTTTAGTATGTAAAGCATTATGTTTGTTTAGTTTGTTTGTGTTGCGTAAAACTGGAAAATTGGCAGGTTTGTTTATAACTGGAAATACTGCAAATGCAGCAAAATTTAAAAAAAAAAATTTTGACTTTTAGCGGCGACATATGTCGCCGCTAAAAGTCAACATCAATAGCGGCGACATTGGTTAATAGCGGCGACATATGTCCCTTTAGCGGCCAACCTTTAGCGGCGATATGTCGCCGCTATTACCTTTAGCGGCGCAGATCAGTACTATTAGCGGCGACAAATGTCGCCGCTATTAATCGACTTTCTTGTAGTGGTTAAAAAGAAGTTAGAAAGTATGGGTTTTTTTTTTTTGTCAAGTTAAAAAGTAGAAGACTCATTTTAATCAGATTAGAAGGCTGGTTTTTGTGTAGTTAGAAATTTGAGGGGGAAGTTTTATCAATTAAGACAAATTAGGGTGAATTTTATAAAAATAGAAAGGTGGTCACCGACCTTTCATTTTCATATTATATAAATATATACAAGGAGTTTAAATAAAAGAATTTCAATGTCACCTAAACTTGGAAATAAGTTGATAAACAGGTACAAAGTCAGCAACCGCAAATAAACTGTTATTAACTAGGGTTAACCAAAACATATTAACCAAATAAACTAAGTAACCATAAGTGTTAATGTACTACTAATCAAAGACTTCGGTACCATTTGCTCTTGTATCATTCACATGTGAAGGCAAACCGGACATCAAGAACTACTGTCATAACTCAGGGGGGAAACAATGTTCCATTGACGAAGGTTCAAGACTAGAAATTTCACCATCATAAAAAACATGATCATCTTCATTCAACATCATATTCAGCAGCGAATTAGGGTTCACCGATGGCATGATAGTCGGGTTTATTAAGTTCGGGTTCATCGATTGCATGATCGGGTTATTCTCGACACCAACGGGATCAAAACCAAAGCTATTGTAATCCACTTGACCCGGCTAACACGGGTACTGACCAAGATTCTTGACACATTCAATTCTGTTTTTAACATTAAAGATTTTATTTTCCAACCGTAGCGCGAATTCCTTCAATCGCGCTTCGGATAAACTATCCAAGAAATCAAACCACGAAGGATACTTGGCCTCCACGTTCTTTTTTTTCGCCTTCACGAGTTCTTCTTCCATCTTGGTCTTCCTATCCATGAAGATTTCCCATAAAACATGTTGGTTAACTCTCCCAGGGTCTATACGAAGATAATGTTTATACAAATCAATCAAACGGTTGAGTTTATCGGAATTCCGAGGGAAGATTTGACGAGCCCTTGTTTTCTCGTGTTGAATGTGATCTTGCGTTTCTTGTCGTTTTTAATCGGTTCCATGGCTATTTTTGCACGACCCATGTCTTCAAATCTGTCAAAAACAACTTGGACACGTTAATAGTAATGAGAATGAGGAAGAAAGAGAGGAAGATATATTACCAGTAAATCAGTAATGTTAAGTTAAAGCTTGATAAAGAAAGATAACAAAAGAGGTGGTATAGAGTTTACGACATGTCAGGGAAAGAAGATGTTTCATTGATCTGTTTAACTGTGTGTGTATATATAAGGTTAGCAATCTTGATATTAAATGTGTTAATTTCTTCCGGAAAATCAAGCTCTTCACCTCTTTCGGGGCGGGAAATTTGTGTTGCAACGGCTATTTTTTACATTCATGATTTAGCCCTTCATTATACAAAATGTGGCACAAGTTTTACTTACAAAAACAAACAAACATAAATATATATTATATATTATTATTTATATATTTAAGTATAGTTGATTAGGGCGTTCATTGGGGAACATTAAAAAAATGAGGAACCGGAAAACTATGCATTTAACATCTTCAAAATTCAACTTAACATGTTAAAAATCATGTTTTAAAATAATTTTCGGCGTTTTTTCTTATAAATACATGTAGAAGCATTTTTAATAAAAAAAGTCAAAAACTAAAAATATAATTTAAAAAACAGTTAAAAAAGGTATTTTTATAAAAATTGTTTTTTGTTGGAATAGCTTCTACACATTTTTATAAGGAAAAGCGTTGAAAAACATTTTAAAATTTTAATTTTTAACATGTTAAGTTGAATTTTTAAGATATATATTTTTTTTACAAAAAATAGTTTTTTTTATTGGAATAGCTTCTACAAATTTTTATAAGGAAAAAGTGCCGGAAATATTTTTTTTAAAAAAAATTGATTTTTAACATTTAAGTTGAATTTTTAAGATGTTAAATACATGATTCTCTGATTTTCCACTTTTTTAGTGTTCATATTATTTATTTAAATATGAGAACCATTCTTGAATATATGAATAAAAATTAAAGGAATCTTTAGTGATAATAAAATTTTATTGCTTTGAAGATGCAACATATAATTTTTTTCTCAGCTGATATATATATATATATATAGGGGACCGCTAAAATGAGAACCACCTCCAGTTGTAAGAACCGTGAGAACTTTTTGATCCGGGGCGAGTTGGACCAAAAATTTTTTTCATAAACGTAGATGCTTGTATTATAAACACATTTGTAAAAAAAAAAAATTCAAAAAAAAAATGTCATGTGTGTAGTTTTGAACACCACAAGTTTATGTTTACGGGTACCGTAAATTTTAAATAAAATTTACGGGTCCCGTAAACGCAAACTTTGGGTGCTCAAAACTACATACCCGACATTTTTTTTTTGAATTTTTTTACAAATGTGTTTATAATACATGCATCTACGTTTATGAAAAAAAAATTGGTCCACCTCGCAACGTACGGTGTAGTTCTCACGATTCTTACAACTGGAGGTGGTTCTCATTTTAGCGGTCCCCTATATATATATATATATAAAGGGTACTGTACAAATTCCCTTATCGTACATTACCTACGCTACAATCTCAGCCGTTAGATCATCTTCCCGCAATGAAAATCGCATGTTGTTTTTTTTTTTGTAATAATTTCGCATGTGATAATTTTGATGAAATAGCAGGTGTTTTTTTGTAACAATTTCGCATGTGATAATTTTGATGAAATAGAAGGTTGTTTTTTTGTAACAATTTCGCATGTGTTAATTCAATTTCGCATGTGATAATTTTGGTAACAATTTCGCATGTGTTAATTCAATTTCGCATGTGATAATTTTGATGAAATAGGAGGTTGTTTTTTTGTAACAATTTCGCATGTGGTAATTCAATTTCGCATGTGATAATTTTGGTAACAATTTCGCATGTGGTAATTGAATTTCACATGCGATTTTTCAAAGCGGGAAGATGATCTGACGGCTGAGATTGTAGTGTACATAATGTACGATAAGCGCATTTGTACGTTAACCAGCCCCTATATATATATTGATTATTTTCTTTATTAATGAGTCACGTTAAACGTTTAGATAAAGGGTCAGTCACGTTAAACGGTTCAAAAGGATTCATGGTCATATGGGTTATATACAAGGTTTTGCTGGTTATATATATGATGGTTATTTGGTATCTAAAAGAAGAGAGATGATACATGTTTTATCAAAGTTCTATTCATCAACACGTCCCTTTTAATGACAAAATGAAACCCCATCGCTATGTTGAAAATTAAGTAAGTATAACATGGCGACTAAACGACCAGTCATCACTAATGATTCTGTTGTTAGGTACTTCACCTAGCATTAGCATTTACTGATAGAAACTAAAAGGGTCATAAAATGATCTAGAACATAATTAGATTTGCAACACGTTAAAATGTCACTAATTGTGTCACAAAATGATCACATGTACGAAATTGGATTTTACTTATTCAATTATGCCATGAGTAACCCACTTAATTGAAAACCCTTTATCTCTATAATACTAGAATGCCAAATAGTCATGTTAAGATTCGGACTTGATTCTTTAGTTACTTGAAATCCTTCAAAACTTAGTATACTAAATCGACTTATCACCACCAGTGTAGTTGAGTGAAATATACTCGGAGTTGCTTTTTTGTATCTTGGGAAGTGATTCGTCATAAACCCAAAACACACTTGCTAATGAACCACCACCCAATTGGTTTTCTTTTTAATATTATACTTAAGGGAAAAAATCAAATATGAAGTTTATTTTGGCTAGGAAGTGTAGGAAGCAATATGATTAGGACATGTGGCAACATTTAAAATAAAGAAAAAGAGTATTTTAGTCAATCCAACCCTTTCTTCTTACTTTTCAAAACCCAGTAACTTCAAAACCCACCATTTTCAAAACCCACCATCTTCAACCATTTCTTCACTTTCTATCTCAATAATCACTACATTATAGTGCGATTTTCATCACAAATCAATGATTCAAACACCTGATCAACGTGTTCTTCAGCTTTTTTGAAGAAAACCCAGTTTAATTTCATAAAAAATCTCGTTTTTTTCGGGTGATTTTGGAGATAATCACTCGATTCGTTCGATTCGAGCGCTGATAAGTGTTTCAATCATTCAAACTTCGTCAATTGTTGAAGAAATCATTTCGATCCATGTAAGAAATTCTTTAATTTCATTTTTACGATCTCGGTTTTTGATTTAGTCATTGCGTTTTACGATCTTGGCGGGGGTCCGGGGGCAGCGCCCCTGATAGCGGGGTCCCAGGGGCGGCAGCCCCTGGCTGGAAAACTGCATTCGTAGGCAGTGTTTCTGGTTATGTAAACAATAGGTTCTGGTCATTGCGTTTTAGTTAGATTCTGGTTCTGTGAACAACAGTTTCTGGTTCTGTGAACAACAGTTTCTGGTCATTGCGTTTTAAACAGTTTCTAGTTCTATGAACAAAAGTTTCTGGTCATTGCGTTTTAGACAGTTTCTGGTTCTGTGAACAACAGTTTCTGGTCATTGCGTTTTAGAAATAAAACATTTTTGAAGTGTTTTTACTCATTGCGTTTTAGGTAAACACATTTTTTATGTGTATTCAGTTCATTGCGTTTTAGAGAGAACAATTTCTTTTGTGTTTTTAGGCCATTGCGTTTTAGAAATAAGACATTTTTAAGTGTTTTGGGTGCATTGCGTTTTAGGTAAAACACATTCAGTCCATTGCGTTTTATAAAGTACAATTTCTTTTGTGTTTTTAGGCTATTGCGTTTTAGAAATAAGACATTTATTTGTGTTTTCTGGTCATTGCGTTTTAGAAATAAGACATTTCTTTGTGTTTTTGGTGCGTTGCGTTTTAGAAAAAGTCATTTTTTTAACGTTTTTTTTTTCATTGCGTTTTACGCAACAGGGTTTTCTCCATTGCGTTTTAAGCAACTGGGTTTTAAAAAAAAAAATTCGAAAATATAGCAATAGTATACTCGTTTTAAAGATAAAAAATGCTGGTTTTTTTGGTGCAATTTTTATAAAAAAATAATGTCGTATGAAAAAATTATTAACGCTTAAAAAATGAGGGGGGGGGGGGGATTGGAGGAGAGAGAAACTATTGTGCTGGATTGACTAGAATGCCCCTAACAAACCCACGCGCCTCTTTTTTTTTTGCTTCAATTTCATTCATTTAATCTTAGCCCTTGATTAATTAAATGGATGGTCAAGATCACTTCCTAGCCTTTCTAGCCAAATAAACTTCCTATTGTATCTCCTCCCTTATACTTAATACATTCCTTATTTCGTTTTCATCAACCTCACACGTTTTCATTATGTCAACATTTCCATTTTTTAATAAAATTTTAACCAAATGTTATTTTGTTTCTATTTTTCTAAATTAAAAAGTTGTGATTCTCATTTATCGTTTTTGTCTTTTATGATCACACATATTTAAAATTACACAAAACCACTAAACAAAATTCTAACCTAGTACTTATACATATATACCATTTCTACAATTATTTTTTTAAATTATGATCACATATATTTAGAATTACACAAAACTATATTTTACTAATTCAAATCGTGTAATACACACAATTATAACTTACTACATTATACATTAGCATAGATATACCATTTTTACAATTATCCTCTAAAATATAAATTGATCTAATGAACGTCAATAAATATTAAATGATAATAAAATAATAATAATTGTAACATACTTGTTATTAAGCATTAACATTTATTGAAGACCTATTTCATTACAATATAGTGGTATTTTAAAGGTGAGATAAGAATTAGTTACCATTAGGTCATGAGTTTGATCACAAGGGTGTTTTTGGTTAGTTCCGTTGATGGCACAATAATACTTCAGTGACATATCAGTTAGACCACCTGTCATAGGGTTGTATGTGGCGCCTCATCCTCCCATAACGCCCCATAGCGCCCATGAACACCATTACGAGGGGCGTCATGTGCGGCCTCTCCCTCCTCCTCGCGAACACCATCACGGCGTGGCCCTTTCTTCCCCACTCACACACATACATACATACATACATACATATATATAAAGTCCCATACATATATATCCACACTACACACTCAAATTATATAAAACCACTCTCTTATGCGTTTTGCCACTTGTCGCATATACATCCACACTACATATGGCCATATCCAAATTTACCGCTAAAAAAATAAGAATGAAAAAACAAACATTATAAGAAAAGCCCTAAGGTGAATAGGATATATAAATACAACAAACGGGGTAAAATTGGGATTCTGTTTTACCACTCGGAGAATGAGGCCGAGAGCGGAATAAGGTTTTCAGAGGGTGGTTGCCGCCTCTCTCCGCCAATGATTTCGATCATCTTTTCTGAAATTCCAACAACCCTCTATTACATATAATGCATATCCGAGGGGCAGAAATGGTCATTTACCATTTTTTCAACATTTACAAGCGCTTGTATACATATACACATATATATGTGTTTCTATAATATATATATAGATAGAGACAGAGAAGGCGTCTTTAAAAACAACAGTTTTCTGGATCCATTGTTGCATCCCAACCCCAAACCAAACCCCACCATTAGAGGCTGTGATGATTTTACGTGATCCGAGTCAAAATCGGGTAAAGATTTGAGATTATCCGCAGCTTGGCGTGGCAGAATCGGAGGACGGCAAGTGCTCTTGCAACCTCGGTTTGCAGCCATGGCGGTTTAATCCTTTTTTCCCGATCGTAAAACAGACCTGAGCCTCATTTTTTTTAATTAGGGTTTTTATTTTTTTTAAGTTGTTGCGTTTTGATTTTTGTTTGATAACGAGTGTGATTTGGTACCATTGTGTTGACATTATTTTGTGTTTTTTAAACATTTTTAGTTTTATTGTTTATTTATTTGTGTTTTACCTTTTTATTTATTTAATTAAAAAAAGTCACCTCACTTTTTATATAATTCACACAAGCATTAGACCATGTGTAGTGGTACACATGAATAATGCCCCCACCTATGGGCATTGTGCGACACGTGTCATCCCAGTCAGCAAAGGGGCATTAGGGCAGGCGGGGTGGTTTACTAGTGATAGAATTCTATCACTCACAAGCACCAATCAAGTTCCGCCATGTCATCAACCATTTTTCCATCACTCACAACCTTTTTTAGGTGGGGTGGTCATCACTCACCACCACACCCAACAATTTCCCCCCAACCAACAATTACACTTACAAAACAATTTCCATCACGCGTGAAGAAAATAACGAAAATCGATTTCGTTGAAAATATAACGCGTGGACGTTTGGAGGCGGGGTGGGATATAACGCGTGATGGATGGTGGCCGTGATAGTTTAACGCACCGCCCCGGGTGCTCTTATGGGCGTTTTTCACAAATAGACGTAGTGGGATAATGCCCCATTAATGATTACCCAATTATTTAAAAAAATAAAAGTAAACTAAATAATATTAGTTGGAATATTCTTATTGGCCAAACAAGAATTGAGAAAGCATGCAATGGCGTGATTTGAAAAACGCCAAAACAATTTTTGGCTCGGAAAACGCCGCCCCGTAATGGGCTATGGGCGTGATTAGGCGTTTTTTTTTAATTTTTTTTTTATAAAAAACGCCCCACTACGGGCGGTCTTAGGGTAGAGGGTATGGTTAATCACTCTAGGGTAATTGAGTGAAATCATACCTAATAATATTATGTCATGTCAACTCCACATTCCACTCCTCATTTTGCACTCAATCAAGGGGTATGGTTAATCACTGTAGGGTGTTTGAGTAGGTTAAAAAATAAAAATATTTTGATTGGTTGAAAAGGGTTGGGACCCACCATTAAACCTCCATCCCTCCTCCTTCCCGCATCGGTGAATATACACCGAAAACATTCAAAATTTCGGTGACTCAAACAAGTGGGGGTGGTCACCGGTCGGTGAACTCCATTCACCGAATGGTTTACCGAAACTATACCCTCCACCCTTAGGAAATGTTGCCTAACACGTCACTTAATTGCGCAAAAGTAGAACGGCAAATGAGACTCGTGAGCCTTTAGAAAAACAACAAAATCTCGAATGACATTAGTGAAAAATTAGAGAAACTTAGTTGCGATCACTAGAGAAAACATCATACGCAATCCAAACTAACTTATATTTTTCAAAATGATGCTTCTGGCCCTTTTTTCCTAGTCAAAATCATATTTATTATGATGTCTCAGTTCTTGATCTTAGAATAAATTCATCTCTCACTAAATAAAATTATGTTACAAGAAAAAGTAATTAACTTGATCTCAGTCAATATGTTGGTGGTTCATATTTAAATATTGGTTCATCTTGCCACACCAGATAACAAAAAAAGCAGTTCATATCATTACATCAACATAAACAAGTAGGAGTCGTTACACAATACAAACTTTTGACATCATACAACATTTAAACACCGAACACTGCTTAAAATAAAATAACATGGCGACACTGGTAGCGAAACAAGAACTTCAATACAAGCGGTCGATGAAATAATTTACGGTATCTCAGATGGTATAGGAAAGTCATTAGGCAAATCAGGAAATTTTGGAACCGGCAAGTGAGTTAAATCTGGCACTTCTAGGGATGGCAAATGGGGCAGTTCTGGTTTTGGAATCTCTGGCAAGTCTGGTAGTTCTGGTTTAGGAATCTCGGGTAAGTGAGGTAGTTCAGGCTTGGGAATCTCCGAAAAGTCTGGCAGTTCTGGTTTAGGAATATTTGGAAAACCAATCTCGAGAAGGTTTCTTGCATCCGCTACAATAATGCTACTCATTGATGTGAGTGTGATGATCAACAATGGTATGACAACGAAAAGTGTTTGTAAGACGACATTGTTCATAAACCTAT
Source organism: Helianthus tuberosus (assembly GCA_030545235.1). Classification (NCBI taxonomy): domain Eukaryota; kingdom Viridiplantae; phylum Streptophyta; class Magnoliopsida; order Asterales; family Asteraceae; genus Helianthus; species Helianthus tuberosus. The sequence goes on from CM060435.1 coordinate 12,726,586, forward strand.
GAATTGATTGGTTTTGTATATCTAGATGTCAATTTATATGCATTAGATTAGAGAAATGTAAGATTTGCTCTTTGGTTGGTAAGAAAAGTGAGGCATGTTAGCTCAACCTCTCATCTACATAAGTTAATCAAATGATGGATCAAGAAATCAATATTTTTTATATTATACTTGCAAACCACAACATTTAGGGGGTAAGGCCAATTTAGGAGGAAAAAAAGTGGATGAGACTAATATTTTGTTAAGTAAAATAAAGTAAAAATATATTAAGTTATTATTAATTGAATTTATGGGCTTCATGCACTTGTTAAGGTTATTAAAATTAGGGGTATTGGATTTTAATAATCCCAAGATTCACTAATTGGCCGGTAATAATCCTAACTTCAAAAATTGCCTACAACAGTCCCAACTTGTAAGATTTTGGCAACCAATGATCCTTGTCTAACTGGGTTATAACCTTGTTGGGCTGGTGACCTACAACTTATTCCGGCGACCCGTTTTACCCCTGAAACCACCAAACGAGACCACCACCAATCATCTCCGACCTCCTGTAATCTTCTCCGCTTCTCAAAAGTTTAAATTTCCACCATCTACGCAACTCCGATGACCTGCAACTTATTCCGACGACCTTCTTTACCCCTGAAACCACCAAAGGAGACCACCACTTGTCATCTCCAACCTCTAGTGACCTTCTCCGCCGCTCAAAACTTCAAAAAACTAACTGGGTTATAACCCAGTTAGACAAGGATCATTGGTGGCCAAAATCTTACAAGTTGGGACTGTTGTAGGCAATTTTTAAAGTTGGGATTATTACCGGCCAATTAGTGAAACTTAAAATTAAGATATTAAAATCCTACTAGTTAAGACGTTATCAAATTTACGTAGGATCTATTACAGGTGTTAGTCGGGTGAGGTTGACGGATTGAATTATCCAACCCAAAATGACGTATATATTTATTCGTATGATATCAGACACATGTAAAATCATGCCGCGTTTGGGTCAACCCACTTACTGACATTTGCAAATATAACTTTTGAAAATTTATAGTTTTTTTCTTTAATGAAAAACTAAACTACTCCTGCTACATATGCATCTTGCAGGATTTGAACTATTCACCTCTTAAACAGGGGTAGACGCCTTACCAAAAAAAAAGCAAGAAAAGTTTAGATCAACCAAGGTCATCGCTACTTGTATTAATGATAAGCGAAGAGGTGGTCATCTTACTAGTGAGAAATGATGATGTGATCATTATGTTCTTAGTGAGAAGTATGTACATAGACGATCTCTATCATTCATAGAGAAAAATTGTAAAGATGAACTATTAGTTAAAGAGTATATATCCGTTGTGTTATGTGATGATTATATTTTCTAACCTATTTTTTCACATACCAACATTGCAAAGTCAAGTAAGACCTTTATTTTTAAGTTTCCCTGTTACATCCTCATTAGGTTCCTAAACGGTGCAAGGGAAATTGATTAACTAAGTCCATGGCACTAGAATCAAAGTGGAGTGGGTGGGTGGATGGTTTTGTGTGGGATGTTTTTAGAAAAATGTTCGGATAGTCATTGTGGTTGGCTCCATTTTCACATATATTTGCTACACTTTTAAAATTATAACTATAGTGTGAGGTTCATTGGGGAACACTAAAAAAGTGGGGAACAGCGGGGAACCGACTCAAACGAACTCCGATTGGACTCATTCCAGCGGCGTTGGAACCGTCTCGTCGAACTCTAACTAGGATCTCTTAACCCTAAACCCTAAATCATAACCTTAAACCCTAAATATATTAGGGTTTGGCTTTTAGGGTTTAGCCTTAGGGTTTAGCTTTAGGGTTTAGCTTTAGGTTTAGCCTTTAGGGTTTAGCCTTTAGGGTTTAGTTTTTAGGGTTTATAGTTTAGATTTTACGGTTTAACTTAGGTTTTAGCCTTATTTTTTAGCTTTAGGGTTTAGAGTTTAGGAGTTAGAATTTAGGGTTTAGGGTTAAGAGATCTTAGTTGGGGTTCGACGAGCCGGTTCCAACGCCGCTGGAATGAGTCCAAACGGAGTTTGTTTGAGCCGGTTCCCCGCTGTTCCCCACTTTTTTAGTGTTCTCCAATGAACCTTCCCCTACAACTATAATTATCAACTTTTGCACATTCGTTCTCGAATAGTCCCTGAAGCGGATGTGGGTTAATTTTCTCAATTAAACAGATGCGAAATGACCAAAATACCCTTACTCTTAAATTAATAGCTATAAAGTTACAAAAATATAATTTATGAGGGACCACCACCTACCCACCCAATTCTTCTTCCCCGTTCTTCACCATCCGATTACTCCCACAACGAACGAGAGATACATACAGCGCCTCCCTCCCTCCCTCAAAAGATCACGTTCTCATCACAGCGCCGGCGGCGGCCTCCTCCTCCACACTGCCACCGTCCATCACGTTTGCAGAAGGTATGTTGATTATTTCACTTTATTGTAGGTTTCATCAGGTATGTCGGGCGTGGCCTGGTAATACCCGAAACGCTGAAAAATCTTTCGACCCTTCTAATTTTACCAGCGGGCGGCAGATCTGAGTTCTTTAGCTCTGTAATTTACCATTCTCGTTGTAATTCAATGAAGTTTCTGGACTGGTACGTGAAGATTGGAGTCGTATCAGCTGCAATCGGAGGCTCTATGGAGTATTTTATGATCAAAACCGGCTTCTGTAAGTCCACTCAGTTTTTATCATTTGCCAGTTGAATTTTGTTTATCTGTTTGTGTTTATGAAACTATATATTCAGGTTAATCACAACTATTAAGGTTTTATTTTTTTCTTTATTCATCACCAGTGAATTTTTATTTTTAATCTGATTTTATTTTATTTTTTTTGGGTTTGAAAGTGCCCTAGTTTCATGATTTCTAATGACAGAAATTCAACTAGTCAAGATGGTTGTTAAATGTAGACTAAATTACATAGATTGTCCTTTAGTTATGTGTAAAATTGCACCCTATGTCCTTTTTCTTCTACTAGCTGTTTACCCGCGCGATGCGGCGGGAAACATATCATTTAGGTTGGTGAGTTTAGGGCTATGTACGCGACGGTTCGGTTTTGAGCCATAACCAAAACCAAATTCGCGATGCAACGGAAAACACAACACTTGTTAGTAATTCTAAGGGTGTGCATGAGAAGGTTTAGTTCAGTTGGGTCATAACTAAAATCTAAATTTTCGGTTAAGGTACTTCAAAACCGGTCATGGGGATTTAAAGAGTTTTAAAAGGATGTAAATAAACCGAACTGCGTCAAGCCAACAAAAGCACAACCATAAGCTCAAAACTAATCAAACCAATCCGTTAGTTTACCATTAGTTTATCAGTCATCTCGTGATATATTGTATAGTACTTAAGTTAGTTTTCTTATTCGTGATATGTTGGCACTCGTTTTTGTGTTAGTTTATCGATTCTTTGGTGATTTACTTTTGTTAATTTTTTTAGCTCTTAGCTTATCAATCTTTCCATCAAATTAATCATAAGACCTAATATGTTATGTAAATACATGTTTTGAATAAAACTACATGGTAAATCGAATTAGCCATTATGTTTATATTAAGACAATGTCGAGAAAAAAAGACACAATGAGTCGCAAAAAAAAAAACACAAAGACGCAAATATAGATAAGAAACAATGATAAATAAAAGATGCAATGATAATAAACAAAATTTGTAAAATCTACAACCTATATCCAAAAGTGAAAACCTAAAATCTCACATCATAGAGTTCGATGAGACGGTTCCAATGCCGCTTGAATGAGGTCAATTAGAATCCGTTTGATACCCTTGTACGACTTCTTATTTTTAGGAGACTTGGTATTTGATCTAAACCTTAATTTACTAATTACTAATTACCAATTATTACAACTTTAAGCAACACAAGCTATCCAAACAATATATGTTGCAGATGATTATTTTTAGTCATATAATCATCACTATTAAAAACACACTTTTGTACACCTTGTAGTTAAATTTATTCAGGGTTATGCTGTCATGAATCTTATAAGTAGGAGTGTAGGACCACTTCATAAAGAAATATTTAAATTAGAAGTCAAGAGGCAGAAGAGAATATTAATCGCAAAGAGAAGATAAGGAATTCAATGGGTATTTTATTTTTGTAGTTAGGGCAATTGTACATAGATATATTTTATCCCATATATTTCACTTTCTGAAAATAAAATAAAAAACTCCCAAGTTTCTCGGAGTTGAGGTGAAACGAAAAAAAAAAATCCAAACATGAGAAGGCTGAGAAGGCCGGTATGATTCGTTTGTCTAAAAGTTTCTTTAAACTTAACACACGGTCTTTATCTGTTTTATACGGTGAACGGGATGATACATTTGGCGATTGTAACTTGTTTTTGTACGTGCTTAGAGACTTTGAACTATTGGTACACAAACAAGAAAAAAAAATAGAGTGAGATAAGAACTGATGAGTGTATATTAAATAGTGTAATAACTTGCACATCAGTGGAAATGTTTTTTTTACAAACATAGTTCAAAACAGAACAGAAAAGAGGACATCATATTACAGCGCCTATGTTAAAGTCACCGCATTTACTCCAGTCCAGCGATTTAAAAGAAGCCATGCACCTTAACCACAGAAAAAAGTCCATCGGATCGCAACCAGCACCTTAACCCATAAAGCCGTAGGCCTATCTTTAAGTTTCCACATCCAATTTGCTAGCAACGCAAGATTCGCACTCCTAATATCTCCGGTACCAACACCCCCAACTTCGATGCTTAACATGTGCCATTATATCAGCCCTATTAAACATATACCAGAAGCCAAACAATAATAAATAGGTGATCCACTTAAAAGCCAAACAGTAAAGGCATTTCTAATTTTTGTTCATATTAAGAAAGCAAAAAATTACTTTGAAAGCCTAGAACAAATTAAATCTGCAATCAAATACTAATTATACTTGCACGTGACTGATTGTTAACAAAATTCATATGGAGTGGAAATTAAAGGTCAACAGTATTCAAGTAAACAAAGTTTGCAGATGCGGCTTCACAACTGATGTTTGATAACGACTGATGGAAAATTCATCATCTACAACGCAGTTTTTTCACTGCAATTTGCTGCTAAAAAAGAAGAACCTGAACAGGTCTTCAAGTAGTAAGGGAATATGTTTGACTATGGAATTGAAATTAATAAATTTGCTGCCAATGGGCTGATGGGGACAAAGAATTTCCCTTAGTCACAGAAGTCATATAGAAAATAAGATTATCATATTCAATTAGAAAAAAAGCCTTAGGTTTTCGAACCAAAATGCCCGGATGAAGCTAGTCCACCATGTAACCCGATATGCAATTAGCTTGCTTGAACCCCAGGTCACAAGAACGGATTTTTTAGTTTGGGCCAAACATGCAGATCGGGTTTACCAGCAAGCATGTTTCATCCATTTGGAAAAAAGAAAGTTTACATATAGTTACAACACTAATATATTTTAAAAATGACATTATTCTAAAAATAACCTTATCGACCATAGCGTGTACAAGTTTTACTCAGTTCAAAATGAGAATCAAATTTCCCTCATTTTCCTGTTAGGATTGGAAATCCTCTATTTTACCTATCCAGTTCAGTCTTAATTTTGGGGTGAATTCAGTCCGGTAAAACTCAAAATGTGAAACATTTTAGCCTAAAAGTATACATATTCAGTCTTGGAACGGGCCCAACCCGAAAAGACTAAGACCTAGCCAGTTACCTACCAATTTGACCAAAAAGACATTACCGGTGGGCTGGATCTGAGATGCTTATTGATGCATTTGGCACCAGACAAAAACGCATCACTATCAGAGACCTTAAGCCTCCCCACTTGCTTTCAAAATCGACATTCCAAAAAGTTCTAGCATCTCCTGTTAGATATTGAGACCAAGGTTAACAATAGAAAATATTAAGTATATATAACAGTAAGAACAAAGAAACTTTTGAATGTTGCAACTTTTAGCTAATGTAACAAGAATACGAATCAAGACCAAAGCTTACAACACAAAAGTTTGTTTCGTAGCTAGCAAGTACACATACTTTGACAGGAAAATAGTTTTGGGATGGATACCCAATTGTTAAATAAGATTTATTTTCTTTGTGCAACAAAACAAATAAAAACTAAAACAGAGGTACCAACTACATTTTTTAATACTTCAGGCTCCCATATCACTACGCAATTTTTACAAAACAAAATAGTGACCTAATTAAAGACTAAACTGGAAATTTTTATATTAAATATCGATAATCAACCTAGAGCACAACATTTAGACTAAATAATCAGAAATCAGAGTCATTGCCATTTCAAAAAAAAAAAAAATAAATAAAATTCTTCGACAATAAATAAAAACCTAAAATCAACGAATATAATTAGGAATTTTAATATGAAGAAAGAGCATACTAATCACATAGAATCCGGGGAGATCGCAAGATCCATGAGAATATGATACGGTCCACGTTCTTATCTCATCATACCCACGTTGTGATACAACTCCCTCACATTCTCATGCACCAGTAGCCCCACGTAGCCTTTACCATCTTTCATGCATTTGTTTTTTTCAATATTTTCTAGTAGTTACTTGTAGTGGGTTAGTTTCTATGTTTCACTTGTAAGCCTATAAAAGGCAAATTAAGTTACGATTGAATGAAGCAGAATATTGAAGTTAAAAAGAGTATCTTCTTGTCTTGTGTTCTTGGAGCTTGACCCCCTCTAAGGGTTATCTATCTTGGGAGTTTGTAGGTTTTCTCCGTAAACCTGTCAATTGGTGCTTTCATTGAGCCTAAGCCTCCATGGCTTTGGAAGAACTCGAGGACGCCATGTATCTATCTCGCTTCACCAGTTACAATCCTACCCGATGGATTCTTGATGCTGAACGGTTTTTTTCCTTTTATGCAATTTATGAGGAAGAAAGGTTTCCTTATATTGTTGAGTCGTTCGATGATGAACCTTTTTCTTGGTTCAATTCATGGTATCGAGGGCCGGAATGCCTTACATGGAAGTCTTTCACTATTGCAATGCTTCATCATTTCCGACCACCACCGCTTAGCCCCGTACCACCACCGTCACTTCCATGCCAAGAACCGCCAATGCTACCGACATCGTCTCTTGGAAGGGTAGCTTCACCACCGATTCCGACATCATCGCCACAACAGTCATCATTAGAATCCATCTACCCTCAAGCTGCCATTCTCACCAACAAGACCTCCATACCGGTGCTATATACATTCGTCTTGCTCGATGGCCATGTCTCATTCTAAAACCGGTGCTCCAAGTTCAGTGATGCAGACCCAAATGCCATCGGCAGAAGGGAATGGAGACCACCATGGTTGCCACCGTGTCGCTATGTTGAGACCGATCCTAACGCTGTTGTACGACACGAGTGGCGACCGCCATGGACCGCACATCCCATCCTTGAGGACAAGGATGATTTGAAGGGGCGAGGAATTGATACGGTCCACGTTCTTATCTCATCATACCCACGTTGTGATACAACTCCCTCACATTCTCATGCACCAGTAGCCCCACGTAGCCTTTACCATCTTTCATGCATTTGTTTATTTCAATATTTTCTAGTAGTTACTTGTAGTGGGTTAGTTTCTATATTTCACTTGTAAGCCTATAAAAGGCAAATTAAGTTACGATTGAATGAAGCAGAGAATATTGAAGTTAAAAAGAGTATCTTCTTGTCTTGTGTTCTTGGAGCTTGACCCCCTCTAAGGGTTATCTATCTTGGGAGTTTGTAGGTTTTCTCCGTAAACCTATCAGAATACTAATCTGCCAACACAAACACGAACATGAATCCGGTCGAACGACCTTTGATAATGCTAACTCACCTCCCAACGACCACAATATCGACCCGTTTCAGTTCTAGCAATCAATTTTAAAGTACATATGGTAACCAAGGGGCAAATGAAATTGAAATTAGATTGCATCAACGCAACAAAAGTAACTCAAACCAAATAACAGGAAGATATCAAATATATTTAAGGAGGTGTTTGGATAATTAAAACTTCATAAAAATTGAAATCAAAATTAGGTTTAAACCAGACCCCAATAATTATAACTTTAAATATAATGTTGATTATATTAAACATACAAAAACAGGGGTGACAAAGTAGTTATTTTTGGCTTAAATCAGTGAAAAGTGAAAATAAAAGAAACCCCGTTTGAACTGATTAGGATTGCTTTAAAAGATGTCAAATAACCAGGCAATATGATAAAATTTAATGAAGAATGAACCAATAACCTTGTTTGTATGATTTAAAGCAAAACAAAATACCAATTCAAGTTTTGAGATTAAAGATTGAATCTTGAAAATTATAAGATAATAAAGAGCCTATAGAGTGAAGTAATTATACCCCTTTAAGAAACTACAAGCTTTGTTACGATTCTTTGAATAGATACATCTCCAGAACTGCAGCCAAATTATGCATCATGTGGATTGAGGATACGAGTCAACCGAAAAAAAGATAAGCTCTTAAAATAGCCTAATTCTGAATTAAACACCGACCTGAAGAACATGAGAGGCCTTGAATATCACAGTATAACTTCTCGCCTTCAAAAAACATATGATACCTAAAACAACAAGAAACAAAACTCAAAATAGTGTTCTAAAATCAAACCTTTCTCAAATTCCATCTACTCGAATCTCCACTTACCAAACCCTAGCCTACCTGAAATCGAGTATGCAGCCGATATTGAAATAAATCACAAAACGGACTATGAAATTGAAGGCTTACGATCTGTTGAACAGTATCTCCAAAGCAAAGAGCAAATCTGGGCAAAGTAAAATCGAACAAAATTAGGGTTTGAAAGTTTAATGAAATTTTATAAAATATGCATGAACCAATGTTGTTACCGAATGATGAACATCAACGATTAAACCCCAGAAAGCCGGTTTCGCGGCCGGAACCCTAACCGCCTTTGTCACTGTCGATCTTCAAAGCTTCCACCACCGGAATCTCCACTTATCAAACCCTGCAGTCACAAATCAGAACCCAAATCATCACTGTTGAACATATCCGCCTACAAATCTATATGAAATCCGACGGTAGATGGTACTGATGGGGACTGATGTTGCTACACCCTTTACTTGCTCAACATTTGGAATCATGTGTGAGATGTGAGAGACAAAGGTGGATGATGTTCTTGAGTCGCTCGAGAGAGAGAAGGTGAGAGAGAGAAGGTCTGATGAAGCTTGTGAGATGTGTGAGTTGTGAGAGAGATAGAAGGTCTGATGAAGCTTTGATCCGTGTGAATTGAGTGGACGGCTGAAGATGGCGATCCGTGTGAAAAGTGAGAGAAATGGACGGCTGAAGATGAGTCAGTTGAAGGGTAAATTGTTTGTGTTTTTTTGTGCTTTAAATCTTGTACATTGTGCATTAAGTGTGTTTTCAACACATTGGCAAATTACCATTTCTATCCCTTGGATATCCTTTTATATATAGTATAGATAAGTACACTCCATGTCCTTTATGACTAAATTTTGCACACTCCAAGTCCTTTACACTAACCACCTTCCATTTCATCCGTTAAGTAGGTGCATGTGCCCCTCATGTGAGGGGCAAAACAGTCATTTTACACATACCTTTTGGTCTATTGTAATTTGTCAAAATTGACATTACAGTGGGTAAATGTGGTTAGACATGAACCAACTGTTGCTGCAAATATGCATACATAAGACTTGAACCAACTATACATTTGGCTGCGAATTTGGCTTCTTGGTATGAGCATATATATATCTGCAAATTTGGCTTCTTGGTATGAGCATATATATATTGATCAAGGGACTGGCACTTTGATTCTAGAACTGAAATGGGTACTGGTACCGGTATCGAAAATACCCGTTACGGTATGGCTCGGTACCGGTACGGACCGGTATTTTAAGGTAAAAACTGGCAAATACCGGTACCGAAATGGTACCGAAAATCAAGGCGTTCGGGAAATCCGGTACTGGTTCGGAACCGGTACCCAGTACCATTTGCTCATCCCTAGTTCAACCTCATATTCAGCGCAGGTACCAGTAGCCTACACATATGCCAGCCTCTAATTTGATACATATAAGCTTCCACCTTTCTAAACCATACTACAACATATATCAAACTAATGCATACATTATGACACTGCCAGTCTCTAACCAGTGGTACAATCTTTGTCTTAAAAAAACATTATACTAAAGATCAAACTGCATAAATCATGGCTGCAAATATCAAGCTACATAAATCATGGCTGCAAACTACATAAATCATGGTTGTAAATGTAAATATCAATTGTCAACATCCAAATGTGGCTCCATACATAGATATAACATCAAACCCATAAATTGACTGTTTTGCCCCTCACACGAGGGGCACATGAACCTGCTTAACGGATGAAATGGATGGTGGTTAGTGTAAAGGACTTGGAGTGTGCAAAATTTAGTCATAAAGGACATGGAGTGTACTTATCGAAGAAAAACGACATAGGGTGCAATTTTACGCATAACTAAAGGACAATCTGTGTAATTTAGTCTTAAATGTAGTATCTGATTATTTAACTTTTAGGATTATTGGTAAAAGATTTTTTTATTTTTATTTTTAATCCAAAACTGCAAGACTAATGAAACTGCAACCCTTTAGAACAGGAATGCTTTTGATTTACCAACCAGCATCTGTTATCGCGCCAACTGCAAGATTAATGAAAACCGATATAGATTGCCAATAAGTCAGGGGTACATATTTGCAACAATGTAACTGGTTTAGTTTTGTGTGTTCATATAGCGTGTGAACTCGTATTAATTTTGCTTTTTAAAATCTGAATATAGCTTATTAGAACTGATCCTTATGCATCTTGTTACATATATAGCCTAATGTAATATTTAATCTTAAGTTTTTCACGATTATGACTGGGCCATGAGCAGGTACATAGTTATGATCATGATCAGGATGTCCTTTATCAAACCTATTTCATGTATGTGTCTGTGTGTGGTGCATGTTAAAGATCCAATTGGCACATGCTATGCAGTTAATGCGGTAAAATATCGGATATCGGTCCAGGACCGATATTTGAAATATAGGTTATCTCGGTGAGATATCGGTAATTTTAATATAATGCAGAATTTATATATATAGCAATTTAACACCAATAATTCAGTGATATATCGGTCAATATCGCCAATAATATCGGTACCAATATTTTGACCGATATTTTACCAAGGGACCGATATAACCGATATATCACCGATATTAACTGCATAGGGCACATGGTTTGAACCTAAATGCACTTGTACGGTCTCCCTTCAAGGTGACGAATCAGGTTGGGTTACGGGCCCAAACGGGTTTTTAGTTAAAACAAATTGTTTTGACGCAGGTCAAAGGTTGACCTGGAGAGATTGTATCCATCCTCTAGTAAAAACTTAAACCAATAATTGTGATTTCCAAACTATTCTTTTACAATAAGCATCTAATCTTCAGAATATAGCGATTTAGATGTGTATTAAAAAACTTTGGACAACCTTCAACCCATGTCTCTTTTAGTTTCAAAGGGACCGTTTTAACATCCAGTTTCTATGTGCAGATGACAAAGTGACGGTTCTTGAATCAGAAAAGAGAGCATGGGAGAATTCACCGGAAGCTCAAGCCATGCGAGAAGCCCTCAATCCTTGGAGAAACACTGATGCAAATGCTAGAAAACCTTCTTAACATTCCCCTGTTTGAGATTTCCTCTTGTTTTATTATGTTCTATAGAATATTGACTATAACTTGTCGTCTTCATAAACAAAATGAAACTAAGATGAAACTATATATGTTGCATTTACACAACATACATGAGTTGCATCATGTGTTTTTTTTTTCTAAATGAGTGGGTCGGTCCTGTTGGCTGTCGGGTGAATGGTTTCGGTCAAGACAAGACAAGTACTATTATTGTGTTTTAAAGCAGGCCACGCCACGCCAAGGCAGATTGACTTGCAAACTTTGTTTCACTCTGGCGAGGTTCAGCAACACTGCAGATCAAACGCTACAGATATCGCTCTTCTTGTGACAGGCAACATCTATTATGTATTAAACTGGTTTCAGTGGCTCTACTTATGTTTGAAGGATAGAAATTACTTTATGGGTTGAATAAATATGAGTTGGAGTGAAGAGAAATCAATGGTTAAAAATTCAAAGCCAAATTATTGATTTTAGCGTTGAAGACAACGATGATGACTTTGCTCCGAAAAGAAAGAACATGCGAAGTTAACCTTTTTTGTTGAACGACAAATTGCGTAATCTCATTTCACACCAAAATGTACAAGTGACAACTCCCCTGCCAGTAGCAAGAGAAGCCACACTACAGCCAATTATGAAAACTAAAGCGCACCCAGTTTTCTCAGCTCCAATTATGATTTTTCGCACGACTTTTAATCCATAAAAAAGTAGTGGTTTGTATTTCTCCCATCATGCGATACAGTTGCCACTTCTTCGCCACAAATATGAGGTCGTTGCGACATTTCCCTATAATCCAACAACAGGTCACTAGAACAATGACCTGCAGAACCTTCTTTTTAATGTTGCATATGCTCATATTTTCATGGATAGACAGACAACAGATCCTTGAAAGAGAATGCGAAGATTTGCCGAATTTTGCACCATGCACTCACTTTGTTCCAAACTGGGTTCAAACCGGTATGGAGTAAAGCTTAAAAAAGTCAAACCGGGATGTAAGTGAAACCGGGTTGGGTTCAACCCGGGTTGATGCAAGGCCGGCTTAGAGGGGGTGCGGGGTGGGCGACGGCACGGGGCCCAAACTCACCGAGGGCCCAAATATATTTAATTTTGTATTCCCACTTGGTGCAGAGTGAGGCATTGGTGGGCAATGATAGGAGACCCAGGGAAACCTGGGTTGGATCCTTGAGCCAAACGGGTTTTACCGGTAATTTCACCGTCGTGCCTACGGGCGGGTGGGTTACCGGGTTTTCCCCGGAATTGGTGGTGGACTCGGGTTACTCTCGGAGTACTCCGTTTGTCCAGTGGGTTTTGTTGGCCGTTCAAAAAAAAAAAAAACTAGAATATATGTATACTGAATCAAAAGATGACACAAACAAGCTCTTGTCGGAGTGGTTATTGCCTTGCTTAAACAACAAGCAGATGCGGGTTCTAATCCTGGCATCTCCAAATTCTCTATTTTAGCTTCATTTTTTAGTTTTTTTTAGCTGAATATGACAGTTAATGGCTAATTTTGTCAATTACATCTTTTCCTTTAATTAATAAATTACTAACTACGTTTAGCTAAAAATAACTATTTAAATTACTTTCACATGGAAATTTGCGAATAGGGCTCAAAATTTTTATCTCGCACAGGGCCAATTTTTTTTTTTGTTATTTTCGGAGACGGCCCTGTGTTGATGGTTTGTAAAGCGCAACCCTATGAAACAAGTTCGGTTGGGTTGGAACCGGGTTGTGCTCTCAAACCGGGTTCAACCCTATTGCTTAAACATATTTAAGAAAAAAACTCTTAACAAAATATAATATGATAAACATAAATAATGAAACGTTCACACTATATATAGAGAGAGAAAGGATAATAAGAAAACCCTTATGAGTCCTAAAAACTCAAGAAATTCAATCTCCACCATTCATCTCGAAATCTTAAGGTTGAGATTGCATGCTACATCAAGAAATTCAATCTCCACCATTCATCTTGAAATCTTAAGGTTGAGATTGCATGCTACATGAAGTAACCTTTCAGAAACATGTTACATACCGACAAAAGTACGTGTAACAGCTTTTTGTTTTTTCACTTTTCTGTCTGACACACTGACATGTAACAGGCTTGTCTGTTACACTAATTTTTTTTCAATAAAAACATGTAATATGTTTTTTACATGCACTACACAATGAAAACTTGTAAATTTTAACTTCGAAAACGTTACACTTCGTAAAACCAGCAAAATTTGCTGTTGAAAACAAAAAAAAAAGTGTAACATGTGATGTTACATCTATGTAAACGATGAAGAGGTGTAACATATTAACTTTCTCTCTCCTGACAAAAGCTATTACATGTCAAGAATTCTGAAAAACATTGTAACACGTGGCAACATGTAGTCCATCCATTGAATTACTTGACTTTATATAAAAAAAAAGCATTTAAAAACAAAATAACATAATTTGCAACCCACTCTAGTATCTATCGGCCCATTTCATATTTGATTTCAACCCAGCCCACTCAAACCAAAAATCCCCCATTTCTACACACCCATTTATACATGAATATTAGGGTTTTCTCACTTCTTCCCACTCGCAGAAGAACGAACCAGAGGCAGAGCCGCCGTTCACCGGAGTAGCTAACAGCAGCAGGTTCGTATTTTCCTGTAACACATGCGTTGATTTACTCATACTTTTTCGTTTGTTATAACAAATGATGATTTTTGCTCACTCTAATATGATGTAATTTCGGTTTAAGCCTTTTCAATTGTTGGTGACATTGTTTAATTCACATCAATGTTGTATTTATGGTACGGAATGTTAGGTTAAAATTAGACATTAAGATTGAATAGATTATAGATGTATGTGTGCATTTGATAGAATAATTGAGTAGGAAAAGAGATCAGAGATCATTAGTAATTTGCAATTATTATCCAATTTTAGCTGCATACATGCTGCTTAACAATTTTAATCCAACTTTGTTTTGTAGTACTTAAAATTTTCGATTTTTTTTTTCCTTTTTTTATAGTTTAGATTTTTGGTGAAGGTTAGGCACAGGGTTATTTGTAGAATCTTAAACATTTTTACAGGGGAGCCAAAATATGTTTATTTATTTTTAGAGTTAACTGCCATTTTCGTCCCCGTGGTTTGTCCAATTATGCCAGTTCAGACCAAATTTCAAATTTGTACCATTTTCGTCCCTGACATTCTTGAAACATGCCAGTTCCATCCAAAAAACGAAGGTTAAATCGAATAATTAGACAAACCACAGGGACGAAAATGGTAGTTAACTCATGCTTTCTTTGGACAGAACTGGCATGTTTCAAGAATGTCAGGGACGGAAATGGTACAAAATTGAAATTTGGTCTGAACTGGCATAATTGGACAAACCACAGGGTCGAAAATGACAGTTAACTCTTATTTTTATTATGTAGTTAATAAAGAACAAAATTACCAGCTGGTTTAATTATTGCTTACTAAAGCTGTGCTAGTAGGGTGCTTCTTTTCGTGTGTATGGTGGGAATATGGAGTAGGGTTAGACGGTGTTAGTTAGCGGTTTATTTGAGTTTAGAATTTTAATAAGAGCTTAAGCACAGAGTCAGTTGTTGAACCTCAACATTGTTGCAAGGGAGTCAAAATTTATCTATTTTTGACCAAAGGGCTTGTAGCCTGGTGGTTTAAAGGTGAGATATTATGGTGGACATAAGGTGTATCCGTGTATAAGAGTAGGATATAGGGTGTGTGAGTTATGCGTTTAAAAAAAGAAAAAATAATTGTCGCTGACTTTTTATTTTATGGGATTCAACAGTGAAAATGGCGGACACTAAGGCTGTGACAATCCGTACAAGGAAGTTTATGACCAATAGGCTTCTTTCCAGGAAGCAATTTGTGAGTTCATGTTTAACTGCCTACTTTTCAATTGTAGTAATTTAATTCCAACATCTGAATATTTATACAACGAGTATGTCTGTTATGTTAATGTAGGTGATTGATGTGCTTCATCCCGGACGACCCAACGTATCCAAGGTTTATACTCTTTTACTACTTTTTGGTTCTCTTTATGAATACGTGTCTTCTGTGCTATGTGTTTTTGCGCGTGTACGTGCACGTTTTGTCTGTTACCAATACCACATAATCCAAAATGGTATATTTTAACGTAAACGAGATCTTTTTTTTTTGCAGGCTGAATTGAAAGAGAAGTTGGCTAGGATGTACGAAGTTAAAGATCCAAACGCTATCTTTGTATTCAAGTTCAGAACTCACTTCGGTGGTGGTAAATCAACTGGTTTTGGATTGATCTATGACTCTGTTGAAAACGCCAAAAAATATGAACCGAAATACAGGCTTATCAGGGTAACTATCTTACTCATATATGTTTACTATTGTTGTATGTTTAAGTTCAGTTCACCTCTTAAATTTCAAGTTCGTGTGTATGTCATGTCTTTTATTTTTTTTATGTTTCATATTTATTTTTGGTTTTGTAGAACGGTTTGGATACTAAGGTTGAGAAGTCAAGAAAGCAACTGAAGGAAAGAAAGAACAGGGCAAAGAAGATCAGAGGTGTAAAGAAGGTAAATGGTCAAATGTTTAAACAATACAATATGACCCGTATAAGTTAAATGGTTGCATGTTTCAGTTCTGATGACTAAACGGGTTAAATGTGATTTTCTTGATTGTGCAGACCAAAGCCGGAGACGCTGCCAAGAAGAAGAAGTAAACCTGAGGGAGTTTGCTGTATTTTTCAAAATCATGTTAGCATCCTTTTTTATTTATCTGGTGTTCAACTTCTTGTCGCAAGTTTGATCGATTATTACCTTCATGAGATGAACTGAGTTTTGTTTAGAACTTGATATAGCAAGGGTAATTTTTTGTTGACTGTTTCTCTAATTTTGGATAGTGTATGTGTCTCTGCAGCTGAGTTTGTTGTTCATTTCTGAGTGTTTGATTGCATCATTTTAACTAGCTTAATTACACTACCAGTTATCAGTTTGGTGATTCTATTGGTAAAAGTGGTAAAGTTACTGGGTATTTGCAATTTGATTATTATTGAGTGAGTAGTGTTGCACCTGTTGTGTTAAATACAGTTGGATATAGTGATTTTGTTGCGTTTTTTTTTTCTTATTAAGGGGCGTTTGGGATTCTTTTTCAAACCTTCTTATTGACTTTTGTGAAAAGTTACAAGAAGTTTGCAAATATCACATTCCCCTAGCTTCTGAAAAACTCCTTTTTTACATCTTTAAAAAGTCATAAAAAGGGGGAAAAGTCACTTTGTCAACCACCTTTTTAACTTGTAAGAGAGTTTCAATAAGCAATCCCTAACCAATGGTAGTAAAAGTGTTTTGAAACCAAATGGGAATTAATATTATAGTTAGCAAAATTACATAACTATGGCAGGTAAATGGGTAACAAGCTGCCTTGCAACCCCCTTTTGAATAGCAAATCTAATTCTACAAAAAACAGAGCTATGGTTCTTTGGTGTCGATAAATTGTTGTGCACGACTTCATGGGCAAGAGACCTAAAAGTATCAAAGGCAAAGGGAATGAAGACATGTTGATTCTCAGCACAAACTTTTTCATGCTTAGCGACTTTCCATGATTTTGTATTCAACACACCCTCGCCAACCACGAAATGGTGTTCCCTGAGACCAACAAGTGGGGACACCCCGGTAAGTAAGATCCACACAAGCATGTTTCTTACCTGCGCAACCAAACACAAGAACATCCGCTGGCTAAATAGTGGACCTCCCTTCAAGCGGGTCAGTCAGGAAATTCACAGAGGCATTTTTTGGCGGAAATTCCTGCCTGCTTAAGCAAATCACATAGATTTCTGACCAAGTCATGTCTGTGTTTAAAACCCGGTAGTTCCTTGCAATGGACCACATGCTAATGCCTAGACAAGTTTTCACATGTATGAAAAGTGTTGAGGCAGTCAAGCAGGTTAACGTTTGTAATGGCTAGGGTTGTTCACCAATCGAATTCTAGTTTCGAGTTTAAACATGCCAGCTTGTTTAAAAATTTTGAACTGAACTTAAAACATAAGCTTTAACTCGGCTTATATATGGACCGAATTTGTTTATGGACTACGTGTCAAGCTGACTCAGTTACTCGAAAATTAGTAAAAGGAGGTTAGAATTTGGGATTTTGTAAATGCTCAGATCAATCGACATTCATCTACAACAAAACTTGAAGAACAAAACATCAATCTATGTCATGAGCTTTTTCTCGAAGCCACTACGTTTTTTATCTCTCGTTTTGCTCTGTTTGGTTGTACTCGTCGCCATTCGCCAAGGAAGAGGTTTTCTTATAGGTGAAGTGTGATATGTGAACTTAAGTTAACCAGCAAAGGATGCCGTATTCATTCAACTATTCAAGTGAGCTAGGACTTGGTTAAGCATTTGACCGGTCCCATTTTGGCTCGAGTTTTGTTTGAAGTTTAAAATAGTTAGCTCGGTTCTGCTAAAAAATTATGCGAGTGGATTTCAAGCCGACTTTAAACCACAAGCTATATGGACCTTACTAAGTGTGACTCGACAAAGGCTGAGCCACTGGTGGTTGAAAATTTGGAGAAAGAACAAGGGGGTTGTAAATTGTTGTTTAGGTGACCCGGTTTTATTTCTATTTTTCATTGTTTATTTATTTAGTATTAAAAATCAGCTAAAGTTATTAAAAATAGAACTTAAATATAAGTTAGTTTTTTTCCTACTTTTAAAATGTACTGTCATCAGAGGCTCACAGCTGATATGAACCTATAAGCATACTAAAATTCTTATCTTTATTAAAACTGTAAGATAAGTCCTTTAATCAAATAGAAAAAATAGACTAATATATTCTAGAGTAAATTGCCAAAATCGTCCCTGAGGTTTTGGCATTTTTGTCATTTTCATCCAAAACAACTTTTTTATACAATATAGTCCTTCACTTTTGGGATTTTTTTGCCATTTTCATCCAAACATCTAATTTGCTTTAATTTTTCTATCAAACATTTGGATAAAATTGACAAAAAATCCCAAATCTCAGGGACGATTTTGGCAAAAAAGTCAGACGTTTGGATGAAAATGTAAAAAAATCCCAAAAATGAAGGACTATATGGTACAAAAAAGTTGTTTTGGATGAAAATAACAAACACATCCAAACCTCAAGGACGATTTTGTCAATTTACTCTATATATTCTATCTATGTTGAATGGTAAAGTGGGTGCAATTTCTATATTACATCCCTCCTGTTTTTTTCTTTGATACTTTCATCCTTGACTTTTTGTAGTTTTGTTTGCATTTTCTATACTACATGCCTCCTTTTTTTTTTTCTTAATATTACCTAAAATATCTATTACTTAAAAATAGATATTTAACATACACATCTTAGACCATGTGTAGGAGTTAACATTCCATCCTTGGGTGTTTTACGTTATGTGGCAGTCCAGTCAGCAATGAGGCATTATAGGACGTTTTTTAAAATGGGTGTAATGGGGTTGTGGGCATTGTGGGGCATTATATAATAAAATTGAATAAAAAAACATCAAATAATCTCATTGGACAATGAAAAGGAAGATAAAGCTGATCGGCCAACAACTTGCCCCGAAAGCGTGATTTTAAACACGCCAAAACCAAAAATCAGGCCAAACACGCCCAGGGGGTGGTTGGTCGGCGTTTTTAGGCGTGTTTGGGGTTTTTTTTTTTGAAAAAAACACGCCCACTACAGATGGTCTTATAGTTTAAGGTTGTTAAAATATCTAATGTCATTTTCATGTTTTGACCTAAAGTTTTTTCAGAACCAATCAGGTCAAATATAATATCTTTTCATACTTATTTTTATGTAAATTTTTAGTTGTTCTATGTTTTAAGGTAAATTAGAAAAAAATATTTACTCAGGTGCTTAAGTTATGCATATGTCAATATAAATTCACATTTCAAGGCAAAGAACATAAATTTACGTTTAAAGGTAGTTTTTTTCAGAAATGAGTCGGATCGAATGTAATACGTTTTGATGCTTATTTTTATGTACGTTTTCAGCAGTTCTACGTTTTGACGTATGAGTTACTGCAGGTTTTGACGCCGCTAAGTCTTGATTCAAAGGTAAGGGTGATGTAGTGGTTAGGAGTAATCCCACTAAACGAACCAACCTGGGTTCGGTTCCGTTTCTTTTATAAAGTATAAATTCGATTTACATTACTTTTTTATCCAACTGAAATGCTTATATAGGTTACATTGAGTTAGACATGATATGTTGAAACACGATGGTTGACGCATTACGGACCTGCGTGTCATATTATATATACATACAAAAAGTAATTCAACACACAATGATTTGGATCACACCTCTTCAAAAAGTAACAACCGTTCAAATTATTTTCTATTATCTATATATTAATAAACCAAGCTAATGAATAGCGCAATAGTAGATATATTAATAAACCAAGCTAATGAATAGTGCTTGGTTTATTGCACTATTCATTGGCTGCCATGTGACAATTTTTTTATTGTTTTTTCAGTACGGTCAAGTTCGGTATAGGTACATTAAAGTAAAAACCGACACCAGTCTGGTACAGAAAACGCTAAAAGTCAGTACCGAATTTATATTGAAATTCATTTAGTTCGGGAAATTCGGTACTGCTACCTGATACCATTTGCTCATCCTTGATCATGGGTACCGTACGGACAACGATATCGTACAAACATTTTTTGTTGATTTTCTTCAACTTTTAATGATTTCTCTTTTTTTTTTGGTTTAGGGTAGGAATGAGTTACTGGGTTTTAGTGGTTATAAAATGAGCGGGTAAAACTTTTTGAATTTTGGACTCTGGTTAAACCTACCGAAAGATACTACTAATTAAAAAATGGCGTCATCCATCCTGAAAATAAAACTCTAAATATAGATTAAAAAAAAAATTTAACATAAAGCCCCGAACCAACAACATATGAAAGTAAAATTATTCTTATGAAACAATCGAAAGCTTCAAGTCAATTGATGTTCCAAGCAAACATAAAAAAAAACACACGAAGAAAGCAGTAAAGTAGATATGAATGATACAGATAAAGCCAAAAACAAGTGAACAACAACAACCCTAGAAAATAATAATAATAATAAGAGTTTATTTTACATCATCATCATCATCACGGTGGAATGAAAAGGAAGGAGACTGACTCATGGAGAGAGATCATTTATGGAGGCGTTTGAGCTTGTACCAACCTTTTTTGCAGGAGTTTCCAATGGTCCTTATTACACCGTTTTTGAAGAACCTCTTTACACCCTTAGCTCTTGTGTTAACTTGACGCTCAAAGCCACCCATCCTTCCTTGTTGCTTGCTTGCTTGCTCTTCAACAAAAGATCTCTTCCAATAATTCTAAATTATTGTTTCTGAGATGAATAATACACGACACAGAGAGAGAAAGAGAGAGAGAGAGAGAGGATAAGACGGAAGTGATAACAACCATTGGATCCAAGCATGTTGTCTTATAACTACTTCCTCAATATATTATTATATTATATTATTTACTCTCTCTTATCTTTCTTTCTAGTTGGACCACACACAACACAAGGTGTCGGCATGGAAATATGGTGTAGAAGATACTCCACGTCAAGCTAATCATCTCGTGTCAGGCGTGGAGCATAGCATTGTCGGAAAGTAAATAGTGTGTCGTAGTGTAGGGGCTATTGTGTAATTTTGTGTTCTATATAAACACCCTTCTTTGTAACCCTAAAGTTTGATCAATACAATTCAAACCTCAAATCAGTTCATTCTCTATACCAAACAATATGGTATCAGAGCAGTGTTTCTGATTCGTGAACCTTTGATTCATCATCTTCAATCTTTCTCAACAAAATCAAAATCAAACCAGAAAAAAAACCAAAACCAAAACCAAAACCAAAATCAAACATCAAACCTGCTGTTTCCAAGCCGTATCAAAACAACAACAGCAGCCGCCAACATCAGCAGTTGCCTTCACCATCACCGGAAACTTCATCTCCGGCCAGCCACACCAGTAGTCGCCACCACATCCATCTTTGACCGCAAAACCCTAAAACCAGCCGCACACTTTGTTCAGCAAAACCCTAAACTAGTCGCTCATTCTCCATCCCTACTCGTCTCCAACCCTTTTGTACAGCACACTCTTTTTTTGGGGGTTTCAGAGGGTCTTAATCTAGTCCTCATCACCGCTGGCTCTGATTTGCTCACCACACTTTTGTTTAATGGCCGACAAGAACCTGCCCCACACATAACAAACCCTAGCGGATTTGTTTTTTTTTTTAAGTGGCAGATTAACTAAAACTAGCGGAGCGGATTTGTTTGTTCGTGGCAACCTTAAATCTCAAACGCGAGTTCAAGTGGCACGGTGTATTTAATAAATACGCCGGTGTATTTAATAAATACGCCGATAAGAGAACGTGTCCGGCTTTGTTAGTCCAACATAATTGATAAATCTTGAACGCGAGTTCAAGTGTCCAGCATATTTATTAAATACGCTGGTCTGCTGTCTTATCCGTATTGACAACTTATTTACAAAAAAAAAAATGGAAATCAATCATGGAAAAAACAGCTCTTGGATATTCGATTCTGGTGCCACTGACACCATGACGTTTGAACCGTTAGACATACAGTCAATGACCAATCCTAAAAAAACTCAAATCCATACCGCAAACAACGAAACAATGCAAGTGAGAGGAGGAGGAACAATTGAAATCTCTTCAACTATGAAATTATCAAATTGTCTCAATGTTCCCTCATTATCACACAAACAGCTCTCAATTAGCCATATTACCAAAGAGCTAAATTGCACGGTTCTAATGCATCCGACTTTTTGCCTTCTACAGGATATCAGGACGGGTGTGATTATCGGACGTGGTACTGAGCGCCAAGGATTATACTATGTGGATGAAGTGGCTCAACAGGGTACTGTGACGTTGGCACATGGAACCGAAAACCGGGAAGCCTTGCTATGGCATAGACGTTTGGGACACCCATCCGTGGGCTATTCGCACCTCTTGTTTCCAAAACTCTTCCCTTCCAATGGGAAAATAGATTGTGAAACCTGTTTTCGTGCTAAAAGCCATTGACAACCATTCAAACCTAGCAATACGGAAGTTGCTTCACCTTTTTCACTAATCCACTCTGATGTGTGGGGTCCTGCTCCTGTGATGGGGGGCAGGGTCTTCAGTACTTTCTACTATTCGTGGATGATTGCACTCGCATGACATGGGTATATTTTTTAAAAAACAAAGCCGAAGTTTTTGATAAATTTATCACGTTTTATGCTATGATTCACACTCAGTTCCAAACTCAAATCCAAATCCTTCGATCCGACAATGGGGGGGAGTTTGTCAATACGTCCATGAAACAATTCTTTAAAACCAAAGGATTAATTCATCAAACCTCTTGTTCTCATACCCCCGAACAAAACGGTGTTTGTAACAACCCTCGGTAAAACCAACACTCTCATAATATGTCTGACACCCTATTATATTTTAGAATATCCTAATATGTCTTTAATTACACCCCGTATGTGAAAACCAAGCCCAAATTATGTTATAGTTTATAAAAATAAAATAAAAATCTGAAATTAGAACTGAGGCGGGCCGCGTAAGATCCCACCTCAAGCTCACGCGGGCCGTATGAGAGTGTTGACTGGACTCCGCTGAAACCTTTAGTTCAAGCGGGCCGCATAAGACCTCGTCTAAGTTGACGCGGGCCGCGCGGACTCATAACACGCGATCGCACCAGAGGCTGACACGTGTCGTAATCGTGTCAAGCCTAGTGATGACCCAACTAAGCTACTGCGTTGACCAAGGTTGACGCGGGCCGCGTAACCTTGGCCTGTATCTTACACGGGCCGCGTGGAAACCCAATTTCCCAACTATAAATAGCATGCATCAGTTTTCAGTTTCCGTCGCTCATTTCTTTCTCTCAATCTCGAATTCTGAAGTTATAGACATAATATTTTGGGTATTATACCCCTAATTAGCGAGGTTCTGCTCCGTTGTAAGTATTATAACCCCGGTTTCATAATAGCTACGCTGCCCGATTGATTTAGGGTTCCGTAACAACTGTCGTGGTTCTGCTCGACGTAGTTGTTGGAATGCCGTCTCGGGGAGGGTATCATTTATATTCTTTAAAGGGTTATGATACTAACCTATATACATTTGTATAAATTATAGATTATATCCAGGAAACCCTTACGAGAAGCCTAAAATAGCAATGTGAGTAATCTCCTTTTTGTGTCAACTGTTTTATAAAATCTCAATTGTTATTATCATATTACCAGTATGTGAGTCGTGTAATTCTTCAATTATCGCCGGTATTATGGGGTTTTGTATACATTACTTGATAACCTTCACAATTGGACGACGAGTAGCCAATGGGTGATATGACCATAGCCATAGATACGGTCGAGTGGCAAGTACTGAATGGGTAATTGTGTAGATATAAAAATTGTAATCGCTCTCAATACTGTGGTAATTGATAAAACTTGTTTTGATTAAATTGGGATTCACTCACCAGTATTTCCCGCTGACAAAATATTTTTAAAACATGTTTCAGGTAACACAATGTGAAAGCCAACTGGGAAAAAGCCAGCTCGAGAGCACTGACGGCTTGGAAAATAAGTGGCTATAAAAGTTATCTAAAACACGATGTTTTAAATTTAATAAAATAGGGTTTTGTCCCTATAAGAGTATTGTAATAAGAAACTTGGGTTTTACCCATGTGGTTATTAATATAAAATATGATGGTTTTACTCTGATAAACATTTCCTAACTACGATCCTGATGTAAATTCCGCTGCGAAACTAAACAAGTTGATACCACCAAACTCTGAGCTCACGTCCGCCCGTTCCCGGGGATCAGCGATCGGGGGTTGTGACAGAAGGTGGTATCAGAGCCTAGCCACTGGTCTAAGCCAAAGAAGTGTTCTGCTGACACTTAAAGTTATATTTTGTGTTAGGAAATAAATTATGGAAATACATGCATAATTGTAATTATTATGATGTGTTATTTGACTATTTGTTAGTTTACAGTATGAGTAAGAGAAGAATTTCGGACATCTATCATAAATTAGATAGTTCACCGAAAGAAAAGAAAAGTTCATCCCAAACAAATTCCTCAAGATACTCAGCAGATACTGAAGAAGGAATATTTGTCCGTAAAGCACAGTTTGAAAATCCACTTAACCCTAGTAAAAGAAGCTGGATTCTTAGAAAAAGTCGAGAGAACATGAAAAAGTCTCAGGAAACCCAGAAAATAGGCAGTAACTCATCTTGGGAAGATAAATTAGACGAAACATGGGCAAATCTCTACATGTTAGCTACTGTAGCAGTAAATGCTAACTTATAAGTTAAATCACAAAACCAGTTCTAGCACCTGCGACACTTACAAGCCGGAAACGTTAAACTATTAAATAAACCGTTAGTATAATTCGAAAGTTCAGTTGTAATCTAGCAATAGTTGTTTTAAATAAATTTTAGAAAATCCTTATCGAATCCAGGCACCTACACCTCATATCAGTAACCTGCACCCCAGATTCCGAACCCAGTCCTAGAACCTGCAACCCCTATGAGTGCAGAAAATGTACAAGAACTTAGGACATTTGGTAAGGAAATCCTAGAAGATAGTAAGAAAATAAGAAAGATGGGAGAGCAACTCGTATGAAAATTACGATGAGCGCAAATATGAATTTCTGAATAAATCCATATCTGTAGATGTGATGGCAGAAACGGTAATAGTAATAATAATAATAATAATAATAATAAAATAAAATAAATATGTGTACGGATGCCTATTATTATTTATTTCAGTCGGTATTGTAAATTTTAATTTCAGTACTGGTGTGTAATAGATGAATATAGTAAAATCGCAATGATCGACGCTTTTGACTAAAATTGCGTATTATGTGATTTACTATATTAAATATTATTCTATGATATTAATATTTGATAGATGTTTAAAAATTCAGATGGCCAATGAAGGAAATCAAGGAAATCTGAATAATGATAACCATAGTAATATTAACGTGGTTAATGAAAATCCTAGTATCAATAACAATGGAAACCAAGTGGATAATAGTGCTATCCAACACATAGTAGCACAAGGAATTATAGATGCTATGCCATTTATTCTTCAAACTGTTAAGGATGCTGATAACAAGAGTAAACATAGCAGCAAGCGACCCATTGAACCAGAACACAGTGTAAACAATGGACCCTTACTTCAAGCACCCATTCCAAAAAGAAGAAGAACCATGCCTTATGGTTGTTCTTACAAAGAATTCTGGTCCTGCAAACCAATGGAATTCTCGGGCAATGAAGAGGCCATTGCAACCCTACGCTGGATAGAAAAGACTGAGGCAGTCTTAAGAATAAGCAAGTGCGCAGAAGAAGATAAAATACTGTTTGCCTCTAATCTGTTTAAGAACTAAGCCTTAGAATGGTGGAACACTATCCTCCAAACTAAGGGAATTGATAGAACTTACAATATGGAATGGAAGAAGTTTAAGGACAAGGTAGAAAGGAAATTCTGCCAACCCAATGAAAAGGAACAGATTGCAAACAAATTCCTAAACCTTAGGATGACTGGTGTGGATAGAAAAGGGTACACTAAGTTATTCTTCGAATATGCTAGAATAGTGCCAACTCTTGCTTCACCAGAACCAGTGTTAATTTCCCGTTATATCTGGGGATTAATTGGAGAAATAAGACATGTAGTCAAAGCAGCTAGACCTCAAACTATAGAAGAAGCTGTAGAACTAGCAAATACCTTGACTGATGAATTAGTCCGTACCCGAGAAGAAGATCAGAAAAGGAACCTAACCCAGAAGCTTACACAAGAATTTCACTCTGGAAATTCTAATCATGAGAAAAATATAGGTTCTACCTCTGCACCCTACTGTAGGTATTGCAAGAGAAAGCATTCTGGAAGATGCCCTATATACTGTAACTTCTGCAAAATATCGGGACACCAGGAAGAAGAATGCAGGAAGAAAAACAGCAGGATATGCTATAACTGCGGAGAACCAGGTCACATCAAGCCAAACTGTCCAAAATTAGCTCCAGCTACGAACAACAAGAACACTAAAAATGCTAGAGCATTTGTTCTAACGGCAGAAGAAGCGAAGATGATCCCGGATGTGATCACTGGTATGTTTTAGTTAATGATATTTTTGCTACAGTATTATTTAACTCTGGTGCAAACTAAAGTTTTATTAATACTTCGTTTTGCAAATTTCTAAATCAATCATTAACTAAACTACCACAAGTATGTCTAGTAGAGGCAGCCAATGGATAAACATTAAGAATTCTGAAATCTTGCTGGGAGCAAGAATAGAAATTTTAAACCATAAGTTTATTACAAATCTTTACCCAATGAATCTGGTAGGATTTGATATTGTTTTAAGAATAGATTGGTTAATAGCCAATAAAGCCAGTACTTTATATGATCAAAAGTCAATTCAAGTAAATTCACCAAAAAGGTCAAACGATCATTTACCTTCCATAAGAATTTTCTTATAATAGTTGTCACACAAGTATCAATGCTGCACCATTCGAAGCACTTTATGGACAAAAGTGCCAAACCCCAGTCTATTGGGTAGAAATTGGGGAAAAGCAACTATCTGGACCTGAGATAGTGCAGGAAACAACTGACAAGATCATTCAAGTCAAGAATCTCAAACACAAGAGATTAGTTATAGTCAAAGTGATGTGAGACTCCAAAAGAGGACCTGAATACACATGAGAGCTTGAATCTGAAATGAAAAAAAAAATATATCCATATTTGTTCTAATAGATCTCGAGGACGAGCTCTAAAATAAGGTGGGGAGAATGTAACAACCCTCGGTAAAACCAACACTCTCATAATATGTCTGACACCCTATTATATTTTAGAATATCCCAATATGTCTTTAATTACACCCCGTATGTGAAAACCAAGCCCAAATTAGGTTATAGTTTATAAAAATAAAATAAAAATCTGAAATTAGAACTGAGGCGGGCCGCGTAAGATCCCACCTCAAGCTCACGCGGGCCGTATGAGAGTGTTGACTGGACTCCGCTGAAACCTTTAGTTCAAGCGGGCCGCATAAGACCTCGTCTAAGTTGACGCGGGCCGCGCGGACTCATAACACGCGATCGCACCAGAGGCTGACACGTGTCGTAATCGTGTCAAGCCTAGTGATGACCCAACTAAGCTACTGCGTTGACCAAGGTTGACGCGGGCCGCGTAACCTTGGCCTGTATCTTACACGGGCCGCGTGGAAACCCAATTTCCCAACTATAAATAGCATGCATCAGTTTTCAGTTTCCGTCGCTCATTTCTTTCTCTCAATCTCGAATTCTGAAGTTATAGACATAATATTTTGGGTATTATACCCCTAATTAGCGAGGTTCTGCTCCGTTGTAAGTATTATAACCCCGGTTTCATAATAGCTACGCTGCCCGATTGATTTAGGGTTCCGTAACAACTGTCGTGGTTCTGCTCGACGTAGTTGTTGGAATGCCGTCTCGGGGAGGGTATCATATATATTCTTTAAAGGGTTATGATACTAACCTATATACATTTGTATAAATTATAGATTATATCCAGGAAACCCTTACGAGAAGCCTAAAATAGCAATGTGAGTAATCTCCTTTTTGTGTCAACTGTTTTATAAAATCTCAATTGTTATTATCATATTACCAGTATGTGAGTCGTGTAATTCTTCAATTATCGCCGGTATTATGGGGTTTTGTATACATTACTTGATAACCTTCACAATTGGACGACGAGTAGCCAATGGGTGATATGACCATAGCCATAGATACGGTCGAGTGGCAAGTACTGAATGGGTAATTGTGTAGATATAAACATTGTAATCGCTCTCAATACTGTGGTAATTGATAAAACTTGTTTTGATTAAATTGGGATTCACTCACCAGTATTTCCCGCTGACAAAATATTTTTAAAACATGTTTCAGGTAACACAATGTGAAAGCCAACTGGGAAAAAGCCAGCTCGAGAGCACTGACGGCTTGGAAAATAAGTGGCTATAAAAGTTATCTAAAACACGATGTTTTAAATTTAATAAAATAGGGTTTTGTCCCTATAAGAGTATTGTAATAAGAAACTTGGGTTTTACCCATGTGGTTATTAATATAAAATATGGTGGTTTTACTCTGATAAACATTTCTTAACTACGATCCTGATGTAAATTCCGCTGCAAAACTAAACAAGCTGATACCACCAAACTCTGAGCTCACGTCCGCCCGTTCCCGGGGATCAGGGATCGGGGGTTGTGACAGTGTTGCCGAACGAAAAAACCGTATTATTCTTGAAATAACTCGAGCTCTTTTAATAGAATCTCAGGTACCTAAATCTTTCTGGCCGGAGGCAGTTGCAACCTCTGTGTATCTCCTAAATCGGCTTCCCACAAAAGCTCTTAAATTTAAGACTCCCTTAGATTGTCTGTCTAAGTCTGTCAGTATTCTCCATCCTCTTACACTTGAACCTCGAATCTTCGGGTGTACAGCATTTGTCCACATACCCAAAACTAACCGAAACAAGCTTGGCCCATGTGCTGAGAAATGTGTATTTATCGGCTATGGGATCGATCAAATAGGTTATCGGTGTTATAATCCAAAAACTCATCAAATGTTCACCACAATGAATGTTGACTTTCTTGAAACGAAATACTTTTATGACACCCAACTCAGTGGTCAGGGGGAGAATGAAAGTATAGACACTCTGAGTTGGCTAACTCAACTTCCCTCATCTGAAGAAGTAACAACAGAAAACCATCACAGTACTTCGAGTCCTTCAAACACAGCCACACAATCTGCGGAGCACAGTACCACTGAAGAAAGTCCATCCAATGTGATACCATAGGTAAGAAATACTGAGAACTCTGAATGTACTACGTCTTATAACTATGAGACAACAGGGGAATTCACAGAACCGACAACAACAGAACCTACAGAACATGTTGAACCAAATGCTGAACAGGTTGAACCAATTGTTGAAGAAGTGGAACCAGTTATTGATCATGTTGAACCAGGTGCAACAGAGACAACCGGAAGATACTCTCTCCCTCCAAGAGAAAATAGAGGAGTTCCCCCTAAGAGATACTCTCCAGAAAAGGTGGCTCCAAAGTCCAGGTATCCTGTGGTAAACATTGCCACTGGAAATTTGTCTAAGGAAGCTAAAGCATTTGCTGTTGCCTTGTGCTCTAAACAAATGCCATCTACAATACAGGAAGTCTTGAAATCTAAAGAATGGAAGAAGGCCATGGAGACCGAAATGGAAGCACTCAATAAGAATAACACGTGGGAGAAATGCACTCTTCCACCAGGAAAGAAACCAGTGGGATGTCGGTGAGTGTTTTCAGTCAAACACAGGCCTGATGGCACGATTGAAAGATACAAAGCAAGGCTGGTTGCAAAGGGTTATACTCAGACTTATGGAATTGACTACTCTGAAACCTTCTCCCCAGTAGCCAAAATCCATACAATCAGAGTTCATTTTTCAATAGCCGCCAATAAAGGTTGGCCTCTTCATCAATTTGATGTAAAAAATGCCTTCCTTCACGGAGAACTGAACGAGGAGGTCTATATGGATGCTCCACCGGGATTCAATGAGAATTTCAAGCCTGGAGAAATATGTCGGTTAAAGAAGTCTCTGTATGGGCTTAAGCAGTCTCCTAGAGCTTGGTTTGGGAGGTTTACCCTTGCTATGAAGAAATATGGCTTCAAACAAAGCAACTCTGATCATACCCTATTTTTGAAACGTAGGGGCAGTCTTGTGACCTGCTTAATTATCTACGTTGATGACATGATACTTACGGGAAACGATGAAGAAGAAATGTCAATGCTAAGAGATAAACTTTTTTCGGAGTTCGAGATGAAAGACCTGGGAGATTGAAGTATTTTCTTGGAATTGAAGTTCTTAGATCTAAACAAGGGATCTTTATCTGTCAGAAGAAATATATCCTTGATCTGCTAGCTGAAACCGGAATGATTGAGTGCAAACCGGCGGACACCCCAATGGTGGTTAATCACGGCCTACACATAGAAGATGGAGCCGAACTAGCAGATAAGGAGAGATATCAACGAATGGTGGGAAAACTAATATACCTCTCCCACACTCGTCCAGATATAACATATGCAATAGGAGTGGTGAGTCAGTTTATACACCAGCCCCAAGCGAGTCATATGGAAGCGGTATTAAGAATCATCAGGTATCTCAAGGGAACAACAGGTCATGGTCTATTGTTTAAATCAAATGGGCACTTAGAAATCCAAGCTTATACAGACGCCGACTGTAACATTCCCAAAAATTTTAATTATAAATTTAAAATATATAAAACTTATGATAGATCATGGATAAGTTGACCGACAAAAATATAAGATATGTTGGCGAACGCAGGAACCGTTTAATAAAAATACATTATAAATAAAGCTACTCCGTTTTTAATGAAACTTAGACCCAAATGTAGACAAAAATATTCTCATTCAAATGACATATTCGTTGTTTTATACACCGTCATATTTTAGAAGTTATAAGCGTCAAATAAGTAAAGCAGATAAATTAATAATAATAATATAATATAAAATCTAAAACTAAAAACATTAAATATTTACTACTACGTATACATTTTAAAATGAAATATTAAAATTAGATCTAACATATTTAATGAACTTGTTGCCTATAATAAAGGAATAAAATAATAAATATCTAAACAAATTTCATTAAATGGTGAAGGGTTAATGAGTGTACGTGGAAGCAAAGGACAGATGGAATATTGTTGAACTTAGCCTACAAGTAATCGAATTCAGTATAAATAGATAATAGGGTAAAGGCTTCTAACTATAGCTTTCCTTTCTTTCTATTCCCTCACGCCATCTGTCTAAATTCTTTCTTTTTTCTTTCTTCCTTTGTATTAGACCCTTAATAATAAAACCCTGCCCGTTTTAAAGTGTTGTAATCCCTGGTCACTGATGCCCTGTCCGATTGACGTAGGGCCCCGTAACGTATGTTAAGGCTCTGCCTAAATTCGTTGGGGTTCTGTCTCGTGACGTAGGGATAAAGTGGAATTGGGTTACTATACTTAATGTGAGTGCACTATATATTTTATAAAATAACCCAGGAGTTATACCCAAAATATAACAACCCTCCTAAAACACCCCTGACACCCTACACTCCCTAAAATACACCCCATATGCGAAAACAGACCCCAAATATATTAAATATTATTAAATTTAATTACAAATATTGTTTTTGGTTTTTAGGCGGGCCGCGTAAAGGAACCTTAACCCTTACACGGGTCGCGACAACTTAAAAACCTGGCAAAGCCCGGTGCGGCCACGTGGCTCAACACCCGGCGAACCTACCTGATGACCCGGATCACCTAAGCGTTGACCTGGGGTCAACGCGGGCCGCGTAGGCCCTGCTCTTGTTTTACGCGGGCCGCGACAAGGTCAAGTTCAGCACCTAAATATAGAAGCCATCTGATCTTCAGTCGAACTCGCTCACAACTATTTTCTTTCTCTAAATTCTGAATAGTAGGCTTTATACACGGGTATTATACCCCCTAAATAGCGAAGTTCTGCTCCGTTGTAAGTATTATAACCCCTGGATACGTTTTAGATACGCTGCCCGATTGATCTAGGGTTCCGTAACGGCTGTCGTGGTTCTGCCCGACGTAGTCATTAGAATGCCGTCTCGGGGAGGGTATTACTAATGTTAAAATGGGTTATTATACTAACACGTGTGCTTATGTGTAAATTATAGATTGTCACCAGGAAACCCTTACGGAAAATCTAAGACAGCAATGTGAGTTTATCCTCTTTTTGTAAATCTTTTAGTAACTATTTCACAAAACCTTAAATGTTTTACAATGCGATTAAGCGGTGATTGAGTCTTTGTAGCTCTTCAATTACTGCCGGTATGTTGGGGTTTTGTATACAAAATTTACTACATTGTGAGTAGTAAGTCGGGACGACAACATGTTACCATTGGACGAAGAGTTAGCCAATGTGTAATATGACCCACAAGTCAGGATTGACAGTACTGAATGAGTAATTGTGTAGAAATAAACAATGTGATCTCTCTCAATACTGTGTTAATTGATAAAATGTTTCTTGATTAAACTGGGATTCACTCACTAGTATTTCCTGCTGATAAAATGTTTTAAACACGTGTTTCAGGTAACTTAGTGTGAAGCCAATAAAAGCCAGCTGGTGAGCACTGAAGGCTTGGAAAAGTGGCAATAAAGTTACCTAAAATAAATGTTTTTATTAAATAAAATAGGATTTATTCTTATGAAAATGTGTGTACTGCAAACTTAGGTTTTATCCCATGTGTTTAATATTATGAAAATTTGGTATCTTACTCTGATCAAATATTTCCTAACTACGATCCTGATGAAAAATTCCGCTGCCAAATTAGACAATACCCGATACCACCGAAACTGGCTCGCGGCCGCCCGTTCCCGGGAATTAGGGATCGGGGGTTGTGACAGAAGGTGGTATCAGAGCCTTGCCACTGGTCTAAG
Source organism: Helianthus tuberosus (assembly GCA_030545235.1). Taxonomy (NCBI): domain Eukaryota; kingdom Viridiplantae; phylum Streptophyta; class Magnoliopsida; order Asterales; family Asteraceae; genus Helianthus; species Helianthus tuberosus. The sequence continues at coordinate 12,759,755 of CM060435.1, forward strand.
CCAAAGAAGTGTTCTGCTGACACTTAAATTTTAAATTTTATGTTAGGAAATAATTTATGTAATTATGTGTTTTATGTTATTTGACTATTTGTTAGTCTACAGTATGAGTAAGCAAAGAATTACGGACATCTATCGTCAATTAGATAGTTCACCAAAAGATAAGGGAACCTTATTTCAACCAAATTAATCCCTCAGGATACTCAGCAGATACTGAGGAAGAAATATTTATTTGTAAGGCACAGTCTGAGAAACCATTTACCACTAAGAAGAGAAGTTGGATTATTAGAAAAGTCAAGAGAAAATAAAGAAATCACAACAAAAGGGAGTGATAATCAATAAGGAAATAAATACAAAAACTCAGGAAACAGGCAATAACCTACCATGGGGAGATGAATTAGATGAACAATGGATAAATCTCCATATGTTAGCCACTACAGCAGTAAATATTAACTTATATTAAATAGTTGAAACGCCAAACCAGTACCAGCACCCATGCCACCTATGAGCCAGAAACTTTGAAGGAACTTTGCCCATTAGATAACAACTTAGTAGAGACAGGAGATAGAATAAACCTTACATAAAAACATGTTGAGCATAATACTCCTATAACCTAGATAGATTAAAATAAGTTACGGATGCATAATCACTAGTATATTTTGAATTCCAGTTGTAGTTTGTAATAAATACACACACATATATATATATATATATATATATCGCAATGTTCGCCGTTTTTAATCAATCTATTTTATGATTGTACCCAAATGTTTGTACTAGAAATTTGTCTGTGATAATTAATACCACATACTCAAATAATATCATAATATACATCAAACTAAGTTAGTTATTAACAAAGCGGTCATGTTTATGACTCTCTTTTGGAACCAATCATTTACTTTGGTTTAAAATACATATTGAAATATATGGTATAAAACTTTAAAACTTTGTGGTTTTAATAATACTATTTCAAAATAATTTATATTTAAATAAATAAAACCAAAGCAATTAAATTAACCGAAAGGATTTTAAGAATTAATAAAAAAAAAGATTGCTTTAGTAAATCGAGCCAAAGCAAGTTTTGAAACCCAGGTGTACCAATTTCCCACTTTATTTTATCCCTTCTGGTTTGTAACCAGTTGGCCATAAGACTTCATACTTTCATAGTTTTATGAATTAACTGATGTTGGGATTACTTGTAAAAGCTTCTATTAAAATACTTAGAGATAAAATAGATGGTTAAATGAATATGATGGGTATTCATGATTAAATAAAATCATTTAAAATTTCTAGAAATTTGGGTTGGTTGGACTACGTAGAAAGGCCTAACTAAACGTTGAAAGCATTTCTACAAATCTTTAATATTAAGGTATGTCCAGAATAGGTCTTATGCCTAGAAATAATTAATATAAGATTATAAGATTAACCAGTCATATTAATTATAGGATTGTGTATCCTAAATTATAAAGAAAAATATTCGAGTCAGCTGGCTGATGTATAATAGTTAAATAATACAATATTAGTAAATGAGTTGAGTTGATAAATTGGATGTTAAAACTTACATTAAGTAGTTTCGAAGTTCTCATACTTTAAAAAGATTATAATGAAGATAAAAGAGATGAGATTGAATTATGATTGGTTAAACTTAACACTAAAAAAAATTAAAAAAATAATAATAATAATAAATGGAGATGGAGATTCTCATAAAATAACTATAGTAATAAAATATCAGTGATGTACCCGTGACACAAATAAATTTTATAAAGTCGGTTATGTAAATCTATAAAAGATCTATTTAATTGAATACTTGAATATAGATCTCGAATATATACGAAGTAAAATATTAATCTTAACATAAATCAAAACACTAAATATATTTTGAATATAAAATAGACATACTTTGATAGTATGGGATGAAGTACGCTACATAAGGTTTGGAAAAAAAAATGTTATGTGTTTTAAGTTTATACTATATATTAATATTTAATCTTATATATATCCGCTATATTGTTATAACTAAAGTTTTCAATTACAGAAAGTAATTTATGTATAGTATATATATCTCTTGGTAACCCATAAATACAATGTCATGGGTCGCATATGCACATATTCTTCTAAATAATGCCTCTCAATCTTAAATGTATATTATAATTGATTCTTATAAAGAAAAAGGTAGGAATGTGATAATTGGAATAGATATATAGATGGCTACTTGAGGAGAAATTATTAAGGTAATATAAATAGTGAGTCTTGTATAGTTTAACCCATTAGTTAAAAATAAAATTGTTCTTATGAGTCCAGAAAATTTATATTTTGAGTAATTTATTTCCCTAAACTTTTAATTCCAAAATATTATATTTGACATAAATTTATTTCAATATACTACTTTTATAAAAGGATAAAATAAAGTCATGGAAATAAGCTTGATGATTGGTACCATCGGATGTATAGTTATTATTTTATATATGTGTGTATATATTCCGTAAGTTTAATATTAACTAGAGATTTGAAATTTTATACACATATATGCATATACCCAATAGAATTTCTTGATGCTATACCCAATATAATATCTTCTGTAAGATAAACAGAAGAGAAAATATCATTGGTAATTCATATGAAAACATGAAGTCATTATAAACCATGAAATCTACTATGTTGTAAAATGCTATCTGTCTCAATAAAATATTCCTTGTGACGGAATCTAATAAAGTTAGCTGTAAGCATACTCTTCACATTTAACCAAACCATAAAGTCAATGGAGACAACGACATTTTTGTCAAAACTCCATTTTCCAAGCAAAAGAAAAACCACAACCATAATAATATCTATGCTTAAAGATTTGGATATTGATAATTACTGGTAACACTTAGAATAGTATTTAGACTTGAATTTAAGAAAAATACCTTAGTATAAGCTTCGAGATAAGCTAATTACTTGCATAGATAAAGTGTGATGGTTATTGGTATACCGTGAGGATAATGACTAGAAAAGTGCAAGTATGATAAATAAGCAATAACACTTGGCCACTGTTATTTCTTGTTTATTAGTACTACTCAGTTCTAGAATATGATCCATCATGAGAATACTAATTTCCTTGTTTCTTGATAAAAGTCAAAATAAATGATGCACTTTTAAAATCATAATTTGAGAAAAATTCTATTTATGGGAAATACAATGATAATTACCTCTCTGGCAAGACTGGGTATGGTGTAGTAGACTCTCCAGCTTGTCCGGGTAAGATGGGGGTACCTCTCCGGCGAGACCGGGTGAGATGGGGTATATGTTATGATAATGAAATTCCCTAAATAGTACCATGACCTGATGTCTGACTTGTGAATCTGTTAAATACATTGACATTATGGATAGTGTGCATATTACAGTATATGAAATATTATATAGATATGTATGTCTATGAGGAAATCCAAGAACCATATTAATTGACAATTAGGAATAAATCACGAACATGTGTGTCAATGATAATTTTAAATTTATTTAGGAATCTCTTGTATATGTCTATAATTCCAATATCAAACATTATTTCGTTTGATCATCCGTCTCGAAATTCGTGTGACAAGATGAACGACAGGAACTCTTTAAGTTGGGACGCCATCAAAAGTATAAGAATTTCCTTTGCAATTATTAACGTATTAGGAAACCTGTAACTAAAAGCTGTGTTAAAACACAAAACATATTTCAGTCAAGAATAAGAATCTCATAGAGAATAGTTCTGGTCAAAGTAAAGTGAAATTCAAAATAAAGACCAGAATATACCTAGAAACTAAACTAACTAAATATTCATCCATATTTCAGGGAACCACGAGGACGAGATTTAAAACAAGGTGGGGAGGATGTAACATTCCCAAAAATTTTAATTATAAATTTAAAATATATAAAAACTTATGATAGATTATGGGTAAGTTGACCGACAAAAATATAAGATATGTTGGCGAACGTAGGAACCGTTTAATAAAAATACATTATAAATAAAGCTACTCAGTTTTTAATGAAACTTAGACCCAAATGTAGATAAAAATATTCTCATTCAAATGACATATTCGTTGTTTTATAAACCGTCATATTTTAGAAGTTATAAGCATCAAATAAGTAAAACAGTTAAATTAATAATAATAATAATGTAATATAAAATCTAAAACTAAAAACATTAAATATTTACTACTACGTATATATTTTAAAATGAAATATTAAAATTAGATCTAACATATTTAATGAACTTGTTGCCTATAATAAAGGAATAAAATAATAAATATCTAAACAAATTTCATTAAATGGTGAAGGGTTACATGAGTGTCCGTGGAAGCAAAGGACAGAAGGAATATTGTTGAACTTAGCCTACAAGTAATCGAATTTAGTATAAATAGATAATAGGGTAAAGGCTTCCAACCATAGCTTTCCTTTCTTTCTATTCCCTCACGCCATCTGTCTAAATTCTTTCCTTTTTCTTTCTTCCTTTGTATTAGACCCTTAATAATAAAACCCTGCCCGTTTTAAAGTGTTGTAATCCCTGGTCACTGATGCCCTGTCCGATTGACGTAGGGCCCCGTAACGTATGTCAAGGCTCTGCCTAAATTCGTTGGGGTTCTGTCTCGTGACGTAGGGATAAATTGGAATTGGGTTACTATACTTAATGTGAGTGCACTATATATTTTATTAAATAACCCAGGATTTATACCCAAAATATAACAACCCTCCTAAAACACCCCAGACACCCTACACTCCCTAAAATACACCCCATATGCGAAAACGGACCCAAAATATATTAAATATTATTAAATTTAATTAAAAATATTGTTTTTGGTTTTTAGGCGGGCCGCGTAAAGGAACCTTAACCCTTACGCGGGCCGCGACAACTTAAAAACCTGGCAAAACCCGGTGCGGCCACGTGGCTCAACACCCGGCGAACCTACCTGATGACCCGGATCACCTACGCGTTGACCTGGGGTCAACGCGGGCCGCGTAGGCCCTGCTCTTGTTTTACGCGGGCCGCGACAAGGTCAAGATCAGCACCTATATATAGAAGCCATCGGATCTTCAGTCGAACTCGCTCACAACTATTTTCTTTCTCTAAATTCTGAATAGTAGGCTTTATACACAGGTATTACACCCCCTAAATAGCGAAGTTCTGCTCCGTTGTAAGTATTATAACCCCTGGATACGTATTAGATACGCTGCCCGATTGATCTAGGGTTCCGTAACGGCTATCGTGGTTCTGCCCGACGTAGTCGTTGGAATGCCGTCTCGGGGAGGGTATTACTAATGTTAAAATGGGTTATTATACTAACACGTGTGCTTATGTGTAAATTATAGATTGTCACCAGGAAACCCTTACGGAAAATCTAAGACATCAATGTGAGTTTATCCTCTTTTTGTAAATCTTTTAGTAAATATTTCACAAAACCTTAAATGTTTTACAATGCGATTAAGCGATGATTGAGTCTTTGTAGTTCTTCAATTACTGCCGGTATGTTGGGGTTTTATATACAAAATTTACTACACTGTGATAGTAAGTCGGGACGACAACACGTTACCATTGGACGAAGAGTTAGCCAATGTGTAATATGACCCACAAGTCAGGATTGACAGTACTGAATGGGTAATTGTGTAGAAATAAACAATGTGATCGCTCTCAATACTGTGTTAATTGATAAAATGTTTCTTGATTAAACTGGGATTCACTCACCAGTATTTCCTGCTGATAAAATGTTTTAAACACGTGTTTCAGGTAACTTAGTGTGAAGCCAATAAAAGCCAGCTGGTGAGCACTGAATGCTTGGAAAAGTGGCAATAAAGTTACCTAAAATAAATGTTTTTTATTAAATAAAATAGGATTTATTCCTATGAAAATATGTGTACTGCAAACTTGGGTTTTATCCCATGTGTTTAATATTATGAAAATGTGGTATCTTACTCTGATCAAATTATTCCTAACTACGGTCCTGATGAAAAATTCCGCTGCCAAATTAGACAATACCCGATACCACCGAAACTGGCTCGCGGCCTCCCGTTCCCGGGAATTAGGGATCGGGGGTTGTGACACCGACTGGGCAGGGGATAAAGGAACGAGAAGGTCAACCTCATGATCCTTCACCATGGTCGGAGGAAATCTAGTTACCTGGAGAAGTAAAAACAAAAGGTAGTCGTTCTATCTAGTGCAGAAGCTGAATTCTGAGGGGTTGCACGTGGCCTAGCCGAGATTCTGTGGATTCGTAAACTCCTAACTGAGATTGGATTTCTTCCTACTAAAGCAACCAAAATCATGTGTGACAATAAAGCTGCTATACAGATCTCAGAAAATCCAGTCCAACATGATCGAACAAAACATGTGGAGGTAGATCGACACTTCATCAAGGAGAAATTGGAGGATGGTATCATAGAGCTCCCATATGTATCGTCAAAAGATCAACTCCCAGATATTCTTACAAAAGCTGTTAACGGGAACGTGTTTAGTAGCTACTTGAGCAAGTTAAGTATTGGTGATCCCACTACTCAACTTGAGGGGGAGTGTCGGAAAGTAAATAGTGTGTCGTAGTGCAGGGGCTATTTGTAAGACCCTAACTAGTATTTAATAAAAATCGCAGCGGAAATTCGTGCCATAAAATTTCTTTCATTACAAACGTCTTGACTTACTTGAAAGTCCATTTTAAAAATAACTCTTTTACTAAACAAAGGCAAACTTCCTGTTTGCTAAAGTACACAATCGATTATTCCCGTACAATCTACCTTGTGACTCGGTCTTCTATCTCTATTCCTTGTGATAATCGCCCGTACTCTCGTACAACCTGCACTCACCACATACATTTATAACATTAGCATACGTTATATATATAAACAAGATTCATACATGTACACTTTCCATTCAGCTTTCTCTCTACTTTTAAGCATATCATTCGCATATCCATTCCCTGGTGAGCCTTCAACAATGTACCTGCATTAATCTTCGTTTTCCAGGCACATGATTAATATCATTAACACTCAACGTATCCAAAATCATACTTACATATACACGTGCATACATCCATACCTCTCTACATACATGCATACACTCATACATATCTTCATACATACATAAATACACATCTGCATACATACCTACATTCGTACGTTTCTACATACATACCTACATTCGTACGTTTCTACATACATGCCTACACTCATACGTATCTTCATACATACATAAATACACATCTGCATACATTCCTACATTCGTACGTTTCTACATACATCCCAACACTCATACGTATCTTCATACATACATAAATACACATCTGCATACGTACCTATGTTCCTACGTCTTTACATACTTGCATACAATCACACGTACTTCCATACATACATAATACACATCTGCATACGTACATACATTCCTACACCTTCACATATATACATACTATCATACGTATCTTCATATATACATAAATACGCTTCTACATATGTACCTACATTCATACGTCTCTACATGCATGCATACACTCATACATATCTTCCATATATACATAAATACACATCTTCATACACGTACCAGATCATGCATACCTCTTACATACTCATACGTTAGTTACATGGGACTTAGACTTTGATTTATAGCCCATAAACATCTAAGGATCGATCAAAATCATGTTTAGTAAGTCCGCTGTAGTCCACGGATAACAAACCTAAGCCTACGATACATAAAACAACTTAAATAACAAATTTCATGTTTTTGGACTTGGGGAGGGCGTCGGCGACGGCCCGTGGTTTTTCCCGTAGCCAAAAACCCCGTAGACAGGTAATTAGGGCGTTGGAGAAAATTTGGTTTTCTAGAGCCCGTCGGCGACGGCCCTTAACCCGTCGGCGACGCCCTCTAGAAATGGCATTTTCCTGCAGTTCCGTTTCGTCGTCCATACGCACTAAAACGCGCATAACTTTTGAACCGTTTACCCGTTAACCTCCCGTTTCTTCCTACATGCTTGTAAATTCACATTCTATCATATGAACTTGAAATCCAACATCCGGTTTAAGGAAAATATTAACTTAATCTCTCGGCTTTAAATACCCTTTTTCACTTATTCGATCCGTTCATGTTTTAAATCCACAAACTTGTGTGATTACTATAAATTTCGTACTAGCTTCATAACCATGAATGTTCCCTAATACTCGGACCTTAATCATGAAGTTTATGCGCCCGTTATCAATTTATATGTGTAAACGTATTGTAATCCGCTAAAGGATTCAAACACTTTAAACTTAAATCTTGCTTTCCTTTCCTTATATCTTATGACCACATTATCACATCTAACTATCATTCTACACAACCATATATGTAAAACCTTACTTGAATTCAATTATCATGTTGATATACTAGTACATAACTTTACTTAAATAACATGAGAAGTGATTCCAAAAATCACTTACCTTATGCGTCCATGCTCGTATCTGCTTCCTTGCTTCTTCTTGACCCGTTAACACCTCGTGCTTGAGTCCGTCTTGACGTGATTCCTTTACTTCCATTTCATCAAAATCATGCCCTTATTAGCATACTCATTTGTATATGTTAACTATCATATAAATCGCATATTTCACACTAAACTTTCATTAGTCATTTCTAACAAACATATGACATATAATCCAATTCATATCCTTTCAAACTCATGAAATTCATCATGTAATCACAAATAACGCATATTAACGTAACATGTACCATACAACTTCCTATAATCCTACCTTTACGACAACAAACCAAATCATGCTTTTTATGTGTATAGTTGACTTTCAGAAATCAATAATTCATCGTATGAGCTTTCGGCTTATCATTATATATATATATATATATATATATATATATATCCGTAATATTCCAATAAGCTATACGAACGACACTATATACGTCAAGCCGTTTCACATAATTTCACCTCCTAACTTCATTTAGAAATTTATCATACACTTGGTGTGCCTACTACTAACGAAGCATATTGTACAAGCATTCTTTGCATATCCTTACTAGTTCATATCAAGATCATCAAATTCCACTAACCTCACATAACTTTCATCCTAAATCAAGGTTATTAACAATAATCCACCATATCCAACTTCATATATATCAAAACTATACTTGATTTAGCACATGCAACATCATCATCTTCATAACATTACTTCTACAAGTGGGTTTTCATTAAATCATCAATATAATCAGAAATTCGAACACACTTCATGTTACATGAGATGGTTCTAGTCTATTACCATTCTAATTTCACATAGACTCAAGGATTAAACACAACCCATCTCATCGATGATCATCAAATCGAAAATCTACAACTTACCACTTGATTAGTAGGCTTAAATGGTTGCACATTCAGATTCATGCATATGATTCTTGGCTTGCAACACCCTCAATTGAAGGAATTTCTTGTGCTAGGTTGAAGGAGAAGAGTTTCTCCTTCTCCTGCTTTTCTCGCGACCACACTCCCACCCAAATCACTGGATTTTATTTTTCATATGCTTTATTTGCTTAATTTACACATTTAGCCCTTAAAGTTTCACTTAGTTAATTATAAGGCATAACTTTCATTCTTCGATTGTCCCTACCATAATTTTAACTAGGTTAAATAACCTAATTATTTATTTCTTGATGTACCATATCATAATATTTAACGAACATAAGCATTCGGGTTTTGGGGTGTTACAAGTCTACCCCCCTTAAAGAAGGTTTCGTCCCCGAAACCTTTCTCATTCTTAGTAGAGCAATACTACTCTTACTTTTTCATCTATCCATTCACGATGCTCAATACCACATGAATACATTCAGGATCTTTGCAAAAGTTTTATTCATGAATAAATATAATTGTACCATCACATTATCGTACTAGAACTAAAGTGTGCAAACTAGAAGCAAACCCAAGGGTTTACTACCATGATTTACATAAAAACAAAAATGAAGTTCATATGAACTTGCTACCACATTCACCGTTAGTATTAGTTCTAATAATTTCGTATATACTTGGAGTTTTACTTCTATCCTTCTTACTCATACCTGCACTGTCTACTACTTAAGCCAGATTTAAAACTCATTCTTAGCCCACTTCTAAAAGTCGACCCTGCCTTATCATATCCCATCTTGCGTTACCACTGGTTCGTGCGGAAGTACTTATTCAATTCATAACTTTATACTTAAATTCACATATTAAACAATTCACTAACCTTACTATTTTGGCATAATGCCACGACCCGCGAAAGCAAACCGACCACTTCATTACAAATCCAAACCATCCCAGAATTGATCTCATTCATCTGTGTATTGAGCTTCCGCTCATGAGAATTCTTTTGCTGATCTTGATAGGTTTATCACACTATGATATCTGACGGAAGTAGATTCCATTGATTCGTCATCCTTATCTTACGGTGATCATTCCTTTCCGATTGGTGACATTGCGTGTCTATTCATCAAGCTCACCTATGAGTACAAAACTTAACATATCAAAACATTAACTAATGAGTTCAGATGGCAATCGCCATCTGACCCGTATGACCCATTTATCCTTTCGACCATTCTTGCATGCAACGCATTTGTATAATTATATTCTCATATATATATACATGAAAGTTTAAGCATAATTTGAATCATATTACTTAAGAAATATTTACTTGTCTGGTCCGTAATTACTTACACATTCGGATATTTTCATTCCTATCATTCTTTTGTTCATTTACTTTACATTTACTTATATGACTTGTTTGAAGCATACATGGTCAAGCTATCGACTTCTTCTTATGTAGACTAGTTCCGTCTTTTATATCTTAAATCTGTTTCGCGGATTCGAACTCATTATTACATACCTTTCGTACCTTCTATGTTTTGAATCCGTCTCGCGGATTCAAACATTGCATTCACATCTTTCATTCTTTGAATCCGTCTCTCGGATTCAAACATTGCATTTACGCCTTTCATCCCTTGAATCCGTCTCGCGGTTTCAAGCATTGCATTCATATCTTTCATTCTTTGAATCCGTCTAGCGGATTCAAACATTGCATTTACGCTTTTCATCCCTTGAATCCGTCTCTCGGATTCAAGCATTGCATTCATACATTGTTGATCCGTACTTTCTTACGGATTCAACATTCTTCATTCTTATCATTCGCACTTTTCGCTCTTATGTAGTACTCTCAATCTCCTGATAGTCTTACTACCCATTTCACCCATACGCCCACCTGCTACCCAATTCTAATGGACACACCTGTAACAATTATCACGGGCTCACGAACGTCATATGTTTCTTGTATACTGGCCAGGCACACAATCCACATACTAGTTTCGTGTCTTCGTGTAATTGTCACCTTATGTCCGAAGAATTAGGTTTCGGCACGTGTAACATTTCCAAAACTTCATTACCATTCTTATTATTATTTTTCTTTTAAAATTTTCCTTTCATTGATAGGTTTTACCATCACATGTACTTACATATATTAAATATATGTACCTGGGTCAATATGTCATATTATATACCTTGGTGCCGGTGCTAGACAGCATCCACAAATCATTCTTTCTAAGCAACCATGCTTACCTTACACATAACATATTGTTAGTTATCTTCCAATACATACTTAAGCACGTACTTACCTTGGCTTTTACCCTTAGATCTTGATCGAGTCTTGGATTGTACGGGTTCCTGGTCACGAGAGCACACGAGTTTGAGTTCAAGTATTTACCTCCTCATACTTGATTTCTCTCAAACCAGGGCTCTGATACCAACTTGTAAGACCCTAACTAGTATTTAATAAAAATCGCAGCGGAAATTCATGCCATAAAATTTCTTTCATTACAAACGTCTCGACTTACTTGAAAGTCCGTTTTAAAAATAACTCTTTTACTAAACAAAGGCAAACTTCCTGCTTGCTAAAGTACACAATCGATTATTCCCGTACAATCTACCTTGTGACTCGGTCTTCTATCTCTATTCCTTGTGATAATCGCCCGTACTCTCGTACAACCTGCACTCACCACATACATTTATAACATTAGCATATGTTATACATATAAACAAGATTCATACATGTACACTTTCCATTCAGCTTTCTCTCTACTTTTAAGCATATCATTCGCATATCCATTCCCTGGTGAGCCTTCAACAATGTACCTGCATTAATCTTCGTTTTCCAGGCACATGATTAATATCATTAACACTCAACGTATCCAAAATCATACTTACATATACATGTGCATACATCCATACCTCTCTACATACATGCATACACTCATACATATCTTCATACATACATAAATACACATCTGCATACATACCTACATTCGTACGTTTCTACATACATGCCTACACTCATACGTATCTTCATACATACATACATAAATACACATCTGCATACATACCTACATTCATACGTTTCTACATACATGCCTACACTCATACGTATCTTCATACATACATAAATACACATCTGCATGCATACATACCTACATTCGTACGTTTCTACATACATGCCTACACTCATACGTATCTTCATACATACATAAATACACATCTGCATACGTACCTACATTCCTACGTCTTTACATACTTGCATACAATCACACGTACTTCCATACATACATAATACACATCTGCATACGTACATACATTCCTACGCCTTCACATATATACATACTATCATACGTATCTTCATATATACATAAATACGCTTCTACATATGTACCTACATTCATACGTCTCTACATGCATGCATACACTCATACATATCTTCCATATATACATAAATACACATCTACATACACGTACCAGATCATGCATACCTCTTACATACTCATACGTTAATTACATGGGACTTAGACTTTGATTTATAGCCCATAAACATCTAAGGATCGATCAAAATCATGTTTAGTAAGTCCGCCGTAGTCCGCGGATAACAAACCAAAGCCTACGATACATAAAACAACTTAAATAACAAATTTCATGTTTTTGGACTTGGGGAGGGCGTCGGCGACGGCCCGTGGTTTTTCCCGTAGCCAAAAACCCAGTAGACAGGTAATTAGGGCGTTGGAGAAAAATTGGTTTTCTAGAGCCCGTCGGCGACGGCCCTTAACCCGTCGGCGACGCCCTCTAGAAATGGCATTTTCCTGCAGTTCCGTTTCGTCGTCCGTATGCACTAAAACGCGCATGACTTTTGAACAGTTTACCCGTTTAACCTCCCGTTTCTTCCTACATGCTTGTAAATTCACATTCTATCATATGAACTTGAAATCCAACATCCGGTTTAAGGAAAATATTAACTTAATCTCTCGGCTTTAAATACCCTTTTTCACTTATTCGACCCGTTCATGTTTTAAATCCACAAACTTGTGTGATTACTATAAATTTCGTACTAGCTTCATAACCATGAATGTTCCCTAATACTCGAACCTTAATCATGAAGTTTATGCGCCCGTTATCAATTTCTACGTGTAAACGTATTGTAATCCGCTAAAGGATTCAAACACTTTAAACTTAAATCTTGCTTTCCTTTCCTTATATCTTATGACCACATTATCACATCTAACTATCATTCTACACAACCATATATGTAAAACCTTACTTGAATTCAATTATCATGTTGATATACTAGTACATAACTTTACTTAAATAACATGAGAAGTGATTCCAAAAATCACTTACCTTATGCGTCCATGCTCGTATCTGCTTCCTTGCTTCTTCTTGACCCGTTAACACCTCGTGCTTGAGTTCGTCTCGACGTGATTCCTTTACTTCCATTTCATCAAAATCACGCCCTTATTAGCATACTCATTTGTATATGTTAACTATCATATAAATCGCATATTTCACACTAAACTTTCATTAGTCATTTCTAACAAACATATGACATATAATCCAATTCATATCCTTTCAAACTCATGTAATCACAAATAACGCATATTAACGTAACATGTACCATACAACTTCCTATAATCCTACCTTTACGACAACAAACCAAATCATGCTTTTTATGTGTATAGTTGACTTTCAGAAGTCAATAATTCATCGTATGAGCTTTCGGCTTATCATTATATATATATATCCGTAATATTCCAATAAGCTATACGAACGACACTATATACGTCAAGCCGTTTCACATAATTTCACCTCCTAACTTCATTTAGAAATTTATCATACACTTGGTGTGCCTACTACTAACGAAGCATATTGTACAAGCATTCTTTGCATATCCTTACTAGTTCATATCAAGATCATCAAATTCCACTAACCTCACATAACTTTCATCCTAAATCAAGGTTATTAACAATAATCCACCATATCCAACTTCATATATATCAAAACTATACTTGATTTAGCACATGCAACATCATCATCTTCATAACATTACTTCTACAAGTGGGTTTTCATTAAATCATCAATATAATCAGAAATTCGAACACACTTCATGTTACATGAGATGGTTCTAGTCCATTACCATTCTAATTTCACATAGACTCAAGGATTAAACACAACCCATCTCATCGATGATCATCAAATCGAAAATCTACAACTTACCACTTGATTAGTAGGCTTAAATGGTTGCACATTCAGATTCATGCATATGATTCTTGGCTTGCAACACCCTCAATTGAAGGAATTTCTTGTGCTAGGTTGAAGGAGAAGAGTTTCTCCTTCTCCTGCTTTTCTCGCGACCACACTCCCACCCAAATCACTGGATTTTATTTTTCATATGCTTTATTTGCTTAATTTACACATTTAGCCCTTAAAGTTTCACTTAGTTAATTATAAGGCATAACTTTCATTCTTCGATTGTCCCTACCATAATTTTAACTAGGTTAAATAACCTAATTATTTATTTCTTGATGTACCATATCATAATATTTAATGAACATAAGCATTCGGGTTTTGGGGTGTTACACTATTGTGTAACTTGGTGTTCTATATAAACACCCTTCTTTGTAACCCTAAAGTTTGATCAATACAATTCAATACAATTCAAACCCCAAATCAGTTCATTCTCTATACCAAACAACAAGCATTGTGGTTGAGGTTTGAGGATCTCTACCGACGTGGGGGCAAACGTATGGGTGAGGTGATGGTGTTTCATTGGTGGATGGATTTTGGGTTGGTTTTGATTGGTTAATGTTTATTTGTTTTTTATAATAACGCCACTTTCCATGCCTCGTTTCACTCCTGTTTTTTGCACCACACCATTTTTCTGACGCGTGTTGATGTGACTGCTACATGTCACATAACGCATCATTTTCATGTCCTTCCACACCAAATGTTCTTAAAGCTTAACTTCTTAAATTTTATATCCTTTTATAGTATATATTTTAAACGATTATATTACCGAATGAAAATAGTTTTACTACTTTCACTAGATTATTTGAGTTTTAACTTGATCATTGTTGGTCTAACTTTAGCCTTATGTATTTTTTAAGCGCTATCACTTATCGAGCTTAAATGAGGGGCGACTCAATCTTCTTCATGCCTAAAGGCTAAAGCGGACCAAAACTCTAAAAATGCCTAAAGGCTAAAGCAGACTAAAACTTTAAAAGCTGAGACATTTTCTACTCTAAAAATGCCTAAAGGCTAAAGCAGACTAAAACTTTAAAAGCTGAGACATTTTCTAAAGTTATCATTGTAAATGAATACAGTTTGACTTTAACCTCTAAATATTGATCTCACACATTATCATCATTTCGATTAGGGGTGTGCATGGGTCGGTTTGAGTCGGTTTTGACCAAAAATCATAACCATAACCGCGACGTCGGCGCGGTTATTGGATAACCATAACCGATCAGTTATGGTGGTTATGGTTATTCGGTTTTGATGGTTATAGCGGGTCGGTTATGGGTGGTTAACCGTGTATTTAACATAGTTAAAAATAGCTTAATTTTTTAACATGGAATAAATTGTTATTGCATATTTGTATATATTAGTATATTACATAGTATTAAAAAATACATATAATCTATAATATTAATACCAGTTATTATCGAATATCCAAATAAAGTGATATGATACATTCCATAAATTCAAATAAACATTCAACCAAAACCATAAAATGATATGAAAAACTCATAAGTATTAAAAATTTTCAGTAAAAAACATAAAATATTAAAAATATGGTTAAAAGTTTTAAATCCTACAAAGATTTATTAAATGTCGGTTCGGTTCGGTTATGGTGGGTATGGAAAAAATGATAACCATAACCGACCCGCTACTTTCGGTTTTTAAAAAAACCATTAACTGACCCACCGGTTTTTTATTTGGTTCGGTTTTTTCGGTTCGGTTTTGTCGATTAATTTGGTTATGGTTCGGTTAATTCGGTTTTTTGCACACCCTAATTTCGATATCATAGATTTCAATCTCGTTGTTTAAATTTTCTTCATTAATATCAACGATACTAACACTTTCCATCACCTCCAACATTATGTTGGAGACTTGGGGTTTTTGTATTCTTTGTGTCAACCTCAATGTCTTGATCCTCATTGGTTTCAACATTGGAATTATCATCATAATCAACATATCACTTGTCATTTACGAAGTCGGAATAAGGGCCATACCTTTTCATGTTGACAAGGTATCGATAGCTATTAGCTACGACTAGCGCTACAAATATCTTTCGTGCTCACAATGGGATATTGAGTAGCATCATAGAAACCACATACGATCACGTCACTTAGTTCTTCAAGGATTGTGCTAGTTTGACGGCCTTAGTACACGGGTGAACACACACAACAAACCACCAATCCCATGATATCCACCATAAGAACATGGATGTTGAATTACTCCAATGCAATTTGATATTAGGATACTAACGAGTTCTGATATCACCTGACGAGAAATGAAACTATAATCCATTGCGTATCACCGTGATACTATCACATAAGACAAAAGCTAAAAAAAGATATATTATTAATTGACTAAACTATTACATTAGGTGTCCTTATATATAAAACTAGTTACTATCCCGCCCATGTTGCGGGGCGATGGCCGAATAATGAGCGAGTGTAACGCAGCTCATTGACACGAAAAACAATTAAATCGAGTCAACCAGTTAAAACAAAACACTTAAAAAAAACTAAAACAATGGCAATATTGTAATTTTTAACTAAGGGAAAGTTGTATTTTTTTTTTACAGGGGTAAAATCGTAATTTGCCAAAAGCTAAAGTGACGGTAGTACTGTAAATTTGAATCAGGGGCAAAATTGTAAATTTTCACAGGGGCAAATTCGTAATTTTGAACTTGGGGTAACAGCGTAATATAAATTTGAACTAAGGGCACATTCGTAATTTTAAGTTGGAGACAAAATCACAATTTTATTTTGAACCGAGGGCAAAACGGTAATTTTATTTTGAACTTGGGAAAAAACGTAATTTTAAACTGAGTGCAAAATCATAATTTTTTAAACGAGGAAAAATCACATTTTTGAACAGATGGCAAAATCGTAATTTTTAGCTGGGGGGCAAAAACAAAATTTTATTTTGAACTCGGGCGAAAAGGTAATTCTGAGCCGAGGGCAAAACCATAATTTTATTTTGAGTCGAGGGAAAAATCATAATTTTTAGCTGGGGACAAAAGCGTAATTTTATTTTGAGCTGGGGGCATAACCGTAATTTTAAACAGGGGCAAAAACGTAATTTTAAAATGGATATAAAACAATAAACTGGTTGGTCCAATTGGGGAGTGCCAGATAAAATCGTAATTTTTAATTAAGGGCAATATCGTAATTTTGAGCCGAGGAAAAAAAAAACGTAACTTTATTTTAAACTGGTGGCAAAACGGTAATTTTAAATAGGAGCAAAAACGTAAATTAAAATAGATATAAAATAATAAACTGTTTGGTCCAATGGGGAAGTGCCAGGCAGTTTCCTATACATACATTTACTAAATGGGGGAATAGTGCCAGGCTGCCTGACACTATTCCTCCATTTAGTAAATGTATGTATAGCCTGGCACTATTCCCCCATTTAGTAAATGTATGTATAGGAAATTCTAAATTTGTTAGATATTGCCAAGTATTTAAATTTACGCGCACGTAATTAAATATTGAAATTAATGACAAAAATAAAAGACTAATAAATTGTATGAGTTGTTTGTAGGAGCTAGGTTCACTTTTTAATAAAATATATAGTAACGAGACTCTCGTTATTTGTGGGAAATTCTTCTAGTACAATACCGGTTACGTAAACTAAATAAATAAATGTAATATACAATTTAATTGTACCAATCTTGATTCAAGTCGATGTCTTTGGAAACTTCAACCGCACCTACGAGATCGAAACTCCGCTACAAGACAAGCAAAATTGTTGACGGTTTTGGTTGAGGCACGTGTTCAACACGCTTTCCTTAAAACAGATTTCGCCCCTCCTCTCAGACGGTTTTGTCTCCCAGGGTACAACAACCAAAGCAGTAGTTGTACTGCCGGAGATGGCACTCGTGCCCGAGGTTACACCGGGTATGATTGTGTTCATAAAATAGGAAATATTTTGAAGTGTAAAACAATAATTTAGAGAATACATTTCTCTAAATTTTTATCCAACAAAGACAACCTACATGTGTGTATAAAATTTCTATTCAATCTATTACCGAATGAACCATGTTTCCTGTATTTATACACACTGTAGTTAACATATAATTAAAACCTATTTAATCTTGTAGTTAATACAATATTAAACAAGATAATTAATCTTGTAACTACAAGACCATAAAAAGGTTCTAATTGCATTAAAATGGAGTTGAAGTGGTCAACGTAACTGTCATATCAATTCACGACGATCTCGTAACTGACGGAGACTAGGTTGACTGATCGTGACCAGTGCGCAAGCGAGCTGCACACCATACAGTCGGATCCACGTCTATGTGACCCACGGGCCGCTCGTAGGCTAGCCGCGCACACTACACTAGAACCCGCGGTATGCGCGCGGCACGCAGACTAGTGCGTTGCACGCGCGCCAGAACTGATCCGCTAGTCCGCGCGCCACATTTCAAGGATCTCACGCCATGCCATATGGAGTCGCGCGCCACACGGATGCCACTGCGCATACCAGGGCGCCACCTGGTCATGCGCCATCCATACTCGTGCGCCACTTGCATTCTTCGCCATAGCCAATGACGTGCGCCATGCGCCTAAGGAGCTCGCGTCGCATCAACATGTCATGGCATCCGCCTACGCCACCCCAAGGGTGCGCCATAAGTGGACCCGCCATGTATCTGACCACGCGCTCATGGACAAAAATACAACGGCGGTGTGCGAAGTTCAAAGCTCGCCACATTGGGCTTATAGCCCATGTCACGCGTGCATGTGTGCGCGAGAAAGGTGCGGACTTTAGGGTCCCCACTAGTGTTTGCCTTTAAGGAAACAATATACAAGGAGTGCTCCTCCTTATAAACCACTTTAAGTTTTGTCATCCCACCTATGTGGGACAAGTTGACAAAACTAATCCA
Source organism: Helianthus tuberosus (assembly GCA_030545235.1). NCBI lineage: Eukaryota > Viridiplantae > Streptophyta > Magnoliopsida > Asterales > Asteraceae > Helianthus > Helianthus tuberosus. Next base: position 12,779,183 of record CM060435.1, read on the forward strand.
TTTTATTCATCTTTGTTTGTTCCAAACATAAAACTTCAAGCTTCGATATCTCATTCATCTTAGCTCTATTTGGACATAGTTTGAACACAAACCATAAATAATTATTTATACAACACATATATAAATATTATTGATGTAAAAAATATTTAGTGAAAAACTCATTTTCACTAAGATTTCCAACATTGTTTACAAGTAACGATCAATATAACTTTCATAGAAATTTCGAGCTATTTGAGCTCGAAGGTGAGTTCGTTTTTGAATCAATAAAACTCATAACCGAGTTCAAATTTAGCTTAACATCGTCCAGTTGTTGAGATTGAGCTTTGTATAGTCGAGCTTGACTGCTTATGATATTTCTTATCCCAAGGTTCATCTTATGAATACAAGGTTGCCACCACATGATCTTTAAGTTATTTAAGCTCAAGTTCGTACAATAACATGCTCAACCTTAAAAGATGAGCATGAAACATGTACTGAGTTGAATCAAATCTCATATAGGACCCGACTTAAACTCTTAAGTAATATACTGGTATTATATATATAATTTTGGATCTTTTATAATTCTACGCGGTGGCGAAGCTTGAGATTTCCGACCGGAGGGGGAGGGGGTGAAAACGTATATACCCAAAAAATTCTATAGAACCGGGGGGTCGAAAACGTATATACCCAAAATTTCTATACGAAAGCTACATACATAGCACAACTGATGGGGTATGGTATTAGACCCAACCCGAACGACCGGACATATCCGTTACTTATCGCCTTTTATTATAATATTTATTATTATTGCGTACTAACCCGCGAAGCCTAGCGCGTTGTAGTTCACACTACACTAGGTTGTGGGCTTGTAGAGATAACCCCTAACTGGGCCTGGCCCATTAAGGTTAGGGGAGGCCCATATCTCCTATATAAAGAGGTGTTCACCTCATTATTAGGACACAAGATATGGAGCCGCCACACTTTTGTTACTGGAAACAGGGGATTCTTTCCCCAACCGGTCATCTCTACAGCTCCACTTTCTTGTCTTCTCCATTGCAGATCTAGGTTCGAGAGGAAGAACAAGGAGTGATTCTTCACCCTCACAGAGAAAGCGGTCCAATCATCCCGGCGGTGATTCCGTGTTTCAACATTGGAGCCCACCGAGTATATGATATACATTTGTTGATCACATCTCGTTTGATCCTCAGATCTGTGTTCTTAGAATGGAGAAACTCCACAGATCTGTGTTACCTTTCCCAAAACTTCTAGATCTGTGGTGTTTCACTGATTTTAGTGCTCAAAAATCTTCGGATCTACATTTGTTTCAAATGGGGTTCACAACCTCATGTATAAGGGAGCTCAGATCTCTTGCCGTACAAGATTCTCAAAACAATAATTTCGAGATTCAGGTTTGTTGGGCCCCTAAACCTCCATTAATGAGGCCACCATGGATACTTCGTATCAGGTAAACTATTTCCTTGTGTTTGATGCAAATTTTTGACAAGTCAAAATATGAAAAAGTTTTACATAACAATTTTAATAATGGCTGGCAAAGAGCTTTTACAAAGGAAAACTAATTGGAAAAATTCTCTCTTACGTCAAATAAAAGGCCTAGATTCCTATGATAGCCTTTTAATTATTATTATTATGGACATTTAAGAGTTCATGAAGGATATTAATGGTATCTTTGATTTTGTGAAGTAAAATGAAGATCAGGACAATAATCTCTTCAGTTTTATTGTTATATTATTTATTAAAAAAAAAGATGCCAGCACCACTTTCAAAGCCTTTACAGCTGTCAAAACGTACGTTATTCTCTTTTCCAAAACCTTTACAGCTGTATGCATTTAATAAAGTTGTCAGGCATAAGCCGACTTCCTTTTAAAATGAGGTGATCACATATGGTTCTTTTTTCATTATACAAAGTGTTGGTTAGAATTTTTCACAATTCCTCGTATGTTTCAACGACCATGTTTTATACTGCATCCGGCCACCACGACCCGACCCGACACCGGTGCTTTGACTGACATGATTAACCACCTCCGGCAGTAGTTTCTATTCTGCCGGCGCACGACCGACACTCACTATGTCACCCGCGCATGGCTGGATAAGTTATACATGCGTGTCGGTGTCTATGCCGAGCGAGTCAGATTTGTGTATGACAGACCAACCCCGCCGCGCGCGAGTGCACCCCTGCCTGCTGGTCCCACCCCGCCGCGCGTGAGTGCACCCCCGCCTGCTGGTCCCACTCCGCCGCCGAGCGAGTGCACCCCCGCCTGCAAGTCACACTCCGCCGACGCGCGAGTGCCTTACACCACGTGCGCGGTGAACAAGCTCCGCCACCGACATGCTACTCCGATTGGCGCGTAACCACCGTTCGCCACAGAGGTCGTCGGGGTGTGAAGCATGGTTCGCCGGAGTGCTTGCCCGTCGCCATGCAGCCCATTTAGTGGTTGGTATTTAGAAGTTGATATTGTGAAAGAAAGATTAAAGCCTTAAGGCTACTGGAGACTACCTTATTCGAATGGAATAAAGATAAAGATGATTACTTTTCATTTAAAACTTTGTTGACATACACATGCTTTAGTCCACACAATTTCATATATTCCAAGTTTGGTCCTTGAGCTTTAAGTTAACTGCAACATTCATTACCTCTAAAAGATTCGTTTGAGCCTATGATGCTTAACATGTAACACCCCGTGTTTTCACGAGCGAAAGTCAAAGTCAAGGTCAAAGTCAACGACCGATTTCGCGCAACACGACTCGTAGAATTGTTTGTATGATATTTAGATTATGTGGAGTAAATGTCGTACATTGCAATAATCGAATCATGCTAACCGTATTTCAATCGACCTACGACTGTGAACGATAGGAAGTAACAATGCGATAAAGTTAATCAAGCTATGCTAATCAAATCGACCTCAAATCGTAACTCGAGCTGTGTATTTTTACTTGTCCTTATATATGTGTGTGCCTTACGTGTTACTTGTGCATGTTTATTTTATGTTATTTTATGTTGAGATAATCAAGCGAACACAATCGAACTCGAAGTCTAACTCGGATCTAACGAACCCGAACCCGAACCCGAATTCCGAGTCGAACCCTATAAGAAGCAGTTGGGACTGAAAGTAATTTGATTAGGAAACCCTATCGAATCGCTCGCAAATCGAAGCCGAATCAACATCGCACCGAACACACCGAAGGAGGTGGCGTCCGCACGGATGGCCAATCCGCACGGATTGCCAATCCGCACGGATTGCCAATCCGCACGGATGACCAGTCCGCGCGGATAACCTACCCGGGTGCGTGCCATGCGCACGGCTCACCCTTTCCCTTTTTGGCATCCTATAAATACACGGGTCACTCTCCACTTTTTCCACTTTTGGCAAGTGACGTCCGAACCACACGCATTCTTCACCTTTTCTCAGATTTCTCTCAATCCAGGTAAGATCTTGCACTAATTCTTGTACATCTTTGATCACTACACAATTCTACACATTTCTATCTTTCGAATCTTCACTTTCAACCAAGAAATCATCCGGATTCGAGGTATTCACGGGTGACGTCATCATGAAGTTCATAAGAACTTCATGCTTGGCTTCATTCCACCAAGAATATCTCAGATCTAAACGATTTCTACAAGTTTTTACAATAACTTCACCTAGATCTAAACTTCTCTAAGGATAAAAGAGTTGAAAGAAATAAACCTAAGCTCTCTCCTTCTTTTACCCTTAAAACCGGTACGAATCCGATCAGCCCTAGTGTTCTACTCGTCAATAGTGATGCCCTAGTTCTAGATCCGGAGTCCTACCCATAGACAACTGATTTCGGGGTTAACCGGGATGACCGTTCTGAGTCGCCGACAGGCCGAGTTAGGGTGGTTCCTGACCAGTCTAGTCACGCGGGTGAGAACACAACTCCAAATGGTTGCCACGTAATCAGAATGTCTCGATAAACGACAACAGAAACCAAGCGTAGATGAACGGAACAACCAGACCAGTTGTCCGCACGGACAAGCTATCCGCACGGACTAGCTGTCCGCACGGACGAGCCGTACGCACGTACAGGTCATACGCACGGGTTGTCATCCGCACGGACTACCCTTGGGCCCCACTTTCCAAACGAGGTTTGAGTATCGACGAACGAGCAATCCGGAAGGACGACCTCTGAATGGATTACTCTTCGGATCATGAGATACTAAGGCCTTAAAATGAAAATCAAACAATCTTCATCCGCACGGCCAAGCCGTACGCACGGACGGGCTATCCGGACGGATTGTCTCTGCCCGCGCGCACAGGCTGCCCGCACGGACTACCGTACGCACGGACTGCCGTCCGCGCGACCGGCTTGAAAGGTAGAAACATTTTGGTGTTTTCTAAATGCTACAACGAAAACTCCAAAGCACAAGCCATCATACACAAACACATCTTGGGAAGAAACAATCCACTTGAACATTTATCCACACAAGCGATCTAACCGTACGGATAAGTCGTCCGCACGTACAACTAGTCCGCACGGGTTGCCACCCGCACGGACAGCCACACGCACGGATAACCTATCCGGATGGAACACCATCCGCACGCATCACCATCCGCACGGATAGGTCATGCGCACGGATGACTTCTACTCACGGATAACTGATCCGCACGATCAGTCATCCTACCCACTCACCCTTGTATTGTTTTGCGCGTCACTTATCGTTACGTTATCGAATCTATTCAGGCTAATCGTACTCGCTGTAAAGCGCTCCCTTCAATCCATATCGCTGTGAGTATACTCGAACCCTTTTTGCTTTTAGCACTTTTGGGTGTTACATACGTTACAACTATTCAAACTACAACTATCACACTACTCAAGCTATTTTAACGCTTAACCATTAATGCATGTTATACGTGGCTTATGAATGCTTGTTTGTTATGTTTACACATGGAATGCTGTCTACCTGCCTTAGCAACGATAGTACTATAGTTTGGACTCAGCACCCGTTCACACGGGGGTTGTTAAGGATCTTTTACTTGCATGGATTACAGTGGTAATCATGTATTGCGAACTGCCTCGGGCAGTCAACTCGCAGTCATTGGTATCGATGGATCTATGTCGATAACTAACGTGCTTCATTTCTCTATGTGTACGTGCTGGTTATGCGTAAACGAATTCGAACTCTATATGCTATTATCAAACTTGTATGCTCACCTTTACATTTTATGTATTGACATTATTTTAACGTATGTGACAGGTGCTTAGGACACATATGTGGTAGGAGTTGGAAGCTAGAATAAAGCTTTAGAGCCCAACAAATAGTTGTCTGTAGATAACTTATTAGGGGTCTCTAGAAGCAGATAAACAATTGCTACTTATTTAAATCTGAGTTGTCGGAACAGAGTATTTGTTTTGATGTTGCCTGTAATAACTTGTTTGACTATTTATGTTATGGTATGGGACGTAATGTTTACTTAAATGGTAATGATAGTTGTTATGGAAACTTCTGGACAATCTGTTTCGCTCAGTGCCGCGCCCCGATGATTCCGCCATCGGTTGGGGTGTGACAGATTGGTATCAGAGCCATAACTATAGGGAATTAGGCAAGACTCGACCTAGTCCGGGTCGAAGTCTTAGAGACCTAGACTATAGTTAAGAACCAACAGACCAACTCACGCGTATGCGTAAACTCGTTGCTATCACTCACTCTTTTCTATCATTGCACTCGAATTTTCAAGTTGTGAACAGGCGATAAGGCCGAGAATAGGTGTGAAAACCGCAAACTCTCGACTAAAGTCGCCTAATCAGCTTGCGTTTTTAGCTACAAACGAGGAGAATTATATCAAATCAGGAGTGAAATCCATATTTTGATGAATAATCTCCTCAATTTTATCAAAACAAGGACGGAAGTTGCGAGATAGGGGTGAAACCCTAACCTTGACGACTCGTCCCGCTTTTATACAAAACTCCACCAAAGCTCGATGGACTCCAACGGTCTAAAGACACAACCTAACCAACGGGAATTGCGCCAACGCCCAAGAATCGAGGCAAAGGCATAGTCCTGGAGGTCGTTGTGCAGGATCCTTGCGAATAGTCGAGCTACTTTGGTTAGTCGAAGTCTATTAGCCGCAGACAATCTACCTTCGATTTATCGATCTTTATGAAAATTTTAATGTATTTTCTGTTATTTGCTAACGTTTTGAGATACTATTGGTTTCGACCCAACACTACTGCTTCTGCTAAAACACAAAACCCGCACAACTCATCGCTAGCGAATTAACAATAGGAGCAGTTAGAATACCTTGTATGCACGTAGGTGCTTTTAGTGACTAAGTATATGTGCTTCTTGCTGTCGTGATTACGTGATTAGGAAATGTTGTGATTATGTGCTCTATGTGATTTTGTGCAACTCTGTGACTTTGTGACTATATGCGTTTGCATGGTACGTGTTACTGAGCTCTAGTAAGTACTAGACGTGTGAGGTGAGATTCGAATACATGTGTTGAGTTCCATGGCGATGTCTATTGCAGACAATGTCGTCTGGATCCCGTCATCAACTCTCTCGTCAGGAAAAGAGGGACAGACGCCTTGCTTCCATCGTCGCGAAAGCTGTAGCAAAGGCTGTGAGCGATGTCTGCGAAAATGCCAGCAAATCATCCGAGGAATCGAGGACTGAGGGTCCTAGAGCTGCCGCGAGACCTTTCAGTTTCAAACAATTCAAGTCATGTGGGCCGAAAGAATTCACAGGCGAAGGAGGTCCTACTGCTCTATTCCACTGGTTTGACTCTATCGAGGTTACTCTGCGACAAAGTGGTTGCCCTGATGACCTCCGAACTCTGAACGCTACCGGCGTCTTTCAGTCCCGTGCTTTGGACTGGTGGACGGCCGAGAGAAACAAGAGAGGGAATGATGCAGCTTACGGTTTGTCGTGGGATGAACTCAAGGAGGTCATGCTGGAGGAATTCTGCCCTCCTCACGAGCGTCAAAAGCTTGAAGATGAATTTTGGCACATACGTCAGAAGGATGGAGACAATGCTGGCCTTACTGCTCGCTTCAAACAGCTCAGCATTATCTGTCCTGACCAAGTCAAGACCCCTGAGATGACCATCAAGAAGTACATCCGAGCTTTACCCGACTGCGTCGCTGATTTCGTGCAAGCGGCTAAGACTACCACGATCGAAGAAACCTATCTGCTGGCCGCTGAGATCAATGACAAAAGGGTCAAGGCTGGGGTGTGGGATAAGACCTCCAAGCATCTGCATCAAGCTACCGCTACTGCCCCAACTGCTGAACCCACGCCGTCAAGCTCCAAGAGAAAGAACAAGAGAAAGAACAACTCCACCAACAAGAACTGTGCGATTTCTGCTGCACCGATCCAAGCTGTACCTGCCCAACAGCGTCAAGTAGTGGCGCCTGTGGCCAATGCACCGCCTGCAAAGCGTGCATATACTGGGCCACACCCACTCTGCCCTACTTGCACCTATCACCACCCGACTGCTATTCAATGCCGCTTCTGTGCTCATTGCAACGTCTACGGTCACTTTACTGCCAACTGCCGTATTCGTCAAGCTCCTGCCAATCAAGCTCTACTCGCTGCCCCACAGGGTCAACAAGCTCCTCCGGCACCCGCAGTCAAGGCCAGAGCATGCTTCACATGTGGCGACCCGAACCATTTCGCCAACATGTGCCCGAACAGGGTGGTGAAACAAGAACCCCAGCAGCAACAGCAGCAACCACAGCAACAGCAACAGCAGCAGCAGCAACAGGCCGCACGTGCCAGAACTTTCAATCTCAACGTGCGTCAAGCCCAGGCCGACAACAACGTGGTGAATGGTACGTTCCTTGTGAATGGTATTTATGCTTCATGTTTGTTTGATACTAGAGCCGATAATTGCTTTGTGTCACTCGAATTTGAGAAACTCCTTAGTCGTAAACATTCTCGACTCTCCTCTGCATTCGATGTTGAAGTCGCTACCGGAAGAACCGTCGCTGTAAACTCTGTTATTCGTGATTGCACTCTCGAGCTCAACAATCACATCTTCTCGATCGATCTCATTCCAATGCAACTAGGAAGCTTTGATGTCATAGTAGGCATGGACTTTCTTCGCGAAAACCATGCCGAAGTGGTGTGCTTCGATAAAATGATTCGTTTTTCGCTCGCCAACGGTGATTCATTGTGCGTTTATGGTGATACTACTTCGAAGGGTCTCAAGCTTATGTCATGCCTACAAGCTAGCAAGTATCTCCGTAAGAAATACAGGGCTTTCTTGGCTCATGTCGTAGCAGCGGAGAAGGAAAAGAAAGAGAAGAAGAAAGTAAAAGACGTTCCAGTGGTTCGAGAATTTCCTCAAGTTTTTCCAGAGGATCTTCCCGGACTACCTCCAAAGCGTGATATTGATTTTCGCATTGATCTCATTCCTGGAGCCAATCCTATCGCCAGAGCTCCTTATCGACTCGCGCCGTCCGAAATGCGCGAACTCTCAACCCAACTCCAGGAGTTACTTGAAAAAGGCTTTATTCGCCCGAGCACCTCTCCTTGGGGCGCGCCAGTTCTTTTCGTTAAAAAGAAGGACGGGTCGTTCCGGATGTGCATCGACTACCGGGAATTGAATAAGCTGACTATCAAGAACCGCTATCCTCTGCCTCGAATCGACGATTTGTTTGATCAGCTGCAAGGCGCTACGTGTTTCTCAAAGATTGATCTACGTTCAGGATACCATCAGCTGCGTATACAAGAAGAAGATATACCCAAAACCGCATTTCGCACTCGTTACGGCCATTACGAATTCGTTGTCATGCCTTTTGGCCTAACCAATGCACCAGCAGTTTTCATGGATCTGATGAATCGAGTGTGTAAACCGTATCTTGACCGTTTCGTCATCGTGTTCATCGACGATGTCTTGATCTATTCCAAAACGAGAGCCGAACACGCGCAACATCTGCGTTTGGTTCTCGAGTTACTCCAGGGGAACCAACTCTACGCCAAATTCTCCAAGTGTGAGTTTTGGCTGGGGGAGGTCCAGTTTCTGGGTCACATCGTAAATAGTCAGGGTATTCACGTCGATCCCGCGAAGATTGAAGCTGTTAAGAGCTGGGTTACGCCTAAGAACCCGACTGAGGTCCGCTCCTTTCTCGGGCTAGCGGGCTATTATCGACGATTCATTGAAGGATTCTCAAAGATTGCTGTGCCACTTACCTCTCTCACTCATAAGGATCAGCCTTTTGTCTGGGGAACCAAACAAGAGTCTGCCTTTCGAACCCTCAAGTACATGCTTTGCAATGCTCCTGTTCTCACACTACCCGACGGAAACGATAATTTCATTGTCTACTGTGATGCTTCTAACCTTGGTCTCGGTTGTGTCTTAATGCAACGAGACAAGGTTATAGCTTACGCATCTCGTCAGCTCAAAATCCACGAGAAGAACTATACGACCCACGATCTCGAGCTAGGCGCAGTTGTTTTTGCATTAAAGATTTGGCGACACTACCTGTACGGTACCAAGTGTACGATCTTCACCGATCATAAGAGCCTACAACACAGCTTTAATCAGAGGGAGCTAAATATGCGTCAACGCCGATGGGTAGAACTTCTCAACGATTACGACTGTGAGATTCGTTATCACCCAGGCAAAGCAAATGTTGTTGCCGACGCACTTAGCAGACGGAGTTATCTGCTTAGCACTAGAAATGTTCAAGCCCAGCACAATCTCGAAGCTCTTATTCGCGACGCCCAGCATGCATGTTTCAACGAACGCACCTTGAAGAAGGAAAGAATCTACCACCATGGAGCCCAACTCGTGAGCAAATCCAACGGGATATTCCACTTCTTAGACAAAATCTGGATTCCCAAGCGAACCAACCTGCGGCAGATCATCATGGATGAAGCCCACAAATCCCGATACTCTATTCATCCCGGTGCTGACAAAATGTACCACGACCTTCGATACAGGTACTGGTGGCCGGGTATGAAACGGGATATCGCTCTCTACGTCGGAAAATGCCTAACCTGTGCTAGAATCAAGGCTGAACATCAACGACCCTCTGGCTTGCTCGAACAACCTCCAATCCCCATGTGGAAGTGGGAGAGCATAGCCATGGATTTCGTAACCAAGCTTCCAACCACGTCATCAGGTCACGACAGCATTTGGGTTGTTATTGACCGTTTGACTAAATCAGCTCACTTTCTGCCGATACGAGAAGACTACAAGGTGGAACGATTAGCCCGAATCTACACCGACGAGATCATCTGTCGACATGGAACGCCTCGTGACATCATCTCTGACCGTGATGCTCGGTTCACTTCACGATTGTGGGGAACGTTTCAAACGGCACTCGGCACAACGCTTAATCTAAGTACTGCGTTCCACCCACAAACCGACGGTCAGACTGAAAGAACGATTCGTACGCTTGAAGACATGCTCCGTTCGTGTGTTCTAGACTTCGGTGGTAATTGGGATAGACACCTTCCGTTAGTCGAATTCTCGTACAACAACAGCTACCAGGCTAGCATCCAGATGGCACCTTTCGAGGCCTTGTACGGAAGAAGATGTCGATCGCCTATTGTGTGGCACGAGATCGGTCACTCGCAACTAACCGGTCCGGAGCTGCTACAAGAAACGACAGATAAAATTTTCCAGATACGAGACAATCTAGCGAAAGCTCGGGATAGACAGAAGCTTCTCGCCGATAAAAAGCGCAAGCACCGTGAGTATGGAGTTGGTGACTACGTACTCCTAAAGGTATCACCTTGGAAGGGCGTAGTCCGATTCGGCAAAAAGGGGAAACTCGCGCCTCGACTTGTGGGACCTTTTAAGATTCTGGAAAGGATCGGAAAAGTCGCCTACAGACTCGAATTACCGGAAGAACTTAGCAATGTCCATCCGATCTTCCACGTGTCAAACCTCCGAAAGTGCGTCTACGACCCCGACTTACATGTTCCTCTAGATGATCTACAAGTGAACGAAACATTACACTTCGTGGAAAAGCCTGTCGAAATCATGGATCGCCAAACCAAAGAACTCAGGCGCTCACGCATTCCTATTGTGAAAGTCCGGTGGGAAGGCAAACAAGGCGCGGAGTTCACGTAGGAACTCGAAAGCGATATGAAGGCAAAGTATCCACAGCTGTTTAACGAAGGAGTAACGTCCGGTTAAGGAAGGCAAGGTGGCATACGTGTAAATAAGGAGAAATCCCTTATAATCCTTTGCCTATAAATAGGAGTGTTAGGGATAGAGATTGAGACTTTTACTCATTTGGAGGCTAGAGAGAGAAACTAGAGAGAGAAAGCTTGTACACGTCTTACGAATCTATAGAATCACGTTAAAATTGTACGTTTTTATCTGTTCGATCTCACTCGTGCACGGATTCCGCACGTCGTAAGAGTCGGATCGCAATTGAAACGAATCAAACCGGAACCTAACCAATAGAGTCACAATTATAATATATACTAAGTGCGAATGATCCTCGCAACCGAGCTCCTGCTCAGACACCACTTGTAGGATCGGTTTGACTCCGTTACAATCACGTGTAGTCGCACACGATCGCGGATTCCGCACGTCAAACGTGTTGTTACGCAATCAAATCGGAGATGAACCAGAACCTACAATAATCAAGGTTTTGAAAATGAAAAATTAAAGATTGAAGAAGATTTCTCTCAAACGACTTCGAATTGAAATCTAAAACTTTATAGGCTTTAAATCAGGTACTTTCGCTTATCATATCCAAAAATTATCAATTTTTAACCGTAAAATCCTGGTTAATTTGACGATTTTCAATGATCCAAACAAAGGACTCTCACACGTGATTCAGGAACTAGTTACAGCTTTAGCTTAATTTCGGGACGAAATTTCCTAAACAAGGGAAGGCTGTAACACCCCGTGTTTTCACGAGCGAAAGTCAAAGTCAAGGTCAAAGTCAACGACCGATTTCGCGCAACACGACTCGTAGAATTGTTTGTATGATATTTAGATTATGTGGAGTAAATGTCGTACATTGCAATAATCGAATCATGCTAACCGTATTTCAATCGACCTACGACTGTGAACGATAGGAAGTAACAATGCGATAAAGTTAATCAAGCTATGCTAATCAAATCGACCTCAAATCGTAACTCGAGCTGTGTATTTTTACTTGTCCTTATATATGTGTGTGCCTTACGTGTTACTTGTGCATGTTTATTTTATGTTATTTTATGTTGAGATAATCAAGCGAACTCAATCGAACTCGAAGTCTAAGTCGGATCTAACGAACCCGAACCCGAATTCCGAGTCGAACCCTATAAGAAGCAGTTGGGACTGAAAGTAATTTGATTAGGAAACCCTATCGAATCGCTCGCAAATCGAAGCCGAATCAACATCGCACCGAACACACCGAAGGAGGTGGCGTCCGCACGGATGGCCAATCCGCACGGATGACCAGTCCGCGCGGATAACCTACCCGGGTGCGTGCCATGCGCACGGCTCATCCTTTCCCTTTTTGGCATCCTATAAATACACGGGTCACTCTCCACTTTTTCCACTTTTGGCAAGTGACGTCCGAACCACACGCATTCTTCACATTTTCTCAGATTTCTCTCAATCCAGGTAAGATCTTGCACTAATTCTTGTACATCTTTGATCACTACACAATTCTACACATTTCTATCTTTCGAATCTTCACTTTCAACCAAGAAATCATCCGGATTCGAGGTATTCACGGGTGACGTCATCATGAAGTTCATAAGAACTTCATGCTTGGCTTCATTCCACCAAGAATATCTCAGATCTAAACGATTTCTACAAGTTTTTACAATAACTTCACCTAGATCTAAACTTCTCTAAGGATAAAAGAGTTGAAAGAAATAAACCTAAGCTCTCTCCTTCTTTTACCCTTAAAACCGGTACGAATCCGATCAGCCCTAGTGTTCTACTCGTCAATAGTGATGCCCTAGTTCTAGATCCGGAGTCCTACCCATAGACAACTGATTTCGGGGTTAACCGGGATGACCGTTCTGAGTCGCCGACAGGCCGAGTTAGGGTGGTTCCTGACCAGTCTAGTCACGCGGGTGAGAACACAACTCCAAATGGTTGCCACGTAATCAGAATGTCTCGATAAACGACAACAGAAACCAAGCGTAGACGAACGGAACAACCAGACCAGTTGTCCGCACGGACAAGCTATCCGCACGGACTAGCTGTCCGCACGGACGAGCCGTACGCACGTACAGGTCATACGCACGGGTTGTCATCCGCACGGACTACCCTTGGGACCCACTTTCCAAACGAGGTTTGAGTATCGACGAACGAGCAATCCGGAAGGACGACCTCTGAATGGATTACTCTTCGGATCATGAGATACTAAGGCCTTAAAATGAAAATCAAACAATCTTCATCCGCACGGCCAAGCCGTACGCACGGACGGGCTATCCGGACGGATTGTCTCTGCCCGCGCGCACAGGCTGCCCGCACGGACTACCGTACGCACGGACTGCCGTCCGCGCGACCGGCTTGAAAGGTAGAAACATTTTGGTGTTTTCTAAATGCTACAACGAAAACTCCAAAGCACAAGCCATCATACACAAACACATCTTGGGAAGAAACAATCCACTTGAACATTTATCCACACAAGCGATCTAACCGTACGGATAAGTCGTCCGCACGTACAACTAGTCCGCACGGGTTGCCACCCGCACGGACAGCCACACGCACGGATAACCTATCCGGATGGAACACCATCCGCACGCATCACCATCCGCACGGATAGGTCATGCGCACGGATGACTTCTACTCACGGATAACTGATCCGCACGATCAGTCATCCTACCCACTCACCCTTGTATTGTTTTGCGCGTCACTTATCGTTACGTTATCGAATCTATTCAGGCTAATCGTACTCGCTGTAAAGCGCTCCCTTCAATCCATATCGCTGTGAGTATACTCGAACCCTTTTTGCTTTTAGCACTTTTGGGTGTTACATACGTTACAACTATTCAAACTACAACTATCACACTACTCAAGCTATTTTAACGCTTAACCATTAATGCATGTTATACGTGGCTTATGAATGCTTGTTTGTTATGTTTACACATGGAATGCTGTCTACCTGCCTTAGCAACGATAGTACTATAGTTTGGACTCAGCACCCGTTCACACGGGGGTTGTTAAGGATCTTTTACTTGCATGGATTACAGTGGTAATCATGTATTGCGAACTGCCTCGGGCAGTCAACTCGCAGTCATTGGTATCGATGGATCTATGTCGATAACTAACGTGCTTCATTTCTCTATGTGTACGTGCTGGTTATGCGTAAACGAATTCGAACTCTATATGCTATTATCAAACTTGTATGCTCACCTTTACATTTTATGTATTGACATTATTTTAACGTATGTGACAGGTGCTTAGGACACATATGTGGTAGGAGTTGGAAGCTAGAATAAAGCTTTAGAGCCCAACAAATAGTTGTCTGTAGAATAAAGCTTTAGAGCCCAACATGTGTGTATAAAATTTCTATTCAATCTATTACCGAATGAACCATGTTTCCTGTATTTATACACACTGTAGTTAACATATAATTAAAACCTATTTAATCTTGTAGTTAATACAATATTAAACAAGATAATTAATCTTGTAACTACAAGACCATAAAAAGGTTCTAATTGCATTAAAATGGAGTTGAAGTGGTCAACGTAACTGTCATATCAATTCATGACGATCTCGTAACTGACGGAGACTAGGTTGACTGATCGTGACCAGCGCGCAAGCGAGCTGCACACCATACAGTCGGATCCACGCCTATGTGACCCGCGGGCCGCTCGTAGGCTAGCCGCGCACACTACACTAGAACCCGCGGTATGCGCGCGGCACGCAGACCAGTGCGCCTAGTTACTACTGCAAACCTGCACGCGCGCCAGAACTGATCCGCCAGTCCGCGCGCCACATTTCAAGGATCTCACGCCATGCCATATGGAGTCGCGCGCCACACGGATGCCATTGCGCATACCACGGCGCCACCTGGTCATGTGCCATCCATACTCGTGCGCCACTTGCATTCTTCGCCATAGCCAATGACGTGCGCCATGCGCCTAAGGAGCTCGCGTCGCATCGACATGTCATGGCATCCGCCTACGCCACCCCAAGGGTGCGCCATAAGTGGACCCGCCATGTATCTGACCCCGCGCTCATGGAAAAAAATACAACGGCGGTGTGCGAAGTTCAAAGCTCGCCACATTGGGCTTATAGCCCATGTCACGCGCGCATGTGTGCGCGAGAAAGGTGCGGACTTTAGGGTCCCCACTAGTGTTTGCCTTTAAGGAAACAATATACAAGGAGTGCTCCTCCTTATAAACCACTTTAAGTTTTGTCATCCCACCTATTTGGGACAAGTTGACAAAACTAATCCATTTTATTAATCTTTGTTTGTTCCAAACATAAAACTTCAAGCTTCGATATCTCATTCATCTTAGCTCTATTTGGACATAGTTTGAACACAAACCATAAATAATTATTTATACAACACATATATAAATATTATTGATGTCAAAAATATTTAGTGAAAAACTCATTTTCACTAAGATTTCCAACATTGTTTACAAGTAACGATCAATATAACTTTCATAGAAATTTCGAGCTATTTGAGCTCGAAGGTGAGTTCGTTTTTGAATCAATAAAACTCATAACCGAGTTCAAATTTAGCTTAACATCGTCCAGTTGTCGAGATTGAGCTTTGTATAGTCGAGCTTGACTGCTTATGATATTTCTTATCCCAAGGTTCATCTTATGAATACAAGGTTGCCACCACATGATCTTTAAGTTATTTAAGCTCAAGTTCGTACAATGACATGCTCAACCTTAAAAGATGAGCATGAAACATGTAATGAGTTGAATCAAATCTCATATAGGACCCGACTTAAACTCTTAAGTAATATGCTGGTATTATATATATAATTTTGGATCTTTTATAATTCTACGCGGTGGCGAAGCTTGAGATTTCCGACCGGAGGGGGGGGGGGGTGAAAACGTATATACCCAAAAAATTCTATAGAACCGGGGGGTCGAAAACGTATATACCCAAAATTTCTATACGAAAGCTACATACATAGCACAACTGATGGGGTATGGTATTAGACCCAACCCGAACAACCGGACATATCCGTTACTTATCGCCTTTTATTATAATATTTATTATTATTGCGTACTAACCCGCGAAGCCTAGCGCGTTGTAGTTCACTCTACACTAGGTTGCGGGCTTGTAGAGATAACCCCTAACTGGGTCTGGCCCATTGAGGTTAGGGGAGGCCCATATCTCCTATATAAAGAGGTGTTCACCTCATTATTAGGACACAAGATATGGAGCCGCCACACTTTTGTTACTGGAAACAGGGGATTCTTTCCCCTACCGTCATCTCTACAGCTCCACTTTCTTGTCTTCTCCATTGCAGATCTAGGTTCGAGAGGAAGAACAAGGTGTGATTCTTCACCCTCACAGAGAAAGCGGTCCAATCATCCCGGCGGTGATTCCGTGTTTCAACATTGGCGCCCACCGAGTATATGTTATACATTTGTTGATCACATCTCGTTTGATCCTCAGATCCTCAGATCTGTGTTCTTAGAATGGAGAAACTCCACAGATCTGTGTTACCTTTCCCAAAACTTCTAGATCTGTGGTGTTTCACTGATTTTAGTGCTCAAAAATCTTCGGATCTACATTTGTTTCAAATGGGGTTCACAAGCTCATGTACAAGGGAGCTCAGATCTCTTGCCGTACAAGATTCTCAAAACAATAATTTCGAGATTCAGGTTTGTTGGGCCCCTAAACCTCCATTAATGAGGCCACCATGGATACTTCGTATCAGGTAAACTATTTCCTTGTGTTTGATGCAAATTTTTGACAAGTCAAAATATGAAAAAGTTTTACATAACAATTTTAATAATGGCTGGCAAAGATTTTTTACAAAGGAAAACTAATTGGAAAAATTCTCTCTTACGTCAAATAAAAGGCCTAGATTCCTATGACAGCCTTTTAATTATTATCATGGACATTTAAGAGTTCATGAAGGATATTAATGGTATCTTTGATTTTGTGAAGTAAAATGAAGATCAGGACAATAATCTCTTCAGTTTTATTGTTATATTATTTATTTAAAAAAAAAAAGATGCCAACACCACTTTCAAAGCCTTTACAGCTGTCAAAACGTACGTTATTCTCTTTTCCAAAACCTTTACAGCTGTATGCATTTAATAAAGTTGTCAGGCATAAGCCGACTTCCTTTTAAAATGAGGTGATCACATATGGTTCCTTTTTCATTATACAAAGTGTTGGTTAGAATTTTTCACAATTCCTCATATGTTTCAACGACCATGTTTTATACTGCATCCGGCCACCACGAC
This sequence comes from Helianthus tuberosus, assembly GCA_030545235.1. Lineage (NCBI taxonomy): Eukaryota > Viridiplantae > Streptophyta > Magnoliopsida > Asterales > Asteraceae > Helianthus > Helianthus tuberosus. The sequence goes on from CM060435.1 coordinate 12,796,507, forward strand.
CCGACCCGACACCGGTGCTTTGACTGACATGATTAACCACCTCCGGCAGAAGTTTCTATTCAGCCGGCGCACGACCGACACTCACTACGTCACCCGCGCATGGTAGGATAAGTTATACATGCGTGTCGGTGTCTATGCTGCGCGAGTCAGATTTGTGTATGACAGACCAACCCCGCCGCTCGCGAGTGCACCCCTGCTTGCTGGTCCCACCCCGCCGCGCGTGAGTGCACCCACGCCTGCTGGTCCCACTCCGCCGCCGCGCGAGTGCCTTACACCATGTGCGCGGTGAACAAGCTCCGCCACCGACATGCTACTCCGATTGGCGCGCAACCACCGTTCGCCACAGAGGTCGTCGGGGTGTGAAGCATGGTTCGCCGGAGTGCTTGCCCGTCGCCATGCAGCCCATTTAGTGGTTGGTATTTAGAAGTTGATATTGTGAAAGAAAGATTAAAGCCTCAAGGCTACTGGAGACTACCTTATTCGAATGGAATAAAGATAAAGATGATTACTTTTCATTTAAAACTTTGTTGACATCCACATGCTTTAGTCCACACAATTTCATATATTCCAAGTTTGGTCCTTGAGCTTTAAGTTAACTGCAACATTCATTACCTCTAAAAGATTCGTTTGAGCCTATGATGCTTAACACGACATGCACAGTAGTCATGCTTGTGTTTTAGGAGCTATCAATGTCGCTTGGAACCAAAATTTCTAGTGAATTAATTGATTTTTGGCAAGTGTGACTAGATTTGTTAATTGAATAAAGTATACATTACATCACGGTTATTTAATTAAAAATAAATCATTCAATTAAAACATTGACAAGCCATGATGTCATGGTTTGCAAAAACGATTTGACAATTATCTTAACTAAGATTGTATTTACAAATGTCGGTCAACCTCTTAAACAAAAAAGCATGCACACAAGACTTCATCGTACATCGCACATGCGTACGATCGTCATGATCAAGCAACCATGAGATATATGTATTATGTACGATATACTTTATATAATTGTCATATTCGTAGCTAAATTGCATATACTTTTTAGTGTATTACAACTAGCATTATTTAGCACGCCTTACTTCCACCCTAAAAGGGGTGTGATTAAGAAAACCGTCCCGCACGACCGACAAATAACCACTTCTGCGTGGCAGCGTCTCCGCCGCACGAGTTAGCTCTACCATTCGTTTGTGGAGTTTTAAAAGGGCTAATTTGAACTTGTTTTTATTTAGTTCACATGTCTGCTTTTTAATCTTAATTTTGCACCATAACTTTCAATTTATGGTTCAAACACATTATTTACGTGCTACAAGAGTCGGTCTACGACTTTTTATGCATTTGGGCACATATCATTTTAGCTAATATATGGACAATGTTCATATGTAATCGGCTGTGAACACTTGAATTATATAGTAAGGCATTGTTACACGCTTTCCCCGATAGCACAACCCGGCTAACGTCTAGCAAATGAAATTATTCAACGACATGGCTAGTAGTTCATTGTTTTAACGAGTATTAACCTTGCGATATTTCCGGCGCACACTAGTATCATCGCTTATTATTATTCAAGTTCAATGCTACTGACATTTTTTAGCAGCTGCAATAAACAAAAGGACTAGCATAGCGCAACACCATTCCGAAGTTCGAAGTTGCTTTCACATATTGTGAAGTATGGATGCATAACACGAACTCCTCCTAAGGACAAAGTTTCGGTACAGTGTGCTCCATATGTCACTCTTTATTACAATATATCTTGTCAACTTATTTTAAGTTCGAGAAATACTAATATACGACCGGGCATCTCATGATACACCAGCATTTGATAATGAATTTTGCAGGTTTGGTGACGCATCTCATGAGCGAAAAGCCCACCCACCCCCCTTCGGACCTTCGCCCCTGATTCTATGTGCAAATGACATAGCTTTTCTATAAATCATGTTATTATATTAGAGAATTATATGTATATTTTTCTCCTAAGTTCTAAATATATTAATGCAATATGAATATTAATATTAATATTATTCTTGAATATATGGTTTATTTATCGACATGAAAAAAGTTAATAATCAGATGATAACTTTTACTTAGAATGGTATTCCATATGTCTATACTCGCACGTGTATGTGGGTGATTACATCCATATACAAATGTAATGCAAAATCTAATGAAGAGAACCGTTATTTACTGGTAACAAAAATAAAACGGAAAACGTCGTTACGACGGTTAGTAAGTAACTTCGGTTTGGATACACTAACAAACATTGTCCTTAATAACTGTTGTATCCAAAATAATGGATAGTTTTGCGTTTAAACGTCATCCATTATCCCAAATCGAATTTGACAACATTCCATAACTGATTTCTCGTACTTTCAAGCTATCAAGTCGAACTATCGAAGCTAACTTCATATAGCAACTAAAAACTGCTTTGACGTAATACAAATTTGAAAATGTTTTTATGATCGACTTAGCATGCAAACCGGGCAGGTTTGGCAGCAAGTCATAACTGATTTGGGTAAGTTGTGGTCTGAAGTTCGGGCTAGAAGGGCCGTTTTCTAAAAAGAGTTACGAATTGGTTAAGGTCAAAAGGGGTCCTGACCAGAACGGACCCTGGTTAAATGAGTTGTTTTAGAAAGAAAAAAAAAAGTCAAAATAAATTCACCTATGGCGACTCCGAAGGCGGTAGTAGCATTGGTGGTTTCGTAGTAGCGGTAGATGATCATCAGTAGCGGTGTCGACGTCAGAGAGAGGCGGTATAGGAGGTGGCATTAGAGAGACCGAGTAAGTTATGAAGACAAACAATGAAGAGTTGTGCTAAGTGCTTGCCTATTTTTATCTGTTTTAAGTTAACAAGTTTTATAACAGATTAACAGTGATATGTTTTTATATGTTCTATAATACATTAATCCAAATCCGAATGACTTCCCATATTTTTGTTTACCCAGATCAACCAATTATTCAAAAAATGGTCATAAACAACAACAACAAGATGTTACAACTTATCAAAACTCCTACAAAAATGTTAACGGCATTTGGAACTTGGAAGTATAAATATACTGTGATGAAACCCCATAAAATTATTTATTTCCATAATTTAATTCTCAGATTCAACAGAATTTACAAATTCACAAATTCCTCTCTCTTTTTTTTAACTGCCAACAGAATCAATCCCGAGCACTTTCGGAGCACCCACTGAACCAAATGGAGTACTCCGAGAGTACTCCGATTCCACCACTAATTCCGGGGAAAACCTGGTAACCCACCGTCCGTAGACCCGACGATGAAATTACCGATAAAACCGGTTTGATTCAAGAATCGAACCCAGGTTTCCCTGGGTCTCGTATTCCTCACTCTGCACAAATTCCTTTTTTATTATGTATTTTCTGCAGATGTTGACTGGACCAGATGCTGTAACAAAAAAACACTCACAACACACACATTGATCCTTCTTTCTCACTCTTAATTTCTTCTCTCTCTAACTTCATCACTTCCACCATGTATCCGTGGTGAAATTGGATCGATCGGAGCGGTTTTCAGGTACGAATTTCATTAATTCAGCTGTTATTTCGTTCGAATTTTGCTGCAATTTGTTTACGTTTAGAAACTGTTTCGATTATTTGTTGTAATCTGTTTGATATTCTGCACTTTTTGTCGATTAAATCTGTTAGTTTTGTTGAATGATCTTGCATTGGTGATGTATGATTATTATGTAACCCTAGGGTTTGATCTGCTTCAATTTGTTACTACGCATTGTTGATGTATGATTATTGTGTAACCCTAGGGTTTGATCTGCTTCAACTTGTTAGTACATGTGTTTAATTGATCATGACTTGTAACTATTGAGATTTGTTTTTGAGCTAGAAATTGAATCAATTTGTTTATGTTGAGAAATTGTTTTGATTATTTGTTTGATTCTGTTGTGTTCGGACTGAAGCGTTTGATATTCATGTTCTACATTTTTTTGTTAGTTCAATGTGTTGATTTTTAATTGAATGATCTCAAATTGGAAACTGTATTGGTGCTATACAATTATCAAGTAACACTAGGGTTAGATCTTACTTCAGTTTGTCGCTATTCGTGTTTATTTGATCATGAATTGTAACCCGTGAGATTTGTCTTTGACTTAGAAGGGGTGTTGATGTTAGTTGACGTTGTGTACGGTTTGCCAGGATGAAACTGAGATCAACTAGGGTTCTGAGAGGGGTAAAACCCCAAATCGATTCAGACATCAAGAATCAAGATTGTTCTAATAAAAAGAGGTTGTTGTTGAGATCTGGTAAATCAATTTCTAATAACAAAAGAGCAAACAAAGCTGATATTTGGGCATGTGTTGATAATTCTGTTGAAAATTGTGAAATTGGTGTGAAAGAAGCCGTAAATAGTGATGATAAAGGGTTGTTTTTGGGATCAGAGGTGTTGGATCCGATCAAAGATTCGGTTGTTTCTTGTTTTAAACAAGAAGTTGAAGAGGAACAAGGAAACAAATTGATGTCTGTAAATTTGGAATCAGAAACATGTGCTGATGACTCAACGGTAATCAATGGTGAATGTATGCTTATGCGCTGTAAAAATAAAAGGGGAAGGAAAAGAAAAAACGTGATGGGTTTGGGTTCTGATTGTAATGGAGAAGGAAGAGCTAAGAAGGAGAAAGTTGAGAACGATCGGGTTCGGGTTATTGGCGGGAAGGTGTTGCGGTCAACGACTTTGACCGGTGCCACCACGGTGGTTGATGGTGGAGTAAAGAGCATGCGAAAACGTCGTGGAAGACCTCGTAAATTTCAGGGCGATGTTACTCCTATACCATTGATTGAGGTACCATGGAAAAAACCGAAACGTCATGGAAGCCCGTCTAAAGTTTCACACGAGATTCCCGTTGGACCCATGAAGTCAAAGGGAATAAAACCGAAACTAAACGTCAAAGATACCACTTTAAAGAAATTCAAACGTCGTGGAAGACCACCGAAAATGGAGGCGGAAACTTTAGCAACACATGTGATGAAAATGAGAATGAAGAAACTCGTGTCGGTAAAAAAAGACCTCAAAGTTCGAAAAAAAGACGATGAAAATCAAAACAGTGAACCGTTGGTGGAAAAAGTTGATAATGATAGAAAAGTGATTATTGTCGGGATTTTGGAGAGACGGTTGTTGAAACAGTCGGTGAGAGATAAAATATCCGATATACTTTTGAAATGCGGATGGACAATCGATTTCAGACAAAGACAAGAAAAAACATACAAAGATTCAGTATATATTGAACCTAAAGGGAAGAGAACTCACTGGTCAATAACGCGAGCTTATGCTAAATTAAAAAAGAAGATTGAAACCGGTAATGCTGATAATGTTGAAATATCTGCATTTACACCAATACCCGAAGAAGAACTCAGTTTGCTTTATAGACACCAGGAGAAAGTACGTAAGGATAAGAACAAGAAGAGAATCAAGGGTAAAATCGTCACTTACAAGAATAAAAAAGAAGGGTCCAACAGGAAAATGCTATTTAAGCCACGAATTCTAGCCCATGATTCTGAAAACGGGTCGAAACAAGGTAACGAGGGCGTTTTGTTAATTAAGAAGCGGAATCTTTTATCATGGATGATTGATTTAGGCGTTATTTCGGTGGGAATGAAGGTTCGGTATGGTAAAACTAGAAGGCAAACAAGATCAATTGAGGGTATTATTACTAGTGACGGGATTCGTTGCGGCTGTTGTAATGAAATTATAGGTGTATCGGCATTTGTAGCTCACTGTGGAGGGAAAACTGGTCAAGTTTTTGATAATTTATATTTGGAATCGGGAAAATGTCTTAGGAATTGTTTGATGGATTCATGGAGGAAAGAAGAGGAGTCGAATATTAATAGATTTAATGTTGTTGATGTTCACGGTGATGACCCGAATGATGATACGTGTAATATTTGTGGAGATGGCGGGAGCTTGATTTGTTGTGATGGTTGTCCTTCGACTTTTCATCAAAGCTGCCTTGATATCCAGGTAATTATGGTTCCTTTCAATGATGTTTTTAAACGACCCGTTAGTACAGGTGCGAAAATTTGTGGGTTGGGTAACATGTCAAAACTTGTATATTTGTGTGGGTCAAAACAGGTCGGGCCCAATTAGAGCTGGCCCGCCACCTTTTTTCTTGGTAACTAGTTAATATATCAAACATGCTTAGAAAAAAATATAGAATAAAATGCCATTTTTGTCCCTGAGGTGTGGCCAATTTTGCTACTTTCGTCCAAAGGAAGGTTTGTTTTTCCACATCTGGATCCAAAAGGTTTGAAGTCTTGCCATTTTCATCCGGCTCGTTAACTCCTTCCATTTTTTCTCCGTTGAGTCAGGGGTATTTTCGTCTTTTTAACTTAAAGGGCAATTTGGTCTTTTTGCATGACCACCACTCTCAAAGTGATGGTCATGAAAAAGAGTGGTCATGAAAAAGACCGAATTGCCCTTTAAGATAACACAAAAGACGGAAATACCCCTGATTTAACGATGAAAAATTGATGGAGTTAACGAACCGGATGAAAATGACAAGATTTCAAACCTTTTGGATCCAGATGCGGAAAAACAAACCTTTGGACCAAAGTAGCAAAACTAACCAAACCTCAGGGACGAAAATGGCATATTACTTAAAAATATATTGTAAAGATTACAAGATAAATTTTTCATAATTGTGGTTTATGTGTTGTAGAATTTTCCCTCGGGGGAGTGGAACTGCATCTACTGCACGTGCAAATTCTGTGGAGTGGTTTCCGTTAATAACCCTCAAGTGGAAGACTCTCATGATGCAGTTACCTCTCAAATACTCTCATGCTGTTTGTGTGAGGAAAAATGTATGTCATTGGTATATAATAATGATTAACTAAACGAGTGTCTTTTTTCCTCTTTTTTCTTGAATGACTACATAATTCATTGTATATCGCTAACAAGTTTTTGAATCCAACAGTCCACCAATCGTGCTTACAAGAAGTTGAAGCTGAAAATACTGATTATAATCGACTACCTTTTTGTGGAAGAAAATGTCAGGAGGTATGTTGTTCGATACCATAAATTATTATTTTTTTATGTATGAAACATGTTGATCTGATATTTCTGCTTTACTAGCTCTTTGAGCGACTGCAAACGTATCTTGGGGTGAAACATGAACTTGAAGACGGATTATCTTGGACTCTACTTCAACGTTCTGATGTTGACCAAGATCTCAATGTTCATGACACTCGGTTAAAGGTTGAACACAATTCCAAATTGGCGGTTGCATTCTCTGTTATGGATGAATGTTTTGCGCCAGTTGTTGATGAGAGAAGTGGGACCAGCATAATCCATGATGTTGTTTATAATTGTGGGTAAGTTAATTATTATATTTAGTTTGAATCCTATAGTAATATTTGACTATCCTAATTATTCAAAAAGCACCCGTGATTCTTGGAAAAAAACCTTCGGGTTAACCAATCTGTCCAACCCATACAAAAAACGACCCATTTGACCCAACTCTAGATATTATTATCATTATATTATTATGTTATTATTTGTAATTCTTTATCATACTTATGTGCTCACCTCATCTATTGGGATCCTTTTGTCAGCTCAAACTTCAGGCGACTGAATTATGCTGGCTTCTTAACCGCGGTTTTGGAGAAGGGTGATGAATTTATCTCTGCAGCATCCATACGGTTACTATCTTCAACTCCCCTGCTAAATATGTCATACTAAAGATCTTAATTAAAAACTACTTACAATTTTAGTATAATGTGTGACAGGATACATGGGTATCATTTAGCAGAAATGCCTTTTATTGGAACTCGACACCTGTATAGACGTCAAGGAATGTGTCGTAGGCTTCTGGATGCCATCGAATGTGTATGTCAACCTTATTTGATACCTTGTACTTTAACCTTAATTTCTTTGTCTTGTAGAATTGCAGTAAGCTGATTGGTAGTGTAAAAAATGGAGACGGCAAAATGGTCAGGTTAAAATTGGATTCTGATCAAAATGTGTAATTTTTTGTACGGGTCTAAAAGGGTCGAGCCTGGTTGACCGGAAACACTTTTGGTCAGGATTTTTATGATTAAAGTTATACCTTTAGTGGTTTGGAAATAAGTGCCAATATATCCGCATGTTATATCTTCACAGCGTATGTTAAGCCCAATTGTACAGTACACTTATTCTTAAAAAAAATTATATATATATATAGGGGAAGGTTTAAATGAGAACCATGAGAACGAATGAAAAAACCGCGAGAACTTTATTCAAAAACAATTCAAATTCAAATTTTTTTACACTTATTATTATTATTATTCGAATACAATGTCAGAAATTTAATTTACACGTTTAAATGTACGTCAATTCGTAAATAAAGAAAATTTACACATGTGTAAGTTTGCCATTTACACATGTGTAAAAAATATAATAAGAATGATTTTGAGAGGAGAAATGAATTATTTGATGTTGTAAATTCTTTTTTTGATGTTGTACTTTAATTACAATGAGGGCTGTCTTAAAAAAAATGGTTTTAATCGGTTTTCTCATTCGTTCTCGCGGTTCTCGCAATATTTAGCGTTCTCAAGACCAAACATAACAATTTAAGACACAATGCAACGAATTCTAGGCATGAAATTTAAAACACAACTAAAACACACTGGTTAACACTTAAAACACATTACTTAACGTTCTTGGCATGGTGTTTTAAGTTTTAAGCCTAGAATTCAATGCATTGTGTCTTAAATTATTATGTTTGGTGTTTTTTCTTGCCACAACAACCCAAAACGTCATGCCTAAGTCCAAAACATGATGCCTATGCCTTCTCACACTTCTCACGAAAAATGTCCTTTTTACAAGAACCTAAACCTATATATATATAGAATAAGTGTATTGTACAATTGGGCTTAACGTACGCTGTGAAGAGATAACATGCGGATATTGGGTTTACAACATGCGGATTTGTGTTGGGGAGGTAAATCCGCATGTATATATAAAAAAAGAAAGTCGCATGTTGAAAACAAAAGAAATCGCATGTGGAAAAAAATAAAAAATCGCGTGGTAAGGAAAAAATCCGCATGTTGATAAAAAAAAAATCCGCATGTTAAGGAAAAAAAAACCGCATGTTGAAACTGCTCAGCGTACACTTCGTACGTTAAGGGCAATTGTACAATAACCGGCCTCAATTTACTAATATAACTAAAAACATATTTTGTATGAAGTATTACAGATGACTTTTATCTAAGAAGCCGACTAGAGTTTAGACTCCATATTAAATAATTCTACTTTGCTTCTTTTTATTTTATTTTAGAGTAAAGTACATGGATGGTCCGTATGATTTACCAAAATTTTGTATTTGGTCCCTAGCTTTCCAAAAGTACACAGATGGTCCCGGTGGTTTGCACTTTGTAACGCATCTAGTCCCCAACTTTGCCAAAAGTACATGGATGGTCCCTGTGGTTTGCACTTTGTAACACATTTAGTCCCTAACTTGGACCTGCTGAAACCTTTAGATTTGTTGGCTGGGGACTAAATGTGTTACAATGTTCAAACCCCAGGGACCATCCTTGTACTTTTGAAAAGCTAGGGACTAAATCCAAAATTTTTGTAAACCATAGGGACCATCCGTGTACTTTACTCTTTATTTTAAGTTCAGTTGATCAAACATGAAGCTGGTATATTTAAACGAGTAAAATAAATAATGACAACTATTAATCATCATGTTTATACAAATGCAACGTCAATTTTTGTGTATGAAGAAGGTTAACCACTGACAGAATTGAATGATAATCACAAAAACAAGGAACAAGTTTCTTTTTCCATACAAAATAAAAATTTATATTTAATTATCTATTCTTTAATCTTCAGACTCTTTCTTCTCTTGGCGTGGAAGAATTAATAATTCCCGCCATCCCTGCACTTATGCAAACATGGACCACTGCATTCGGTTTCACGCCCCTTGAAGAATCAAAAAACCAAGCAATGAAACGCATGAGCATGCTTGTGTTTCCCGGTATCGTTATGCTTAAAAAACCTCTTCTACAATTTCAGTCTCGTGATGCGGATCATAGTCCATTTGCAGGTACTCATAATCTCCAACCTAAAACATCAAATACTCCATAAATGTTTGTTTTTTGTTTGCTCATCTGAAACCTAAGTCAAATGCAGCAGGGGTAGAGAAAGATGTTATTGATCGTGAGCCAAAAGACGAAAATAACCCCCAACTTGAAGCCACATCATCGAACGCAATTGATTACGACCAAACACCTATTCGTACAGCTGGCATTAGTTATGAACAAACAGAAGAAGCTACTGTCAGGAAAAATGTTAATGATGATAAAATAACTGCTTCCAATGGTGTCAACGGCTTATGTGACCTAAATTTACCAGTAAAGAATGATTTTCCGTGTGATACAGACGCTCAAACTTCTGTTGACTCGGAGTTGTTTCATGATTGCACGGCTGACCCGTGTTCTACGGATTCTGTGGTTTGTGGGAATCATCAATCACCAGAGTTGACGTTAGATGTTGAGAATGACAGTGTTCCTGGGGTCAAAGTCAAACCGTCTCCTTTGACTTCTATATTGGCTTTAAAAAACACATTTGACTTGAATCTGCACCCTACTGCAGTTGAGACCGATGTGCATATCGTTAGTGATGATTCTACTGATTCCAAAACCTGTGAAAGTCAACCTTTCGGCATACTTTGACTCCATTTTGTCAACCAAAGGTAATTAATGATTGTAAAATTTATTTTAGAGATCACAAGTTTTTTTACTTTTTTATGCACTTTACCCTTAATTTTTTTTGGGGCATAAATTCCATAAAAAGTGTTTTGTTTGCAGTGTATATTTATTTGACACATTAACTTGCAGGTAGGTGTCTGCCAGTTGGATCGGCTTCAGTACGTGATGAAACAATATAAACGGTTGCATGTTAATAATAACAATAATCAACCAATTCGTTTTGGACGCTTCATACGAGCGGCTTTTTATATATCTTATGTTTGTAAATTAATTTTCATATATAGAGTTAATACGATCTTTGAGCTTAATTAACATGTGACGAGCACATGATGGATTCGAGAATCACAGCATATTTGGACTCCATGATGATGTTAATGCTTAAGGTAAACTGCACATTACCATCTTACCATTTTGCGTATGTTTGTTGTTTTTTGCTTGATTTGATGCAATTAGTCGGTTTTAGAGTGTATTAACCAGTGGCGTATTTTGTAAATTTGCAGGGTGATTTTTATAGATTTTAGTCGGGAGCAACTCATGCTATTGATCATGTTGCTGATAGTCGTCTTTCGAGTCCTTAGGTTTACTTGTGTTTGTACATCACACAAAGGTCGTAGAGGTCGTCGTCTTTTAAACATTATGATATGTAGTTAGTTGTCTTGATGATGTTCTTGTGGGTGTGATGCACATATGCTCATGTTGTACAGCCAAATTGGCATACTAGTAATGTAATTTATTTTTAATATAGCATGATGTCTTCTATTTTAGTTTGACCATTCTTTCTGTAATTATAAAACATACTCATGCATATATATTTCAAATATAAAAAAAATATTAGTAATAAAGGTAAGACAACTGATTCGATTTACATACAAACTAAATCGATCCTTTAAAACCATAAATATATAACATTTTGGAAATTAATTTAAAAATTACCGTCAATTCATAGGTGATAAAGTAATCTTGTGAAAGATACAAGAAAAAGTTTCCCTCAAGCTTAGTTTATTATGTTAAATCCCCTTAAACTTCATCAAACAAGTAAAATAAGTAACAAGTTATCATTACAAGTACGTATATTTTATACATTAAATTTGAGTTGATTCTTTTGTATACTTCTACCAACTTCAGAAAATTAGGTATACCAAATTAGTCTGGGTGATCATTTGATCCACTTTAGCTAGGAATTGTGTTAATACACACGCTTGACTTACTTTATCTCTAATATATATCTCTAGGTCAAGTTATTCTACAAAGGCTTCTAATTGTAAGAAGGATTTATAGAGTGACAAGTGTCCAATAACCTAAAACTAAACCCACTACATCACCACCAAAAACCTAAACACCCACCCCCACCACCACCCAAAAACCTAAACCCCCCCCCCCCCCACCCAAAAACCTAAACCCCCCCACCCACCCCCCCCCCCCCCCCCCCCCCGCAAAAAAAACAAAAAAAAAAAAAAAAAACTATACCTCACAAAAAAAACCCCTAAAAAACCTAACCCCCCCCCCCTACCCCCCACCTCCACCCCCAAAAACCTAAAAAAAACCTAACCCCCCCCCCCCCCCCCCCCCCAAAAACCTAAAAAAAAAATATAAAAAAAACTAAACACCCACCCCCACCCCCATCACCACCCAAAAACCTAAACCCCCACCCCCTTGGCAAAATAAAAAAAAATAAAAAATAAAAATTTGGGGTGGGTGATGTGGGGGGTGGGGGTGGGTGTTTTTGGTGGTGGTGGATGTTTAAGTTTTTTTTTTTTTAGTGGGTTTTTTTGTGTAGTGGGTTTTTTTAGGTTATTGGACACTTGTCACTCTATAAATCCTTCTTACAATTAGGATCCTTTGTATTTGATCCTAATCCTATATCTCTAATATAATAAAGGAAAACCTTCTCATCCTACGTGTCATCTAGGGGTGTTCAAAAGTATCCGTATCCGAAAATCCGATCCGAAATATCCGATATCCGAATCCGAAATATCCGAAAATTCGGATATCCGAATTTTTTGGATTCGGATTCGGATAGTGATTTTCAAAATTTTCGGATATTTCGGATATCCGAAATATCCGAAAATTTAATTTTCATTTTTTTCAGATATCCGAAATATCCGAAAATATCCGAAAAATATCCAAAATATCCGAAAAATTATATTCGGATATCCGAAACTATCCAAGATATCCGTTTCCGAATATGAAAAAAATAATAAAAAATAAAAATTAAATAAAAGTTGGATATCCGAAATTTCGGATACAGATTTGAATAGTGAAATCTGGTATCCGAAAATTTCGGATATCCGAATTTTCGGATATCCGGTTTTGAACACCCCTAGTGTCATCATATGAAGCCCCCACCCTAATTTAATCCTAGGTGTCAATTCCTCACAATTTTGATTTAAAACAAAAAACTCTAACTAAAACATACGCATACAAAGGGCTGGATAGAAAGTCAAACATAAAGACAAAATATATGTTTCTCTCTTCCTGCAGGTATCAGAGCTTCAATCCTCACATGCGCTCCACCATTCTTTTTTCCCTTTCATCATCTTCTTCTTCTTCTTCCTTCCTTCCCTCTTTATCCCTCTGTATTCATTCCACTTCGAGCTAGGTTTCAAAAAACCCAAAACAACACTTCTGTATCTCGCTTTCTGACTGAAACACATATCACACAGTCACATCTTTGCATAAAAATCCAATTCTTATTCAAGAAACACAAATCTCTCACAAGAAACACAGATCCTACGGTGGTGCTCGATTTCTAAACCTAATCCGACGGTATATAGAAGCATTCATGGATCGCTCTTTGAATTTGACTTCCTCTTCTGCACATTGAGTCTCGGGTGATTGGGTGAAGTCTATAAAGGCATACCAGATCCCTTTCATTCTCCATTGTAGATCTGGTTGTATTCTCTGGTAAGTGGACTTTTTATAGAGAGATTTTAATTTTAATTTTAATTTCATGTAGTTTATGAATTGAATTTGTGAAGTGTATGTGCAGGGTGAAGGATTGAAGGTTATTGAAGGAAGCTTTGTGATTGTTTGAAGAAATCAGGTTAGTGACAAAGATCATTATTGCTAATGCCTTGGTAAAATATTTGTTACAATGAAACAATTTCATAAAAATATTATTGCATTGTTTTTTATTTGCTTATAGATAATCAACTTAATATGTGTTTGTAAATAAGGTGAAATAAATATGGTGGTCCGAGATTTTGGTACATGCATAATAAGATGCGCTTAGAACTATCCAAACAAAGATGTCTGAAGAAAGAAACAGATACAAAAGGATATATGCGTTCAACAAAAACAAATCTTAACTTAATTAAAACATGTCCAACACTTTACTAACAAAAGCAATACATAACTAAAATCATGATTCTAAAAATATTCTTAACAATATCAAGAAGCACAAAATAAAGTGTGAAATACAAATTGTCATTTAGTTCAAAAGCTATAAACTTCTGGTGTTAGATTTTGGTGTGTGGTAAGGCAACTGGCAGTGGTGATATGCGGATCTTCGAAGTTCGAACAATCAGTTTATGAGTATTGTTTTAGGAATTAGGGATTTAGGGTTAGATTTTGATATTAACTATTAAGTTGGGCTAGTATATATTTTGGGTTTTTAATTTTTTTGGGCTAGTGTATTTTTTGGGCTTTTAATCTTTAAAATCTATAATATATATAGGTAGAGGTTCCTGTAAAAAAGGGGGGTTTTGTGAGAATGGTAAGAAAGAATCTATACCATTAGATCTTTGATCTAATGGTTGAGATCATAATGGCAAAATTGTAAATAATGTTTACTATTAAACATATTAATTTTCTAGATTAAGGGTATACAGGTAAATTTAACATTTTTAAATTAAGAAACTAACATTAATGCACATGCAACTTCCCCCGTCTTTTTTAAACGTTAATAACTTTTTATACGTAACTTTTTTTTAAAAAAATTACACCATAATAACGAGCGTTTTTTTATCTTTAATATGAGTACCATATTGCTATACTTATATAGAGAAAAAAATATGTTTCGATCAAATGTTTAGTCCATGATGTTTTGTCTATGTTTGTTTTAATTGTATTGTGATTCAAAGCGTGGTGTTTTAAACACATACTGGAAAGCGTGGTGTTTTTTTATCTACTGGAATGTAGGTTTTAAAACACATGGTGTTTTAACATATGGAATCTGGAACATCTACTAGCATGCAGATGTAAAACACCATGCACGCAGGTTTAAAACACCATGTACAATAACCATACTATGAACATTATACTAAGAACACATTCTAGAAATGGAGGTAGTATCTTTAATAGTGTTATATACTTATTGAATGGTGTTATATAATTATTGAATGGTGTTATATACTTATTGAATGATTTTATATAATTTTTGAATGGTGTTATATATGTGTTTGAATGGTGATTTTGCAGTGTTATTTATAGTGTTTTTATAGAGATCTTTAAAATGGTGTTATATACTTATTGAATGGTGTTATATACTTATTGAGTGGTGTTATATAATTATTGAATGATGTTATATACGTGCTGAATGGTGGTTGCAGTGTTATTCGTAGTGTTTTTATAGAGATCTTTTAAAAAAATCATGTTCCTATAAATAAGGTGGCGGTTATGGAAGGTTTTGAATTAATTGAATCAATGATAAAATTATTTGTTTACCCTTTTGAATTAATTTAGATTGAGGACACATGTCATCTCCACAATATTTCTCACACTTTTAACTTTTTTTACAATAACCTTACCCTATATATATATATATTATTAATAAAAATAATTCGAGCGAAACCGAGCGATCGACGAGCGAGCGGACCTTTGCTCATGCTTGGATTGAATTTGAATCGAACCGATCCGAGCGGCTCATTTACAAACTGATCGGGAATCGAACGAGCATTTTTCGAGCGATCGTCGAGCGATCCTCGATTGTCGAGCGGTTTGGACAGCCCTAGTGAAGGTTATTGAAGGAAGCTTTGTGATTGTTTGAAGAAATCAGGTTAGTGACAAAGATCATCATTGCTAATGCCTTGGTAAAATATTCGTTACAATGAAACAATTTCATACAAATATTATTGCATTGTTTTTTATTTGCTTATAGATAATCAACTTAATATGTGTTTGTAAATAAGGTGAAATAAATATGGTGGTCCGAGATTTTGGTACATGCATAATAAGATGCGCTTAGAACTATCCAAACAAAGATGTCTGAAGAAAGAAACAGATACAAAAGGATATATGCATTGACTTTGTAGTATCATATACCAACTTCTAAATTGTTATAATTTCAAAACTTGAATAGAAATTTAGAAAGATAAAAACAAAAGACACATGGGCTTCAAATATGTATAATAAGATGCGCTTATAACTAAACATGCTTCTAAATCATGTCTGAATTGAATCTGTAGTAGACAATTGAGAGGATTGTGATATTATTAGGTATTCAATTAGGGATTGATTACTTTGTTGTAATTTATTTATTGTTTGTTTGGCCTCTAATTTTGAGACGATGTAATGTGTTCTATGAGGTTACTATTAATCCCAATATGTTAAGTTGGATCGGGTTCGAAGGAATGGATATGGGTCATGGGTTAAAGATAAAACAAACAAGTTGTTTGATTGTTTATTTGAGTTAGTTTGAATTTGAAAATTATTTAGCATAAGAGTATGTTTGCAAGTAACAGTAGGTTATAAATAGATGTTGAGGATTGTGAACTTTTGGGGGAAGTTTAATTGATCAGATGAAAATGTAGCTCTGTTTTGACCGATTGGGTCTTTAAGGGTGTAGAGGGCACCTTCTTCGGGTACTTTTGGAACACTGCCGCAATTGGTTTGGGTAGTGCAATCGGGAAATCCGTTTTGGTTCGTGAACCCGAAGAGATAAATGGTACTTTGGGTAAAAGTATATTTTTGGGTAGTTTGGGAACACCTTCACAATTGGGTTCCATTTGGGTAAATATGAGGTGGCACTCCCTCATTGGCTGGTTCAATTTGGGTACTTTGGGTCGTTTTAGGAGCTATGCAGTTAATATCGGTAATATATCGGTCATATCGCTCCCTTAGTAAAATATCAGTGTCAAATATCGGTACCGATATTATCGGCGATATTGACTGATATAACCGATATATCACCGATATTTGACCGATATAACCAATAATAAAACTAGACAGATCTGTATGAATGATATGAATAGAACGATTTTAGAGGTTTTTTATTTTTAGGCATTTATATACACTTTGAATGAATTTCAACCCTTTTGACCTTTGACGTGATTCCTTGTAGTTAAATCTTTTAGCTTAATCCGTATGGCATGTTAAGAGATAAAAACATATTTTACAAGTCATTTAAATCTTTTAGTTAAATCTTTTAGCTTAACCCGTAGGCATTTAAATCTTACCTTACCACTGTTTTATATCTTTTGTTTTTTATATAGGGTGAAACGAATAATTTGTCTTTACCCAAAAAAAAAAAAGAAACGGATAATTTGCTCCCTGATGAAATTAGTAATTTGGTTGGCAAAAAAATGGCGTTTAAGATTGAGATTTCTCACTTTAACGTGAAGAATAACTACAAGTCATTCACTGTCAAAAGATTTTCTGATGATCCCGCAATAATTTCTCAGCTTGAATCAAAGTTAGGGATTGACCATGTAATCATCTAACCTTTTTTATACTAAGTCGTTACAGTTATACCGTATTGGACCTACATTCTTGCTTAATCAATTTTAACACTCCTTTATTTGTTTATGAACTGTAGGTTGACCTTTCAAACTCGGTGAATATCACATCTGGTGATTTTGAAATTACCGAAACTGTCGATCTGAAGGTATTTTTTCTTAACAAACTATTTGATAAAACCTATTTATTCTTTTACTTTCATATTTAGAATTACGTATTACGGATTGTGATTAGCGATTAGCAAATATTGTTTACATTAATATATTATCTTCATATCAATATTAAGGATGATACCCCGATATCACTGATTGGTTCAAGCACTGGATCAATATCTGCTGCTGCAAAAAGTGCTGAAAACATAAGGGTACATTTCGAGCTGAAGCGTAATCTTGTGGACTCATATGATCATGACGAATCAGCAACAAAAGCTCCTTTAGCTTGCAATGAAGGTCTACATTTTGTTTCTATTGTTTTATCAGTCTTTTTTTATTTTGTAACTCTACATTTCTAATTCAGGTTTTCTATTTAAATTAGATTTCAACATGTATAGCAAAGAGAAGCGCAAGACGAGAAAACATACTATTTACTCGAAGGTATTATGTTTTTTTTAACACATTGCTATTTCAAAATACAAACTTTTATCTATATTAACAAATCTATTTACCTTGATATGAAGGATTCTATATCAGTCACCACTGATTATCAGACCCCGGTTTCACTGATGGATACAAGGGGTTCGCTGATGGATTCAAGTGCTGGTGGTATGGCTTTGCGTAACAAAAGGGGAGGAAAGATAAAGACACCACTTGAGCTGAAGCGTACTCTTGCGAAAGAATTTGATTGTGACGAATCTGGAAGTAAAGATCCTTTATCTATGAATGAAGGACCTAATTCACTTTTGATTCCCAAGAAGGAAAAATGATCATATCTATCTATTGTTAAGACTTTTATTAATCCATGTTTAGGATATCTACTATCTGTTTTTGAAAACTTATTTTGTTTAAGATCAGCTGTATTTTTGGAACCTTATGTTGTTTAACTCAGCTGTATGAATGAATGTTTAATGTTTGGATTTGGTTATTTAAATTTATCCTAGGTTTTAAATCTAAAAATTTGAGTTTTGAGCAATATTATCTAAACTTGTCTTCATTTTATTATTGACATGTATAGATTCTTTTCCAGTGTCTTTTATTAATATGTATATATGTATGTATTTATTTTCCATTATCTATTGACATTCTATAACCAAATAAATGGAGACAAGCTTAGAAACTCAAAGATAATATCTTCAAAATTAAATCATTGTTATTTTAATGTAAACGTTAATTACTAATATGATTCCTCTTGCTCAAACTTAGGATATATAATTTTTTAATTAACTACTTTTTTTTTATTATTTTCATAGATATACATCATTATTCCAACATAAATACAACACCATTGTCAAATATTACTACAATGTCTATTAACACTCATGGTAAGTTATTTGTTTAATGATTTATAATATTATTTTTCAAGTAATTTCCCTATATCTTATAATTATAATATTATATTTTTGTATATGTTTAAACACAGACACTACCAAGTATGAGAGTCAGGACAGGAGAAAGTTGCGCAAACTGTATTTGGATTTAAGAAAGGCTAAAAAGTGTTCTGTTGCAGATCATGTTTTTAATAACAAAGAGAATGTCATAAAAAATTCACTATCTTTTAGTAATTGTACCAATGGAAGTATGAGAAGCCCTTTCTCTGACATTACATCAGGTACTAAATTAAAATTCTTTTCCCCACAGCACGTACAAATATATTCTTAACGTAATTTTATTTTCATTATCATAGATATGGCCGGGTTTTTTTTAATGATTTATAATATTATTTTTTTCAAGTAATTTCCTATATCTTATAATTATAATATTATATTTTTGTATAGGTTTAAACACAGACACTACCAAGTCTGAGAGTCAGCACAGGAGAAAGTTACGAAAAGTGTATTTGGATTCAAGAAAGGCTAAAAACTGTTCTGTTGCAGATCATGTTTTTAATAACAAAGAGAATGTCATCAAAAATTCACTATCTTTTAGTAATTGTACCAATGGAAGTATGAGAAGCCCTTTCTCTGACATTACATCAGGTACTATATTAAAATTCTTTTCCCCACAGCACGTACAAATATATTCTTAACGTAACTTTATTTTCATTATCATAGATATGGCTGGTTACAGAAACATAAATACAACACCACGTTCATATTTCAAACATACGTCTACTATCTCTATTGTTGATTTCACGACTATAACCCAAAATTCTGGGAAAATGGCAGAGTACTCCAATGGTAACACCACAATTTTTTAATTTTATATTATATTATAATATATATTTTTATCATTTATTTTTATATAATTTTTTTACAGGTTTAAATAATTCCATGGACATTTGTAACAGTCAACATAGGCAAAATTTAAGCAATAGTATTTTTGATAAAAGAAATTTGAATGACTTATCCGTTGAACAAGCTCATGAAAGTGATATTAAAAAAGACGAATTTGTCGGCATTTCAAAAGGTACATGTTACATTAATATATAGTGTACAATTAATATTAATTGTAATTTGCATCAAACTTTAAAAATTCTAATTACAAGTATTTTTAAAATAATTTTCAACAGATTATGTTGATCACTTTGATCAGAATGTCACTTGCCAAATATGCCAAGCAAAATTATGGGGTGACGAAGCTCGTAGAATGAGTACAAAAAGCCAATTAAATTCAAGTTATTCAGTGTGTTGTGCATATGGTAAAGTTCAACTTCCTAACATGAAGGAACCACCTCCGAGTTATCAGTGTCTTTTTATTCTTTAGATTCAAAAAGCAAGGCATTCCTGAAGAACATCCGTCGATACAATTCCATGTTCTCATTTATGTCCATTGGTGGAAAAGTTGATTCTACCATTAATAGAGGCAATGCTCCTTATATATTCAGATTGGGTGGTTAGAATTACCATAGAATGGGAAGTCTTCTACCAGAAGATGGATCTAAATCAAAATTCTCCCAGCTATATATATATATATATATATATATAGACAATGAAGTTTCAAATAGACAAGCCGTTTTTGGATACGTATTCAATGTTACCATTACATTTGTTAAGAATGTGTTATATTTTGAAATAAAACTTGAATGTGTTTATTTTTTTTAGTGAATCTAATAAAGCTTCTTCATCAACATCTCGGGATCTTGATCTTCAAGTTATACAACATATACAAAATATGTTAGACTCGGAGAATGTTTTGGTTAAAACATATCGGATTGTAAGAGTTTGTTTTAAAGAAAACTGTCAGGCTGACCTAAAGTTGCGGCTCATTGGAAGAAGGCAACAAGATGGAAGAACATACAACTTACCAACCGCTTCTGAAGTGGCAGCTTTAATTGTTGGTGACATTGGCGATTCCTTAGAAAATAGAGATATTATTGTTGAAACGAAATCTGGTGGTCTACAACGTATTAGTGAGTTACATCCCTCGTATCTTGCTCTCCAGTATCCTCTTTTGTTTCCTTATGGTGATGATTGCTACAGAATTAACATTCCTCATAGAGGTGTTACTCCTTCTACATCAACCAAACGAAAATATCTCACTATGAGAGAATTCTTTGCATACAGGATACAAGACAGGCAGGGTGTGTTTTCATTAATTCTAAATTCACGTCGCCTATTTCAACAATTCTTAGTTGATGCGTATACCATGATTGAAACTGAGAGACTAAATTACATATGTCATCAATAGAAGGTTCTAAGATGTGATACTTATGAGAACCTTTCCAATTTACGTAACCATGGTAATATAAATGTATCCACCACTGGAAAGCATGTCATATTGCCTTCGTCATTTACTGGAGGTGCTCGATATATGATGCAGAACTATTTGGATGCAATGTCTCTATGTAAGTGGTATGGATATCCAGATTTTTTATAACAGTAACATGAAATCCGAAATAGCCTGAAATTAAAAGATTTCTTAAGGACAACAATTTAAGTCCTGAAGACCGGCTTGATATCCTATCTAGATTGTTTAAAATCAAGCTCAATGCTTTGATTAAAGACTTGAAGGAGAAGTCATTACTTGGCAAAGTGTCAGCAGGTATTCACTATGAAGACTTATTTTTTATGGATATTTAAAATTTTAATACAAACATTTAATATCTTATTTTCTTTCATTTTTGTAGTTGTTTATACTGTGGAGTTTCAGAAGCGTGGGTTGCCGCATGCGCATATATGTTTATTTATGCATCCTGATCACAAGTTTCCAACTGTTGAACACATTGATCCCCTCATTTCCGCTGAAATTCTCGACAAAAACGATGATCCAGAGTTGTATACTCTTGTCAGTGATTTCATGATTCATGGTCCTTGTGGTCATGACAACATCAACTGTCCATGCATGGTAGATAATAAGTGTTCGAAGGGCTTTCCAAAGAAATTTCGTGATCATACATCTATCGATAGGGATGGTTTTCTTCTCTATAGAAGAAGAGATTCAGGAACATTTGTTGAAAAATCTGGAGTTAAGTTAGATAACAGAAGTGTTGTTCCTTACGACAAAACACTTTTGAAGAGATATCAGTCCCACATCAATGTTGAATGGTGCAATCAGGCCAGATCTATAAAGTATTTTTTTAAATATATCAACAAAGGTCCTGATCGGGTTACCGTTTCCATTGTTGAAAGTAACACATTAAACGAACCTGACCCGCCGGTGGATGAGATAAAAAATACTATGATTGTCGATATTTGTCTGCATGTGAGGCATCATGGTGTATATTCGCATATGATGTTCACTATAGGTATCCTACTGTTATTCGTCTCCCATTTCATCTTTCGAACAACCAAAATGTCGTATATGGTGAAGACGATGATATTGATCAAGTCCTCAACACGCCGTCAATGAATTCTTCAATGTTTTCATCTTGGATGGATTGTAATCAAAGTGATGACGTGGCCCGAGAGCTTACTTACATTGAATTCCCTACAAAGTTTGTGTGGAAAAAGGATGAACGGTGTTGGAAACGAAGGAAAGCTACTGGTTTTTCAATTGGAAGAATTCATGCTGTTTCTCCTACTCTTGGCGAGGCTTATTTTTTGAGGATTCTTTTAGACAAAATTAAAGGTCCCCGATCCTTTGATGATATCCTCACTGTAAATGGTCGTAAATTTAATACCTTTAGAGAAGCATGTTATGCTCACGGTCTATTAGATGATGACATGGAATATATAGATGCTATCCAAGAAGCAAGTCATTCAGGCTCCGGTTTTTATCTTTGCACATTGTTTGCTACGATGTTGACGTGCCACACTATGTCTTTGCCAGAACGTGTATGGCAAAAAACATGGGAATATTATCAGATGGCATCCTTTATAAACAACGACTTATTTTAAAGGCTCCAGGTATAAGTACTTTATAATAATTACTATGTTTTAGGTTTATTTATAATCTTTATGTTTATAATTCACATTCACGTATATTTATATAGATAATAATATATATACTTCTTTGAAGAAAATTTAAATCACGTTAAAATGTTATATTTTATCCAATCACTTCTTTTAGATTATAATAAATATTTGTTTCTTATACATTGGATTATGCTAATCTAAAAATATATCTTTAATGTGTTATTTCAGATTTATGCCTTACTGATGATCAAGTTAAAAATCTCACATTGTACGAGATTGAGAAGATTTTAATTCGTAATAAATCCAGTTTACGAAATTTTAATACAATGCCTTACCCTGATCATGAGTTGATTTCTACTTCAAATAATCGTTTGATTACTGAAGAGCTGGATTATGACAGAATTGATCTTCACGAGGAGTTTGAGAACCTTTTAGTTTCATTAACCGATGAACAAAGATTTATTTATAATGATATCATGAAAGCCGTTGAAGACAACAAATGTGGTGTTAGGTACTGGTAAAACATTTCTTTGGAAAACTTTATCTGCATCTCTAAGATCGAAAGGGGAAATTGTCTTAAATGTTATCTCAAGTGGGATTGCATATTTGCTTCTTACAGGAGGTAGGACAGCTCACTCTTGATTTCTCATTCCGATTAATCTGACTGAAGACTCAATTTGTCCTATAATCCCTAACAGTGATGTTGCAAATCTATTAAAGAAAACATCATTGATTATATGGGACGAAGCACCAATGATACACATACATGGTTTTGAAGCTTTGGATGGAACTTTAAAAGACATATTGAAATGTGATGGTTCTCATAATTCCGAAAGTCCATTTGGAGGTAAAACAATCGTATTTGATGGAGATTTCCGACAAACTCTTCCTGTTATTCAAGGTGGTACTAGACAAGACATTGTTAATGCTTCGTTGACTTCTTCGTACATATGGGACCATTGCAAAGTACTCACTTTAACCAAGAACATGAGATTGACTGCAGGAAGTGGAATGCATGATGTCGAGCAAACACAAATCTTTGCTCAGTGGTTGTTGGATTTGGGTGAAGGGAAACTAGGCGGATCTAACGATAGTGATGCGATTATAGACATGCCCGATTATCTTTTAATCATGGATTCCGCTGATCCTATTTCAAGTCTTATAGATTTTGTTTATCCTTCTCTTCTTGAAAATTACCAAGATTCCGGATTTTACCAAGAAAGAGCCATTCTTGCACCGACGAATGAAGTTGTTGATGAAATTAATTCTCAGTTGTTGTTGATGTTCCCAGGAGATTCCAAGGAATACCTAAGTTCGGATAGTATTTGTGAGACAGAAAATCTACAGGATGGTTTTGATCAAAGTTTATACTCTCCCGACGTACTAAATGGTCTTAAGATCTCAGGTGTTCCAAATCACAAATTCGTACTAAAGGTCGGTGTTCCCATCATGCTTCTCCGAAATATTGATCAAAAAATGGGTTGTGCAACAGAACTCGCTTAAAGGTAATATCGCTTGGAAATCGTGTTATTGAAGCAGAAGTGATATCTGGAAGCAACATTGGTGCTCGAATTTTTATTCCTAGAATTGGTATAATACCGTCGGATAAGAAGGTTCCTTTTAGATTCCAAAGAAGACAGTTTCTTGTTGCTTTATGCTTCGCTATGACAATTAATAAAAGTCAAGGGCAGTCATTATCCAGAGTTGGTTTGTTTTTGAAAAATCCAGTATTTTTTCATGGTCAACTTTACGTGGCTTTGTCGAGAGTCAAGAGCAAAGACGGACTCAAATTATCAATTCTTGATAATGATGGTAACCTTACTAATAGGACATCTAATGTTGTATACAAAGAAGTTTTTACTTACTTGTAATTTGTATTGGTATTTCTATATGTATTTTGTGTAGTTTGTACCGAGCCGCATTTTCAGGCTAATTGTTTAGATTTTAGAGTTAATTAATGCATAAAATACTTATGTCATTATACCATTGATGTACCCGACAACACTGTTAAATAAGATATTTTTATGTGAAGTAAATGCCCTAATTTATTCAATTTATGTTTTTTTCTTGTCTCGGTAAGGTCTGTCAAACATATGTCTTACTATGTGAAGTTATTATTTTATAGATATAGATTTTTTAACACAACCCATAACCCGTGAAACTCACGGGTATATAACCTAGTACCTTATAAAACAATATACACATATTTGAATTTATACTTTTAAAAAAACTAACAAAGAAAAAAAAATAAAGTGCATGAGATAAATACTAAAATAGTTCTAAATATTATTATTTTATTATTTATTTTGAGTAAACTTCCGTTTTGCTCCCTGTGGTTTGGTCATTTTGATGGTTTTGCTCCAATAGTTTAAAAATAGCCATTTTCCTCCCTGATCTTTCGAGTTTGTCGCCAGTTTGCTCCCTAATCTTTCGAGTTTGTCGCCAGTTTCCTCCCTGATGGAGTTAGAGGCTGGGAGCAAAATGAAGATAAGTTAGAAAAATCAGGGAGGAAAATGACTATTTTTAAACTATTGAAGCAAAACCGTTAAAATGACCAAACCACAGGGAGCAAAACGGAAGTTTACTCATTTATTTTTATTTTTGAACAACAATAAGGATTTCATTCATTAAAAAAAGGGCATAAATAGCACGAAACTTAGACCATGCCACACCTTAGAGCATTCTCATCCAATCCATCATCTTTAACCTTGTAATTTAACTAAAAATCATCACTTTTTAAAATTTATCTCACATTTTAAAAAACCTCCTACATCCAACTCCTCATACCTATCTCTGTATTATTTTTTTATTATTATTTCTTCTCTTTCTTCCACTTACAATTTTAACTACTATCTATTTTGTCTTATTATATTTTTTCTTTTAATATTGATTCTAATAACTTTGTTTATAGAAATTATACTACTAATTATTATTTTTGGGTTTTTCGGGTCGGGTTACTTTAAATACTAATTATATCATCATAAACCAACAAAAAAAATTGCTTGGAAAACAATAATCACCATAAATACTAATTATTTTTGGGTTTTTCGGGTCGGTTGTCTCTTTTTCACTCCCGTTTATGATGAAATTTCCACCTTGATCAAACGGGTCAAGTGAAGAGACAAACCACTTACTGCATATTATAATATACATTTACTTGGAAAAAAATAATGATCAAATCAAATATCATACCATCCATTTTCACTACCATCAGACTACAAACAACTTTTTAAGATACCGAATCATGCCAAGTTTGACCTATTTAATAGCCTACACAATGGATTTACACGTAACACCAAAAACACATAAGTATGAGGTTAGACAAAGCTACAAAATATGTGTAGTAATACTTCCTTGTAACACCAAAATATAGATGGTAATATATCCTTGTAGCACCCAAAAAACGCGCTAGTGTTCGGTTCAAAGCTGATTATCTCAGGCATGGTCGCGCCTCATTACGATTTCCCTTTGAAGTTCTTCAAAATATAGTCGTTGGATTTCTGTCATACCGCTCAGATCCATCATCATAATCCGCTGGTCCGATTCCTTCTTTGCAAGTTCTGTTTTCTCAGCTTCAATCCTTAACTTTTCTGACAGTAACCTCAACCTTTCATCTTCCGCTTTCTTATCATACTCCATCTTCTCGGTCTTAAGGCGAAAATACTCTTTCTCTTGAGCTTGCGCCTCCTCTAAAAGTGTAAACTTCATCTTTCTGAGTTGAATAATTTCCTCAGTTTGCTTACCTTCAGCCTTCCGTTTATATTACAAGTCATAGTTGTTAATAGCGAATAGCGACAAGGGACCTATATGCTATATCTAATTGCTATTTACATCAAAAAAAAACTATCGCTATCATCGCTATTTGTCGCTATGAGCCATATAGCGACACTACATCGCATCGCTACATAGCGGCTCGAAGTTTTTATGAGCCGAGCTCGAGCTCAAGCCCAACTTGGCTCGGCTCGACTCAACTCAATTACAACCCTATTCTCGTAGAGCGCTCTGTCAAGTCACTTCTCAAAGCAGAACTCGGACTATTTTGTCATTGATCATTAGACAGAACCAAATCCAACATCACATCTTTCAATATTGTTGTAATATTTTCTCAAAAAAAACACCACATTCCTTTATCACCTATTAACCTGTGTTCTTTTTTCCCATTATTTTGCTGTCTTGGTTCTATGCCTACAAACCTGCACTTTTACACCACATTCTACTTTCACTACCAATGTCTACTAACAATTTCCAGTACCAACTCATCTAACAACACCTCAGCAATTTGCATACCTACAAAATCGGTTTCACTCGCCAGTTCAAACCAATCCAGATCACTGTCAATGAACATATCCTCAAATTCCCAGTTTGCTTCCTTTTTAAGCTCAATTACAACCCTATTCTCTTTTATGACTATGTATGTATGTCTTTTTTTCTTTTAAGTAATACACATCAATGATAGGGAGCAATGATCATAATATCACTATAATGCATCTGTGTACTGTAATTATATAAACAAACACAATATAAAACACTAATTAATAACAATAGTTCAATTAAATCATCAAAAAAATAACTCAAAAATCACTATATCCACACACACATGATTAAATTACATAAGTCAATCCACAAATCTCGAACATAACGCATCCGTAATCAATAATCATATAAACAAATACACTATTAATTAAGACTCAAAACTTAAAATCCAAAAAAGATTGCGCAAAAAAAGCTTACATATAGCAGAGGGATGGAGATGTGAAGGATGAATCGGTTGATGATAGCAAAATCCTTTTCAAATCGGAACCCTAGTTTCCAATAGAAGCCTATGTTTACAAATCGGAACCATCCACGTTTACAATCCGAACCTGCGAAGTGGGAATTTGTTGATTTTGTTGCTGGTGATGTGTAGAAGGACAGGGGCCGGCGGGAAAAGACAGGAAGAAGCGGGAGAAGATAGGAAGAAGGTGTTTGTTGGAAATGAAGAGGTACAGTAGCTTTTTATGTATAAAAAGTTACTGTAGTTTTTTTTAATATATAAGGTTAGAGAATAGATATAGTGGATTGGTTGGAGTGTGTTTTTAGAAGGTTTTTTTTATTTTTTAAAGATAAAAGTTAATTTGATGGAGTGGATGAGAATGCTCTTAGTTACAACCACGGAGACCTAAAAAATTAAATTAACACAAATCCTCCCAATTCAAAGATATAAATTTTTCACAATGTTCCTCCCAACTCAAAGATATAAATTTTCCACAATGTTTAATCCATATCATGTACACAAGAGAATTCTTGTACGAAGTGTAGGAGAAAAGATCAATGGCTCAAAACTAGGTAGTGACATTTTCGTAAATATATGGTTAAAACAATTGAAGAAACAAATAGAGAAAGGGTATTCTGGTCCTTTCTCATTTGAACTCTTCCCCGCCTTGATTTTCAAATGGATATAACCTTTTCATATGTTAATATTTTTTTAAACTAGGATTACGACCCGCCGCAATGCGGCGGGGATTCTTTATTTATAACTAAGTCGATCTACGACCCACACGTCATGTTAAACCTGTCAAACGAGGTAAAAATAGACGATGTAAAAACGTTCACCCACACACGCACGTTGCGTCGTGTTAACTCGCAAAATTTAGAACGAAACGTAAAAACGTTAAGCCAAAGACGCACGCTGTGATGTGTTAAGTCACAAAATTTAGAACCAAGCATAGAGCGCAAAATTTGCGGAAAATGAAAACTATAAAGGACCAAAGTTGAAAGTAAAAAAAGTTATGAGGATAGATTGTAAAAGATAAAAAGTTTTGGGTTAAAAGTAAAAAACAAATAGTTTTGGGTTAAAAGTAATTTATGAAATACTTTTGGGTGAAAAGTAAAAAAAAATCAATTTTTTTTTGGAAAACCCCCAAAGCCAACATTACGACAACCATATGCATAACAATTTTTTCTTTGAAAAATCCCCAAAGCACACCCCGCGTTGCGGCGGGGCGTAAAACGGTGTCAAATAGTACTAATGTCACACAACCGTCATCGACAACCAACACTGACTCGACCTATAATATGCGTATTGCGACGAACCTGTCAAACATGGAAAAATAGAGGTAAAAACGTTGAACCACACATGCACGTTGCGCCGTATTAACTTGAAAATTTTAGAACTATACGTAAAACGAAAATTTGCGAAAGATGAAAAGTATAAGTGACAAAAGTTGTGAAGTTAAATTGCAAATAATGAAAAGTTTTGGGTTAAAGTTAAAAAAACAAATTATGTAGGGTTAAAATTGGAAAATGTACAAACCTTTGGGTTAAAACTAAAAAATCAAGTTTTTTTTTGGAAAACACCCAAAACACAACTTACAAGTCCTTATGCACAAAAAGTTTGCTAATTTATATAGGTTTTAATACGTATTAACGAGCACTTCATTCGAGCAGCCTATTTCTATAGTTTTCTTAGAAAATACATGATTTTGAATACCCAACACATGACTACGAGATTTCGAATACTGATTACGTGATTTCATTATAGAACGTGAAACCACACTAAGTGATTACGTAATTACGTAACAATAGTTGACTATGTATTATTAAGTGACTACGTGATTTTGAATACCCGTTTCGTGATTACTTGGTTCATTATAGTATTTTTATGTTAAACACACTGAGTGATTACGTTATACGCATAAATGTAATAACATTAGTTATAACAAATCATATTGAATGTGTAATCAAGTAGTGGATTTATATTGAAAGTGTAATCACGTAATGGGTATTCAAAATCACGTAATCATGTGCTGGGTATTAAAAATCACGTAATGGACTAATGTGTATTCAAGATAATGAAATGTTCGTTAATATGATGTATTTTTTTAGATATTAACGTATGAAAAAGTTATAGTCATTTGAAAATCAACGGGAGAAGTTGTTTCAAGTGAGAAAGGACTAAATTACACTTAAAGCCAACTCTCCATGTCGCGTAGGCTTCGTACTTGAATATGGTCTTGTATGGGCTCCTTTCTTTTAAGGGTGTAAGAGAAATAGTCACCGATGTGGGGAAGAGGAGAGAGTTAACGGTGTACCCTACTCTCTTCCAACCAATCACACATTTATCTTTTTTTTTTGTTGAAATATGTTTACAACCCTCCATGTGCGGATCACCCCTAGTGTTTGAAATTGAGGAGTGAAGAGTGAATTTGACATGACATGAGATAATTGGCTAGGGGAAAAGTTTACCACTCCCCGTGTAGAGAGCTCCCCTTCCACCCTAATCCATAAGAAGCAAGTTTTTACCCCCTCCATCTTTGGTGAGATATTACACCACATTACTCATTCAATGCCAAATGAATGGGATTATTGAACATTCAATACGAATGTGGCTTGCCGATTCGTTAGTTTCACTGCAAAACGGACACAAACCTAATATTTCATTTTGCAAGTGCATCTGCTGTTAAAATTCAACCCATCTCCGTTCTCCAAGCAAACATATCTAGTTTGATTAGCAGTAGCACCCATCTACTCCGGGTTAGAATAAAATTCCCCAATGTTTGCCCTCCATTATTATTATTATTATTATTATTATTATTATTATTATTATTCCATATATAAGTTAGTAAGTTTTTTGTGCATTAGCACTTGTAACTTGTGCTTAGAGAGTTTTCCAAAAAAAAACTTACTTTTTCACTTTCAACCCAAAAGTTTTATCTTTTACGTTTTAACCCCTTTTAATTTTTTTTTACTTTTAACTCAAAGTTTTCCATCTTTTATAATTTAACACAACACTTTGTTATTTACAACTTTGATCCTCCTATACTTTTTATCTTTCGCAAGTTTTTCGTTTTACGTTTCGTTCTAAATTTTGCGAGTTAACATGTCGTAGCGTGCATGTGAGGTTCAACGTTTTTGCTCTATTTTTTCATATTTGACAGACCCATCGTAACGCATCCATTTTTCCTCTTTTGAAAAGTTCGCCGCAACGGGTGGGTCGTAGATCAACTAAGTTATTATTTTCTACGTTTTACGTTTCTGCTTAATTTCTTCGCATTAAGACACTGTAACGGGTGTGCGTGGTTCAACGATTTTAGTCTACTTTTCGTTTTGTGTAATTTTTACCATTTTATCTATTTTATTTTTACGATGTTGAGAGTCGATGTCGTTGTGGCATTGGTGCAACTTGGCACGGTTTTACGAACGTTTTTAACTTATTAAATTTTTTACTAATATTTTCTTTCGGTTTACCCCTATTCTTCCTTTACTTAAAAACTATTTTTATGTGCATATTTTATGTACGGGTGTGTATAAATATGATCTGTTCTATATTCCGACGTAAACTTTTTTTATAGACGAGTCAGGTCAAATATATTACGTTTTCGTTTAAAGAAACCATTTTTACGTGCATATTTTTACGTACGTTTTGGTATAAATTCAAGTTGTTCTACGTTTTGATGTAAACTTTTTTGGGAAATGATTTAGGTCAAATATAATATGTTTTCGTGTTTATTTTATATATGTTTCGTAAAGTTTGTTTCGAACTGAGTGGAGTCAAATTATGGTTTCTTTTTCTCCCTTTTTCCGAAAGCTCTAATTAATCCCTTTCGATTACATGTGAATATTTTTCTTCATACCTGTTACGTTTTCTATGTATGAGTTGGGTCACATATAATACGTTATGATTGTTCGATATGAATTCCATTTACTTTACGTTTGATCCAATCACAATGTTTATACAGGTTACACTGAGTTCAACTGGATACGTCGAAATGTGTGTTTTCATATAGTTAATGCATCATATAACGTTTGGACTAATCCATTCAATATTTACGATGTACCCGCACCGCAACGCGGGTGGGTCTTAACCCTAGTTATTTTATTATTATTAAAAATAAGTTCTTTTTAACAGGCCCAGTTTTATTTTGGCCCAATTTGCAACAAAAGGCCTGGGCCGCTAACAGCTAAAACCATATTAACACAACCTCCACACCCCTAACCAAAACCTAGGGTTTCCATTATTATAGCGACTACATCTTCCCGGAGCTTCAGCCGCTAGTTTCCTACAACTCCGACTGCAATCATGGTGATCTTCACATCCTTCAAAACCTTAATCTCTATCTTCATCATATTTTCATTATTTCAGTTATTGATCCGTTTTCTGTTGCGTGTTGTTGTAATTTCATCAATTTTGCAGTCGCTAGTCGCAAATGAAGATTTCCAGCACATTCTTCGTGTGCAGAACACGAACGTTGACGGAAAGCAGAAGATTATGTTCGCTATGACCAGTATTAAAGGTATTGGTCGTCGGTTTGCTAATATCGTCTGCAAAAAGGCTGACGTTGATATGAACAAGAGGTAGTTAATTTCTTATATCATTTGGATGTTTGATGATTGATATGTAATTTGTTGAGTTAATATGTGAATGTTTTTTGTGCTCTTAATTGCTACTGATTGAATTGGTTCGAATTACAGTACTTCAGATTAGTTATTTATAACTATGTTCCTATTTGACACTAAAATGTGTTTTTCTAAGCGTTGTTGAATTAACTGTATTGTTGCTTGTGGTTTTGTGCTCTAGGATGCTTTTATTTTTGGAGAATTGCAGAATGAAAATTGAAATTCTAGATTTTTGGCTACCGTTCTGTATTTTGAAGATATTTTTGTCAAATTGTGTTTGATATGGTTTGGATTGTTTGTTTTTTGCTCTACAAATAATTGTGTTGAATGCATGGTTGTTAATAGCGAATAGCGGACAATAGCGACAACCTACCGCTACGCTACGTAGCGATGGCGATGAAATAGGGGTT
Organism: Helianthus tuberosus; assembly: GCA_030545235.1. NCBI lineage: Eukaryota > Viridiplantae > Streptophyta > Magnoliopsida > Asterales > Asteraceae > Helianthus > Helianthus tuberosus. The sequence continues at coordinate 12,829,131 of CM060435.1, forward strand.
GCTATATCAAATTTAGCGATACACTAGAAGAAAACTTTAGAAGTATTTTTATGTATATTTTACCAAAAAGTTAAAAGAAAATAGAAAAAAATTAAAAAATCCGCTACTTGTTGCTACCAATTATATATCGACACATGAGCACTACCCTACGCTATTTGCTATGCGGGTACTATGCTCGCTATTTACAACTATGGTTGAATGAGTTATGGGCCTTTACTGTGTAGAAACTGGTCAATATGATATGACTTTAGGATCATTTTGAACTTAAATTACCTTTAAAAAAGTGCATCACTTCTAAGCGAGAGAGGCATCACTTCTGACGTGTTAGGCGTTTATGACATATCAGGTGCATGATGTTTACTTTTCCTACAAGAGCATAGATTGAGCTTTGGGAGTTTTTACATAGAGCTCCGTAGGCTGTGCATAGAGGTTTATATATATATACACACACACACATGTGTGTGTGCATATTTCTTAAATTATATATATAGAGGTTTTTTTTACATCTGAATTTTGGGCATGCGATGATAGAAATGTATTATGTTTTAATCGTTGTTTTGTGCTTTTAAAATTGATAATATAACTGATATTTAGTTCTTGTTGAACTGATGTTGTGTTCTGAACTCACTTGTGTTTCTAGGGCTGGTGAACTCTCAAGTGCTGAGATAGATAATCTGATGACAATTGTGGCTAACCCACGCCAATTCAAAATCCCAGACTGGTTTTTGAATAGGAAGAAAGATTACAAGGACGGGAAGTACTCGCAAGTCACATCGAATGCTCTTGACATGAAATTGAGAGATGATCTTGAGCGGTTGAAGAAGATCAGGTTGGTCATAATTTCATAAAAAATTGATTGTTTTGGGTCGTGTAGTTTTTAGATCTCAAACGGGTTAAGTATCTTCCATCCAAAAGTTAATATGGGTAAGGGTTAAACATGTTTATAGGGGTGTTTTTTTTAACAATATTGTTGGCATTTATGATCAATGGAATTAACTTTATAAAACATACAAGAAAGAATCTTTATAGTCAATGCTTTATTTTAAAACGGAAAATATTTATAAATTTGTCAAGACGGGTCATTTGTAATATATTTTTCTTATCAAAATAGGATTGGATGCTTAATATTTTAATAGTTTATTGCAACTTTATAAAATCAAATTGTTTTTGGATAAATGATATTCACTTTTTGCCAATTTTTGTTACTAAAATGACAAGTTTTAAAACAATTCTGTTACTGGGTCTGCTTGTTTTGCTATTTTGTCATATCAATATCAACATCAGACATATATAATTGAACCTTTTGTTTTGTACGATTCATTTGAAGATTCTTTTTGAGTTATAAAATACTGAATGTGGTTTCATGTGGCTTGTTGACAGGAACCATCGTGGTCTTCGTCATTACTGGGGTCTTCGAGTGCGTGGACAGCACACCAAAACCACTGGTCGTCGGGGAAAGACCGTTGGTGTGTCCAAGAAGAGATAAGGTGTTTTGTTTTTTGAAATCAGGTTACATTCTGGGTTTAGACATTTTAATGGATCTTTATTGTCATCAGTTTTGAATGTTTGGGTTAAAGTTCTCATTTTATGGTTATACTGTTACAGTCTTTTATTTGATGTTCTTGCCAGCATGTTTTTGATTTCATGTTAGAAGGAAGCTGTTGTTTGAAATGGATAAATGATGAATTTTTATGTGTATCTTTTATTGTTATTATATTGTTGCTGCTGCTGATGCTGTTTACTATTATTTCAACAGCAAACCAACCTACTGTAATATTTATCATATTTTTTCTTGTTATTAATAATTAGAAAACTATAAAAGTCGACATTTCCTGGGCTTTAGTATGAGTTACACGACGTACTGGCTGCGTTAGTGTGTTTAATAGGACTAATATGAGATAGCCTATATACGAAACTATTTTCGTTTAATAGTTTGGCTCGTGTGGTCTGATTTTTTTACAAGAAAATTCTAAGCAAATATATTTGAAAACCGACACGGAGATAAGGATATGTGTTGTGAAAGAGCGTGAAGACTGCCAATGGTAGCATGAAGGGCGCTGCACGCCGCAATGTAAGCGGCTGATTATGTGATTAGGCGCTGCATGCATTATTCATTTATAAGTTAAAACACCACATAAGAACACAATTGCATATATTTAACAGTGTTATCATTCAGATTTCAATATGTTCATCCTCAAATGAACATATTTTTAAACACTAGGAGCTTATATGTATTCACTTTGCGATACTAATTTCGTTTGAAGTCGTGTCAAATGATATGTTGTTAAAATCATAACCGGTGGGTGTCAAATGATATGTTGTTAAAATCATAACCGGTGGGAGCTGGGGCGTGACTACATAGAAGGAAAATTTTGACATATATAGGTGTATTTTGACATCGCACCTAAAGAAATTTCGTCATCGAATCCGTAGAATCATTTAAATCGAACCCTGAAAAATTTCTGATCCCGTAGGAAAAAATTGCTAGCTACGCCACTGGGTAGGAGATGTGTTAAAATACAGAAGAGAAGATATTATTATCACCAGAGGATGCAAAGAATATACATAGCAAAAGCCTAACACACAACCATTTCATCCACATCATATTCCTCCAAAGATAGAGATAGCCAACACAGTAGAAGATGATGACAATCACTTATAAGGAGTTATCGGTTTAAACACACATTCCAACACCTTTTAAATGGCACCATCCAAGAAGAAAGTTGGCCCCACACCCCCCATAACATTTGTCATCTTTTGGTAATATGTGGCAAAAGGAATAGCAATTTACGATTATATACGAGAATTATAGAGAGAAAACTCACTTGAGTTAAGAAAACTTTATGTAACAAAAATTTTTTTTTCTAACTAAACTAGGGAATGTAAGTTACATGTTATTGAACGTTTTGTAACAAAAAAAAGCGCCGAGTTGTTTTTTTATATATTTTTTTTGAAAATTCAGTGTTTATATATAATATATGCTAAAAAAACTGAATTTTTAAAAAAATTTATAAAAAAATCCCATCAGCGCTTTTTTTTGTTACAAAACGTTTGACAACAAGTAACTTACGTCTCCTAATTTTTTTAGAAAAAAATTTGTTACATAAGATTTTCTTGAGTTTTCTTTCTCTCTCTCTATATGTATATATATATTTCACAAGTTTGGTTGATTTATGTAGAAAACAAACTAGTACAATCAAGAATCTCTAGTTTGAAGCTTTTCTCAAAAGAAATTAACAATTCAAGGTTTAAAACCAAAAACAACCAATCAGTGGCGGACCCAGGATTTTTTTCATGGGGGTGCGAAACATTTGTAAAAATTTTAGGCTCCAAGGTATATAAGTAAAAAAAATTGGTTCGTATTGGGTCGGTTCGAGTCGGGTCGGGTCATGTAAAACAAAAGAACATCAAACTAAATGGTTGATATGGTCCTCTTAGTAGATATGCCCTTCTAATCTCATCTCGTTGATTCACGTTATATGATTCAATCGGCTTGCGATTATAAGGATCCGAAGGAAGAGTATCCACATCAAAGAATTCGGAAGATGTATCAACTTTCCTCTTGAGAAACCGCGCCATAACGTCCCTACTCATGGTTCCGATCGGCTATCACAAACAAATTGATCTATAAGTTCATGGCTCCATAACATATTACATAATGTATCAAGTATTCAAACACTAGAAATCATAATGTAAATCACACTAAAAATCATCTAAACATCATATACACCATTAAAAAAAAACCCAAACACTGATCGTATATAACCCACCACAAAAAAAGACAAAATATCACCATCATCACTAACAAAATATAAATATATAACCCACCACAAAATAAAATATCATCACTAACAAGAAGCACATGTATCCTACCATCAAAAAATCACTTCCGGTGGCTACCGGTTCCATCCCACCCCACCAAAAATCAACCAAAAATCATCAAAAATAACAAAGAAAATTACCTGTGTTCGATCGGCGGTGGTATGATGGCTGATTATGGTGGTATGCGGCTGCTGTTGTCGCTGATGTTCTAATCGCCGGCGTGCGTGCAAGGATGATAGAGAGTGGGAGAGAATATGTAAGGGTTTTGGGCTTGTTTATTTTATTTTAGTTTGAAATATTGTTGATTTGTTGGGTTTGTTTATTGGGTAAGACTTAGTAGTGGGCTAGTTAAAGGTATTGGGTATTTGAGTTTAGTTATTTAGGTATTAAAAGTTATATAATTTAGGTAGTGGTTTTAAAAATATAAGAGTTTACTGAAAAAATTTTAAAATATAAATTGATAACACTTTTTACCTAAGGGGTGCGGGCAAAAAAATTCCAAGGGGTGCGGACAAAAAATTCCAAGGGGTGCGGACGGAATTTTCGACGGAACTTAGCACTAATTTTTTTTTCCCGGGGGTGCGCCCGCCCACCTTAAGTAACCCTTAAGTCCGCCCCTGCAACCAATGCCATGGTCCATGTGCTAGGTAGGTTGCTAAGGACACAAAAGGTTTGGCAGATTGTGGGCATCAAACAAAGTGGAGAGAGAGGGAGACCTACATCCAAATAGCTCAAATTTTATAAACTATATAATATCATATTATAATTGTTGTCACCATGTATAAAATTATGACAAAATAGCTTAATGGTTTAACATAACACTTTATTACATCATTGTCACATAAATATTGAGTTTTAACTAACCCACTTTTTAAGACTTTAACTATTATGTTGTGAGAGGTGTTAACCCACACCGCATAGTCTAATATGTATTATGTTATTTGTAAAAAGTAAAATGTTATTTTTCGTCCCTGAGGTTTGATCATTTTTACGAATTCCAACCCTCAGATGCCATTTTCATCCAAAGAGTTTGAAATATTACCATTTTCATCCCCAGAGATCCCTTTTCAAGGGACGAAAATTACAATAAAAACCAAAGGTGGAGAGGACTGCAATGCAAAACACAAAAATATGTCCAAACCTCAGCAACGATTTTGACAATTTAGGGCATGTTTGGCTAAGCTTTTTGAAAACAACTTATTGACTTATTGGTTTTTTGAAAAAGTCAGTATAGAGTGACTTTTTGGAAAAGTCATTTTTCCCCTCACATACAACCTGGTTGCCAAACATCATTTTGGAGCTTATTACTTTTCAAAAAGCCAATAAGTTATTTCAAAAAGCTTAGCCAAACATGCCCTTACTCTATTTATAAAATAATAAACTAAAAAATATATAAATAATAATTATTAATGTATATACTTATCTAATAATAATAACACAACCAAGCTTTATGAATAGAAAATTTCACAACATTTGATTCAACAACACCCAAACAAAACCAAATAATTTCAATTTTTCAATCACTATACAACAAACAACAAATCCCCATCCAACTCACCATCCTTCGGAACAACCACCACAAGCTCCCCATCCCTAAACGACGCCGTAGCAAGCTCCGGCACCGTACAATCCGGCAACCGGAACCGCCACACGTCAACCTCCACCTCATCAACCGGCTCACCGACCACAACTTTCGTCACACCGGAGCATATCTCAATTGCGCGCGCACCGATTTCACCGCCGATGACGTCATCATCGGTGCCGATGACGAATCTAAGCGAGTCTGATGTTTCGTGTACGGAAACATCGGCGTCGGAGTAGAACGGAAGTTCGAGAACTTTTGTGAAGATGTGTGGGAGTCGCCGGAGCTTCTTTTGACGGCGGTTTACTCCGGCGGCGTTGTCGTAACGCACGGTGATGTTACGACGGTTAGGTGCCGGATGAACCTTCATGGTGGATGAAAATACGTACAGAAAGTTGTATCTATATGTGTGAATGATTGGTGTGTGTTTGAGGGATATGCGTATAGGAAGGTTGTATGTATATGTGTGTGTTTGTTTGATTGTTGATGGATTTGATTTGATTTATGTAAATATAAATATTTCGGATTTTGTAAATAAAATAAAAAATAAAAAGTATTGGCTCATAATAAAGATTTTAAAAGTGCATGAAAACGGAATTTACGAATAAATCAAGTTTTATTCGTGTGGGAATTTCATTATCTTTCTTGATGTGTGAATGAGGAAATTGGTAAATCGTCACGTGAGGAAGAGGTTTTTTTTTTTTTTTTTTTTTTTTTTTTTTTTTTTTGGCACAAACCTGTTTTAAATCGACTAGAACCAGTTGGGACCGGTTATTGTTTTGGGTTTAAAAATCTGATTAGTAACCGAAACCAGTTATAAAAAAACCAGTCTTTGTTTTTGATGAAAAAAACCGATTCGGTTTTAAATGAACCGGTTAAAAAAAACCGATTTATACATCTCTACCCACGAGCCCACCCAGGCCTCATTCGCACACAGTGTGTGACGGTGTGAGCACCTAGCGCCCAACCTGTGTGGCTGCCCTTTTACGCCTAAATACATAGTCTGATAAAGAAAGCCTCACCCTCGTTTTCGCCAAAGGAAACCGTTTGCCTTGATTTTTTTTCAATATTTTAGAGATCGATATTGTCTTTCGAAAAGTTTGTCATTTCGTGCTATCCATTAACCCCATCAAGTAGTTATGAAAACCGCATATGGCACCCTTTTGTATATTGTGGGTAATGACATGTTTTTTTGAACGGTAATTTTCTTAAGGTATTTACATCCCCAAGTCGGGGACCCTAACCAAGTCTGTCCCAGAATTACGTTGTCTTAACCGGGTCCGCGCTGGGAGAGGTCAGACTTGGCTAACGGCGTTCGCCGGTGAAGGGGTATGGTCCTAGATCTCGCGTCAGCATGACCGCGAATGACCATTACTCTTATCAAAAACCTCCACCAGCAATAACTCACCTGTGTCCGCGTGGGCACACGCGAACACAGCGGTCCAATCTGTCCAGTGATGAGAAGACTTACCTTAAGGACGGAAACCAATGTTACGCATAGCGATGCGGCCCCGCACCGCATCCTATGAACATTTTCGTCACGACAAGGGATCTGGACAACAGTAACAATCACTAAGCGGCGATGCGGCATGGCACCGCATCCCGCATAAATCTTGGATGGAACAACCAACGCGGGAACAACATCAATGACCGCAAGCAGCGATGCGGCCTGGCACCGCATCCTGCCTACAAGGCAAGTGGGTCTGACACCACAGTGCAAGTGGCACAGTGAACAGTCGCCTACCGGCCCACGTGTATACAACAGTCTGACACCACAGCAGGACGTGGCATCACCACCGTAACCGACAGGTCTGACACACCTGCAAATAGCTGTGCGATGTCAGGCTAGCTACTCAACTACCCTCCTTCACTCCTCGGCTATAAATACTCACCCCAAACCAGGTTTGAGGTATCACTTCTCAACTCTCTCAATACTACTACAATCACACTTTGATTCCCAAGCAAACTACTGATTCTCACGCTGGAGAGTGGTAACAAGGAGCACCCCCCACCCCATCCTCCTTGTTGCGAGTCACGGCTTGTTTCCTTGTGCAGGAAACCCACCACCAGACGATCCAGCCGGCGATCCTCGGAAAGAAGAGATTAACCCTCTTGACGAGACCAGTGAGTTAACCCACCTGGTTAACCATTGTTTCATCATTGGCGCCCACCGCTACTCTTAGCACTTTTTCCAACCATCCTTTTCTCTCCAAAGATCATGTCTGATCGTCAAAACAACACTACCGGGGATAACCTAAACCCCGCAAACACAGGGCTTACGGGGAATGCCCCTCCAGCCCCAAATGTGGAACACATTGGCACATCAACGCAAGGGGGTGCATCCCTTACGTTCGGACACGACCTATCACAGTACGCTTCTGTGATACCTCCAGGCATGAACCTTCATACCTGGTACGACCAGCAACAAGCTTTGTTGGCCGCAACATACAACATAGCCTGCGCAGATGCGCAAGTATCTGCGGGGCCTACCCCAGCACCACATACCCCTAAGGGTCGTACTCTACAATACGAAGGCAGGGCCCCAACACATCCGGCCTCCAGAAGCAGGCGGGAAGACCGCGGATCCTCTTACTGTGACGTCCGCACACTAGCGGAGGACGATTCCTCGTACGGGTCCCGCCACAGGGACCCCATACATAGCCGCCTAGGCCCCCATGGCGAAACTAGGCGACAGTCTACAGCGCACCGCGGCCTCGGCGTTCATAGCCGACTGGGACCTCAGTCCCACCAAGAAGGACAAGGCCATACTGATCCCGACGACGGTACATACCGCGGGGAGTCTCATGCTACCAGCAGTAGACCGGGAGGACGTAACTATGTCCCTCCCACTCACCCCCGTACTACATACCTCCGTGCTGCAAAACACCACCAAAGCCAAACCTACAGGCCGAAATCTGCGGCCGAAAACTACAAATTCGCCCCAGAAATCGCCCACGCCGATGTCACCACCACAAAATTCCCATTAAACATTGGGAAATACAACGGTTCGACCGACCCAGATTATCACATTAACATCTTCGTCGGCGCCGGATGCAACGGTAGGTGGGATGAACCCACTTGGTGTCATTTTTTCCCCCAGACCCTAACAGGTCTGGCCAGGGCCTGGTTCGACTCTTTGCCAGTAAACTCACTAACATCATTCGAGGACTTGCAAGCAAAGTTCCTCGCACATTTTAGCCAGCAGCGACGTTATGAACGTGACTCTATGGACGTCATGAACATCTGGCGCAGAGACAACGAATCGCTTGAGGCATTCGTTGTCCGTTACAATAAAGAATGCCTAGAGATAGGCGACGTGGCCGACCAGATGGCACGTAACCATTTCATCGTTGCAGTCAAGGACGAACAAATGGTTATGAATATCTCCGGCAAGGACGGCTTGCCTAAGAAATGGGAAGATGTCATGGCTGCGGTCAAGACATACGCCCAGACTCAGCGGTCTCTCAGACCGCACGTATCAAAGGCGCAGCCCCAAACGGAAGGCCAATCCTCCCACCAAGAACACAAGTGCAACAAAAAACGCAATCGGGACACTTGGAATCGCGGCAGCGATCCCAGACCATATGTCCCACGCAACAACCAGCCCGACGCAAGGGCTACAATCAACGCCCAGCGTGAAAACCGGGCGTCGAAGAAAGAGTCTCGGGACCGCAGCTGGACCGAGATCAACCAGTCACCAAGCGACGTCCTCCTTACGGACGCGCAATTCCTGCGACCGGCCCAACCGATGAAGTCCAAAAAGAACCAGGATCTCGCACTCTACTGCGAGTATCACAAGGACAATGGCCACACAACAAACAGCTGCATCAGTCTCCGACTGGAGATTGAGCGAGCCCTAAAAGAGGGGAAACTGCAACACCTGTTGACAGGCGCACCAAAAGCTACCAAGCGCATCACTCCCCACAACGAGGGCACCTCCACGGGTAAGAGGACCATGTACGTGGCCTCTACCCACATGATCAATGGAGGAAAAGGAAGACCGCGCAAGGCGGGGAGAAGACCGGACAATGACTGGAAAGACGAGCAAGTCGTCTTTTCAAAAGTCCGAGGCGGACCGCGCGATAGGCGCGCCGTGGTTATAACAGGCCACCTGGCTCACTACTGCACCGAGCGATTATTCATCGACCCGGGCAGTACATCTGATATTATATACGAGTAGTGCTTCAACCAATTTGATTAAGAAGACAAAGATCGGTTGCAGCCAGCAGACTACCCGTTGGCCGGGTTTGTAGGGGAAACCGTATTCCCCCTGGGCCAGATTACTTTTCCTATGCGCCTCACCAACGGGAGGCACACAAGAACGGAGGAGGTAAACTTCATGGTTTTACTGCACACCTCCAAGTACAACGTACTTCTCGGGAGAGAGTCCCAAGGCGATTTCAACATGATCACATCCGTCCCTCACTCTGCTATCGGTTTCCCAACCGAGACGGGGGTCGCGATAATATACGCCCGAAGAGAAGTTTTGTCTACGGATGAGCTGCGTCCAGCCAAGGTAGCAAGGCATACCCCCAACACTCAACCAGAAAAATGGGTTCTAAACGCAAGACACCCAGAGCAAACAGTTACGTTGGGCCACGCCTTGCCTCCTACTATCAAAGCACAACTGAAGCAACTTCTCTTCAGGAACCAGGATATTTTTGCGTGGACACCCGCAGACATGATAGGGGTACCACACGATATCGCGCAACATTTCTTGAATACCATGCCAGGTATCAAGCCAGTGATCCAAGGCCAACGCCACCTTGGATCAGCAAAAAACGCGGCGATGGAAGAACAGGTACAGGAACTGCTCTCCGCAGGCATCCTGCGGGAAGTCAAATACCAGACTTGGTTATCCAACCCAGTCATGGTAGAAAAACCAAGCGGGGGCTGGCGCATGTGTGTCGATTACAAAGACCTCAACAAGGCCTGCCCCAAGGATTGTTACACACTTCCGGATATCGACGAAAAGGTCGATAACCTCGCACCATTTCGATGGAAGTGCTTCCTCGATTGTTACAAAGGCTACCACCAAGTACAGATGGCAATCGACGATGAAGATAAAACGGCATTCCGCACTCCTACCGGGAACTACTGCTATACAAAAATGCCGTTCGGGTTGCGCAACGCGGGCGCAACCTATCAAAAATTGATGAACGACACTTTCCGCGGTCAAATCAGCAAAAGTGTCGAAATCTATATGGACGACCTGGTCGTCATGAGCATGGAGGAAGACACCATGCTCAACGATATTGAAAGAACATTCCAAACTTTGCGAAGCGTCAACATGAAGCTCAACCCAGGGAAATGCTCGTTTGGAATGGAAGAAGGCAAATTCCTTGGATTCATCGTAACCAAAGATGGATTCAAGGTGAACCCGGAAAAAGTACAGGCGATCGAACGCATGCCATCGCCTTCTACGATGAAAGAAATGCAACGACTAGCCGGCAGGCTAGCCGCACTAAATAGGTTCTTAGCTAACCATGCAGCTAAGTCTTATCCTTTCATCAAGACTCTGCGGAGCTGTTTAAAAAAAGGAACAATTCCAATGGACCGCAGAGGCCGAAAAAGCTTTCCGGGAGATGAAAGAGTGTTTGATTCAACTCCCAACTCTAACCGCGCCTCGCAAGGATGAACCACTTATTTTGTACCTATCTGCCGCCGACAACGCAGTAGGCGCGGTACTCATAGTGGAGTGAGAAGGGGTTCAAACACCCATCTACTACATCAGCAAAATGCTCAACGACCCAGAGACGAGGTACTCCATCATGGAGAAGTTGGTACTAGCACTGGTACACGCGTCGAGACGATTACGACGCTACTTCGCGAACCACATCATCACAGTGCTAACCAACTACAGGATCGGCCCGATCCTATCCAAACCCGACATCTCTGGGAGGTTAGCAAAATGGGCAATCGAGCTAGGCGCACTTTTGCTGAACTGTAAACCGCGCCCAGCAATCAAAGGCCAGGTCTTGGCTGACTTCGTTGCTGAAGTACCAGCAAATCGCATTCAAGAATGCGAAGAAGAACAAAACCCTGCATCACCACCATCACCCGCAGAAACATGGACACTATATACGGATGGTGCGTCCAATGAAGATGGTGCAGGTGCAGGTCTGCGCCTCGTCAGCCCCGACGGCCAAGAGCTTACTTATGCAATCCGCCTCGATTTCAAAAGCACAAATAACGAGGCAGAGTACGAGGCTCTACTGGCAGGGCTGCGTTTGGCAGTCAAACTCGGTGTCCAACATTTGGAGGCACACGTCGACTCACTATTAGTCGCAGGACAGATGCGCGGTGACTATACCGCAAAAGGGGATATCATGATCCTCTACCTGGAACAAGCATTGCAACTGAGAAAAAAATTCACTTCCTTCAATATCCGCCATATCAACAGGAGTGAAAACAAACCCGCGGATGCACTATCAAAACTGGCATCCACAAGCTTCCAACACCTGGCAAAGGAGGTACGCATCGAAATCCTGCAAAATTCTTCGGTACCCTTGCGCCAAGTCAATGTCATCCAGTACGGTACAACATCCTGGATGACACCGATTATTGCATACTTACAATCAGGTGTTACGCCCGAAAGCAAAGCAGAGGCATGCAAGCTGCAATACAAAGCGTGTCATTACCAAATGGGAGACGGTATCTTATACCGTAAATCATATCTGGGGCCACTCCTACGATGCGTCGACCCTCAAGATGCCACGTACCTTATCAGAGAAATACACGAAGGAATATGTGGCATAGACGCAGGCCCCCGCATGGTGGTGGCCAAAATCATGAATGCCGGGTACTACTGGCCCGGCATGCACCTGGACGCAGTTAAGGTCTTGCGCAAGTGTTTCAATTGTCAGCGACATGCTCCTAAGACCTTGCGCCCAAAGAACAACCTGATCCCTGTCACCACCGCATGGCCATTCCAGAAATGGGCAATCGATGTGGTGGGACCATTTCCAGACGCACCAGGTGCAGTGAAATTTATCATAGTGGCTGTTGACTACTTTACAAAATGGGTAGAGGCAAAACCGCTCCCCTCAACCACCGCTATGATAACAAGGAAGTTCGTCTGGGAACATATCATCTGCCGTTTCGGTCTACCAATGTGCATCGTTACCGACAACGGTACCAACTTCGCTGCCGACGACTTTCAAAAATGGCTACAAGAGCTTAACATTGAACACATATTCTCTTCAGTGGCGTATCCACAAGGGAATGGCCAAGTCGAGAGTATCAATAAGAGTTTAGTTGAAGGCATCAAAGCACGGTTGGGGACAGCCAGACGCGGCTGGGTTGATGAACTCCCAAGTATCTTATGGGCTCACAGGACAAGCCCAAAAACAAGCAATGGTGAGACACCCTTCAGCCTTGTCTATGGCATTGAAGCAGTGATCCCCGCGGAAGTAGGCCTCCCCTCACCTAGAATGTTGGCTATCAACAAGATAGACAACAATGAGGAACGCAGGGTTGACTTGGACCTCCTAGAAGAAAGGCGCGAAAACGCCGCCATCAACGAGGCCAAGTATAAAACCAAACTTGAAAAGTACTATAATGCACGCGTCCGCATTTGTACCTTCAACCCAGGAGACTACGTCCTTCGTGACAATGAAGAATCTAACGCGGAACGCCCAGGGAAACTGGCCCCCAAGTGGGAAGGACCCTACCTCATCCAAGAGGTCCTGGGCAAAGGCGCATATAAACTGCAAACATTAGAAGGCGAAACTATTGCACGCACATGGAATGCGCAACAACTTCGACGCTGTTATATGTAAGCCATGTTTTTTACATGTACCATGTAACCTATCGAGCCGCAGACCATTTGCAAATAAATAAATAGACGATTCAATGCAATATTGTTTATTTATTTCTATTACAAATGCGTGTTCCACTCTGCGGTATCCACAAAAACAGATTAGCAAAATCTTCATTCGCGCTACCCACATAGAGTGGTGACCACACGCAACTATTATAATAGGCCAACAATGGCAACACTGTTTATCCGGCTGGATACAGTTTCATACTTGCATATCACCTAGATATGCAAAAGGCAAACACAGACTTAGTGTTAATTCACATTAACATTAACTCATACAAGTTTACACAGACAAGTAGTAAAAACTTTATATTCAAAAAATTCCTACACCTACGCAGTGCACAAGGGATTTACATAAGGTTTTTTGACATTTACAATGAGGACACAACAAAAAGCACGCGGTCCAGCCTAGTCCTTCTTTGTGCCATTGGAGCCTGCACCATCCTTGCCCTCAACAACAGGCTTTTCCTCATCGTCCTCATCAGCATACAACACCCGCAAGCGGTCTACATAGTCCTCTGCTTCTAGACACTCAGTAAGGTCCTCAAGAGCAGTAATGGACGTCTCATTATACGCCGCAACCGCAGCAGCAAGAAGTGCTTCAGTATCCACACCGTGAAACCCGGATCGCTCATCAGTATATTGGCCCTGGGCCATAACATTCATATGAGCAATGCAGCGATTGTAGCCAGCTTTAAAACCAGCATCCCGGGTGCGCTCCTTAATCTCATTGACACCTGATACGTTCTCAGGTGCATCAAGAATGGACGTAACAATCTGCGAAACAAAAATACTACGGTTATCAAAGGCAAACCTAAAAAAGATAACAAAGACAACGGATACTTACATGTCCGATCCCATGCATACGCATCCATTCACGATCGGTCCGGAGCAGCTCAAGTGAAGAAGCAAGGCTATCTCTAGCCTCTGCAACCTCTCTTGCCCGCGCTTCTGCATCAGCAGCACGAGCAGAAACCTCCTCAATAGTATATCCCCGGCTCCGTACTTCAGCCTTTCAACAAGGGAAATACAAGCATACAAAAATAATCAACATACTTGTAAGACATGTACAAATTCAAAAACAGGAGACTCATACCTGAAGGCCCAGGATAGTTTTGGTTAAGTTGGTGCGGTCAACATTTGCCCCCTCAAGAGCCCTTGTAGCGCGGACCTCCGCCTCTTTAGCCTCTTCAAGAGCCTTGGCAAGGCGAGCTTCCGCTTCCTTGGCCTCTTGAGCAGCCGCAACAGTTGTGGCTTTTTCCTTAACCAACACAGCGATCGCAGCCTTGGCATCGGTAAGCTCCTGACGAACATGAAAAAGATTTTCATTCTGTTTGACCCAAGATTCTTTCCAAGTCTTGCGCTCACCAGATAGCGTCTCGCGCTCATTAGAAAGAGTTTCTTTCCAACTCTTGCGCTCATCAGATAGCAGTTTTGCAAGGGTACGAACCTGTTTAAGCTTAGCAGTGGCAGCCCACTCCTCAGTCTACTTACGCTTTTCAAAAGCAGCCCTATCCCTTTCAAGCTGCTCTGCACCCTCACGCGCAGCCTTCACCAACTCATCAGCCTCGGCACGCAACCGCGCATTTTCCTCCTCCTTACGGCCCAACACCTTGTAATTGTCCAAAATGGCATTCGCCATTATGGAACCCCCCCACAAGCATGGAGGAGAGTTGGTTAATCTGAATTTCAGTTGGCAAGGCACGGGCCCGATTAACTTCAAATGGGGTGCCCAGACCACCCAAAATCTCCCTACACGCGGAGGGGTCAGCAGAGATATCATCCCCTTGCATTACAGACCATGGAGGGCGGTGATAGGTCATGGCCCGATCTTCAGTATAGGTGCGGTAATAATACTCCAATTCAGACTCTTCAGGCTGAATAGGAGTCTCTGAAAAACCCGCACCCCCAGAAGCGGAACGAGAAGCCTTCTCACCAACAGGAGACTTCTTCTTTTCAGTATAAGCAAACTTCATGCTCAGCTCATCAGTGTCCTGCGAGGAGATCAGATTATCAGCAGAGTCCACTGTATCATATATCTGAGCCGCAGGCCCTTTCCCAGTATCTTCCGCCCGCGCAGAGGGCTCAGGCACCACCTTTACCCCCACATCCGCAGCTTTGTCACGCAGAGGGGAATGAGGAGCATCAAAAATGGAGAAACCTTCATCTTGCGGTTCTGTAACCAAAGCAACAAAGCTTTAAACTACAAGTACAAAAACTACTTGTAACAATTATGAATTACTTACCAGAAACAACCGCAGGATCAACAGACTTCAGAACAGCCTTCCGTCGGGTCTGAATTTTTGGTTTCTTCTTCTCACCAGCATCAACAGCCTTATCGGCCTTTCTCTTCTTCTCATCAGCAGGTTTGGAACCCGCAGAGGTACCACCTACAACCGCACCACCACCTGGAACACCCAAACCCTCAAGGGTGTCAGATACTACCACGTAATCGGTATATTTGCGGAAATGAGAACGAGAGATACCTGCCACCTACGGCACCAAAGGCGGAACAGCAGGAGCCTCAGGTTTTTTCTTGCCACTACCCCGCATAACGTTCTCCGCATGCTTCTTCGGAGCACCCTTGTCACACCCCGATTTCCACGTGTCACCGGTGGGCCCGGTGGGGGAGTATCGTGACGTGGTTGGCAACGTAATAGTCAAACAACACAATATTTAATATGCACAGCGGAAGCAAATTTAAAATATGATACAACCGAATTTAATATTGTTTATCAATGTAACAATATCCGGAATTTTATCCACAGTAGGATCGAAACAAAATAATATTAATGGTTCAACAGACTTCAGGCATCCTAAGCTTGCGAGACTTTTTATTTATGCTTAGGAGACAATCCAGCCAATTTCGTTTGGTACCTGCATTCAGTCTTTTTGGGAAAATACGTCAGCTTACACTGGTAAATACAATCAACTGACTCATTTTGGAAAATGATTTAAAATTGGTTTGGATGCACATGGCATAAACATTTTTATAACTTGGGAGAATTATTTAATATTATAATCTTGTGAACGAATTACATGTTACTTATGCGTTCAGTAGCCCGGATCTTGTCCGGGTTAAAGATCAATAGACACACCACATAATTGAGTTATACACTGACAGGTGTACGCCTACACCCCGTGCTCAGGTCGTGGCCATCTCGTAAGATGATGCCAAGGATATCCGGGACATGGTCATTAACCCCCCAAAGGCTGTAAAGTAAACAAGACTGTTTAAACGAGCCGATCAAATTATTCAACTACCCACTTAATGTGGAGATTTGATGCCCGATCAAGCGGTATGCTATATACCGTAACCCAAGCCCGTATAGGGAAAATAAGTTAAAAGTATTTACCTGAGTAAGTATTAATCACAATAAGCAAAATGCACGTAGCTTTTACTGGTCCTCCTAGTCTGGAACGAAGGTTTATAATAACCTATTAAAATTCTAACGGGTCTTTTATTAAGCTTAAGCTTAGATCGGCTAGTTTCAAGATACGGTTCGTACGCACGATTAAGCGAAGACCGGATAGAATGTGATTCAGACCCGACAAGTTTGAAGACTTGTTTAATACGGGTTTATTATTCACATTCTGGATTTTGAGATAAAACCGTTAAGGTTTGACCCGTTTCGGCTAATTTATGTAAACTTGTTACATAAACCGAACCGTACGCGTAATAAGCGTGACGGGTAGTCATGAGAGCTATATACAGGTTTCCTAGGTTAATTATGTCTCAAATATGTTGTGACATCAGTAAGGTGTCTTTCGTTATGCCCGAAACGTGTTTAGACACAAACTAGGCCCCGTAGGGGTAGTTTGGTCATTTAAAAGTTTATAAAAGAGTTTAAGTGACAACCTGAGTTACAGGTCTGATGTAATCAGCAAATATACTCAATTTGCTAAGTTATATCAGTAGGTTTAAGCATGTATGTGAAACTTATCATTTTTAACCAAACTAGGCCCCGTAGGGGTATTTTGGTAATTTCACATAAGCCGAAAAGCTCAAAACTGAAGTCTGAGTTTATCAACCTTTTCTTACTGTTAAAATATTATAATTTGCCTCTTATATCAGTAGGTATCAACCCGGGTATGTCCAATATGATTTTAAAACATACTATGCGTTAAAAACGCTAATTAAGGCGATTAAAGGCCATTTCCGGGTTCGATACTTAAATCTGATATTTTTATATTTCCAGAAGGCTTAAAATAATTTATTTATCATATGTGATCAGTAGCAAAAGGTTTGGAGTCGTTTAGATATGTAAAACTCATTTTATGGCCCGTAAGGGTAAAACCGACATTTACCGAATTAAGCCTACGACTATGAGTTATGCTCAGCCTAAAATTAATTAAAAATATTTAAAAATCCCAAAATAATATATTACATCAGTGGGTAAAAGATTTGATACCAAAAAGTATGTTTAAATAGGCTATACGCTAATTACGCCTTTTTATTAACATAAAGCATTAATTTTGCGATAATGAGCATAACTCTTAATCTACAAGTCAAACTGATGTCAAACTTTGCATACAAGTCTATATATCAGTAACTAAGGTTTCTACACTTTTACATTTTCATAAATCACGTTTTAAGGTAATAAGGGCATAACGGTCAACATATGAGCAATTAACGGAAACATGCATATTAATTGGATAACTAATGAACCAAGGTGTATAATCACAGAGGGTTGTTCTAACATGTAACCTAATCCAATTAAAGCTCTGAGGCATTTCTAAAACATGCCTAAATGGGTCAGAACTGAAAGTCAAAGCGAAAGTCAAACTATGTGACTTTCGGTTCCGAACCGGGTCTAAACAGGAAATAGTCGGGTTGAACATGTTTAGACATGTTCTTACACTAATTACTAAGTTATAACAATTATCAAACAGGTTGTATATGTTCTAGATAGCTAATTATGCATAAATGACATTTTAAGCATCATGTTGACTTTTTAATTACAAGTTTGACCCGACTTTTGACCTGGTTAGAGTGGTGATCAGGGGAAACCCTTTTGAGGTTTTATTACCCACATAAATACCAACTTATAACTACTTTTAATTCGAAATATGACTGAGCCATTATTGACTAATCTCGAAGTCAAACCGTAATTACGACGGTTTGACTTTTAGCTAATTAACCAAGCTAAACTCAAATAAAGAAGGACTAGTAGACTTACAAGAGTCCTATGCACGACTTAAGATCAGATGGACCTGCTTGAGAGCTCCAGGAATGATCAAATTATGCAGATGAAGGTGTGAGGAGTTGTGTTACACAAGGTGGCCTTTTATAGTGAATTACACACCACAATTGGTTGACACATAGCTCTATGATCGACCACAACCATTCAACATGTGTCTCTAGTGCCCTAGTACAGTTTAGGGGCCGCCCATAATGCAAAAATGTCGTTCAAAAGTCGAATTTCCGCGTATACAGGGGTCTGTCCCCGTTTTCTGTATCTGGGCCCCGGACGCGGCCCGCGTCCCGTTTAACCAAACCCAAAGCGGGCCGCCTGGCCTGCTAAATCTGATTTTTGATTTCTTTTGTTTTGCAAGTTGACCTTTGGTTAAATTGAAAGGGTAATTAGGCTTTTAACTTGCATTTTGACCCCTTATAGTATACCCACATAGACTTTAGGACTTATACCCACTTTGCCAATTCCTTGTACACTTCCGATTAACCCGAAAAGCCTTAACTTTCAACATTAACACTTTAACCCTTCGCACACGAATTTGATCATAACTTTCTCATATGATAACGAAACCTTATGAAATTTATATTGCGCATTCTACTGAGCATAATTTACATTTACAAAGCTTCGGGTTTGTCAAAAGGTCACTCAGAGGTATACCTTTAACATGTTGACACTTTTAACCCCTGTAGTTTGTAATCTCTCACTTTTAGCTTCGTATGATCCATGATTTATTCGTTTGATGTTATAAACATCATGTAGGGTCATTATGAAGTATATTTATTCACTGTTGACACTTAGAACCTGTATAATCACATACTTTCCATGTTTGTCAACTTTAGTCATTTTATAACATTCTTTCACACGTTCAAACTTTATGACACGTGTCGACACATTATAGGACGTGAATTTTAGAGGTGTTACATCCTCACCCCCTTAAAATAAATCTCGACCCGAGATTTACTGAAACAAGTAAGGGTACTTTTCTTTCATCGTGGATTCAACCTCCCACGTGAATTCGGGGCCTCTACGGGCATCCCATTTGACTTTTACAAAAGGTATATGCTTCCTTCGAAGCTTCCTTACCTGTCGATCTTCGATCGACAAAGGTTTTTCCACAAACTTTAAGCTCTCATCTATATGCACATCTGTGTGTGGTATAACCAGTGATTCGTCAGCGAAACACTTCTTCAGATTGCAGATGTGGAACACATTGTGAATTCCACTGAGCTCTTCTGGTAAGTTTAACTTATAGGCAACTGATCCGACACGTTCGATAACCTCGAAAGGTCCTATGTATCTCGGGCTTAGCTTGCCTTTCTTACCAAATCGCATCACTCCCTTCCAAGGTGACACTTTAAGTAGGACTTTGTCACCTACTTCGAAGTGAAAATCCTTACGATTTGGATCAGCGTAACTTTTCTGCCTATCCCGGGCAGCTTTGAGATTGTTACGAATCTGGACAATCTTGTCCGTTGTTTCGAACACGATCTCTGGTCCTGATAACTGGACTTCTCCAACTTCCGCCCAACAAACTGGCGATCTACACTTTCTACCGTATAATGCCTCAAAAGGCGCAGCCTTAATGCTGGTATGGTAGCTATTGTTGTAGGAGAATTCGATTAATGGTAGGTTCTTATCCCAACTACCTCCCAAATCGATCGCACATACACGTAGCATGTCTTCCAACGTTTGAATAGTACGCTCACTCTGACCGTCAGTCTGAGGATAATAAGCCGTACTAAAATTCAAACGTGTGCCCAAAGATTGTTGGAAACTCTTCCAAAAATGTGACGTGTACCTAGTATCTCTATCAGAGATAATAGCCGCAGGTATGCCATGTAAGGCTACAATCTTATCAACGTATAACTGGGCTAACGTGTCGGAGCTATAAGTCTCCTTGATGGGTAGGAAATGAGTTGACTTAATCAGTCCATCAACTATAACCCATATTGTATCATTTCCTTTCCTTGTCTTGGGTAGCTTGGTAATAAAATCCACAGTTACCATTTCCCACTTCCACGTAGAAAGTTCAGGTTGTTGTAGCAAACCTGACGGTTTCTGATGCTCGGCTTTGACTTGCGCATATGTCAAGCATTTAGCTACCTAGGTGGCCACAGACTTCTTCAAGCCTATCCACCAATAGTTTGCCCTTAGATCCTGGGTAGCTGATGGAAATTCTTAATCGTTGCCTAATTAGGGTTGCGGTATGTATGCATAAGCAATATGAACCGTCTTTCTTATTTAATAACATAAAACCCTCAGAATATTGAGTCAGGCTATATGTGCCTGTGTCTTAAAACCTACTTAATCAAGGTTTCGATTTTTCCATAATCAATATGGAGTTTTTCACAATACTCCAGCCCACAGCGGGATGTTAATCTTAGTTCTACCTGTCCTACAGGAGGTAAGCAGGGAAAACTTATGAGAAGATAATCAAGATACAAGGAGGCTACCGAGATTTTTCATATCCTAGGCTCCAGTTCATTCATCATTGCTTGTGTCAAATAAGTGACACCTTTATGTTATAAGTCCACGAATTCCTTAATCGGGAACATTTACTTGGACAATTCCATTCTGGATATCTTCCTTGAATACTACTAGTCGACTTTAGTACAATATGATCATTGGGATATCTTAGGGGTTCCATGTATTAAACCTCCATACTGATCAGGCATGGAAGTAATCTATGGGACACACTAGGATACGCCAACCCTCATATGGCACTTTTATCAAACATAGTTTGGCATTCGCAGGCGATAGAAAAACCAATGGGAAAAATAATTAAAAATCATATGTTGTCGTACTCTATGCGAAGAAAGAGTACTCTTGGATTTTTCGGAAGGTTTTTCTTGCCGATACGAGAAGAATCGGTTACTATGGTTTCCTTGGTAATTTATACTTTGTGGATAATATAAAAGTTTGCTAAGCTTATGGTTTATGAAGATTTATTATTGCCTGTATTAAATCAGGACGCTTAGCAGAAATTATCATTGGTAAATGATAAGGGATGTACTTGATGACATCGTGAACTGCCTCTTGGCGTTCGTCATGTGAGTTCATGCATTTCTTCCCTTTAGCCTTTCCAGTGCTTAGTCAACATGAGCAAGCCAAGAGTAACTAAAACATAGAGGTAAATTCTTGGATTCTAATACTTAGTCAACATAAGGAGGATAAGTAGGTGACTTATAGTAAGAAGTAAGGAAGTTATTGTACATGTGCTTATATTTAACCATAAATGGAAATTTCACAAACTAGGCACCTAGCTCGGTTGGCTAGGCGTGCGAAAGGGTGCGGCCTAGACCCAGGTTCGATTCCGGGGACGGCCAATTCCACCATTTTTTTTGTATGTTTAATATTAATTAATCGTGCGGATACATGTAATTATGTGGGTTGTCTCATAAGGAGTCTTGATAATTAATTGTTTCTTATCACCCACAATATGGGCTTGATTTTTAAGGTAACCAATCGATTTTCATCAATATATTGAGTCCTTATATTTAACAGAACTCGGACATCGGAAAACTGAGTCCTAATGGATATGATAATGCTGAAGCAGTCTCTGAGGTATACAGGCTTCTTACTGAACTTACGTTGCTTTTTATTAGGCCTGTACTTGCTCTCTTTCTCAGATTTCTGGGAGTTATCCTCCTTCTTTGGTTCATCCTTCATATTAGAAGTGCGAACATAGCTCTCCTTATGAGCAATTAAACATGGTTTTTGAATGAGATTTAGAGCGAGAAGCATTCAGCTCTTTGGATTGTCTCATGACCTTTCCCCATGATCCCTCCAACTGCTGCGTCAACCACAGCCTGGAGATTAACTCCATTAATATTGAGGTTTACGTTTGTAGTTTTTATTAACATTCGTCGCATTAATAGTATTGCGACTGTCGTCTACCTCATCCGAGTTCTCCATACTCGAAACTTGGTACCAATCACCAAGATTTAACAATTTTTAGTCCTCATCCTGATGACCTGACTTAATTTAACCACGGCATTCATAAACCGTATGGGCTATTCTGTTCTGAACATTCTTAATGAATGCTTTTTGAATGTATATTTATTACATTTAGCTTAGGTCACAAAAGGACTATCAATGGCAATTAAGGTTTGGAGCGAGTCCAATACCTGCTTGACAGGGGACCATAATGTCACAACTGTCTTGGTCACAAGGACGATTATAAATAGCTCAAAGGCTAGTCTTACAAGACTTTTATTATATATATATACATATATGGCATAGAAGCCTGTCTCGATGGACGTAGAAAGATATAGCATAAAGCCCAGTCATGAAGGGCATGAATGATTATACGGCACGAAGGCCTTGTCACAAAGGTTATTTAGATATGGCACAAATGGCCTTGTCATAAAGACATTTACCAAATCTGGCACAAAGGCATGTCACCAGGAATGTTAACATTTAATATGTTAGCGTGTCACGAATGACAAATTATAGCACATAGGCTTGTCATGAATGACTTTAAAACATAACTCGATGGTCTTTCATCAAGGACCTTAATTTATTAGCCGCAATCTTATTAGATTAGGGCTTCAAGGTTTGAACGTGGTTCTTCACCTTTGGACAGGGAGTCATAGACTACAACTGTCATCGTCTTTGAAAGACGATTCATTTGGCAGAAAGGTAAGCCAAATCAACATCACTAAGGGATGTTTATATATAACCATCGTATCTAATGATATTAGTCATGATCACATCGATCATATTGACTATTAGGTTTAGGTATAATCACACTATTTTGAACAGGGGATCATAAAGATCACTACTATCTTTGTCTTACCGACACTAGAATAAGGTATAGCCCGTAGGCATTTCATCACGGGGGATGTTAATATTATGATCATCATACTGATGATACTAGTCAGGATCACAATGATAGTATAGACTATGGGATTTGAGTATAGCTCACCCCCTTGGGCAAAGAATCACAAAAGATTACAATTGCCTTGTCTCAATTGGTCAATATAATATAGCCCTTAGGCAAAACCTCATTAAGGATGTTAAAATCTTTAATCATCATATTGACGATCTTTGTCATGATTGCATTGATCATATAGACTATTAGGTTTGAGCATAGCTCACTACCTGGGACAGGGAAATCATAAGGATAACAATGTCGACGTCTCAAATGGACAATTTATTATAGCCCGTAGGCAAAACATCACTAAAGGATGTTAAATAATATGATCATCGTATTAGATGATATTAGTCATGATCGTATTGATCATATAGACTATTATGTTTGGACATAGTCCAACATTTTAGACAGGAGGTCAAAGACCACCACTGTCGTTGTCTTATCGGACAACAAGTTTAGCCCGTAGGCACTTCATCACTAACGGATGTTTTTTTTATATGATCATCTTTTAGGATGATATCAGCCATGATTCCTAAATCACTAGGCTAGATAAGAGAATTGGAAGAATCCTATGTAAGGATGACTGTTGTGATTTTCCGAATCACTTTTGTCAAGAGTGCTAACACGTTCTTAGGTGTTAACACGGATTTGAATCCCTTGAGTAGGTTTCACCATCTTGGCCGCGTAGGCTAGGTTTCACCTTTAAGATTCTCTTTTAAACTGCATACTGGCAGGGAAGGAAAGGATATTTATTTTATTCAGGATTTTTATCATAAATCCTAATTTATAAGTTAATAATAGCACAAATGGCCCAGTCGCGTAGACAAGTTTAATTTATAAGTCATGATTTCAGAGAATCGCGGTATTAAGGTTCGAATCAAAGTTCATTACCTTTTCCTGACAGGGAGTTGTAGGCTACCACTGTCTTTAGTCTCAGAGGACATTAACTATAGCCCGTAGGCACTTCCCTTCTAAGGGATGTTTATTACGGAATTGCCCCTTAGGAAAATTCATTAACCATGGTAAACAGAGACCATATTTGGTTAATTTATTAATCATATATATTTAGGATTTCTATTATAATTTATCCTAATTATAAAACATTAACAGTTTTATTAGTGGTACTCAATGGCCTGGTCACATGGACATTTATTATAAGCTTATGATTTCAGAGAATCAAAGCAACAATAACAGTTTTATTTAATAGCACAAAAGGCTTAGTCACAAGGACAATCTTTAAATTATAAGCCATGATTTCAGAGAATCAAAGCATGAAAGTATATTGGCACAATAGGCCTAGTCTCAAGGACGATTATAAATTATATGCTAGGATTTCAGAGAATCAAAGCATTTGAGGTTTGAACCTAGTTCATTACCTTTATCTGACAGGGAGTCATAGCTACCACTGTATTTTGGCTCATGTAGAAATGAACAAGGCCCGTAGGCATTATATTAACGGACAGGGAGTCATCGCTACCACTGTCGTTTGGCTCATGTGGAAATGAGCAAGGCCCGTAGGCACTATATTACCACGTATGGTTAAAATATGTTCATCTTAATTGATGATGTAAACCCAGGATTCAGGGATCATTAAACTGGGTTAGGAATCTTTTGAAGAATCTTTAATAACGCGTGCGATTTCCAACGAATCACATCTGTCGGGAGTGTTAACATGTTTTCAGATGTTAACAGGGATTTGAATCTTTTAAACAGGTCTTACCATCTTGGCCCGGTCTTATAATTGACCCGAAGGCTAGGTTTCACTCTTAAGATTCTTAATTAATAATTTGAATCTTTTTAACAGGTCTTACCATCTTGGCCCGGTCTTATAATTGACCCGAAGGCTAGGTTTCACACTTAAGATTCTTAATTTAATTAACGCAGAACAATTTTAAATTGAGGTGTTAATATGGATCTGAATCTAATTATGGAACTACCATCTTGGCACGGTCTTACTATGACCCGAAGCTAGGTCTTGTCCCTTTTAGATTTTGCCATTTGATTATAATGGTAGATCTTGTAAAAAGGAAATGTTATTTTCCATTTATTTAATATTTCTTATTTAGAATGAAAGTTTAAACTTAATCATTCCACTATATAAAAATTAAAAGTATAAAGTTGCCCTAAGCGGGACTTGAAAGAAATAATGTTGTCCTCGTAGGGACTGAAAGATAATTATGTCCTTATAAGGACTAATAAGGAAACGATCTTCAGTAAAAGGAATTTCTTCTTCATTTTATTTCTGAATGCTTTCTCCTTGGATGGTCGTTTCATTCTAGCCGCGGTACGAAGCTCAGCATCTCAGGGCTCCTGGTGTGGAGAACTCCTATTACGGCTTCTTCGCTTGGCGACGTGTCCAATCAAATTTGGAAGTAAAAATTTCTAGATTAGGATTGAGAATATTCCTAAGTTAAGTCTAGACTCAGAAGTTTAGATATGTGCAATTGTGTAACTGAGATTAAACACGAAAGGTTAGTGTTTAATTCACTCAGTGTTGGCTTTGATACCAACCTGTCACACCCCGATTTCCGCGTGTCACCGGTGGGCCCGGTGGGGGAGTATCGTGACGTGGTTGGCAACGTAATAGTCAAACAACACAATATTTAATATGCACAGCGGAAGCAAATTTAAAATATGATACAACCGAATTTAATATTGTTTATCAATGTAACAATATCCGGAAGTTTATCCACAGTAGGATCGAAACAAAATAATATTAATGGTTCAACAGACTTCAGGCATCCTAAGCTTGCGAGACTTTTTATTGATGCTTAGGAGACAATCCAGCCAATTTCGTTTAGTACCTGCATTCAGTCTTTTTGGGAAAATACGTCAGCTTACACTGGTAAATACAATCAACTGACTCATTTTGGAAAATGATTTAAAATTGGTTTGGATGCACATGGCATAAACATTTTTATAACTTGGGAGAATTATTTAATATTATAATCTTGTGAACAAATTACATGTTACTTATGCGTTCAGTAGCCCGGATCTTGTCCGGGTTAAAGATCAATAGACACACCACATAATTGAGTTATACACTGACAGGTGTACGCCTACACCCCGTGCTCAGGTCGTGGCCATCTCGTAAGATGATGCCAAGGATATCCGGGACATGGTCATTAACCCCCCAAAGGCTGTAAAGTAAACAAGACTGTTTAAACGAGCCGATCAAATTATTCAACTACCCACTTAATGTGGAGATTTGATGCCCGATCAAGCGGTATGCTATATACCGTAACCCAAGCCCGTATAGGGAAAATAAGTTAAAAGTATTTACCTGAGTAAGTATTAATCACAATAAGCAAAATGCACGTAGCTTTTACTGGTCCTCCTAGTCTGGAACGAAGGTTTATAATAACCTATTAAAATTCTAACGGGTCTTTTATTAAGCTTAAGCTTAGACCGGCTAGTTTCAAGATACGGTTCGTACGCACGATTAAGCGAAGACCGGATAGAATGTGATTCAGACCCGACAAGTTTGAAGACTTGTTTAATACGGGTTTATTATTCACATTCTGGATTTTGAGATAAAACCGTTAAGGTTTGACCCGTTTCGGCTAATTTATGTAAACTTGTTACATAAACCGAACCGTACGCGTAATAAGCGTGACGGGTAGTCATGAGAGCTATATACAGGTTTCCTAGGTTAATTATGTCTCAAATATGTTGTGACATCAGTAAGGTGTCTTTCGTTATGCCCGAAACGTGTTTAGACACAAACTAGGCCCCGTAGGGGTAGTTTGGTCATTTAAAAGTTTATAAAAGAGTTTAAGTGACAACCTGAGTTACAGGTCTGATGTAATCAGCAAATATACTCAATTTGCTAAGTTATATCAGTAGGTTTAAGCATGTATGTGAAACTTATCATTTTTAACCAAACTAGGCCCCGTAGGGGTATTTTGGTAATTTCACATAAGCCGAAAAGCTCAAAACTGAAGTCTGAGTTTATCAACATTTTCTTACTGTTAAAATATTATAATTTGCCTCTTATATCAGTAGGTATCAACCCGGGTATGTCCAATATGATTTTAAAACATACTATGCGTTAAAAACGCTAATTAAGGCGATTAAAGGCCATTTCCGGGTTCGATACTTAAATCTGATATTTTTATATTTCCAGAAGGCTTAAAATAATTTATTTATCATATGTGATCAGTAGCAAAAGGTTTGGAGTCGTTTAGATATGTAAAACTCATTTTATGGCCCGTAAGGGTAAAACCGACATTTACCGAATTAAGCCTACGACTATGAGTTATGCTCAGCCTAAAATTAATTAAAAATATTTAAAAATCCCAAAATAATATATTACATCAGTGGGTAAAAGATTTGATACCAAAAAGTATGTTTAAATAGGCTATACGCTAATTACGCCTTTTTATTAACATAAAGCATTAATTTTGCGATAATGAGCATAACTCTTAATCTACAAGTCAAACTGATGTCAAACTTTGCATACAAGTCTATATATCAGTAACTAAGGTTTCTACACTTTTACATTTTCATAAATCACGTTTTAAGGTAATAAGGGCATAACGGTCAACATATGAGCAATTAACGGAAACATGCATATTAATTGGATAACTAATGAACCAAGGTGTATAATCACAGAGGGTTGTTCTAACATGTAACCTAATCCAATTAAAGCTCTGAGGCATTTCTAAAACATGCCTAAATGGGTCAGAACTGAAAGTCAAAGCGAAAGTCAAACTATGTGACTTTCGGTTCCGAACCGGGTCTAAACAGGAAATAGTCGGGTTGAACATGTTTAGACATGTTCTTACACTAATTACTAAGTTATAACAATTATCAAACAGGTTGTATATGTTCTAGATAGCTAATTATGCATAAATGACATTTTAAGCATCATGTTGACTTTTTAATTACAAGTTTGACCCGACTTTTGACCTGGTTAGAGTGGTGATCAGGGGAAACCCTTTTGAGGTTTTATTACCCACATAAATACCAACTTATAACTACTTTTAATTCGAAATATGACTGAGCCATTATTGACTAATCTCGAAGTCAAACCGTAATTACGACGGTTTGACTTTTAGCTAATTAACCAAGCTAAACTCAAATAAAGAAGGACTAGTAGACTTACAAGAGTCCTATGCACGACTTAAGATCAGATGGACCTGCTTGAGAGCTCCAGGAATGATCAAATTATGCAGATGAAGGTGTGAGGAGTTGTGTTACACAAGGTGGCCTTTTATAGTGAATTACACACCACAATTGGTTGACACATAGCTCTATGATCGACCACAACCATTCAACATGTGTCTCTAGTGCCCTAGTACAGTTTAGGGGCCGCCCATAATGCAAAAATGTCGTTCAAAAGTCGAATTTCCGCGTATACAGGGGTCTGTCCCCGTTTTCTGTATCTGGGCCCCGGACGCGGCCCGCGTCCCGTTTAACCAAACCCAAAGCGGGCCGCCTGGCCTGCTAAATCTGATTTTTGATTTCTTTTGTTTTGCAAGTTGACCTTTGGTTAAATTGAAAGGGTAATTAGGCTTTTAACTTGCATTTTGACCCCTTATAGTATACCCACATAGACTTTAGGACTTATACCCACTTTGCCAATTCCTTGTACACTTCCGATTAACCCGAAAAGCCTTAACTTTCAACATTAACACTTTAACCCTTCGCACACGAATTTGATCATAACTTTCTCATATGATAACGAAACCTTATGAAATTTATATTGCGCATTCTACTGAGCATAATTTACATTTACAAAGCTTCGGGTTTGTCAAAAGGTCACTCAGAGGTATACCTTTAACATGTTGACACTTTTAACCCCTGTAGTTTGTAATCTCTCACTTTTAGCTTCGTATGATCCATGATTTATTCGTTTGATGTTATAAACATCATGTAGGGTCATTATGAAGTATATTTATTCACTGTTGACACTTAGAACCCGTATAATCACATACTTTCCATGTTTGTCAACTTTAGTCATTTTATAACATTCTTTCACACGTTCAAACTTTATGATACGTGTCGACACATTCTAGGACGTGAATTTTAGAGGTGTTACAACCCTTCACCTCAAACTTACTCAGGGCCCCAAGAATACCTGCGTGTTAATCACAAAACAGGCAAATAAGAAACATGAACTTTACAACAAAGGTAAGAAGACTATATATCATACCTTCGCCCTGCGGCAGGGGTGCATTCAACACATCGCGCGTAGGAACGCGGAAATTCCTAAGAATGGTTAAGTTGAAACCTTGACCTGCCGCAGTCTCAACAATTTCAAGCTTCCCTTCGAAGGACGGATCGAATATTTTCCACAGCTCAGCATCCTCTGATAAGTACTTTTACAAATAAGTAACAATGGTTAAGGAAGGAAACCGCAAAAGAGAAACAACACATACCTCCGTTTTTCTCCCGCACAACGGGCTTTGCATGCCTATCAGCCCTGGTCAGCATCATCTGCAGCACCCACAGCTGCGTGTTGTCCAACTTCTGATGCTCAATGGTCCTTAACCTTGGGAACCATTCCACCGTCCCCGGACCGGGAAGATCAATATCCTCTACAGGGATCACCTCATTCACGTTGCGGAAAGTCATCCTCGCAACAACCGCCGCAGCCTTAACGTAGAAAAACTTCCTCTTCCACGTCGTGATACCCTTGGGTAGGGTCATCAGCTTGGTGCTCCCGTACCGTTGGCTAAAAGAAAAAAACCCAGTATTTACAGTTAACTGGTAAAACCGCCAGAAATTATCAACAGTAATCGGCAAACCAAGAGCACGAAAGGTGTACTCAAAGTGTCTAATACGAATCATCCCGAAAGGACTCATTTGGGAGATGTGAAGTTTGTAAAACTCCAAAATTTCGGAAACAAAAACGGTTAATGGTAAACGAAGGTTACCATCACCGAATGAATCAGCCCACATTGTGACATAACCGGCCGGAGCATTAGCACCGGTGTCACCCTCCTTGGGATAAAGAGCCCCAAACTCCTTGGGCATTTTTATACTGGTCATCAGTCGGTTAAACAACACCGTGGACCACTTCAACGTTGGTACCGCCTCCACACGAGACACCTCGCTGGAGTAACGACCGGATTAAAACCGGGGCGGCTCAGGCTCGAACTTGCGCAACAATGGCTAACAAGCACTTACCATCATTGCCTGGTCCCCACACCTTTGCTACACCCGGGAGTCGAACCGGAGTCTCCAAGGAAACAAACCGGCCCAACTCCCAACTGAGCTGGGGTGGGGGATGGGTAATGACATGTTATTTGGAACGTTTAACTTAAGATGATATTGAGTTTTCATATTTTTACTTGAAAATATCATTTAATAAAAAGACAACAATCCCTCAAATTGTTTGAGTAGTGACAAGAAACGTTGAGTAATGACAACAAACGTTTAATATTGTATAAATGCCTCTATTCATTTGTTTTTGAGGTGAATTATTCTATAGTGTTTGCTTTTGATTCTTGATTTTGATTTTGAAAACTTTATGTGTATTTCAGAATATCTGAATAACAATTTGACCTTTAGCTTTGGTGATTATCGATTCTTCACATAAACGACACTATGTATTTTAGCTTCTTCATCAACATCATCATCATACTCAGTAAATCCCACCAATAGCACAGCTAAGGTAAGGTCTGTGGAGAGTAAGATGTAGACAGTCTTACCTCTACCCCGTAGGAATAGAGAGACTGCTTCCAATGAGACCCCCGGCTCAACACTATGTATTTTAGCTTGAACAAAAATGTAATTTGTTTAAATTTATTTTTTGATGGTGACAGTTTACTTACACGAATAATAATATAATTAAAAAAATAAAAGAAAGAAGACGTAAGCATGTGATTGTCACGTGATCATGGACATTGACACTTCAATTTTCCCATTAAACATGCAACATTAGTATTCCATCTTTATTGTTTTTAGAGTTAATAGCCAAAATGGTCCCTGAGGTTTGCTCAGTTTTACCACTTTAGTCCAAATCCCAAATTTCTTAAATCTGGGTCCCTGAGGTTTGCATTTTTTTGCCATTTTAGTCCAAATTTCAAATTTGACCAGAATTCCCAAATTAAAACCCTGTTTTGTCCTTACCCTCAAGGGTATTTTGGTCATTTCAGAAATTATTATAACTAAATATTGATTATACATTTTTCTATTTATGATTAAATAGAAAGTCTTCTGTCTCTCTCCTCTCTCTCTCTCTCTCTCCAAATTAAATCCCAGAATCCCCAAATTAAATCTGCCTTTCTCTCTCTCCTCTGAACTACCATCACCACACCACCATCATCCACCAGGTAACCCACCATGACCACCACAACCCCCACGTTACAAATTGGCTCTACAAACCTCTCCTTTAGATTCAAACATGCTGATAAACACCATTCCAAATTGGCTCAGACCGAAACTGTTTCTCATTAATCTTCCAAGCACTTAATCGCAAGCACAGAACCATCCTGTAACATAGCTCTATAACAAACCCCGGTTCTAGTAGTAATCTCGATATTACTACTACTAAAATTATTAGTAGCACCTAATATATCATTCAACTTGATCTTAACAATCGGTTTCTGAAACAACGATACCTGCACAAGCCGATACGCTCTCAACCGATCCACCCAATTACTCCGATCACCCTCACTGCCACCTTCACCGCCATAACCCTTACCTTTTCTCCGATCAACTCGAATAAAAAACCACCACCAGATCCCAAACCCTAGCAACAACGAAGCAGCAGCACCTAACACACCTGCAGCTATAATAATCGCCAGGTTCTTATTATTCAACCGTCCACACTTCGAATCAACCGGCGGTCCACACAACTTATCGTTTCCAACGAACGAATCAGAGTCAAACCGGTTCAAATCGTCAGGAATCGAACCGGATAACTCGTTGTTCGAAACATCCAGCTTCTTCAACCGTTCAAGTTGTCCGATCTGGTACGGAATCGTACCGGAAAAGCTGTTATCCGATAGAATCAAATTGTTTAAAAACTTACAGTTTTGAATCTCAACCGGAATGTTACCGGTTAACGAGTTTCCGGACAGATCTAGGGTTACTAATACGGCAACCAAGTGCAGATCTCTATGGTGGGGATCATCTGAATCTGGAAGTTAGAGAGAGAGAGAGAGAAGGTGGGAGGGAGAGAGAAGGTGGGAAGTGAGAGAGAGTGTGTGTATTTGTGTTTTAGTGTGAGAGAGAGAGTTATATATAATTGATTTTTTTTAATATAAATTACTTTATAATAATCCAAAATGACAATTTTGCCCCTAGGAGAAATGAGGAAAAAGACAAAAATCAGTAAGAAATCCTGACAAAATTTGACTTTTTTGAAATTTGGACTAAAATGGCAAAAAAATGCAAACCTCAGGGACCCAGATTTAAGAAATTTGGGATTTTGACTAAAGTGGCAAAACTGAGCAAACCTCAGGGACCATTTTGGCTATTAACTCTTGTTTTTAACTATATAAACTACTTTTATACCACTCTATTGTGACTGGAACGCGTGTTGCGGTGAGAAATAACGACGGGGTGTTCGGTTTGAAAGTGTATCGTTTAACATCGAAACGCTGTATAAAAAACGAATTTAAAAATGTCATTTTACGAAGATGATAAAATGAGATTCATGATGTGATAAATTTATTAAAGTGTAGTGGTAGAAATAAAATTTGCTTAAAAAACTAAAAAGAAGTTGGTTAAATTGTAGTGGAGTGTATTATTGCTCCCAGGACCATTTGTATCTATCTATATGCAGGATCCTGATTCATGGATTTCTTGATTCGAGAAAAGAAAATAAGAGGATTGAACCATCTTTTCAGAACTTTTTTTTTTTTTTTTTCAAATTCTATAAGTATTGGTTGATCGTACATTTCATAAATGTAAATTGGTTAAAAAAAAGATAGTGAAGAGGTATGGTCCAAATTCCTTGCTCATATGCCAAGGACCACACCACTTTTCCACCTTACATGGCGCTGACATCAACAAGATCATCCAGAAGCTTCTAGAAGCTTCTGGAAAACATCAAGGTGGCAGCAAAGATGCTCTATCCGACAAAAGGACAACACGTGTCACCGGTTATCAAGCGCCAGGTAGGCCTGCAACGGATCAAGGAGCAGTCCGACAACACCAGTACGACGTCTCCAAAATACGCAAATGTAAGCGCGCCACGTGTACCACTACACTGACCACAGCAGAGGAGACCAAAGGGATATTCCCCTTGGTCGGACAGCTGGCGCGCAACCACAGCTGGCACTGCTGCTCCTCCCTCTTTCACCCTCCGGCTATAAATAGGACCCTTCATCATCCAGGTTGAATCATCTTGCTCTCTTTACTCTCACCCTTAACACACACTGTTTATTCTTCTTCGGAACAGTATTTTTTCTCACGCCGGAGCCTGGTTAAGAGGGAAACCCCCATATTCCCCTCTTAACGAGACTAACGGTGTTGCTGTTTTGCAGGACTCAGGTCGTTCCGACGAGTGAGAAAGGAAATTGAACCCACAGAGGAAATAACCCCACAGATTAACCCTGGTGTTAGCCTGTGTTTCATCATTGGCGCCATCCGCTTTTAGCAAAAACCACTCTCATCTCTTTTCTTTTCGAAAAACACTCGTCAAAATGGCTGAACAAAACCCTTCTCACCCGGTAGATGGAGACGTTTCTTCTTTTGAACTCGTTTCGGACAATGTACACGTCCAAAGGGGTCAAAGGAACGAAATTATCCAAGAAGGGCCGACGAACAACGATTTTCCTAGTATCTTTGGGAGTATATCCAAGGTTGTTACCCAAAATACAAATGGTGCTACTTTCCAAACTCCACCTAGGATCATCACCCAAACTACAAACGGAGCTACTTTCCAACCTCCGTCGGAGGTAGTCAAACAAACACCTCCACCAGTGCAAACACAGAGCCATGGAGCTGGCCCCTCAGCTCCATCGGACCAAACACAACTGAACTTCTCTGCACTACTAGGGCTACCCGAAGGAAAAACTCTGGCTTCCTGGTATGCCGAACAAGTGGCGTCTATAAACCTTGTTTACACACAGCTCAGTGCGCAGCAAGCTCTGTTTCAAGCACAAGCCAACCAGTCCGCATTTGTCACGCCACTGCAAAGGCCTTTGAGCACTCCCATGCCTCAACAGACCAATGCATTCAATTTATGCCCTGAATCAGTACCTCCACCACACATCAGAAGGCCGAGCGCACACGACACGCGCGATACTTACGATGAAACAGAAAGCAATTATGTGCAGTACTCCCACCAACCAAGAAAGCCAATACAAAGCCGTTTAGGCCCGCGCAACATAAACGACGAGCTCGATAACTATGAAGAAAACGAAGACGAGATATACAAAGAAAGTACAGTGTTCAGTAGGTTGCCGCCAGAGCATGAAGCATACAAACCTCGCAAGCGCGCAGGTTATAACCCAAAAGCGGAGCACGATTACACTTTGAGCTATCGTCCAGACGACATGGCTGAGAATTCAAAATTCATTAGAGAGATCGCCACGGCTGCTATCGATAAAACGAAATTGCCACACAACGTGGGCAAATACAACGGGTTGACAGACCCAGACGACCACCTTCGAGTTTTTAACGGTGCTGGAGCAACAGGCGGATGGAATTTACCAACTTGGTGTCATCTCTTCGCTCAAACCTTCGTCGGCGCAGCGCGCGTCTGGTTTGACAGCCTGCCAGCAGGAAAAATCAAATCATGGGTCGATTTCTGAGAGAAATTCCTTGCACACTTCTCTCAGCAATGAAGACACACCAGAGACCCAGCTGATTGTTTAAACATATGGCGCAGAGACCACGAGAGCGTGGAAGACTTCATCACTAGGTACAACAAAGAATGTCTGGAAATAGGAGACGTAGGCGAAAAGATGATGCGCGCACACTTCATGCGAGCAGTTAAGTGCGATGATCTAATCAAACGTGTAAAGGGACGAGACGGAGGACCCAAAGATTGGGAAACCTTCATTGAAGTAGCAAAAACCATTGCACAGTCTGATATGCAGTTGACCGGTGATGACAACCGTCAGCGCGGATACAACCACAACGACCGGCATAACAAGAAAGGCAGAAGCCAACCATGGAAAACATCCGGTCACAGAGAAAGAAGCCCAGTAAGGGAGGATGCGCGCCACACAATCAATCAGATAGCTCACCGGAAAGAGGTGAAAAGAGAAAACAGGGTGAAACAGTGGACGTCACTAACAAAGACCCCTTCCGAGGTCTTGGCCACTGAAAATCACCAATTCAAACCACCCCTACAAATGCGGAACAAGAGGGGTCAAGTCCCGAATCTTTTCTGCGAGTTTCACAAAGACACGGGTCACTTAACCGACGACTGCTTCAGTCTAAAGCAAGAGATAGAAAGGGCCTTGAGAGATGGAAAACTCACTCATTTGGTAAAGGGCGGAAAGCGCGATTACCGCCAAATACAAAGAAGAGATGAAGGACCAGATAACAAAAAACTCCGGAAATTAGAAACCTATATGATTCAAGGAGGTCAGCGGAGACCAAAGAAAAACTACAACAAGCGCACACAGGACGATTCGTGGCGCGAAAAGCAGGTTGTTTTTCCGGTCGTAAGAGGAGGCCCAAGAGAAAGAAGACCCATAGTCATCCCTGGAGTAATCGGTCACTACCAGATAGATTACATTTTCATCGACCCAGGGAGCACTGCGGATATCATCTATGAACTATGTTTTAACCAATTCGACCAAGAGGACAAAGCGCGCTTGGAACCGGTAGATTACCCACTGAACGGTTTCTGCAACGAAGCCGTTTTTCCTCTAGGACAGATATCATTCCCAGTGTTGCTCTTGGACGGAAGAAACTCAAGAACAGAAGAGGTCACATTCATGGTGCTACCAGCGCATTCAAGGCACGATATTTTGCTGGGAAGAGAATCACAAGGCGACTTCAGCATGATCTGCTCCGGCCCACATTTAGCTGTGGGATTCCCAACAGAAACGGGAGTAGCAATAATATACGCAAGCAAGGAAGTCTTAGCAACAGACGAACCCAGACCCGCAAAAGCAAGCAAACCAGCACCATGCCAGGAGGCAGAAAAATGAGTGTTAAACAGCGCGTACCCGGAACAGACAGTAACTTTAGGACCCGCAATGTCCGATCTAACGCGCGCGGCGCTAAAAAAGCTGTTGTTCCAAAATATGGATGTGTTCGCATGGACACCTGCAGACATGGTAGGTGTTCCACGGCACATAGTGGAACATCGACTAAATGTCTCTGAAGAAGCAAAACCGGTGGTGCATGCCAAGCGCCACTTGGGAGACATAAAGCACGACGCTATGAAAGAGCAGGTGATGGAGTTGTTAAATGCAGGAATCATCAGAGAAGTCAGATACCAAACATGGGTAGCAAGCCCAGTGATGGTCCCAAAGAACAACGGTAGCTGGAGAATGTGCGTGGATTATAAGGATCTGAACAAGGCGTGTCCACGCGACTGTTACGCCTTACCAGATATTGATGAAAAGATCGATTCGCTAGCAACATTCCGATGGAAATGTTTCCTTGATTGTTACAAGGGGTACCACCAGGTACAGATGGCTGTGCAAGACGAAGACAAAACCGCGTTCCGCACACCGACAGGGCTATACTGCTACACCAAGATGCCTTTCGGTTTAAAGAATGCGGGCGCGACTTATCAGAGGCTCATGAATGAAACTTTCCACGATGTTATCGGCAAGTACATCGAAGTGTATATGGATGATCTAGTCATTATGAGCAAAGAAGAGAATACAATGCTGATGAACATCCAAAAAACATTCGACACATTGCGCGGAGTAAGTATCAAGTTAAACCCAGCGAAATGCTCTTTCGGCATGGAGGAGGGAAAATTCCTGGGTTTCATCGTCACAAGAGATGGTTTCAAAGTGAACCCTGACAAGATACAAGCAATCGAACGCATGCCTTCACCCTCGACGATCAAGGAGATGCAAAAATTGGCAGGGCGGTTGGCAGCACTTAACCGTTTCCTGGCCAATCACGCCGCTAAATCCTTACCATTTATCAAAACACTCCGCAACTGCATGAAGAAGAGCCAATTTCAATGGACTCCGGAAGCCGAGAACGCATTCCGCGAGATGAAAGATTGCCTCATCAGGTTACCAACATTAACTGCACCGGTCAAGGGAGAACCTTTAGTGTTATACTTGTCAGCCTCCGACAGAGCAGTAGGAGCAGTGTTACTTGTCGATCGACAAGGTATCCAAACTCCAGTTTACTATGTGTCACGAACCTTGACCGATCCAGAAACCCGGTATGCCATCATGGAGAAACTAGTACTCGCATTGATCCATGCATCGAGACGGCTGCGCCGGTACTTTGCCAACCACATCATTCACGTATTAACAAACTACAATATTGGCAACATCCTCGCAAGACCAGAAATTTCAGGAAGACTAGCAAAGTGGGCGATAGAGCTCGGGGGCCATAATGTGGTTTTCAGGCCAAGACCGGCAATCAAGGGCCAAGTGCTAGCGGACTTCATGACAGAAGTACCTGATGACAAGGATCGGGAATGTAAAGCAATGGAAAAAGCCGAAAGACAGCAAGTCGAAGAACCGTGGTTGTTATATACAGACGGCGCGTCTAACGAAGATGGCGCAGGCGCAGGGCTTCGGCTGGTGAGCCCTGACAAACATGAATTCACCTACGCCATACGTCTGGATTTCAAGAGCATGAATAATGAAGCTGAGTACGAAGCTTTCCTTGTTGGTTTAAGATTGGAGATCAAAATGGGAGTTAGACACATCGAAGCGCATGTGGACTCCATGTTAGTGGCTGGACAAATCAACGGGCAATATGAAGCCAAGGGAGATACAATGGTGCTCTATCTGAGTCAAGCAAAGACGTTGCTACAAACCTTCTATTCCTACAAGGTGCACCACATTAATAGAAGTGAGAATAAACCAGCAGACGCGCTGAGTAAACTCGCCTCTACAAGCTTCCAACACCTGGCGAAAGATGTGCGCATAGAAGTTTTAAGCAACCCGTCAGTGCCACTGAGAGAAGTAAGCGTTGTTCAAGTAGGAACAACGTCTTGGATGACTCCGATAATCGCGTACCTTCAATCTGGAATACTCCCGGAGAACAAAGCGGAAGCGAGGAAAATCCAGTACAAGGCGGAACATTATCAGATGGCGGACGGAATTTTATACCGAAAATCATACCTCGGGCCTCTGTTAAGATGTGTTGATCCAGAGGACGCAAATTATTTGATCAGAGAAGTGCACGAATGGATCTGCGGCATCCATGCCGGACCAAGAATGGTTGTCGCAAAGGTGATGAATGCCGGGTACTACTGGCCCGGAATGCATTTAGACGCGGTGAAAGCTCTGAGGAAATGTAGCGGATGTCAAAGACACGCCCCAAAGACGATGCGTCCCAAGAACGAGCTAGTACCCGTGACCACGGCGTGGCCGTTTCAACAATGGGGAATAGATATGGTTGGTCCCTTCCCTGAAGCCCCAGGAGCTGTAAAATTCATAATAGTCGCAGTCGACTATTTCACAAAATGGGTAGAGGAAAAGGCGCTCGCATCAACCACAGCCACCGTCGTCAAAAGATTTATATGGGAACAAATCATATGTCATTTCGGATTACCACTCAGGATCATCACCGACAACGGAACGAACTTTGCCGCAGACAATCTTCAACAGTGGTTTCAAGAACTACACATTGAGCACACCTTCTCCTCGGTAGCACACCCGCAGGGGAATGGTCAAGTTGAAGCCATCAACAAGAGTATTGTTGATGGAATCAAGGCAAGGTTGGGTCGACGAACTGCCCAGCATCTTGTGGGCCCACAGAACGATGCCCAAGACAAGCAACGGAGAAACACCGTTTAGCCTAGTTTACGGGTCCGAGGCAGTAATACCAGGTGAAATAGGGTTGCCGTCACCACGAATGCTCTCAATGAACCTGATCAACAACGAAGAAGAGAGGAGGATCGACCTTGACCTCCTAGAAGAAAGGAGAGAAATGGCGGCAATAAATGAAGCAAAGTACAAAACGAAGCTAGAAAAGTATTACAACTCCAAAGTCCGAGTCTGCACCTTCAATCCGGGAGAATACGTCCTCAGAGACAACGAGGCCTCAAATGCTGAAAAACCCGGAAAATTGGCTCCCAAGTGGGAGGGTCCATATGTCATAGACGCAGTACTCGGAAAAGGAGCCTATAAGCTACGCACCATTGACAACAAGGAGGTTCCAAGAACTTGGAACGCTCAACAGCTGAGAAAATGTTATATGTAAAAAGGTTATGTAATCGCAATGGCCGAATCGCCAACACATTTATAGTAATACAAGAAGTGTTTGGCTATCTCTATATCATGCAAATTTCTTGTCACAACTGCATATATTACTTTGGGCATACACGAAAACATCAATGGCTCGACCATTAGGAAACGTTGTAGACCTCCAAGGCCTGTCACAAACAAAGTGCACAGCCGGGTCAAATACACAACTAAAGCCTAACAAATGCCAAACATATACTTCATGCCCACATAAACACGAAAGCATCGAACACAGGACAAACAAACATTGTAAGCACCCCCAAGGCTGAGCACAGCTGGGTCCACACAATAACCTGTAATTCGAATACTTCGTATTCACGAACTAACCTGCGCACATAAACGACAGAATAAAACGTTGTAATAAAAACAACACAACCTGTCAGGGCCATCATTCATTCGTGATACCCGAATCAAAGTAATTATACATGCACATATTATGACGTTAACAAAATTCGCAATAAAACTAAGGCGGATACTAACAACAAATGTCAAGTTTAGTCAAATATTCCCAAGCAAAACAGGTAAGGAAAAATTAATGATTGTTCACACAGCTGTCAAACAGTTACAAGGCCATCCAAGGCCATACGCGGCACGCAGGCCGGAAGCCTTCATTCCGGATGACTGGAACCAGCACCTCCAGCCGCACGATCCTCATCTCCAAGCGCTTTTTCAACAAGGCCACACCATCAGACCTTCGAGCCAATTTTTGGGCAGCCTTAACAACAGCAAACTCTAAAGACGCGAACTCTTGTCTTTTTGCGGTATAAGCAGCACTACAATCCTCTTTCCATAACTCGAAGTGATGTTCCTTCTCATTATTGAGAGCCGCAGTTCTGCCCTCATTATAACCATCCTTGCGCCCGCTACTATACCCAGCCTGCCCCAACTCAAACATATAGTTGGCAAGTTCGTGGGAGTCCACGATGCGATCAGCAATCTACAAGAAACACACAAATAAGAGAAACAGTCCACGATAATCATAAAATAAAACGAAGGAAATTACCAAAGGCACAGCGCGTGAAAGAAGCCACTTGCAATCTGCAGAGACCTCTTCAAGAAGAAGTTCAGAAGCCCTAGACTCCGCAGCTTTCTCCTGAAGAAGACGTTCAGCAGCCTCACACTGTCTCGCAAGGTTTTCCAGTTTAGCAATGCGATCAACATACTCCTTTTCTTTCTTCTCAAACGCAACACGTGCCTATTGAGCTTCCTCAGCAATCTCTGTCTTCTCACCAGACAAACGCACAATAGCGTCACGTTGAGTTTTCAGCTCGGCATTAGTGCGCTCACACGCAGCTTCCCAATTTTTCTGTTTGTCAACATTGACTTGCTTCTCTTGGGCAAGTTTCTCTTCTGCATCAGATACCCTCCACATCAACCCCTTCTTCTCAACATTAAATTTTTCTCTCTCTTCCGCGAATAGCTTCTTTTCATTTTCAAACTCAAGAGTGTCCTCCCCCATCAGCTTCCACTCACGGACAATCTCCTGAGAAGTAGACAAGAAGTTAACCCCGACACGAACGTGATCATCCAACAGTTCTAACCGGCGGCGCTTCTTCTGAAATAACCTTTCAGCTGGGGGGAGAGACAGAGAGAAAAACTCATGACAGTTGTCCAGATCATTCATCCTGGAACCCTGGGTTAGATTCTAGCGGGGGGCATGAGGAAGATCATCACAAGCAGGATTCTGTGTATCAAAAGAATCAACACGAACATTCTCAAACTGGGGGCTGCGGACAACACCTGCAGTAGCCCCACCACCGTCACCCGGAGGGCGTTTAGTGTAAATGGTTTGATGTGGAGCAGTTTGACTAGATTCCACCATATCGTCAGCACCCTTACCCCTAACACCACCACCTCCACCATCGCCACCAGCAGTACCACCACCTCCTTCACCCACCTGCTCAGCATAAACATCGTCTTCTTTCCTCTTCTCACCAGAAGTATCACGAGGAGGAGTCAACCCAAACGTCCTCGAGGGCGGAGATCCTGGAGGAGTGATTTTCGAAAGGTCAATTTTGTGTGAAGTCTTGGCTGGCTTGGCACCTGCTCCAAGACGAGCATCACATTTAGAAAAAAAAGCAAGAAACCATAAAAGACAAACGGGAAAACTGATAAAACGAGTACCAGAAGCTTCATAAATTTTCTCCAACATATTCCCTTGTTTCTGAGTAAAAACGCCTAGATCAACCTCCGATTCCGAAGGAGCTGGAGGAGTCTCCTTCCGAAACTTAGCCTTTTTTGAAGCAAGAAGAGCAGCAGCCTGCTCGTCAAGTTTCCGTTTGTGGTCAGCAACAACCTTTTTCTTCATAAGTTCCATTAAGGTAGCACCGTCGTCCGGATCAGATCCACGATGTTTCTCTCCGCTCCCTAAACCGGACAACGTATCAGAAACTACAACGTAATCTAGGACGGGGAGAGTAGAAGGTTGCTTATGAGGAGTTTCAGCAGCATGTTCCTCAGCCTTCTTCCCTTTCCCTTCTGGTTTGTCAGCTTTCATTTTTCCCCTCGTCTCCAACTGCTCAGCAGTCTCAACAGGAATTTCGACGTCTTCATCAATAGGTTCGTTCACCGGCTCGTGCACAACTCCTTGCGCCGGACCTGCACGCGGGGAACGAGAAGTTAGGCCGTCAAAAAATTTGCCAGACCCATCACTCGAGAGAACAATAACTTCCTCTCGAATAAGATCGAAAGCATCATCATCATCCTCATTATCTTCACCTAAGGCAGCGTTGGCATAGACGGTAAAACTCTCGCTGGATGGATGCATGAAACGACCGCGAATCTGATCCAACCAGGGTTGTTTCTCAGCCTTTTGTATCGCCTCGACCATGGCACCACCGGCTCTCAGGTCCAGAACATTCAGCAAGGTGTAACTCACTGCAAAAGACACGAAGATGAGAAACACAACAACAAACAAAAAAAACGAGATAAGACAAAAAAGCTGTGGGACGACACGTACGTTTACCCTGATAACCATATACGGGGACCCCCAAAGGATGTTTTGGAACCCACAACATACTCATCCCGGCACCCACCAACGCCATCTCCTCAAGTTGAAGAATAGGAGTAGCTTTATGAGTCAACTTTTTATACCAGGCCTGTTCAGCGAAATCTGCAACCACATCAACCTTAGGGATACCCTCATCCACCGACCGGTAATGCATATCCATAGGGATAACACCTCGGTGAATATAGAAAAACTTTTGTTTCCAGTCATGAAGACTCTTCAAGGGAACAGAACAAACTGGAGCAACGCCGGTACGAGCACTAAAGGAGTAAAAACCACTAGTATACGTCACAGTATAGAAGACGTTGAACAGCGCGAACGTCGGTTCCAGACGGTTAGCCATACACACAAACTCAAAATGGGTAATACGGGGAAGCCCAATCGCATTGATCTGAGAGATATGGAGCCCATAGTTCCTCAACACCTCCCCGGTAAACCTGGTCATCGGTAGCCTGAAGTTGCCCTCCCGGAAGAAAGCAGCATATAAAGTAATATAACCTAGAGGGGCATCCATGGCAGTAGATCCTGGGGTTGGGAACTGAGCACCCCACTCAGAACGGAAACCCATCTCCTGTATCAGATTATGAAACTCATCCTCCTTTCACCCTATAGTCGCCTGATCAGGACCTGGTAGATTCTTGCCCTTGTTTCTCCTTTTCCTGGAAGAAGGATTTGCTCCAGACATAATCAAAGAATAATATGAGTGAACTCTAGAAGAAGGGTGAAAGAAGATGAAGAAATGGGAAAGAAATCAGGAATTCAAATTTTGAAAAAGTGGAGAAAAAGAGGAACCGCCTTGATATTTATACCCATCGCATTTAATGCGATGGGTAGGGGGCCGTCAGAATCCAGAAAAGCATTCAATGGGGGAGAGACACGTCAGAGGAGAGAGAAGACGACATCTCTTTTCTCGGAGCAGGTAAACAGACGCCTGACACTATTGACAGAAAGTAACTGACATTACTGAAAAGGCGCCTGTTCACCTCCGATAAGACAGGGGACACCAGACCGTCACGTCAGCTCCTCCTTTCCAAGACAACCAAACTTCCTTCAGAGGGAATCAACAAGTTCCTTTGCGCCATGCGTCCATT
The DNA here is from genome assembly GCA_030545235.1 of Helianthus tuberosus. Lineage (NCBI taxonomy): Eukaryota > Viridiplantae > Streptophyta > Magnoliopsida > Asterales > Asteraceae > Helianthus > Helianthus tuberosus. The sequence continues at coordinate 12,872,836 of CM060435.1, forward strand.
TGGCTCAACCTTTTTTAAGTTGCCAAAACCCATGCGCCATGCTTCCATTTGGCTCAACTTTTTAAATTGCCAAAACCCATGCGCCATGCGTCCATTTGGCTCACTTTCATAAGGTGCCAAATCCCACGCGCCATGCGTCCATTTGGCCCAATTTTTTAAGTTGCCAAAACCCATGCGCCATGCGTCCATTTGGCTCAATTTCATAAGGCGCCAAATTCCACGCCCCATGCGTCCATTTGGCTCAACTTGTTAAGTGGCCAAAACCCATGCGCCATGCGTCCATTTGGCTCAATTTTTTAAGTTGCCAAAACCCATGCGCCGTGCGTCCATTTGGCTCAATTTAAAAAAAAAAAAAAACTCGCCAAAACCAATGCGCTATACAAACCACTACCTTCATAAGTCCAGAATCCCTCCTAGACGATCAACTCAACTAGAAGGCACACTGGACTAGGGGGACTTGAAGAGGTATGGTCCCAATTCCTTGCCCACATGGCAAGGACCAAACCACTTTTCCACCCTACATGGCGCTGACATCAACAAGATCATCCAGAAGCCTCTAGAAGCTTCTGGAAAACATCAAGGTGGCAACAAAGATGCTCTATCCGACAAAAGGACAACACGTGTCACCGGTTATCAAGCGCCAGGTAGGCCTGCAACGGATCAAGGAGCAGTCCGACAACACCAGTACGACGTCTCCAAAATAGGCAAATGTAAGCGCGCCACGTGTACCACTACACTGACCACAGCAGAGGAGACCAAAGAGATATTGTAACACCCCGAAAACGGGTTTGGTAATCAAACCGCATTAATACTAAAAGACGGGTAAAGTACCGTTAGTAGTAAAATTAACCCGATGAATATTAGGATTTAAATAAATAAACGCGATGTTAATTAAAAGAAGGATAAATACTTTGAGGAAAACAAAGTATATAAAAGGCCCGAGTTGACGGGACTTAAAATATAACGGGTAGGGAAACACCCCAAAAATGTATAGGTTTCGTATATATATTAAATATCGGTTATGAACAAGATAAAATAACTAGGAAGTAAATAACCTAGTTAAATCACAAGTCTTGTAGCAATAAAGAAATTGGTTAAAATACACTCAATGTAACTTGGGTGAATTAGAGGGGCCATAAGGGACAAACTAGAAACAAGTTTTAATTTAATAAAACTCTCTACACCAAAACACACACCTTGAGTGTGTGTTCTGGTCGATGTTTTCCACGGGAGCAAAGGAATTCCTTTGTTCAACCCTAACTTGCCTAAATCCAAGAAATTGAGAGGCCAAATCAGTCCCAAATCGAAATCCAAGCTCGTATTCATGAACACCTAGTTGAAAGGGTTACAAGGTATGTGAAATTTGGTGCTAATTCTCTGTTTGAAATTCTCATGAATTTGGGAAAAACTGAAATTCAGGGTTGCATGTTTGTTTTATGATGAATTAGGAACCATATAGTGTCTAGGGACAAACCCTAGACAAATACAAGTTGAAATCATGTGAAATTTTAGTGAAACCTATGAACACCATTGTAGGTGATTAGTGGGTTATGTGTAAATTGGTGAACACTAGGATTTTGATAGTTGTACTATTGTAAATTGAATTCTATAAAGCAATTTCAAATTTGTTGATGTTAAAATTTGTGTGGAATTTGCCAAATTGATGTTAACTATGGTAAAGATAACTAGTTATGAACTAGTTAGTAATTATGTAAAATTACGCACACTAGGTGTTTGATAAAATGCCTAAGTGAAAACTAAATTGTTGAAAGTAGAGCGAAAACGCGCGTTTGAATGATATGGTGATTTCGCGTAATATGAAGTGAGAAGGGTTCTAAATATTATGTTGATTTAGACTTAATGTTGTAAACCTTGTGATTTAAAGTAGTTAACTTTAATAAGCTAAGTTAACTAATCATGAAGTCGAATAGTAGTTTCGACATAAGAAATAAGTGAGATGGAATAGTCGTGAATAATTATGACTAATCTAACCATCTTACAATTTACAATGATAGTTTGACGATTAACAAGCTAGGTGAAAGCTTGGGAACGAAGCGGGTCAAACGAAGAAAGAACGACGGAAAGGCATAATTTGGAAGTAAGGTAAGTGAAGCTTACACCTTTTGTAGAATATTTACTTATTCTAAAAGTTTTGATTTCGATAAAAACAATATTGGGAAATATGGATTTCCGACGCAATTGACACGAGTCGGGACATACGCAAAATTTGGTAAGAACCATGATGAAGGGTAAACTTGGGTAAATGGTAACATAGCCGTAAATGACAAGCATACAATGAATCTGGAAATGTTACCGTATGGGGTAACTCATAATAAGGATAGGGATAAAATGGTAATTTAGTAGTGTGCCGACAAATATAAGTAAAAGTTATAAGACACCCTACGGCGTAAGCCGAATTGGGATTAATAACGAGATGGTATATATAAGTGTATATATATATACCATTCTAAATTCAAATGCAAAATGTTTGGTCGTTTAGACCAAACGGGTCAAAGGGTGACTTGTAGTGCCATTTGACAAATGGCAACTAATAAGTATGTGTCAAGTCTTATGCTTACAGGATAATAATGGTTTATGGATTAAAATGCTACGAATTAGCATATTATAGAGGCAAGGTATCGAAACGGGTCAATAAGTTGACCCGAGCCAGGTACGTGTAAATATAGTTGTGGATAATATACTTTTTAGCCATATATGTAGCGAAAGCCCTTCGTAGTAAAGGAAGGGCTAATGTTGACTAAATTGCCCTTGAAGGGTAAATTGGGCAAACAACCCATAAAGGTTGTTTAGAAACTTATATTATGATTTTGTAACCTTTAGACGCGTATGAAAATAGTAAGCATAAACTATCAAGGGTTAAATGCCTTAAAATGCATATTGTCGCAAAATAGCATATTTGAGGAGTAATAACCCGTGATTTGAACCTTGTGCACTAGGAAATAATCATAATAATTTGTTTACAATAGAAACAAGGGCCACAAACAAGTTTGTTAGATGAAATCACGAACGGGTCAAAATTTGGTAAAAAGGTAATAAGCCGAAGACTTAGAAGTCTTAAATTTTGTTAATCCGGATGTTGAATTTTAACCCCATTTGATGGGGGATCAAATTACAACACGTAGGAAGAAACGGTAGGTCAAACGGATAAGCGGTTTGGAAGATACGGAAGTTTTCGTGTCAAATAACGGCAAAATGGAAAGGCTGGATGCAGGGGCCACCGTAACTTACGGTGTCACCGTAAGTTACGGTGGAGCTGATATAATTACGGTGGTTTCTCCCTGGTTTACGGTGGGGAGATTCTCAACAGAGACCACCGTAACTTACGGTGTCACCGTAAGTTACGGTGGAGGCCAAGTGTGGTTATTGTTTTTGGATCAAGAGATTTACATTGTGATTTCTTTCCATTATCATTTATCTTGTCTTGTACCGTTATTTAAATTGTCAAAACTAACTTTTAAGTTGGTTTTGAACACAGGTGTATATCGAGAGCCCGGATGAAGATCAAGTGTTGAGCAAGAACCGAACACGTGTTAAATAAAGCTTCCGCAAAATTGTTCCGTCGTTATTCTAAAGTGGCGAATTAATTCATAATATGTTATATCACTTTAAATTGTAATTTTTTTTAATAAACCCGTATTTTTATAGCATGTGTAGTCTTAACTATACATCTAATCTTTGGTATTTACATGTAAAACTGTTAATTAGTAACTAGGGTGTTACAAGTTGGTATCAGAGCCTTGGTTTAAGAGATTCAAGTATGGTGGGAAAACTATGATTGGACTTAAACCTTATGCTCTTAAAAAGGATTAGTGTTCGGTTCGAGGCTTGATCGCAAGTCCGGTAAGTACATGTATATTAATGGTTTGGTATGTGTTGAAATGTTGTGAACAACACATAGGGTTATCGTGTGATACACGTTACCTCAATTAAATGATAAATATAGTTGACAAAAATACGCGCGTTGACGCGTATAGTAGAAAAAGCCTTGTATTATAATACAGGCGATTATTGAAGTTGATATTACTAACTTTTGTGAATATCTTGATTGAAGGATACTTGCCTTTAAAGATGACAAGAGTTGAACAAATTAAGGATATGATAGAGGAACGGTCCGAAGTATGATGATAGGAGCATGCTCACTAAGGACTAAATCGCGTAACGACCGCGAACAAGGTTAATGGCAAGAAACTCCCGTCGGGGCAAGCATTACCAGGTGCGTGTTTTTAAATATAATCGCACAATTAGCAATATGCAACAAACATGAAGAGAATGATCGTTGCATAGGTAAATTAGAAACTTGGAAAACCTGAACAGAAATACATATCCAGGATATAATTTCCAAGAAAACTGAATAGAGGTGTTACTTACTTAGGGCGTGATGTGAAAACTATAAAAAGGTTGTGTATGTCATGTGTTAAATCACTTACTCTGGCCAAGTAAGTAGTGGCATATGATACCACGAGTTTCTTATAGCGGACACATTTACATCCGATGTAGTAAGGGCGGAGTGAATGGGACTAACTAAAAAGTACCCAAATGAATCAGATAAGCAAAATATTTGATAATAATGTAAACGCACAACCGAGTGACGGAAGCGTATTACATCAGGATAATGAGCCCGAGTGAAGGGACAAAGAAGCATGTAAAATGATTTAGACAAGTATTGGGAGGGAGTGTACTTACACTCGAACCCAGAAAACGCAAGCATGTAAAATGATTTAGACAAGTATTGGGAGGGAGTGTACTTACACTCGAACCCAGAAAACGCAAGCATGTAAAATGATTTAGACAAGTATTGGGAGGGAGTGTACTTACACTCGAACCCAGAAAACGCAAGCATGTAAAATGATTTAGACAAGTATTGGGAGGGAGTGTACTTACACTCGAACCCAGAAAAACGCAAGCATGTAAAATGATTTAGACAAGTATTGGGAGGGAGTGTACTTACACTCGAACCCAGAAAACGCAAACATGTAAAATGATTTAGACAAGCTTTGGGAGGGAGTGTACTTACACTCGAACCCGGAAAATGCAAATATGTCCCTTAACGGGTCGTTTTTGGTAAAACGTTAAACTTAAAGACAAAGTCGGAATATAAAAATGAAGCTAGGTCTTAATGCATACCGGGAGGGTTGCAATAATAACGACTTCGGTAAAACACCCGGTTGATGGGTAAGAATTAAACACATGCGTAAACCAAGAGACGTGAACGCGGGTTAAAAAAAAATCAAAGGACTTGGATTACGAATGATGACTATAAAATCTCGTATATAGAAATTGTGAGTAAATATGTTCAACTATTCGAAGTCGAATGGGTTGAATAAAGAATAAAGTTGATTGTTTATAAGTGATGGATTTCACATTAATAGGTCAAACATGTTGAATACAATATAACGCCGAATGGCACAAATGAGCGCTAGCCAGATAAAGGTAGCGTTAAATGGAAGAGAATAATGAGCCCGATAATGGGATATAACCAAATAAGAATAAATTATGGACTGTCAATATCCTGGTATGGATAATTGACAATAGTTAAAGAGAAGATCCTAAAACTAAAACTTCGGTTTTAGTAAGAAATAATGTTTTTACAAACATAAATTCTGATAGGAATTTAAATAGTAAGCATGAAGGATACAAGTTTTGACACTAATAAGCGCAAGAAGATATATTCGAAAAAGTGATGATTTCGAAAATAAAATGTTGATATGAATTAAACATGATGTGACACGATCACGGTCAAGAAATGCAATATGAGATAGAATCACATTATAACCAGGCGAGCGGTAAAAAGTAACTGGACTAATAAGTCTAATTAGTGAGACCGTCAAGGTCATTTAAATAAATTTGGTTTGCTTGTAAGCGGTAGGTTCGGTATGACTGAACCGAATAAATAAATTTGAAGACAAAAGAAATTGCTGCTAAAAGTGAAAGATTTCACTAAAGACCTTTAAACGGGTCAAAATAACGGATTCATAAAGAATTCGATAGTATATGAAAGCGATGGATATCACTAAGTTAACTAAACTAGTGGAAATAACGAGATTATGTTATTTTAAGTTGCACTACGTCGTATGAGATACGTAGACAATTAGTGACCAAAAAGATGTTACCATACTTATCTGGTAATACTAACAATTGGTTAAAAGTATAAGTAATGTTTAAAAGATTTCTCGGATTAAATACATTGAGTTTAAACTCAATGAATTATGTAAGAAAAGGTTTCGAGGACGAAACCTCTTTAAGGGGGGTAGACTTGTAACACCCCGAAAACGGGTTTTGTAATCAAACCGCATTAATACTAAAAGACGGGTAAAGTACCGTTAGTAGTAAAATTAACCCGATGAATATTAGGATTTAAATAAATAAACGTGATGTTAATTAAAAGAAGGATAAATACTTTGAGGAAAACAAAGTATATAAAAGGTCCGAGTTGACGGGACTTAAAATATAACGGGTAGGGAAACACCCCAAAAATGTATAGGTTTCGTATATATATTAAATATCGGTTATGAACAAGATAAAATAACTAGGAAGTAAATAACCTAGTTAAATCACAAGTCTTGTAGCAATAAAGAAATTGGTTAAAATACACTCAATGTAACTTGGGTGAATTAGAGGGGCCATAAGGGACAAACTAGAAACAAGTTTTAATTTAATAAAACTCTCTACACCAAAACACACACCTTGAGTGTGTGTTCTGGTCGATGTTTTCCAAAGGAGCAAAGGAATTCCTTTGTTCAACCCTAACTTGCCTAAATCCAAGAAATTGAGAGGCCAAATCAGTCCCAAATCGAAATCCAAGCTCGTATTCATGAACACCTAGTTGAAAGGGTTACAAGGTATGTGAAATTTGGTGCTAATTCTCTGTTTGAAATTCTCATGAATTTGGGAAAAACTGAAATTCAGGGTTGCATGTTTGTTTTATGATGAATTAGGAACCATATAGTGTCTAGGGACAAACCCTAGACAAATACAAGTTGAAATCATATGAAATTTTAGTGAAACCTATGAACACCATTATAGGTGATTAGTGGGTTATGTGTAAATTGGTGAACACTAGGATTTTGATAGTTGTACTAGTGTAAATTGAATTCTATAAAGCAATTTCAAATTTGTTGATGTTAAGATTTGTGTGGAATTTGCTAAATTGATGTTAACTATGGTAAAGATAACTAGTTATGAACTAGTTAGTAAATATGTAAAATTATGCACACTAGGTGTTTGATAAAATGCCTAAGTGAAAACTAAAGTGTTGAAAGTAGAGCGAAAACGCGCGTTTGAATGATATGGTGATTTCGCGTAATATGAAGTGAGAAGGGTTCTAAATATTATGTTGATTTAGACTTAATGTTGTAAACCTTGTGATTTAAAGTAGTTAACTTTAATAAGCTAAGTTAACTAATCATGAAGTCGAATAGTAGTTTCGACATAAGAAATAAGTGAGATGGAATAGTCGTGAATAATTATGACTAATCTAACCATCTTACAATTTACAATGATAGTTTGACGATTAACAAGCTAGGTGAAAGCTTGGGAACGAAGCGGGTCAAACGAAGAAAGAACGACAGAAAGGCATAATTTGGAAGTAAGGTAAGTGAAGCTTACACCTTTTGTAGAATATTTACTTATTCTAAAAGTTTTGATTTCGATAAAAACAATATTGGGAAATATGGATTTCCGACGCAATTGACACGAGTCGGGACATACGCAAAATTTGGTAAGAACCATGATGAAGGGTAAACTTGGGTAAATGGTAACATAGCCGTAAATGACAAGCATACAATGAATCTGGAAATGTTACCGTATGGGGTAACTCATAATAAGGATAGGGATAAAATGGTAATTTAGTAGTGTGCCGACAAATATAAGTAAAAGTTATAAGACACCCTACGGCGTAAGCCGAATTGGGTTTAATAACGAGATGGTATATATAAGTGTATATATATACCATTCTAAATTCAAATGCAAAATGTTTGGTCGTTTAGACCAAACGGGTCAAAGGGTGACTTGTAGTGCCATTTGACAAATGGCAACTAATAAGTATGTGCCAAGTCTTATGCTTACAGGATAATAATGGTTTATGGATTAAAATGCTACGAATTAGCATATTATAGAGGCAAGGTATCGAAACGGGTCAATAAGTTGACCCGAGCCAGGTACGTGTAAATATAGTTGTGGATAATATACTTTTTAGCCATATATGTAGCGAAAGCCCTTCGTAGTAAAGGAAGGGCTAATGTTGACTAAATTGCCCTTGAAGGGTAAATTGGGCAAACAACCCATAAAGGTTGTTTAGAAACTTATATTATGATTTTGTAACCTTTAGACGCGTATGAAAATAGTAGGCATAAACTATCAAGGGTTAAATGCCTTAAAATGCATATTGTCGCAAAATAGCATATTTGAGGAGTAATAACCCGTGATTTGAACCTTGTGCACTAGGAAATAATCATAATAATTTGTTTACAATAGAAACAAGGGCCACAAACAAGCTTGTTAGATGAAATCACGAACGGGTCAAAATTTGGTAAAAAGGTAATAAGCCGAAGACTTAGAAGTCTTAAATTTTGTTAATCCGGATGTTGAATTTTAACCCCATTTGATGGGGGATCAAATTACAACACGTAGGAAGAAACGGTAGGTCAAACGGATAAGCGGTTTGGAAGATACGGAAGTTTTCGTGTCAAATAACGGCAAAATGGAAAGGCTGGATGCAGGGGCCACCGTAACTTACGGTGTCACCGTAAGTTACGGTGGAGCTGATATAATTACGGTGGTTTCTCCCTGGTTTACGGTGGGGAGATTCTCAACAGAGACCACCGTAACTTACGGTGTCGGTTATTGTTTTTGGATCAAGAGATTTACATTGTGATTTCTTTCCATTATCATTTATCTTGTCTTGTACCGTTATTTAAATTGTCAAAACTAACTTTTAAGTTGGTTTTGAACACAGGTGTATATCGAGAGCCCGGATGAAGATCAAGCGTCGAGCAAGAACCGAACACGTGTTAAATAAAGCTTCCGCAAAATTGTTCCGTCGTTATTCTAAAGCGGCGAATTAATTCATAATATGTTATATCACTTTAAATTGTAAAAAAATTTAATAAACCCGTATTTTTATAGCATGTGTAGTCTTAACTATACATCTAATCTTTGGTATTTACATGTAAAACTGTTAATTAGTAACTAGGGTGTTACAGATATTCCCCTTGGTCGGACAGCTGGCGCGCAACCACAACTGGCACTGCTGCTCCTCCCTCTTTCACCCTCCGGTTATAAATAGGACCCTTCATCATCCAGGTTGAATCATCTTGCTCTCTTTACTCTCACCCTTAACACACACTGTTTATTCTTCTTCGGAACAGTACTTATTCTCACGCCGGAGCCTGGTTAAGAGGGAAACCCCCATATTCCCCTCTTAACGAGACTAACGGTGTTGCTGTTTTGCAGGACTCAGGTCGTTCCGACGAGTGAGAAAGGAGATTGAACCCACAAAGGAAATAACCCCACAGATTAACCCTGGTGTTAGCCTGTGTTTCATCAGATAGCAATAAGTTTATTAAAATGCATGTGATATAAAAATTATACCAAAAGACAATAAAATGTGCATTATACACTTTTAAGTTGTGTATAAACACTCAAGTTTGGTAAAGTAAAAATAAAAAATTATTTAAATTACTGTAGCTAACTTTTAACTTGTGTATAAACACTCTTGAGTTTGGTAAAGTAAAAAGAAAAATAGAAAAAATATTTAAATTACTGTAGCCAAGATTGCATTTTAAATTTCAATTAATTAATAATCATCATCATACTCTGTAAATCCCACCAATAGCAAAGTTAAGTTAGGGTTTGAGGAGGGTAAGATGTAGACAACCTTATCTCTACCCCGAAGGAAGAGAGAGGCTGCTTCCAGTGAGACTCTCGGCTCGATTGTAGTTTTGCATCAAACCTTGGACATAAGACACATAACACTCGGCAATTAAGACAAAGGACAACTAGTGCATGTACTCCATTGTCTTTCGGCTATCAACGTTACCACATGATGCATGATTAACCACCCCCTCTTTTAACATTATTTTCACAAAATTAGTAAAATAACGTTAAAATTAGTGCACTTTTACTTTTGCCCCCCCCCCGAACGCCCACACATATATACATTATATGCGCACACCACAAGTGGTGCGTATAAGATTGCATTTTAACATATTGATATAATAACACACCAGTAATATTTCAAAAAGAAGATTAGAATACGATAAATGTGGTAACATAATAAAGAATTAATAATCTTAAAGATCATCAACGGATTTTGGTTGTGGACCCTGTGTTATGTGTCGTTATAAATGGCGAGACATGTTGTAAGAAGAACTACCACTCTCTATGTAACAACCCTCAGTAAAACCAACATTCTCAAATATTTCTGACACCCTAGTATATGTTAAAATGTCCCATTATGTCTTTAAATACACCTTGTATGTAAAAAAAACCGAGCCCGAAATACGTTATAGTAATTAAAATAATTAAAAATCTAAAAATATTAAGCTGAGGCGGGCCGTGTAGACCCACCCCAACCATTTACGCGGGCGGTATCAAGGCTAGAACTTGACTTCGTTGATTTCTTTAGTTCAAACGGGCCGCGTAAGATCAATAAACACGGAGACACCCTAAGCCGACACGTGTCGACATCGTGGCGGACCTACCTGATGAGCCGGACAAGCTACGCGTTGACCCAGCTTTGACGCGGGCCGCGTAAGCCTTGTGCTTGTTTTACGCGGGGCGCGTAAGGACCAGATTTCAGCACTATATAAGAAGGCAACGGGTTTTCGTTTTCCGTCGCTCATTCTTTTGTTTCTTAAACGAATTCTGAAGTAGTAGAAGTAATACGCGGGTATTATATCCCCCTAATTAGCGAGGTTCTGCTCCGTTGTAAGTGTTATAACCCCGGTTTCATAATAGATATGCTGCCCGGTTGATTTAGGGTTCCGTAATAACTGTCGTGGTTCTGCCCGACGTAGTTGTTGGAATGCCGTCTCGGGGAGGGTATCATTAATATTTTCAAAGGGTTATGATACTAACCTAGGTACATTTGTGTAAATTATAGATTATTCCCAGGAAACCCTTACGCGAAGTCTAAGATAGCAATGTGAGTTTATCCTCTTTTTGATAATCTTTTTGATAATAATTTACAAAACCTTAAATGCTTAATAATGTAATTAAGTAGTGATTGAGTCTTTGTAGTTCTTCAATTACTGCCGGTATGTTGGGGTTTTGTATACAAAATTTACTACCTTGTGAGTAGTAAGTCGGGGATGACAGTACGTTACCATTGGACGACGAGTTAGCCAATGTGTAATATGACCCACAAGTCAGGATTGACAGTACTGAATGAGTAATTGTGTAGAAATAAACAATGTGATCGCTCTCAATACTGTTTTAATTGATAAAATGTTTCTTGATTAAACTGGGATTCACTCACCAGTATTTCCCACTGACAAATGTTTTTAAAACGCGTTTCAGGTAACACAATGTGACAACCAATTAGTAAAAAGCCAGCTGGACAGCACTGAAGGCTTGGGAAAAATGTGGCTATAAAAGTTACCTAATAAATGATGTTTTAAATTCAATAAAATAGGATTTATCCCTATAAATGTATTGAAATAAGAAACTTGGGTTTTACTCATGTGATTATTAATATCAAATATGGTGGTTTTACTCTGATAATCATTTCCTAACTACGGTCCTGATGTAAATTCCACTGCCAAATTAACTAACCTGATACCACCAAAATTCTGAGTTCGCGTTCGCCCGTTCCCAGGGATCAGGGATCGGGGGTTGCGACACTCTAAGGGGAGTGTTTGTAACATTTTAGGCAAGTATTATATCGTTCATTGAACATGAGAGATGTAGCCTTAAGAGTGGAGGGGGCGCGGGGCGCCCACCTAGCAACTCATTCCACCAACCAATTGAATTCTTTCAACTCATTAAACCCAATTAAAAGCACTTCAGCTCAAATAGGAGGGGGCACCCATCTAGCTCAACCCACACTCACAACAACGTCCGGATTCACACGCCTTGCCAAACGTTCACACAACCAAGTTCCTATACTCGCAAATTAAACTCGAGACAACAACTCAGTCGGGTTGACAACAATGTACCCACTTGCCTCGGGCAACTCTTTAGTGTTCGGAGGGATTACGAGTTATGCGCCCCCACCTCCCTAAAAAGGATTGTTTGACCATATAATCTATAAACGTGTTTTGATGAGAGTAGTATAAGGAAGACTAAAAACAAAGCCAGGTAAATAGTAATTAATAGTACTAATATGGTTATTTGTATCTGAAAGATGATTTATCACTCAAGAAAATAATTTAAATTTTATTAACTTAATTTTATGCCATCTTATTTGTATTTTAGGTGTGCAACATTTTGTAGTCGTCTTAATATACTGTTAAAGTCGTATTTTGTGGCTTTAACTATTGCTATTTTTGAGAATTAAGATTTTGATATGTTAAACTCAAGTTGTATAAGAAAAACATAATATAAACCTTTAATTTTAAAATAGAGGTAAACTTCTAATTTTATATTTTTTTTCTTTACCATGAAACCACCTATCCTACTAAAGCTCATGCATGTTAAACTCTCTGTAGTGGGTGTCACTCAACTATCACATCATCCGATAACGCTGTTAAAAACCATTACGTGGGTGTCACCCACGGGCGCCAATGGTGAGGGCGTTGGGGCACTTTCAAGTGTGAAGCAAGAGAGAGAGACTAGCAGGGGCGGACTTAGTATACAAAGTACGGGTTCCCGGGAACCCAGTCTTTTTTTAATTTTTAGTGTAAATATATATAAGAAGCTGAAAAGGAACCCATAAGTATATTATAAAAGGAACCCATAAACATAAAAGGCCAAGGTTCCACTGGTTATAATTGCGCTTTTCTTCCTAACCCACCCGGGTTCGAATCCCGTCACCTCACTTTTTTTGTCCGTTTTTTTTTAATTTATCTTTTAATTTTTTTTCTTTAAAGTTATAAAACATTAAAACCCATTTAGGGTTATATCAGCGCCGCACACAAACAACAAGCAGCGAACAGATTCAAACAACATCCAGCAGCTCCAGCGAACAGATTCAAACAACATCCAGCAGCTCCGCCAGTCCGCCTCCGCCTCCGGCTGCTCCGCCTCCGCTCCGGCTGCTCCGCCTCCGCCTCCGTGATTACAGTTAGTTTTATATCTGTTTGTTTTATACGAATTAATTGATTACAGTTAGTTTTATATCTGTTTGTTATACATCTGTTTGTTTTAATTGATTATATCTGTTTATATTGAATCTGTTTGTTATACAGCTTTTGATGTTTTAATTGATTATATCTGTTTGTTTGTATTGATTATATCTGTTTGTTTTTATTGAATCTGTTTGTTATACAGCTTTTGATATTTTAATTGATTATATCTGTTTGTTTGTATTGAATCTGTAACGGGTCAAAGGAAAGATTTAATCTATGGTAACTACTATAATGATCTAAATATTGAATTCGTCTTCAACCAGTATGCTAAATTATGTGGTATTGAAATTCAATTTAGCATTAACACTGAAGCTTGGCAATCAACTAGTCAAAGGAAGGATACATGTATTCGTGCCTCACAACCCAAAAGTATAGTGTACTGTTAAAGAAAAAAAATATATGACGGGGTGGGCCGGGTGGCGTAGTTAAAGAAAAAGCATAGCGTAATGTTAATCACTTGTTTATGTTATGTTTTGAACTAGGGATGGTATCGGTACTAGTACCAAATTGAACTGGTACTATCATACGAAAAAAGTGACTTTAGTGATAAAGCCCGACCCGACTCGACCCAACCTGACCTGACCCGACCCGACCCGGACGGAAATTCTAACGTCAAGTTGATGGAAATTAGAGCACCTAAAAAGTGAACCAAGTGAAAAAAAATCCTGGATCCGCCACTGAGAGAGAGAGATTTATAGCGTTACATTAAAAGCCTTACTCACTAACTAAACCGTTACAAATAATCTTAAAAAGCAACATAAGAGAGAAAAAAAAAAGAGAAAAAAACAAAGTGATCACCTTGTATGAAAGACTTCCTTTTTCTCTATAGTAACAATGAAAGATGTTTCATAGAATAGTATTTGATTTACCTACTAAAAGATATGACGTTAATAATTGTTAAGGTTACCTAACATTCTTACAAACATGATAATGGTAGGAGGTTTTAAGTCCACATATTATATTAATAAAAGAATATTTAGCAAAAATAAAATAAAATAATAATAATAATAATAAATTCAAAACCGGTCCAACCACTAAACCGGTTCAATGCTCAAGTGCCGATTCAACCCTAACCTGACCATAGAACTTAGAGTCGAGTTCCAATTCAATTGATCCTATTTGATTAAAAAAAAGACAAACTCATGAAAAAGACATTAATAACAATCATTTCAAAGAAGCCGTATTAACATCACGAGGACGCAACCACTTAGGCTTTAGCTTAGCGGTCAAGAGGAACTACTTCTTATGAGGAGACCACAGTTTAATCCTTGAGAGGTGTAATATTTAGAGGGACAAAAGCGTTGTTGTTAAAAAAACATCATGAGGACGCTTTTGATTTATTTATTTAATTTTTTTACACTATATATCATTGTATAACGACACCACAAAAGATGATATAGGTAGAAAAAACGATGATAAAATTAGCAAAAACCGATCACAACCTTCTTTTAATAACAGTACATTTTACAACCAAACAACAAAATCCCAAACAAATTCATTCATTTAACCCTAGATTAAAACCCCCCTCTAATTATGGTCAAACTTACAAAAATTGGCATTTATGGAGATTGGTTGTAGCAAAATAGTCATTTGATACAGTTGCTAAGAGATCATCAATCCATCCAAAATCATTTCTTGGCATCTACATTCTTCACTACAAAATGCTTTCTCACCCCTGTAAACATACAACAATTCACCATATTCAATACTCATGATCATAATTCATCAAGTTTTCTTTAAATATAATATTAACAAGCTTATAAATCTTAAATAGTAATGTTGCTACATCAATTGTCATCGTGTCTGGTCTTGAAGTCGTGTAGACCGAATCTAGCCTTTCTCGAGCCTAAGATGAAACTACATCGTAAAAAGTCTTTTGGCTTAAAATCCAACTCTATTTTTTTTTTAATTTACGTGGGATTAATTACCACCAAAACAACAAATTACAAACAAACGACAGGTAAACGGGCAACAAGCTGCGCCGCAACCCACTTTGAATTGCAACAACTACATTAATAAACTCGGAAACTGTTTGAACATGCTAGATTCGAACTAACACGACAACAAGACCCGACCTGACCCGACCCGTATTTAAGTATTGGAGCAACTCCAAATGATCAAGTGATTTGCTATAAATCAAATCAAATCAAGATTTAAATTATTAGGGAATTATTAACCTGTACATGAAAATGTCATTATCCTCTCCAAGATTCTTCTTACACGTCTGACAGAATCTTACAAAACTATCCAATGGTGGTGACCCGACCCGAATATCACAACAACTATTCACAACACAGTTATTAAAAATATGGGTCGTTTTCGGGTTACATCCACGAGAGATCACACGAGTATACTCTTCCGAGAGCTCCATCTCACTCAAACACAAAGGACCAGTAGACAATCTTGGAGACCCGGATCCGGTTACACTCGGACCACCCGAAAACTTCGAATTCCGGGTCTTGATCCCAAAATCACCAACTGATTTGGGTGACCCGTTTAGGATTTCAATCTTTAGCTTTGACCCAAACAAAACATTTCGGGTGACCCGACTCTTATCATGTTTATTACAGATATTGCCATTATGATCTTCTTGTTCAAGAACAAGAGTAATTCCTTCAGAATCAAAATTCTCCAATCTGTGATTATTTCCTTTCAAAATCTTTCTGGGTTTTTCTGGGTTTTTGCTGAATCGAAATGGGTTACCGGCAAAATTACAAAACTGTTTGTTGGTGTCAAGAATTGAAGCTGGTAACAGGTTTTCACGTAAAACACCATTGAAGAACCTTAAAGAACCAAAATTCTCAGAACTGTGTTTATTCTGTTCCAAGATCTTCATGGGTTTTTCTGGGTTTTTGCTAAATCGAAATGGGTTGCCGGCAAAACTACAAAACAGTTTGTTGGTGTCGAGAATTGAAGCTGCGAACAGATGTTTAGGTAAGAAGCCATTGAAGAACCTTGGAGAACCAAGAAACGATGAACTGGGTCGGGTCGGGTTTGGTGTAGTTGTAGATGAACAAGACGGAGCTTGGTGATCCGTCATGATCGGTGATTGTTTTGTTACCGATATTGATCGGTTCCTCAGCATCACTACCAGAAGAAAAAAAATGAAAACCAAATTGTTGATGAGTTGATGAAAATAGTATTAAAATGAATGGGTTTTCAAGAAAAACAAGAAGCTATTTGAATTAAAAATAAAACTAAAATTAGATTTAGAATATTCGTATCAAAGAAAGAGAGAAAGAGTGATTTTCGTTTGGTTGTTTTGGGGGGTTTTGAAACAAGATAAGGAAGAGAGTAGAGAGACGTGTGCATGAGGAGTTGAGTTATGGGTGTCAAATAATCTTTTATAGATATTTATCATTTTTAATCATTACTATTTCATGAGTCATGGGTGTTAAATATTTTTTTATAGATATTTATGATTTATGATCATTACTATTTAATAAAAAAATTACTACTTTTTAAGTAATTCTAACAAATATAAATAATATTTATATGACAAAATGACAAAACATTCAAAAACATTTTTATATTCTATACTATATTATAATGCATGAGGGACGAGTATTTTAATATACCCAAAAAATAAGAACTTCTTCCCTCAAAATATATAAAAACACCCCTAAAATGAGAGTAACTTGGTCTTTTAAACACTAATTATATTTTAGTCCCTCATATTCTTACACTTAAATCCATTTATTTTAACAAAATTATGGCTAATTAGTTACACTTATCCCTTTCCACAACAAACTTATAATTATTTTACATATTCTTGACATATTTTATAAACTGTAATGTTTTAAAAAAATCAAAAGGTACCGTGATGACCTACTCATTTTTGTCGATGTTTCGATAGTTGTCTTGGTTAGTATTGTTGTGCGGATTAATATGTACAAGTAGATGATGCATTAGTGTACAAGTGATTAACGCAATGTGTCATATCACATTTTAAATGCTCAAGACTCTCTACGTTGTTGTCATTAGTATTAGTCTAATTATATTCTAACACTTTCACTCCGATTTTCGTTTGATTAAGATTGCTCACTAATTTGTTGCGACAACTAGATTAAATTTCGAAACATTGCACATACGGGTTTGATATGAGATTTGTTCATATTCTGTATGTTTGTGTATTTACTTGGTTGGGTGCACACACTTACATGGGTTAGTAGGTAGTAAATTGATATCAAACAAGCTCACCTGTTTTATCTAATTGGTTGTATTAAAAAACTTTATATAATACCATATTCAACAAAATGGAATTTTAGTTTTCATAAAAAAATATAAAAACGTTTTTAGAAGCATTTTCGTTTTCATAAAACCTTTTTTTTTATAAAAAAATGTTTTTTAGAAGTTTGGTAAATAAGTTTTTCACCAACCAACTTTTAGGAAAAAACTTCATAATCTAAACATAATACATTTTCAAAAACTGAATACAAGATTCTGTTGCATTTTTTTAGGGATTATAAGTACAAAAATACTCTTATAGATAATATTAGTTAGTTGGAAAAAGCTACAGGCTATTTAATTCATTAGTTTATAGGTTCTATATATAGTATAATTTATTATTTTTTTTTTCATTTCAAGAAATTTCTTGTTCTTTAAAATTTTTTATTTACATGTATTTCAATTTTCTGTTGTATATAACTTTGATTTATTCTTCTATGCTCACACTTAACATTCATCTTATTTATTATTCAGTGGTTTTGGAGCTTCAATATTCATCCTTTCATATCTTTACACAGGTAAGTATGTTTCTAAAACATGATATATTGTTTGATTTTGTTTGTTTTTATATTATGTTTAACTGTGAACGTCGTTTTTATATTATTTATAGCAGTAACATGATAAAATATGTAACTAAAATACTTAATATTTTTTTTGAGTTCCCCAAACTACTCTAGCTACTACTAATGTATCAGTTAAAGAGGAGAACAAAGAAGAAACTCATCATCCAAAGGATGTAACAATCAAACAGGAAGAGATACAATAAATTTCAGAGGAGGTTGATCTCGATGATGACAAACGGTGGTGTGACAATATAGATGAGTAGATGACATCCTTGAGATGTTTAAGCCATATGATTACTAAATTGATCTCATCATGATGCAAAGTACTTGACACTTGAGCTTTTAGTTTTCAACTTTTATATTTAAGACTTATATTTCCTTATTCATGTACTACTTTATATAACTTTTATTTATGTTTAAGACTTTTTTTTATCCGTGTGTTACTTTATTGCATCAATGGTTACTTGAAGTACTTGATAATTTAATTTCTAAATTTAATAATTACTAGACATGTGTAATACTTATGACATATATCCACCACAATAATGCTACCATAAATATTATACGACTAAGAAAACTACTAGAAACAGGTGCCGCAATGTAAAGTGTCACTCCCGCCGCATCGCGCGAGCACCCTACTAGTATATATATATGGACAATGCTCTAAACATATTTACAATATGTCGAAATAAGAAAAATGGAGTTAGGTTCGATTTTTTAGTATGAGAATGGTATATAAGATGACATGCTAGTGTTCCCATGGGTTTACCTATAAAAATGTTATATGTTTGTTAATTAGGTATCTATTAATGTATGACGACTACTTTTTATCAACGAATATCTTACGGCTGTTGTTAACTCTTATCCTTTATTTTTCTTCATCCACCACCACCATCTCATCTACCGACAATTAAAAACGCTCCTCCACAAGGGAGGTCGTGATTTAAACTTTGATTTCGAGGATGCGTGTTTCATTGGCTTGATTTGAACGACAAATGGTCGTCAGGCTGGTGACAATTAGCTAGACGTAAACTAAAGATGAAGGTGGATGTAGGTTATTAGAGGAGGGTGACACTTGCATGTTAGCCACATTATCAATTGTTTCGGTTGTACCGTAAGACATACTCCTTTGTTTAAGAGGCGTTATTAACTTGTTTTGTCAGCAAGTTTAAATGATAATTTGCGTAATTAATATTTAACGACAATTCCTTGACAATAACACATTTGGGGAGCTATCGTGAACTTTGAAAACAAGCAACTAAAGGACCTACGGCAAACCTCATAACCATATACCAAAATCTACATGATTTGTTACAAGGAAACGATCATGGTCCCCAGGGGCGGATCTAGGGTGGGCGGGCGCACCCTTTGAATTTTTTTTAGCGTATTCTTTAGGCAAAACACCCGACTGCATCACCTGAAAATATGTTTGAACCACTCAATCGCACCCCAGCAAATAATTTCTGGGTCCGTGATGGCCCCAAAATATTAATAGAATCTCTAGTAAGATTTAACTGGAACCACAAATATTGTCCGTAAGGAAAGCTATATACTAAAGTTGATAAGTCAATAATTGTGACTTAAATTTACATCAACACTTGTCATGTATTTGAAGCCTTTTAAATAATTTTTAATATCATATCGTTTTCTCAATATTAAATACTACAAGTTTGCATCACAATATACATTTTTGTAGAAATAAAACCCATACATTTTCAAGGTGATACGTTTGCATCACAATATACATCTTCGTAGAAATAAAACCCATACATTTTCAAAATGAATTTGTGACACGTAACAAGTCTAACACAGGGTTTACGGTTTTGATTTTAGTTTAAAAGGGTTCGGTTAGTTTGGATGGAGCCTGAGAACACATTTAGCTAAAGGGCCTTGTTCGGTTTGACCACACCTGTTCAGAGGTAGTATGTTTAACCCGTTCAACTTTATATTGATTTTTTTAATTGTGTTCTCGAGATATATTTTGTGCAAATAACTAAAAAGAAAAAAGTAGCATAAATGCATAATGTTTACAGTTTAAACGTAGTTATGTTATATACATTTGTATTTTTTGCTGTAAATTTGTAACTTTAGGGTAGTAATATACAAAGAATAAAATACAATTAGGTTTCGGGTTAATCGAGTACTATTTGTGTCAACCCGTGAAAACTCATGTCATGTTTGGGTTCATAATCATATGTCTAACACGATTTTCAGCTTCGTGTCAAATTTGAGGTACGTGTTGTGCTTGATAAGCCAAGCCACAAACCCACCCACTTAGTTTGTATAGTTTACGCATCTGTCACGTTGAAACAAAATACAAGCTTAAATAGAATAATAATTGTAATTACTTGTACTAGTCTTTCACGTATAATCGTAGGCAGATATGAATATGCGATATTTTTGTGAATTAAATAGCATTGGATAGCTCAGTTTTTTTCAGTGTTGTAACAATTGCTAGGCGCTACTGACTAGCGATTAATCGGGATTAATATAGATTAATCGGATCGGGATTTTTATATGTAACTTTTAGTTATATATACACTACACACACATTTTTATGTAGTTTTTTAACGTAGACATGTTTAAGAGGGTGTTTGGGGTTGAGTTTTGAAAATAGATTATGCGTTTTGAATAATCAGAATCAGATAATTAACTGTAACAAAACGTGATGTTGAAAGATAATGTTTGGATTTGATTATGTTGCTTGATATCACAATAATCAGATAATCAACTATTTGAGTGTTTGGCAAATATATATTTAAAAACATAAACAAGTGAAAATCCTTTTCTAAACGCAAATAATCAATTCTTGGAAAATTGCGTTTTGTTGCAGTAGGGGGGGGGGGGGGGGGCTGCTTTTGGAAAACTGCGTTTTGTAACTTCTAAACGCAAATAATCAATTTTTTTCATTTTTTACTCAAACACTCAAAACTGATTATTTACGATTTCGAAACTCAATAATCTAAAAATCTCCTTCAAAACTCAACCCCAAACACCCTCTAATTCCCTCATTTACCCATTTTTTTAAGTAATTGACGGGAACTTCTGCGGTTTGATCGAATTTTTGCCGACCAGAATAGAACTGCCATTTACCGCCTAGTGTTTAGTTGCACATTAATCGGTGAACCTCTGATTAACGATTAATTGGTGACTAATCGAAGACTAGTCGGGATTTTTACAACCATGGTTCTTTTGCTTATATTATATACGAGTAATTTTTATATATATTTCAATTTTTTTTGTCACATACAAAATGTCACATAAATGTTTAATTGATCACAAGTAACAAACGATCATCGGTTACATAATAACCCGGTTTGATTTAATTGATCAAATGTAACAAACGATCATCGGTTACAAAATAACCCGGTTCTAACAATAAGAACACGATTCTAACTATGGGTGATAACTTCTGACATCATTCGGAACATGACGTTGAAATAATCAGAATTTGGGTTGTTACTGTATGGTTTGCGGGGACTCATTCGGTGAGTGGAGTCACCGATCGGTGACCACACCATGGTGATTGAGTTAGGGTGTTTGAGTAGGAGAGATGGTGAGAAATCGGTGAATAGTCACCGAAGGTGGAGAAGAGCGATGGAGGAGAGAGAGGAGAGAGGAGAGAAGAACCAATAAAAAAAAGAGTAAACTGCAATTTTACCCCCTGAGGTTAGGGGTCATTGGCACTCTTACCCCCCCTAAGGAAATAAATGCAAAATTACCCCCTACTGTTAACTGTTATGTCGCAGTTCTACCCCCCGGCTTCAATTTTCTTGACCGGCCTGTTGACTTGGGGGTGAAAAGACTATTTTACCCTTTTGTTTTACCCCCCAACGTTTGCTGTTATTTCGCATGTTTACCCCCTGAAATCAAATATGTTGCTGATCTGTTGACTTGGGGTAAATTACTAAAATACCCTTTCTTATAACCCCCTATAATTTGTGTTTAGAAGCACAATTACCCCCTGCAACTTCCAAAACCTTTCCCGTCACCATCCATATTCGATTCCACCACCATATAAACAGGCTTGTAACAGAATTCAAGCCACTCAGCCACCGTTGACCACCCTTCGCTACTGTCCCATTTCCATGAACCTAGCTGAAGCCCATACACATCCAGAACCAGGTTCAGATGTCAAACTAGGTTCACTGTCAGCAAAAATGGTTCACATGTCCAACTAGGTTCACTGTCAATTCACTGTCAAGTCAAACAGAATTCAAACAAGCATGTTTGACTTTCATAAGTCAAATTGCACACTGTCAGCAAAAATCATAACTATTGTGTGTATGGCATCAAGTGTTGTAACATAATTCAAAAACCATGAAGAAGTGTTGTAACAGAATTCAAAAACCATGAAGAAGTCAAACAAGTTCACTGTCAATTCAAACAGAATTCAAACAAGCATGTTTGACTTTCATAAGTCAAATTGCACATACACCTATTGACCCATATGCATTGTACAAACCTGTATATGCATTGTACAAACCTGTTTGACTAGAAACCTGTTTCATAAGTCAAACTGCATATCCATATTACCCATATGCATTTGTAGAAGCCTGTTTGACTTTCAACATACACCTATTGACCTATATGCATTGTACAAGCGTGTTTGACTTTCATAAGTCAAACTGCACATCCACATTAGCCATATGCATTTGTAGAAGCCTGTTTGATTTTCAACATACACCTATTGACCTATTTGACTTTCATAAGTCAAACTGCATATCCATATTACCCATATGCCTGTTTGACTTTCATAATACACCTATTGACCCATGCACATTTGTACAAGCCTGTTTAACCCACATTATGAAATATAACCCACATTTGTACAAGTCAAGCTTCATGTAACACCCCGTGTTTTCACGAGTGAAAGTCAGAGTCAAGGCCAAAGTCAACGACCGATTTCGCGCGACGTGACTCGTAGAATTGTTTGTATGATATTTAGATTATGTGGAGTAAATGTCGTACATTGCAATAATCGAATCATGCTAACCGTATTTCAATCGACCTACGACTGTGAACAATAGGAAGTAACAATGCGATAAAGTTAATCAAGCTATGCTAATCAAATCGACCTCAAATCGTAACTCGAGCGGTGTACTTTACTTGTCATTATATGTGTGTGTGTGCCTTACGTGTTACATGTGCATGTTTATTTTATGTTAGTTTATGTTGGGATAATCAAGCGAACTCAATCGAACTCGAAGTCTAACTCGGATCTAACGAACCCGAACCCGAATTCCGAATCGAACCCTATAAGAAGTAGTTGGGACTGAAAGTAATTTAATTAGGAAACCCTATCGAATTGCTCGCAAATCGAAGCCGAATCAACATCGCACCGAACACACCAAAGGAGGTGGCGTCCGCACGGATGGCCAATCCGCACGGATTGCCAATCCGCACGGATTGCCAATCCGCACGGATGACCAGTCCGCGCGGATAACCTACCCGGGTGCGTGCCATGCGCACGGCTCACCCTTTCCCTTTTTGGCATCCTATAAATACACGGGTCACTCTCCACTTTTTCCACTTTTGGCAAGTGACGTCCGAACCACACGCATTCTTCACCTTTTCTCAGATTTCTCTCAATCCAGGTAAGATCTTGCACTAATTCTTGAACATCTTTGATCACTACACCATTCTACACATTTCCATCTTTCAAATCTTCACTTTCAACCAAGAAATCATCCGGATTCGAGGTATTCACGGGTGACGTCATCATGAAGTTCATAAGAACTTCATGCTTGGCTTCATTCCACCAAGAATATCTCAGATCTAAACGATTTCTACAAGTTTTTACAATAACTTCACCTAGATCTAAACTTTTCTAAGGATAAAAGAGTTGAAAGAAATAAACCTAAGTTCTCTCCTTCTTTTACCCTTAAAACCGGTACGAATCCGATCAGTCCTAGTGTTCTACTCGTCAATAGTGATGCCCTAGTTCTAGATCCGGAGTCCTACCCATAGACAACTGATTTCGGGGTTAACCGGGACGACCGTTCTGAGTCGCCGACAGGCCGAGTTAGGGTGGTTCCTGACCAGTCTAGTCACGCGGGTGAGAACACAACTCCAAGTGGTTGCCACGTAATCAGAACGTCTCGATAAACGACAACAGAAACCAAAGTAGACGAACGGAACAACCAGACCATTTGTCCGCACGGACAAGCTATCCGCACGGACTAGCTGTCCGCACGGACGAGCCGTACGCACGTACAGGCCATACGCACGTACAGGTCATACGCACGGGTTGTCATCCGCAAGGACTACCCTTGGGACCCACTTTCCAAACGAGGTTTGAGTATCGACGAACGAGCAATCCGGACGGACGACCTCTGAATGGACTACTCTTCGGATCATGAGATACTAAGGCCTTAAAACGAAAACCAAACAATCTTCATCCGCACGGCCAAGCCGTACGCACGGACAGGCTGTCCGGACGGATTGTCTCTGCCCGCGCGCACAGGCTGATCGCACGGACTACCGTACGCACGGACCGTCGTCCGCGCGACCGGCTTGAAAGGTAGAAACACTTTGGTGTTTTCTAAATGCTACAACGAAAACTCCAAAGCACAAGCCATCATACACAAACACATCTTAGGAAGAAACAATCCACTTGAACATTTATCCACACAAGCAATCTAACCATACGGATAAGTCGTCCGCACGTACAACTGGTCCGCACGGGTTGCCACCCGCACGGACAGTCACACGCACGGATAACTTACCCGGATGGAACACCACCCGCACGCTTCACCATCCGCACACATTACCATCCGCACGGGTAGGTCATGCGCACGGATGACTTCTACTCACGGATAACTGATCCGCACGATCAGTCATCCTACCCACTCTCACTTGTACTGTTTTACGCGTCACTTATCGTTACGTTATCGAATCTATTCAGGCTAACCGTACTCGCTGTAAAGCGCTCCCTTCAATCCATATCGCTGTGAGTATACTCGAACCCTTTTTGCTTTTAGCACTTTTGGGTGTTACATACGTTACAACTATTCAAACTACAACTATCACACTACTCAAGCTATTTTAACGCTTAACCATTAATGCATGTATTACGTGGCTTATGAATGCTTGTTTGTTATGTTTACACATGGAATGCTGTCTACCTGCCTTAGCAACGATAGTACTATAGTTTGGACTCAGCACCCGTTCACACGGGGGTTGTTAAGGATCTTTTACTTGCATGGATTACAGTGGTAATCATGTATTGCGAACTGCCTCGGGCAGTCAACCCGCAGTCATTGGTATCGATGGATCTATGTCGATAACTAACGTGCTTCATTTCTCTATGTGTACGTGCTGGTTATGCGTAAACGAATTCGAACTCTATATGCTATTATCAAACTTGTATGCTCACCTTTACATTTTATGTATTGACATTATTTTAACGTATGTGACAGGTGCTTAGGACGCATATGTGGTAGGAGTTAGAAGCTAGAATAAAGCTTTAGAGCCCAACAAATAGTTGTCTGTAGATAACTTATTAGGGGTCTCTAGAAGCAGATAAACAATTTCTACTTATTTAAATCTGAGTTGTCGGAACAGAGTATTTGTTTTGATGTTGCCTGTAATAACTTGTTTGACTATTTATGTTACGGTATGGGACGTAATGTTTACTTAAATGGTAATGATAGTTGTTATGGAAACTTCTGGACAATCTGTTTCTCTCAGTGCCGCGCCCCGATGATTCCGCCGTCGGTTGGGGTGTGACAAATTGGTATCAGAGCCATAACTATAGGGAATTAGGCAAGACTCGACCTAGTCCGGGTCGAAGTCTTAGAGACCTAGACTATAGTTAAGAACCAACAGACTAACTCACGCGTTTGCGAAAACTCGCTGCTATCATTCACTCTTTTCTATCATTGCACTCGAATTTTCAAGTTGTGAACAGGTAATGAGGCCGAGAATAGGTGTGAAAACCGCAAACTCTCGACTAAAGTTGCCTAATCAGCTTGCGTTTTTAGCTACAAACGAGGAGAATTATACCAAATCAGGAGTGAAATCCATATTTTGATGAATAATCTCCTCAACTTTTATCAAAAACAAGGACAGAAGTTGCAAGATAGGGGTGAAACCCTAACCTTGACGACACGTCTCACTTTTATACAAAACTCCACCAAAGTTCGATGGACTCCAACGGTCTAAAGACACAACCTAACCAATGGGAATTGCGCCAGCGCCCAAGAATCGAGGCAAAGGCATAGTCCTGGAGGTCGTTGTGCAGGATCCTTGTGAATAGTCGAACCACTTTGGTTAGTCGCAGTCTATTAGCCGCAGACAATCTACTTTCGATTTATCGAACTTTATGAAGATTTTATGCATTTTTCTGTTATTTGTTAACGTTTTGAGATACTATTGGTCTCAACCCGACAATATTGCTTCTGCTAAAACACAAAACTACACGACTCATCGCTAGCAAATCAACGATAGGAGCAGTTAGAATACTTTGTACGCTCGTAGGTGCTTTTAGTGACTAAGTATATGTGTTTCTTGCTGTCATGCTTATGTGCTTAGGAATATTGTGATTATGTGCTCTATGTGATTATGTGATTTTGTGCAACTCTGTGACTATATGAGTTTACATGGTACGTGTTACTGAGCTTTAGTAGTGCTAGACGTGTGAGGTGAGATTCGAATACATGTGTTGAGTTCCATGGCGATGTCTATTGCAGACAATGTCGTCTGGATCCCATCATCAACTCTCTCGTCAGGAAAAGAGGGACAGACGCCTTGCTTCCATCGTCGCGAAAGCTGTAGCAAAGGCTGTGAGCGGTGTCTGCGAGAATGCCAGCAAATCATCCGAGGAATCGCGGACTGAGGGTCCTAAAGCTGCTGCGAGACCTTTCAGTTTCAAACAATTCAAGTCATGTGGGCCGAAAGAATTCACAAGCGAAGGAGGTCCTACTGCTCTATTCCACTGGTTTGACTCTATCGAGGTTACTCTGCGACAAAGCGGTTGCCCTGATGACCTTCGAACTCTGAACGCTACCGGCGTCTTTCAGTCCCGTGCCTTGGACTGGTGGACGGCCGAGAGGAACAAGAGAGGGAATGATGCAGCTTACGGTTTGTCGTGGGATGAACTCAAGGAGGTCATGCTGGAGGAATTCTGCCCTCCCCACGAGCGTCAAAAGCTTGAAGATGAATTCTGGCACATACATCAGAAGGATGGAGACAATGCTGGTCTTACTGCTCGCTTCAAACAGCTCAGCATTATCTGTCCTGACCAAGTCAAGACCCCTGAGATGACCATCAAGAAGTACATCCGAGCTTTACCCGACTGCGTCGCTGATTTCGTGCAAGCGGCCAAGACTGCCACGATCGAAGAAACCTATCTGCTGGCCGCTGAGATCAATGACAAAAGGGTCAAGGCTGGGGTGTGGGATAAGACCTCCAAGCATCTGCATCAAGCCACTACTGCTACACCAACTGCTGAACCCACATCGTCAAGCTCCAAGAGAAAGAACAAGAGAAAGAACAGCTCCACCAACAAGAACTGTGCGATTTCTGCTGCACCGATCCAAGCTGTACCTGCTCAACAGCGTCAAGTAGTGGCGCCTGTGGCCAATGCACCGCCTGCAAAGCGTGCATATACTGGGCCACACCCACTCTGCCCTACTTGCACCTATCATCACCCGACTGCTATTCAATGCCGCTTCTGTGCTCATTGCAACGTCTACGGTCACTTTACTGCCAACTGCCATATTCGTCAAGCTCCTGCCAATCAAGCTCTACTCGCTGCCCCACAGGGTCAACAAGCTCCTCCGGCAACCACAGTCAAAGCCAGAGCATGCTTCACATGTGGCGACCTGAACCATTTCGCCAACATGTGCCCGAACAGGGTGGTGAAACAAGAAACCCAGCAGCAACAGCAGCAACCACAGCAACAGCAACAGCAGCAGCAACAGGCCGCACGTGCCAGAACTTTCAATCTCAACGTGCGTTAAGGCCAGGCCGACAACAACGTGGTCAATGGTACGTTCCTTGTGAATGGTATTTATGCTTCATGTTTGTTTGATACTGGAGCCGATAATTGCTTTGTGTCACTCGAATTTGAGAAACTCCTTAGTCGTAAACGTTCTCGATTCTCCTCTGCATTCGATGTTGAAGTCGCTACCGGAAGAACCGTCGTTGTAAACTCCGTTATTCGTGATTGCACTCTCGAGCTCAATAATCACATCTTCTCGATCGATCTCATTCCAA
This sequence comes from Helianthus tuberosus, assembly GCA_030545235.1. Lineage (NCBI taxonomy): Eukaryota > Viridiplantae > Streptophyta > Magnoliopsida > Asterales > Asteraceae > Helianthus > Helianthus tuberosus. The sequence continues at coordinate 12,901,154 of CM060435.1, forward strand.
TGCAACTAGGAAGCTTTGATGTCATAGTAGGCATGGACTTTCTTCGCGAAAACCATGCCGAAGTTGTGTGCTTCGATAAAATGATTCGTTTTTCGCTCGCCAACGGTGATTCATTGTGTGTTTATGGTGATACTACTTCGAAGGGTCTCAAGCTTATGTCATGCCTACAAGCTAGCAAGTATCTCCGTAAGGAATACAGGGCTTTCTTGGCTCATGTCGTAGCAGCGGAGAAGGAAAAGAAAGAGAAGAAGAAAGTAAAAGACGTTCCAGTGGTTCGAGAATTTCCTCAAGTTTTTCCAGAGGATCTTCCCGGACTACCTCCGAAGCGTGATATTGATTTTCGCATTGATCTCATTCCTGGAGCCAATCCTATCGCCAGAGCTCCTTATCGACTCGCGCCGTCCGAAATGCGCGAACTCTCAACCCAACTCCAGGAGTTACTTGAAAAAGGCTTTATTCGCCCGAGCACCTCTCCTTGGGGCGCGCCAGTTCTTTTCGTTAAAAAGAAGGACGGGTCGTTCCGGATGTGCATCGACTACCGGGAATTGAATAAGTTGACTATCAAGAACCGCTATCCTCTGCCTCGAATCGACGATTTGTTTGATCAGCTGCAAGGCGCTACGTGTTTCTCGAAGATTGATCTACGTTCAGGATACCATCAGCTGCGTATACAAGAAGAAGATATACCCAAAACCGCGTTTCGCACTCGTTACGGCCATTATGAATTCGTTGTCATGCCTTTTGGCCTAACCAATGCACCAGCAGTTTTCATGGATCTGATGAATTGAGTGTGTAAACCGTATCTTGACCGTTTCGTCATCGTGTTCATCGACGATGTCTTGATCTATTCCACAACGAGGGCCGAACACGCGCAACATCTACGTTTGGTTCTCGAGTTACTCCAGGGGAACCAACTCTACGCCAAATTCTCCAAGTGTGAGTTTTGGCTGGGGGAGGTTCAGTTTCTGGGTCACATCGTAAATAGTCAGGGTATTCATGTCGATCCCGCGAAGATTGAAGCTGTTAAGAGCTGGGTTACGCCTAAGAACCCGACTGAAGTCCGCTCCTTTCTCGGGCTAGCGGGCTACTATCGACGATTCATCGAAGGATTCTCTAAGATTGCTGTACCACTCACTTCTCTCACTCATAAGGACCAGCCTTTTGTCTGGGGAACCAAACAAGAGTCTGCCTTTCGAACCCTCAAGTACATGCTTTGCAATGCTCCTGTTCTCACACTACCCGACGGAAACGATAATTTCATTGTCTACTGTGATGCTTCTAACCTTGGTCTTGGTTGTGTCTTAATGCAACGAGACAAGGTTATAGCTTACGCATCTCGTCAGCTCAAAATCCACGAGAAGAACTATACAACCCACGATCTCGAGCTAGGCGCAGTTGTTTTTGCATTAAAGATTTGGCGACATTACCTGTATGGTACTAAGTGTACGATCTTCACCGATCATAAGAGCCTACAGCACATCTTTAATCAGAGGGAACTGAATATGCGTCAACGCCGATGGGTAGAACTTCTCAATGATTACGACTGTGAGATTCGTTATCACCCAGGCAAAGCAAATGTTGTTGCCGACGCACTTAGCAGACGGAGCTATCTGCTTAGCACTCGAAATGTTCAAGCCCAGCACAATCTCGAAGCTCTTATTCGCGACGCCCAGCATGCATGTTTCAACGAACGCACCTTGAAGAAGGAAAGAATCTACCACGATGGAGCCCAGCTTGTGAGCAAATCAAACGGGATATTCCACTTTTTAGACAAAATCTGGATTCCCAAGTGAACCAACCTGCGACAGATTATCATGGATGAAGCCCACAAATCCCGATACTCTATTCATCCTGGTGCTGACAAAATGTATCACGACCTTCGATACAGGTACTGGTGGCCGGGTATGAAATGGGATATCGCCCTCTACGTCGGAAAATGCCTAACCTGTGCTAGAATCAAGGCTGAACATCAACGACCCTCTGGCTTGCTCGAACAACCTCCAATCCCCATGTGGAAGTGGGAGAGCATAGCTATGGATTGCGTAACCAAGCTTCCAACCACGCCATCAGGTCACGACAGCATTTGGGTTGTTATTGACCGTTTGACTAAATCAGCTCACTTTCTGCCAATACGAGAAGACTACAAGGTAGAACGATTAGCCCGAATCTACACCGACGAGATCATTTGTCGACATGGGACGCCTCGTGACATCATCTCTGATCGTGATGCTCGGTTCACTTCACGATTGTGGGGAACGTTCCAAACGGCACTCGGTACAACGCTTAACCTAAGTACTGCGTTCCACCCACAAACCGACGGTCAGACTGAAAGAACGATTCGTACGCTTGAAGACATGCTCCGTTCGTGTGTTCTAGACTTCGGTGGTAATTGGGATAGACACCTTCCGTTAGTCGAATTCTCGTACAACAACAGCTACCAGGCTAGCATCCAGATGGCACCTTTCGAGGCCTTATACGGAAGAAGATGTCGATCGCCTATTGAGTGGCACGAGATCGGTCACTCGCAACTAACCGGTCCGGAGCTGCTACAAGAAACGACAGACAAAATTTTCCAAATTCGGGACAATCTAGCGAAGGCTCGGGATAGACAGAAGCTTCTCGCCGATAAAAAGCGCAAGCACAGTGAGTATGGCGTTGGTGACTACGTACTCCTAAAGGTATCACCTTGGAAGGGTGTAGTCCGATTCGGCAAAAAGGGGAAACTCGCGCCTCGATATGTGGGACCTTTTAAGATTCTGGAAAGGATCGGAAAAGTCGCCTACAGACTCGAATTACCGGAAGAACTTAGCAATATCCATCCGATCTTCCACGTGTCAAACCTCCGAAAGTGCATCTACGACCCCGACTTACATGTTCCTCTAGATGATCTACAAGTGAACGAAACATTACACTTCGTGGAAAAGCCTGTCGAAATCATGGATCGCCAAACCAAAGAACTCAGGCGCTCACGCATTCCTATTGTGAAAGTCCGGTGGGAAGGCAAACAAGGCGCGGAGTTCACTTGGGAACTCGAAAGCGATATGAAGGCAAAGTATCCACAGCTGTTTAACGAAGGAGTAATGTCCGGATAAGAAAGGCAAGGTGGCATACATGTAAATAAGGAGAAATCCCTTATAATCCTTTGCCTATAAATAGGAGTGTTAGGGTTAGAGATTGAGACTTTTGCTCATTTGGAGGTTAGAGAGAGAAACTAGAGAGAGAAAGCTTGTACACGTCTTACGAGTCTATAGAATCACGTTAAAATTATACGTTTTTATCTGTTCGATCTCACTCGTGCACGGATTCCGCACGTCGTACGAGTCGGATCGCAATTGAAACGAATCAAACCGGAACCTAACCAATAGAGTCGCAATTATAATATATACTAAGTGCGAATGATCCTCGCAACCGAGCTCCTGCTCAGACACCACTTGTAGGATCGGTTTGACTCCGTTACAATCACGTGTAGTCGCACACGATCGCGGATTCCGCACGTCAAACGTGTTGTTACGCAATCAAATCGGAGATGAACCAGAACCTACAATAATCAAGGTTTTGAAAATGAAAAAAAAAGATTTCTCTCAAACGATTTTAACCGTAAAATCCTGGTTAATTTGACGATTTTCAATGATCCAAAAGAAGGACTCTCACACGCGATTCACGAATTAGTTACAGCTTTCGGCTTAATTTCAGGACGAAATTTCCTAAACAAGGGGAGGCTGTAACACCCTGTGTTTTCACGAATGAAAGTCAAAGTCAAGGTCAAAGTCAACGACCAATTTCGCGCGACGTGACTCGTAGAATTGTTTGTATGATATTTAGATTATGTGGAGTAAATGTCGTACATTGCAATAATCGAATCATGCTAACCGTATTTCAATCGACCTACGACTGTGAACGATAGGAAGTAACAATGCGATAAAGTTAATCAAGCTATGCTAATCAAATCGACCTCAAATCGTAACTCGAGCGGTGTACTTTACTTGTCATTATATGTGTGTGTGCCTTACGTGTTACCTGTGCATGTTTATTTTATGTTAGTTTATGTTGGGATAATCAAGCGAACTCAATCGAACTCGAAGTCTAACTCAGATCTAACGAACCCGAACCCGAATTCCGAATCGAACCCTATAAGAAGTAGTTGGGACTGAAAGTAATTTAATTAGGAAACCCTATCGAATCGCTCGCAAATCGAAGCCGAATCAACATCGCACCGAACACACCAAAGGAGGTGGCGTCCGCACGGATGGCCAATCCGCACGGATTGCTAATCCGCACGGATTGCCAATCCGCACGGATGACCAGTCCGCGCGGATAACCTACCCGGGTGCGTGCCATGCGCACGGCTCACCCTTTCCCTTTTTGGCATCCTATAAATACACGGGTCACTCTCCACTTTTTCCACTTTTGGCAAGTGACGTCCGAAACAATCCACTTGAACATTTAGGAAGAAACAATCCACTTGAACATTTATCCACACAAGCAATCTAACCATACGGATAAGTCGTCTGCACGTACAACTAGTCCGCACGGGTTGCCACCCGCACGGACAGTCACACGCACGGATAACTTACCCGGATGGAACACCACCCGCACGCTTCACCATCCGCACGCATTACCATCCGCACGGGTAGGTCATGCGCACGGATGACTTCTACTCACGGATAACTGATCCGCACGATCAGTCATCCTACCCACTCTCACTTGTACTGTTTTACGCGTCACTTATCGTTACGTTATCGAATCTATTCAGGCTAACCGTACTCGCTGTAAAGCGCTCCCTTCAATCCATATCGCTGTGAGTATACTCGAACCCTTTTTGCTTTTAGCACTTTTGGGTGTTACATACGTCACAACTATTCAAACTACAACTATCACACTACTCAAGCTATTTTAACGCTTAACCATTAATGCATGTATTACGTGGCTTATGAATGCTTGTTTGTTATGTTTACACATGGAATGCTGTCTACCTGCCTTAGCAACGATAGTACTATAGTTTGGACTCAGCACCCGTTCACACGGGGGTTGTTAAGGATCTTTTACTTGCATGGATTACAGTGGTAATCATGTATTGCGAACTGCCTCGGGCAGTCAACCCGCAGTCATTGGTATCGATGGATCTATGTCGATAACTAACGTGCTTCATTTCTCTATGTGTACGTGCTGGTTATGCGTAAACGAATTCGAACTCTATATGCTATTATCAAACTTGTATGCTCACCTTTACATTTTATGTATTGACATTATTTTAACGTATGTGACAGGTGCTTAGGACGCATATGTGGTAGGAGTTGGAAGCTAGAATAAAGCTTTAGAGCCCAACAAATAGTTGTCTGTAGATAACTTATTAGGGGTCTCTAGAAGCAGATAAACAATTTCTACTTATTTAAATCTGAGTTGTCGGAACAGAGTATTTGTTTTGATGTTGCCTGTAATAACTTGTTTGACTATTTATGTTACGGTATGGGACGTAATGTTTACTTAAATGGTAATGATAGTTGTTATGGAAACTTCTGGACAATCTGTTTCGCTCAGTGCCGCGCCCCGATGATTCCGCCATCGGTTGGGGTGTGACACTTCATATACCCAAATATAACCTGTACGGCTGTACAATCATAGATCCAAATATAACCCACATTAACAGTCAGTCTATGATCAAGCATATCAAAAACCCACATTAACAGTCAGTCTATGATCAAGCATACCAAAAGATCCTAATATATAACCCACATTAACAGTCAACTACACTACATATTAACCCAAAACATCCTAATATATTAGAGTTCATAAGTAAACTACACAACCATTTCCTGCTGCGGGGGAAACTGGAAGTGCAAGAAAGGGCGGCCCCGCATTTTCACCACCACGGAAACCACAATCGAGCGGACTGAAAAACAAACCCTCATGTCCACTGCAAACACAGAAAGATGGATGTTTCAATAACCCCTGTTTTTAACTTCTTCACAAAGATCGATTTTATACCTGACAGCAGAGATAAAAAGGATGATCGGTTGTTGTCGCCGGAAACCAGCTGCGTCGGCGGAGGTGTGCTCGCCATTGTGGTCGCCGGAGGTGGAGGTGGAAGGATGGGGTTCTCTGATTCACTCATGGTTAAGTGGAAGCCGGTTGTGGAGGTGGAAGCCGGTGGTGGAGGTGGAAGCCGGTTGTGGCAGTGGTGGATGGATCGCCGGTGGTGGATTGATCGGAGATGGAGGTGGAGGTGGAAGTGAAGAAGCTTAGGGGGTAAGAGTGTGAAATAGTGTTGAGTTTAAGGGTTATTATACTATATAAGGTACTAATTAACGTGAAATTACCTATTTACCCTTTGACTCTTCCATGCTTTTATTGACCGGTCAACATATTTGAGCTTAGGGGGTAGAACTGCGACATAACAGTTAACAGTATGGGGTAATTTTGCATTTATTTCCTTAGGGGGGGTAAGAGTGCCAATGACCCCTAACCTCAGGGGGTAAAATTGCAGTTTACTCTAAAAAAATATATAACTCAAACACCCTAGAGTGATTAACCATACCTAGTGATTGAGTGCAAAATGGGGAGTGGAATGGGAAGTCGACATGGCATAATATTATTGGGTAGAGAATCACTCAATCACTCTAGAGTGATTAACCATACCCCCCACCCTTATATTTAATTGTTTAATAAACAGGTCATGTTCGTGTTAAAATGTTTATGTCGCTTAACTAAATGGATCATGTGTATGTTGCCTTATTCAACCGGTTTAATTAAGTTGGTCGAATCATCAACCCAAACTTAGAATAAAAAACAAAAAGGGTACTCTATATAATTGTTGTAACCCTTTCTTATAACTCGGCAACTCATTTACAACCAGCCAACCAATTTGACTCGTTTAAATAAACGGGTTACGCCATCGTGTTCAGGTTACACGATTTTAAAAGTGTCTGCGTTAAATCATGTTTGTTGATATCTTTAACACGAATAAATATATACAGTGTTGAGTTCATCTATTCAACCACTTGGTCTAAAACCGCTAATTTTAATACGTATAAACACGTTTTAGATGATTTAACATCTTGATGACCTTGCAAGAGCCGTACAGTCTTGGGTTTGACTTTTTTAACGAGACACAAAAGTCAAAATTCTAATCTAAATTTGGATGTTTTCAAGTTTTCTGCTACAAACAAAATGCCTAATGACAATTACATACTAACATACATACAAATAAATCCTCCAATCGATCGAATACACGCGCCATATGTGTGTCGAATGATAATTAAAAACAGGTTCGGGTTGAAACAAGTCATTTCTGCTTTAAACGAAAACTTAAACATCAGTATTCGAAACAAAGGGAAAATAAAATATAAAATTCCGAAAAAAATAACCTAAATTTTTAACTCGACACACCCGAGAATCGTCCCCCTACAACGAGTCATGGAAGCCGCTTTCTGCCACACGGGCTTCTCATTCCCGAGCGTTAAAACATCAACATCCGACATCTTTTTAATATCCGAATTCCACCCTTCCGGCCCAATCACACCACCAATCACATAAATTTCATCTCGAAAGCCCATCATAGCAAACCCGATTCTTCTCTTGAATCCCGAAGCTGAAATTACAACTTTCCTCGATTCCCGATCTTGTTTATATATAAGTCCATGACTCATCACATACAACGAACCGTTAACCACGGTCATCGGGCCTTGAAGCCACGAATGCTCGTGAACTCTCCACCCGTCTTTGGTCAACACCTGAACCGTGGTCAAACCCTTGTGCACCACATGCACCTCACCCCCGATTACTAACCCGGTACACGCCGAGTTATGAGAATAGTGAAGATCGGGAATCGAAACCCAAACGTCGTTTTCTGGATCGTAAATTTCCGCTTTCGAGATCGATTTCCGGCACGTCGTGAACCCACCTGCCACCATTATCTTCCCGTTTACCACACAACAAGCAAACATGGCCCGCGGAACAATCATGGGGGCCCGTTGGGCCCACTGTCGGACCACCGGATCATACGCCCAGACCTCGTTTGTAGCAAAGCTCCCGTCTTGGTCACCGGTCAACGGGTCAACAGCATCGCTACCGCCACCTAGGACAAACAATTTACTCGCAGTAGAAACGACACCGAAATGGGCCAAATTTCGAACTTTTGAAGGAAGTACCGGGAGAGTGATCCAGAGGTCTCGGGTCGGGTCGTAGAGTTGCCACACGTTTTCCGGGTCAAACGCGCATACGCATAACAGATTTTCATTTGATTTGAGTTCTTCACGGGCTTTATATAGCTCGGTGCTGTGAACTGCTTCGCGCCAAGAACGACAAATTACTTCTAGTTTCGGGAAAAGGTAGTACGGGACCCGTGCAAGACACCTGATAGCAACAGCATCGGGGAGACCTTCAATGAGAGCCGACATAACTAACAGCAACCTGCCAAGAAGCAAAAAGACAAAAATACCCTTCAATCTAGGACCCGATACATCGTTTTCTACGATAAACAAACATTGAGTACGCTTATTTAAGCAGTTATGGTTTAAGAAAATTGAAATCCAAGGCTTCTTTATTATTATTATTATTTTTATTCAGAACGACTTATCTCACAAGTAAGTATATAAGCAGTCCCATACGATTCATAGTTGTATCAATAAACACGATAAAAAGGTATACAGTTTTAATAAGCAATCTCAAACAAGATAGTATAAAAAATAAGGAAGTTAAATTGTATTAAGGCATATGAAATGTAAAACTCCATGAGCAGACAAGAAAACCAAGAAAAATCTTATTTACTTACAAGAGTTCGAATTTTATAAGCTCATGTTTCGAAACACGTAAGGGGGTGTTTGGGATTGCTCATAGTTATTAATAGCGAATAGCAACAAACAGCGATAACATACCTATATGCTACATAGCGAATAGCGATATATAGCTGGCGCTATTTTACAAATAACGATACACTAGAAAAAAATGAAAATTTTTATATGTATATTATATCAAAATACCCTGGTATATACGCTATTTTACATGTATATTTAACGAAAACCTAAAATCCAACTATTTTATAGCTATATTTAATCGCTATTTATATTAAAAAAAAACTGAAATCCCACTATTTATGGCTACATACCCCGTAGCGACCTTCAACCTATACGCTACGCTATTCGCTATAGCGACCGCCATTGACAACTATGGGATTGCTTATTATCTACTTATTGCTTACTAAAATAAGCAGTTTAGATAAACAATCCCGAAAATTCTCAAAGCTGATTATCGTTGTATCAAAACACAATAAGCAAACCTTCAAGGGGTGACATAGTGGTAAGCATAGTTGTTACATAGCGAATAGGGATAAACAGCGGGCGCTATTTTATAATTATAATGTATGGGTCTATTTTATTATGAGATAAGCCGAAGCCGACGGCTCAAACTTGATCGAAAAAACAGTTAACCGAGTTATAATCCTACAAAATTTAGATATACTAGACCACAATTAATCAAGAACAAAAAACAGTAGCAAAATGTAGAATCTAATCCTTATCTTGATTATAAAACTATCATCAAATCAGATTGAAATTCATGTAAGAACTTAATTAGATTTACAACCAGCACAATCTTATCTTTCTGTTTGCGTTTTTAACCCCAAATGACACAATTGCAATCACAAATCATCAAGATTTCATAATCGTTCAACAAAGTTAAAAAAACCCAAATCAAATAAACAGAAACTGGATCCAAACAGACCCGATTTCAACATTTTCCAATCGAGATTAATAACCCCACATCAATTGGATAATTGGGGCTTCAGAAAACATACAAATTGGGTCAAATTAGTAACGTGAATCGATAATTGAAGGAAAAACAGCAAGACTTACTTGAAAATGGAGATTTAAGGCAGTGATTTATCGAGAAATGGGGGCGAAGTGGGTGTGAAGAAGAGGGCAAAATGATTATTTTGGTCGGTTTTTGTGTATTTGAGATGAAGAGAAATCGAGAAGGGGTGGAATCGTACGGAAATGCAAAGTGTAGGGATTTACAATTTCCAAACGTGGTTTTATTATTGGAGGAGAGAAGATTGGGTGTATGAGACGACTTGTTAATGTTTATGGTTGGATGAGGTAGGGATATGGTAAAAAGTGTCTAAAATGTAAGAAGGGTAAGAGCATTCTCATCCAATCCATCAAATTATACATACATTCCACTAAAAAACAACTCCTATATCAATATATTTTCACTAAAAACAAATACTTTTTCTCTCTCCTTTTCAATTAAATAATATTATCATTACATTTTTCTTTCTCCTTCACTCACAACCACTTTCAATATATATTAAAAAAATTATACTGGGTGAACAGTGTCCCCCCAAATATACAGATGAACAGTAACATTTTCTCTCTCCTCCACTCACAACTATTTTTTATACCCTTTATAATATAAAAACTACCCCTTACATATTTTGATGGTTTGGATGAGAATGCTCTAAGAAGTGTTTTAAACCATTGGATATTTGATCTAAAGGTTGAGATTAATAGGGTATAAAAATGTAAATTGTGTTTTAATTAGAGGGACCTTATGTAAAATTGAAGGGCAATAGTGTCTTTTTAAATGTTTGAAATATGGTAACCGTAACCTACACAACTAAAAACTCCTACATTCACTCCTTTTTCCTTAAATAACGGAATTAATGATTCACCTTAATTGTAGGATGTCTTTGGTTGCATATTCTTCATACGTTATCATAAAGAGATCTATAATCAGATTCATGGCGTGGTGTTTTAAAACAACTGGAAAAATTGATTATGATTCAAGTCATGGTGTTTTATCTGGAGGCATTGTTCATGGCGTGGTGTTTTATCAATACAAAACATTCCCAGATTTTAAAACACCATGACTATGATTCAAGTCATGGTGTTTTATCAGGAGACATTGTTCATGGCGTGGTGTTTTATCAATACAAAAACATTCCCAGATTTTAAAACATCATGACTATGATTCAAGTCATGGTGTTTTATCTGGAGACATTGTTCATGGTGTGGTGTTTTAAACATCTATGATTCAAGACTATACAGAATAAAACACTATTAATGAGGATAAAACACTATGAAAAGGAGATTAAAAGATACCTGTACATAATATAACACTAATGACTGGGGAATATAACACTACAACAAGAACTTACCGTAAACAATTAAATGTATAGAACAAATCGAATTCAAATCACATCCCTAATATATCGCCTGATATTTTTGGTAGTTATCTTTGGAAATCAATTAATTGATAAGAATGGACAATTACTAATATACCCTTTTGAATTAATTAAGATAAGGGACACTTGTCATTCCCAAATTATTTCTCACACTTCTTACAAAAGTTGGACTTTTTACAGGATCCTCCACCAGTAAATGGTATCGAGTACCGGTACTGGTATCGAATTTTTTAAATCGAAATATTTTCGATACTGATTCAATACCGACTTTTGACATTTTTGGTACCGGTTCAACACCAGTTTGGTACTGAAGAGGTATGATCCCAAATCAGTTCACACATCTCCAGCTTGGCGCCTACATCAGCAGAGAAATCTCAGGTGACAAAGAAGTTGCTCCTCTAGACATAAAGAACTAGATATATATATATATATATATATGGTGAGGTTCTAGAGTGAACACGAGTGTATTTGCGAACCGAGTGAACAAATCTTAGTCATTGATTTAGACACGTGGATGACTAGGATTTCATCTTCAAATCGTAAAATACATTAGTGTATTTCATCATCAAATCCTGGCAATTGATCTACACACATGTATACTAGGATTAGTTCGCTCAGCAAACTACACTAGTGTTCACTCTTGAAACTAATCATATAAACTATTCATGAACATTTGTTTGTTTCCATTTGTGTTCATGAACATTAGTTTGTGCTCATTTGTGTTCATCAACGTTCGCTTTCGTTTGTTGTCTAAAATTAACAAACAAACACAAACGAACACGAACATAAAATCTCGTTCTATAAGTGTTCATGAACACATATATTTCTTAACAAATGAGCATGTTCGGTTTGTTTGGAGTCCTATCAACAATAGTATTGACCATGGAGCTTTTCGCAAATAAATCATGATTAATTTGATTCAACTTGTTGATGTTTTGGACATCATTGTTGGCAAGTCATGAATATATGGGCATAACCAAACTGCAATCTTTAATACCTAATATTTAATGAGGCTGGAAATATCAAGAAACATGCCATGCTAGTAAGTTATAACCAACCCACTCCTCGTAACGAGCATGGTCGACTTTGATCATCCGTAGACGAAGTTTGTGTATTTTTTTAAACAGCAAATAAAACGAGTTAGGATGTTATATATAAATTCACGTTGGTTAGTTTTGTGTGTTTTTCATGTGTTATAATTTATTTCGGATTCTTGTAAAATACAAAACAACAATAGCATAACCAAACTGCAATCTTTCAACAGCTTTGAGCAAACTCCATATAAACTCAATATCATTAAAAGATTTGGACAGATATTCCAACAGACCAACAATATAATCAATAGGCCAAGAACATAGATTAGGTATGAATTTCTAACACGACAGAGAAACACGATACGAACCTAACACAGAATTTCATGTGGCTTGGGTTTAGTATAAACATTAGATTTTTTTTAATCGAGCCGGGGGTCTCACTGGAAGCAGCCCCTCTATTCCGACGGGGTAGAGGTAAGGCTGTCTACATCTTACCCTCATCAGACCCTACCTTTGCTTTGCTATTGGTGGGATTTACTGAGTATGATGATGATGATGATAATGATTTGAGTTTTTTTTTTTGTCGAGAAAATGTAATTTAGAGTACTTATACGCAAAAAAAAATGAAAAAAAAAAATCTATTTTTGGATTAAACAGCTCGTGTTCCTGTCTACCTACGTATTTTCATGTCGTGTTCAGGTTCATATGTCTTATACAAATTTTAGGTTCAGTCGTATTCGGGTACACAACCCGTAATTATTGGCAGCCCTAAGTCCCTAACATAGATCCTGACTCTAGATACTACTGAAACACCTAAACCAGCGGCATCATGAATCATAACAGCTCATAAAACCCAAACTGGATCAATAGAAACCATCAGCTTACCATCAAACTCATAAAACAGCATAGCATCTAGAATAGTACTAGCACCAGCTAAACACAAAGTTAAAATACCACTAAACAAAGGAAAACTATCTACTACTAGCAAAGTTAAACTGCCTAGAAATGGACCATGTAAGTATAATTATTATACTCAGGAAGTTTCAGAATTCCTTTGCCATTTTCTTTGTGGATCGCCTTCGAACTCTAGTAAATCCCTCGTCATCTGTAACCTGTTTAGCCGGTGGAGGTTTAGTCTTAGCAGTTTGTTCAGCGATCTCCTCTTCGGTTTTGGGACGGCTTTTGCAAAGTTCATATGAGTGGCCAAAAACCACACAATGACTACAAACAACAGGTTTACATTGGTACGAAACTCTAAGAGTCAAGACACCGCCAGGCCTTTGGCTCACCGATGGGTATTCAACTTCTATTTTGGTAGGCAGGTTGGATGCAGCAGAGACTTCAACTAAAACTCGAGCAAAATCAATATTTCCTGATTGATTTAAACAACGATCTTTGGTAATCTTGTCCATTAGCAACGGGTGCCCAGTGCCACTCATGATTTTACTTAATCCATTTCTAGTCCATAGCTCTACAGGGATGTTCTGGATAGTAACCCATAGGGGGATCAAGCTCAGTTCAATCTTTCCAAGACGTATCCTGGGCTCCCGTTTGTTGATGAAGATCGGGATATTGTTCACCTTCCACGGGCCATTCTCCAAGACTTCATTCAATCCATGCTCGCTTTTAAACTTGAAATAATAATACCCTGCAGTGCTTTCGGAGATCTCATCGAGATCACAAGATCTCCATAAACTTTTAAAACATGCGTTCACAACACTAAAATCCATAGAGGTACCAACGAAATAACCATAAAGATGCAAGGAGAAAATGTTGGCGGATTGTTTGAGGTCCTCTTGAGATATAACAACACGACGTCCACCATTTGGAGTAACCATCGGCGGAACATACTCCAAACGAATTTCTTCAGTTTCATCTGCGGTTTCAGTTTCATATTTTACAGAAACTTGGGTACGGGTCAACAAATACGCCTTGAAAGCAAAGTTAACATAAGGGGCGATCGCTTGAAGCGCAAGAACAATTGCAGCGTTATTTGTCAGCAAAGCTACTAACAGCGCCACGGGTTTAAACAGGTTAATTTCGTTCAATGGGCCAATCACTCCGTCTTTTAGAACATCACGACAGAACTCCTTGCCCATAAACCTTTCAATAACATTGGGGACAGTGGCCAATTGAGATGATTCAGAAGGGGTAGAGATGGGTGTGGTTTGAGGAGATTCTTTGCGTACTACAGCCAAGTAATAATAAAGAGGGCCCGAAAAGAGCGTATACAGGTCATATAATAAAATAAGCCATTCTATACACAGGTAGCTTACAAACAAATACATGAAAACTGAAAGCATTGTGTTAGTTTCTACAAATCTAGAGCTGTTAGTATGGGTCAATCTAGGATGAGCTATGAAGTGAGGATGTTTGCTTATATAGATAGTATAGATTCAGGAAATTTTGTGGAAAATGCGCACAACGCTTCCACGAAGTTAATTTCTGAACTTCTTCCTTGAGGTTAATTACTTAATTGTATTGTTAGAAAGCGACATTATGTGTTTTCCATAACAAACAGTTCAAGATGAGCTTCCTGGAAATATCATGAGCATTAAAGTACGAATAAACACTTTGATTTGGTCCATGCAAATATATTTTAAATTGTAGTTTTTTTTTTTTGGAACAAATATCATGAGCACTAAAGTACGAATAAACAATTCAAGATGAACTTCCTGGCAATATCATGAGCATTAAAGTACGAATAAGAATATGGGGTATGGGGCGGGGGTTGGGGCGTCGGTTGGGTACAAACGCCCAAGTCACCACCCTGGGTGAGCTTGAGTTTCGGTGTGGCCCCTTGGGCAGGGGGTTTCAGCCCGGCCGTTGGGCGGGCCTAGCGGTCTTCCGTGGCCGGCTCTCATTGGCTGGGTTGGCTAGGCTATAGGTGGGGCTAGGTTTTTTTTTTTTTTTTTAAATTTTGTGTGTACTTTTATAATAATTGAAAAAAAAATTATAACACGTGGCCAACCCATGCGGGCTAGCCACGTCCCGCCATACCGACCCAACATGCAACTGACCAGCGGTGCCCCTTGAAGTCCACGTGTCAACCTATGCCCCAAACCCCCGCCCCACCATACTGTAACATCCCGAAAACGGGTTTGGTAATCAAACCCCGTTAATACTAGATGACGGGTAAAGTACCGTTAGAGGTAAAAGCAAACCGGTGAATATTAGGATTTTAATTAAATGAACCTAATATTAGATAAAAACGGTATAAAGGCTTTTGAGGAAACAAAGTATATAAAAGGCACGAGCTAAAGGGACTTAAGATAAAACGGGTTATAACTTCCTGAACCCACAAAGTTAACTAGGAATAATTAACCTAGTTAGTTATTTATTTGAAAACAATAAAGAAAGGAAGGAAACTTGAAATAGTTAACCATTTTATAAACTTTGGAACTTGAGGGACTAAAAAGAGGCAAACATGAAAATGTTTTAAGTTAAATGAAATAAAAACCAAAACACACACTTTGTGTGTGTGTTTGGTCGATATATGCAGGAGAAGAAAGAGGGCTTCCCTCAAGAACCCTAAACACAAAGAATCCAACTAAATCAAGGAGAAATCAAGCCAAGAAATTGGGGCTTTTAATAAAATCGTGATCACCAAGCTTAGGGGATCACAAGGTATGTAAAATTTTGATGTTTGGTAATATCTCGAAATTTTGATGAGCTTGCATGAACGAAATTCTTGCATGAATGTTCAATGTTATAGTGATATTAGTGTGGGTATAAGTCTAGGAACAAACCCTAGATGCAAACTTGTAGAATTATGCCATAAACTAGTGGTTAACCCAAATAACCAAGTATGAGCTAAGTGGGTTTTGTTGATTTGATGAAATTGATGTTCTAATGGTGTTTATAAACATCATACTAACTCATATAAATGAACTACTTGAACAAATTAGAGATTTTGTTAAGAGTTCATAAGTGACTAGAGGTGGGTCTTGACATAAGAGTTAAAACCATGATTTTGATGGTCAAAGTGTGTATATGCTTATAATAACTGGAATTTACATGTTGATTTATTATTACTTGAGGTAGGAATTGGATGACATGTTGGTTAATTTGGCGTCTCAAGAGATGATGCTCACTAAGTGTTGATAATGTGCTTAATTGAGTCTTGTGAACTTGATAGTGCAATCGTATGTGTTAATTGGCGATTTGACTTTTAAAAAGTCAAACCGACCTACAATATGATGAATACTAATTTTTATACGAAAAGCGTAAGGTGGGAATAGTCATGATTGATAATGACTAAACCTACGAATTATGATTATAGTTTGACGCTTAACGAGCTAGGTGGAGGCTTGTGGAGGAAGTGGGTCAAACGAATCAAGTACAAAAGAAAAGCGTGGCTTGGATGCAAGGTAAGTAAAGCTTACACTAGTCATATAGTTTAGAATGTCCTTTTGTTGTTTTGATTTCGAACAAGACAAATGGAAATTTGAGATATGGTGTTTCCGGCGTGTAGTCGTACGGAACAAGATAACCAATAAGAGTAAAATTGAAATTTGGACACTTGTTGACAATAATTATTGGTTTTGAAAGATACATATTTCGTAAGCCTTAATAGGCCAAAAAGCGTTAAGAGGTGAATTATAGTTAAAACGACCGTGCGGTGTAAATCGGAACGAGTCGTGTAGACGAGATGGCAATAAGCTTTATCTCGCCAATATCATCGGTCATTTAGACCAACGGGTCAAAAGGTGAAAATATCACTTTTTGACAATATCGACTAATGGTTTGATGAGTTGTTTGATTTCAGAAATAAATATCGAGTGGATATTTACATCGCTATTACTTAGTAGATATTGAGGCAAGGTACTTAAATGGGTCAATGTAATGATCCGAGCCAGGTACACATAATAAGATAACTCTCAGTTAAATGTAAGGCTAATGAGAGTTAAACGAAGTCTAAAATAAGTTTTTGGTTACCTTAATAGGTAAACCAAATGTTACGGACGATGGTCATTATATTTGAAAGGCCTAGTGCCCTTTCAAATAAAATCATAGTTAAAAGATCGGAGTTTGGGTTAAACAAGTAACTAAAAGTCATTCGTCGTAAATGAAGGACTGATATTGACCAAAACGCCCTTGTAGGCTAAATTGAACAAACAACCCTTAAAGGTCCCTTAAAGGTTGTTTGGAAACGAGTTTTACAATTAGATAATTACTTAGGAGGAGTATAGAAGTTGAAGGATGTTACACGTTAGTCAAATGGCTCTATTTGAGTCTTTGCCGTAAAATAACGATTTGAAGGGTAAATTTTGGTATATATAAATCACCACATTGAATCCACCACAAATACAGTTGTGGTGGAAGATCCTTTGATAAGAAATGTGGACATATGTATTTGGAAATGAATGAAAGTAATTGGTGCTTAAAATATGCTTAAATACCTCAAACGGGTTAATATAAGCATATTGGTGAAAATGGGTTAAAGAAGGTAAGTAATTCTATAATTGGAACCTAATATGTTAGACATCATTGAATTTAATAGGTTTATGAGAAATAAGGGTCAAACAAACTTGTACGTTTGATAAATCACGAACGGGTCAAATTTTAGCAAAAGAGTATTAAGCCGAAGACTTAAAAATCTTAAATTTTATCAAGCCGGATGTCGGATTTTAACTCCATATGATGGAGAATCAAATTACAAACATGTAGGAAGAAACGGTAGGTCAAACGGATAAGCGGTTTGAAAGATACGAAAGATTTCGTGTCAAATTACGGCAAAATGGAAAAGCTGGATGCAGGGTCCACCGTAAATTACGGTGCCACCGTAATTTACGGTAGAGCTGATATGGTTACGGTAGTTACCTACTGTTGTACGGTAGAAGAATATGAACACAGGGGCCACCGTAACTTACGGTGCCACCGTAAGTTACGGTGGAGATCATTTTCAAGTTTTTTTGTTTTTCTTTTGAAAATAAATTGTTTTCCGGACTCGTTTGGATATGATTTAAACCCCGTAAGACTAAAGCATTTCATGTTTATGAAATGTAGGTACACTTTGGATGCCGGAAGACGATCAAGCTCAACGAAGAACCGAACACGATAAAGACACATGCTTCCGCACTTTGCCACGTTGTAAATTTTAAACAACGAATTCGATCACGTTATGTAGAATAACTTATAATTTGTAAAAGTTTTAATAAACCCGTATTTTTATAGTATGTGTAGTCATACTTACACATCAAATTGTGGTATTTTACATGTAAAATCGCTAAATAGAAAATAGGGTGTTACACATACCCCACGTTCTAAGCACTTCGATTTTGTACATGCAAATATTTTTTAAATTGTAGTTTTTTTTGGAATAAATATTATAGTTTCTAATCATCATCATAATCATCATAAATAAATAAATAAATAAATAAATAAATAAATAAATAAATAAATAGACCACAAAGGGCTAGAGCAATACCCATCATAGGGCTAAAACCCTTTTACTTTATTTCATACCTTTACGATAACCAAGTTTGTAATAACCGAGAGTCAAAATTTTCGAACCAGATCAGATCGAATTACATAATAAAAACAAAGATCATAATAAGATGAAATTGATGTCTTTCGGAAGAACCTCATGAAAGATCAAGATGAAGAACTAAAGTTTGTTGGTTTTCTCTTTAGAGATCGATCAAAAGACTCTAAACAACCCAAAAACAACTAATATTAATAACTCTACAACTATATAAGGTATAATAAATTCATTACTTAATTTAAATCTAAATACTATAAATTAGCAACTTATTTATGCATATATATATATATTGTACATAATGCCAAAATAAAAATTTGATTTTTTCACTTTTAACCCAAAAGTATTCGATAAATTACCTTTAACCCAAAACTATTTGTTTTTTTACTTTTAATCCAAAACTTTTTATCTTTTGTAATTTAACATGACAACGTATTTACTTTCAACTTTAGTCTCCTATACTTTTCTTTTTTCGTAATTTTTTCGTTTTACGCTTTGTTCTAAATGTTGCGAGTTAACATGGTGCAACATGCGTGTGTACGTTCAATGTTTTTATATCGTCTATTTTTTTCCCGTTCGACATCACGTGCGGATCCTAGATCGACTTAGTTATTATTTTCTATGTTTTGTGTTTGGGTCTAATTTCTTCACATTAACATGTTGCAACTTTAGTGTTGGTGGTCGCCAGCGATAGAGTGACATTGATGCTATTTGGCATGGTTTTACGCCCCTGCTGCAACGCTGGGGTACTTAATATTAGTTATAATAAATAATCAAGTGACCAAGTCTAGTTGTTCAAAATCTAACAAAGTAATAAATAACAACCACGTAAACAAATTACGCATATTAATTAAAAAATTGGGCTTAGTGTTTAAACTATAAATTTATTTATTATGTAAAGCATTTAGAAAAAATAACAATAATGTCGCTCGTAAAAATACAATAGTGTCGCTCATAAAAAAGTAATGGTGTCGCTCATAATTTTTTCTATTACAAGATGCATATAATACGCAAATTTAAAGGGTGTCGGGCGTCCGTTACTGAGTATGTGGCTTTGCCACTGGGTTAGAGCATTCTCATCACATTTTTCTTCTCTATCTGTATAATTTAAAGAGAATAAAATGCTCGTTTTACGGTGTTTTTTTATGGTATTAATGTATGAAAAGGTTATGGTCGTTTAGTAATCGTTAGGATAGTCGGCTTAAAATAACCGGAAAAAGTGTAACAATTGTATAAATAAACAAAAGTTGAGAGGCAAAGATGCAAGTATAAAGAGATAGATTTGCCCTAGAAATAGATTAATACATACATTAAGTTAGGGGGTGTTTGGTGTTGCGTTTTCAAAATAGATTATGCGTTTTCAAAACTACGTTTTGAAAAAGCATGTTGGTATATGCTTTTCCAAAATTGTGTTTTGGAGACAGATAATCACTTTTTTCATCCAAACACTTTTTTAGATTATTTATGTTTTATAAACGCAATAATCAAATAATCACTTCAAAACGTAATCCCAAACACCCTCTTAAATACATTAAGCAATAACGTGGTATTACTTAAAATTTAAAATACCCTTATATAATGTATTATAATCTTGATTCTTGAACAGATAAAAAAATCTAATTATCAAACACCTTAGATTTAAATATTACCTATACTAGGTTAGAACCCCGTATATTAAACGGGTTGAATAAATGTAATTTTATATATTAAATAATAAAAAGTTATATCTTTATGAACCTCGTATGTTGTACGGGTTAAATAAATGTAATTTTATATATTAAATAATAAAAAGTTATATATTTAAAAACCATGTGTATTACACAGATTAAATAAATGTAATTTTGTGTACTTAAAACTAAAAACGTCGTATCTTTAAAGAACCCGTGTATAATCTGGTTGAATAAATCTACCAAATAAAAAAAAATTACATCCTTAAAAACCCCGTATATTACGCGTGTTGAATAGATCTAAAAAAGAGTTATATTTTTAAAAACCATGTGTATTACACAGATTAAATAAATGTAATTTCGTATATTAAATACTAAAGACGTCGTATCTTTAAAAAACTCGTGTATAGTCAAGTTGAAAAATCTACCAAATAAAAAAAATTATATCCTTAAAAAACCACGTGTATTACATGTGTTGAATAAATCTAATTTTACATAGCAAATGATAAAAAAAGTTATATCTTTAAAAACTTCGTGTATTATACGGGTTATATAAATGTAACTTTGTATAGTAAATAACAAAAAAAAATATTTTTTTTTAAAAACCCCGCGTTTTACACGAGTTTAATAAATATAATTTTGTATACCAAATAATAAAAAAATTATATTTTTAATAAATTAGGATAACATTTAATATTAATTTATTATTTATATATTTAATATAAGATAAGTAGGAAAGAGGGGTATTTGTTTTAAAAATATATTAAATTAACAATTTAGATTTGATGATAATATTTTATTAAAGTATGATAAGATTTAATATTAATTTATTATTTATATAGTGAATATAAGATAAGTATAAATTTGAGGATACCTTTCAATGAATGACACACGTCCAAAAGTTGGTTTCTTTTATTACAGTAGATAGATTATAACATTGGAGGAATAACTCTTTTTTTGGTTTTGTCTGTTTTTTTAACTTTAAGATTTTTTTAATAAAAAATTGGTGTTTTATAATTTTGCCACACAAAACTTAAATGTGTTTATTTTTTATTAGTTTTGTATAATGCTTTTTCCCTTATTTGGTCATCATTTGGTTGTTACGTAGCACGCTGTTTGATGGTCATATTTGATCCCTTACGTTATTTTTACCGCATCGACTTTCTAATCTGTGTCGATATACATTCAAGTTCGTCTACGTTTTACGTCACGTGAGTCAACTGGTGTTAGAAGTTCGTGTTTTTATTCTACGCTTTTCTCAGTTTTGGTCTCGTTCAGTTACTACCTGGCATGGTTTTAGCCCCTATAATGTTAGTAGCTAGGTAGCACTATACCCCCCTTCCCGCAACGCTGGAGCTAACACTAGTATATATCCTAAAAGAACAGATGAAAAGCTACAATATAGTTTTCTGGTTGAATAAATCTACCAAATAATAAAAAAATTACATCCTTAAAACCCCGTATATTACACGTGTTGAATAGATTTAGAAAAGAGTTATATCTTTAAAAACCATGTGTATTACACAAATTAAATAAATGTAATTTTGTATATTAAATATTAAAGACGTCGTATCTTTAAAAAACTCATGTATAGTCAGATTGAAAAATCTACCAAATAATAAAAAAATATCCTTAAAAAACCTCGTGTATTACACGTGTTGAATAAATCTAATTTTACATAGCAAACGATAAAAAGTTATATCTTTAAAAACTTCGTGTATTACACGGGTTATATAAATGTAACTTTGTATAGTAAATAATAAAAAAATATATTTTTAAAAACACCGCGTTTTACACGAGTTGAATAAATATAATTTTGTATACCAAATAATAAAAAAAGTTATATTTTTTTATAAATTAGGATAACATTTAATTTTGATTTATTATTTATATATTTAATATAAGATAAGAAGGAAAGAGGGGTATTTGTTTTAAAAATATATTAAATTAACAATTTAGATTTGAGGATAATATTTTATTAAAGTATGATAAGATTTAATATTAATTTATTATTTATATAGTGAATATAAGATAAGTATATGAACACAGGGGCCACCGTAACTTACGGTGCCACCGTAAGTTACGGTGGAGATCATTTTCAAGTTTTTTTGTTTTTCTTTTGAAAATAAATTGTTTTCCGGACTCGTTTGGATATGATTTAAACCCCGTAAGACTAAAGCATTTCATGTTTATGAAATGTAGGTACACTTTGGATGCCGAAAGACGATCAAGCTCAACGAAGAACCGAACACGATAAAGACACATGCTTCCGCACTTTGCCACGTTGTAAATTTTAAACAACGAATTCGATCACGTTATGTAGAATAACTTATAATTTATAAAAGTTTTAATAAACCCGTATTTTTATAGTATGTGTAGTCATACTTACACATCAAATTGTGGTATTTTACATGTAAAATCGCTAAATAGAAAATAGGGTGTTACACATACCTCACGTTCTAAGCACTTCGATTTTGTACATGCAAATATTTTTTAAATTGTAGTTTTTTTGGAATAAATATTATAGTTTCTAATCATCATCATAATCATCATAAATAAATAAATAAATAAATAGACCACAAAGGGCTAGAGCAATACCCATCATAGGGCTAAAACCCTTTTACTTTATTTCATACCTTTACGATAACCAAGTTTGTAATAACCGAGAGTCAAAATTTTCGAACCGGATCAGATCGAATTACATAATAAAAACAAAGATCATAATAAGATGAAATTGATGTCTTTCGGAAGAACCTCATGAAAGATCAAGATGAAGAACTAAAGTTTGTTGGTTTTCTCTTTAGAGATCGATCAAAAGACTCTAAACAACCCAAAAACAACTAATATTAATAACTCTACAACTATATAAGGTATAATAAATTCATTACTTAATTTAAATCTAAATACTATAAATTAGCAACTTATTTATGCATATATATATATTGTACATAATGCCAAAATAAAAATTTGATTTTTTCACTTTTAACCCAAAAGTATTCGATAAATTACCTTTAACCCAAAACTATTTGTTTTTTTTACTTTTAATCCAAAACTTTTTATCTTTTGTAATTTAACATGACAACGTATTTACTTTCAACTTTAGTCTCCTATACTTTTCTTTTTTCGTAATTTTTTCGTTTTACGCTTTGTTCTAAATGTTGCGAGTTAACATGGTGCAACATGCGTGTGTACGTTCAATGTTTTTATATCGTCTATTTTTTTCCCGTTCGACATCACGTGCGGATCCTAGATCGACTTAGTTATTATTTTCTATGTTTTGTGTTTGGGTCTAATTTCTTCACATTAACATGTTGCAACTTTAGTGTTGGTGGTCGCCAGCGATAGAGTGACATTGATGCTATTTGGCATGGTTTTACGCCCCTGCTGCAACGCTGGGGTACTTAATATTAGTTATAATAAATAATCAAGTGACCAAGTCTAGTTGTTCAAAATCTAACAAAGTAATAAATAACAACCACGTAAACAAATTACGCATATTAATTAAAAAATTGGGCTTAGTGTTTAAACTATAAATTTATTTATTATGTAAAGCATTTAGAAAAAATAACAATAATGTCGCTCGTAAAAATACAATAGTGTCGCTCATAAAAAAGTAATGGTGTTGCTCATAATTTTTTCTATTACAAGATGCATATAATACGCAAATTTAAAGGGTGTCGGGCGTCCGTTACTGAGTATGTGGCTTTGCCACTGGGTTAGAGCATTCTCATCACATTTTTCTTCTCTATCTGTATAATTTAAAGAGAATAAAATGCTCGTTTTACGGTGTTTTTTTATGGTATTAATGTATGAAAAGGTTATGGTCGTTTAGTAATCGTTAGGATAGTCGGCTTAAAATAACCGGAAAAAGTGTAACAATTGTATAAATAAACAAAAGTTGAGAGGCAAAGATGCAAGTATAAAGAGATAGATTTGCCCTAGAAATAGATTAATACATACATTAAGTTAGGGGGTGTTTGGTGTTGCGTTTTCAAAATAGATTATGCGTTTTCAAAACTACGTTTTGAAAAAGCATGTTGGTATATGCTTTTCCAAAATTGTGTTTTGGAGACAGATAATCATTTTTTCATCCAAACACTTTTTTAGATTATTTATGTTTTATAAACGCAATAATCAAATAATCACTTCAAAACGTAATCCCAAACACCCTCTTAAATACATTAAGCAATAACGTGGTATTACTTAAAATTTAAAATACCCTTATATAATGTATTATAATCTTGATTCTTGAATAGATAAAAAAATCTAATTATCAAACACCTTAGATTTAAATATTACCTATACTAGGTTAGAACCCCGTATATTAAACGGGTTGAATAAATGTAATTTTATATATTAAATAATAAAAAGTTATATCTTTATGAACCTCGTATGTTGTACGGGTTAAATAAATGTAATTTTATATATTAAATAATAAAAAGTTATATATTTAAAAACCATGTGTATTACACAGATTAAATAAATGTAATTTTGTGTACTTAAAACTAAAAACGTCGTATCTTTAAAGAACCCGTGTATAATCTGGTTGAATAAATCTACCAAATAAAAAAAAATTACATCCTTAAAAACCCCGTATATTACGCGTGTTGAATAGATCTAAAAAAGAGTTATATCTTTAAAAACCATGTGTATTACACAGATTAAATAAATGTAATTTCGTATATTAAATACTAAAGACGTCGTATCTTTAAAAAACTCGTGTATAGTCAAGTTGAAAAATCTACCAAATAAAAAAAATTATATCCTTAAAAAACCACGTGTATTACATGTGTTGAATAAATCTAATTTTACATAGCAAATGATAAAAAAAGTTATATCTTTAAAAACTTCGTGTATTATACGGGTTATATAAATGTAACTTTGTATAGTAAATAACAAAAAAAAATATTTTTTTTTAAAACCCCGCGTTTTACACGAGTTTAATAAATATAATTTTGTATACCAAATAATAAAAAAATTATATTTTTAATAAATTAGGATAACATTTAATATTAATTTATTATTTATATATTTAATATAAGATAAGTAGGAAAGAGGGGTATTTGTTTTAAAAATATATTAAATTAACAATTTAGATTTGATGATAATATTTTATTAAAGTATGATAAGATTTAATATTAATTTATTATTTATATAGTGAATATAAGATAAGTATAAATTTGAGGATACCTTTCAATGAATGACACACGTCCAAAAGTTGGTTTCTTTTATTACAGTAGATAGATTATAACATTGGAGGAATAACTCTTTTTTTGGTTTTGTCTGTTTTTTTAACTTTAAGATTTTTTTAATAAAAAATTGGTGTTTTATAATTTTGCCACACAAAACTTAAATGTGTTTATTTTTTATTAGTTTTGTATAATGCTTTTTCCCTTATTTGGTCATCATTTGGTTGTTACGTAGCACGCTGTTTGATGGTCATATTTGATCCCTTACGTTATTTTTACCGCATCGACTTTCTAATCTGTGTCGATATACATTCAAGTTCGTCTACGTTTTACGTCACGTGAGTCAACTGGTGTTAGAAGTTCGTGTTTTTATTCTACGCTTTTCTCAGTTTTGGTCTCGTTCAGTTACTACCTGGCATGGTTTTAGCCCCTATAATGTTAGTAGCTAGGTAGCACTATACCCCCCTTCCCGCAACGCTGGAGCTAACACTAGTATATATCCTAAAAGAACAGATGAAAAGCTACAATATAGTTTTCTGGTTGAATAAATCTACCAAATAATAAAAAAATTACATCCTTAAAACCCCGTATATTACACGTGTTGAATAGATTTAGAAAAGAGTTATATCTTTAAAAACCATGTGTATTACACAAATTAAATAAATGTAATTTTGTATATTAAATATTAAAGACGTCGTATCTTTAAAAAACTCATGTATAGTCAGATTGAAAAATCTACCAAATAATAAAAAAATATCCTTAAAAAACCTCGTGTATTACACGTGTTGAATAAATCTAATTTTACATAGCAAACGATAAAAAGTTATATCTTTAAAAACTTCGTGTATTACACGGGTTATATAAATGTAACTTTGTATAGTAAATAATAAAAAAATATATTTTTAAAAACACCGCGTTTTACACGAGTTGAATAAATATAATTTTGTATACCAAATAATAAAAAAAGTTATATTTTTTTATAAATTAGGATAACATTTAATTTTGATTTATTATTTATATATTTAATATAAGATAAGAAGGAAAGAGGGGTATTTGTTTTAAAAATATATTAAATTAACAATTTAGATTTGAGAATAATATTTTATTAA
This sequence comes from Helianthus tuberosus, assembly GCA_030545235.1. NCBI lineage: Eukaryota > Viridiplantae > Streptophyta > Magnoliopsida > Asterales > Asteraceae > Helianthus > Helianthus tuberosus. The sequence continues at coordinate 12,927,816 of CM060435.1, forward strand.
AGTATGATAAGATTTAATATTAATTTATTATTTATATAGTGAATATAAGATAAGTATAAATTTGAGGGTACCTTTCAATGAATGACACGCGTCCTAAAGTTGATTTCTTTTATTACAGTAGATAGATTATAACATTGGAGGAATAACTCTTTTTTTTGGTTTTGTCTGTTTTTTTTTAAACTTTAAGATTTTTTTTAATAAAATTTTGGTGTTTTATAATTTTGCCACACAAAACTTAAATGTGTTTATTTTTTACTAGTTTTGTATAATGCTTTTTCCCTTATTTGGTCATCATTTGGTTGTTACGTAGCACGCTGTTTGACGGTCATATTTGATCCCTTACGTTATTTTTACCCCCTCGTATAACAACCTTCCTAAAAGTCTTATAACATCTCTATACGTCCTAAAATACATCTCATATACGAAAAACAGACCCGGAATACTTTTAATTTAATAAAAATCAAATAAAACAAGTTTTCAGTGCCTGTGGCGGCCCGTGACGGACACACCTCAGTGTGCCGCGGGGCGCGACGGCCCTTGTTTGCAGGACAAGTCATTATGCCACGTGGCACATGACTCATGGAACCTACCCCTTGACTCAGCAAGCCTACAGTCGACACGCAGTCCCTGGCGGCCCGCGACGGGCTTAGCATAGGGCGTCGCGGGGCGCGACGGGGTCTGTGATCAGCCCTATAAATGGAGTCGAGAGCTCAGTTGTTCAAACTGTTCATTTCTCGATTTCCTCTCAAAATTCTCTTATAGTAGAAGTAATACCCAGGCATAATACCCACTAATTAGCGAAGCTCTGCCTCGTTGTAAGTATTATAACCCCGGTTACGTATTAGATACTCTGCCCGATTGATCTAGTGCTCTGTAACGCATGTCGAGGCTCTTCCTGACTTCGTCGTTGGAGTTCTGTCTCGGGAGGGGGGTATAGCTAATGTAAATATTGGGTTATTATACTAACGCGTGTGCATTGTTTAATTTATTAGATTATAACCAGGAAATCACAAGGAATTACCTAAATTAGCAATGTGAGTTTATCCTCTTTTTAAATGCTTTTCATAAATTGTTTTTACAAAACCTCAAATGTTTTATACTATAATTAACAGTGATTGAGTATTTGTAATTCTACAATTATCGTCGGCATGTTGGGGTTTTGTATACAAAATGAGTTACTACACTGTGAGTAGTAACATTTCCACCAGTCAGGATTGACAGTGCCGTGGGTGGTAATTGAATAGATGCAAACAAATATAATTGCTGGATTGCCCTCAATGCTGTAAAAGGATAAAAAAATTGTTTTGATTAAACTGGGATTCACTCACCAGTATTTCCATCTGACAAATGTTTTTAAAACGCGTTTCAGGTAACAAAATGTGAAAGCCAAATAGAAGCCAGCTGGAGAGTACTGAAGGCTTGGAAAATGGCTATAAAAGTTACCTAAATAAAGAAGAAGTTTTATTTGAATAAAATAGGGTTTATCCCTACAAACTTATTATGAAGGTAAACTTGGGTTTTACCCATGTGTTTATTATTTATAAAATGAGGTGTTTTACTCTGATAAAATATTTCCTAACTATGGTCCTGATGTAAATTCTGCTGCCAAATTAAATAAACACCGATACCACCGAATGTGCGAAGCTCGCGGCCGCCCGCCTCCCAGGGCAAGGGGTCGGGGGTTGTGACTGGAGGTTGTATCAAAGCTACGACCACTGATTTGAGCCACAGAAGTGTTCTGCTGACATGGAAATTGTCAATACCGTTAGGAAATAATCTGTGTGACTATGTGCATACATTTAAATTAGTATTTTGTGTTATTTGACAATCTGTTAGTTTACAGTATGAGTGATCAAGGTCTGTCAGACGCTTATCGTCAACTGTCTAATTCTCCTAGAGATGAAGGAACTTCTTCCCAGCCTACTCCTTCGGGGTACTCAGCTGACACAGAAGAGGGGATTTTTGTATTTCAGGCGCAAACCGAAGAGCCATTCCCTACCAAAAAGAGAGGATGGTTCAGTCGGGGAGCACATGAGCGTAGGAAAAGAATGAAAAAGTTACGTCATCAAAGGGCTTTAGCAACAGCAAATAGGGAGATGAACACCCAGACTTGTGACACCTGTGACACCTGTGTCACTGCGACCATCAAACAAATACCAAACCAATGAAATATTGTATTTCATACTTTGGACTTGTATAAATATGTGTATCTTTTGCACATATCAACTATTGTTCGATTTCAAGCTTTAAATCGCTTTCTGGAAGGTTATACGCGCACTGATGCGTAAATATAACCAGTTTAATGCAACGAACACTCCGGAATAGTGAAATAGGCTTAGCATACCTTAAATAACCTTTACATAACTTAGAAATAAGTTTTGAAGGCTTTGGTATGGCAAAATCAAGTTAAATCGCTTACAGGGACTAAAGTTGACAAACTGCGAAAGTATGCCAATTTAAACAGTAACAGACATTCCGGAACATGGCCATAAGTTAAACATACCATAAATATCCTTTACATAGCTTAGAAATAGGCTTTGAGGGGTTCGGGGTGCTAAAATAAACTTTTGGGCCATTCAGGGACTAAAAGCGTCAAAAAGTGCACAAGTTTGCATTTTCGCGCATAACTTACGTTCTGAATACATCCGGACATCCAAAAATTTATGTAAGCATTATAATACTATGCTTTAGTGTTTGGCTTGTCAAAAATCCATTCGTCGCGCAATTTGGACCGTTTTTACGTTCGTTACGACTCCCGTCGTAATTAACCGAACAACGCAACCGTACGGCCAAATGAACCGACATCCAAGATATTTTTGAGCATATTTTGAGTTCCCTATACTTTAACTTCATTTTAGAGCCTTGAAATGAGGTTAACGGGGTTCAAATGCATCGAAAATAGCTTAAACGGGCTGCAGGGACCAAATCTGACATTCTGCCAAACTAGGTCCTTGCGCACCGCAACAAATATATTGTTACGGTGCGCAAGCAGTCTGCAGAACATCAGAAGCTTCTGTCCAGCTGTTTGCAGCTGTTGTGCACCCATAAACCCAATTCCAAGTGTTGATACCCTATGGTGAGTGGCCATTTGACATACCACAACATTCCAACACTTGTACGGATAAGATTCGATCACGTTTTTCAAGAAACGATCCTAACGGTGGTGCATATCCTATAAATACCCCTTGATTCACAACTCAAAACCCACTTGAATTCTGAGTTTGTTCTCTAAGTTGGGGTGTTTAATCACTTCATACCTGAGAATACTCGGAAGTTCAATCTTGCGGGGACCCTTTGTAAGTATTCTTTCGTTCTTTTATTGCTTTTCGAGTCTTTTCGAGTCTGAAAGTCAAACTTTGTTTGACTTTCTGCGTTGACCAGTTTATGGTCAATGCGAAGTTCGTTTGAACTTCGCAACGTGAGTGTAATCACGTTGGTTATAGTCCTTTGGGACTATGCCTACTGATTACCACGTTGTCTAGGGTCGTAGGGTAAGTGATCTAATAAATCGCTTATACCTTCGAACCCGACCCATTTGGTCGATCATTAGGATCCGACCAAATACATTAGGTGACCATAGTATATAGGGAATAACCTTCCGAGGTTATACCTTATGGTCGCTTCGTTAAGTAGTTGTATGATAGGTAGTTTATATGCCTTAGGTAAATTACCAGAATACCCTTTTCATGTATAATTGGTAATTAAGCATATGAAACCTAAACTTTTGTCACATAACTGATTATGTAACATGTTTAGGCATATAACACTTGTCATAGGGCTAGTTAGACGTCTCGAATGCGCGTTTGCGCGCACGACGCGTTAAAGTGGCATAAGCTACCTTAATGGGTCGCGATGGGTCGAAAGCACTTATGTTAGGTTTCATTTAGTATGTAGGATTTGTTAAACCATATGACACGAGTCTCCATACTCGTTTGGTTTACGAACCCTCATTCTATCCGATCTTCCGATTTAGGCCCGGTTTATTAACATAGTTACCTATATTAGGTGCCGTTTGATATCCGCGATCTCTAGCATTGTTTGGTTGTTACTCAAGGACTACTAAGCAATCTCAAGTGAGTACATAGACCCCTCTTTTACTGTTTTTCCAAACTGTTTTGGGGTGAAACACATGTGCCTACTTGTTACTTTCATGCTTTCCTGTTTTCACATCATACACCTGCTATGTTCGTTAGTACATTATAGTACATGATTTCATTACATTTCATGCTATGTATGCCCATTGTGTGCGTACTTAGTACATCGTTTTACATTACATTTTATGCTATGTATGTCCATTTAGTTCATACTTAGTACATCGTTTTACATTACATTTTATGCTATGTATGTCCATTTAGTGCATATTTAGTACATTGTTTTACATTACAATTTGATTGCATATACTCATCCAGCATATGAACACATTATATTACATTACATTACATTTTGAACTGTTTATAAACATTTGACTATGTGAACGGTTTGTATCTGTGAACCGTTTGTATCTGTGAACCGTGTGAACCGTATTTGACCATACATAAACATTTCTACAATTGTTAAACATTACCTCTTGATGGTTTGGTTTGAGTAAGTGATTAAAGTAACGAGGCGTGTGTAATATGATACAAGCATGGTGGATACGCCGCTGGTACTTCCTATATATAAGTGTTTGTATGGTATTACATATCGTAGCGTTATTTGAATCATTTCAGTTTGAGACATATAACATTTTATACAAATAACATACTTTTCACAATACATTGTTTTTACAAGCAACATATCTTATACAAACTCATTTTACAATGGTTATTCATTTAACCATACATTATTCTCTTATTTATACATATCATCTGATCTTATCGTTTTTCAAATGATTTACAAAACAAAGCAAATTACAAGGTTCATGACTAAACATTTTTTCAAACATAAGTCATGAAACCTATTTTCACAAAACCTATGTATCTCACAGGCATTTTTATGCTGACGTACCTATTTTCACATGTGTTTTTCAGGAGCTGTTGCATAAGATGATCAAGATACACATAGGCAGACTTGGGCTTTAGTGACAATAAAAGATGCAAGACTAGTTAATTATGTTGTATTTCTTTGTTTGTTAAGACATTGTAACACTTTTAATCAATAAAACGAAACTTCAATTGCCATGGATTTGAAACAATTAATTCTGTTACAACACTCCCCGATGTTTCCGCCACGTTTTGTATGTTCTACGTGGTCGGGGTGTGACAAGACTCAAGACATAATCAATAGGAGATTGGCCAACTTTCACATATTAGCTACCACTGCCGCAGACCCAAACTTAGAACAAATCATTGCACCACAGCCATTACCACTATTTCCCACTCAGGCAATGGAAATAGAACCCAACCAAGAAGAACCAGTTCCCATACCAGCTTTCAACCAGATGAGATTCCTAGAGTTCCAGCACCCAATACCTTAGCCTATGATCTGTGGAATGATGACCATAGGGAGTATCGAGAACTTTACCCCCAGAAGGAGCTCATACCAAACCCAGTAGCACCATATCCTAACCTTGACCCTCTAGATCCATATTGGGGTGCTGACCAGTATGTTCGAGAAATCCTAGAAAACCCATACCCGTATGGAGAACCTTTACCTATGTATCCTGAACCAGTACCTGCACCATGACCACCCATGAGTGATGAGAACGTTCAGGAACTCAGCCTGTATGGTGAGGAGTTAATAGATGAAGGAGAGAGGATAAAAGGGATAGGGGAGAAGCTCGTTTGGAAGTACGACGAGCGGGAAATGCAGTTTAACACGTAGAAATTATATATATATATATATAACGCGAGTAGTTTGAAAAAAAATCATCAAAATCAACTAAAATAGATAATCTAGTACCTGTTGATGCATAACTAGTAGTATGTTTTAAATTCCAGTTATAGTTGTAATAGATGCATATATATAAAATAGAGTAAATGTCGCAATGATCGACGGTTTTGACCAACGTGTTTGTTTGTGCAATTATTAGCATTGAATCTTATTCTGTGATATTAATACCTGATAAATTTTGTAAATCCAGATGGACAAAAAAGTGAATCAGGAAAACCAGAATAACGATAATAATGGGAACCAATTAGATAACAGTGCCGTCCAACATATAGTGGCACAAGGAATTATAGATGCTATGCCATATATTATCCAAACTGTTAAAGAGGCAGAAAATAAAAGTAATAATGGAAATAAGCGACCACCTACTGAACCCAGTCACAGCGTAAACAATGGACCGTTACTTCAATTGCCTATTCCAAAAAGAAGAAGAACCATGTCTTATGGTTGTTCTTACAAAGAATTCTAGTCCTGCAAACCAATAGAATTCTCTGGCAATGGAGCCATTGCAGCTCTACGCTGGTTAGAAAAGACAGAGGCTGTCTTAAAAATAAGCAAGTGCGCAGAGGAAGACAAAATCATGTTTGCTTCCATTCTTTTTAAGAATGCAGGCTTAGAATGGTGGAATACTATTCTCCAGTCTAGGGGAAGTGACATAATTTATAATATGGAATGGACCGAGTTTAAAAACATGGTCGAAAGGAAATTCTATCCTCCCAATGAAAAAGAACAAATGGCTAATAAGTTCTTAAACCTTAGAATGACTGGAATAGACTGTAAGGGTTACACTATCGTATTCTTCGAATATGCTAGAATAGTGCCAACCCTAGCCTCACCAGAACCAGTATTAATCTCCCGTTACATTTGGGGATTAATCAATGAGATTAGATATGTAGTCAAGGCAGCTAGACCACAAACTATAGAAGAAGCTGTAGAACTAGCAAATACCTTGACTACTGAACTAGTACGTACGCAAGAAGAGAAACAGAGGAAGAACCTATTCCAGAAACTTACCCAAGAATTTCGTTATGGAAATAACTATCGTGGGAAAAGTATAGGTTCTACTTCTGCACCTTACTGTAAGTCTTGCAAGAAGAAATATTTAGGAAAATGTTCTACTTATTGCAACTTTTTCAAGATACCTGGACACAAGGAAGAAGACTGCAGGAAAAAACCCAGCAATGGAGTATGCTTCAATTGTGGAGAAAAGGGACATATCAAACCGAACTGTCCGAAACTAGCTCCAGCCATGAACAACAAGAATACTAAGAATACTAGAGCATTTGTTCTGACAGCAGAAGAATCCAAGATGATTCTGGATGCGATTGCCGGTACGTTTTTAGTTAATAATGTTTTTGCTAAAGTATTATTCGACTCTGGTACGAACCAAAGTTTTATTAATACTTCATTTTGCAAAATTCTTAATCAACCATTAACTAAACTCCATCAAGAATGCCTAGTAGAAACGGAAAATGGAGAATCCGTTAGGATCACTGAAATCTTTCAGGGAACAAGAATAGAAATTTCAAACCATAAGTTTATTGCTAACCTTTACCCAATGAATCTAGCCGGATTTGATATTGTGTTAGGAATGGATTGGTTGGTAGCCAATCATGCCAGTATTCTATGTGATCAAAAGTCAATCCAAGTAAATTCACCAAAGGGTGAAAAGATCACAATTAAAGGAAATAAGCCAACTAGATCTACGAAATTCATCACTGTGATGAAAACCGCAAGTTGTTCAAGTAAGGGATCACTAGTGTATATGATTTCCATAATCATTAACACTAAAGGAAATGAATTGAAAGATATTCCCCTAGTATCTCAATTTTCAGATGTTTTTCCCGAAGAACTACCCGGACTACCGCCAGATAGGGAAGTTGAATTCAGAATTCACCTACTACCAGGGACAACACCGATTGCCAGGGCACCCTATCGTTTGGCACCAGCAGAGATGCAAGAATTGAAGAAACAGCTGGACAAACTTCTGGAGAAAGGTTTCATACAACCAAGTTCTTCACCAAGGGGAGCACCTGTCACACCCCCAAAATACCACGTGCGGTGACCCCGCTAGGTGTGTGACGTACCAGGATCTAGCCACCAATCACATTGAACTAGCATCAAGTTTAAAACAAAGTTTCCATTTATAATGATAAAACATTCATAAACAAAATCCAAGTTTAACATGTTCAGCGGAAGCAAATAGTAATTCACTGTTCAAACGTTTCAAAAACCAATGTATGTGAAATCAGTAAACAAGTCATGCATATCCAAGCAGTGCGACCCATCCAGCCATCCAAATAGCAAGTTCCTTGCTCATAGTACCCAACGACCTGCGGGCATGCAACAAGTGTATCAGACAATGCTGGTGAGTTCATAGTTTTACGAAAACGTTGGTTACCAAGTGTTTAGTTCAGTTCATTAATAATAATGTTGATAATAACTCGAGTACCGTACAAGATGGCTCCAGATTATATTTGCCCTTCCCCAATGCCCCTATCTAAGCATTGGTCATGACTGGGTCATTAGTTCACACCCGTCCTCTCAGGTACGGGGTGAGGGTGCTAAACCTAAATAGCGCTATCAACTAATACCCCGTTACCTCTCAGGTAACAAACAAGATGGGACTTAATGGTGATAGGAATTGAGTGTATTATCCAACATTCCAGCTTTTACCCAAATGACTTATTCCTCTCAGGAATACCCAATGATTGTCCCACCCACCGGGACGCATGCTCAAGAGGAATGAACTCACCTTTGATTTGCTTGGTATGTTAAGTTACCCGTCCAAGTTGGTCAACCCAAACCCTACCATGGTTATCAATCAAAATCAGTCTCATAGATAATCAAGTCACGTAATACACATAACAGATAGGTTTGCTATTCACACAAAGGTCACTGTTAACATGTAGCATATACCCAATTCTCATGCAAGTCCACATCTCATGTGCTTGTCACTTAACAATAAATAACAGAGGAGTGTTCTACTTACACAAGTCAGGTCAGATTTCTCATTCTTAATTTTCATGGTTATCATGTAACATCAGTAATCCATAAATATAAGTATCCATCACCACATACATTTCAATCTGTTACTGTTACTGTTCAAGTACACGACGAAGAGTCCTTACGGCGAAGAAACATTCTTCGCCGAAATTGATTATGGCGAAGTCCTATTCTTCGTCGGAAGTCAATGTGACGAAGGTCTATTCTTCGTCGCTAATGGGTTTGACGAACAACCCTAAGGTTCGTCATGAAGCCTCCGACGAAGTCCCCTACTCTTCGTCGAATCATATTCTTCGTCGCTACCTCCTTAGGCAGTTACAGTTTTCATTTAATTCATAACAACAGTTACTAAACTTTTGGCATGATTTTAGGATCAAACAACGGTTATTCAACTATCGTTAATTGCTGTTCATCATCAAATCATTCTAAACAATCATTGATCATCAAATTGTAAACAATCATTGATCCCAAACATCCAATGACCACACAAAATCAGACTACTAGATTATCATAATACAGGTTCATCTAACGGGATTATCAAGCTACATCATGAATCTGAACATATACAAATCATCAAATCCTCATCATGCAAGTTCTAAGTTTACAATCCTATTGACAGAACCCTAATCTCATAAAAGATCACAACATTAGAATCTTAGCGGTTAACGATAGCGGTTAACGATGATAGATACTAACCGTAATACCGAAGGGTTTAGATAAATCGAGATGGAAAAATAATGCTTCGAGATCTCCTACTGCCGTCGCACAGAGAATGGGGAGGGAACTTTAGGGTTAATGTGTTTACGGTTACAAAAGTTTATACACTTGAACTCGTACTGGGCCGCGAACCTTCCTGGGCAGATGGCCATCTTCGGCGAAGGACCTTCTTCGACGAAGTTCCATTCTTCGTCGAGACGAGGGTAGCGAAGAATCCCATTCTTCGTCGAGGAGAACTTGTGGCAAAGAACCTTATTATTAAACCTTAAATAAACTATTTTTAACACTACGCTTTTAACAACCAAGCATTACCCATAAAACATTAATCATTCAGATAAACTACACACGACACCACGTAAAATCAAATTGTAAAACAGGATTGTGAAGTCAGGGATGTGTATAGGAAAGACCTTGAAATCTCGGGTTGTCACATCATCCCCAACTTGAAAGAAATTTCATCCCGAAATTTGACAAGTAATCCAAAGCGGCAAGATGTTAAATTAGGATGACTGTGGATTTTCCGCAGGTGCCACATCATCCCCAACTTGAAAGGGAATTTCGCCCTGAAATTCACCAGGTGCATCAGATTTAGATTGGTCAGTTGGGAATAACTGAGGGTATTTGAGCTTCATCTGGTCTTCGCGTTCCCATGTGAACTCCGGTCCACGTCTTGAGTTCCAACGGACTCTCATGATTGGAATCCGACTGTGCTTACGAACCTTAACTTCCCGATCCATGATTTCGATGGGTTCTTCGACAAACTGCAATTTGTCGTCGATCTTTAGTTCTTGGAGCGGTACCACAAGTGTTTCATCGGACAAACACTTCTTTAACTGTGAAACATGGAAGATATCATGAACGTTACCCAACACAGCAGGTAACTCGCGCTTGTAGGCTACTTTACCGATACGTTCCAAAATTTTGAATGGCCCAACATAGCGTGCATTGAGCTTGCCGCGCTTCCCAAAGCGCACCACACCCTTCCAGGGTGAGACTTTCAACATAACACAATCGCCCACGGCGAACTCCAAAGGTTTCCTACGCTTATCAACGTAGCTTTTCTGACGGTCGCGCGCCGCCGCCATATGATTTCTGATCTGGACAATCTTTTCTGAAGTTTCGAGTACAAGTTCCGGTCCGGTGATCTGACTGTCACCCACCTCAGCCCAATAGAGAGGTGAACGACATTTTCGCCCATACAATGCTTCGAACAGAGCTGCCTGGATGCTGGTATGGTAGCTATTGTTGTAAGAGAACTCTATCAACGACAAGTGTTTCTCCCAGCCTTTGCCAAAATCGATCACGCATGCACGCAGTATGTCTTCAAGTGTCTGAATGGTTCGTTCACTTTAACCATCCTTCTGTGGGTGATAAGCAGTACTCATGTCGAGACGTGAGTCGAATGATTTATGCATGGACTGTCGTAAATCGGATATGAAATGCGGGTCGCGATCAGAGATAATAGAGGTTGGCACCCCGTGCCTAGAAACCACTTCCTTTAGATACACAGCAGGAAGTTGTGAGAACTTATTAGTTTACTTGATTGCTAGAAAGTGCGCTGACTTCGTGAAGCGATCAACGATCACCCAAATGGTATCGTTTCCGTTTTGTTTTCTTGGCAAAGCAATGACAAAATCCATAGCAATTTGTTCCCATTTCCACAAAGGTATTTCTGGTTGCTGAAGCAGGCCAGAGGGTTTCTGATACTCCACCTTGACTTTCGCGCAAGTCAAGCATTTACTCACGTACGTCGCGATATGGGCTTTCATCTTCAGCCACCAATACAAGACTTTGAGGTCCTAATACATCTTATCCGAACCCGGGTGAATAGAGTACCGAGACTTGTGAGCTTCGTCCATCACAAGCTCCCTAAGATTACCGTACAAAGGAACCCATACCCTTTCCATAAAATAAAGAATACCATCAGATCTTTCCACAAGTCGTTTCTCCATACCTCGCAAATACTCAACTTTAAGATTTTCTTCCTTCAACGCTTCTGTCTGAGCCTAACGGATCTGTTCAGGAAGATCTTAGTGAATAGTAAGCTGTAAGGCTCGCATACGCTTAGGTTTTGTCTCCTTTCGACTAAGGGCATCAGCTACCACGTTAGCTTTGCCTGGGTGATACTTGATGGCACAATCGTAGTCGTTTAAGAGTTCTACCCAGCGACGCTGTCGCATATTCAATTCCTTCTGGTCAAAAATATGCTGGAGGCTCCTGTGATCGGTGTAGATAGTGCATTTGGTACCGTACAGATAATGCCTCTAGATTTTCAACGCGAAAACCATGGCCCCCAACTCTAAGTCGTGAGTCGTGTAATTCTTCTCATGAACCTTCAACTGTCGAGAAGCGTACGCTATCACCTTCTCGCGTTGCATTAGCACACAACCGAGACCCAGAATAGAAGCATCACAATAAACTACAAAATCCTCAGTACCTTCAGGTAGAGACAAGATCAGTGCACTACAGAGTATTTGTTTCAAGATTTGGAACGCATCCTCCTGTTTTGTTCCCCAAGAATACACAACACCTTTCTGTGTCAATGCGGTAAGAGGTTGAGTGATCTTCGAGAAGTCTTTGATAAATCGCGATAGTACCCAGTGAGACCAAGAAATTGTCGCACCTCCGAAGGATTCTTCGGTGCCGCCCAATTCCTGATAACGTCAATCTTTGCAGGATCCACGTGTATCCCCATTTTGTTAACAATATGGCCGAGGAAGTGTACCTCTCGAATCCAGATGTCACACTTAGAGAATTTCGCGTAGAGTTGCTCCTTCCTCAGGAGCTCCAAGATAAGGCGCAAGTGGTGCTCGTGGTCCTCCTTGCTCTTAGAGTAGATCAAGATGTCATCAATAAACACAATGACAAAGTCGTCGAGATACGGTTTACACACACGGTTCATGAGATCCATGAAAACTGCTGGTGCATTAGTTAACCCGAATGGCATAACCAGAAACTCGTAATGGCCATACCGCGTCCGAAAAGCTGTTTTAGGAACATCCTCCTCTGGGACTCTCACCTGATGATAGCCCGATCTTAAGTCGATCTTCGAGTAGAAACTTGACCCTTGCAACTGGTCAAATAGATCGTCAATGCATGGTAAACGATAACGGTTCTTGACAGTCACCTTATTGGGTTCACGATAATCTATACACATACGAAAGGACCCGTCTTTCTTCTTCACAAACAGAACTGGGCTCCCCAAGGCGAAGAACTGGGTCGGATAAAACCTCTATCCAACAGTTCTTGGAGTTGATTTGACAGCTCTTGCAACTCTCCTGGTGCAAGACGATAAGGAGCACGGGCAATCGGAGCTGCTCCTGGTGTAAGGTCAATCTAAAATTCCACCTGACGGTGTGGAGGTAAACCAGGAAGTTCGTCAGGGAAAACGTCAGAAAATTCACGAACAACTGGTAAGACTTCGATCTTCCTCTCTTCAGGCTGAGCATCAGTAACAAGAGCTAAAATAGCAGGGTAGCCCTTTCTTAGACACTTCTGGGCTTTCATGGCTGAGATGATGCCAACCATTGCACCACTACGATGACCTTGAACCGACAGAGATTCTCCACTGGGAAGAGGGATACGCACGATTTTCTCTTTACAAAGAATTTCCGCTTGATGCTTAGACAACCAATCCATGCCAACGACCACATCAAAACTTCCAAGGGTAACGGGGAGTAGATCAATGTTGAACACTTGACCCATAAGATCGAGTTTACAGCCAAAAAGAACATGTGAAGGTTCAATCGTTTTGCCATCGGCTAACTCTTCAACGTGTTTGTTTACAAGAGGTGCAGGACTCAATCCTAACTGACGACTGAACTCCAATGACACATAACTCCAATCGGCACCAGATTCGAATAAAATAGAAGCAAATAGATTGTTCACGGAAAACGTACCAGTCACAACGTTGCCATCGTTCCGAGCTTCCCTAGCACCAATGGTAAACACTCTCCCACGCGCACCGATCCCACTATTGTTTCCATTGTTGTTATTCCCTGTGTTGTTATTGTTATTACCATTATTCTGATTCAGTTGAGGGCAATCCCGCCTGAAATGACCCTCGCCACCACACTGAAAACACCCCTTACGATTTCCCTGATTCTGTTGAGACTGCTGCCTCTCCTCTTGCTGTGGCTGTTGTTGCTGTGGGGGTTGCTGTTGCTGCTGCCTTGGGAGTGAGACCCTACAGTCTCTAGCCATATGGCCCACCTTGTGGAACCTGTGACATACCCGGGTGCACGGCCCGCGATGGTGGAAGTTGCACTTGTTACACTTGGGCTGCTTCCCTGCGGAGCCCTGATTCGAATTGTTGCTCTGATTCTGATTCACAGAAGATGACTGGCTAAAACTGCGGTTGATACTGTTGTCTGGCTTCTTCTGTGACTGATTCGAGTTGGACACCTTGTCCACATCATTCCATTTGCGTTTGCTGTCAGCAGCAGGAGTAGTAGCTATAGCAGTAGTAGCAGCAGTAGCAGAACCACGCGGTGGTAGCGAGCCAGGCTCCACCTCCTGATCTGTGATCTTGTGAGCTAAGCGAATGATCTGAGGTAAGTTTTTGAGGTTCGCTGCAGTAACCAAGCCCTTCACCTGCGGGGCTAATCCTTTGATGTACAGTTCGATTCTTCGGTGTGGAGGTCGTTATAAGTTCGGACACATATTAGCTAATTCATGAGACCGTTTCGTGTATGCCTCAATCTCAGACCCCACCATTTTCAGATCATAATACTCGTTCTTCAGTTTCTATACTTCGTCACGAGGATGTAAGTCCCAAAACTACACAATCGGATATCAAAATCACAATCAAAAGCGCGGAATACTGATGAAAGTGATAAGAACAAGAATGATTATAACAACCAAGGTGCACACGGTTTCTAGAGAACCGTCTGGTACACCCAAAGAATTTCGAAAACAATGAAGAACCTCTCAAAAATGTCTAACCTCATAATGAACTAGGTTAGACATTTTTGAGAGGTTCTTCATTGTTTTCAAAATTCTTTGGGTGTACCAGACGGTTCTCTAGAAACCGTGTGCACCTTGGTTGTTATAATCGTTCTTGTTCTTATCACTTTCATCAGTATTCTGCGCTTTTGATTGTGATTTTGATATCCGATTGTGTAGTTTTGGGACTTACAATTGGTATCAGAGCGTAAGAAGTCTTTCGAAAGGCTCGGTTCGTTGGATATCATTCGAAGAACAAGAAATTTATTTTCAGAATCGAAGAACACGAAGAACAGGTTGAAGATTTGAAGAACAGTTTAAAAAATTAGTGTTTTGATCTGTTTTGGTAAAAAAGTCAAAGTGTTTGCTTGTTTTTCGAAGGTTATTGGTAGAAATAAATCAAAGAGATTGAATTTCAAATCATCTCCTTGATATTCGGGATTTTATTAGTCAACATCTTCTCATAACTTGTGCGATTAGTTATCTCCTCGTCATCAATAGCAAACATCTTGTGCGATCCAAAAATTCAATTGTGCAACTGCATTTCAAACTTGTGCGATTCCAAAGTCAAAGTGTTTCCTTATTATCTTCAATATTGTGCGATTACAAAAGTCTTCTTGTGCGATCCATAGATCTTGTGCGACTACTAATCTTGTGCGATCAGAACGTGTTGTGCGACCGAACCATCTCCGACAATCTTTCATTTTTTGCTCATCGCCATCTTTGTTACGCCAACCATCATCACCTTTAACCTGCAACTTCCGACGATCACAGCTCGGCTCCGTTCATCACCACCATTCAAAAACTTCCGAAACAAGATCATCTTCAACGTTCATCTCCTGCAACTTCTGTTCGAAACATAACTTCCCGAAAAACCGATTCTGTTTCCGCTCACCACAATCTCCATTCATTACTGTTGTTTCGACATAAAGCAATTGTCCGTTCATCACCGTTCATCATCGCTCAAACCTGCAACATCACCATCTTCTCCGGTCATCACTCCGAACATCTTTGTCTTTCACCCCTCACTCCGGTGACCACCATCGTTCCGCATAACCCGACAACCTTTATATCTCCATCGTACACCTCGCCGTCGATCACTTTCACCACCATAGCACCATTCTCCGACCACCCTTTTCATCACCGGAAAACACTACCTCCGTTCATTACCTCTGTGTAGCGACCTTTAGTTTTGTGTTTCTGGTTTTTGTTCAGACGAAGAAGACGATCTTGGCGGCATTTGTTTTTCAAAGGAATTTAGGGTTTTGGATGTTCTGGCTTATTGAAGAAGAAGACGGGTTGTGACTTACGTAACATTAAAAATTTTAAGGTTTTTTTTTGTTTTATAATAATTATAATATTAATAATAATAATCAATCATTAATTATAATATTAATTAGTTTTTAATAAAAAAAATCATATATTTTTAATTAAAAAAAAGGTTTTATTTTAGTATATATAAAAAGGGGTGGTTTATTAATTAAAATATAATAAAAAAGGGGGTTCGTTATTATTTGATAAGTTTTGACAGGTTTGGAGGCGCAGTACAGAAAGTTGATTCGTGCGTGTGTTAAAGGGTTTCTGTTAAGCGAACACATTTTCGGGGGATCACATATTCGGGGGATCACATATTCGGGGGATCATACTTTCGGGGGATCACAGTTAAAAATTTTAAAAATGTCTTCTAAAAGAGAGGTGCTTGAGTAGGAACTTCAAGGATTCAGATACTCATATGGTGAAACTATAGAAGCACTTACAGGCCGGTTTACTGAACTGCTCTCTGAGATGGAGAAGGCAGAGATGGTGGTGTCTACTTACATGAGCAACACAAAGCTTCTGGATGCTATAAAAATGATTCCAGATCAGGCAAACTGTAGTTGGTTTAGAAATGTTAATCAGATCATTGTGACAACCGACTGCTACTGTTACAAAATGAAGTCGGATGAGCTGATCTCACTCATCAAGTCATATGACAATGCTGACAAGCAGTCCACTCAAGGTACTCAAATTCACGACTTCACTCCCATTCCCACTGAGGTATGTGTAGATGATGTTTGTTGTACTTTAAAATGTAAAGAGAAGGTAAAAGGGTTTAAAGAACAGGCCCAATCGCTTTCTATGCAACTTTAATGTACCAAATCCAGTAGCTACGAAGTTAAAAAGAAACTGGATGGGTATAAGGAAATGGTAGAGGCTCAAAAACGTGACATTCGAAAGTTGCATAGTGACCTAAGCGAAGCAAAATGTCGATATCTCCACTTCAAGGAGCTATCTGAAAAATTAACTGTTGAATTAAACGACTTAAAATCGACTTTTGAAAATACAGAATTCAATTTTAAAAAGTTTGATGTTTCAAGTGAAAAAGTCGAAAAGATGATTAATCAACAGTTAAAATATAGCAAAAAGGAAGTCAGGAATAAAGGATTGGGATTTGTATGCATACCTCCACCATACAATCACAATTACACCTCACTTCCCATGACTGAAGAGGAGATAGATAATCTGCCTGAAATGGAATATGGGAAGCCCGGGGATAGAAAGGTAGAGCCTGTTGAATCTAGGAAAGTAAAGATCACAAGGCCTTATAAAACTGAGATCACTTTAGAAAAACATGCCTTCAAGAAAACTTTTGTGAAACCTGCTGAAGTTTCAAACCACACTGAGACTTTAAATTTTGAGAAAAATGTAAGTGTTGATAAACATTTTCAAGTATTGGAAAAGGAAGAGTCGTGTGTGTCACAACAATCTTTTGAAAATAAATCAACAACACAAGAGCCTGAGGTAAGAGCTCCTAGAGTTAATGTAGACAACATTGAGTTTGCCATGTTAAGAGGTTTGACTGAGTTTGTGAAAGAATTCAATAGGAGCAAACAAAGTGAATCTGCTTCGTCATGTGACACATCTTGCGACACTTCTGAGACATCCACTTCTGAGAAATTAGAAATGGGCGAATCACCTAGTGTCAACAGTGCATCACCTGAGGAAGCAGAGGCATCTCAAACTGAATCATCAGCTTCATCTGATTCAACCAGTGACTCCTATGAAAAGACTGACTGTGATAATTCAGAGTCAGTTGCTTCAGTGGAATCAACAAATGAATCATCTGAAACAGTTGATTCAAATTCGATCAAAGAAGAATCAGAATCGACTTCAGGAGCTTCTGTTGAGTCTAATGGTAAAACGACTACAGAAGCCCCTGCTGCTCTTTCGAATGACAATGATTCTGAAACTACTGAACAAACGGTGTCACTCGAGAATGAAAATGTTACTATGGCTTCGCCTGACACCGTTTGTGAACAAGTGAACGTTACTGATGCTTCTACTTCATGTGCAGATGAGGTAATAGTAGAGGATTGGGTTGAGGAGGATGACATCGTTTGTCAAAAGGCTGACGATGTTTGTTCTAAAACATCAAATTTGTCTGCTGATACTCCTCCATATGTGAGAAAGGCTATTTCTGAGCCAACTTTGAGAGGCCCTTCAAACAAATATGTGCCTCCAAAGCCAACAGTTAGGAATGAAAATGCTAAATCCACTAACTGTTCTAACTGTTGTAAACATAAACATAAGAAGCAGGGGAGAAAGGTTGAAAATCTGCAAACAAATCATCCAACAAGCTTTATAACTCATACTCAGCATCAGTTGGATCTAATGGATCGGGATATGCTCCTTATGTAAAGAAGCAAACCTGCTACAACTGCGGCATACCCGGTCACATTGCTAGGAATTGCACACATCGTCCCTACGTGCCATACTATACACAACATCAGAAGGTTACACAAAGGGACAAATCTTATTCTAAGCCGATGAAGGTTGAAAAGCCTAAGGCAATGATGAATAAGAGTCCCAAGGTTAAACCATCTGATGGGGACTGGAATGCTGCAAAAACTAAACGAAAACAAGCTTTGAAACCAAAACAAGTTTTGAAAAACAAAAAGGTTGAAAAGCAAACTGTTTTGCCAAAGGCACCTAAGAAATTAGAGAAGCCTAAACAAGTTTGGAAAGCAAAACATAAAGCAGCAACATCACCAGTCCTTCAATCAAAAGGGGGCATGTGCTTTCAAGAAGTGTCTTATATTGATGCTTCAGGAATACCCAAGACCACGATTATAGTGAACTCGGTTTTAAAAAGAAAGTCTTTTTGAGAAAAACCAGACTATAACCCGTGACTCGTGACGACACTACACTCCAAGGGCAAGACTCAACATATTAGACCTCATAGCTCGGACTTGTGTTTACTTGCTTGTTTACTTCACGTTGATTGCTCTACTATACATACTAGTGTGCCTAATTAGATGGATACACATCCCTCTTCTATCTCATTCTCGCTACATTACGACATCACACTCATACTGTGTTTTCTGGCTATGAAGACAATGAGTGGACGCGGAAGAGGAAATGTTAACATGACTCAGGCTCAGTTCACTAAGCAAACTCAACACGGTGGCGGCCGCTTTCGCAGCTCACCCTGGAGGTAAACTCGTTACTTTAGGATGTTTAGACCCTACCCCCACATCGTCTTTTCACCTCTAAGCCTATTCGCTTCGCTTCTCACAACAGGTCAGCCTGCGCCTGCGCAGCCACGTGTTTGTACTTTCAAAACCTTCATGGATGGCAAGCCTCTCCCTTTCAACGGCACTGAGGGTGCCATAGGCCTTCTGCACTGGATTGAAAAGGCCGAAGCTGTCTTCGCTGTCTGCGAGTGTCCCCCTGCTAACTGGGTAAAGTTCGCGACTGGTACGCTTGAAGGAAACGCGCTTTCATGGTGGAAAGCACAGATTCAGATGCTTGGTCTGGAAACTGCTAATGCTACTGCGTGGGAGGATTTCAAGGACATGATCAAAGAGGAGTATTGTCACAGGGATGACATCCACAAACTCGAAAACGAATACTATGAGCTCAAGATGGTTGGATCAGAGATTGAGACCTACACCAAGCAGTCCAACGACTATGCTGCACTTTGCCCAAACATGTCCCAACCTATGTATCGAAGGATTGAATTGTACATCAAAGGTTTGGTCCCAGAAATCCGGAGCCATGTAACCTCAGCCAACCTCAATACCATACAGCCCGTGGTCCGTCTTGCTCACAAACTCACCAATCAGGCTGTGGAGGAGGGCAAGTTGCCCAAGAGGATCAGTGCTACTGCTGGAACTTCTAGCGATAATAAATGAAAGTGGGATGGAAGTCAGGGTAAGGATGCTAACCCCACTCAGGCCCCAGTTCAACAAAGGAAGACTGAAAGCAACAAGGGCCCTCAGCAACAGGGTGGCTATCGAGGAAACCACCCCAAGTGTAACAAATGTAACCGACACCACAGTGGGCCATGTGGCAGAAGTCAATGTCAGCGATGCAACAAGATGGGGCATGAAGCCAAAGACTGCTGGAGCCAGTTCCCAGCTAGGCAGAATCAGCATCAACCACAGCAACAGCAGCAGCAAGGAAACAATCATGAATGCTACAAATGTGGGGCAATAGGGCACATGCGAAAGGATTGCCCTCAGCTGAACCAGAATCGCAACAACAATAATCGAGGTGCTGGAAACAACGACAACAACCAGGGAGCTGGAAACAATGCAAGGGCATTCGTGATTGGGGCTGCTGAAGCAAGGAACGACCCTAACGTGGTGGCGGGTAAGTTCCTACTTAATGATCGTTATGTTTCCATATTATTTGATTCCGGAGCAGATGCTAGTTATGTATCCCTACGTATTAGTAAGAAGCTTAAGTCCACTCTTACGCCGCTAAGCTCTAAGCACATCGTTGAAATAGCTAATGGTAGAAACCTCGAGGTCTCACACGTTATTCATAACTGCAAACTAGAATTGTCTGGTCAGACCTTCCGTATCGATCTCTTCCCCATCGTTCTCATGAGCTTCGACGTCATCATTGGTATGGATTGGTTATCCAAGCATCGAGCTAAAATCCTCTGCCAAGAGAAAGCTGTTCGTATTCCCCGTCCTCCTGGCAAACCCCTTATCGTCCAAGGCGACAAAAGCGGAGAAGTCACAGGAATCATTTCATTCTTAAAAGCCCAGAAGTGTTTACGAAAGGGGCACACCGCTATCTTAGCACTTGTTGTCAACACGCAGAAAAAGGAAAACAGGATTGAAGATTTTCCAGTTGTACGCGACTATCCTGAGGTTGCGACTCATACCTGCACTACTCGAGACCAGAAGCCCACGACTCGAGACCTCCCTGTTGCGACTCGAGACCGCGTGTTCTCGAGTCGAGACCACCTTGTCTCGTCTAGGCTACCTGTCTACGTTATTTGATCCGAATTGTACGAACTGTTCATGTTTGTTACTGTTTAAATGGATTATGTGTTACTGAACATGTGATAGAACTGGCCCAATAACTCTATGTGATATGTATGCTATGTGTTAGATACGTGTAGAATATACGTGACTTCTTTGTACCCAAACCTGACCTATACTGGTAACCATGTTAGGACGTGGTGACCAACGTGTTTGACCAAGTAAACTAAACTGCCGAGCAACCCAAGGTGAGTTCACAACTTAAAGCATGCATTCCCGGTGGATTGGGAAACGGAACTAAAAACAACACTATCCCCTTGTGAGGGATACAAACTTACTTTTCTTCCCTTGTTACTGGGAACAAACTTACTTACTTCCCTTGTTACTGGGAACTCTCGGTTAATTACGGTTTATACGGAATGCAACAAGCAACACTAAACGAAACTCTATCACTTAAGTCCCTACCATTTAATACCGATTAGTCGCCGGGGCCTGGCGAACGGGTTATTAGTTAATAGCGCTATTTAGGTGTAACCAGCCTCACACCGACCCTTGTTACTGGGAACGGGAGTGAACTAATGTACTCTGGCAAACCGTCAATGATGATAGAACATTGACAAACGGGGCACTGCGGAAACGCACGGTTAAGTAAGTATTCGGTATTGGAAAAACAGTTTAGTCGCTTACTTATGGGGTAGCTCCCCATCGCATGTTTAAACAGATAAATTAACTGGTGAAACAAGTTTTTGGTAATTAAAACTGGACAACTCGTGGACTCGCCAACATTTTTGTTGATACCCTACTGCATGCTTTGCAGGTACCCAGTGACTCAGGAGCTTGCAGCTTGGGAATGTGTAGTGGTCGTCTAGCCCATGTGTTGGGTTCTAAATAATCTTGAACTATGAACTTTGTTTTAAAACTGTTTGGTTTATGCTTCCGCTGTTTACTTAAAATGTTATGTGAACTTAAACCTTTGAAACTTCGAACTATAATGTTTACTAACTATTGTGGTTGGTGAACATCTTTACTATTGACCAATGCTCAGTATAATTGGTGGTTGGATCCTGGTCAGTCACGCCTCCAAGCGGTGGTATTCCGCACGTGGATTTTGGGGGTGTGACAACGATGGCCTGGGTACCAATGTCTTACTAATCTCCTTACTTTTCAGGGACAACCAAGGAGGAGCTGTTGACAATCCTTGGATGTTGATAGCGGTTGTTCCAGAGACATAACGGATAACATTTCACTGTTGCAAAAAAAAGTTTTAATTCTTTACAGTTGATATGTTTCGTTTGAAGGAGATAAGAGAGGTAAGACAGGATCAGCGAAAAGGTACAAATTTGAATTTCTTATTCTAATTTCAATATTGATTAGTCTTAAATCTGATGATGGAACGGTTAAACAAAAACAACAAAAATATTTTCATTTTCTTTTGTGTTTCTCTTTATACATAAGTTTTCATTGTTAGGTAAATTTGCGCGTAAGATTTAAGCACAAATTTAGGGGGATATCCAAAGATATCTGTAAATAAAAATTGAGAAAATGAGAAAATACAAAAACATTCGAAAAACAGAAAAAATCAAAAAATATTTTGCATAAATGGGAAATGAAATAATTTCATTATGTGGATTAAGGCTGACTCATGTAAGACCAATATTGAAATGGTCTGACTCTAGAGTGATATGTTGGTAGGCTTTATCCTGATGGCTAGACTCTTTGACTGGTATTGCTTAGAACACTAAATTTATTCTATAAACTCAGGAAATATCGGTCACTTGGAATTAGGACATGTCTATTTGAATGCGTGTGTGATGTCCCGATACACACAATTTCGTTCTAGTTCTGAAATCTTTTCTGTCCAACTCGTGTATCTCCTCTGTTTTGCGTGAGCAAAGACCTAGAGGTTCTAGGCAACGTCAGCTTCTGCTGCATCCAGATACATGCTGACCTAGCTGTACGTTGTCACGCTATAGATCAAATACACCCGAAAGAGGGCCTCTAGTGCCCAAAAGAAACCCGAAAAAAAACCCTATATCAAACTGAGAAAAGTCATTTGATCTGTATATTATATCAATCTCTGCAAATGATCTATTCTGTTCTCTTCTCAATCCAGTCCCAGTCAAGGTTTCAGAATCCTAGAATGGGCTTGTGAAATATTGACGGGTGGTCAGTTGGACAACCCTTAATCATGTTAAAAGACGAAATAATCCTTCACTTAATCGTGTAATTATCTTGAATTAGATAACTACTGTTGTCTATGTTTCAGGTGCGGTTCGGGAGCTAAAAAGTGGATTAAACGCAGCTTTGGAAGGTTTGAAGTTGAACGGGTCGAGTGGGGAGCAAAAGATGCAACAAAGAAGATCCATCAGCTTTCCACCGTAAATTACGGTCCTACCGTAATTTACAGTGGACCTGGATTTCACTTGGAGGCTGCCGTAACTCAGATAATTTGCACCGTAAACATTTCATGTCCACCGTAATTTACGGTGGAGCCGTAAATTACGGTGGTGTCTGCGGAAAAACTTGTAACTGCCTCATTAAAGTCAGTTTTATTGTGTCTTTTCAAGTATTCTCATGATTGGTCGGTTATTGGAGACACTAGGGGCGATTTTGGCTATCTTGGCTTGGTTCTAGACAATTTCTATCATTCGGTTTGTGATTTTGATTTGTATGAACATTGAACTTATTGAGATGATGATTCACCAAGCTATGTGTGTCTAAACTTTTGGTGAGCATCCTAGATGTAAGGTTTGCTTTTGAAACACTATGTTTGTGCTTGAATTTCTAGAATAATAACTTTGAATGTTTGTTTGAGTTATTATGGTGTTTGGATATTTGTTTGTAAATTGTTGATTATTGTTTGATGTTAATCTAAAACCATACGTTCTTGGTGCCGCTGGCAATCGAGATATCATGGGAGGGATTAGGGTTGGATAATTGTGAATTGATCATCGAGTAACAACCTCGCATTTTATAATCCGAGTACTTAGTTCTCTTTCATCACAAACAGATAATCAAACACGAGCCATGTCTATGTGGTTCTTTCTAGTTAAGCATAAACATTAGTGTGGATTAAAACCTGAAATCTAGGATGGTCGCTTGTTCCTAATCTGTTTACAAAAACACTCTTTGATTTGCAATTTAATTAGTTAATATTAGTTCTTAAAATCAAAACAATCAACTCTTGAATTTTAATTTCTGCAATTTTAGTTTAAGTGCAAAGCTACATAATCGACATACTTTCCACATACTCCCTGAGTTCGATACCCTCTTACCACTATCTATAGTTGTTATTGGGATTAAATTTGCGTGACCCACGACAATCACGTCAAATTTTGGCGCCGTTGCCGGGGAGTAGTGCGCAACGTGTGTTATCTTGTGTATTAGTTTGAAAAAAAAAATTAAAAGAAAAAAAAATTAAAAAAAAAAACACACATAATAACATCTGGTCACGTGAGTTCACCCCAGCCATACATTTTCTCATTCATCTCTTTCACCTATCATTATCATCAAGACCCACAAAAGCCATTTTCTTCTTCAACCTTCAATCCTCCATAACCTTCTCAATTCTTGTCCAAACTAAGTGAAATCGGAGTCTATCTTGACTAATTTTTCACGTAGTTTCTGATTTTGCCAAGAGATTTACAAGAAAACGCAATTTTCGGGTCTGAATTCCAAACCCTAGTTCGAAAAATTTGGGGGTTTTGGGAGCTTTTGTTTCACAAGCATTCTTGCATCTTCAAGAAAAGGTATGAAAGCTTATTTGTTGTATTTTGATGCTACATTGTGAAAAGTAAGGTTATTTAAGTTACTTGCCCATACCCACTTGCTTGTTCTTAGATATGATTATGAAATTGGTTATTTGAACATGGTAATGGTTGTAGATGTAAGATTTGTGGTTAAAGTAGTGAACTTTTGGGATGCTCTACATTCTAGAGACATCATGCCCGATTTTTGAAAAATTCTTGATAGATTTTTGGTTCACTAGCATCTACAACCATGATAACAAGCAAGTGTGGGGATATTTTGAAAAAAAAAGGTTTAATTTTATTTCGTTGGTTGTGTTGTTTGCTCTAATGTGTGTAGGAATGGCACGAACGAAAGAAAAGACGGGAGCTAGTTCATCTTCGTCTTCAAAGGGAAAGGGTAAACAGCCGGAACAACAACCAAAGAAGAGACAATACATGGGTCGAGTGGATGAAAGCGAAAGTGAAAGCGAAGAAGAGATGGAGTTGGATATGACGGAGATACCGAAATGGGATTCGGGACCGTTAGATGATCAACCATTGGAATGGCAGCCAACGTTATATAATGACTGTATGAATAGGTTGAAGAATAAGGCAGCGGCCTTTATATGTGAAAGGGATGTTCGAGAAGCTGAGTTTGGTCAGTTCGGGGTGTTTGACAAGTTCCGGGCTCTAGGTTGGGAGTCGGCACTTAGTTGTTTTGATAAAGATAAAAGCAACTTGTTTATCACTGAAATCCAAGAGTGGATGGCAACTCTTAAGGTTAATCAATATGACAGGCCATCGAATATGAAGCTGACGGGTATTGTGAATGGAGTTCCAGTGGAAATGTCTTGTGATACTTTGAAGAAGCTTGGAAAATATGATAGTCTGCCAGCCCGTGATTATATGATACCGACTCTTGATGATCTTCTGGTGAAGCCGGAAAAACATACGCGATGGAATGATATGTTGGCAGCATTGTTTTTACCCGGTAGATACAGTGGTATTCTATACCGGAAGAATTTAAAAATTGAAGCTAAATTGTTGCATACAATCTGTCTTCTCAATGTTATTCCAAGAAGGGGGGACAAAGAGCAGGTGAGGTTTCCTGAAGTACCTGTTCTTTATTCGTTAATGCACGGGGCTCCGCGTTTTCCTATACGCTATCTTATCATGAACCACTTATGGATCTGTCGGAATAAATATGGAAGAGACATCATCCCGTATTGTCGAATAATTACGGGGTTGATGATACAACAGAAGGCGATAACATCTGAAGATCGAGGAGCAACAAAAAGGCATCAGCCTTTTACGTTGGATAAGTTGGGGAATGTTTGGACGTATACTCAGTCGGAGCGTTATCACAAGTTAAAGTCGGAAGGGCAAAGGTGGAGGGCACTAAAGTTGGGTGCACGAGATTTGTTACCGGGTGAGCCAGACGAGCCAGAAAGTGATGAAGAAGTAGTTCCGAGTGGAGATGAGGACTATGCGGACGAGCCGCATGGTGTTGAAAATGTTGGTCAAGGTGGTTATGGTAGTGGTCATGGTGGGATGTTTTATGATTATACGCAGCAATCTTATGTGCCGGGTTGGGCCTATGAAGGCACAATGCAAGAAGTGATTGCGAATCAACGCCCTCCGGCATCCGTGTTTGATATGTGGTCGGGGTCGGAGAGGACGTTGTATGATCAAAACACGAGAAATAGTGCAAGTATAGAGCGGGCCTTGAAACAAACTTTGGATCGTCAAGAAGAATGGAATCGCACACATGCGTATTCCCGGGAAGTGGAAATAAATAACCGTTATTTTGATGATCAAGAAAGGAGATTGCACGCGGATTATCATGCCGGGCGGCCGGTGGTTGTGGATCCACAACATGTGGATTATGCGTCACTACCACCTTATGATGGTAGTATTTCGTACCCAACCCCGCCGATCCACCACTCGCAATGGATTGACCCGAGGCAACAAGAGGGAGCGCAACAACAACAAGGAGGAAGTAGTAGCGGCTCATTTGCGTTCGGTGAATGGAACAACATGATGTCTTCCATGTTTGGACCTCCGGGACCGCGCTATTATTAGTCAGGTTGTGTTCTTCCTTTGTATATTTTTGTGCATATTTGTTAGTTTGTTTGTTTAAGGTTGGGCGGTTGGGTGGTGTTAGTTGTGACTTTATGTTGGGTTGGTGCTTGATTGGTGGTGTCATGTTTTAAAAAGAAAAAAAAATTATATAAAAAAATCCAAAAAGAAATTTGTGGTTTGAGTGAAGAAGCTTTTATTGATGTTGAATGATTTTTGTGATCAAAGCCTCCTAAAACCATACATTGGGGTCAATGTATCCCAAGTGTGGGGATGGGGGGAATTTTTGAAGATTTTGAAAAATTTTGAGCCAAGCGAAACGTTGTGAAAATTTGAACACCCTGGATTAACCTCAAATTGGTGCACCGGCAACCTTTGATACCTTTTTCATTCTTGGTGAGAGTTGTAGCCACACTTGTACATAAATAATGATTGTCTTTGATGAGAGTGGCTACGGGTGGGGGTGCATTAGAACTTGTGCTTGAATGCGATTTGAGTCCTTAGTTAGACATGAATGCAAAAAGGATAAGGGCATTTAGGTAGCCTCGTCGTTGGTGTGAGCGAGTGTGGGATTTGGGGGGTTGGACCTCATAAGTTATATATATGAGCATGGTAGTGAGAGGGGCGGGGGTTTGGACATTTAGTTGCCAAATTTTGTGCCTTAAAAACCTATCATTTGTTACCCCTAGCTACTTACTTAAAAATTTACCCAAATTTGACCCGGTCTTATAGTGTTAGTGATAGTATTAGTAGTTTTAGTAGTTTGAAGTAGATATGTTTGATGCGTTATTGTATTTTTGTTCGCTTTAAAAAAAAATCAGAAAAATTAGAAACGGAAAAAAAGAAGAAGAAGAAAAAGCAAGGAAAAATGGAAAAAGAAGTGATGTTTAGTTATCTTGTGTATAGTAGTTAAGTTTGATAGTTGTTCGTTTGCTTATTTTTGTAATAAAAAGACCGGGTCAAGTTTTTGCTACTTCATATATATTCCATTTCCTACCCATACACCTAGCCGCGTTACAACCTTGAAAGTCCCTTTGATTTGCATTTATGTTTGACACATTTTAGGAGAATGATCGATTTAGGTACAAGCCTATAGTTGTGCAACCACCCGTTTGCCTAGTGTGTGTCTAGCTTATCTTTGCTAGTTTTCACTTGTAGCCGAGAGGAGAGATTTAGAGAGGGGTGCATTGGTTGGGTGTTAAAAAGGGGTTAGTAAAAAGATTGCATGTTTTTGCTTGGTTTAATTTGATCACTTGTGTTGAAATTAATTTGATGAGTTGCTTGGGACAAGCAACGGTTAAGTGTGGGGATGTGACGGGTGGTCAGTTGGACAACCCTTAATCATGTTAAAAGACGAAATAATCCTTCACTTAATCGTGTAATTATCTTGAATTAGATAACTACTGTTGTCTATGTTTCAGGTGCGGTTCGGGAGCTAAAAAGTGGATTAAACGCAGCTTTGGAAGGTTTGAAGTTGAACGGGTCGAGTGGGGAGCAAAAGATGCAACAAAGAAGATCCATTAGCTTTCCACCGTAAATTACGGTCCTACCGTAATTTACGGTGGACCTGGATTTCACTTGGAGGCTGCCGTAACTCAGATAATTTGCACCGTAAACATTTCATGTCCACCGTAATTTATGGTGGAGCCGTAATTTACGGTGGAGCCGTAAATTACGGTGGTGTATGCAACCGTTATTACTTACGTGTTTGTTGCATATAACGACTCGTGCGATTAAATTTAAAAGTGTGCACCTGGTGATGCTTGCCCTAACAGGCTTCTCTTGTCATTAGTCTTGTTCGCGACCGTTACGCGATTTTGGTCCTTAATGAGTATGCCCTTTCTGTCGTACCTCGGACCGTTCCATCATCATATCCATAATTCGCTTGACTCTCGTCATCTTCAACGCGAGTGTCCTTCATTTAAAACATTCACAAAAGTTAGTAAAGTCAACTTCAATAATCGCCCGTATTATAATACAAGGCATTTTCTACTATACACGTCAACGCGCGTATTTTCGTCAACTACATCAATCGTTTAATTGGGGTAACGTGTGTTACACGATAGCCCTATGTGTTATTTACAACAATTAGCATACTAAACTATTAGCATACGTGTACTTACCGGATTTGCGATCAAGCCTCGAACCGAACACTATTCTTTTTCAAGAGCATAAGGTTTAAGTCCAAGCATGGTTCCTCCCCACCATACTCGAATCTCTTAAACCAAAGCTCTGATACCAACTTGTAACACCCTAGTTACTAATTAACGATTTTATATGTAAATACCAACGATTAGATGTGTATTTAAGACTACACATGCTATAAAAATACGAGTTTATTAAAACTTTTACAAATCTTAAGTTATTCTACATCACGTGGTTGAATTCGTTATTTAAAAATCTAAAACGTGGCAAAATGCGGAAGCGTGTGTCTTTATCGTGTTCGGTTCTTCGTTGAGCTTGATCGTCTTCCGGCATTCAAGATGTACCTACATTTCATAAACATGAAATTTTTAGACATACAGGGCTTAAAACGTATTTAAACGAGTCCGAGAAACAGATTATAACAAAAATAAAGTTTTCAATCTGGCCACCACCGTAAATTACGGTGGAACCGTAATTTACGGTGGCCTCTGGTTATCTAAGTTTCCACCGTAAAACAGTAGAAGCCTGGCGTAATGCTTTCAGGCTCCACCGTAAATTACGGTAGAACCGTAATTTACGGTAACCCCTGTATTCAGCTTTTCCATTTTTGCCGTTTCTGATACGAAAACTTCCGTATCTTTCGAACCGCTTGTCCGTTTGTCCTACCGTTTCTTCCTATGTGTTTGTAATTTAATTCTCCATCAAATGGTGTTAAGATCCAACATTTGGCTTAATAAATTTTAAGACTTTTAAGTCTTTTCCTTATTACCCTTTTGCCAAGTTTTGACCCGTTTACGCATTTATCAAACAAACATGTTTGTTTGATCCCCAATTGTCATGATCTTCTTATTTTTGATGTATCCTATTATATTAGGTTCTAATTGCGAGTTTCTTACACAATCTTAACCTGTTTTGCATATATATACTTGTTTTGACCCGTTAGGGGTGTTTAACATTTTCAAGCCTTAAATCATGCTTCAATTAGTTTGCATCCTATCCCCATTTTTATACGTATCTCAAGGACTCCATTTAACAAAACGCTTAACTCTAAACAACTCTTAAAGGTTGTTTGCCCAATTTACCCTTCAAGGGCCTTTTGGTCAATTTTAGTCCTTTTTGTAACGAAGGACTTTCACTAATAATTGACCAAATATCACTTCTAACTACGTCCTTATATTTACGTACCTGGCTCGGGTCAAACTATTGACCCGTTTTAATACCTTGCTTCAACAACTTGCATATTACATAGCAACACTAACTCGTAAGCCGCTTTTTCCTGTAAGCACAAGACTCGACAAGTGCTTATTAGTCGTGATTTATCAAATGGTAATAGCATTACCATTTGACCCGATTAGTCTAAACGACCATCCATTTTACGCTTATATTCCAATGGTATTTATTTACCATTTTATTAAGTAAGTCATTTCGGATTCCTTACCATTTGGTTATGACTTTTAAATCCGTTTTGTACATGATAACCCAACATGGCTTATGCCAATTGGTGTCGTTTTAAACTTCAACCCCTATCCATTTATACATGACGAAATCATTATTCTTTCCATTGGTTTTTATTCGTTTAGGCCTACTTACAAAGTGGCCATTCAAGGATTCATTTTATATATGTCATCTATGACCAAATGTCCACTTCGCATTTTTTTGATATGTTCCGACCCGTACCACTTCGTGTCGGAACCAAAGTTCGAATACAACTTTTGCCATAATTGTAACCAAGAATTAAATGCATATCTTACAAAAAGAGTGTAAGCTTTACTTACCTTGCATCCGAATTATGCTTTTTCCGTCATTCTTGCTTCGTTTGACCCGCTTCATTTCCCAAGCCTTCACCTAGCTTGCCAAGCGTCAAACTATCATTGTAATTGTAAGATGGTTAGGTTAGTCATATTCATTTACGACCATTCCATCCTACTCTTCTTATATCGAATTTACCATCCGATCATACACTTGGTCGACTTGACCTTTTTAAAGTCAATCGACTTATCAACTAGTTTTAGCATTCTTTAATTACCCGGTAGGCGTTATCTTTAGACCACCGTTTTAACCAAGGTTCAAATCACGTTCATCACATTTAGAACTCTTTTTTAATCACATTTTGCATAATAGCCAAAACATCACAATTAGGCATTTTAACTACAAAATTCTAGTTTCAAGCCTTCTTTGAGGCATTTCAACAAACACTTTAAGGGCAGAATTTTACATGTTTATTTATCAAGTCTCTAGCTTATCTCTTAGCCCTAATTTCACATAAATCAACCATCTTACAAGGTTGTCAACTTCTATAATTTCTGGAATCACTTCAATTCGTCAAATTATACTAGATTAACACTCTATTTCCTAGTGTTCATCAAATTTCTCATAAACCACTAATCACCTACAATGGTGTTCATGGGTTTCATTACAATTTCATATGATTTCAACTTGTATTTGTCTGGGGTTTGTCCCTAGACACTATAGTTGTTCCTAGATCATCATAAGACATACATGCAACTATAATTTCAGATTTTCCCAATTACATGAGAAATTCAAGTTGAGAGTTTTTATGAAATTTTACATACCTTGTGATCCTCTTGTGATGAGGATCAGTAATCTATGCTTAGAATTCGATTTGAACTTGGATTGGACCTTCAATTTACAAGATTTCTGAAGTTCTAGGGCTTTGAAGGAGTGGGGGTCGCCCCCTGCTTGCTCTGATCGACCAGGCCCCCAAAATGGGGTGTTTGGTTTAGTTTTTATTTGTTTAGTAAAGATCAAGTTTCGATTTTAACAATATTGGCCCCTCTAATTTGGTTAGTTAATTAAGTAGGGCACAACCTATTTATTTCTAACAATATTCCCCACTTATTAACTAGGTTTAATATTCCTAGTTAACTTTGCGGGTTCGAGAATATCTATAACTAAGTTTATTTCGGGTCCCGTTAACTCGGGCCTTCTTTCACTTTATTTCTTAAAAGCTATTATTCACTTCAAATAAATATTAGGATTATTAAATAAATTCCTAATATTTGCCAGTTTACTTTTACCACTAACGGTACTTTCCACGTCTTTAGTATTAACGGGGTTTAATTACCAAACCCGTTTTCGGGGTGTTACAAGTCTACCCCCCTTAAAGAGGTTTCGTCCTCGAAACCTTTTCTTACTTGATTTATCGAGTTCAACTCTATGTATCTGCTCTCGATAATCAATTAAGCATTTCTCATATCTTAACCGATTGTTAGTATTACCAGAAAAGTATGGTAATATTCTTTTGGTTATTAATCATCTACGTATCTTACATGACATAATGCGACTGGAAATAACGTAATCTCGTTATTTCCACTAGTTTACTCAACTTAGCGATATTCCTCGCTTTCATATACTATCGAATTCTTTATGAATCCGTGACTTTGACCCGTTTAAAGGTCTTTAGTGAAATCTCTCACTTTTTGCAACGATTTCTTTTATTTTCAATTTTATTTATTCGGTTCATTTATACCGAATCCACCGCTTACAAGCAAACCAAATTTATTTAAATGACCTTGACGGGTCTCACTAATTAGTCTTATTAGTCCAGTTACTATTTACCGCTCGCTTGGTTATAATGTGATTCTACTTCACATTACATTTCTTGACCGTGAATGTGTTACATCATATTTAATTTATATCAACCTTTCATTTTCGAAAATATCTCACTTTTCGAATATATTGTCTTGCGCCTAACAGTGTCAAGACTTGTATCTTTCATACTTATCGTTTAAATTCCTATCAGAATTCATGTTTGTAAAAAACACTATTTCTTACTAAAACCGAAGTTTTAGTTTTAGGATCTTCTCTTTAACTTCTGTCAATTATCCATTCCAGGATATTGACAGTCCAAAATTTATTCTTTTACGGCCTTTGTTTTATGCAGGGATTCTCAATTTATCCGTCACTTTGTCTAATTAACCCTGTAAGTTTTATCGTTTTGCTCTATAGGCTATTTTATTAGACTTTCACCTCTTTAAGGCTAGGTCCTTGTAGTCTATCTCTTTCTAGTCGTGTCCCGTAGGTCATATTAGTCTCGTAGACTCTTCCATTGTTTATAACCCCAAGGTTTATATTGATCCCGTAGATCATTCTTTACGCATGTCTATATTGAAATATATATATGGTGTCAAAGCACTCTTTTTATGTTTGAAAATCATTTGTTTTCACCCTTGAACTTCATTTGACCTTGACCGTAGTCTAAGGTTTCATTTGTTTACTTCCGGGCTAATCCTCCGACTTTATGACTTCTGACGTTATTTACGCGTCAGTTTGTCTCAAGCTTACCGTTATCCGACTTGCGCTTACTTATGCCATTAAGCATTTATACTTTATTCAACCCGTTCAACCTCAAAATGGTTGAATATAATTATCAAAATTTCTGTTTACGAAATTTTATGGTCTTTTAGTCGTAACTCATAATCCGAGTCTTTTGACCTTAAATTCACGTTCTCGTCTCTCGGTTTACGCATGTGTTTAAATCCTTACCCATCAACCGGGTGTTTTACCGAAGTCGTTATTATTGCAACCCTTCCGGTATGCATTAAGACCTCGCTTCATTTTTATATTCCGACTTTGTCTTTAAGTTGGACGTTTTACAAAAACGACCCGTTAAGGGACTCATTTGCAATTTCCGGGTTCGAGCGTAAGTACACTCCCTCCCAATACTTGTCTAATCATGCTTGCGTTTTCTGGGTTCGAGTGTAAGTACACTCCCTCCCAATACTTGTTTAATCACGCTTGCGTTTTCTGGGTTCGAGTGTAAGTACAATCCCTCCCAATACTTGTTTAATCATGCTTGCGTTTTCTGGGTTCGAGTGTAAGTACACTCCCTCCCAATACTTGTTTAATCATGCTTGCGTTTTCTGGGTTCGAGTGTAAGTACACTCCCTCCCAATACTTGTTTAATCATGCTTCTTTGTCCCTTCACTCGGGCTCATTATCCTAATGTAATACGCTTCTGTCACTCGGTTGTGCGTTTACATTATTATCAATTATTTTGCTTGTCTGATTCATTTGGGTACTTTTTTACTTAGTCCCATTCACTCCGCCCTTACTACATCGGACATAACTGCGCTCATTATAAGAAGCTCATGCTATCATGTGTTCACTACTTACTTGGCCAGAGTAAGCGATCAACACGTGGTACGCGTGACCTTATTATAATTACCACATCACGTCCCATGTAAGTAACTCCTCCATTTATCCTCATGTTTATGGTTTCATTTGGTAAAACTTTATTTAATTGTTAGTTAACAATTATTAGTTTTAATCGTTCATCCTTGAACATGTACAATGTCCCTTTTTATAAACATTTATTCACATTCACTGATGTGATCATTAATTTTTTTTTCTCAATAGGATTTGTATTGAGAATTCTTACTTGGATGATCACTCTCGTCCAAGTTTCTATATAAATAAGTCTTGTTATTCATTGGCTATTCATCATTGTGAATAACACATTTCCTATTAAATTTCTCTTGGAATTCAGGTTTTCCAAGTTCTGTCATATGTGTATGCAACCGTTATTACTTACGTGTTTGTTGCATATAACGACTCGTGCGATTAAATTTAAAAGTGTGCACCTGGTGATGCTTGCCCTAACAGGCTTCTCTTGTCATTAGTCTTGTTCGCGACCGTTACGCGATTTTGGTCCTTAATGAGTATGCCCTTTCTGTCGCACCTCGGACCGTTCCATCATCATATCCATAATTCGCTTGACTCTCGTCATCTTCAACGCGAGTGTCCTTCATTTAAAACATTCACAAAAGTTAGTAAAGTCAACTTCAATAATCGCCCGTATTATAATACAAGGCATTTTCTACTATACACGTCAACGCGCGTATTTTCGTCAACTACATCAATCGTTTAATTGGGGTAACGTGTGTTACACGATAGCCCTATGTGTTATTTACAACAATTAGCATACTAAACTATTAGCATACGTGTACTTACCGGATTTGCGATCAAGCCTCGAACCGAACACTATTCTTTTTCAAGAGCATAAGGTTTAAGTCCAAGCATGGTTCCTCCCCACCATACTCGAATCTCTTAAACCAAAGCTCTGATACCAACTTGTAACACCCTAGTTACTAATTAACGATTTTATATGTAAATACCAACGATTAGATGTGTATTTAAGACTACACATGCTATAAAAATACGAGTTTATTAAAACTTTTACAAATCTTAAGTTATTCTACATCACGTGGTTGAATTCGTTATTTAAAAATCTAAAACGTGGCAAAATGCGGAAGCGTGTGTCTTTATCGTGTTCGGTTCTTCGTTGAGCTTGATCGTCTTCCGGCATTCAAGATGTACCTACATTTCATAAACATGAAATTTTTAGACA
The DNA here is from genome assembly GCA_030545235.1 of Helianthus tuberosus. Classification (NCBI taxonomy): domain Eukaryota; kingdom Viridiplantae; phylum Streptophyta; class Magnoliopsida; order Asterales; family Asteraceae; genus Helianthus; species Helianthus tuberosus. The sequence goes on from CM060435.1 coordinate 12,962,930, forward strand.
TACAGGGCTTAAAACGTATTTAAACGAGTCCGAGAAACAGATTATAACAAAAATAAAGTTTTCAATCTGGCCACCACCGTAAATTACGGTGGAACCGTAATTTACGGTGGCCTCTGGTTATCTAAGTTTCCACCGTAAAACAGTAGAAGCCTGGCGTAATGCTTTCAGGCTCCACCGTAAATTACGGTAGAACCGTAATTTACGGTAACCCCTGTATTCAGCTTTTCCATTTTTGCCGTTTCTGATACGAAAACTTCCGTATCTTTCGAACCGCTTGTCCGTTTGTCCTACCGTTTCTTCCTATGTGTTTGTAATTTAATTCTCCATCAAATGGTGTTAAGATCCAACATTTGGCTTAATAAATTTTAAGACTTTTAAGTCTTTGCCTTATTACCCTTTTGCCAAGTTTTGACCCGTTTACGCATTTATCAAACAAACATGTTTGTTTGATCCCCAATTGTCATGATCTTCTTATTTTTGATGTATCCTATTATATTAGGTTCTAATTGCGAGTTTCTTACACAATCTTAACCTGTTTTGCATATATATACTTGTTTTGACCCGTTAGGGGTGTTTAACATTTTCAAGCCTTAAATCATGCTTCAATTAGTTTGCATCCTATCCCCATTTTTATACGTATCTCAAGGACTCCATTTAACAAAACGCTTAACTCTAAACAACTCTTAAAGGTTGTTTGCCCAATTTACCCTTCAAGGGCCTTTTGGTCAATTTTAGTCCTTTTTGTAACGAAGGACTTTCACTAATAATTGACCAAATATCACTTCTAACTACGTCCTTATATTTACGTACCTGGCTCGGGTCAAACTATTGACCCGTTTTAATACCTTGCTTCAACAACTTGCATATTACATAGCAACACTAACTCGTAAGCCGCTTTTTCCTGTAAGCACAAGACTCGACAAGTGCTTATTAGTCGTGATTTATCAAATGGTAATAGCATTACCATTTGACCCGATTAGTCTAAACGACCATCCATTTTGCGCTTATATTCCAATGGTATTTATTTACCATTTTATTAAGTAAGTCATTTCGGATTCCTTACCATTTGGTTATGACTTTTAAATCCGTTTTGTACATGATAACCCAACATGGCTTATGCCAATTGGTGTCGTTTTAAACTTCAACCCCTATCCATTTATACATGACGAAATCATTATTCTTTCCATTGGTTTTTATTCGTTTAGGCCTACTTACAAAGTGGCCATTCAAGGATTCATTTTATATATGTCATCTATGACCAAATGTCCACTTCGCATTTTTTTGATATGTTCCGACCCGTACCACTTCGTGTCGGAACCAAAGTTCGAATACAACTTTTGCCATAATTGTAACCAAGAATTAAATGCATATCTTACAAAAAGAGTGTAAGCTTTACTTACCTTGCATCCGAATTATGCTTTTTCCGTCATTCTTGCTTCGTTTGACCCGCTTCATTTCCCAAGCCTTCACCTAGCTTGCCAAGCGTCAAACTATCATTGTAATTGTAAGATGGTTAGGTTAGTCATATTCATTTACGACCATTCCATCCTACTCTTCTTATATCGAATTTACCATCCGATCATACACTTGGTCGACTTGACCTTTTTAAAGTCAATCGACTTATCAACTAGTTTTAGCATTCTTTAATTACCCGGTAGGCGTTATCTTTAGACCACCGTTTTAACCAAGGTTCAAATCACGTTCATCACATTTAGAACTCTTTTTTAATCACATTTTGCATAATAGCCAAAACATCACAATTAGGCATTTTAACTACAAAATTCTAGTTTCAAGCCTTCTTTGAGGCATTTCAACAAACACTTTAAGGGCAGAATTTTACATGTTTATTTATCAAGTCTCTAGCTTATCTCTTAGCCCTAATTTCACATAAATCAACCATCTTACAAGGTTGTCAACTTCTATAATTTCTGGAATCACTTCAATTCGTCAAATTATACTAGATTAACACTCTATTTCCTAGTGTTCATCAAATTTCTCATAAACCACTAATCACCTACAATGGTGTTCATGGGTTTCATTACAATTTCATATGATTTCAACTTGTATTTGTCTGGGGTTTGTCCCTAGACACTATAGTTGTTCCTAGATCATCATAAGACATACATGCAACTATAATTTCAGATTTTCCCAATTACATGAGAAATTCAAGTTGAGAGTTTTTATGAAATTTTACATACCTTGTGATCCTCTTGTGATGAGGATCAGTAATCTATGCTTAGAATTCGATTTGAACTTGGATTGGACCTTCAATTTACAAGATTTCTGAAGTTCTAGGGCTTTGAAGGAGTGGGGGTCGCCCCCTGCTTGCTCTGATCGACCAGGCCCCCAAAATGGGGTGTTTGGTTTAGTTTTTATTTGTTTAGTAAAGATCAAGTTTCGATTTTAACAATATTGGCCCCTCTAATTTGGTTAGTTAATTAAGTAGGGCACAACCTATTTATTTCTAACAATATTCCCCACTTATTAACTAGGTTTAATATTCCTAGTTAACTTTGCGGGTTCGAGAATATCTATAACTAAGTTTATTTCGGGTCCCGTTAACTCGGGCCTTCTTTCACTTTATTTCTTAAAAGCTATTATTCACTTCAAATAAATATTAGGATTATTAAATAAATTCCTAATATTTGCCAGTTTACTTTTACCACTAACGGTACTTTCCACGTCTTTAGTATTAACGGGGTTTAATTACCAAACCCGTTTTCGGGGTGTTACAAGTCTACCCCCCTTAAAGAGGTTTCGTCCTCGAAACCTTTTCTTACTTGATTTATCGAGTTCAACTCTATGTATCTGCTCTCGATAATCAATTAAGCATTTCTCATATCTTAACCGATTGTTAGTATTACCAGAAAAGTATGGTAATATTCTTTTGGTTATTAATCATCTACGTATCTTACATGACATAATGCGACTGGAAATAACGTAATCTCGTTATTTCCACTAGTTTACTCAACTTAGCGATATTCCTCGCTTTCATATACTATCGAATTCTTTATGAATCCGTGACTTTGACCCGTTTAAAGGTCTTTAGTGAAATCTCTCACTTTTTGCAACGATTTCTTTTATTTTCAATTTTATTTATTCGGTTCATTTATACCGAATCCACCGCTTACAAGCAAACCAAATTTATTTAAATGACCTTGACGGGTCTCACTAATTAGTCTTATTAGTCCAGTTACTATTTACCGCTCGCTTGGTTATAATGTGATTCTACTTCACATTACATTTCTTGACCGTGAATGTGTTACATCATATTTAATTTATATCAACCTTTCATTTTCGAAAATATCTCACTTTTCGAATATATTGTCTTGCGCCTAACAGTGTCAAGACTTGTATCTTTCATACTTATCGTTTAAATTCCTATCAGAATTCATGTTTGTAAAAAACACTATTTCTTACTAAAACCGAAGTTTTAGTTTTAGGATCTTCTCTTTAACTTCTGTCAATTATCCATTCCAGGATATTGACAGTCCAAAATTTATTCTTTTACGGCCTTTGTTTTATGCAGGGATTCTCAATTTATCCGTCACTTTGTCTAATTAACCCTGTAAGTTTTATCGTTTTGCTCTATAGGCTATTTTATTAGACTTTCACCTCTTTAAGGCTAGGTCCTTGTAGTCTATCTCTTTCTAGTCGTGTCCCGTAGGTCATATTAGTCTCGTAGACTCTTCCATTGTTTATAACCCCAAGGTTTATATTGATCCCGTAGATCATTCTTTACGCATGTCTATATTGAAATATATATATGGTGTCAAAGCACTCTTTTTATGTTTGAAAATCATTTGTTTTCACCCTTGAACTTCATTTGACCTTGACCGTAGTCTAAGGTTTCATTTGTTTACTTCCGGGCTAATCCTCCGACTTTATGACTTCTGACGTTATTTACGCGTCAGTTTGTCTCAAGCTTACCGTTATCCGACTTGCGCTTACTTATGCCATTAAGCATTTATACTTTATTCAACCCGTTCAACCTCAAAATGGTTGAATATAATTATCAAAATTTCTGTTTACGAAATTTTATGGTCTTTTAGTCGTAACTCATAATCCGAGTCTTTTGACCTTAAATTCACGTTCTCGTCTCTCGGTTTACACATGTGTTTAAATCCTTACCCATCAACCGGGTGTTTTACCGAAGTCGTTATTATTGCAACCCTTCCGGTATGCATTAAGACCCCGCTTCATTTTTATATTCCGACTTTGTCTTTAAGTTGGACGTTTTACAAAAACGACCCGTTAAGGGACTCATTTGCAATTTCCGGGTTCGAGCGTAAGTACACTCCCTCCCAATACTTGTCTAATCATGCTTGCGTTTTCTGGGTTCGAGTGTAAGTACACTCCCTCCCAATACTTGTTTAATCACGCTTGCGTTTTCTGGGTTCGAGTGTAAGTACAATCCCTCCCAATACTTGTTTAATCATGCTTGCGTTTTCTGGGTTCGAGTGTAAGTACACTCCCTCCCAATACTTGTTTAATCATGCTTGCGTTTTCTGGGTTCGAGTGTAAGTACACTCCCTCCCAATACTTGTTTAATCATGCTTCTTTGTCCCTTCACTCGGGCTCATTATCCTAATGTAATACGCTTCTGTCACTCGGTTGTGCGTTTACATTATTATCAATTATTTTGCTTGTCTGATTCATTTGGGTACTTTTTTACTTAGTCCCATTCACTCCGCCCTTACTACATCGGACATAACTGCGCTCATTATAAGAAGCTCATGCTATCATGTGTTCACTACTTACTTGGCCAGAGTAAGCGATCAACACGTGGTACGCGTGACCTTATTATAATTACCACATCACGTCCCATGTAAGTAACTCCTCCATTTATCCTCATGTTTATGGTTTCATTTGGTAAAACTTTATTTAATTGTTAGTTAACAATTATTAGTTTTAATCGTTCATCCTTGAACATGTACAATGTCCCTTTTTATAAACATTTATTCACATTCACTGATGTGATCATTAATTTTTTTTTTCTCAATAGGATTTGTATTGAGAATTCTTACTTGGATGATCACTCTCGTCCAAGTTTCTATATAAATAAGTCTTGTTATTCATTGGCTATTCATCATTGTGAATAACACATTTCCTATTAAATTTCTCTTGGAATTCAGGTTTTCCAAGTTCTGTCATATGTGTATGCAACCGTTATTACTTACGTGTTTGTTGCATATAACGACTCGTGCGATTAAATTTAAAAGTGTGCACCTGGTGATGCTTGCCCTAACAGGCTTCTCTTGTCATTAGTCTTGTTCGCGACCGTTACGCGATTTTGGTCCTTAATGAGTATGCCCTTTCTGTCGTACCTCGGACCGTTCCATCATCATATCCATAATTCGCTTGACTCTCGTCATCTTCAACGCGAGTGTCCTTCATTTAAAACATTCACAAAAGTTAGTAAAGTCAACTTCAATAATCGCCCGTATTATAATACAAGGCATTTTCTACTATACACGTCAACGCGCGTATTTTCGTCAACTACATCAATCGTTTAATTGGGGTAACGTGTGTTACACGATAGCCCTATGTGTTATTTACAACAATTAGCATACTAAACTATTAGCATACGTGTACTTACCGGATTTGCGATCAAGCCTCGAACCGAACACTATTCTTTTTCAAGAGCATAAGGTTTAAGTCCAAGCATGGTTCCTCCCCACCATACTCGAATCTCTTAAACCAAAGCTCTGATACCAACTTGTAACACCCTAGTTACTAATTAACGATTTTATATGTAAATACCAACGATTAGATGTGTATTTAAGACTACACATGCTATAAAAATACGAGTTTATTAAAACTTTTACAAATCTTAAGTTATTCTACATCACGTGGTTGAATTCGTTATTTAAAAATCTAAAACGTGGCAAAATGCGGAAGCGTGTGTCTTTATCGTGTTCGGTTCTTCGTTGAGCTTGATCGTCTTCCGGCATTCAAGATGTACCTACATTTCATAAACATGAAATGTTTTAGACATACAGGGCTTAAAACGTATTTAAACGAGTCCGAGAAACAGATTATAACAAAAATAAAGTTTTCAATCTGGCCACCACCGTAAATTACGGTGGAACCGTAATTTACGGTGGCCTCTGGTTATCTAAGTTTCCACCGTAAAACAGTAGAAGCCTGGCGTAATGCTTTCAGGCTCCACCATAAATTACGGTAGAACCGTAATTTACGGTAACCCCTGTATTCAGCTTTTCCATTTTTGCCGTTTCTGATACGAAAACTTCCGTATCTTTCGAACCGCTTGTCCGTTTGTCCTACCGTTTCTTCCTATGTGTTTGTAATTTAATTCTCCATCAAATGGTGTTAAGATCCAACATTTGGCTTAATAAATTTTAAGACTTTTAAGTCTTTGCCTTATTACCCTTTTGCCAAGTTTTGACCCGTTTACGCATTTATCAAACAAACATGTTTGTTTGATCCCCAATTGTCATGATCTTCTTATTTTTGATGTATCCTATTATATTAGGTTCTAATTGCGAGTTTCTTACACAATCTTAACCTGTTTTGCATATATATACTTGTTTTGACCCGTTAGGGGTGTTTAACATTTTCAAGCCTTAAATCATGCTTCAATTAGTTTGCATCCTATCCCCATTTTTATACGTATCTCAAGGACTCCATTTAACAAAACGCTTAACTCTAAACAACTCTTAAAGGTTGTTTGCCCAATTTACCCTTCAAGGGCCTTTTGGTCAATTTTAGTCCTTTTTGTAACGAAGGACTTTCACTAATAATTGACCAAATATCACTTCTAACTACGTCCTTATATTTACGTACCTGGCTCGGGTCAAACTATTGACCCGTTTTAATACCTTGCTTCAACAACTTGCATATTACATAGCAACACTAACTCGTAAGCCGCTTTTTCCTGTAAGCACAAGACTCGACAAGTGCTTATTAGTCGTGATTTATCAAATGGTAATAGCATTACCATTTGACCCGATTAGTCTAAACGACCATCCATTTTGCGCTTATATTCCAATGGTATTTATTTACCATTTTATTAAGTAAGTCATTTCGGATTCCTTACCATTTGGTTATGACTTTTAAATCCGTTTTGTACATGATAACCCAACATGGCTTATGCCAATTGGTGTCGTTTTAAACTTCAACCCCTATCCATTTATACATGACGAAATCATTATTCTTTCCATTGGTTTTTATTCGTTTAGGCCTACTTACAAAGTGGCCATTCAAGGATTCATTTTATATATGTCATCTATGACCAAATGTCCACTTCGCATTTTTTTGATATGTTCCGACCCGTACCACTTCGTGTCGGAACCAAAGTTCGAATACAACTTTTGCCATAATTGTAACCAAGAATTAAATGCATATCTTACAAAAAGAGTGTAAGCTTTACTTACCTTGCATCCGAATTATGCTTTTTCCGTCATTCTTGCTTCGTTTGACCCGCTTCATTTCCCAAGCCTTCACCTAGCTTGCCAAGCGTCAAACTATCATTGTAATTGTAAGATGGTTAGGTTAGTCATATTCATTTACGACCATTCCATCCTACTCTTCTTATATCGAATTTACCATCCGATCATACACTTGGTCGACTTGACCTTTTTAAAGTCAATCGACTTATCAACTAGTTTTAGCATTCTTTAATTACCCGGTAGGCGTTATCTTTAGACCACCGTTTTAACCAAGGTTCAAATCACGTTCATCACATTTAGAACTCTTTTTTAATCACATTTTGCATAATAGCCAAAACATCACAATTAGGCATTTTAACTACAAAATTCTAGTTTCAAGCCTTCTTTGAGGCATTTCAACAAACACTTTAAGGGCAGAATTTTACATGTTTATTTATCAAGTCTCTAGCTTATCTCTTAGCCCTAATTTCACATAAATCAACCATCTTACAAGGTTGTCAACTTCTATAATTTCTGGAATCACTTCAATTCGTCAAATTATACTAGATTAACACTCTATTTCCTAGTGTTCATCAAATTTCTCATAAACCACTAATCACCTACAATGGTGTTCATGGGTTTCATTACAATTTCATATGATTTCAACTTGTATTTGTCTGGGGTTTGTCCCTAGACACTATAGTTGTTCCTAGATCATCATAAGACATACATGCAACTATAATTTCAGATTTTCCCAATTACATGAGAAATTCAAGTTGAGAGTTTTTATGAAATTTTACATACCTTGTGATCCTCTTGTGATGAGGATCAGTAATCTATGCTTAGAATTCGATTTGAACTTGGATTGGACCTTCAATTTACAAGATTTCTGAAGTTCTAGGGCTTTGAAGGAGTGGGGGTCGCCCCCTGCTTGCTCTGATCGACCAGGCCCCCAAAATGGGGTGTTTGGTTTAGTTTTTATTTGTTTAGTAAAGATCAAGTTTCGATTTTAACAATATTGGCCCCTCTAATTTGGTTAGTTAATTAAGTAGGGCACAACCTATTTATTTCTAACAATATTCCCCACTTATTAACTAGGTTTAATATTCCTAGTTAACTTTGCGGGTTCGAGAATATCTATAACTAAGTTTATTTCGGGTCCCGTTAACTCGGGCCTTCTTTCACTTTATTTCTTAAAAGCTATTATTCACTTCAAATAAATATTAGGATTATTAAATAAATTCCTAATATTTGCCAGTTTACTTTTACCACTAACGGTACTTTCCACGTCTTTAGTATTAACGGGGTTTAATTACCAAACCCGTTTTCGGGGTGTTACAAGTCTACCCCCCTTAAAGAGGTTTCGTCCTCGAAACCTTTTCTTACTTGATTTATCGAGTTCAACTCTATGTATCTGCTCTCGATAATCAATTAAGCATTTCTCATATCTTAACCGATTGTTAGTATTACCAGAAAAGTATGGTAATATTCTTTTGGTTATTAATCATCTACGTATCTTACATGACATAATGCGACTGGAAATAACGTAATCTCGTTATTTCCACTAGTTTACTCAACTTAGCGATATTCCTCGCTTTCATATACTATCGAATTCTTTATGAATCCGTGACTTTGACCCGTTTAAAGGTCTTTAGTGAAATCTCTCACTTTTTGCAACGATTTCTTTTATTTTCAATTTTATTTATTCGGTTCATTTATACCGAATCCACCGCTTACAAGCAAACCAAATTTATTTAAATGACCTTGACGGGTCTCACTAATTAGTCTTATTAGTCCAGTTACTATTTACCGCTCGCTTGGTTATAATGTGATTCTACTTCACATTACATTTCTTGACCGTGAATGTGTTACATCATATTTAATTTATATCAACCTTTCATTTTCGAAAATATCTCACTTTTCGAATATATTGTCTTGCGCCTAACAGTGTCAAGACTTGTATCTTTCATACTTATCGTTTAAATTCCTATCAGAATTCATGTTTGTAAAAAACACTATTTCTTACTAAAACCGAAGTTTTAGTTTTAGGATCTTCTCTTTAACTTCTGTCAATTATCCATTCCAGGATATTGACAGTCCAAAATTTATTCTTTTACGGCCTTTGTTTTATGCAGGGATTCTCAATTTATCCGTCACTTTGTCTAATTAACCCTGTAAGTTTTATCGTTTTGCTCTATAGGCTATTTTATTAGACTTTCACCTCTTTAAGGCTAGGTCCTTGTAGTCTATCTCTTTCTAGTCGTGTCCCGTAGGTCATATTAGTCTCGTAGACTCTTCCATTGTTTATAACCCCAAGGTTTATATTGATCCCGTAGATCATTCTTTACGCATGTCTATATTGAAATATATATATGGTGTTTGGATATTTGTTTGTAAATTGTTGATTATTGTTTGATGTTAATCTAAAACCATACGTTCTTGGTGCCGCTGGCAATCGAGATATCATGGGAGGGATTAGGGTTGGATAATTGTCAATTGATCATCGAGTAACAACCTCGCATTTTATAATCCGAGTACTTAGTTCTCTTTCATCACAAACAGATAATCAAACACGAGCCATGTCTATGTGGTTCTTTCTAGTTAAGCATAAACATTAGTGTGGATTAAAACCTGAAATCTAGGATGGTCGCTTGTTCCTAATCTGTTTACAAAAACACTCTTTGATTTGCAATTTAATTAGTTAATATTAGTTCTTAAAATCAAAACAATCAACTCTTGAATTTTAATTTCCGCAATTTTAGTTTAATTTTAGTTTAAGTGCAAAGCTACATAATCGACATACTTTCCACATACTCCCTGAGTTCGATACCCTCTTACCACTATCTATAGTTGTTATTGGGATTAAATTTGCGTGACCCACGACAATCACGTCAAATATGTGGTAGGGAAACTGCATGTATGATAGCGTGTTCAGATAAAAAAATTCCAGGATTTGATTGTGATTGAATTGAGTGTTCATATTAATTAAAATGAAAACATGATAAATCAGTTACAGACCACGAAAAAGGCCTTAGGAGATAAGTTTAAGGGGACAAACATACTGGCAATCACTCGGATCACCCAAAGTAAATTAGTGTTGATAAGTGTAGTCTAGCTTGAAACACTGTGATTTGATCCCATTGCAATTGTAATTGTATATTAGTTTCTTTGTTTATTTGTGTTTTAGTTTATATTTTTGGTTTTTATAAAATCAAAAATCCAAAAATAGAGTGCTTTTTTGTTTTATTAAAAAAACAAAAAATTTAACCGTTCTTGAAGATTCGATTGATCATCATAAATTGAATGAAATTTGAATAGTGAAATCCGAGTACAAATACTTGGATGTACCAAGTGTTCATGTGGTACTTTCCCTCTGTTGCACATAAATGTTTGCTTATGAATTTATGAGTATGTGCAGAATTTAAAATTCAAATCAAGAAACAGGGGTTGTTGAAGATTGAGATGTTGTTGGTTGCTGACAAAGCTTGAAGCATCACAATAGCAAGATGTACCTGAGTCAGAAAAACCAGATACAAGTCATCATCTGACAATGATAGTGCATTTGAAGAAGTACCTGTGAACCTGCTTGAAATTGAAGACATTGACAAAGAAAAGAGTTGTTGAGAATCCTCCGCTTGCATTCTTTTCAACAAGTTTTTCAAGCAAAGCTGATCGTGTTTAAGAAGAACAAAGAGCCCAAGTTTGAAGATTAAAAGATGAAGTATCTTCCCACAGAGACATGAAGACTACAGTTTGATAAAGACAGCATAAACCTAGGGGGATATTGTAAGGCCCTATAATGGTGTAGGTTTACGCCTATCTTTATCAAACACAAATATAGGCTATTGGGCTTAGCCTTGTAGTGGGTTAGATAGTAATGGAATAAGCCATGTGGGCTAATTAGGTGATTTGGGCTTGTTTGGTTAGTAATATTGTGCATGTGGGCCTGGCCCAGTCTGTAACTAGGTAACCCTATGTACCTATAAATAGGGTGAACCTAGGTTATTAGAAGGTTAGACATTTTAGAGAGGCCATTCTGTTTTTGTTCTTCCTAGTATTTTCGAGTTGCTTGTTTGTGTACCAGACGATTCCTAGAAACCGTGTGCACTTGTTAATTCAATCAATTTCGTTCTTGTTCTTATCACTTTCATCAGTATTCCGCACTCTTGATTGTGATTTGATATCCGGTTGATAGTTCCTGGACTTACAGAGGACAGTACTCCTCTCGCATCAACTCCTTAAAATTGTCCCAAGTAGTCGCGTTCGCCATTTCAATACCCAGCATCTGAACTTGGGCATTCCACCAAGTCAAGGCACCATCCTTGATTGTGCCTGAAGCATACTTCACTCTATCCCCAACAGGACAGTTACACATCGCGAACACCGATTCTGCCTTCTCAAACCAACGCAGTAGCCCCACAGCTCCTTTAGTCCCATTGAACGTTTGTGGCCTACAATCCATGAACGTCTTAAACGTGCAAGCATGCAGATTATTTTGATTCTGATTCACTTGCTGACCTAAGGACGAAAGAAAATACAGCACACGGGTAAGAGTTGAGTATGCAACACAAGAATAAAGCGTATTTGGCACATATCGTACCAGCTTGATAGGCTGCCAAAGCCTCAGCTACACGTGTGTTAATCAAGTCGGTTAATTCGGCCTGAGTCATAGCAATGTTGCCACGTCCACCGCCGCGACCACCATTACGTCCACTCATGATTCTATATAAGAGAAGGGAAAAGGTTAAGGGTCGGAATTGAGTAGGAGTCAAACATCACGACGACTTCTATAAACTACCAAGTTTACATCAGACAACAGAGCGAAACCCCTTTCACACTCGTTAAGCATCACTGGGACTCACATGCACCCCACATTATTATTATGTGTGCACCCATAATAACAATGCAATTTGCATGTTCATCTCATCTCCTCCCAACTCATGCTAAAAGGTTCCTCAAATTCAAGTAACGAGACAAAAGACATCACAAAACATGGATCATGAAAGTCTAGAGGGATGTCGCATTGTGACCTATCATCCACATAGCATAGGCAAGTAACATATGAATTCAGTCTGTAGTGCTAAGTGTGCAATCACATGCAACATCATACGTAAGCGTGCACTAGATATGCTAAGCAATAAATAAACGAGAGACGAACCTTGCAATCTGGAGTTGAGTGTCATGGTCGCTTTCTGAACTGTTCGGTTATAGTCCGGTTTTATAAAAACGTTTTAAAACCTAGTTCACTATAACCAGTGGCTCTGATACTAAACTGTCACACCCCCAAAATACCACGTGCGGTGACCCCGCTAGGTGTGTGACGTACCAGGATCTAGCCACCAATCACATTGAACTAGCATCAAGTTTAAAACAAAGTTTCCATTTATAATGATAAAACATTCATAAACAAAATCCAAGTTTAACATGTTCAGCGGAAGCAAATAGTAATTCACTGTTCAAACGTTTCAAAAACCAATGTATGTGAAATCAGTAAACAAGTCATGCATATCCAAGTAGTGCGACCCATGACCACTCCAGCCATCCAGATAGCAAGTTCCTTGCCCATAGTACCTAACGACATGCGAGCATGCAACAAGTGTATCAGACAACGCTGGTGAGTTCATAGTTTTACGAAAATGTTGGTTACCAAGTGTTTAGTTCAGTTCATTAATAATAATGTTGATAATAACTTGAGTACCGTACAAGATGGCTCCAGATTATATTTGCCCTTCCCCAATGCTCCTAGCTAAGCATTGGTCATGACTGGGTCATTAGTTCACACCCGTCCTCTCAGGTACGGGGTGAGGGTGCCAAACCTAAATAGCGCTATCAACTAATACCTCGTTACCTCTCAGGTAACAAACAAGATGGGACTTAATGGTCATAGGAATTGAGTGTATTATCCAACATTCCAACTGTTACCCAAATGACTTATTCCTCTTAGGAATACCCAATGATTGTCCCACCCACCGGGACGCATGTTCAAGAGGAATGAACTCACCTTTGATTTGCTCGGTATGTTAAGTTACCCATCCAAGTTGGTCAACCCAAACCCTACCGTGGTTACCAATCAAAATCAGTCTCATAGACTGTAACACCTCGAAAATTCACGTCCTATAATGTATTGACAAGTGTCATAAGCTTTGAACGTGTGAAAGAATACTCTAGAAGGACTAAAGTTGACAAACATAGAAAATATGTGTAAATAAGGGTTCAAAATGTCAACAATGGATAAATATACCCTACAATATCCCTACATGATGTTTATACCCTTAAACGAATGATTCATGGATCATACGAAGCTAATTGTGAAAGAAAGTGAGAGATTACAAACTACAGGGGTTATATGTGTCAGCATGTTTAAAGTATACCTCTGAGTGACCTTTTAGAAAACCCGAAGCTTTGTAACAATTAATTATGCTCACTAGAATACATGATAAAAATTTCACCAAGTTTCGTTATCATATGAGAAAGTTATGACAATATTCGTATACGAGGGGTTAAAAGCGTCAACGTTGAAATTTATGACTTTTCGGGTAACCATAAAGTTACCCAAGGACTTAACAAAGTTTGGTTATGTCTTAAGGCCCTTAAAAGTCAAGTTAGAGGGCTCAAAGTGCAAGAAATCATGTTAAGATCAAGTGTAGAAGGACCAGGGACCAAAATGGCAATTATTGAAAGTTGGATTTCAGGTCAGCCGGGGCTAGGCGGCCCGCGTAAGACTCCTTAAGAGTCTACGCGGCCCGCGTGAACATGCCAGATGCAGAAACTCATTTATGTTGCCTGTTCAGCCCATGTAAACGCCATATATGCCCTTTATCACCACCAAGAGCTGCCTAAATTAATTCTTAGGCCTTAGGGACACTTGTTAATCATCAGGGATCATGTATAGCCTTGAGTGTCATGATCTTAAGCAATCAAGAACACTATAAAAGGCCCTCATGTTTGCAACATTTCTTGCATTCATTTCATCTGCTTTCTTGGAGCTTCCTGGAGCATAAGAGCAGACCCAAGTCATCACAAATCGTGCATAGGACTTCAGTAAGTATGCTTAACCTTTCTTAGTTGAGTTTTTACTTAGTTTTAGCTTAAAAGACAAACCGTCGTAATTAACGGTTGACTTAGCGATTAATCATTAATGGTCCAGTGATTAGTCGAATTGAAGGTAGTTATAAGTTGGTAATTATGTGGGCAATAAACCCTTAAAAGGGCACCCACTGATTCCCATCCTAACTAGATCAAATGTCGGGTCAAAGTTGTTTAGAAAAAGTCAACAGAAACTTAAATTGTGAATTAACATGTAATTAACAATGTAGAAGTCATGTAACCTATTTTATCACTCTTATAAGTTGGTAATAAGTATAATAACTGGTCTAAGCTTATTGATCCGACAATTTCCTGTTTAGACCCGGTTCGGAACCGAAAGTCGCAAAACTTTGACTTTTGCCTTGACTTCAGTTCTGACCCGTTTTAGTAGAGTTTAGAAATGCCTTAGGACTTCCTTAGGACCAGGCTACATGTTAGTATAACCCTCTGTGGTTGGTTCGTTGTTTGTCCGATTCGTTTAACACGTTTCCGTTAATTGCCTAATGTGGACCAATATGCCCTTTTGACCATAAAACGAGAATTTTGGAAATATGAAAGGACATAAATCCTTGCTACTAAATTATAAACATGTCCCTAAATTTTCACATCAGTTGGAGGTCTGGATTAGGAGTTATGCTCAATAGCGTAATTAGAACGCCTTTTGTTATTTAAACGGCGTCATTAGCATAAAGCCTATCTAAACCCAATTTTTGACACCAAACCTTTTACCCACTGATGTAATATAATATTTTGGGATTTTAAAGTTTTTTTAATTATTTTTAACCTGCTCATAACCTAAGGTTATGGCCTTGATTCGGTAAATACCGATTATACCCTTTTCGGTCATAAAATGAGTTCTACATAATATTTTGACACCAATCCAATTGCTACTGATTTTATATAATAAATAAAGTATTTTTAACTTTATAACCTGATCAGAAAACTCAGATTTCCTGTATAACCCAGAAATCGCTTAAAATAGCTTTTTACGTGTATTAAACGCATAGTTTGGGTTTAAAACCATTTTGTCACATAAGACTTACTACCAACTGATATGACCTATTAAATTAAGTTATTTTACTGATGTATTCGGACCCAAACCTCAGAATCATATTTAACCTCTTTTATAACCTTGTAAATGACCAAAATACCCCTTCGTGGCTTAACTTGAGATTTAAACTCGTTTTGGGCATAATGGAAGGTATCCTACAGATATCACAACATATTTAAGGCATATTAACTTAAGAAACCTGTATATGACTCTTATGGTTACTCGTTACGCGCTTGTCGCGTTCGGATCGGCTTATGTGACTAATTTACATAAATTAGCCGAAACGGGTCAAACCATATCTTTTTGGTCTCAAAATCCAGAATGTGTTTAAGTTACCCATATTAAACAAGGATGCAATCTTGTCGGGTCAAAACCACATTCTAAACCGGTATTCGCCTTATCATGCGTTTGAACCGTATCTTCCTCTTTAAAACTAACCGGTCTAAGCATTGGCTTAATTAAAGACCCGTTAGAAATCTAATAGGTTATTAAAAACCTTCGTTCCAGATTAAGAGCCCCAGTAGAAGTACTTGTGCTTGCTGAATTGATATACGGCTGGGATTGAATTTATATTTAGCTCAGGTAAATACTCTTAACTTATTTTCCCTATACGGGCTTGGGATACGGTATTATAATGCCGCTTGGTCGGGTATTGAATGTTTAGTCTTGTTGTGATTAAACTATTGAGGTAACCCTCTTTAATCTGTATTGTTTGAAATAAAAGCCTTTTGGGGTTAATGACCATGTCCCGGATATCCTTGACATCATTGTAATATAAAATGGCCACGTCTTAAGCACGGGGTGTAGGCATACACTGAAAGTTGCTTAAAGGAAAACGGTATCTCACTCTCTTGTGGGCTTATACTTGTGGCGTGTCTGTTAATTTTGACTCGGTTTCTATATCGGGCCCTGAACGTACAACGAACATGTAAATCTGTATACAAGATTATTTTTATATAATTGTCCCAAGTTATAAAAGATATGTTGTGCCTTGTGCATTCAAATCAATTTTTATAAACCTTTTCAAATGAGTCGGTTAATTGTATTTACCAGTGTAAACTGACGTATTTTCCAAAAAGGTTAAGTGACAGGTACTGAACGTAATTAGCTGGAAGCTCAGGGCGTTAATAAGGAATCTTGCAAGTTCTAGGCGTCTAAAGTCTATTGAACAATGTTTATGTTTTAAGATCTGCCTGTGGATCCTTTACGTTCCGTTTGTAATACTTGGATATTACTTTATATTCGGATTGTAATATATTTATCTTTTGCTTCCGCTGTGCATTTATATATTGTGTTGTTTGACTATGATGATATCAACTACGTCACGATACTCCCCACCGGGCCCACCGGTCAAACGTGGAAATATCAGGGTGTGACATAGACAATCAAGTCACGTAATACACATAACAGATAGGTTTGCTATTCACACAAAGGTCACTGTTAACATGTAGCATATACCCAATTCTCATGCAAGTCCACATCTCATGTGCTTGTCACTTAACAATAAATATCAGAGGAGTGTTCTACTTACACAAGTCAGGTTAGATTTCTCATTCTCAATTTGCATGGTCATCATGTAACATCAGTAATCCATAAACATAAGTATCCATCACCACATACATTTCAATCTGTTACTGTTACTGTTCAAGTACACGACGAAGAGTCCTTACGGTGAAGAATCATTCTTCGCCGAAATTGATTATGGCGAAGTCCTATTCTTCGTAAGAAGTTAATGTGACGAAGGTCTATTCTTCGTCGCTAATGGGTTTGGCGAACAACCCTAAGGTTCGTCATGAAGCCTCCGACGAAGTCCCCTACTCTTCCTCGAATCATATTCTTCGTCGCTCCCTCCTTAGGCAGTTATAATATTCATTTAATTCATAACAACAGTTACTAAACTTTTGGCACGATTTTAGGATCAAACAACGGTTATTCAACTATCGTTAATTGCTGTTCATCATCAAATCATTCTAAACAATCATTGATCATCAAATTATAAACAATCATTGATCCCAAACATCCAATGACCACACAAAATCAGACTACTAGATTATCATAATACAGGTTCATCTAACACGATTATCAAGCCACATCATGAATCTGAACATATACAAATCATCAAATCCTCATCATGCAAGTTCTAAGTTTACAATCCTATTGACAGAACCCTAATCTCATAAAAGATCACAACATTAGAATCTTAGCGGTTAACGATAGCGGTTAACGATGAAAGATACTAACCGTAATACCGAAGGGTTTAGATAAATCGAGATGGAAAAACAATGCTTCGAGATCTCCTACTGCCGTCGCACAGAGAATGGGGAGGGAACTTTAGGGTTAATGTGTTTACGGTTACAAAAGTTTATACACTTGAACTCGTACTGGGCCGCGAACCTTCCTGGGCTGAAGGCCCTCTCGGCGAAGGACCTTCTTCGACAAAGGTTCATTCTTCGTCGAGATGAGGGTGGCGAAGAATCCCATTCTTCGTTGAGGAGAACTTGTGGCGAAGAACCTTATTATTAAACCTTAAATAAACTATTTTTAACACTACGCTTTTAACAACCAAGCATTACCCATAAAACATTAATCATTCAGATAAACTACACACGACACTACGTAAAATCAAATTGTAAAACAGGATTGTGAAGTCAGGGATGTGTATAGGAAAGACCTTGAAATCTCGGGTTGTCACAGCACCGATCTTGTTCGTCAAGAAGAAGTACGGATCAATGCGTATGTGCATTGATTATCGAGAATTGAACAAAGTCACGATTAAAAATCGGTACCCATTACCGAGAATCGATGATTTGTTTGATTAATTGCAAGGAGCTCGATTCTTTTCTAAGATCGATTTACGCTCAGGATATCATCAATTGAAAGTACAGGAAGAGGACATTCCTAAGATTGCTTTTAGAATAAGGTATGGCTATTATGAATTTACAGTCATGCCATTTGGTTTAACCAATGCCCCAGCTGCATTTATGGACATGATGAAAAGAATATGTAAACCATATCTGGATAAATTCATAATTGTCTTTATAGATGATATTCTCATTTACTCTAAGAATAAAGAAGAACATGCAACGCATCTGCATACACTTTTAAATTTACTGAGAAAAGAAAAGCTTTGTGCTAAATTTTCAAAATGTGAATTTTGGTTACAAGAAGTACAATTTCTTGGACATTTAGTTAATCATGAAGGAATTCATGTGGATCCCACAAAGATTGAGGCGATTACTAAATGGAAAGTCCCTGAATCACCAACGGAGGCGAGAAGTTTTCTTGGACTGGCAGGTTATTATAGACGATTTATCCGAGATCTTTCTAGAATAGCCATTCCCTTAACAAAATTGACATGTAAATCTATTAAGTTTGAATGGGGACCAAAACATGAAGAAGCCTTTAGAATCCTTAAGCAAAGATTAACCAACGCACCCATACTAGCGTTACCAGAAGGAACTAAAGACTTTGTAGTCTATTGTGACACTTCTAAGTTAGGTTATGGATGTGTGTTGATGCAACGTCAAAAGGTTATAGCCTATGCCTCTAGACAACTTAAAAATCATGAAGAGAATTATATGACCCATGATTTAGAGTTAGGAGCCATAATTTTTACCCTTAAGATTCGGAGACATTATTTATATGGAAATAAATTTGTAGTCTTCACAGATCATAAGAGTTTAAGGTACAATTTTGGGCAAAAAGAGTTAAATATGAGACAGAGACGCTGGATGAAAATTCTTAGTGATTATGATTGTAGTATCCAGTATCATGCAGGAAAAGCTAATGTAGTAGCTGATGCATTAAGTCGAAAGTATCATGATAAGTCAAGAAAAGTACGTTCTCTCAAATTAAATCTGCAGATAGATTTAAACGAGCAAATTAGAGAAGTACAAGAATCAGTAATCAAGGACGATACTGAAAAATTAAAAGGAATGATTAAGGAATTAGAACAAGGAACAGATGGAATTTGGAAATTCCATAAGAAAAGAATTTGGATACCCAAACAAGGAAACCTACGCCACCGAATATTAGAAGAAGCCCATAAGTCTAAGTATACGATACATCCTGGAAGTGATAAGATGTATCAAGACTTAAGAAAGAATTTCTGGTAGATAGGAATGAAAAATGTTGATTCCAAGAACCGGTGAGTCTGACGGAGCCTCGGTCCCGAAACGACGTGTTCGGTGTGATTATTACGACTAAGAAAGGAGTAGAAGATAGATAGAACACCGAGCAGTCAATTTCAATCTGGTCTCTATTGAATATTCAACTTTACAGCACCGCGAGACCAGTTGGACAGCATGTCCCCTCTGGGAACCAAAAGCTTGTCCAAATGGGAACCCAAGTCCCTATTTATAGACAACTAACACATGTGTCCATCCGATCGGATTGCCATCCGACCAGATGGTCTTCCGGCCGGATGGTCATCCATCCGGATGGACCTTGACATTTACAAAACCGTGTCCAACTATCTCTATTCTATACAATATTCAACACACGCTCTATCTAACTATTCGCACAATGTCAGACGTACAAAATATGCACCAACAGATTCCCCCTCGGATGTCACTGTCGAATCGTCTTTAAAACTTTGAGAACCTTGAGCCGTGTTTGAATATTCTGTAAATCTTCAACTTTTCTGCAACTTCAATCAGGCATCTTGAAATCTGACTATCCAAATTCCCCCTCGATTGATGATTCGGGTTTGCTTTTGCCAAAGTAAAGTACGAATTCCCCCTGAAATGAATCTTCAGGTCTTTTGCACAGTTTACGACTCTCCTCTGATTTGCTAAACTGCAACCTTCACGAACTATCACCAACTTGAAACCAATCAATGCAGCATCCTCTGTTTCAAATTTAACCGCATCCGAGCTCAGTTTTGATATATCATGTTAGCACCACGATCTCGCATTTCGCTTGCTCGATTTAAGAATGTACAAAAACTCAACCGGCAATTGATAGAAACTTCAAATACCCCACTGGTTAACTTCAAATCCGTGATTCCCCCTGAAGATCTGATATCCCGTTTACCGTGATCCACGTTAACACACCATAAGAATGACAGATCTGTGTAAATGATATTCTCCACAATCAGCAAATCTTCATCAGAAAACAAATCATCTGGTAATGTAATCTGATCTCCGACGCATTCGTCCACAATCAGATTCATCTCCTCGGATAATCTAGATCTCGGAAGCTTTCACCCACGATCACTCTCAGATCTCTGAAGCATTCGTCCACGATCAGATATCAACACCTTGGATCATCTTGATCTCGGAAGCTTACACCCACGATCAGATTCACATTCCCCAGACAATCTGAAGTCGAAACTACCCGAATACTGTTGCAGTGTCACGAATTTCAAAAATGCCAGAATTTCAACATACGACAGTGAAATATTTATTCCCCATCATTTTTGAAAATTCTGACGTCTCTATCACTGAATTCCCCCTCAAACTAAGCAATTATGTCCTCTTTTATCTATGAAAAACTCGACAGTGCCGAAAATATGACAATATTTATAACAACCCTCCTAAAATTTTTCTGACACCCCTAATATCTTTTAAATGTCCCTATATGTCCTAAAATACACCCCGTATGCGAAAAAGGGCCCCAAATACCTTTATTTTTATAAAAATTAATTAAAAACAAGTTTTAATGGTTTCTCGCGGGGCGCGCAGCCCTTGGCTACCCTCTATGCGGGCCGCGACAGCAAGGAGTCAGGGCGAGCCCCTGAGCCGCCACGTGTCGGGCTCGTGTCAAGGCTACATGTCAACGCAACAAGGCTACGGCCTAGTCTACAGACCCTCGTGGGCCACGTAAAACTTGAAATCTGGCCCTATAAAGTGAGACCTTCGGCCTTCAGTCCTAAATTGCACCGCAACTCTTTCTCTCTCGAATTTCTGAAGAATTAATATAATTCTCGGGTATAATACCCCCTAAATAACAAAGTTCTGCATCGTTGTAAGTATCATAACCCCGATTACGTATTAGATACGTTTCCCGATTGATCCAGGGTTCTGTAACGGCTGTCGTGGTTCTGCCCGACGTAGTCGTTGGAATGCAGTCTCGGGGTGAGTATTACTAATGTAAATATTGGGTTATTATACTAACACGTGTGCATTTGTGTAAATTATAGATAATAATCAAGAAATCCTTAAAGAAAATCTAAGACAACAATGTGAGTAATCTCCTTATTGTATAAACTGTTTTTACAAAACCTCAATTGATTTACATTATATTACCAGTGATTGAGTATTTGTAATTCTACAATTATCGTCGGTATATTTGGGGTTTTGTATACAAAATTTGTTACTACACTGTGAGTAGTAACATGACCATAAGTCGAGATGACAGTACCGTGGGTGGTAATTAAAGTAAGAATTGGAAACAAATATAATTGCGAGATCGCCCTCAATACTGCGAATGATAAAATCTGTCTTGAATAAATTGGGATTCACTCACCAGTATTTCCCACTGACAAAATGTTTTTAAATGTGTTTCAGGTAACAAAATGTGAAAGCCAACATAGAAGCCAGCTGGACAGCACTGAAGGCTTGGAAAAGTGGCTATAAAAGTTACCTAAATAAAAGAAGATGTTTTATTCAATAAAATAGGGATGATCCCTATGAAAATGTTGTAATAAAAACTTGGGTTTTACCCCAATGTGTTTAATATATGAAAAGTGTGGTATTTTACTCTGATAAAACATTTCCTAACTACGGTCCTGATGAAATTTATGCTGCCAAATAATGACAAGTACAGATACCACCAAAACTGACCGCGGCCGCCCGTTCCCGGGACAGATAGGGGGCGGGGTTTGCGACAGAAGGTGGTATCAGAGCTAAGCCATTGATTCAGCCATAGAAGTGTTCTGCTGACACCAAAATATTATATGTTAGGAAATAAATTACGAAACTACGTGCATATCTGTATATTATTGTTATGTGTTATTTGACTATTTGTTAGTTTACAGTATGAGCGACCAAGGACCTTCCGAAGCGTATCGTCAGTTGTCCAGCTCACCTAGAAGCGAAGGCACCTCTTCACAGCCTGCCCTCTCAGGGTATTCTGCTGATAATGAAGACGGGATATTCGTGTTTAAGGCTCTGTCTGAAGAGCCATTCCCTCAGAAAAAGAGAGGATGGTTCAGTAGGGGAGCACACGAGCGTAGGAAAAGAATGAAAAAGTTGCAAGAGCAGCGGGCCTTAGCAGCCATTAAAAGAGAAACAGATGCCCATACCCAGGATATGCTTAATAGGGGTTTAGCCAACTTTCATATCCTAGCAACCACAGCTGTCGACGCTAACCTGGAGCAACTGATAGCACCCCAACCATTACAACCAATGGAGATAGAAAACAACCCAGGAAACCAAGTCCAAATGCATGACTTCGACCCAATGGAGATACCTAGGGTACCAGTACCTAATCCCTTAGACCCAGACTACGACCCGTGGTTGGACGGTAATAGGGACTATGTGCAACATTACTCGATACCCGAAGACATGCCCATGCCGAATCTAGGAGCCTACCCAGGTTTGGACCCTCTAGATCCCTACTACGATAGCGACCAATACATTAGGGAAATTTTAGAGAATCCTTACTCATACCAGGAACCCGCACCCCAGTTTCCAAACCCAGTCCCAGCACCCGCACCCCCAATGAGTGCAGAAAATGTGCAAGAGCTCCGAACTTTCGGAGAGGAGATTTTAGAAAGTAGCGAGAAGATGAGACAGGTTGGAGAGCGACTCGTCTGGAAGTATGACAGGCGCAATATGGATTTCTGGATGAATCCATATCCGTGAAGGTGATGGTAGAAATAGTAATAATAATAATATAATATAATATAATATGTGTGGATGAAAAAAAAACTATGGATGCCTACTAGTAGTATAAATTTTATTTCAGTTGTATTGTAATTTGAAATTTCCAGTTCTAAGTTTGTACTAGATGCATACTATATAAAAATAGAGTAAGTCGCAATGATCGACGCTTTTGACCAAAATGCATATTATGTAATTAGTTATATTAAATATTATCTTGTGAGATTAATACGTGATAATTGTTTAAAATTCAGATGGCCGACCAAGTGAATCAAGAGAACCCGGATAATAACCCGGAAAACCAGAATGACAATAATCTGAATAACGATAATCCGAACAACGATAACAATGGAAACCCAGTGGATAACAGTTCCATTCAACACATAGTGGCACAAGCAATAATAGATGCGATGCCATTTATTATTCAAACTGTTAAGGAAGCAGATAATAAAAGTAAGCATAGCAGTGACCAACTAAACCTGAACACAGCGTAAACAATGGACCCATACTTCAAGTGCCCATTCCCAAAAGAAGAAGAACCATATCATATGGTTGTTCTTATAAAGAATTCTGGTCTTGTAAACCAATGGAATTCTCGGGCAATGAAGGGGCCGTTGCAGCTCTATGCTGGATAGAAAAGACTGAGGCAGTCTTGAAGATAAGCAAGTGTGCGGAAGAGGATAAGATAATGTTTGCTTCTAATCTGTTTAAGAACTCAGTCTTAGAATGGTGGAACACTATCCTCCAGACTAGGGGAAATGATAGGGTTTACAACATGGAATGGGAAGAATTTAAGAACATGGTAGAAAGGAAATTCTGCCCTCCCAATGAAAAAGAACAGATAGCAAATAAATTCCTAAACCTTAGGATGACTGGAGTGGATAGTAAGGGTTATACTACGTTATTCTTTGAATATGCCAGAATAGTGCCAACCCTTGCATCACCAGAACCAGTATTAATCTCCCGTTACATCTGGGGATTAATTAGTGAGATTAGGCATGTAGTCAAAGCGGCTAGACCTCAAACAATAGAAGAAGTTGTATAATTAGCAAACACCTTGACAGATGAGTTAGTGCGTACACGAGAAGAAGACCAGAGGAGGAACCTAGCTCAAAGGCTTACCCAGGAATTTCGTTCTGGAAATTCCAATCCTGGGAGAAATTGTAACACCCTTATTATTATTTAACGATTTTCGTATAATTTACGAAAATAAACGGGTAATTGTAACACCCTAGTTACTAATTAACGATTTTATATGTAAATACCAACGATTAGATGTGTATTTAAGACTACACATGCTATAAAAATACGAGTTTATTAAAACTTTTACAAATCTTAAGTTATTCTACATCACGTGGTTGAATTCGTTATTTAAAAATCTAAAACGTGGCAAAATGCGGAAGCGTGTGTCTTTATCGTGTTCGGTTCTTCGTTGAGCTTGATCGTCTTCCGGCATTCAAGATGTACCTACATTTCATAAACATGAAATGTTTTAGACATACAGGGCTTAAAACGTATTTAAACGAGTCCGAGAAACAGATTATAACAAAAATAAAGTTTTCAATCTGGCCACCACCGTAAATTACGGTGGAACCGTAATTTACGGTGGCCTCTGGTTATCTAAGTTTCCACCGTAAAACAGTAGAAGCCTGGCGTAATGCTTTCAGGCTCCACCGTAAATTACGGTAGAACCGTAATTTACGGTAACCCCTGTATTCAGCTTTTCCATTTTTGCCGTTTCTGATACGAAAACTTCCGTATCTTTCGAACCGCTTGTCCGTTTGTCCTACCGTTTCTTCCTATGTGTTTGTAATTTAATTCTCCATCAAATGGTGTTAAGATCCAACATTTGGCTTAATAAATTTTAAGACTTTTAAGTCTTTGCCTTATTACCCTTTTGCCAAGTTTTGACCCGTTTACGCATTTATCAAACAAACATGTTTGTTTGATCCCCAATTGTCATGATCTTCTTATTTTTGATGTATCCTATTATATTAGGTTCTAATTGCGAGTTTCTTACACAATCTTAACCTGTTTTGCATATATATACTTGTTTTGACCCGTTAGGGGTGTTTAACATTTTCAAGCCTTAAATCATGCTTCAATTAGTTTGCATCCTATCCCCATTTTTATACGTATCTCAAGGACTCCATTTAACAAAACGCTTAACTCTAAACAACTCTTAAAGGTTGTTTGCCCAATTTACCCTTCAAGGGCCTTTTGGTCAATTTTAGTCCTTTTTGTAACGAAGGACTTTCACTAATAATTGACCAAATATCACTTCTAACTACGTCCTTATATTTACGTACCTGGCTCGGGTCAAACTATTGACCCGTTTTAATACCTTGCTTCAACAACTTGCATATTACATAGCAACACTAACTCGTAAGCCGCTTTTTCCTGTAAGCACAAGACTCGACAAGTGCTTATTAGTCGTGATTTATCAAATGGTAATAGCATTACCATTTGACCCGATTAGTCTAAACGACCATCCATTTTGCGCTTATATTCCAATGGTATTTATTTACCATTTTATTAAGTAAGTCATTTCGGATTCCTTACCATTTGGTTATGACTTTTAAATCCGTTTTGTACATGATAACCCAACATGGCTTATGCCAATTGGTGTCGTTTTAAACTTCAACCCGTATCCATTTATACATGACGAAATCATTATTCTTTCCATTGGTTTTTATTCGTTTAGGCCTACTTACAAAGTGGCCATTCAAGGATTCATTTTATATATGTCATCTATGACCAAATGTCCACTTCGCATTTTTTTGATATGTTCCGACCCGTACCACTTCGTGTCGGAACCAAAGTTCGAATACAACTTTTGCCATAATTGTAACCAAGAATTAAATGCATATCTTACAAAAAGAGTGTAAGCTTTACTTACCTTGCATCCGAATTATGCTTTTTCCGTCATTCTTGCTTCGTTTGACCCGCTTCATTTCCCAAGCCTTCACCTAGCTTGCCAAGCGTCAAACTATCATTGTAATTGTAAGATGGTTAGGTTAGTCATATTCATTTACGACCATTCCATCCTACTCTTCTTATATCGAATTTACCATCCGATCATACACTTGGTCGACTTGACCTTTTTAAAGTCAATCGACTTATCAACTAGTTTTAGCATTCTTTAATTACCCGGTAGGCGTTATCTTTAGACCACCGTTTTAACCAAGGTTCAAATCACGTTCATCACATTTAGAACTCTTTTTTAATCACATTTTGCATAATAGCCAAAACATCACAATTAGGCATTTTAACTACAAAATTCTAGTTTCAAGCCTTCTTTGAGGCATTTCAACAAACACTTTAAGGGCAGAATTTTACATGTTTATTTATCAAGTCTCTAGCTTATCTCTTAGCCCTAATTTCACATAAATCAACCATCTTACAAGGTTGTCAACTTCTATAATTTCTGGAATCACTTCAATTCGTCAAATTATACTAGATTAACACTCTATTTCCTAGTGTTCATCAAATTTCTCATAAACCACTAATCACCTACAATGGTGTTCATGGGTTTCATTACAATTTCATATGATTTCAACTTGTATTTGTCTGGGGTTTGTCCCTAGACACTATAGTTGTTCCTAGATCATCATAAGACATACATGCAACTATAATTTCAGATTTTCCCAATTACATGAGAAATTCAAGTTGAGAGTTTTTATGAAATTTTACATACCTTGTGATCCTCTTGTGATGAGGATCAGTAATCTATGCTTAGAATTCGATTTGAACTTGGATTGGACCTTCAATTTACAAGATTTCTGAAGTTCTAGGGCTTTGAAGGAGTGGGGGTCGCCCCCTGCTTGCTCTGATCGACCAGGCCCCCAAAATGGGGTGTTTGGTTTAGTTTTTATTTGTTTAGTAAAGATCAAGTTTCGATTTTAACAATATTGGCCCCTCTAATTTGGTTAGTTAATTAAGTAGGGCACAACCTATTTATTTCTAACAATATTCCCCACTTATTAACTAGGTTTAATATTCCTAGTTAACTTTGCGGGTTCGAGAATATCTATAACTAAGTTTATTTCGGGTCCCGTTAACTCGGGCCTTCTTTCACTTTATTTCTTAAAAGCTATTATTCACTTCAAATAAATATTAGGATTATTAAATAAATTCCTAATATTTGCCAGTTTACTTTTACCACTAACGGTACTTTCCACGTCTTTAGTATTAACGGGGTTTAATTACCAAACCCGTTTTCGGGGTGTTACAAGTCTACCCCCCTTAAAGAGGTTTCGTCCTCGAAACCTTTTCTTACTTGATTTATCGAGTTCAACTCTATGTATCTGCTCTCGATAATCAATTAAGCATTTCTCATATCTTAACCGATTGTTAGTATTACCAGAAAAGTATGGTAATATTCTTTTGGTTATTAATCATCTACGTATCTTACATGACATAATGCGACTGGAAATAACGTAATCTCGTTATTTCCACTAGTTTACTCAACTTAGCGATATTCCTCGCTTTCATATACTATCGAATTCTTTATGAATCCGTGACTTTGACCCGTTTAAAGGTCTTTAGTGAAATCTCTCACTTTTTGCAACGATTTCTTTTATTTTCAATTTTATTTATTCGGTTCATTTATACCGAATCCACCGCTTACAAGCAAACCAAATTTATTTAAATGACCTTGACGGGTCTCACTAATTAGTCTTATTAGTCCAGTTACTATTTACCGCTCGCTTGGTTATAATGTGATTCTACTTCACATTACATTTCTTGACCGTGAATGTGTTACATCATATTTAATTTATATCAACCTTTCATTTTCGAAAATATCTCACTTTTCGAATATATTGTCTTGCGCCTAACAGTGTCAAGACTTGTATCTTTCATACTTATCGTTTAAATTCCTATCAGAATTCATGTTTGTAAAAAACACTATTTCTTACTAAAACCGAAGTTTTAGTTTTAGGATCTTCTCTTTAACTTCTGTCAATTATCCATTCCAGGATATTGACAGTCCAAAATTTATTCTTTTACGGCCTTTGTTTTATGCAGGGATTCTCAATTTATCCGTCACTTTGTCTAATTAACCCTGTAAGTTTTATCGTTTTGCTCTATAGGCTATTTTATTAGACTTTCACCTCTTTAAGGCTAGGTCCTTGTAGTCTATCTCTTTCTAGTCGTGTCCCGTAGGTCATATTAGTCTCGTAGACTCTTCCATTGTTTATAACCCCAAGGTTTATATTGATCCCGTAGATCATTCTTTACGCATGTCTATATTGAAATATATATATGGTGTCAAAGCAC
Source organism: Helianthus tuberosus (assembly GCA_030545235.1). Classification (NCBI taxonomy): domain Eukaryota; kingdom Viridiplantae; phylum Streptophyta; class Magnoliopsida; order Asterales; family Asteraceae; genus Helianthus; species Helianthus tuberosus. The sequence goes on from CM060435.1 coordinate 12,991,564, forward strand.
TCTTTTTATGTTTGAAAATCATTTGTTTTCACCCTTGAACTTCATTTGACCTTGACCGTAGTCTAAGGTTTCATTTGTTTACTTCCGGGCTAATCCTCCGACTTTATGACTTCTGACGTTATTTACGCGTCAGTTTGTCTCAAGCTTACCGTTATCCGACTTGCGCTTACTTATGCCATTAAGCATTTATACTTTATTCAACCCGTTCAACCTCAAAATGGTTGAATATAATTATCAAAATTTCTGTTTACGAAATTTTATGGTCTTTTAGTCGTAACTCATAATCCGAGTCTTTTGACCTTAAATTCACGTTCTCGTCTCTCGGTTTACGCATGTGTTTAAATCCTTACCCATCAACCGGGTGTTTTACCGAAGTCGTTATTATTGCAACCCTTCCGGTATGCATTAAGACCTCGCTTCATTTTTATATTCCGACTTTGTCTTTAAGTTGGACGTTTTACAAAAACGACCCGTTAAGGGACTCATTTGCAATTTCCGGGTTCGAGCGTAAGTACACTCCCTCCCAATACTTGTCTAATCATGCTTGCGTTTTCTGGGTTCGAGTGTAAGTACACTCCCTCCCAATACTTGTTTAATCACGCTTGCGTTTTCTGGGTTCGAGTGTAAGTACACTCCCTCCCAATACTTGTTTAATCATGCTTGCGTTTTCTGGGTTCGAGTGTAAGTACACTCCCTCCCAATACTTGTTTAATCATGCTTCTTTGTCCCTTCACTCGGGCTCATTATCCTAATGTAATACGCTTCTGTCACTCGGTTGTGCGTTTACATTATTATCAATTATTTTGCTTGTCTGATTCATTTGGGTACTTTTTTACTTAGTCCCATTCACTCCGCCCTTACTACATCGGACATAACTGCGCTCATTATAAGAAGCTCATGCTATCATGTGTTCACTACTTACTTGGCCAGAGTAAGCGATCAACACGTGGTACGCGTGACCTTATTATAATTACCACATCACGTCCCATGTAAGTAACTCCTCCATTTATCCTCATGTTTATGGTTTCATTTGGTAAAACTTTATTTAATTGTTAGTTAACAATTATTAGTTTTAATCGTTCATCCTTGAACATGTACAATCTCCCTTTTTATAAACATTTATTCACATTCACTGATGTGATCATTAATTTTTTTTTTCTCAATAGGATTTGTATTGAGAATTCTTACTTGGATGATCACTCTCGTCCAAGTTTCTTGTTGGTGCAGTTGTCTGTCGACTTCATCTTGGTTCGAGTCTTAGATTAGAACTGATTGATTAGTGTGTTTAGATGATGATTTCGCTTCAAGGATCTTTAATAGAAGATTTCGCTTGAAGCAAGTTCAAGCGAAATCCACAGGACTTGATTTCGCTTGAACAGCTCAAGCGAAACCTTAAGATCTATAAATACCCTGAAGCGTAATAGTTCAGTGGAGTTGTTGATTTCCGACGCCGAGTTGCTGTCGAGGTGTCTCCAAGGCTGTAATCTTTCAGAGATCAATACGAGAGACAGTTAATAGTATTTCTAGTGTGTTACAAGCTAAACAAAGACAGAATCAATGAATTCCGCCTCTGATTCTGTCTGAGCACTCTTCTGATAGACTCGTTAGGTCGTTTCACGATCCTACATGTGGTATCAGAGCCAGGTTGAAGAGTTCTTACCGTTTAGCTTGTTTTCGCTGGAAAATTCTGACTTCTACACCTTCTTTTCAAAATTAATCAAGATTTTCGTGGTTAAAATGGACTGATTTTCACATATTGTGTGCGAAACATTGAATTAACAAATCCTTGGAAGTTTCAGACCTTAATTCAACCTAGAACTTGATCATTTTTGCAAAAATCAGATCGACTTGATGATGTCAGCATGATTCAAGCGAAACTGAGAGGTTGATTTCGCTTGAAATCTAGGTCACGCTTGAGAAATTGACCAAATTTTGTTTGATTTCGCTTCAGGAAGTTTTAGGTTGAGGTTCGCTTGAAGTGTGTTGAAGCAAAATCAAGTATTTCGCTTGAATAGTCTGATTTAGCTTGAAAGGTTTTTGAGTGGGTGAAGCGAAATAGTGATTTCGCTTCAGGTGAAGTGTTTCGCTTGAACTAATATTGTAGTTGATATTTTGATTTCGCTTGAAGATTGTTTGCAGGTATTTCGCTTGAAGGTTGCTGAGTGCATTTTGTTTTAGAAAATGACAATGATATTTGATGAGAAAGAAAATGAATATCTTGAAAATTTAAATCGTTGGTATATGAGAACTGTGGACAGTAATTACAGGAATGTAGATGTGGATGTTTGGGTAAAGAGTTATGAATTATTCATTTGCCAAAAGAATGAAACTTTGGATGAGATGGAAACACGATTTAAAGTTCTAACGGACAATTTGTGGAGAAAGGGTATTAGAATGACAAATGATGAACATATATTGAAATTGACAACTGCATTACCTGCTAAATGGGATGAATTCATGGTTGAGCTAAAAGGAAAAGATTTTTTCCAAGAGCTTAATCCACATCAGTTCTTTAATGAGGTTCATGCAGAGCGTCGTAAGGAAGAAAAGAATAGGAGGGATTTTTTGTCCAAGATGGAAAAGAATTTAAACAAATTGGAATTGGATATACTTATTGAAATTGATAAAAGAATTTGTGGATTTCTTGCAACAAAGAGTACTCTGAAATATGATATCAAAAGGAAATGTTATATTGATGACAGTATGAATCCTTTTGATTTCGTTAAACTCTTTTGTGCAGGTACATACAAAATGGAGACAGAACAGGTTCAAAAGAATGAAGAATCTGTGAAGCTTGGATCTTCAAGTTCAGAATCAGTATGCTCAAAATGTGATAACTTTAAGATTGACAATGACAAACTCTTGAAGAATGCGGAAAGTTTGTCACTGGAAGTCGAGAAGTTGAAAAACAAGAAGCAAGCTGATGATAAGCAGATTCTTATTCTGAAAGAAAATTGTGAGAAGCTGAAAATTGAAAATGACAAACTGTTGGGTGATTTGAACAGTTTGACATCAGAAAACAAAGTTTTTGAAGAGAAAATGAAAAGTTTTGAAAATGAAAAATCAAAGATTGAAAAAGATTTTCTAAGTCAAATAAAAATTTTAGAAGATGAGAGAGATTTGTTTGGTAAAAACAATCTTGAAAAACAAATTGAAATCAATTCTCATCTTGAAAAGATTATTCGACTTGAAAAAGAGGCAGAATGTTCTCAAAAGAAAATCAATGAATGGGAAGAAAAGTTGAAGGTGTTTGTGAATACTTCAACTATTCATTGCCCAAAACCTTTAAATTTCGTTCCAATAAGTGACAATGTCACAAACTTTGACAATGTCAAAGTTGAAGATTGTGATGAAAAATCTGATGATGAAAAACAAAAAATTGACAAAAAGAATTTACATTTGAAGTTAAAAGAAAAATTTCAAAAAACTGTTCCACAATCAACGGAAAAGGGAGAATGCTCTAAGCAAAAACCTTTGAAGAAGAAAGTGGAACAGAAACAAAAAATTATAAATGTGAAAAATGTTAAAAAAGAGAATAAAAGTTCATCAGATCAATCATCCAATCGAAATCAAAAATTACAAAAAGTAAAAAATGAAAATTCAAAAATAGTTGGTGAAAAGTGGTGCAGGTTGGACCACAGTGCTTCAAGGCCAAATCAAGCTTACAGGAAGAGAGAAGATTATCACCAAGCCAAACAGTGCTTCAATCTGAATGTTTGGGCTGAAAATGGTGATTGGTACGATAACAGAGTGTGTTACCGATGCGGTTATCAAGGACACATTGCTGTTAACTGCCAGAGTTGGAGTTATGAGACGAGAAGATGCTTTAATTGCAACATCATTGGTCATATTGCTAGAAATTGCTTAATGAGATCAATGAGAAGATCGAGAGTTGAATCTCAGAAGCAGGTAAAGATTCCAGTCTCTGTCAAGCCCAAAGAACAGAAAGTTCAAGAACGTAAAGTTCAAGAACTGAAAGTTCAAGAACCGAAAGTAAAGCTTTCTCAGGGGCAAAAAGACAGACTGAGGAAGAAGAGGAAGAAGGTCAGAGAGTATCTGGAAAGGATTGTGTCCTCGGATACAACTGGTAAAACAGATAAAAGTTCTGATAAATCGTCTTGCTCGCCAAAGAATGACAAATCAAGCAAAACGAATTCATCAGATACAAATCTGAGGACAGAAAAGAAAGAGGAAAAGAAGAAGAAAGTTGTTGGCAATGAATCTGTTTCTTCGGAAACAAAGGAGCCACATGTCGGCGATGAATCTGGCTCATCAAAGTCAGACAAGCCACATTCAGGCAATGAATCTGGTGTGGTAAAGCCAGAAGAGCCAGTTGTTGAGGTAAAGACTGAGAATTCTAGTTTAACAATGGATGATGAAAATTTTCCATCGTTGTTGAACAAGAATTCAAAATCACCCAAGAACAGTCAGGCTTGGGTGGATCTGTTTAAATGAAAAACCTGACTTGCCGGAGTTCCCAGGTTGGTAAGCGTGGAACATGAATCGGCACATTTCTTGAGAAATTCACGAAAGTGATATTTCGTCTTACCAGTGGTAAATCAGGGACATTAAGTTGTACTTGATTTTCTACAGGTGATGTTTGTGGAATTGATCTTACAAATGTTAAAATTTTTATAAGTGGTTGAAGAAAACAATGTGATGAATTTAACCCCTAACCTACAAGTGGTAAAATCAACAAAACTAATTTTCCGGAAAAACCATTTTGATTAAAACAAACTTAAGTGTTTTGAAATCACTATGGGAAAATAGTTTGTTGTGAGGGGGAGTTCTGATTGTTTATGCCAAGTGGATGGAGAATTGAAGTGATTCTCATCATGTTGTCATTTTTGTACAGTTTGATTTCAAATTTTCCCCAGAAAATCGAAAATTGAAACATATTTTAGATTTTAGGGGGAGTAAAAATTTTTAAAAAAATTAGAAAATTTGAAAATGTCAAAAACATTTGAAAAATTTAAAATGAGTTTTGTTGTCAAAAAGAGGAAATGATAGTACATCAGTGGACTATCACAACACGCTAAAGAAATGGAGAGTTAAAATGTGATAAGCGGTCTCACTAAAGATGTGACGGTAGGCTCAGCTAGACTAGTAGATTTGCGATAACGATACAAACCTAAATGCAAAAGCCTAGTTCTAGTGGGAAACATGGTCGAAAGCATAGTACTTAGTTTTGTCCTTCTTGATTGTGTGCCTACTCAGTAATCGCTGATTGTCGAAAGACATAAAACTGGTTAAGTTTGTGAACTTTCACAACTTTGCTGAAAAATCGCTGTGATTGTGCATTTTATTTTGCAAAGATTTAAACTTGTTTTATTTCTTTATTTTGTTTAAGCATCGGACATCCTCTGCGTATACGTGAGTATCGACCTGGATGTTGTTGCCTAAACGTTCTGCTTTATTTTCTTTGGTGTTTCGTTTAAGCTTTGGATCACCTCTGCGTATACGGGAGTATCGACCTGGTGGTTAAAGCCTAAACAACTTCAACTTATTTTTATTTTCTTATTTTGTTTAAACATTGGACTTTCTCTGCGTATACGGAAGTATCGACCTGATTGTTAATGTTTAAACATTCTGCTTTATTTTCGCACAAATCACAGTTGATAAAAGTTTAAAGGCATTGCTCGAGATAGTGTATTGCATGATGAGGGGATATGCTGAGATCGTGGGGTCCATAAGAACTTAGTGCTATCTAAATATACCTTAACGTATCGGTAAGCATTTCGAAAGTTTTTAGATTGAGTTTAAGTGGACAACAATATCGTCAATCAACGTGAATCGTTTAGAACTTAAAATGAAATCAAGCTTAACGGTGCTAGTGATTGGTCACATAAACTGATATGATCCTCTTACACGAACTCACAAAAATATTGTATGTAAATAGTTCATTTCTGCATTTTATTTCTGTTATTTCAAAATACAAAAAGATTTGAGTGTGTTTTAGCATAAATTTTGAAAAATCCAAAAAGATTTTAGACAACTGATGTTGAAGAGCTGAATTTCGAAATTCCAAGTGCTAAACAAGATGAACTGGTTTGGGAGTGTGTGTGCTGAATTAAAAAAATTTTTTATTTGAGAAAGAAGTTGAGATTAGTTAATCAGGGTCATTAATTTGAACTTGATGTAACTATTATTTGTAAGTTTTTTTTATTGATTTAAGTGAAAACTTATGTTTTGGTAGAGAGATGTGTGTAGGAGAAATGAAGGTTTCTGATCCTGTTGCTAAGAGAAGCCAGGAGATGCATCAGAACCTGTGAAGAGCTTAATTTGAGAAAAAGCCAGGATTCAATTTCAAAGGCGATAGCTAATTCCAGACTGAAAATCCCAGCTTGATGAAAGGGGGAGTCTGATGAAGTTAGAGCTAGAGAAAAGATCCGGGTTTATGATTCCAGGAGAAAGTCTTGAAGAAGATCGATCAAGATTGAAGAGTCGTCATTTTGAAGACTCTCACTGAAGATTCCGTCAACATTCAAGGGGGAGTCTGTTGGTGCAGTTGTCTGTCGACTTCATCTTGGTTCGAGTCTTAGATTAGAACTGATTGATTAGTGTGTTTAGATGATGATTTCGCTTCAAGGATCTTTAATAGAAGATTTCGCTTGAAGCAAGTTCAAGCGAAATCCACAGGACTTGATTTCGCTTGAACAGCTCAAGCGAAACCTTAAGATCTATAAATACCCTGAAGCGTAATCCCTTTTTATAAACATTTATTCACATTCACTGATGTGATCATTAATTTTTTTTTTTCTCAATAGGATTTGTATTGAGAATTCTTACTTGGATGATCACTCTCGTCCAAGTTTCTATATAAATAAGTCTTGTTATTCATTGGCTATTCATCATTGTGAATAACACATTTCCTATTAAATTTCTCTTGGAATTCAGGTTTTCCAAGTTCTGTCATATGTGTATGCAACCGTTATTACTTACGTGTTTGTTGCATATAACGACTCGTGCGATTAAATTTAAAAGTGTGCACCTGGTGATGCTTGCCCTAACAGGCTTCTCTTGTCATTAGTCTTGTTCGCGACCGTTACGCGATTTTGGTCCTTAATGAGTATGCCCTTTCTGTCGTACCTCGGACCGTTCCATCATCATATCCATAATTCGCTTGACTCTCGTCATCTTCAACGCGAGTGTCCTTCATTTAAAACATTCACAAAAGTTAGTAAAGTCAACTTCAATAATCGCCCGTATTATAATACAAAGCATTTTCTACTATACACGTCAACGCGCGTATTTTCGTCAACTACATCAATCGTTTAATTGGGGTAACGTGTGTTACACGATAGCCCTATGTGTTATTTACAACAATTAGCATACTAAACTATTAGCATACGTGTACTTACCGGATTTGCGATCAAGCCTCGAACCGAACACTATTCTTTTTCAAGAGCATAAGGTTTAAGTCCAAGCATGGTTCCTCCCCACCATACTCGAATCTCTTAAACCAAAGCTCTGATACCAACTTGTAACACCCTAGTTACTAATTAACGATTTTATATGTAAATACCAACGATTAGATGTGTATTTAAGACTACACATGCTATAAAAATACGAGTTTATTAAAACTTTTACAAATCTTAAGTTATTCTACATCACGTGGTTGAATTCGTTATTTAAAAATCTAAAACGTGGCAAAATGCGGAAGCGTGTGTCTTTATCGTGTTCGGTTCTTCGTTGAGCTTGATCGTCTTTCGGCATTCAAGATGTACCTACATTTCATAAACATGAAATGTTTTAGACATACAGGGCTTAAAACGTATTTAAACGAGTCCGAGAAACAGATTATAACAAAAATAAAGTTTTCAATCTGGCCACCACCGTAAATTACGGTGGAACCGTAATTTACGGTGGCCTCTGGTTATCTAAGTTTCCACCGTAAAACAGTAGAAGCCTGGCGTAATGCTTTTAGGCTCCACCGTAAATTACGGTAGAACCGTAATTTACGGTAACCCCTGTATTCAGCTTTTCCATTTTTGCCGTTTCTGATACGAAAACTTCCGTATCTTTCGAACCGCTTGTCCGTTTGTCCTACCGTTTCTTCCTATGTGTTTGTAATTTAATTCTCCATCAAATGGTGTTAAGATCCAACATTTGGCTTAATAAATTTTAAGACTTTTAAGTCTTTGCCTTATTACCCTTTTGCCAAGTTTTGACCCGTTTACGCATTTATCAAACAAACATGTTTGTTTGATCCCCAATTGTCATGATCTTCTTATTTTTGATGTATCCTATTATATTAGGTTCTAATTGCGAGTTTCTTACACAATCTTAACCTGTTTTGCATATATATACTTGTTTTGACCCGTTAGGGGTGTTTAACATTTTCAAGCCTTAAATCATGCTTCAATTAGTTTGCATCCTATCCCCATTTTTATACGTATCTCAAGGACTCCATTTAACAAAACGCTTAACTCTAAACAACTCTTAAAGGTTGTTTGCCCAATTTACCCTTCAAGGGCCTTTTGGTCAATTTTAGTCCTTTTTGTAACGAAGGACTTTCACTAATAATTGACCAAATATCACTTCTAACTACGTCCTTATATTTACGTACCTGGCTCGGGTCAAACTATTGACCCGTTTTAATACCTTGCTTCAACAACTTGCATATTACATAGCAACACTAACTCGTAAGCCGCTTTTTCCTGTAAGCACAAGACTCGACAAGTGCTTATTAGTCGTGATTTATCAAATGGTAATAGCATTACCATTTGACCCGATTAGTCTAAACGACCATCCATTTTGCGCTTATATTCCAATGGTATTTATTTACCATTTTATTAAGTAAGTCATTTCGGATTCCTTACCATTTGGTTATGACTTTTAAATCCGTTTTGTACATGATAACCCAACATGGCTTATGCCAATTGGTGTCGTTTTAAACTTCAACCCCTATCCATTTATACATGACGAAATCATTATTCTTTCCATTGGTTTTTATTCGTTTAGGCCTACTTACAAAGTGGCCATTCAAGGATTCATTTTATATATGTCATCTATGACCAAATGTCCACTTCGCATTTTTTTGATATGTTCCGACCCGTACCACTTCGTGTCGGAACCAAAGTTCGAATACAACTTTTGCCATAATTGTAACCAAGAATTAAATGCATATCTTACAAAAAGAGTGTAAGCTTTACTTACCTTGCATCCGAATTATGCTTTTTCCGTCATTCTTGCTTCGTTTGACCCGCTTCATTTCCCAAGCCTTCACCTAGCTTGCCAAGCGTCAAACTATCATTGTAATTGTAAGATGGTTAGGTTAGTCATATTCATTTACGACCATTCCATCCTACTCTTCTTATATCGAATTTACCATCCGATCATACACTTGGTCGACTTGACCTTTTTAAAGTCAATCGACTTATCAACTAGTTTTAGCATTCTTTAATTACCCGGTAGGCGTTATCTTTAGACCACCGTTTTAACCAAGGTTCAAATCACGTTCATCACATTTAGAACTCTTTTTTAATCACATTTTGCATAATAGCCAAAACATCACAATTAGGCATTTTAACTACAAAATTCTAGTTTCAAGCCTTCTTTGAGGCATTTCAACAAACACTTTAAGGGCAGAATTTTACATGTTTATTTATCAAGTCTCTAGCTTATCTCTTAGCCCTAATTTCACATAAATCAACCATCTTACAAGGTTGTCAACTTCTATAATTTCTGGAATCACTTCAATTCGTCAAATTATACTAGATTAACACTCTATTTCCTAGTGTTCATCAAATTTCTCATAAACCACTAATCACCTACAATGGTGTTCATGGGTTTCATTACAATTTCATATGATTTCAACTTGTATTTGTCTGGGGTTTGTCCCTAGACACTATAGTTGTTCCTAGATCATCATAAGACATACATGCAACTATAATTTCAGATTTTCCCAATTACATGAGAAATTCAAGTTGAGAGTTTTTATGAAATTTTACATACCTTGTGATCCTCTTGTGATGAGGATCAGTAATCTATGCTTAGAATTCGATTTGAACTTGGATTGGACCTTCAATTTACAAGATTTCTGAAGTTCTAGGGCTTTGAAGGAGTGGGGGTCGCCCCCTGCTTGCTCTGATCGACCAGGCCCCCAAAATGGGGTGTTTGGTTTAGTTTTTATTTGTTTACTAAAGATCAAGTTTCGATTTTAACAATATTGGCCCCTCTAATTTGGTTAGTTAATTAAGTAGGGCACAACCTATTTATTTCTAACAATATTCCCCACTTATTAACTAGGTTTAATATTCCTAGTTAACTTTGCGGGTTCGAGAATATCTATAACTAAGTTTATTTCGGGTCCCGTTAACTCGGGCCTTCTTTCACTTTATTTCTTAAAAGCTATTATTCACTTCAAATAAATATTAGGATTATTAAATAAATTCCTAATATTTGCCAGTTTACTTTTACCACTAACGGTACTTTCCACGTCTTTAGTATTAACGGGGTTTAATTACCAAACCCGTTTTCGGGGTGTTACAGTAATTAGAATTTCAAATACATTGAAAATACGGGTTTCATTAAACTTTATTACAGAATTAAAACTATACAACATAACATGTGTGAATTCGTTAATTAACATAACAACGATACATAGTGCGGAAGCTTATTTCTTAATCGTGTTCGGTTCTTCGTTGTGCTTGATCGTCCTCCGGTGCTAAAATTATACCTGAAACTCATAAAACATGAGTTAAATTAGTCATACGTGACTTAGAACGTATCTAAACGAGTCCGGGAAGCGAAACTGATTAAAATAATTTTTTTTCGCTAAAACAGTGCCCTTTCCCGCCACGCGAAGGCACCCAGTTGCTCCCTCGCGCCACGCGAGGGAGACCGTTTTCCAGCAGGTCTGGAGCTGGGTCCTGCAATTTTCAGCAATACCAGTTTTTACGGAAACGGCCATAACTTCTTCGTTATTGATCCGTTTTACGCGATTCTTTTTCCTACGCGTCCGTAATTTAATTCTCCATCTTATGGAGTTAAAATCCTACATCCAACATGAGAAATTTTTTAGACTTCTAAGCCCACGACTCATTACCATTTTACCGAATTTTAACCCGTTTATGCATTTTATCAAACAAACGTATTTGTTTGATTCCTATATCACATACACTTCTTCAAATTAATGTTATCTACCATTTTAGGTTCTAATCACAGGTTTATTACACAATTTAAACCCGTTTTCGCTCGTATGCTTATTTTGACCCGTTAAGGGTATTTAAGCACTTTAAAGCTTGAAATCGCTTACATTCATTTCTAGCATCTTATTTCTACATTTCTTATCAAGTAATCTTCCACCAAAACTATATGTGCATTGGATTTAATGTGGATATCTATACGTTCCGAGTTTTACCCCTTGGATTATTATTTTACGGAAAAACTCAAATAGAGCCATTTGACTAACATATTACATCTTTCAACTTCTATACTTATTCTAAGTATTTATCTAATCATGAAATTTGTTTCCAAACAACCTTTAAGGGTTGTTTGTTCAACTTAGCCTACAAGGGCGTTTTGGTCGATTTTAGTCCTTCTTTTACGACGAAGGACTCTCACCAATTATTCGACCAAAATAGCACTTTTAACTACAACATAATTATAAGATGGCACTTAATTACCATTTCACCCCTTTAACCTATCCCGGTTTACTTTTTTGAAATCATCCAACTTGAAAGTCATTTCCTGTTTTATTTGACCCATTATGACTTATGCCAAATGGTGTCATTTTAAATCCCTTTATCTATTCGTTAACCCATGTCCGGATTACCATTTCACCATTTTCACTTGTTCCGACTAGCATTATATCGCGCCGGAATATCATGTTTCATTTACTTAATATAAATCGTACTCCATGCTCACAAATAAGCATTTTGTAATAAAAGTAAAAAGGGCGTAAGCTTAACTTACCTCGCATCCAAATTACGTTTTCCTTTCCTTCTTGATTCGTTTGACCCGCTCACTCATCAAGCTTCCACCTAGCTCGTTAGGCGTCAAACTATCATCATAATTCATAAGATGGTTAGATTAGTCATTATCAATTATGACTACTCCATCTAACGGGTCTTATGTCGACTTTATCACTCGATTAAATCATCGGTTAGTTTGATTCCTAAAAGTCAATTGATCTATCAACATATTCAAATGCACACTTCCCATGGAATTTCAACATTTTAGCTTCGTTTAGGCATTTTAACAAACACTTAGTGGGCATAATTTCACTAAATCAAAAATCAAGTTTCATGACTAACTATTTAGCCAAGATTAAACAATCGTTGCAAGTTTAATATATCTAGTATGCATAATAACATCTAGATTCACCTCATGTAAATAAATAACACTCAATTTATAATAGAATTTCTAGTGTTCTTCATCATTCTACAACACCCATTTAACACACATATAGGTGATCACCAAATCATTCAAGTCATAGCATCATATGTATAATTTTCACTTAGGGTTTAGTTCCTAAGCATGTGTACAGCACTAACTTAGCCATAGCTCCTCTAATCCTTACATAATTCGCGAATTATGATGCTAACTCAAATTTTGCAACATCACGAATCATCAAATTTTTACATACCTTGTGATCCCCATGACTTTGTGATCGTTTTTATGTGATCATGCATCGATTTAGGACTGAAATCGACCTTCAATTTGATGATTTTTGGCACTTTAGGGTTTCACCCTTCTTGGTCGCTCCTGATGATCGATCCACACACACACCTTGTGTGTGTGGTGTGTTTTTTTATTAATTAGAACTTGTTTCCTTTTCAACGGTTTTGGTCCCTCAAGTTTAGATTTTAATTATTAGGGACTAGAACTCCATATTTTATTTACTTATTTACACCTTGTTAACTAGGTTAATTACTCCTAGTTAACTTGATGGGTTCGGGAAGCTATAACCCGTTATATTTTAAGTCCCGTTAACTCAGGCTCTTATAAACTTAATTCCTTAAGACTTTGATTCGTTTTTATTTCATATTAGGATTTCTTATTTAAATCCAAATATTTACCGGGTTATTTTTACTACTAACGGTACGTTACCCGTCTTTTAGTATTAACGGAGTTTGATTACCAAACCCGTTTTCGGGGTGTTACAAGTCTACCCCCCTTAAAGAGGTTTCGTCCCTGAAACCTTATTTACGTAGTTCCTTGGTTTGATCAAACGAATCTAGTTTCGTTTTCAAGGCATCCGTTCCTTTTGGTCAAAAGTTTTCACTTTTATATTGACGCGTGCGTCTTTCATGTGTAAGGCCTCGAGGGCCGTTACTTTCAGCTTGTATCCATTATCTTTATTTGATTATTTAATTTGGCGGTTAGACTTGTTAGTCACCGGTTACCTTATACCCCATCACCCGGGTTTACTATATTGCCGTCATTGGCCTTTTACGTGTTTATGATTTCATATCTTGCTACTTACGTTATAACGTTGTAACAACCCTCAAGAAAACCGACACCCTAGAATATTTTCCGACACCCCATTATATTTTAAATACCCTTATATGTCTTATATTACACCCCGTATGTGAAAACCAAACCCGAAATATGTTATAGTATTAGAAATAAAATATAAAATCTGAATTCTGAGTTGAGGCGGGCCGCGTAGGATCCCACCTCAATCTCACGCGGGCCGTAACAAGACCAGACTTTGACTCCGCTGAAACCTTTAGTTCAAGCGGGCCGCGTAAGAGTTCTCCATAGTTGACGCGGGCCGCGCGTGTTCTAAATGGTGGCGCATCCTTGAGCTGACACGTGTCAATATCGTGTCGAACCTAGTTGATGACCCAGCTAAGCTACTGAGTTGACTAGAGTCAACGCGGGCCGCGTAAGGCTTTGCCTTACCTTACGCGGGCCGCCTGAAAGTCGAATTCAGCATGTATAAATAGATGGCATCGGATCTCATTTCAGTTCGCTCACAATTTCATTCTCAATCTCACTTTCTGAATTAGAGGCATTATAGTCGGGTACTATACCCCTAATTAGCGAGGTTCTGCTCCGTTGTAAGTATTATAACCCCAGTTTCATAATAGTTACGCTGCCCGATTGATTTAGGGTTCCGTAACAACTGTCGTGGTTCTGCCCGACGTAGTTGTTGGAATACCGTCTCGGGGAGGGTATTATTAATATTTTCAAAGGGTTATGATACTAATCAATGTACCTTTGTATAAATTATAGATTATATCCAGGAAACCCCCACGCGAAGTCTAAGATAGCAATGTGAGTAATCCTTCTTTTTGTGTAAACCTTTTTGTGAGTTTATCCTCTTTTTGTTAACCTTTTTGTAACTGTTTACAAAACCTTAAATGTTTTACAATGCGATTAAACGGTGATTGAGTCTTTGTAGTTCTTCAATTACTGCCGGTATGTTGGGGTTTTGTATACAAAATTTTGTACTACTTGCGAGTAGTAAGTCGGGATGACAATGCGTTACCATTGGACAATGAGTTAGCCAATGGGTAATATGACCCACAAGTCAGGATTGATAGTACCAAATGGAGTAATTGTGTAGACATAAACAAAGTGATCACTCTCAATACTGTTCACTGTGACTTTTTATTTAAACTTGATTAAATTGGGATTCACTCACCAGTATTTCTTGCTGATAAAATGTTTTAAACACGTGTTTCAGGTAACTTAGTGTGAAGCCAATAAAAGCCAGCTGGACAGCACTGAAGGCTTGGAAAAGTGGCAATAAAGTTACCTAAAATAAAATAGATGCTTTTTTATTAAATAAAATAGGATTTATTCCTATGAAAACGTGTGTACTATGAACTTGGGTTTCATCACATTTGTTTAATATTATAAAATATGGTGGTTTTACTCTGAAAAAAATTTTCTAACTACGGTCCTGATGTAAATTCCACTGCAAGACTAAAACAAACTGATACCACCGAACTCTGTGATCACGTCCGCCCGTTCCCGGGGATCAGGGATCGGGGGTTGTGACAGAAGGTGGTATCAGAGCCTAGCCATTGGCTCAAGCCAAAGAAGTGTTCTGCTGACACTTAAATTTTAAATTCTATGTTAGGAAATAATTTATGTGATTAGGTGTTTTATATTAATTGATTATTTGTTAGTTACAGTATGAGTAAGAGAAGAATTTCAGATATCTATCATAAACTAGATAGTTCACCCAAAGAAAAGGGAAGTTCATCCCAAACAAATTTCTCAGGATATTCAGCAGATATTGAGGAAGGAGTATTTGTCCGTAAAGCACAGTATGAAAATCCACTTACCCCTAGTAAAAGAAGTCGGATTCTTAGAAAAAGTCAAGAGAATATGAAAAAGTCTCAGGAAACCCAGAAAATATGTAGTAACCCACCTTGGGAAGATAAATTAGACGAAAAATGGGCAAATCTCTACATGTTAGCCACTACAGCAGTAAATGTTAACTTATAGTTGAACCGCCAAACCAGTGCCAGCACCCATTCCACCTACAAGCTAGAAACTTTAAAAGAACTTCGTTCCTTTGATAATAACCTATTAAGAAGAAAGAGATAGAATAAACCTTACCTAAAATGCATGTTGAGCATAATATTCCTATAACCTAGTTAGACTAAAATAAGTTACGGATGTATAACCAATAATATATTTCGAATTTCAGTTCTAGTTTGTAATAAATATATAAATCGCAATATTTCATTTTAATCAATCTGTTCGTATAATTGTACTAGATATTCGTTTATGATAAATAAACATTCGGATGAACAACAAAAGTGAACCAAGAAAACTAGAATAAGGCCTAGAAGTACAAGAGAATTTTTAATGCTATGACTTAATATGAAGCTTTGAGATAAACCAATTGCTTGCATAAACAAAGTGTGATGGTTATTGGTATCCTGTGAGGATAATGACTAGAACTGTGCCTGTATGATAAATAAGCAATAACAATTGGCCACTGTTATTTCTTGTTTATTAATACTACTCGGTTCTAGAATATGATTCCTCATGAGAATATTAATTTCCTTGTTTCTTGATGTAAACCATAATAAATGATGCCTTTTTTAAGATCATGATTTGAAATAAGTTTATGGGTGGAAAATATTATGATAATTACCTCTCCGGTAAAACTGGGCATGGTGCGGTAGACTCTCCAGCTTGTCCGGGTGAGATGAGGTTACCTCTCCGGCGAGACTGGGTGAGATGGGGTTACCTCTCCGACAAGACCGGGTGAGATGAGGTATATGATAATGGAATTCCCTAAAAATGCTATGACCTGATGTCTGATTTGTGAATCTGTTGAATACTTTGACCTTATGAATGGTCTGTATATTACAGTATGTGAAATATATATATATATATCGATGAGGAAATCCAAAAGATCCTAATAATTGATAATGAGAAATAAAATAAAATATGTGTGTACAGATGCATATTACTATTAGTGTGTTTTTATTTCTGTTGGTATTGTAATTTTTATTTCAATACTAGTGTGTAATAGACGCATAGTATATGAAAAGAGTATAGTCACAATGATCGACGCTTTTGGCAAAAATGCATGTTATGTGATTAACTATAGTAAGATATTAATTGTGATATTAATATGGGATAAATGTTTAAAATTCAGATGGCCAACGAAGAAAATCAAGGAAATCTGAATAACGATAACCAGAGTAACATTAACGTGGTTAATGATAATCCGAGTATCAATAACAATGGAAACCAAGTAGATAATAGTGCTATTCAACACATAGTGGCACAGGGAATTATAGATGCTATGCCATTTATTCTTCAAACTGTTAAGGATGCTGATAATAAAGGTAAACATAGCAGTAAGCGACCCGTTGAACCAGAAAACAGTGTAAACAATGGACCAGTATTTCAATTGCCTATTCCCAAAAGAAGAAGAACCATGCCTTATGGTTGTTCTTATAAAGAATTCTGGTCTTGTAAACCAATGGAATTCTCGGGCAATGAAGGGGCCATTGCAACCTTACGCTGGATAGAGAAGACTGAGGCAGTCTTAAGGATAAGTAAGTGTGCTGAAGAAGACAAGATATTGTTTGCTTCTAATCTGTTTAAGAATGCAGCATTAGAATGGTGGAACACTATCATTCAGACAAGAGGAAGTGATAAAACCTATAATATGGAATGGGAAGAATTTAAAAACAAGGTAGAAAGGAAGTTCTGCCCACCCAATGAGAAGGAACAGATAGTAAACAAATTCCTAAACCTTAGAATGATTGGTGTGGATAGCAAAAGGGTATACTAAGATATTCTTTGAATATGCTAGGATAGTGCCAACTCTTGCATCACCAGAACCAGTGTTAATCTCTCGTTATATTTGGGGATTAATTGGAGAGATTAGACACATAGTCAAGGAAGCTAGACCTCAAACCATAGAAGAAGCTGTAGAATTAACAAATACCTTGACTGATGAATTAGTCCGTACTAGAGAAGAAGACCAGAGAAGGAACCTAACCCAAAGGCTTACTTAAGAATTCCGTTCGGGGAATTACAATCGTAGGAATACAGGTTCTACCTCTGCACCATACTGCAGAAACTGTAAGAAAAAGCATTCGGGAAAATGCTCCATTCTCTGCAATCATTGTAAGATGCCAGGACACAAGGAAGAAAATTGCAGGAAGAAAACCAGTAATGGATTATGCTACAACTGTGGAGAAAAAGGTCATATCAGGCCAAATTGTCCAAAATTAACTCCAGCTCCAGATAACAAGAATACCAAAAATGTTAGAGCATTTGTTCTGACTGCAGAAGAAGCCAAAATGATTCCAGATGTCATAGCTGGTACGTTTTTAGTTAATGATGTTTTTGCTAAAGTATTATTTGACTCTGGTGCAAACCAAAGTTTTATTAATACATCGTTTTGCAAATTACTAAATCAATCATTAACTAAACTACCACATGAATGTTTAGTAGAGACAGCCAATGGAGAAACCATTAGGATTTCTGAAATCTTGCAGGGAGTAAGCATAGAAATTTTAAATCAGAAATTTATAGCAAATCTTTATCCCATGAATCTAGTAGGATTTGATGTTGTTTTAGGAATGGATTGGTTAATAGCCAATAAAGCCAATATTTTATGTGATCAAAAGTTAATTCAAGTAAATTCACCAAAAGGTAAAAAGATCACAATTAAAGGAGATAAACCTTCTAGGTCTACTAAATTCATTTCTGTGATGAAAACTGCAAGTTGTATGAGAAAAGGTTCTATAGTGTATTTGATTTCTATAATCACTAACACTAAAGGAAAGGATTTAAAAGATATTCCAGTAGTATCTCAGTTTTCAGATGTCTTTCCAGAAGAATTACCAGGACTACCTCCAGATAAAGAAGTTGAATTCAGGATTCATCTAATACCAGGAATGTCACCAATTGCCAAAGCACCTTACCGTTTGGCACCTGCAGAAATGCAAGAACTAAAGAAACAATTAGATGAATTGTTAGAAAAAGGATTTATACAACCAAGTTCGTCGCCATGGGGAGCGCCGATACTGTTTGTTAAAAAGAAGGACGGATCAATGCGTATGTGCATTGATTATCGTGAATTAAACAAGGTCACGATTAAGAATCGGTATCCATTACCGAGAATCGATGTTCTGTTTGATCAACTGCAAGGAGCTCGATTTTTCTCTAAGATCGATTTAAGGTCAGGATATCATCAATTAAAGGTACAGGAAGAGGATATTCCTAAAACCGCATTTAGAATGAGGTATGGTCATTATGAATTTACTGTCATGCCATTTGGTTTAACCAATGCCCCAGCTGCATTTATGGACATGATGAACCGAATATGTAAGCCATATTTGGATAAATTCATAATCGTATTCATAGATGATATTCTAATTTACTCTAAGAGTAAAGAAGATCATGCAAAACATTTGCACGTACTTTTAAGTCTGTTAAGAAAGAAAAAACTTTATGCTAAGTTTTCTAAGTGTAAATTTTGGTTAGAACAGGTACCATTCCTTGGACATTTAGTCAATCATGAAGGAAAAGTAAATGTAGTGGTAGATGCTTTAAGTAGAAAGTATCATGAAAAGCCAAGAAGGGTACGTTCTCTTAAATTAAATCTGCAAGTAGATTTAAATGATCAGATAAGAGAAGCACAAGAGTCAATAATCAAGGAAGATACTGAAAAATTAAAAGGTATGTTAAAAGAATTGAAACAAGGAACATATGGAATTTGGAGATTCCATGAAAAGAAAATGTGGATACCTAAATTAGGAAATCTGCGTAACCGTATATTAGAAGAAGCCCATAAGTCTAAATATACGATGCATCCAGGAAGTAATAAAATGTACCAGGATTTAAGGAAAAAATTCTGGTGGATAGGAATGAAAAAGGACGTAGCAGTCTATGTTTCTAAATATTTAACTTGTTCACGAGTTAAGGCTGAACACCAGAAACCTTCAGGTTTGTTACAGCAATTGGAAATGCCGGTATGGAAATGGGAATTAATAACAATGGATTTTATTACAAAATTACCCAAAACTAGGAAAGGAAATGATACAATCTGGGTGATTGTAGATAGACTAATCAAGTCAGTTCATTTTCTACAAATGAAAAGAAATATCCGCATTCATTCCAGTAGATCTCGAGGACGAGCTCTAAATTAAGATGGGGAGAATGTAACAACCCTCAAGAAAACCGACACCCTAGAATATTTTCCGACACCCCATTATATTTTAAATACCCTTATATGTCTTATATTACACCCCGTATGTGAAAACCAAACCCGAAATATGTTATAGTATTAGAAATAAAATATAAAATATAAAATCTGAATTCTGAGTTGAGGCGGGCCGCGTAGGATCCCACCTCAATCTCACGCGGGCCGTATCAAGACCAGACTTTGACTCCGCTGAAACCTTTAGTTCAAGCGGGCCGCGTAAGAGTTCCCCATAGTTGACGCGGGCCGCGCGTGTTCTAAATGGTGGCGCATACTTGAGCTAACACGTGTCAATATCGTGTCGAACCTAGTTGATGACCCAGCTAAGCTACTGAGTTGACTAGAGTCAACGTGGGCCGCGTAAGGCTTTGCCTTACCTTACGCGGGCCGCCTGAAAGTCGAATTCAGCATGTATAAATAGATGGCATCGGATCTCATTTCAGTTCGCTCACAATTTCATTCTCAATCTCACTTTCTGAATTAGAGGCATTATAGTCGGGTACTATACCCCTAATTAGCAAGGTTCTGCTCCGTTGTAAGTATTATAACCCCAGTTTCATAATAGTTACGCTGCCCGATTGATTTAGGGTTCCGTAACAACTGTCGTGGTTCTGCCCGACGTAGTTGTTGGAATACCGTCTCGGGGAGGGTATTATTAATATTTTCAAAGGGTTATGATACTAATCAATGTACCTTTATATAAATTATAGATTATATCCAGGAAACCCTCACGCGAAGTCTAAGATAGCAATGTGAGTAATCCTTCTTTTTGTGTAAACCTTTTTGTGAGTTTATCCTCTTTTTGTTAACCTTTTTGTAACTGTTTACAAAACCTTAAATGTTTTACAATGCGATTAAGCGGTGATTGAGTCTTTGTAGTTCTTCAATTACTGCCGGTATGTTGGGGTTTTGTATACAAAATTTTGTACTACTTGCGAGTAGTAAGTCGGGATGACAATGCGTTACCATTGGACAATGAGTTAGCCAATGGGTAATATGACCCACAAGTCAGGATTGATAGTACCAAATGGAGTAATTGTGTAGACATAAACAAAGTGATCACTCTCAATACTGTTCACTGTGACTTTTTATTTAAACTTGATTAAATTGGGATTCACTCACCAGTATTTCTTGCTGATAAAATGTTTTAAACACGTGTTTCAGGTAACTTAGTGTGAAGCCAATAAAAGCCAGCTGGACAGCACTGAAGGCTTGGAAAAGTGGCAATAAAGTTACCTAAAATAAAATAGATGCTTTTTATTAAATAAAATAGGATTTATTCCTATGAAAACGTGTGTACTATGAACTTGGGTTTCATCACATTTGTTTAATATTATAAAATATGGTGGTTTTACTCTGATAAACATTTCCTAACTACGGTCCTGATGTAAATTCCGCTGCAAGACTAAAACAAACTGATACCACCGAACTCTGTGATCACGTCCGCCCATTCCCGGGGATCAGGGATCGGGGGTTGTGACAAACGTGGTTATATTCTGTATCACCCTTGTGACCGTGATCACATCACGTCATGTTTAAGTTTATGCCGTCTTTTCTTATTGAAAATCTTTCTTTCGAATGCATTGCCTTGCACCTATCGGTGTTAAGATCTAAATTCTTTGATATTAATCATTTTCCGTATTCGTCTCATAATATTCATATTTGTTAGAACGTTATTTCTTACTAAAACTGAATTTTAGTTTAACCTTTCTCTCTTTAACTATGTCAATTAATCATATCAAGGAAATTGACAACCCATAATTTATTGTTTTTCGTTCTCGTTTTACGCGGGGAATCGTAACAAGTTCCCTCACTTTACACTATTGTCCCGTAGGTTCCTTCACTTAGCCTCGTAGGCTATTACTTTAGATTTTCACCTTTTTGACCTTATTAAGGTGAGACCCTAGCAATTCGTTTCCTTCTATTTGTGACCCGAAGGTCTTTTTGGTCCCGTAGACCTTAGCATTATTTATAATATCATAAGTTATGATGATCCCGAAAATCATCTTTTATCCTAGTCATTATTCAACTGTATATATATATTTACGGTGTCAAGGTACCATTTTTATCTTTCAAATCTTTTATTTTCGCTTTTGCATTTCGTTTTACCTTGACCTTAGTCTAAGGCTACATTGTTTTCTTTCGAATTATCTTTCCGACTTCTTGACTTCTAATGCCAATTATACGTCGGTTTGCCCTACACTTACCGTTACCCGGTTCTTACCTATACTTCTTTACGTCCCATTAGCCGGGTTCTTTATTTTTAATGTTTTTAACGCCTATAACTCCTTTACATAAGTTTATTAATATTTCACACTTTTATTTATTCGATTCTCGCTTACTTACTTTAGCAAGTGTCATTCTTTATTAAATTTGTTCGACTTGTTCGTGTGAAAATTCATCACTTATGAATGTCAAACTTCAGTCTTTGTTCGACCCGTTCAGCTTTGAAATAGTTGAACGTAATTTATCAAAATTTCTATTTGCAGTATCTTATCGTCCTTTAGTCATGACCCAAAAACCCGAGTCTTTTGACTTTCCATACGCGTTCCTGTTTCTTAGTCTACGCATGCGTTTAATTCCTTACCCATCAACCGGGTGTTTTACCGAAATCGTTATCATTGCACCCCTTCCGGTATGCATTAAGACTTCATTTCGATTTACTTGGTCATCTTAGCGAAATTCGTCGCTTTTATTCGACCATGTCTTTTATTCTTTACGTGACCACCATTGGCAGCCTTATTAATTATGAGTGACGATTATCATCGTTATCCTTTCTTTACTACAACTAAAGTTAACAACCTTGATTATCCTTTTCGCGTAGGCAACACCTTTGTTTTTATGACCCGGCGGATCATCTATACTTTGGTTTTACTCGCCCATTTTGTTCACCATGGCCCTTTCGTCCAAGATGACTTACTTTCGTGAATTTTCTTTTGATCATTCATTTATATCATCATTTACATTAATCCTTGTCCCTTCTCCCGGGCTCATTATCCTAATGTAATACGTTTCCTTCACCCGGCTCTGCGTTTACATTATTATCAACTATTTTGTTCATTTGTTTCATTTGGGTACTTTTTAGTTTGTCCCACTCACCCCGTCCTTACTACATCGGATGTAAATGTGTCCGCTATAAGAAGTTCATGGTATCATATGCCACTACTTACTTGGCCAGAGTAAGCGATTAACACATGACACGCATGACCTTTTTATGGTTTTCACATCACGCCCTATGTAAGTAATGCCTCTATTTGTT
This sequence comes from Helianthus tuberosus, assembly GCA_030545235.1. Classification (NCBI taxonomy): domain Eukaryota; kingdom Viridiplantae; phylum Streptophyta; class Magnoliopsida; order Asterales; family Asteraceae; genus Helianthus; species Helianthus tuberosus. The sequence goes on from CM060435.1 coordinate 13,014,468, forward strand.
TCTCTTGGAAACAATATCCCGAATACATTTTCTATTCGGGTTTTTCCAAGTTTTTAATCTACATATGCAACTTTCAATTTCTACTTATTTGTTGCATATTACTATCTGTGCAATTAAATTTAAAATGTGCACCTGGTAATGCTTGCCCTAACGGGCTTCACTTGCCATTAGCCTTGTTCTCGACCGTTACGCAATTTAGGTCCTTGATGAGCATACTCTTTGGACCGTTCCTCTGTCAAATCTGTGATTTGTTAAACTCTCGCTATCCTCATATGCGAGTGTCCTTCAACTAAAACATATACAACAGTTAGTAATTTCAACATTAAAGGATGCCCATATTATAATACAAGGCTTTTCTACTATACGCATCAACGCGTGTAATTTCGTTGACTATATCTATTCTATATCGATTTTATTGGTGTAACGTGTATTACAATATAACAATATGTGTTGTTCTCAACACTTTAATCATACTAAACCATTGATATACATGTACTTACCGGATTTGCGATCAAGCCTCGAACCGAACACATTTGTCAACAACCTTGAGCTCTGATTACCAACTTGTAACACCCTTATTATTATTTAACGATTTTCGTATAATTTACGAAAATAAACGGGTAATTAGAATTTCAAATACATTGAAAATACGGGTTTCATTAAACTATATTACAGAATTAAAACTATACAACATAACATGTGTGAGTTCATCAATTAACATAACAACGATACATAGTGCGGAAGCTTATTTCTTGATCGTGTTCGGTTCTTTGTTGTGCTTGATCGTCCTTTGGTGCTAAAATTATACCTGAAACTCATAAAACATGAGTTAAATTAGTCATACGTGACTTAGAACGTATCTAAACGAGTCCGGGAAGCGAAACTGATTAAAATAAATTTTTTTTCGCTAAAACAGTGCCCTTTCGCGCCACGCGAAGGCACCCAGTTGCTCCCTCGCGCCACCCGAGGGAGACCGTTTTCCAGCAGGTCTGGAGCTGGGTCCTGCAATTTTCAGCAATACCAGTTTTTACGGAAACGGCCATAACTTCTTCGTTATTGATCCGTTTTACGCGATTCTTTTTCCTACGCATCCGTAATTTAATTCTTCATCTTATGGAGTTAAATCCTACATCCAACATAAGAAATTTTTTAGACTTCTAAGCCCACGACTCATTACCATTTTACCGAATTTTAACCCGTTTATGCATTTTATCAAACAAACGTATTTGTTTGATTCCTATATCACATACACTTCTTCAAATTAATGTTATCTACCATTTTAGGTTCTAATCACAGGTTTATTACACAATTTAAACCCGTTTTCGCTCGTATGCTTATTTTGACCCGTTAAGGGTATTTAAGCACTTTAAAGCTTGAAATCGCTTTCATTCATTTCTAGCATCTTATTCCTACATTTCTTATCACGTAATCTTCCACCACAACTATATGTGCATTGGATTTAATGTGGATATCTATACGTTCCGAGTTTTACCCCTTGGATTATTATTTTACGGAAAAACTCAAATAGAGCCATTTGACTAACATATTACATCTTTCAACTTCTATACTTATTCTAAGTATTTATCTAATCATGAAATTCGTTTCCAAACAACCTTTAAGGGTTGTTTGTTCAACTTAGCCTACAAGGGCGTTTTGGTCGATTTTGGTCCTTCTTTTACTACGAAGGACTCTCACCAATTATTCGACCAAAATAGCACTTTTAACTACAACATAATTATGCGTACCTGGCTCGGATCAACATATTGACCCGTTTTAATACATTTTGCTATTAATATCTAGATAATAGCAATGCTAACCATGTGTTAATTCCTGTGATCACAAAACTCAACAAGCAATCATCAAATATTATTGACAAATGGTGTTAACAACACCATTTGACCCGTTTAATCGAAATGACCAATTGTCATTATAAGATGGCACTTAATTACCATTTCACCCCTTTAACCTATCCCGGTTTACTTTTTTGAAATCATCCAACTTGAAAGTCGTTTCCTGTTTTATTTGACCCATTATGACTTATGCCAAATGGTGTCGTTTTAAATCCCTTTATCTATTCGTTAACCCATGTCCGGATTACCATTTCACCATTTTCACTTGTTCCGACTAGCATTATATCGCGCCGGAATATCATGTTTCATTTACTTAATATAAATCGTATTCCATGCTCACAAATAAGCATTTTGTAATAAAAGTAAAAAGGGCGTAACGCTTTTCCTTTCCTTCTTGATTCGTTTGACCCGCTCACTCATCAAGCTTCCACCTAGCTCGTTAGGCGTCAAACTATCATCATAATTCATAAGATGGTTAGATTAGTCATTATCAATTATGACTACTCCATCTAACGGGTCTTATGTCGACTTTATCACTCGATTAAATCATCGGTTAGTTTGACTTCCTAAAAGTCAATTGATCTATCAACATATTCAAATGCACACTTCCCATGGAATTTCAACATTTTAGCTTCGTTTAGGCATTTTAACAAACACCTAGTGGGCATAATTTCACTAAATCAAAAATCAAGTTTCATGACTAACTATTTAGCCAAGATTAAACAATTGTTGCAAGTTTAATATATCGAGTATGCATAATAACATCTAGATTCACCTCATGTAAATAAATAACACTCAATTTATAATCTAATTTCTAGTGTTCTTCATCATTCTACAACACCCATTTAACACACATATAGGTGATCACCAAATCATTCAAGTCATAGCATCATATGTATGATTTTCACTTAGGGTTTAGTTCCTAAGCATGTGTACTTCACTAACTTAGCCATAGCTCCTCTAATCCTTACATAATTCGCGAATTATGATGCTAACTCAAATTTTGCAACATCACGAATCATCAAATTTTTACATACCTTGTGATCCCCATGACTTGGTGATCATTTTTATGTGATCATGCATCGATTTAGGACTAAAATCGACCTTCAATTTGATGATTTTTGGCACTTTAGGGTTTCACCCTTCTTGGTCACTCCTGATGATCGATCCACACACACACCTTGTGTGTGTGGTGTGTTTTTTTTATTAATTAGAACTTGTTTCCTTTTCAACGGTTTTGGTCCCTCAAGTTTAGATTTTAATTATTAGGGACTAGAACTCCATATTTTATTTACTTATTTACACCTTGTTAACTAGGTTAATTACTCCTAGTTAACTTGATGGGTTCGGGAAGCTATAACCCGTTATATTTTAAGTCCCGTTAACTCAGGCTCTTATAAACTTAATTCCTTAAAACTTTGATTCGTTTTTATTTCATATTAGGATTTCTTATTTAAATCCAAATATTTACCGGGTTATTTTTACTACTAACGGTACGTTACCCGTCTTTTAGTATTAACGGAGTTTGATTACCAAACCCGTTTTTGGGGTGTTACAGAAATGTAGGTTCTACATCTGCACCTTACTGCAAGGTCTGTAAGAAGAAGCATTCAGGAAGATGCTCCATTAACTGTAATTTCTGCAAAATACCAGGACACAAGGAAGAAGATTACAGGAAGAAACCTAGTAATGGAGTGTGCTTCAACTGTGGAGAAAGAGGTCACATCAGGCCAAACTGTCCAAAACTACCTCCAGCCGCGAACAACAAGAATACCAAAAATGCTAGAGCATTTATTCTAACTGCAGAAGAAGCAAGGATGATTCCGGACGTGATAGCTGGTACGTTTCTAGTTAATGATGTTTTTGCTAAAGTATTATTTGACTCTGGTGCGAACCAAAGTTTTATTAATACTTCATTTTGCAAATTACTCAATCAACCATTAACTAAACTCGCACAAGAATGTCTAGTAGAGACAGCAAATGGGGAAACCATTAAGCTTTCTGATATCTTGCAGGGAGCAAGAATAGAAATTCTAAATCAGAAATTTATTGCAAACCTTTACCCAATGAATCTGGAAGGATTTGATATAGTACTAGGAATGGATTGGTTAATAGCCAATAAAACCCGTATTTTATGTGATCAAAAGTCAATCCAAGTAGATTCACCAAGGGGTGAAAAGATCACAATTAAATGAGATAAGCCTTCTAGATCCACAAAATTCATCTCTGTGATGAAAACAACAAGTTATATAAGAAAAGGATCATTAGTGTATTTAATTTTCATAATCATTAACACTAAAGGAAAAGAACTAAAGGATATTCCAGTAGTATCTCAGTTTTCAGATGTATTTCCAGAAGAATTACCAGGACTACCTCCAGACCGAGAAGTTGAATTCAGAATCCATTTGATACCAAGGACAGCACCAATTGCCAAAGCACCCTACCGTTTGGCACCTGCAAAAATGCAAGAACTGAAGAAACAATTAGATGAATTGTTAGAGAAAGGATTCATACAGCCAAGTTCATCGCCATGGGGAGCGCCAATCTTATTCGTTAAAAAGAAATACGGATTGATGCGTATGTGCATTGATTACCGTGAATTGAACAAGGTCACGATTAAGAATCGGTATCCATTACCAAGAATCGATGATTTGTTCGATCAGTTACAAGGAGCTCGATTTTTCTCTAAAATCGATTTAAGATCAGGATATCATCAATTAAAGGTATAGGAAGAGGATATTCCTAAGACCGCTTTTAGAACAAGGTATGGCCATTATGAATTTACTGTCATGCTATTTGGTTTAACCAATGCCCCAGTTGCATTTATGGACATGATGAACCGAATATGTAAGCCATATTTGGATAAATTCATAATTGTCTTTATAGATGATATTCTCATTTACTCTAAGAGCAAAGAGAAACATGCAAAGCATTTGCACGCACTTCTAAATTTACTAATAAATGAAAAGTTTTATGCTATGTTTTCAAAGTGAGAATTCTGATTAGAATAGGTACAGTTTCTTGGACGTTTAGTCGATCTTGAAGGAATTCATGTAGATCCCACCAAGATCGAGGCAATTACCAAATGGAAAACCCCTGAGTCACCAACTGAGGTTAGAAGTTTCTTAGGACTGGCTGGTTATTATAGAAGATTTATTCGAGATTTTTCAAGAATAGCCATTCCCTTAACTAAGTTAACCTGTAAATCCATTAAGTTTGAATGGGGATCAAGACAAGAAGAAGCCTTTAGAATTCTTAAGGCAAGACTAACTAATGCACCCATACTAGCGTTACCAGAAGGAACTGAAGATTTTGTAATCTATTGTGACGCTTCTAAGTTAGGTTATGGATGTGTATTGATGCAACGTCAAAAGGTTATAGCTTACGCATCTAGACAACTTAAGAATCATGAAGAGAATTATTCTACCCATGATCTAGAATTAGGAGCCATAATTTTTGCCCTGAAAGTTTGGAGACATTACCTTTACGGTAGTAAGTTTACCATTTTCACAGACCATAAGTGTTTAAGGTATGTTTTCGGGCAAAAAGAATTGAATATGAGGCAAAGACGCTAGATGGAGATGCTTAGTGATTATGATTGTGATATCCAGTATTATGCAGGAAAAGCAAACGTAGTTGCTGATACTTTAAGTCGAAAGTATCATGAAAAACCAAAAAGAGTACGTTCACTCAACTTAAATCTGCAAGTAGATTTAAATGAACAGATTAGAAAGGCACAAGAATCAGTAATCAAGGATGATACTGAGAAATTGAAAGGAATGATTAAGGAATTAGAACAAGGAACAGATGGAATTTGGAGATTCCATAAGAAAAGAATGTGGATACCTAAATTAGGAAACCTACGCCACCGTATATTAGAAGAAGCCCATAAGTCTAAGTATACGATGCATCCTGGAAGTGATAAGATGTATCAGGATTTAAGAAAGAATTTTTGGTGGATAGGAATGAAAAAGGATATAGCAGCATATGTTGCAAAGTGTTTAACCTGTTCACAAGTTAAAGCTGATCATCAGAAACCCTCAGGTTTATTACAACAATTAGAGATGCCAGTATGGAAATGGGAATTGATAACAATGGATTTTATTACCAAATTACCCAAAACAAGAAAAGGTAATGATACAATCTCGGTGATTGTAGACAGGCTAACTAAGTCCGCTCATTTCCTACCAATGAAGGAAACTTTCAGTATGGAACAATTAGCTAAATTATATGTAAATGAAATAGTTTCTTTACATGGAATTCCTCTATCAATTGTTTTTGACAGAGATAGTCGTTTTACCTCTCATTTTTGGACAAGTTTCCTAAAAGCAATGGGAACCAAGTTTAATGTAAGCACAACTTATCATCCTCAAACGGACGGACAAAGCGAAAGAACAATTCAGACAATGGAGGACATGCTTAGAGCTTGTGTAATTAACTTCGGAGGTAATTGGGACGATCACTTACCATTGATAGAATTTTCTTATAATAACAGTTATCACACAAGTATTAATGCTGCACCATTCGAAGCACTTTATGGACGAAAGTGCCGAACTCTAGTCTGTTGGGCAGAAATTGGAGAAAAGCAATTATCTGGACCTGAGATAGTACAAGAAACAACGGACAAAATCATTCAAGTCAAGGAACGACTGAAAGCAGCACGTGATCGACAGAAGAGTTATGCTGATAACAGACGCAAGCCATTGGAATTTCAGGTAGGTGATAAAGTGTTATTAAAAGTCTCTCCTTGGAAATGAGTGGTAAGATTCATCAAAAGGGGAAAGCTAAGCCCCAGGTATGTTGGACCTTTTGAAATTATTAGAAGAATAGGACCTCTAGCCTATCAACTACGACTGCCAGAGGAAATGGCAGGAATACATGATGTATTTCATGTATCTAGTATCAAGAAATGCTTAGCTGATGAATCATTGATGGTACCTCTTAAGGATATAGAGGTAAATGAGCAGTTAAAATTTGTAGAGAGACCTCTACAGATTGAAGACAGGAAAGTTAAGAACCTCAAGCACAAGAGATTCGTTCTGGTCAAAGTGAAATGGGACTCCAAAAGAGGACCAAAATACACTTGGGAACTTGAATCAGAAATGCAAAGAAAATATCCACACCTATTCCAGTAGATCTCGAGGACGAGCTCTAAAACAAGGTGGGGAGGATATAACAACCCTCCTAAAATTTTTCTGACACCCCTAATATATTTTAAATGTCCCTATATGTCCTAAAATACACCTCGTATGCGAAAACGGGCCCCAAATACCATTATTTTTATAAAAATTAATTAAAACCAAGTTTTAATGGTTTCTCGCGGGGCGCGTAGCCCTTGGCTACCTTCTACGCGGGCCGTGATAGCAAGGAGTCAGGGCGAGCCCCTGAGCCGCCACGTGTCGGGCTCGTGTCAAGGCTACGTGTCAACGCAGCAAGGCTACGGCCTAGTCTACAGACCCTCGCGAGCCGCGTAGCCTTTGGCTACGTCTTACGCGGGCAGCGTAAAACTTGAAATCTGGCCCTATAAAGTGAGACCTTCGGCCTTCAGTCCCAAATAGCACCGGAACTCTTTCTCTCTCGAATTTCTGAAGAATTAATATAATTCTTAGGTATAATACCCCCTAAATAACGAAGTTCTGCCTCGTTGTAAGTATCATAACCCCGGTTACGTATTAGATACGCTGCCCAATTGATCCAGGGTTCTGTAACGGCTGTCGTGGTTCTGCCCAACGTAGTCGTTGGAATGCCGTCTTGGGGAGGGTATTACAAATGTAAATATTGGGTTATTATACTAACACGTGTGCATTTGTGTAAATTATAGATAATAATCAGGAAATCCTTAAAGAAAATCTAAGATAGCAATGTGAGTAATCTCCTTTTTGTATAAACTATTTTTACAAAACCTCAATTGATTTACATTATATTACCAGTGATTGAGTATTTGTAATTCTACAATTATCGTCGGTATATTTGGTGTTTTGTATACAAAATTTGTTACTACACTGTGAGTAGTAACATGACCATAAGTCGAGACGACAGTACCATGGGTGGTAATTAAAGTAAGAATTGGAAACAAATATAATTGCGAGATCGCCCTCAATACTGCGAATGATAAAATCTGACTTGATTAAATTGGGATTCACTCACCAGTATTTTCCACTGACAAAATGTTTTTAAACGCGTTTCAGGTAACAAAATGTGAAAGCCAACATAGAAGCCAGCTGGACAGCACTGAAGGCTTGGAAAAGTGGCTATAAAAGTTACCTAAATAAAGAAGAAGTTTTATTTGAATAAAATAGGGTTTATCTCTACAAACTTATTATGAATGGAAACTTGGGTTTTACCCATGTGTTTATTATTTAGACCATGGGTAATGGTTAATGCCCCTTAAGGGGCATTTTTTACCACATCACTATTATAATGCTTCATGTAATGGTTAAGGCTTCATAATTCCCTTTCATTTATTAGTTTCCTTGTTTTTCCTCCTTAGTGGGCATTATTCTAGAAATGCCCCTCACTCTTCATGCCCCTATAATGCCCATGAGAAATGGTGTAAAGGCATTATCAAAATCTTTCACGCCCTTGTAAAGCCCCATTACATATTGTCTTATAAAATGAGGTGTTTTACTCTGATAAAATATTTCCTAACTACGGTTCTGATGTAAATTCCGCTGCCAAATTAAATAAACACTGATACCACCGAATGTGCGAAGCTCGCGCCCGCCCCCCTCCCGGGGCAAGGGGTCGGGGGTTACGACACCTCGACTTTCTAATCTGTGTCGATATACATTCAAGTTCGTCTATGTTTTACGTCACGTGAGTCAACTGGTGTTAGAAATTTGTGTTTTTATTCTACGCTTTTCTCAGTTTTGGTCTCTTTCAGTTACTACCTAGTATGGTTTTAGCCCCTATAATGTTGGTAGCTAGGTAGCACTATACGCCCCTTCGCCACAACGCGGTGTCACACCCCAATATTTCCACGTATTACCAGTGGGGAGTATCGTGACGTAATTGATATCATCATAGTCAAACAACACAAATTTAAATGCACAGCGGAAGCAAAAGATAGATTCATTTCAACTGAATAAAATTGTAATATTAAGTATCACAAAATGGTTGAAACAGATCCACAGGCGGATCGAAAGAAAAAGGAAATTGTTCAACAGACTTTAACATCTAGAGCTTGCGAGACTTGATTATTGATGCCTGGAGTAGCCAGCCTATTACGTATAGTACCTGCACTTAGCCTTTTTGGAAAATACGTCAGTTTACACTGGTAAATACAATTAACTGACTCATTTTGAAAATGTTTTTGAAAATTGATTTGATTGCACATGGCACAAAATTCTTTTATAACTTGGGACAATTATTAAAAATAATCTTGTATACAGTTTTACTTATTTGTCGTCCATTAGGGCCGGTTTCTAGGGCCGGTCTAGATTAACTGACACGCCACAGGTATAATACCCACAAGGTTAATTCCTTTAAGTGGACTACCAGTTTTTACATATGCAACTGTCAGGTGTACGCCTACACCCCGTGCTTAGGTCGTGGCCATTTCTTTGAATGATGCCAAGGATATCCGGGACATGGTCATTTAACCCCCAAAGGTCATATACCAAATAATACAGAATAAAACGAGTTATGTAAATACATCAATCACAATCCGATTTAAATGATTACATACCCGACCAAGCGGTATTATTATAATACCGTATCCCAAGCCCGTATAGGGAAAATAAGTTAAGAGTATTTACCTGAGCTAAATATAAATTCAATCCCAGCCGTATATCAATTCAGCAAGTACAGATAACTTTTACTGGGCTCCTAATCTGGAACGAAGGTTTTTATTATCCTATTAGAATCCTAACGGGTCTTTAATTTAAGCTTAGACTTAGACCGGTTAGTTTTCAAAAGGAGGGCACGGTTCAAACGCATGATAAAGCGAAGACCGGTTTAGAATGTGGTTTTGACCAGAGAAGCTTGTATGTTTGTTTAATATGGGTAACTTAAACACATTCTAGATTTTGAGATGAAAACGATACGGGTTGACCCGTTTCGGTTAAATTATGTAAACTAGTTACATAAGCCTATCCGAACGCGAAAAGTGCGTAACGGGTAACCATATGAGTCATATACAAGTTTCCTAAGTTAATATGCCTTAAATATGTTGTGACATCAGTAAGATATCTTCTATTATGCCCCATATGAATTTAAACTCAAAATATGCCCCGTAAGGGCATTTTGGTCATTTAAAAGGTTATAAAAGAGTTTAAATATAATTCTGAGTTTCGGGTCAGATGTAATCAGTAAAAATACTTAATTTACTAAGTTATATTAGTAGGGTATAACCTATATGTGAAATTTATCATTTCTAACCATACTATGCACCGAATGGGCATTTTGGTAATTTCACCTAAGGTTTAAAGGTCAAATCTGGAAATCTGAGTTTAAAACTTTTACTTACTGTTAAAGTATAAGAACTTACTTAAAAAATAAATAGGTATCAAGTCTTATATATCAAAATTGGTTTTAATACATACTATGCGCTTAAAACGCGTATAAAGGCAATTTAAAGCGATTTTCGGGTTTTACAAGAAAAGCTGATATTTTTATTATTCCAGAAGGCTTAAAATATTCTATTTATCATATTAGATCAGTAGAAAAAGGTTTGGTATCAAAAGATTTGGTAAAACTCATTTTATAGACTAAAAGGGTAAAACCGACAACTACCGAATTAAGCTTAGAACTCTAGGTTATATTCAGCCTAAAAATAAATAAAAATCTCCAAAAATCCCAAAATATTGTTTTATATCAATGGGTAAAAAGTTTGGTATCAAAAATCGGGTTTAAATAGGCTATATGCTAATTACGCCATTTAATTACTAAAAAGCTTTCTAATTACGCTAATGGGCATAACTCTTAATCTAGACCTCAAACTGATGTCGAATTTTAGGGAAAAGTTTATAATTCAGTAACTAAGGTCTCTATTCTCTTACTTTTTCAAAAATCACGTTTTAAGGTCAAAAGGGCATAATAGTCAACATTTAGGCATTTAACGGAAATATGCATATGAATCGGATAACTAACGAACCAAGTTGTATAATCACAGAGGGTTATACTTATATGAAACCTGGTCCTAAATAAGCTCTAAGGCATATCTAAACTATGCTCTAATGGGTCAGAACTGAAAGTCAAAGCAAAAGTCTACTTTTGCGACTTTCGGTTCCGAACCGGGCTTAAACTGAAAATTGTCGAGTTGAACATGTTTAGACATGTTCTTACATTAATTACCAAGTTATATTAATGACAAAACAGGTTGCATAGCTTCTACATTGCTAATTATGCATTAATTTGAAAATAAGCTTTCTGTTGACTTTTTAAGATTAACTTTGACTCGACAATTGACCTAGTTAGAGTGGGAATCAGAGGGTGCCCTTTTAAGGGTTTATTGCCCACATAATTACCAACTCATAGGTACTTTCAATTTGAAATTTGACTGGACAAATTAAGATTAATGACAAAGTCAAATCTTAATTACGACGGTTTGACTTTAGACTAATTAACTAAGCAAAACTAAATTAAGGAAGGTTAAGGAAGCTTACAATAGTCCTAAGCACGACTAGAGATCACTAGGAAGTGCACTTGAGCTCCAAAAATCTCCAGGAATGAAGTTGTGAGGTTTGCAAGTGGGTGTGCTCAATGTTGCAACATTGGAGCTTCTTATATAGTGAAATTTGATCACCAAGATCATGACATGCAAGCCTATAAGTGTTATGGGATCATTACAGGTGTCCCTAGTCCATAATAAACCATCAAACAAGCCCCTGGTATCAAAAACAAGCTCCATAAGTCGGTTAAACAGGCTGAACAGGCAGCTGTGCTTATTTTCTGCATCTGGGAGACTCAGGCGGCCCGCGTAAGATTTCAGCCTAGTCTTACGCGCCCCGTGTCAAGGGTGGCTCCGGTCAACAAGTTTGTAAATATTTCATTTTTGGTCCCTGGTCCTTCTAAACGTGGTTTCCACTTCATTTCTTGCACTTTTGGCCCTCTAACTTGACTTTTAAGGGCTCCAAGGTATAAACAAACATTGTTAAGTCCTTGGTTAACTTTGTGATTACCTGTAAAACCTTAAATTTCAACGCTGACGCTTTTAACCCCTCGTACACGAATATTGTCATAACTTTCTCATACTTTAACGAAACCTTGTGAAATTTTTATCACTTATTCTCGTGAGTATAATTAATCATTACAAAGCTTCGGGTTTGCTAAAAGGTCACTCAGAGGTATACTTTGAACATGTTGACACATTTAACCCCTGTAGTTTGTAATTCCTCACTTTCTTTCACAATTAGCTTCGTATGATCCATGATTTATTCGTTTAAGGGTATAAAAATCATGTGGGGCTATTGTGAAGTATATTTATCCATTGTTGACATTTCGAATCCTTTCATTCACATACTTTCCCTGTTTGTCAACTTTAGTCCCTCTAAATCACTTCTTTACACGTTTAAAGTCCATGACACGTGTTGATATATTATTGGTCATAAATTTATGAGGTGTTACATCCTCACCCCCTTAAAAGAAATCTCGACCTCGAGATTTACTGAAATAAATGAGGGTACTTTTCTTTCATTGTGGACTCTACCTCCCACGTGTACTCGGGACCTCTGCGGGCATCCCATTTGACCTTTACAATTGGCACATGCTTCCTTCGAAGCTTCTTAACCTGTCGATCCACAATCGACAAAGGTTTTTCCACAAATTTCAAGCTCTTATCTATATGCACATCCGTATGTGGTATGACTAGCGATTCATCAGCTAGACATTTCTTTAGATTGCAGATATGGAATACATTGTGAATACCACTGAGCTCTTCAGGTAAGTTTAACTTATAAGCCACTGTTCCTACACATTAGATGATCTCGAATGGTCCTATATACCTTGGGCTTAACTTACCTTTCTTACCAAATCGCATCACTCCCTTCTAGGGTGATACTTTAAGCAGAACCTTATCACCAACCTCAAACTTTAGAGGTTTTCGCCTTTATTAGCATAACTTTTATGCCCGTCTCTGGCAGCTTTGAGACGATCTCTTATCTGCACAATCTTTTCTATCATCTCCAGGACTATATCAGGTCCTATTAGTTGGACATCTCCAACTTCTGCCCAGCAAACGGGCGTTCTGCACTTTCTTCCATACAAGGCTTCAAACGGCGCAGCCTGAATGCTTGTATGGTAGCTATTGTTATAGGAGAACTCGATCAATGGTAGGTGGTTATCCCAACTACCACCTAAGTCAATTACACATGCACGAAGCATGTCTTCCAAAGTTTGGATCGTACGCTCACTCTGTCCGTCCGTCTGAGGATGGTAAGCTGTACTAAAATTCAAGCGGGTGCCCAAAGACTGTTGGAAACTTTTCCAAAAATGAGATGTGTACCTAGTATCTCTGTCCAAGATAATAGACACTGGTACGCCATGCAGGGATACAATCTTATCTACGTACAACTGGGCTAATATGTTGGAGCTATGAGTCTCCTTGATGGGTAGGAAATGTGCTGACTTAGTCAGTCTATCTACTATCACCCAAATAGTATCATTTCCTTTCTTTGTCTTTGGCAATTTGGTGATAAAATCCATTGTCACCATTTCCCACTTCCAGGTGGGAAGTTCAGGCTGTTGTAGCAAACCTGATGGCTTTTGATGTTCAGCTTTAACTTGTGCGCACGTCAAACATTTGGCTACATAGGTAGCTATAGACTTCTTCAAGCCTATCCACCAATAATTTGCTTTCAGATCCTGGTACATCTTATCAGCTCCAGGATGAACGGAGTATTTAGAACTGTGGGCTTCCTGGAGGATAACATCCCGAAGTCCTCCATAAATTGGAACCCATATTCGTCCATTTAATCTCTGGATTTCGTCCTTGCCCTGAGATAATTGCTCTTCGGTTTCTCCTAGCTTCTCATTAGGATAGTTAGCTTCCAATACGGCTTCCTTCTATGCAGCTAACAACCTTTCATTCAAACTATTCTTTAATTCTATGCTCTTGGCATTGATTCTTATAGGCTTCACTCTTTCCTTTCTACTTAAGGCATCGGCAACCACATTTGCCTTGCCGGGATGGTATCTTATCTCACAGTCATAATCATTCAAAGTTTCCATCCAACATCGCTGCCTCATGTTTAAGTCCTTCTGATTGAACAGATGTTGAAGGCTTTGGTGATCAGAATAGATCACACACTTGGTACCATACAAGTAATGCCTCCACAGTTTTAGTGCAAATACAACGGCACCCAACTCCAAGTCATGGGTGGTGTAATTCTTTTCATGCACTTTTAATTGTCGAGAAGCGTAGGCAATAACTTTGCCTTACTGCATAAGCACACATCCCATACCTGTGTGCGATGCATCACAATATACTACAAATTCCTCTATTCCATCAGGCAATGTCAACACAGGTGCATTGCTTAACCTTTGCTTAAGGATATCAAAGGATTCCTGCTGCTTAGGACCCCAGTCAAACTTAATATTCTTTCTAGTCAACGAAGTCAGGGGTGCAGCAATCCTTGAGAAGTTTTCAATAAATCACCTATAGTATCCTGCCAAACCTAGAAAACTACGAATCTCTGTAGGCGTCTTTTGCTCCTGCCAATTCATAACAGCTTCAACCTTAGCGGGATCTACTTGGATACCACGTTCACTAACAACATGTCCAAGGAATTGGACTTCACGAAGCCAAAATTCACACTTCGAGAACTTAGCATAAAGCTTCTCCTGCTGAAGTAGTTCCAGGATACATCGAAGATGCTTCTCATGGTCAGCTTGATTCTTTGAATAAATCAGAATGTCGTCAATGAAGACGATAACAAATTTGTCCAAGTATGGCTTGCAGACACGATTCATGAGATCCATGAACGTTGCTGGTGCATTAGTGAGCCCAAAAGGCATCACTAGGAATTCGTAATGGCCATAACGAGTCCTAAATGCAGTTTTGTGTACATCTTCTTCTTTAACCTTCAGTTGATGAATGCCTGACCTCAAATCAATCTTAGAAAAGTAGCTTGCCCCTTGCAATTGATCGAACAGATCGTCGATCCTGGGCAAATGATACCTATTTTTAATAGTAACCTTATTAAGCTCACGGTAATAGATGCACATACGCATCGACCCATCCTTCTTCTTGACAAATAGGATTGACGCTCCCCAAGGAGACGAACTAGGTCTAATGAAACCTTTGGCTATCAAATCATCTAGCTGCGTCCTCAATTCCTTCATCTCCGTTGGTGCCAACCTATAAGGTGCTCTCGCAACAGGTGCTGCTCCAGGGATGATGTCAATTCTGAATTCTACTTGCCTATCTGGTGGTAAAGCAGGTAGTTCTTCAGGAAAAACTTCAGGGTATTCAGAAATGACTGGAATATCTCCAACCTTGGGTTTCTGCTCATCAATGGTTACTTGTGCCATATAAATGACACACCCCTTTTTCAGACATCTGGATGCCTTGAGCATAGACACTTGCTCAGGAAGTCCATACTGGGTATCTCCCTGAATGGTAAGTGGCCCACCAGACGGAGTCTTTATCACCACTTGCTTCTTATTGCAGACGATCTGGGCTTGGTTATGGGATAACCAGTCCATACCTATAACTATGTCAAAACCGGCTAACTTCAAAGGAAGTATGGACAATGGAAAAGAGTGGTTCCTAATGGATATGAAACATCCATCTAACACGGTTGACGCGGTTTCCAAGGTACCATCAGCTAATTCCACCTCATATTTCACACTTAGGGTTTTAACAGGTAAATTCAGCAACTTACAAAACTTATCATCTACAAATGACTTATCAGCTCCTGAATCAAATAACACCCTTGCATAAATATCATTTATGAGGAAGGTACCTATGATCATGTTGTCGTCCTGAACAGCTTCCCGTGCATCCATTCGGAAGACCCTTGCATTGGTCTTCTTGGCCTCCTCAGGCTTTTTAGTGTATTTAGGGCAGTTGGTCTTAATGTGCCCTTTTTCATTGCAATTGAAGCACATAGCATCCTTAATCTTCTTGCAGTCTACCGTTTTGTGCTCCTTAGACTTGCATAACCCACATGCAGGTGGTCCTGACTGAGACTTGGTCTCAAGCCTGCATTTTCCAAAGTGACGTTTTTGGCAAGTCGTGCACTTTGGCTTCTCCTCTGTTCGTTGACTATTCCTTCCAGACCCAAACTTCTTCTTGTGGTCCGTGTTTCCCTTAAACTTCTTCTCAGACTGTCGTGAGTTGTCGTCCTCACGTTTTCTCTTACTGTCTTCTGAGTTCTTAAGCGATTTTAGCCTAACCGCATCCAAAGTAAGAGATAGAGATAGATCAGCTGCCGACCTAAAGGTAGCAGGTCTAGATGCCTTAACACTGGCCTTGATCTTTGGGGCTAAACCCCCAATGAAGCGAGCAATTCACTTGGGTTCCGGTGTTACCAGATACGGAACTAGCCTAGACAGGTAAGCTTGACAATCTAAATTCTTCATCACCAACGATAGAAAGTCTGATTCAATCCTCTCAACCTCGTGTTGAGGGCAGTAGTTCTCCTTAATGAGAGCAACGAACTGATCCCATGACAAATTGTAGAGTGGGATCTTCCCAGCAACTTGAATGAGAGACTTCCACCACGCTAATGCCTCTCCCTTGAATGATTGGGATACATACTTCACTACATCCCTTTCAGCACAACCGCTGATGTCAACTACTGTGTCCATCTCTTCTAACCAGGTCATACAATCAATTGCCCCTTTCTCCCCAGTGAAATCCCGGGGTTTGCAGGAAACAAAGTACTTATAGGTACAGGACTTGGCACGCGGTTCGTTATTGAGTACTATCCTCTTGGATGGAACACTGTGTTGGTTTGAGGAATGTTGAACATCCTCTTTCTTAGGTTCATCTTTCTTAGAGGGTGGCTTGCTGTGAGCTTCTGAATGAGTTTTAGGGACAGATTTAGAGTGGGGTACTGAAGAGGTTCTACTATGCGTCCCACTAGATTCATTATACTGTCGCTCCATAGCTTTTGCAACAGCATTATCTATCAGTGTTTGCAGTTCCGCACCGGTCACATGTATCTTAGCATTGTCATGGTTTTCCACCGGATGACTGTTTCCCTCTTCTGACCTAGCCATGTAGCTTTAATTGCTACATAAAATCAAATAAGGACAAGGTTTATTTGGAAGCCTATACAGTACTATCGTTCTTGACGATTTATTAACCATGGTTTTAATAACTATTTTTGGTTAATTTGCTAAATATATTCATATTCAGGATCTTTATTACAATCCCCCATTATAAGTTAATAATAGCACAAAAGGCCTAGTCACATAGACAAGTTTAGTTAATAAGCCCAGATTTTATGGAATCGAGGCATTAAGGCTTGAATCAAGGTTCATTGCCTTTCTTTGACAGGGAGTTGTAGGCTACCACTGTCTTTAGTCTCAGAGGACGTTAATTATAGCCCGTAGGCACTTCATTTTTAAGGTATGATTATTTTAATAAGGAAAATTGGAGTAATCCAATTTAAGGATGACTTATGCGATTTTATCGAATCACATTTTTACCACTAATGTTAACATGTCTCTAGATGTTAACAAGGATTTGAATCTTTTGAATAGGTCTTACCATCTTGGCCACGTCTGCAACGACATTTAGGCTAGGTTTTACCTTTAAGATTCTTTTTAATATTTAACGCAGAACAATCCTAAATTGAGATGTTAATACAGATCTGAATCTAATTGAGGAACTACCATCTTGGCCCTGTCTTAAGGTGACACATGGCTAGGTCTTGTCCTTTTTGTATTTTGCCATTTTATTATAATGGTAGATCTTAAATAGGAATGCTATTTTAACTTAAACAAGTACATGGTTGCCCTAAACAGGACTTCTAACTGAAATGACTTGCCCATGCAAGGGCTAATCAGAAAAATAACAAAGGAAACAAATAGAGAGCAAAATAAAACGAATTAGGATTAGTCATATGTTCTTTGTCTAGACTCGAGAGTCGAGGAATGTGCAACTGTGTAACTGAGATTAAACACAAAAGACTAGTGTTTAATTCACTCAGTGTTGGCTCTGATACCAACCTGTCACACCCCAATATTTCCACGTATTACCGGTGAGCCCGGTGGGGAGTATCGTGACGTAATTGATATCATCATAGTCAAACAACACAAATTTAAATGCACAGCGGAAGCAAAAGATAGATTCATTTCAACTGAATAAAATTGTAATATTAAGTATCACAAAATGGTTGAAACAGATCCACAGGCGGATCGAAAGAAAAAGGAAATTGTTCAACAGACTTTAACATCTAGAGCTTGCGAGACTTGATTATTGATGCCTGGAGTAGCCAGCCTATTACGTATAGTACCTGCACTTAGCCTTTTTGGAAAATACGTCAGTTTACACTGGTAAATACAATTAACTGACTCATTTTGAAAATGTTTTTGAAAATTGATTTGATTGCACATGGCATAAAATTCTTTTATAACTTGGGACAATTATTAAAAATAATCTTGTATACAGTTTTACTTATTTGTCGTCCATAGGGCCGGTTTGTAGGGCCGGTCTAGATTAACTGACACGCCACAGGTATAATACTCACAAGGTTAATTCCTTTAAGTGGACTACCAGTTTTTACATATGCAACTGTCAGGTGTACGCCTACACCCCGTGCTTAGGTCGTGGCCATTTCTTTGAATGATGCCAAGGATATCCGGGACATGGTCATTTAACCCCCAAAGGCCATATACCAAATAATACAGAATAAAACGAGTTATGTAAATACATCAATCACAATCCGATTTAAATGATTACATACCTGACCAAGCGGTATTATTATAATACCGTATCCCAAGCCCGTATAGGGAAAATAAGTTAAGAGTATTTACCTGAGCTAAATATAAATTCAATCCCAGCCGTATATCAATTCAGCAAGTACAAATAGCTTTTACTGGGCTCCTAATCTGGAACGAAGATTTTTATTAACCTATTAGAATCCTAACGGGTCTTTAATTTAAGCTTAGACTTAGACCGGTTAGTTTTCAAAAGGAGGGCACGGTTCAAACGCATGATAAAACGAAGACCGGTTTAGAATGTGGTTTTGACCCGACAAGCTTGTATGCTTGTTTAATATGGGTAACTTAAACACATTCTAGATTTTGAGATAAAAACGATATGGTTTGACCCGTTTCGGTTATATTATGCAAACTAGTTACATAAGCCGATCCGAACGCGAAAAGTGCGTAACGGGTAACCATATGAGTCATATACAAGTTTCCTAAGTTAATATGCCTTAAATATGTTGTGAAATCAGTAAGATATCTTCTATTATGCCCCATATGAATTTAAACTCAAATTATGCCCCGTAAGGGCATTTTGGTCATTTAAAAGGTTATAAAGGAGTTTAAATATAATTCTGAGTTTCGGGTCTGATGTAATCAGTAAAAATACTTAATTTACTAAGTTATATTAGTAGGGTATAACCTATATGTGAAATTTATCATTTCTAACCATACTATGCACCGAATGGGCATTTTGGTAATTTCACCTAAGGTTTAAAGGTCAAATCTGGAAATCTGAGTTTAAAACTTTTACTTACTGTTAAAGTATAAGAACTTACTTAAAAAATCAATAGGTATCAAGTCTTATATATCAAAATTGGTTTTAATACATACTATGCGCTTAAAACGCGTAAAAAGGCAATTTAAAGCGATTTTCGGGTTTTACAAGAAAAGCTGATATTTTTATTATTCCAGAAGGCTTAAAATATTCTATTTATCATATTAGATCAGTAGAAAAAGGTTTGGTATCAAAAGGTTTGGTAAAACTCATTTTATAGCCTAAAAGGGTAAAACCGACAACTACCGAATTTAGCTTAGAACTCTAGGTTATGTTCAGCCTAAAAATAAATAAAAATCTCCAAAAATCCCAAAATATTATTTTATATCAGTGGGTAAAAAGTTTGGTATCAAAAATCGGGTTTAAATAGGCTATATGCTAATTACGCCATTTAATTACTAAAAAGCTTTCTAATTACGCTAATGGGCATGACTCTTAATCTAGACCTCAAACTGATGTCGAATTTTAGGGACAAGTTTATAATTCAGTAACTAAGGTCTCTATTCTCTTACTTTTTAAAAAATCACGTTTTAAGGTCAAAAGGGCATAATAGTCAACATTTAGGCATTTAACGGAAATATGCATATGAATCGGATAACTAACGAACCAAGTTGTATAATCACAGAGGGTTATACTTATATGAAACCTGGTCCTAAATAAGCTCTAAGGCATATCTAAACTATGCTCTAATGGGTCAGAACTGAAAGTCAAAGCAAAAGTCTACTTTTACGACTTTCGGTTCCGAACCGGGCTTAAACTGAAAATTGTCGAGTTAAACATGTTTAGACATGTTCTTACATTAATTACCAAGTTATATTAATGACAAAACAGGTTGCATAGCTTCTACATTGCTAATTATGCATTAATTTGAAAATAAGCTTTCTGTTGACTTTTTAAGATTAACTTTGACTCGACAATTGACCTAGTTAGAGTGGGAATCAGAGAGTGCCATTTTAAGGGTTTATTGCCCACATAATTACCAACTCATAGGTACTTTCAATTTGAAATTTGACTGGACAAATTAAGATTAATGACGAAGTCAAATCTTAATTACGACGGTTTGACTTTAGACTAATTAACTAAGCAAAACTAAATTAAGGAAGGTTAAGGAAGCTTACAATAGTCCTAAGCACGACTAGAGATCACTAGGAAGTGCACTTGAGCTCCAAAAATCTCCAGGAATGAAGTTGTGAGGTTTGCAAGTGGGTGTGCTCAATGTTGCAACATTGGAGCTTCTTATATAGTGAAATTTGATCACCAAGATCATGACATGCAAGCCTATAAGTGTTATGGGATCATTACAGGTGTCCCTAGTCCATAATAAACCATCAAACAAGCCCCTGGTATCAAAAACAAGCTCCATAAGTCGGTTAAACAGGCTGAACAAGCAGATGTGCTTATTTTCTGCATCTGGGAGACTCAGGCGGCCCGCGTAAGACTTCAGCCTAGTCTTACGCGCCCCGTGTCAAGGGTGGCTCCGGTTAACAAGTTTGTAAATATTGCATTTTTGGTCCCTGGTCCTTCTAAACGTGGTTTCCACTTCATTTCTTGCACTTTTGGCCCTCTAACTTGACTTTTAAGGGCTCCAAGGTATAAACAAACATTGTTAAGTCCTTGGTTAACTTTGTGATTACCCGTAAAGCCTTAAATTTCAACGCTGACGCTTTTAACCCCTCGTACGCGAATATTGTCATAACTTTCTCATACTTTAACGAAACCTTGTGAAATTTTTATCACTTATTCTCGTGAGTATAATTAATCATTACAAAGCTTCGGGTTTGCTAAAAGGTCACTCAGATGTATACTTTGAACATGTTGACACATTTAACCCCTGTAGTTTGTAATTCCTCACTTTCTTTCACAATTAGCTTCGTATGATCCATGATTTATTCGTTTAAGGGTATAAAAATCATGTGGGGCTATTGTGAAGTATATTTATCCATTGTTGACATTTCGAATCCTTTCATTCACATACTTTCCCTGTTTGTCAACTTTAGTCCCTCTAAATCACTTCTTTATACGTTTAAAGTCCATGACACGTGTTGATATATTATTGGTCATAAATTTACGAGGTGTTACACGCGGGAGCTAAGACTAGTATATATCCTAAAAGAACCAATGAAAAGCTACAATATAGTTTTCTTTTCCTTTGTTTTGACACTAAGGTTCTTTTATTTATTTCTTTTACCCATGTTTGCCAAGCATATGAAATTAAAATAAGCAATATTAAAGATTTTACTAATTAATATTTATTTAATTCCATTATTACGTGAGCATATTTAATCTTTTTATTGGCGTTCGCTAGCTTTATAAAAAGGTTAAATACACAATTCTGTATAGTTATTTTTTCAACGTTCTGATATAAATTTCATTAAAACCAAATTACTGTTTACGTGTATTTTTTTTTCAACTGACCCACATTAGTATTATTGAAATTGGTATTGGTATTTGTATTCGTTTTATGGTTTTCAATCGATGTAAACACGTGTCAACATCTTCTTAGACATATCACGAGTTTATCTTTTAGGTTTTCTCTTTCGTTTGCTATACCGAATGACGGTACCGTAAAGAACCGAACTCTGATACCAGTTGAATGTCCACCGCGTAGCACGGGAAATACCACGAGTTAATCTCTATCTCGATGTAATTTGAAAAACCACTTCTAATTGCGGTTCTTAAATAATGTCACCTACTTAATGTTCTCAAATAGGATCACTATCATATAATGTTTTAATTGTTGGCTTTACAGATTCTACAACACATGTACTTCACATTCGTGAACAATTGCTTAAATACCTCACTAATTTTATTTTAGGATCACATTCGTGTACTTCAAATTATACTATATATCTTGATAGTAAGATATCTAAACTATTGCTTAAATACCTCACTAATTTTAGATCCACCAAATTAAATCTATGTGAAAATGCCACCATTCACATATGTCAGTTTCTACCAACAAAACTATAAAATCTTCCCCACTTTTAGGGCAATCACAAGATTCAAATAAACAATGGTATAAATACCAACTCAAATCATCTCAATTGGTCACCTCCTAATAAAACAATAAAATTAGGGCAACAAAAAAGTTTGATACCAAAAATCAAAACCAACCCAATTTGTAACTTACTTCGATTCGCGTCTCGCATGATAAAAAAAATGGCATCTACAAAATTTGTTGCAACGCTTCTCGTGTGCGTTGTCATTATGGTTGCATCGCGTATTAGCAACGCCGAAGATCAAGAGCAATGCTTTAAAAATTGTGAGAAGTTTTGTGTAAACGGAGGCAATGCCCATTCTTTCTGTGTGTTAAAATGTGAGAAAGAATGTCGGAAAGGAAACTTATGTTCGTAAATCATTCAGACTTTCTATTTTCTGAATTTCTTAGAATTATTCCAACGGTTTTATTGATTTACATGTATCTATATTCTTTAATTTTTGCAGCTAGACGTTTTAACTGATGATACATATGAACCTTACTTACACATGGTCAAAATCCAAGTACATGCATATGTTTTGATCGCTACAATGGAGATTGGATTTTTTTTTCTGTGGTTTCAAACATGTGAATGATCACATGCCATGAGGACAAGGGTAGACGTTATAAAGTATATAATTGTGTATTATATATAATTGTTTTTTGTTCTTGTAATCACCATTTCTATAACTGATTTATGTTTGGCATTATTATTTTTCTTCTTAAAAAGTGAATCCAATAGCGCGTATTGAACATGAGACCTCCTCTGGCGAATCAAAAGCGACATCGACGACGGTGTTCCCACTACCCGCCACTCTCCTCTCCACACAAACATAACTCTCTCTCTTTCATTTGTGGCTACTTCTCGATCCGTGTACCCAGCCGGTGAATGCTATCCGATTTCACCTACCCGACTACACCTGGTCTACCCTTACATACGCCACAGCATACATTTGTCTCCTTCCTCCAATTCGTGTAGTACTGCCACGTGCTCAACGTCCTCTTCTTAGTGGCGGATGTAGGGCTACCCCTCAAATTTCTTGACGAAGTACATTTTTAGTGCAAAATATTTTTTTTTCTTCTTCGTTTTATGTATTGGTTACCCCTAAACAAACAAAAAAGTTATAGCTCACACTAGCCCTTAACTTTTCTTCTAAATCCGCCACTGCCTCTCCTCACATAGACACTATCTTCTATATCTACAAATCGCATGAAGAGGAATAGTGCTGGACAATTATTGGTGGGTTTTGGCAGTTGATTTTCCTTCAGTTTTGGCAATTAAAAATCCCATACAGCTGCTGAAGGCCCCATCTTTATTGAAATAACAATAATAATTTTCGTCATGTGTACCCTTTGTCACAAGCTAAGGAGCACAAGTGATTGAAGTAATGCATCCGTCAACAAATTACATATAATTTAATCTTCTTTTTAAGCATTGATCATATATTGAAATGAATAAAGTTTTAAAGCTCCCAAGTAGTTTATTTCTGGTCTTAAAAGTGAATTTTAAATTTTAATCTAACACTTTCAAATATTAGTATAATTAATTCAGTTTCAACTAAATTTTTAGTATTAATAGTTTGTTTTGATTTTGTAATTGATGAACTTACACACGTTCAAGCTATTAAGTAATGTCTTATCTTATATAAGAGGTTGTGGTATAATTACAAAAAATCGAAGTCGCAGATTAAATAAAGAAAGATAAACGTTTTACCATAAAATGTTTTGTACTTTTGTTACATTTATCAGTGCATAAAATACTTGGCAGTCGGGCACCTTCATGTTTGACACGTATGAAGCCACTTCAACACATGTCAATATGCATATACGGATTCACCCTTTCACTCGCCACCTCAACTGATGATCTTGCTAACAAACCCATTTCCCAGTGACTATAAATAGCTACACATGGTGGTTCTACGGCCGGTCAAACAATCATAGTTGACTTGGAAAAATAATAATGGGGGTTAAAGCAAAGATTTGCTTGGTTTTGTTGTTGTTTGTGGTTGTGTTTGTTTTCGTTGTTTCTGCTGTGGGTTTTGGAGTTGGGGTTGACTGGAAGGATGCAGCAAATGGTGTTTTGTTACTTGAAGGACTCTAGGAAGAGGAAGCTGTGAGGAACAATGAAGTGTATAATAGTTATTTGAGTTTAAGAAAAATGATGGAACGAAATAAAAGTGTTGTAATACTTGTGATGTTTTCATATTTTTCTCCTCGGTTTAGTTTGTATGTTGTGTACATGTGACATCTTTTAGCATCTCGATCATTGATTAATTTTGAACTATAGTCTATAATCATTTTTGGGGTGAGCAAGTTAACCGTTAAAATCGATAATCGAACCATAATCAACATAACCGAATCGATTTTAACTCATAACCCACTATGGTTATGAAGTTTTTGCTTAATCGATCAAGCGGTTATGTTTAGGGTTATGAATCTTTGGTTAACTGATATACTCGAAACCGAACCGA
The DNA here is from genome assembly GCA_030545235.1 of Helianthus tuberosus. Lineage (NCBI taxonomy): Eukaryota > Viridiplantae > Streptophyta > Magnoliopsida > Asterales > Asteraceae > Helianthus > Helianthus tuberosus. The sequence continues at coordinate 13,039,422 of CM060435.1, forward strand.
ACTTATAATGCTAAGTGTATATAATGGATTTATGTTTACCTTAACCATATAGAGGTTTTTTCTACCGTCCCGCATCATAGACTAAAGTATTTATTTTTATTGTTTTTTGTTAAAATACTTTATTAAAAGGATACCACATAGATCGATTAATAAAAGAAGTGGAGTCTTGGTAAAAAAAAGCTAAATCCAAACATTGTGGTTTTATTTTTATTTTGTAGGCTAACTAGTTTATTACTTTTGAACTTCAGCTATTTTGTAGGCTAACTAGTTTATTATTTTTGAACTTAATTAAGATTTTGGGTTAATAACTTATATTAGTTAAAATCGAACCATAACCGGCTTCAGAACTAATTAAATCCAATAACCGATCAATCTAAATCGAACTATGCACACCCCTACTTTGCTAACAACAATTGTGATATTTTCACATTTTTCTCCTTTTTCTCCTCGGTTAATTTCTAAGTTGTGTACGTGTGACATCCTTTAGCATCCCAATCATTGATTAATTTTGAACTGAAAGAGATGGATCAGGCTTCAATTCATAACAGAATGAAAGGTTAGTTACAAATACAACCAACTCCTCTATATATAGAGGCAACAGACATAACTAACCCTACTCAACTAACTCAAACCAATACACGCAAACTCATATATATCTCTCAAACCAATACACGCAAACTCATATATATCTCTAATATGCCCCCTCAAGCTAAACTGGGGGAATCCACGTGAAGCTTATAACAGAATGAAAGGTTAGTTACAAATACAACCAACTCCAATTCATAACAGAATGAAAGGTTAGTTACAAATACAACCAACTCCTCTATATATAGAGGCAACAGACATAACTAACCCTACTCAACTAACTCAAACCAATACACGCAAACTCATATATATCTCTAATATGCCCCCTCAAGCTAAACTGGGGGAATCCACGTGAAGCTTAGACCGAAGATAACTAAAACGATTTGCTGAGAGTCCCTTAGTCAAAACATCTGCAATCTGCGAAACACACATAACAAATCCGTAACATCCGAGACAACACCATATCTCTAACAAAGTGCAAATCAATCTCAAGATGTTTAGTCCGCTAATGAAATACCGGATTTGCAGCAAGGTAAGTGGCCCCGATGTTGTCACACCAAACTGTCGATGAACAACTCAAAACAGCATGTAACTCTCGTAATATAGACATAATCCACCTCAACTCAGCAGCTGTATATGCAAGAGCACGATACTCAGCCTTCGTACTCGACCGAGCAACAGTATGTTGTTTCTTGGAACTCCAACTAATCAAGTTGGAACCAAGAAACACACAATAACCAGTAGTAGACCGTCAGTCATCAGGGCATCCAGCCCAGTCTCCATCAGAATAAGCATGAATATCCATACTAGAAGATCGTCTAATACTCAAGCCACAAGTCAAGGTACCTTTAAGGTACCGTAAAATCCTCTTGACCGCCTCCCAATGTCTGTCAGTAGGTGTCTGAAGAAACTGAGACACCTTACTAACAGCATATGCAATCTCAGGACGAGTCAAGACCAAATACTGAAGAGCACCAACAGTACTACGATACAAAGTGGCATCAGGTAAAGGTATACCTGTGTGCCTAGAAAGTTGTCTACCAGAAGCAACAAGAGTAGACAAAGGACGACACTGAGCAAGACCAGTGCACTGAAGAAGATCAAGTAAATAACGCTGCTGAGAAAGATGAAGAACATCATCAAAGAAGGTAGCCTGAACTCCCAAGAAATAAGAAAACTGACCAAGATCTTTGAGCGCAAACCAAGAATGTAAGCGCTCAATCAAATGAGTAACAAAATCCGGAGAACTCCCAGTAATGATGATATCATCAACATAAACCAATACATAACACATCACTGAATCTCTACTATATACAAATAGAGAAGTGTCAGAAACACATTGAGAGAAACCATCAGCAATAAGAGTAGAAGAGAGCTTGGAAAACCAAGCTCTGGGAGCCTGCTTCAGGCCATAAAGAGCCTTCTGCAGAAGACAGACATGACGTGGTCTAGAAGCGTCAACAAAAGGCTGAGGCTGTGCCATATACACCGTCTCAGATAAGTCACCATGAAGAAAGGCATTGTTGACGTCAACCTGTCGAATAGACCACCCACGAGAGAAAGCAATAGAAAGAACAATCCGAATAGTGGTGGGTTTGACTACTGGACTAAAAGTCTCAGTATAGTCAATACCTTCAGTCTGATGAAAACCCTTTGCTACAAGCCGTACTTTGTAGCGACTCACAGAACCATCAGGATTTCTCTTAATCCTGTAGACCCACTTGCAACCAACAATGTTGGCACCAGTGGGAGCCGGAACCAAACGCCACGTTTGGTTGGCATACAAAGCATCCATCTCAGCACGCATCACATCCCACCAAACAGACCACTGCTGAGCCTGACGAAAAGTAGTAGGCTCTGTGGTGGGAGCAGTAGTGGCATGAAAAACCACATGATCAGGAAACTGTCTAGGCTGACGAGTATGATCACGAAAACGTGTAACCATAGGATGCATAGGAGGAGGATGGGGAGGAGGAGGAGGAGGAGGAGGAGAAAAAGATGATGGTGATGATGATGAATCGGGAACAGAAGTCAAAGGAGAAGAAGAAGAAGAAGAAGAAGATGGAGGAAGAGGAGGAGGAGGAAAAGATGAAGGAGGAGGAACAAAAAATGGAAAAGAATCAGAAGAAATATGAGAAGGAGAAGAGGAAGAAACATATGAAGTACGAGGAATCTCAAAGATCGTCTCAAAGAATCGAACATGTCGAGAGGTATATGTGCGAGACGTGTGAGGATCATAACAAAGATATCCAAGATGAGATGGAGCATATCCAACAAAGATGCAAGGAATGGATTTAGGTGAAAGCTTATCCATTCTAGTATCACCAAGAAATGGATAACACAAACACCCAATGTGCGAAGAAAAGAATAATCGGGTGAAGAACCGAACAATGTCTCAAAAGGTGAGGAATAGTGAATAACCGGTGAAGGCAACCGGTTAATGAGATAAGCAGCGGTAGCATAAGCATCATACCAAAATTTCTTCGGTAGATGAGAATGGAACAACAAAGCACAAGCAACCTCAGAAAGGTGTAACACCCGTTCTTATAAATCAAGGTTTAATGTATATTTTACGAAAACAATCATGTAATTAAGATTACATATACATCGGAAATACGGGTTTATTAAAAATTTTACAATTTAAAGTAATACAAGATAATGTGATTTAATTCATCGTTTTAGAATAACGACGAAACAACTTGCGGAAGCTTCATTTTTCGTGTGTTCGGTCCTTTGCCATCGCTTGATCTCCATTCGGGTACACTTGATATCACCTATGATCAAAACCAACTTAAAAGTTAGTTTTGATAGCTTATAAACATGTATAAACAAGTTTCATAAACAAGCAAATAAAATAAAAATAAAATTTCGGAATTTTGCCTCTCGCGCCATGCGAGAGGCTCCTTCTTTTTCTTCGCGTGCCGCGACAGCACCCACGTGTCGCGCCCGGTGCCCGGTTCTCCTTCGCGTGTCATGGGGGAGATCGTTTTCCTGCAGGTCCGCATCTAGGACCTGCATTTCTTCCAGCTATGTTTATTTATCAAAAATCAAACTTTCAAAGGCCATAACTTTTGATCTAGAAGTCCGTTTTACGTGATTCTTTTTCCTACGTGTTCGAAATTTAATTCTCCATCTTATGGAGTTAAAACCTGATATTCAACTACTTCAAAAATTCAGATTCCAAGCTCTCGGCTTGAAATTCCTTTTTAACACTTTTGACCCGTTTCATGATTCATTAAACCACTTTTGTTTAAATCATTACAAATTTTTGAGGTATTCATTATCTCAAAACGATCAACTCGTGAGTTCAAGACTTTCATACATTATGCAACTAAAGGTTGAGTTAAGCGCAAAACTTCATTTTTACCCGTTTGAGGGATTTACCATTAACTTTAAATTTCACTCATCATTTTACTACATTAAGGTATCTACCTATTCTTCGTAATCTTAATGCGAATTCCTAAACAACCCATATGGGTCGTTTGCCCAATTCACCCATTAAGGGCTTTTTGGTTAATTTTAGTCCTTCATTTTACGACGAAGGACTTTCGCTAATATTTGACCAAAAATATCGCTTTTAACAATAAATCTAAATATGCGTACCTGACTCGAGTCATAGGATTGACCCGTTTAAATATCTTTCACTATTAATTTCTAATTAATACCAACGCGAACCGTATGATATTTCCTGTAATCACAAAACTCACCAAGCGGTCATCAATTAATATTGTCAAATGATCTTGCCAATGTCATTTGACCCGTTTAGTCCGAACGACCATTTTCCATTATGAGATGATATCTAGTTACCATCTCGCCCTTTTACCCATTCCGGTTTACACCATAATGTAATGTTTCAAAATTTCTTATTAGTTCATCGTCACATGACTAATTTACCAATTTACCCTTTTTGCCATCGTTTATGATTTCTCACCATTTCACTAGTTCCGACTCTTATTATTTGCGTCGGAACATTATAACTCTTGTTGATGCACGGGAATGTCTGTTGACTACGTTTACATCAAGTTTTAGGTCAAGATAGTTGAGATAGGAGCTTGAAAGTCAATATTAGGGTTTTTGTAATGTAATTTCGCTTATATGTACATGTTTAGATAGGTATTTCGCTTATGTGTACATATAGGTTAGAGGTTTCGCTTATAGGGTCATTAGGGTTTCGCTTATATGGTAAGTAGGTAGTTTCGCTCATGTGTCATGTCATAAGAGCGAAACCACAGGGTCTATATATAGTCATCAGGAGCGAAACCTTGTCATTAAGTCTGGACATTGGAGCGAAACCTGATCATTGCTTGTGTAACGAAACTTTGTCAAATTTGAATCAGAAAGCAATAAAAGAGAAGGAATTGAAAAGGAAAAGCTGTGTAACTTCATTTACGTTGATTCCGCCTTCGTATGTGAAGATGAACGTCCTCAACTGACTGTTTAGGGTCGGAACACGGTCCAACAAGTGGTATCAGAGCTTCAGGACGAGGAGTTCATACTACTACAGCTGATTCGACCAAATTCTCTCATTTCTACTCACTTTCTTTCATACGTTTTCGATTTGAACTGGTTCCTACGGTTGAAATGGCCTGATTTTTGAGTATAACGTGTAAAATACAGTAATAACAAACCCTAGAAAGATTCAGGTTAAAATTCGGACTAAAACATGGTGAAAATTGACTAAAACCTGATTTCGCTTTTTCGGTAATCGAAGGGTTTCGCTTTTACGGACATAAAAACTTGATTTCGCTCTTAGGGACATCCTGCTATTTCGCTTATTTGGACATTGATTAGTTTCGCTCATACGGACAGTGATAGTTTCGCTTATACGGACAGTGTTAGTTTCGCTCATACGGACATTGGGGTTTCGCTCATAGGAACCTTGATATTTCGCTTATCTGTCATTGTCTGGTTTCGCTTTTTAGTCAAAGTGCTATTTCGCTTTTGTGACAACATACTGCTGTTTCACTCATCAGTCATTGAATGATTTCGTTTATTTGTCACAAATTGGTGATTTCGCTCATTTGTCATTGTTTTTCAAAATTACTAAAATTTTACTAATTGTTTGCTGTTTTTGCAGGTACACTCAAGATGGATGACATATTCTTGAATCCGTTCAGCTACATGTATGCATTTGCTGGAAACTCGGAAGACGATTCATCTACAAGCAACAACAATGAGAATATGCCAAAAGAGAGAAAAAAAAGAAGCTTGGGAATCTGAAAGTGCCTTTGGAACCTTCAATAAACCTCCAAAGCTAATGGCTATCGAGGAATACAGTCGGTGGTCAAGAAAGTTTGAAGATTGGTTAATGGCATTTGCATTTCCCAGCTGGAAGAGTTTGAAAAACGGTTATGAAAATGGAAACAAAAATGGTGAAACTTTAAGATCAGCTGAGGAGATTGATTCGTTTGTAGCTGAACAAAAGTGTGTAGCTTTGTTGTTTCAGTCCGTCCGGAAGGACATAATCTCTTTGATCGATTATTCAAATGCAAAAGATCTTTGGAAAAAGTTAGAAAAGAAATGTATAGGTAGTGAAGAAATCAAGAAAAACAAAATAAAACTACTTAGGAAAGAGTTTGATATGTTTGGGTGCTTAAAGAATGAATCAGTTTCAAAAATGATCGAGAGGTTTGGGCACTTGAAGCTGGAATTAACTAGACATGGAATTAAGTATCCTGATGATGAGCAAGTAGACAAGTTGTTCGATTCGTTGCCAGACGAGATGGATTGGAGATATTATGCTCTCATGCTAAAAAACACCATCTTGCCGAAAGATCTTACTCCAGATTTGCTGATTGAGAGACTCGAGAGTCACGAGTTGGAACTGAAGAAGACATACAAAGTCAATCACTCATCTTATCAGCAGAATTTGGATTTGTATTATCCAAAGAGCATGATGCCAAAAGCAACTTCTCCCAAGACTGCATTTTCTGCTGAGAATGTGTCCACAGCTAGCAAAGAAAGTCAAAGCAGTGGAAATCACAGTGGTTATCACAGTGGATCTTCATCATCTGCAAGTCATTCTGATGCAAAGAATCGTTTTCAATGCAACATCGCAATAGATTTAAAGAATGCTCAGAATTTTGACGAGGAGTCGGCCAAACAGCAGATGGTCTTCCTAGCATCGGTGTTGGAATCGTATGAAGGGTTAGTAGCTGGGAAGATAGGCAACACCAACTTAACGAAAGAAGATTATGATCAGATAGATCCTGAAGAAATGGAGCTGATCGATATTCGTTAGGCTATGGCCAGTGCTGTTCATCGAGCACAGCGGTTCATGGAAATTACCGGCAGGAAGACAATTGGTGGTCCATCTACCAAGCTGGGGTTCGATAAATCCAAAGTGACATGCTTCAAGTGTAAGCAGAAAGGTCACTTCAAGCGAGAATGCAGAAACGCTTATGCTGATGAGTCGGAGAACCCTTTCAGAGATGATTACTACAAGAAGGCAATTTATCATCAGAATAAATCTGAGCCGCCTAGATTGAAGCAGGTTGAAGACAACAAAAAAAATCTAGAGCTCTTGCGGTGATTTATGATGATGAAGGGTATGATTGGAGTCAAGAGGTTCTACCGGAGGAAGATGCGGTTGGTTACGCATTCATGGCGAAAAACGACGAACCTATTCCTTGGAAAGATAACCGAACTGAAGAGCAGAAGTATAGATACAGAAAAATGTTGGCTGAAAACAGAATCATTAGAATTTCTGGTATCTATCTGGAAGCGAGAAGAGCGAGAAGATGGGATCCGGACAGGGAGTGTTATCTTGATCCATATGGAAATATTGCAATTGATGACAAAACGCTTGATATCGAAGCCATAATCAAGGAGTACAAAGAAGAGGATGAGTATTGGCAGAATAAATGGTGGGGAACTGGAGACGAGAAAGAGAAAGAAGAAAAAGAGAGGAAGGAGAAAGAAGAGAAAGAGAAAAAGGAGAAAGAAGAGACAGAGAAATCAAAGAAAGTTGATACTGGAGTTATTGACACAACGCAGGAGTTGACTGCAGAGAACCTGGGAAAAATGGCTGACAAAGTGCTGGCTGCTAAGGCACTTGAGGTAGACTCTAACTCCGTGTCTGAGTCAAAAAGCCAGGTCAGTTCAAACTTGTCAACAAATGAGTCAGGTAAACAAATTGATGGAAATGCTGATTGCAAAAATTGCAACAAAGAGTGCAAATTTTGTAACACAGTCACGTATCTCACCGGGAAGAAAGTTGATGATCTGACAGCAAAGGTCAGAAGCGTTGAGAATCAGATTCTTGATCGTGACAAAACAGTTAAAGCTTCAACTGAACGGATAAGAGAATTAACTAGCCAAATTGAAAATGATAAAATTGATCATGAAAAAGTTAAAAAGGAAAATGAAAAGTTAATTCTTGAAAACCGTCAGATTTCTGAAAAGTTTGAAAAACTAAAAAGCACAATGAAAGATAATGATGATCGAAATGGTAAAACTCATAAAGAAAATGTTCACCTAAAAGCAGTGCTTAAAGTAAAAGAAGAATCAATCAACCAACAACTGGATGAAATCGCTAAACTGAAACTTAAATTTCAAGAGGCTGAAATTGAAAACGAGCGAATCCAGTTGAAGCTTAACAGTTACAGCTCCGCAAGCTTTGTTTTGCAACACATTATTCCCAAACCCATCGGGAAAGACAAAGCAGGCGAAGATGTGTACTCTGATGGAACTGGGGTGGGGTTTCATCAAGTTCCACCACCTGTTCTTGATAACTACACGAAAAAGCAATCAGGGTTGGTTGAAATTGAAGAAGAAAGTGAAATGAATCTTCCGGATTCAATTGATGTCACGTTCACATCTTCCAATGACGATAGTGTCCAGAATGATATTGTAAAAGGTGTTGTTGAAAATGTGCTAAAAACGGATAGTGACACTACTGAGGAAGATGGGTGTTTCTTGGACAAATATATTCTGAAACAAAAGTCCAAGAACAACTTAAATGAAGAATCAAATCTTGTCATGTACAAGATGTTGGGTTCAGATAAGTTGTTTTCGGATTCTGAGTTTCCGATTGAGAATGTTAATATGAACAAATTGACAAATGTTTTCAAGTTGGTCGAAGTTGAGTTGTCAGAAGTGAACAATCTGAGTCAAACAAAGAGAAAAATGAGTTTTGAGAAAGATAAATCTTACTACAAGAAATCTGTTAATCCATCACGTTTTTATAATAACAATCGAAATAACTGGTCGGGTGGTTATCAGGGTGGTAGGAATTATCAGAAAAGAAATGTTCCAAACAAGAGGTTTGCTGAAAAGAAAAAGTTTGTGAACAGTTCGAGTTCACTTGCTGATGAAGAGAAAGAGATTTTTTCAAAATCGAATGTAGAGTTCTTTGAGAAAAGAGCTTCACAGTCTCAGTCTGAAGGCACAAGTCGAGTTGTTGATACTCGAACATGTTTCAGATGTAATCAAGTTGGTCACATTGCACGAAAGTGTACCAATGTGAAGCCTAAGACTGAAACTGTGAAGATTCAAAAGAAGAAAGTTGACGAAAAGGGTAAAGCAACAATGGTTGTTGAGAAAAAGAGTGTGAAAAATGACAACACCAAAGTGAAAAATGAACCTGTAAAGAAATTGATAACTAAAAATGACAAATTTTATAAACGGGTTGCATTATCTCAACAAATTTGGAAACCTAAAACTGAGAAAAAGATTTTACCTTCTGAGGATTCAATTCAAATTGATTATGATGCAAATTTTCCACCTCTTAAGGCTGAAAACTTCAAAATTCAAATTGCGAGAGTCAAGGTTACACCTAAGGCTGATGAGGCCTGGGTGGACTCCATGTTCGACTAAACAGTTTGAATTGCCGGAGCTTCCTGGATCGCGAAGCATGAATCGGCATCTTTATTGAAGTTGGTTAAGTCATATTTTGTTATGTGCAGGATCTTCCAAAACTTGTATCCAGATGGATCATGGATAGTGGAGCTTCAAGACATATGACAGGGAAGACTGCGTTGCTGTATGATGTGAGAAATATCAATGGTGGTTATGTGGGATTTGCTGGTCATGAAGGTGGTAGAATTATTGGTGAAGGAACGTTATCCAACGGGATTGTGACGTTTGAAAGAGTTAACTACATTACCGAGCTGGAGAACAATCTGCTGAGTATCTCGCAGATTTGTGACAATTTGTGTACCACTCACTTCACAGACAAAGAATGTTTGATCTTGAAACCAGGATTTGTTATCCCTGAAGAATGGATTATCATGCGGGCACTTAGAGTGAATGATTTATATGTGTTGGACATGAGTGTAGCAACTACAACTACTGGTCAAGCACATTGTTTTGTGTCTAGAGCAACTGAGAAAGAATCGAGATTATGGCACCGAAAGATGGGGCATATACATATTAGAAAAATGAATCACTTGGTGCACAATGATTTAGTTTTGGGTGTTAATGTAAAAGGTTTTCATCTGGAAGGGGAGTGCATTAGCTGTGATAAAGGCAAGCAGAAGAAAAAGTCACACCCTACAAAGCAAGTCAATTCAGTTTCGAGACCTCTGGAAAGACTTCATATGGATTTATTTGGTCCTGTGAATGTCAAAAGTATTACAGGAGACTACTACTGTTTGGTCATTACTGATGATTATTCCGGATTTTCGTGGGTTTCTTTCTTGAAGACGAAAGACGAAACATTTGATAGTTTGATGGCGTTGTTTAAGAAAATTGAGAATCTGTACCAACGGCGTATCAAAAGAATTCGTAGTGACAATGGTACTGAATTCAAGAACAGTAAGATGGAAGAATTTTGTGATGAAAGAGGTATATTGCATGAGTTTAGTGCTCCGTACACTCCGCAGCAGAATGGAGTCGCAGAACGCAAAAACCGGACACTAATCGAGATGGCTAGAACCATGCTCACAGATTCAAAGTTACCGATAAATTTTTGGGCTGAAGCTGTTTCCGCCGCATGCTATACGCTCAACAGGGTTCTCACTGTCAAGAAGTTCAACAAAACATGATTTGAGCTAATCAATAACCGCAAACCGAATTTCAAGTATCTAGAACCGTTCGGGTCACCCTGTACTATTATAGAGCCTCATGGAAAGTTTGGTCCGAAGTGCATTGAGGGAATATTTGTTGGTTATGCAAATCCGATGCGACGTGTCTTCGTTCCAAGTGAGAAGCGGATTATTGAAGCTGCAAATGTTGAATGTCAAGGTTATACTATGCCGCCGTAGAATCCTGGTGATTCATGGCGTTATCATTATGACAAACTGTGGGATTCGTTTGACATGAGAGAAGAATCAGAGGACGATGAAGATTTCTTTGATGAGTTGGATATTTTGCGCGAATAAGAGTCACAGCAAAGGTTCCCAGCTGAGTATTCGAGGCGACCACGGGAAACTTCAAATGACGATGAAGCAGGTCCGAGTAATGCTGATGAACATGATGATGTCCAACAGAATGAAGTTGCTCAGAATAATCAGTCGGATCAAAATGATAATCAAGAAGCTGAAAACATGCCAGTTTTTTATCATGGTGATTCAGATTCTGAGGGGGAGCAAATTCAGATTTCAAGTCAAACAAACCAAGTTAGTGAACAAGATGCAGATCATAATGTTACTAATCTGGAGGGCAATGTAGATGTTCCAAGCGAAGTGATGCCGCAAACTTTTTCATATCATCCAGAGGAGTTGATCATAGGAGAATTGCAGACAGGCGTTCGCACTCGTAGTCAGATTGATAAAGGGCTTACATGTTTTTATACAAAAGTTGCTCCTTTGCAAACTGAATTCTCATTGAGTTGTTTTATCTCGCAGGTTGAACCAAGAACTTACAAAGAGGCGCTTACAGAAGATTCTTGGGTCAATGCAATGCAGGAGGAACTTAGCCAATTTGAAAAGTTAGGAGTGTGGAAGTTACTGGATTTGCCAGATGGTCAAAGGAAGATTAACACCAAGTGGGTGTTCAAGTGTAAGAGAGATGATAGAGGAGTTGTTATAAGGAACAAAGCTCGACTCGTTGTTCAGGGCTTTAGTCAACAGGAGGGAATTGATTTTACAGAAGTCTATGCTCCTGTAGCACGACTAGAGGCAATCAGAATTTTCCTTGCATTTGCGTCTTGGAAGAACTTCAAAGTATATCAACTAGATGTAAAATCGGCCTTTCTTTATGGGAAGGTCAAAGAGGAGGTTTATGTCGGACAGCCACCGGGCTTCACCGATCCAATCCACAAAAACAAGGTCTACTTGTTGGACAAAGCGCTGTATGGTTTACACCAGGCCCCGAGAGCTTGGTACGAGACTTTGTCTCAACACCTACTAGCCAACAAGTTCATTCGTGGAAAAGTGGATGCCACTCTCTTCACTAAAGAGGTCGACGGTTATCTTCTGATAGTTCAGATTTATGTGGACGATATAATTTTTGGGTCAACGAATGAAAGTCTGTGCAAAGACTTTGAATCAGTGATGAAGCAAAAGTTCGAAATGTCATCAATGGGAGAGATGAAATTCTTTCTGAGTTTACAAGTTGAACAACTACCTGAGGGAATTTTCATTCACCAGACGAAGTACGTTCATGATATTCTAGAGAAATTTGGGATGTCAAGTTCTACTCCAGCTGCTACCCCACTAGAAACAAATCATGGGATTCACCCAGATCTCACCGGAGACAGGGCTGATGAAACGTTTTACCGATCCATGATAGGTTCTTTGATGTACTTAACTGCTTCACGTTCTGATATCATGTACCCAACGTGCCTCGTAGCAAGATATCAATCTAACCCGAGAGCTTCGCATATGATCATTGTGAAGAGGATATTGCGCTACCTGAAAGGAACTCCTTCATTGGGGTTGTGGTATTCTAGGAAAGGCGATTTTACGCTCGAAGGGTATTCCGATTCGGATTTCGGATGCTGCAAAGTCAATTCAAAATCAACAACTGCAGGATGCCAGTTCTTTGGACCTAGATTGGTTACCTGGCAGTGTAAGAATCAAACGTCTGTGGCGCTATCTACATGTGAAGCGGAGTACGTTTCTGCTAGCAGTTGCTGCTCTCAGATCCTGTGGATACAGCAACAGATGCGCGACTACGGTTTGCAGTTTCTTAACACACCTCTTTTTGTTGATAATGAGGCCGCAATAAATATAACAAAGAATCCAGTACTTCACGCTAAAACTAAACACATAGAAATTCGTCATCACTTTATTCGTGATTGTTTTGAGAAAAAGTTGATACGAATTGAGAAAATTCACACTGACGAACAGAAAGCTGATTTACATACCAAAGCTTTTGATAAAAATTGGTTTCAATATTTGTTAAAACTGAATGGTATGAAGCTTCTTTCGGTGTCGGATGGCATAATTGGCGTTGATGAGAGTACTGTTGCGGATGAAGACGAGAAACAATCTGCAATGGTTTGTCAATTTTTTACTTGTTTTGGTATTTAGGGGGAGTAGATAGATGTATATAGATATATTTTCAGAAAATACAAAAACAGTAAAAAAATGCAAAAATACAAAAACATGATAAAATCTGAAAAAGAGCTTGTGTATATAGGGAAAATGATAGTACATTGGCTAGACAATTACAGTATGCTAAAGATTTATAAAGTTTAATTGAGTTAAACAGTCTCACTAATGATGTGTCGATAGGTTTTCACACATTTAGTAGATTTATTCGGGATATAAACCTAAAATTTCAAACTTGTGAAATTCGTGGGGAACACTACTTGGATATATAGGTAACCCCTGAAATTTCGTTTGAAAGGTCTCATAATCTGATATACTAGGTTTTTATACTCAATGATGTCTGGGGTATTATTCCGGGACTTCTGCTGAATGGAAGTTCTGACCTAGTCCTTGGATAATACTTTCCACAAATGCTTGAAACATAGCATAAACCCTCAGCATGCAGATGAAACAATAAAATTGATAGTCGCTGCTGTTGTAGCTAAAAGATCCTCTAAAAGGGGACATACCGTAAAGTCGAAGCTGATATCTCTCTGCGTATACGGAAGTATCGACCTGAGATCCCTCGGCCCTCGCATTACCTAATTTATGTACAGATATCATTGTAGTATACTTACCTGTAAGACTGAATATTGGGATTCTGGATACGGGAGTATATTCAAGAAGTGGGACACATGAATGAGCTAAGTTCATAATTCATCTAAATCATATCCTGATTAAATTGAAATTTGTGTGGGAATTTAAGATGGATCAGTATATCGACAATCGAAGTGAATTGTTTAAGTTTGAGTATGAAATGAAGCTTAACGGTACTTGTAATTTGTCTGAAAAGCTTATATGATTCCTTGACACGCTCGCCAAAAATAAGTTTGTATATAGTTTACTTTGTTTACTTTCTGCAATTTAAGTTTTCTGTATTTCATTTCTTAGTTTAGAACACTTTATAAATCCAAAAAGATTTTATTTCTGTTTTATTTTCTGACAAACCAAAGTGGAGAGTTGATTGTTGAATTCTCAGATGTTGAAGCAGATGCAGGAGATTCTGGACTGAAGAATGAGGAGAGCTTACTTTGATAGAGTTTGATTTATTGAAAAGTCAAAAACAAGTTCATTAACTTGATACTTGTTATTTTCAGAAAATGTGTAAATTTTTTTATATCAGTTTGATTCGTCAAAAGATCAACCAAGGTCATTAAATTGAACTTGGTAGATTAATCAAGTGATCAGGGTCATTAACTTGGACCTGAATACTTGAGTGGATTTCTAAAACTGATTAAGTTTGTGATTTATTGTTGAAAAGATAGTTTGTAATGTTTGATGTTTGAGACACAGGTTTTGGACTTCATCATTCCCACGGAAGCTAAATGTCAAAGTTTGAACCAGATCAAGACCTCAGATTCTAGCATATTGAGAGGGGGAGTCTGGATCAACAGTCAAAGGGAAGTTTGAAGATGGAGCTAGGTTGTGATCCTAAACCTGTGAAGATAGAATGCTTATGATGTGAAGACAGAGATGGAGATAAGACCAAGACTGAAGACTCGGAGCTGAAGACTTCGTCAACATCCAAGGGGGAGTCTGTTGATGCACGGGAATGTCTGTTGACTACGTTTACATCAAGTTTTAGGTCAAGATAGTTGAGATAGGAGCTTGAAAGTCAATATTAGGGTTTTTGTAATGTAATTTCGCTTATATGTACATGTTTAGATAGGTATTTCGCTTATGTGTACATATAGGTTAGAGGTTTCGCTTATAGGGTCATTAGGGTTTCGCTTATATGGTAAGTAGGTAGTTTCGCTCATGTGTCATGTCATAAGAGCGAAACCACAGGGTCTATATATAGTCATCTGGAGCGAAACCTTGTCATTAAGTCTGGACATTGGAGCGAAACCTGATCATTGCTTGTGTAACGAAACTTTGTCAAATTTGAATCAGAAAGCAATAAAAGAGAAGGAATTGAAAAGGAAAAGCTGTGTAACTTCATTTACGTTGATTCCGCCTTCGTATGTGAAGATGAACGTTCTCAACTGACTGTTTAGGGTCGGAACATGGTCCAACAACTCTATTACTAACTTTTCCTTATTCATTTTCAATACACACAACTGATGTGTACTAAAAAGGGTATAAGCTTTTACTTACCTCGCATCCAAATTACGCTTTCCTTTTCGTACTTGCTCCGTTTGACCCGCTTCATTCCCAAGCCTCCATCTAGCTTGTCAAGAGTCAAACTATCATCATAATTCACAAGGTGGTTAGATTAGTCATTATAACCACGACTATTCCACTTTACGTATTTTTTATATCAAAACTACTATTCGACTCCGTCCATGGTTAGTTTAACTTTTCAAAAGTTAACTACCCTTAATTATATGATATGTGCATATAAGCTAAATCGACTTCATAATTAAAATTTGTATTGCTCCACATCACAAGTAATTGGTCGAACTAGGAAATTACGCATTTGATTCATAATTTCAACATATCAACATTGTGGGCATAATTTATAACATCAACAATCAAGTTTCGTATCACTGAAAATAGGCTGTTTTTGGTGACCTGTTTAACATGTGTACAAGTCTTCAAAAATTATGATTTTTTTTTATGTGGTGTACCTCTCGGAGGGTTAGGCCTTGTGTTAAAATTTTAAGATCTAACTCTTTACTAAAAATTCGTAAAAATTCATTTACTAAGCTGCAATCAGATTCGTCACTTCTGACTGCAGCTTACGGAAAAATTCATTAAAAATTCCTCGTTTATCCGATTGACGAAATTCCAATTGGAGATTCTTTTAATCACTTAAACTTTCTACAGTAAGAATTTGGGATCATAACTCAATTCCTAAATTGAGTTATGACATTCGTAACGGGCTGCAAATTCTGCCAGAAAACGCAGCTTGAACCTTTGATACGGAAAAATTCAGAAAACGCTCAATTTTCGTCGAAAAAATGCGATTCCAGTGGGGTTTTAAAGATATTTCCTGGAATTACATTTTACGCTCAAGAAACACATGTTTTTGTCACGTTTTGTCTATGTTACAGCCAATACAAGTCGGCTGTAAATTCTGATCAGGAGCTATTTGAATTCAGCTTTCAATTAAAGCATGTTCTTGACATCATAACACTATTTTCTTTGCAATCAAAACCTTAAAAACATCTCATACATGAATTTAGCATCAACAAAATCTGAATTTACTTGAACTAAGCATGATTTCAATATATACTTGTCTAGGGTTTACTCCTAGACATAATATTGTTCCTATTCCATCAATACAACATCCATGCAACACAAATTTCGAATCTCACATGTTTATCAAAATCTCAAGATGTAACTAGAAGATGAAATTTGACATACCTTGTGATCCCTTCGCTGAGGTGATCACTAATCTGATCTTAGATTTCGATTTGGAACTGATTTGGCCTTTCAATTGATGGATTTGAGCATGTTAGGGTTTGAAGATGAGAGCTCCTGGCTCTTCTGGAAATCTCGACCAGAACACACACTTAGAGTGTGTGTTTTGGTGTTAGTATTTTATTTAATTAAAACATTTTCCCTTTTTGCCTCTTTTAGTCCCTCTTGTTTCATTTATTACAAAAGAAGTTATATCTCATAGCTTTTCATTTAATTACCCATTACTAACTAGGTTAACTATTCCTAGTTAACTTGGTGGGTGTGGGGAATCATAACCCGTTTTATTTTTTTAAGTCCCGTTAACTCGGGTTCCTAATAAACCGTGTTTTCTCAAAGCATTTATTCCTCTTTTTGATTAATACAAGATTATTTATTCAAATCATAATATTCACCGGGTTAACTAATTTTTCTTTTTACCACTAACGGTATTTTACCCGTCTTTTAGTATTAACGGGGTTTGATTACCAAACCCGTTTTCGGGGTGTTACAAGTCTACCCCTCTTAAAGAGGTTTCGTCCTCGAAACCTTTTCTTACATAATTCTTTGAGTTTAAACTCAATGTATTTGATCCGAGAAATCTTTCAAACATTACTTATACTTTTAACCAATTGTTAGTATTACCAGAAAAATATGGTAACATCTTTTTGGTTGCTAATTGTCTACGTATCTCCTACGACATACTGCAACTTGAAATAACGTAATCTCTTTATTTCTACTAGTTTAGTTAACTTAGCGATATCCATAGCTTTCATATACTATCGAATTCTTTATAAATCCGTTACTTTGACCCGTTTAAAGGTCTTTAGTGAAATCTTTCACTTTTAGCAACAAATCTTTTGTTTTCAAATTTATTTATTCGGTTCAGTTATACCGAATCCACCGCTTACAAGCAAACCAAATTTCTTGATTTGAATTGCTGACCCTGACCGGTCTCACTAACTAGACTTATTAGTCCAGTTACTTTTTACCTCTCGCTTGGTTATAATGTGATTCTACTTCACATTGCATTTCTTGGCCGTGATCGTGTCACATCATGTTTAATTTATTTCAACCTTTCATTTTCGAAAATATCACTTTTCGAATATATCGTCTTGCGCCTATCAGTGTCAAGACTTGTATCTTTCATGCTTACAATTTAAATTTCTATCAGAATTTATATTTGTAAAAACGTTATTTCTTACTAAAACCGAAGTTTTAGTTTTAGGATCTTCTATTTATCTTTTGTCAATTATCCATACCAGGATATTGACAGTCCATAATTTATACTTTTACAGTCTTAGTTTTATGCGGGGATCCTCAATTTATTTCCTCGCCTTGCCTAGTTAACCCGTAGGTTTTATCACTTAGCCTATGGGCTATTTTATTAGACCTTCACCTCTTTAAGGCGAGGTCCTTATAATCTATTTCTTTCTAGTCATGACTCGTAGGAAGTTTTAGTCTCGTAGACCTTTCCATTGTTTATAACCCTAAAGGTTAGGTTGACCTCGTAGTTCATTCTTTACTCATGTCGTTCTTAAAATACATGTTTGGTGTCAAGGCACCCTGTTTTTGTTTGAAGAATCATTTATTTTTCGCCTTGGTATTTTCTTTGACCTTGACCGTAGTCTAAGGCTACATTCGTTTCCTTTCGAACAAATTTTCCGACTTTATGACTTCTCTCGTCATTTATGCATCGGTTTATCTTATGCTCACCATTATCCAGTTTACGTACATTCGTATTAGATTATGTCCCATTACCGGGCCCATTATTCTTTTGCTTTTAACGCTACCATTATCCCGCTTGCGTTTACTCATGCCGTCCGGCATGAAATTATATTCGACCCGTTCAACTTTAAAATAGTTGAACATAATTTATTCAAAATTTCTATTTATGAGTAGTCATAACTCGTAATCCAAGTCTTTTGATTTTTTTTTCGACCCGCGTTCACGTCTCTTGATTTTCACATGTGTTTAAATTCCTACCCATCAACCGGGTGTTTTACCGAAGTCGTTATTATTGCAACCCTCCCGGTGTGCATTAAGACCTCGCTTCATTTTTTTATATTCCGACTTTGTCCTCAAGTTTGACGTTTTACAAAAACGGCCCGTTAAGAGGCATATTTGCATTTTCCGGGTTCGAGTGTAAGTACACTCCCTCCCAATGCATATCTTAATCGTTTTACATGTTTGCATTCTCCGAGTTCGAGTGCAAGTACACTCCCTCCCATTGCATATCTTAATCATTTTATATTAATCTTTGTCCCTTCACTCGGGCTCATTATCCTAATGTAATACGCTTCCGTCACTCGGCTGTGCGTTTACATTATTATCAAATATTTTGCTCGTTTGATTCATTTGGGTACTTTTTAATTTGTCCCATTTACCCCGTCCTTACTACATCGGATGTAAGTATGTCCATCATAAAAAGTTCATGGTATCATGTGTTCACTACCTACTTGGCCAGAGTAGGCGATCAACACATGACATACATAACCTTTTTATAACTTTCACATCACGCCCCATGTAAGTAACACCTCTATTTGTTTCTCTTGGAAACAATATCCTGGAGAGGTATTCTATTCAGGTTTTTCCAAGTTTTAATCTACATATGCAACTATCAGTTTCTACGTATTTGTTGCATATTTCTATTCATGCAATAATTTAAACGTGCACCTGGTAAATGCTTGCCCTAACGGGCTTTCCTTTCCATTACTTATTTGCGATCGTTATGCGATTTAGGTCCTTCATGAGTATGCTCTTCTTGTCATACCTCAGACCGTTCCATCATCATATCCACAATTCGTTCAACTCTCGTCATCTTCAGACGCGAGTGTCCTTCAATTAAAACATTCACAAAAGTTAGTAATGTCAACTTCAATAATCGCCCGTATTATAATACAAGGCTTTTTCTACTATACGCGTCAACGCGCGTAATTTCGTCAACTATATCAATCATTTTAATTGGGGTAACGTGTATCACACGATAGCCCTATGTGTTGTTTACAACACTTTAGCATGCTAAACTATTAACATACATGTACTTACGGAATCTGCGATCAAGCCTCGAATCGAACACACTTAATTCTTTAACCATGAGCTCTGATACCAACTTGTAACACCCGTTCTTATAAATCAAGGTTTAATGTATATTTTAAGAAAACAATCATGTAATTAAGATTACATATACACGGGTTTATTAAAAATTTTACAATTTAAAGTAATACAACATAATGTGATTTAATTCATCGTTTTAGAATAACGACGAAACAACTTGCGGAAGCTTCATTTTTCGTGTGTTCGGTCCTTTGCCATCGCTTGATCTCCATCCGGGTACACTTGATATCACCTATGATTAAAACCAACTTAAAAGTTAGTTTTGATAGCTTATAAACATGTATAAACAAGTTTCATAAACAAGCAAATAAAATAAAAATAAAATATCGGAATTTTACCTCTCGCGCCACGCGAGAGGCTCCTTCTTTTCCTTCGTGTGCCGCGACAGCACCCACGTGTCGCGCCCGATGTCCGGTTCTCCTTCCCGTGTCACGGGGGAGATCGTTTTCCAGCAGGTCCGCATCTAGGACCTGCATTTCATCCAGCTATGCTTATTTATCAAAAATCAAACTTTCAAAGGCCATAACTTTTGATCTAGAAGTCCGTTTTACGTGATTTTTTTCCTACGCGTTCGAAATTTAATTCTCCATCTTATGGAGTTAAAACCTGATATTCAACTACTTCAAAAATTCAGATTCCAAGCTCTCGGCTTGAAATTCCTTTTTAACAATTTTGACCCGTTTCATGATTCATTAAACCACTTTTGTTTAAATCATTACAAATTTTTGAGGTATTCATTATCTTAAAACCATCAACTCGTGAGTTCAAGACTTTCATACATTATGCAACTAAAGGTTGAGTTAAGCGCAAAACTTCATTTTGACTCGTTGGAGGGATTTACCATTAACTTTAAATTTCACTCATCATTTTACTACATTAAGGTATCTACCTATTCATCGTAATCTTAATGCGAATTCCTAAACAACCCATATGGGTCGTTTGCCCAATTCACCCATTAAGGGCTTTTTGGTTAATTTTAGTCCTTCATTTTACGATGAAGGACTTTCGCTAATATTTGACCAAAATATCGCTTTTAACAATAATTCTAAATATGCGTACCTGACTCGAGTCATAGGATTGACCCGTTTAAATATCTTTCACTGTTAATTTCTAATTAATACCAACACGAACCGTATGATATTTCCTGTAATCACAAAACTCAACAAGCGGTCATCAATTAATATTGTCAAATGATCTTGCCAATGTCATTTGACCCATTTAGTCCGAACGACCATTT
The DNA here is from genome assembly GCA_030545235.1 of Helianthus tuberosus. NCBI lineage: Eukaryota > Viridiplantae > Streptophyta > Magnoliopsida > Asterales > Asteraceae > Helianthus > Helianthus tuberosus. The sequence continues at coordinate 13,060,179 of CM060435.1, forward strand.
TCCATTATGAGATGATATCTAGTTACCATTTCGCCCTTTTACCCATTCCGGTTTACACCATAATGTAATGTTTCAAAATTTCTTATTAGTTCATCGTCACATGACTAATTTACCAATTTACCCTTTTTGCCATTGTTTATGATTTCTCACCATTTCACTAGTTCCGACTCATATTATTTGCGTCGGAACATTATAACTCTATTACTAACTTTTCCTTATTCATTTTCAATACGCACAACTGATGTATTCTAAAAAGGGTGTAAGATTTTACTTACCTCGCATCCAAATTACGCTTTCCTTTTCGTACTTGCTCCGTTTGACCCGCTTCATTCCCAAGCCTCCATCTAGCTTGTCAAGAGTCAAACTATCATCATAATTCACAAGGTGGTTAGATTAGTCATTATAACCACGACTATTCCACCTTACGTATTTTCTATGTCAAAACTACTATTCGACTCCGTCCATGGTTAGTTTAACTTTTCAAAAGTTAACTCTTAATTATATGATATGTGCATATAAGCTAAATCGACTTCATAATTAAAATTTGTATTACTCCACATCACAAATAATTGGTCAAACTAGGAAATTACGCATTTGATTCATAATTTCAACATATGAACATTGTGGGCATAATTTATAACATCAACAATCAAGTTTCGTATCACTGAAAATAGGCTGTTTTTGGTGACCTGTTTAACCTGTGTACAAGTCTTCAAAAATTATCATTTTTTTATGTGGCGTACCTCTCGGAGGGTTAGGCCTTGTGTTAAAATTTCAAGATCTAACTCTTTACCAAAGGTTCGTGTTAGGCCCTAAAGTGTGAGACTGACGCATCAAATTAACACAACGGGTTATGGTTACGAACTGGGACTTACCGGGTTAGTTTATATTAGGTTGTGGACCTTTATAGGTCACTTGGGCCAAGCTTTAGGCCATGTGGGCCAAGCAGGCCCAAGGGGAGCCCATGTAGGGACTTGGGCTTGAGTTAGTATAAAAACAAGTTTCTAACTTGTTTTTAGGTTTGAACCTTTGGGACATTCATAGTTACAATTTCTCTAGAGAGAGAGAGGCAATTGGTGGTGAACTTGTACCAGACGATTTTGCTAGTTCATAGTAATAGAATCGTGTGCAAGTTTTAAAGGTGATTCGGTTTGTTCATCGTTTCCATATTTTCGGTTCGTATTTTCATATTTTTCGATTTGTTCTTGAATCACATCAAGTTTGGATTCCGCACAAACTTGGTGTTGTTTGATATCATTGAAAGATCCGTTTCACGGGACTTACAAGTGGTATCAGAGCCTTTAGAACCTATTTCTAGGCTCGGTGTGATATCAAAGATTCAAGATTTTCATTTTTTTTGGGTTGGTGTTCTTCGCGTTCTTCGTGTTCTTCGGAGAGTTCATCGAAAAAATCACTATATTTTGGTGTTTTGATTTGTTTTGAAAGTTGTTATAAGATAAACCAAAATTTTCAAAATTTTTTAGAAATATCTTGTTTCAAAAAAATTTACACAGATTTCGGAGATTTGTTGACTTATATTTTTGGTGAGATTGAGATTTCCATATTTTATTTTTAGTTACAGCTCATCAATAAGCACACCCAAGAAATATTCATCACATGCTCATTTGAGTCGCAATCACAGTCAAAATCTTCATTGGTTTCGAGTAGTATCATTCATAACGGTTGCGACTCATCACTCATCACTGGTCTCGTGTTATTCATTTCTGAGTCGCAATCACCACCACACAGAGGATTCCAGTCGCAACCTCAACCACCATAGTTTCTACTGTTCATCATCTTCGCAGGTCTCGAGTTGTTCACCTCCGAGTCGCAACCTCGGTTACGAGTCGCAACAAGAGATCTCGGTTCATCACGTTCTGGTTACGACTCGCAACCATCATTGTTGCGGTTCATCACGTTTCGGTTCCGACTCGCAACCGCATCCACCGTTCCGACTCGCAACCGTCTGCACAGTTCATCATCGTCATTCATATATTTTCATCGTCATCGTCTCCGACCGTTCTCTGTTCACCACAGTGAATTATCATCATCATCTTTTCCACGGTTTTGAGTCATCATCATCCTCGGTCTCGACTCGTATTCGTCGTTCATCGTCATCATCACCTCCGTTCATCGTCGGTCATCTTCTCCGGCACCAACTCCGACAACCTGCAACCCTCCTCCGGTCATCTTCTCCGACTCCGACTTCCTCCGACGATCTCTGACCTACCGTCTTCTCCGGTTACCACTTTCATCGTCGTCATCATCTTACCGCCGACTACAGCTCCTTCGTCTTCTCAGCATCATCGTCGAACTCCGGTCACCATCGTTCATCCACCAGTCACCACTGTAGTTTTAAACGAAGTAGACATCGACCGTTTTGAAATTGAATATTAGGGTTTTCTGTCGAAGAAGATGATACAGCCGTTGGTTTGTTGTTTTGTTTTGTTTAAGATTTAGTTATTATAATAATAATAGTATAATAATCATAACAATCATCACGTAATCATTGCATTATTATTAATAATATTAATTATAATATTGATTAGTTTTTTTTTTTATAAATCATATTTGTTCTTATTAATTTAAAAAAAAAAGAGGAGTTTATTTATTAAAATCATATTCTAATTAAAAAAAAAATTAAAATTAAATAAAAAAAAAGGGGGGGGGTTTGGTTTGTTTGGCTTGTGATAACGATTTTGACATATTTTTCTGAGGTACGGTTCAGAAAGCGGGTTCTTTCGCCTGCAAAAGGTTTGAGTTAGCGAGTACACAGGTTCTCGCTTTGGGCTTGTGTTGAAGTTAAAAGATCACATTTTTGGGGGATCACATCTTAAAATGTCTTCTAAGAGAGAGATGCTTGAGCAGGAACTTGAAGGATTCAGATATTCAAATGGTGAATCCATAAAAGCATTGATTGGCCGGTTTGCTGAACTACTCTCTGAAATGGAGAAGGCAGAGATGGTGGTGTCTACTCGCATGAGCAACAGAAAGCTTCTAAATGCTATAAAAGAGATTCCAGATCAGGCGAACTGTAGTTGGTTTACCAATGTTAATCAGATAATAGTGACAACTGACTGTTACAAAATGAAGCCGGATGAGCTGATCTCAATCATCAAATCATATGACAATGCTGACAAGAAGTCTACTCAAGGCAACACATCTGATGCAGTTTGCTTACCCACTCGTGAAGCAATTTGCTCACCCACTCGTGAAGATATACTTTCTGTCTTTTGCACTCCTGAGTGTAGAGAAAGAAATGAGGCATATCGGTTACACAACGCTGAGTTGATTCAAGACTACAACGACATAAAAAATAAAAATTTTACTTTATCAAAGAATGAAAAGCTTTATAAAGATAAAATTGAAGCTCAGCGAAAAGACATCATCAAACTTAAGGATGATGTAAGTGTAAAAACAGCCCATTTCTTAGAGGCACAGGAGAAGGTATGCATTTTGATCAAAGAACTGGAAGATATCAGAGAAAGATATCAGATTAACGAACTTAACATTAAAAAGTATGATTCTTCCAGCAAATTGGTCAAAAATTTGTGTGATCAACAGCTCGCATACAAGGAAAATAAAGGGCGTGGTTTGGGATTCAATCAAGTTCCTCCTCCTTATAATGACAACTACACATATTTACCCATGACTGAGGAGGAATTGATGAATGAGGACAAGATGGCTTACGGTCCTAAAACTAATAAGTCATCAATCAACAGCAGACCTGTTGATAAAGAAGCGACTCCTTCGGTAAATCTTGTCTCAAAGGGTACTTTTGATCCTAATGCTTCGTCTTCCCTTGCAGATGAAGTTAAAGTTGAAGGTGTCGTTGGAGATGAACAAGCATCAAGTTCTCATGTGTGTGACATTTTTGGCTCATTTTTCCACTCTATGATTAATGTCAGGCCTGATGGTTTGGGTGAAGACGTTGATGCTTGTGTTAGAGAGACTGAATCGGCAAATGAAACGAATGAGCCGGCTGAACCGTCTGATTCCAAACGCGAATCACCTGAAGCAGCTGATTCTGAGAAATTGGAATCAGTTGATTCTTGTGAATTCAGCTCAAGGATGTCATGTGCAGAACCGACTTGTGCTGAAAATTCGTCAAAGGTTTCAGCTGAAATTTCTGCTACAGTTTCTGGTATTTCATCCAACAAACCAGAACTCTCCGATTCTGTCAAAGCTGACGACATGCAGGAAAAAGTGAAGATTGATGTGACCAAGGTTCCAAGTGCGCAAGCTGAACAGTCTGAACCTTCTGTTCGTGATGAAAAGGTTCAGATTAAGCAACAAGCGCCAAAGCAAGCAGGTAAAGGACGTGGAAATAAGAAGCCTAAACATCAAAGACAAGCAGGCTCTCCACAGTCCTCAACGGGCAGTAATAGTCCTCAAAAGGCCCGTGATGTGAAAAATGTCTTTGTTAAGCCAGTCTGTAATGGCAAATGTGAGAAATATGCATTTGACTGTGCTAACAAAGGTTTCAGAAAGACTGGTGAGATTTCTGAACAAGACTTGCAGTCTAAGGAAAACAAGAAGAATCAAAGGAAATCTCCACCACAGAAGGCCCCTGCAAACGACAAGTACAGGCACCCAAATTCATCTTCGTCTGCAGGAAATGTGCAACACAAACAAGCACAGAAAGGACCGGTTCGTCCTTCAGGGCCTGCAAGAGCAAATCCAACTGATCAGAATGCTTTCTACATGAAGAGACAGACATGCTTCAATTGCGGCATTGCTGGTCACATTGCTCGAAATTGCACACATCGTCCCTATGTACCCTACTATATGCAAAATCAGAGGGTTACACCAAAGGATAACAATCATTCTAAGCCTATGAAGGTATCATCACCTAAGGCAATGAAGAATGTGAATCCCAAGGTTAAACCTTCTGATGGGGATTGGAATGCTGCTAAAAACAAACGCAAGGCTGTTCAGGAACAAAAATGTTTTTCTAAAACTAACAAACCTGAAACAACTAAAGTTGCTCAACCGAAGGCAACAAACGCGTTTGCTAGACCGAAACAGATTTGGAAACCCAAATCCAAAGCAGCAACATCTCCAATCCTTGAGACGAAAGGGGACCTATGTTTAAAAGAAGTGTCTTATTTTGATGCTTCAGGAAATCCCAGGACCACGATGGCCTGGGTACCAATGTCTTACTAATCTCCTTACCTTTCAGGAACAACTAAGGAGGAGCTGTTGACAATCTCTGGAATGTTGATAGCGGTTGTTCCAGAGATAAAAACGGGTAACATTTCACTGTTGCAAAAAGTTCAAATTTTTTTTTTTTTTTTTACAGATGATATGTTTCCTTTGGAGGAGATAAATGAAGTAAGAAATGATCAGCAAAAGGTACCGTTTAAATTCAGTACTTTGATTTGAATTTGATTAGTCTTCAATCTAATGACGGAACGGTTAAGCAAAAATATTTTTCTCTTTTTCTTAGTTTATAACTTTGTACATACTGTGTCCTTTCTCTAGTAAATGGTAAATTTGCGCAAAAATACAAGATTTATGCACAAATTTAGGGGGGGAGAGGAACATATAGGTAGATATAGAGTTTAGGGGGAGAAAACTCAGAAAATACAAAAAGAGTTTGCTGTAAATATGTATTGTTTTAGGGGGAGAAAATGAGAAAAATACAAAAACATTTGAAAAATGAAAAAGCCAAAAAGAAAAATTGCATGATGTGGGAAGTGAAATAAATGTTCGTGTTAAAGGGTTTGACTAACACATGTAAGGTGCCATAGCTGAAAAGACTAGGATCTACTGCGATATGTCGATAGGCTTGACGCTCAACATGATAAAAGATACTAAGTGATATAAACATAACGAACTATGTACCATGTGGGTAACATACCAACGACGTATGATTTTATGATCTTAAATCTTGTGTTGATAGATAGCCAACATCTGAGGTTTCAGGTCTTTATATTGTTGAATCATCCGGGGATATCTTGGCTGTTCTTCTGTTCAGAACTAAAATTGTACATGACCTCAGGAAAGAAAGTCACTTGGAATTAGCTCATTTCTATTTGAATGTCTGTATGTTGTCCCGATACACACAATTTTGGTCTGACTCTGAAATCTTCTCTGAAAAAGTCGTGTACCTCCTCTGCTGCATCCAGATATATGCTGACCTGGAGGTGCTAGGCAACGTCAGCTTCTGCTGCATCCAGATACATGCTGACCTAGCTGTACGTTGTCGCTTTGTAGATCAATTAAACACCCGAAAGAGGCCCTCTAGTGCCCAAAAGAAACCCTATAAACCTATGTCAAATTGAGAAAAACTCATTTGATCCTGTATATTATACCATCTCTACTTAAGATCTATTCTGTTCTCTTCTCAACCTAGTCCCAGTTAAGATTTCAGAGATCTGGATTGGACTTGTGAAATATGTGGTAGGGAAGCTACTTGCATGATAGAGTGTGCTGTTTATATTTCCAGGATTTGATTAGTATTTATTTGGGTGTTCATTGTTAAGAAATCAAAACATGATAAAACAGATTATATGCAGACCTAGACACAGTCAGGATATCTTAAAGGATGATATCAGTATACTCACCTGCTACGATGAATCGTTGTGCTTACCTTGATCGCGGGGGTATGCCTTGGAATGGGACACACGGGTATAATAGTATAATATTGCCTAAAGCATATCACGAAGTTGAAAAATTGAAAATTGAGCGTTAAAGTTTAAGTGGATAAACATATTGGCAATCGCATAGACCAGTTTGATTAGGCTCGTACTGAAAAGTGTTCCTTAGTCTGCATGAGAACGAATTTTGATCCCATTGCAATTGTAATTGTATATTATGGTAGTTGTTTATATTTTGAGTTTTTTATTTGTTTTTAGTTCTTAAATTAAAAAAAAAAAAAAAAATAGTGTCTTGCTTTTCTATAAAACCAAAAATCCAAAAATAGAGTGTTTATTTGTTTTTTCTTAAAATAAAAAATGTAACCGTTCTTGAAGATTTGACTGATCATCAAAAGTTGAAAGAATTTAAATTGTGAAATCCGAGTACAAATACTTGGATGTACCTAGTGTTCATATGGTACGTTCCTCTGTTGAATAAGAAATGTTTGCTTATGAGTTTGTGAACATGTGCAGAACAGGGGTAGTTGAAGACTGAAATGCTGTTAGTTGCTGAAGAAGCCTGAAGCATCACTACAACAAGATGTACCTGAGTCAGAAGAACTGGATACGCAACGCCGTCTGACAGTGAAAGTACATTTGAAGAAGTACCATGAACCTGTTTGAAAGACAAAGATTGAAGAAGAAAAGAGCTGCTGAGAATCCTCCTCTCACATTCTTTTTAACAAAGACTTTCAAGAAGATGCTGATCAAGATCCTGATATGAAGCTAACCACAAGAGCTGAAGAAAGAGACCCAGTGCTGAGAGTTCAGAAGTCAAGAACTTCCACAACATCTGCAGCATAGAGACAACCATAGACTTCGTTGAAGACGTTGCTGAATTCATGTTATGAAGACAATTTGATGGCATCAGTCTAGGGGGAGATTGTTAGGCCCTAAAGTGTGAGACTGACGCATCAAATTAACACAACGGGTTATGGTTACGAACTGGGACTTACCGGGTTAGTTTATATTAGGTTGTGGACCTTTATAGGTCACTTGGGCCAAGCTTTAGGCCATGTGGGCCAAGCAGGCCCAAGGGGAGCCCATGTAGGGACTTGGGCTTGAGTTAGTATAAAACAAGTTTCTAACTTGTTTTTAGGTTTGAACCTTTGGGACATTCATAGTTACAATTTCTCTAGAGAGAGAGAGGCAATTGGTGGTGAACTTGTACCAGACGATTTTGCTAGTTCATAGTAATAGAATCGTGTGCAAGTTTTAAAGGTGATTCGGTTTGTTCATCGTTTCCATATTTTCGGTTCGTATTTTCATATTTTTCGATTTGTTCTTGAATCACATCAAGTTTGGATTCCGCACAAACTTGGTGTTGTTTGATATCATTGAAAGATCCGTTTCACGGGACTTACAGTTCGTAAAAATTTATTTACTAAGCTGCAATCAGATTCGTCACTTCTGACTGCAGCTTACGGAAAAATTCATTAAAAATTCCTCGTTTATCCGATTTACGAAATTCCAATTGGCGATTCTTTTAATCACTTAAAACTTTCTACAGTAAGAATTTGAGATCATAACTCAATTCCTAAATTGAGTTATGATATTCGTAATGGGCTGCAAATTCTGCCAGTGGGGTTTTAAAGATATTTCCTGGAATTACATTTTAGACTCAAGAAACACATGTTTTTGTCAAGTTTTCTATGTTACAGCCAATACAAGTCGGCTGTAAATTCTGATCAGGAGCTATTTGAATTCAGCTTTCAATTAAAGCATGTTCTTGACATCATAACACTATTTTCTTTGCAATCAAAACCCTAAAAACATCTCATACATGAATTTAGCATCAACAAAATCTGAATTTACTTGAACTAAGCATGATTTCAATATATACTTGTCTAGGGTTTACTCCTAGACATAATATTATTCCTATTCCATCAATACAACATCCATGCAACACAAATTTCGAATCTCACATGTTTATCAAAATCTCAAGATGTAACTAGAAGATGAAATTTGACATACCTTGTGATCCCTTCGCTGAGGTGATCACTAATCTGATCTTAGATTTCTATTTGGAACTGATTTGGCCTTTCAATTGATGGATTTGAGCATGTTAGGGTTTGAAGATGAGAGCTCCCTGGCTCTTCTGGAAATCTCGACCAGAACACACACTTAGAGTGTGTGTTTTGGTGTTAGTATTTTATTTAATTAAAACATTTTCCCTTTTTGCCTCTTTTAGTCCCTCTTGTTTCATTTATTACAAAAGAAGTTATATCTCATAGCTTTTCATTTAATTACCCATTACTAACTAGGTTAACTGTTCCTAGTTAACTTGGGGGGTGTGGAGAATCATAACCCGTTGTATTTTTTTTAAGTCCCGTTAACTTGGGCTCCTAATAAACCGTGTTTTCTCAAAGCATTTATTCCTCTTTTTGATTAATACAAGATTATTTATTCAAATCCTAATATTCACCGGGTTAACTAAGTTTTCTTTTTACCACTAACGGTATTTTACCCGTCTTTTAGTATTAACGGGGTTTGATTACCAAACCCGTTTTCGGGGTGTTACAAAAGGTGACGATTTTTACGCTCGGCTACCCCATTTTGTGGGGGTGTGTAGGGACATGAGATACGGTAGGTAATACCAGACTCTGAAAGCAATCAAGCCATCGGTCCGTGAATAAGCTCGGGAGCACCATCACACTGAAGGTGTTTGATGGTGCATGAGAAAAGGTTCTCGACAAGCGGTTTAAAGTGACGAAACGAATCAACCGCTTGAGAACGATGTGTAAGAGGATAAATCCATGCGAATCTACTAAAATCATCAATAAACGTAATGAAATATCGATAACTATCACGAGACAAAATAGGAGAAGGTCCCCAAATATCACAATGAATCACATGTATTGGAACTATAGAATGCGATACAACAGAATCAAATGGTAATCGTGTAGATTTCGATGTACTAAAAGCAACACAATGAGAACACATGGATTTATCTAAAATACGTAAAATGGAAAACGAGCCATAACTCCATCAGATGGATGTCCTAAACGAGAGTGCCACGTCTCTCGAGAAACAGCTGCAACAGCAGTCAACGAATACAGCTGATAATGACTACCACGCGTGTGGTGGAGGAGCTGTCCCGTGAGACTCTGGATAATCAAACCAACATAAGAAAAAGTAATAGTAAGCGAATGATCAATCACAAGCTGAGTAATAGATAGTAAGTTCTTGGCTAGGCCAGGAACTACTAAAACATGTCTAAGTATGATGGTACTACTAGATAAACGCAAATGAGCAAAACCAATGTGAGATATGGCAAGAGATGTACCATCGCCAATAACAACCCGCTCAGTACCGGTATAAGGAACTGAATAAAAAAAAGTGATAGCTCACCAGTCAGATGTGCGAAAGCTCCTGAATCCGGAATCCATGAATCAACCAAATCACATGCGGATGACAAGTCGGCTACAAGCCCAAAATAACCAGTAACACCAGAATTCGCTGGTCCAGTAGATATATTCGAACTCGCTGGTCCAGAACTCGAAACACCAGAAGGCCCAGCACCTGATCCAGTAGCAGAATGAGCCCAGTTCACAAAATGATTTGGGCCAAAACCTGACCCAACACCACTATCACTACTGTTTGGGCCAGGAACACTAGTAACAGAAGGACTTGGACCAAGAATACCCGGTGAATATCCACTACTGTTTGGATAACCCGGAACATTATAACCTGGTGAAGATCCAGTGACATAAGACCCGTATTCTCCAAGTATGCGTGAGTCAAAACTCCCATCAACTTGACCTGGAACATTTCCCCCAAAATTAGGAACCCTAACTCCAAAATTGGGATCCCTAGATCCATAACAATCTGCAATGTTCACACTATAGCCTCTAATTCCTTCAGTCGACCACTGATTTGTTGATTGATTGAAACCTCCTCGTTGATTGCCGTATCTACCACCACTGCGACCACCGCGTGGCCTCCAACGTCCACCAGAGTTCGAATTAAATCGATGATAACAATTATTAGCACGGTGTCCAGGTTTGTCACAGATTTGACACACAACTGTTGTTTGAGAAGAAAAATCAGTGTGTAGAGGTGGTCGTACAGTCATGGCTGCCATAGCAGCTATTGGAACAGAGTGTGAGTTTTGGTCTTGTTTTAGACGAGATTCAAAGGTCAACAACTTAGCTCTGAGTTGAGAGAATGTAGGTTTTAAATAAGAATGTTCAATATTGGTAACAAACATTCGAAAATCAGAGTGTAAACCATTTAGGATTTGTAATATCAGACTTTGCTCTGTAATTGGATCACCTAGAGCAATTAACTGATCAAACAGATTCTTTGCCTCATCACAAAACTGAATCACTGATTTATCTCCTTGTTTTAAACAATGAAATTGTGTTCGAATATAATTCTGATTGGCGAATACCTGTTGTGTAAACAGTTCTTCAAGTTTCTGCCATAACTCTCCCGATCTGGAAGTATCTCGAGCCAAATGAATCAGCGATGAAGACAAATTTGCAGAGATAAAAGCTGGTACATATGCATCTGATTTGTCCCAACTCCCAAGCAGTTCTAGCTTCCTCGGATTTTGGTGGATTACAATTGATGTTAAGATGTTGAAGAAGCCCTAATGTCTTCAAAATCAGTGTTGTTTGATGCTTCCAGTTCAGGTAATTTGTTTCATCAAGCTTAATTGGCATTAGATTCATAACATTCTGAAATGGATTAGGATTTGGTGTAGCAATCGTTGAAGATTGAGTTTGAGAAATCGACATAATGAACACAGATCAGAAGATAGAAGAGCAGAGAAATCGGAGAAGAAAGAGATGGAGATTGGCCGGAAAAAGGATCGGAATTTGATCGGAAAAGGAATGAATGGAAGGATCTGGAATCAGAGCTCTGATACCATGAAAGAGATTGATCAGGCTTCAATTCATAACAGAATGAAAGGTTAGTTACAAATACAACCAACTCCTCTATATATAGAGGCAACAGACATAACTAACCCTACTCAACTCAACTAACTCAAACCAATACATACAAACTCATATATATCTCTAATATGAACAACATTCTATAGTCATTTTTGGGGTGAGCAAAGTAGGGGTGTGCATAGTTTAGATGCATGACTATGTAACCTAATGTACCAAAGATATTACTGATCACTTAAGTATCTCATGTCAAATCCTGCTTGAAATATATTAAGTTAATCAACGCCTACAACCACTTTTAACTATATGCTTAGATATCACCCACAAGGGATTAGTTTCCCCATTTTGTTTGTCTTTTGTAACATTAGGATTCTAGTCTACAAAACTAAGAGATATCAAATGAAAGCATATTCTAGTCTCCAAAACTAAATATAGAAATAAAGTGACATACAATTGAGTGGCAACATTAGGATTCAAGCTGACACACAAGGCCACAAGGAATGCTTATAAGACTAACTGCCACACTAATCCATATTTGTTTTCACCACTACTTGTTTTTTATTTGCCACAACTTGTCAAATCACAGGAAATCATATGCTTCTCATGCCACAACTAATTTTTAAATTAAATTTATAAAAAAAAAACTAACCAAGCAATTATATGATTAGCCGCCAATGATCCTTGGTTCAAGTGGTTGGCGGATTGGATTTCTCTTAAGAGATTTAGGTTCGATCCCCACTAGACACAACAGGGTGAGGCCAAGAGGTTTTACACAAGCCATGATTGCGTGGTTTCCTCCTGGAAGGGGCCGTGGAGAGAATTAAATGCATATGATATCTATTCTTAGTGGTGTACTATCCACAAATGGATTGAGGTCCAGGATGCACCTAGCCCAAAAATGGAAGGACCCCTGGTTTCGAAACCGGGTCTCTCGTGTGGCATTGAAGTTAGTGCGAAAGCCCAACCAGTTGGTCTACTAGTCGTTCAAAAAAAATTATATGATTAGCTAGTGGGAGAAAGGGGCCCACCACAATGCATTCATCTTCTCCGCAGGAGAAGCGAAACTGCAACCCCTCTTGCCACGCCGAAGGATAGGGAATGGAGATCCAGCTACTTGCCACAATGTGTTGTAGCCAACTTGTCGTAGCACTCCTTGTGTCCTAACCACCAGGCCACATGAGAAGTATGTGAAATGTGATGTACAAAGGTAATTATAAATATGTGAATGGCAATGTTAAATTTTAATTTAGAACGGCTCTTAATTCTAATTTACTTCTATTAATCACCTACACTTCATAGTATTTGAATCCTCCACCCCTTAGACAGAGAAGAGAAACCTTACCATCAGGAAGTCTCTTGGGGACACACCAATAGTAACTAAACACAGAAACCATATAAAAACTAAATAATGAATTTGTGATCTCAAATTCAAATCCACCAACTTCTTGATTTTATAGAATAAACAAGTCGCATGATCTGAAATATCATCTTTTTAGTTGTGAAGCATCACTTAATCAAGTTTGTCCCCTTGAGAACAAATCCACCAACTAAAAAGGCTGTGTAATTAATCAAATTCATAATTTATGAAATAAATAAGTGAATAGAAAACATGGCTTGAAAAGTAATTAAGTAAATAATATTATAATACAATGTGCTAACAGGCTAACAGCTATATATAAAAGTTGTCTAGATTAACTTTGGGCCAATATAGACAACGGTCTGGAAGTTACTGTTGGGTCCAAGACATTAAGGAAAGCCCACGCGACAAGAACTTAGGTTGCAGAAATATATATTCAACTTTAGGACTTGAATGAGATAATACATATGTGTATTAGTGTATATGTGTATATAATGTATAAACTAGGTGTATAAGTTATTTGTTACCTTCCTTGCAAATGAAAAATATACCGAAAACCCTATGTGTGTTATGTGGATGCCTTCTAGAGTCGACTGAGGTGGTGTGACTTCGGGGTGGAGGAGATAGATAGTGATGTTTGTTTCTTGTTTCGGAATTAGTTTGGGACTATTATCGTGACATAGAGAGAAAATGAGCTCAAATTTGGTTTGGGTTTGACTAAAGCACGATGAAAAGAAAATTGAGTATTAAGAGCTATTGTGTTCATTGGTTCGATATATGTATATGTTTCTTACTGAGATAGTAAGACTATACTATGTCAGGATAGATGAATTTACCTTATTGTATGTTTCTTACTGAGATAGTGAGACTATACTATGTCAAGATAGATGCAATTACCTTATTGTATGTAGTTGTATCGGCCATCTATGTACTAATGAGTACTTGTTTTTTAAGCATAAAAAGGAACAAAATGGGTGCCCGAAGCGCACTTCCTTAATGACGCCTGACGAGTTCAGTCCCCATACATTCGCACGTTTTTTTCTTTGAACTTTTTATTGTTCTTCCCACGTTGTTACTTTTTTATTATTATTTTAACATTCTTTATTTGTTATATTTATATTATTTTTATAATTGATTTTAGCATATTTTATTTTTTCTCTTACTAACTTTTAAAAACGTATGTTTTCGAACCTAATTTTTGTGATAATTTACAAGTCACTAAAACACAATCATATAAACCTTCTAATATGGTTTCGTTTACTTTTTACTCTTCATATTATAACCTTAATATATGATGTTATATAGAGTTCAAGATTTGTCACTATGACATGTTTTTATCAACATTTGGACATGATCTTTTCGCCGAAATTAAGTTTTATAACTTTTATAAATTTTAACACCCTCACTGTAACGTGCATGTTTCTTCCACCGATCCACTCAGGTGATTCACATTTCACACTAGTCATATATACTATTAAACAAGAAACTTATAACCTTGATGCACCATGGTACAAGTCATGTTTTTTTCTATCATTTGTAGCCCTTGGATAATATAAATTTATTTATTTATTTATTTATGTCTCGATATAAATTTTTTCATCTTATAAATTTTAAAATACGGTGTTATATAATACTTTTTGGAGTATGTGGTTGCGAGTACTTGTGAAGTGCATTTTTTTAATCTATGTCCTGAGATACATTTTTACAATCTATATAATAGAAGATTATTTATATAAGACATTGGCTAGTTTAGGTTTGACAGTTTGATAGCCTAAATAAGCTCTGTACGAAAATAAACGAGCTTTAATCTAAGCCTAAGTTCTGATTTAAGCTCGTGTAAGTTTTTTAAAATCAAACCCTTAGGTTGGTGGGTGTTGAGGTGGTCCATCACTTTGTGATAGACCGGCACGTAAGCGGCCACGTCACCGGGGGTTCGTGTAAACATCGCATCCATGTACAGGGGTTCGTCGGCAAAGTAATCGGCCACCAATCTATCGTGGGCACCTACACGTATGTTACAAATAAAAATACAATAACGATATAGTAAGTTACAATAAAAATAAATTATTACTACAAAGAGTAAATTACTTTTTGAGTCATTCTGTTTTAGTGGTTTTAACAATTTAAATCCAAAATCAAAATGTTTAACGCCATGAGTCTCGATCTATACCCTTTTTTTATAACCATTTGAGTCAAAATTTAAACTTTGAGTCCAATTTTTTTTTTAACAAATTTGGATTCAAAACGTTATAAAATAAATGGCTAAGGACTCATGGCGTTAAACTTTTTGATTTGGACTCAAATTGTTAAAACCACTAAAACATAGAGACTCAAAAAGTAATTTACTATAATACAAAATATAATAGCGATATAAATCTATAAATACAAATATAAACTAACCTTCTCGGTCTCTGTTAATGGCCGCTTGCCTAGTTCGTGACTGTGACGTGGTTTCTTCCTCTTATTCTCCGCAACGATCATCTGTGTCGTCTGCATTACCGCCTTTACAAAAAATTGAACGGCTTCACCGGAGGATGACGAACACCACAAAGATGAAGAAGACATTTGATCTTTTTTGGAGAGTTTAAGATTTTTTGAAGAGTGTGGGTAAGTATATTTTTAAAAAGTGAGAGGTTTAATTGGTTTATATAATAAAGAAAAATGATTTTTTTTTTAAATAACCGTTATCCAACTGCGTGATTGCTGCAACAGGCTCGTCCCCTTCGTCTCTTGGCCAACGGAATTGACGTGACAGGCCCCTAGGATGTGGTGATGTCGGGCCTTGACAGGTTGGGGACGAACCCCACACCGACCAGCCTTATTAAACCTATCTCGACTATACTCAATGTCTTATGTAGTTTACACGCCAAAACAATACCATTAATTATATATTTATTTATTTCTTTTAAAAGGTAAACGGGAAGAATCCAAAATACGAAAGAAGCCAAAATCATGCTGCAATATTAAGACAGACATTTACACAGTTGACACTCGCCACAACACATCTTTATCTCCTTTCTCTATTTCCGGCCGTACTGCCACGTGACCACCCTCTTCTTCTCACGTGGACACCATTCATGACCACCTATGCACTAAACTACAAATTCTTACACTTCCGTTTTGCTTCCTTTGGTTTGGTCACTTTAACGGTTTTGCTCCAAACCTTTAAAAATAGCCATTTTACTCCTTGATGTTTCGGTTTTTTTGCCAGTTTGCTCCCCGCCTCTAACTCCATCCAAATTGTTTGTGTTTCTATTTTGCTCCCCGCAGGGAGCAAACTGGCAACAAAACCAAAACATCAAGGAGTAAAATGGCTATTTTTAAAGGTTAGGGGCAAAACAGTTAAAGTGACCAAACCACATGGAGCAAAATGAAAGTTTACTCTAAGAAAATTACAAAACTTATCATTGACTAAAACCATAGAATTGGGAGCGACTCATCATGCATGAGATGCGTCTTTGGATATCCCTTCGTATTTATGTTTCTGAATGTACATGGGATACATCTGGAATGGGACACGTCTGGGCCCAACTGCAACATTTGAAACGCCACATATCCATTTTTATTGAGTGTTTGAGATTTCCGACAGAGGGTCGAAAACGTATATACCAAAAAATTTCTATAGAACCAGGGGTCGAAAACGTACATACCCAAAAATTCTATAAGAAAACCACATATATTACACTACTGAGGGAAAAGTTTGGGGGGTCGGGCACCCCTCCCCCGGCCCCTTCTAACCTGCGCCAATGTGCATATAGACGCTTTAGGTGCTTGAGAGGTCGTTCCAAAAACGTATAAGATAGGCTTTTTTTTCAAAATTATAGTGGTCAACGACTATTTTTCATAATTTTTCCAAATTTAAATTAAACTAGATGTAACAACCCGCGCGTTGCGGCGGGAGGCACAAGGAGTTTCATCGGTATCCTATTATGTTCATTACGGTACTCGCAAGAAAAAAAAAACATAACGGTATCCTGTTATGGTCATTACGATACTTAAAAAAACATGACGTTAATAAAAGAGAAACCTCAAAGTTAAACACAACAAAACCGCAAAGATAACCAAACGGAGACGTCAACAATAGAAAGCTTTCTTGAAACCCATTTTTAGTTAAAAACATACTTCATATTTGAAGAATACTATCTGCCTGAAAAACATTACCAGCTCCATCTTAGGTTTATTCACATTTCTTGATCCAATCCAGCATGATGAAGTAATTGTTTTCTTTAAAAAAACCCCCATTTTAAGTCTCATTTTGAAGCCGTATACTTGTAGACAAGAGACGCGTTCTTCTGAAGCAACGATTGTTTGATGAGCTCATGCCCACAATCTAATGCTCCCAAATCAACTCCATTCTTGTATTCTTCCTAATAAGACATCAAAATTTACACCCAAACGAACCAAACTAACATTTTCGTCGAGAATAAAAAGTATAAAACAATAGGGGTACCTGACATATGCAGCAATCTTCGGCATCTAGGTCAACCGATACACTCGCGTACGTTTTCTGATTCAGGTGTTTATAATTGTATTCTTCAGTCAACCCAGTGTTCACGTTACCAATCCGCTCTTCCAATGCCAACAGCTCCTGAACAAACATTAGAATTTATATTATATCTATTTTCATAGGTGCGCCATTTTAGTATTAGAATATATATCCATGTATAATCTCATGTATTATAGTATAGTCGATAAAAAAATATTATAAATTAAGTTATTCATACATACCCTCTTTGACTTTGACAACTACATATTATGGTTACTTTAGCCGTCTATCCATAAGTGGCTGCAAATCAGACATGGGTTCCTAGCACAAGTGCGTCACCCTTGAAGTGACCCGTTATGACCTAAATTCGTCCTGATTCGTTACCCCACCCGGCTCAGCCTGTCAGTTTTGCTAGGTATAGTGAATATGAAGCAAAAATTAAGTTAAAAGAATCATGTGCATATTTAAAAACCAACTACTATTTAGAACCTACATATACATATTTCAAAAAATCTATCACATGGTCATTCTAAACCATCTCAAATATGGATTACCTAGATAAATCCAAGATTAACCATTTTTTTAAGCCACCAACTTTTTTAGAACATACATACACACACACATATATATATATATATATATATATATATTAAAAAGTGAAAAACGAATATTGTATGCAAATCTATGCACATATGCTATTTAACTTTTAAAAAACAAAGAAACCAAAACTTTATGAACCTTGTAGATTTTATTGCACTGCTACTGGAAGTTGTGCTCTCTGTGCCTTCTGTATCCTACACATAATTAGGCTAATGACCTAAACTCATGAAACCAAAAACTCCTAAAAGGTGTACAAAAGTTACCTTGTGGCCTCGGATTTAGACTCGCTTCCTTCTGGTTGGCCTGGATCTAGAAGATAGCAAACTTCATACAAACAAAATCATAGTAAGAGCACCGATTAAAATAACATTTATTTTTTTTGTTTTTTGTTTTTTTAGTACATAATTCAAAAATCTACTTGTTTTTAATAGCATAAAAGGCAAATAAACAGTAACACGCCTCTCTTCTTATGTTCAATCCATCATCATCTAACCAAAAGGTTACCATTGTTAAATAGCTCCCATCCATCATCATCTAAAGGCCCCTTAAGTTCATCATCACCCTTTTTTTCTTCACCATTGGTAGAATTCCCACTTTCTATATGAGGAGACTTGGGTTATCCATCTAGCCTTGAACTCTTGTCAAGAACCCCATAAGAATCACCATGTTCTGAATCCGAACTCTTCTTTGGAGTCTTATGTGTCTCTGTCTCATGCTCGAAAGGTGGTGTGGTGATCCTGAAAGATGAATTTGGGGAGCCTATGATTGATGATGTTTTGCTAGAAAAGAGTGGTCGCGATAGTGGGATTCACTTAAGGGTCAAATGAGTAAAAAGAAAAAATATTACTCATAAGAATAACCGAGACTTAGTGTAAAATATCAATCACATGGCCACGATCCGTGAGGATTTCTTGCAACTAAAATACAAATTAAAAGAATTCATAACCTGGAAAATTAAAATAATTGGTTTTTATGCATAACAAAGGACTTAATGTCACATAGCTTAGAATTTTCCTCTGCTTCTAGCTTCAGTTTCTTAGACTCTTCAACCACTTTTTCCATTTGGCATTCTTGGTACAAAAGAGCTTCTCTAGCATACCGTCGTTGTTCTAACTTTTTGCCGTCTGCTGCTTCGATTTCTTCTAAAGCAGCAACCATTCTAATCTAACGCTTTACGAATTATGCATCTAAAAAAAGTAAAGACGAAGAGATATAATTATCAGATGATAAAAATATGTGTTGAGATACACACAACTGACAAAATTACAAATCTATGCACCATGTTTTAGTATATATCCAAATGCATTTTTCAAGTGGTCCACGATAAAAGATATCATTTTCATACTCTAGGTCAATTTATTAAGAAAGTAAAATTGTTATAGTGAAACAATTGTAGATGTAATGCATGCATGTTGGCTGAAACAAAAACAGAGCAACATGCTGAAATATGTGTATGACAGACTACAAGCTAGCAACCAGAAAACTAACGTCATAATTCATAAATAGCATAGCGCCACCCGAATTTGTTTAAACATGTTTCCATTTTCAGATCTCCAAATTCCACAAGCGTAAATTGATATTCTTCAACTCAAACTGTTTTCTAGATTCTTTCTAATACAACAAAAGAAGATCCACTTGCACTTGCAATAAACTTTAAAGCGTGAGGTGCTTCGGTTTGGTTTTCCCCAAAGTATGAGTGATAAAACCTCTTATGCTAATACATTAAAATAAACAACATTAAGCCATAACTATAAGCCCTTATTTCACTAATCACAAACAGCATTAACCTCATAATAATCATCAACCAAGTCAAGTAAACCCTAAAATGTAAATCAAAAGTTAAAAACCTAATCTAAACAACATTAAGCCATAGCTATAAGCCCTTACCAACAGAGAAGACCACCCACATTCAACCAAAAGCAAAAAAATGCCATTAAACAGCAAACAAATAGCCAAAAACCTGCAAATACAAAATAAGCAAACCAAATTAAAAACTAACGGTGGCAGAAATTCAAACATAAAAACCTTCTTTATACATACGGACACTAAAAAGCCCAAAATTTAACATGCATTTCACAATCCAAAAAAAAATCTCTAAACAGCCATCGACAACAATCCCAATCCATAAAACCAACGATAAAATAAGAAAAGGAAAAACATTACCTACACCAATTCTGAATGATAACAAATCAAGAATCGTATAAAATAACCCAATAAACAAACCTGCTTAAAAAACAAAAACATCTGACATAAAAATAACAATAACAACAGCAACAAATGCAAACTTACCAGACATAATCTAGGTTAAGAAGAACAACAATTGAGCCTAAACCCTAAAGAAGTAGAAGTCCAGAAAACCTAATCGAAGAAACAAAAAAAACGTCATCCGACGTGGAGAAGATCCTAAGAAATTGCATCTCTCTTCTTTTTCCGTTCTCCCACTTGTTCATCTCTCTAGGTTTCAAGAAAAAGACTGAAATTAAGTGGGGAGAATAGGGGTAGACGACGGCGAGAAACGAAGCTGTAGCGACGGTGAGGGATCGTCACCAGCATTGGATTCCTTACTTGAGGTCTAGTAGGTTGTGACCGAATCCGGCTGCTCACCGTTGGGTTGCCGGCTTCCTCTCTCGTACATAGCTTTCTCTCTCTCTCTAAGTCTAATATTTGTAATTTTGTTATTGTTGTTTGGAGTAAAAAGATAACACGTGTACCACAAGAGAGAGATCAGATGAACACGCGGCAAAAAGATAAAATCTGTACCCACAAATTTACAAAAATGTACAACTCATTTATTGCATAAAACACAGGTTAAGCCAAACTTACAACAAGTTATTGCCTATACATGTTGCAAAATTATAGTAGATAATTTCACATCGATCTTCCAATCTTTGATGATATCTATAACAAGTTTTGTATTCTTGTTAACCCAGTCACCTAAAAAAGTGCAACAATTTTGCCTTTATGTCTTTGCTGGCACATTCATGTTGACGCGTATGAAGCCACCTCAACACATGTCAATATGCATGTACGGATTCACCCTCCCACTCGCCACCTCAACTGATGATCCACTAAACCCACTACCCACTGAGTGTATAAATGGCCATACATGATGTTTCTAAGGTCAAACAATCTAAACAATCAAAGTTGACTAGAAAAAATGGCGGTAAAAGGGAAAATATGTTTTGTTTTCATGTTGTTTGTAGCTATCCTTCTTGTTTCTGCTACTCTGAGTCTTGGTTCAGACGAACTGGGCTCGAAATACGGGCCCGGTTCAACTGAACCCGACTCAGATTACTACGCTTGTAAGCTTAAGTGTGTGAAAATGAGCGGTGGAGTAGATGAGAAGCTAAAGTGTAGAAACGAATGTGAGGAGAAGCAAATGCAGAAGGAGAGAGGGAAGGGTTCGGGTGAAACGGACCCGGAATATAGGGGTTGTAAGGCGGAGTGTGAAAAGATACCGGGTGCGGTTGAGATTGAGAGGCTAAGGTGTAAGAAGGGGTGTGAAGATTACCATGATGAGAAGCAGAAGAGGGAGAGAGGAGGCGGTCAAGGACGAGGTGGTGGCGGTCAGTACGACATCGTTTTCGCTGAGGAAACGCAAGGCTTGAGGAAGATGGTGGGAGAGTGCCACCAAAGTTGCCAGGTAATGAGAAACAGTCGTGTTTATTAGTTTGTTTCTATAAAAAAACCAACATACTTTCATATATGAAAGTTGGGTATAATAAAAACCAACATACTTTCATATATGAAAGTTGGGTCGATTATACCCGCACCCCTTGCTTGTTAACACACCCCCTCCCTCAGATATATATATATATATATAGTGGTTGGTAACGTACGATGCGTACGCTGTGAATATATAACATGCGATTTTGTTCTTTTAATCAACTTGCGATTTTGTTCTTTTTTTCAACATGCGATTTTGTTATTTTTTTTCAACATGCGATTTGTTAATTTTTCCAACATGCGATTGTTTTCTTTTTACTCATGCGAATTTATCCCCTATCCAAAAATTGCATGTTGTAATTACAAAATTCGCATGTTATATATTCACCGCATACGCAACGTACGTTTAGTCCAATGGTACAATACACTCTCTCTCTATATATGTAGAGAATCCCCTTACATGTATGTATGTATGTCAAATCATAGTCCCCTGAATTTTAAATAGTCGTTTCCACATTGTTGAATGTTTGATTGATGATGTGAAACGATATGAGATTAAAAAGTGAGACGATTGGTAAAGAATGGCCCTATGAAAAACCCTTCAATCTCATTCAAGTAGTAGGATATGAAGGTGACTAAACTTATTTAAAATATATTTATTTTTAAAAAAACCAACTATACTTTTTATAGTATATGCAATTGTTCAGCCCCAGGGGACATGGTTTTTTCTTTGTTAGATTAGAGTGTGCAATTCAGAAAGGGGTGACGGTGTAGCTTGTTGCACGTCTACCTTCTGTTATGCAATTGTTCAACCCCAGAGGCAGGGTTTTGACTTTGGTAGACTAGAATTTGCAATTCAGAGAGAGGAGACGGGCAGTTCTGTTTTGATTAACTTGGCAAAAGTAATATAAAAGTATTATAAATTTATGTTAAAAAATAGTATATGAAAAAAAAATCATTAAACCTAGTTCAACTATTTAATTAAGGTTACTAACTGGTTTTGATTTATTTGCCATGTGTAATAAAAAGTCTTATTTTTATATGAAAAAAAACCTTCCATCTAGTTCAACTTTATATTAATAATTAATAAACTAGATTAAAATACAGGGAAAATCATGAAATTAAACATTGACCAACCCATTTCGCTAAAATGAACATGTGAGGCGTCTGAAACCATGTAGCCAATTGAAAGTTAGTTGACACGTGGCACGTTTTCGTGGCAAGTTTTCGAGGTAGCGTCGAATACCCGCTTTGGCGCCGCAATTCGTGTTGTAGCGTCTAAGCTTGAAACGGCTAGGATCAAACGCTACAACACGCCAAAGCGGTTGTTAGACGCTTGCTCATAACCGTGCCACGTGTCAACGTTTAATTGGCTAAATCGTTTTTTACCTGAGATGTCTACGTAATTAGTTTTTAATAATTTTGTATAAATTGTGGTAGTTCTCTAATAACATTAACTAACTATATTTCTTTGTCAACAGGGGAGCCAAGGAGAACAACAACATCCCCAATGCTTCCAATCATGCATCCAGAAACGCCTCCAAGAGCAAGGAAGGCGTCAAACCGGCGACACTAGGCGGCCCGAAACCACCCCGAGAACTGATAAACCATACCGCCAACAGTCCAACAATCCGTATGTGTTCGAAGACCACCATTTCACCGCTCGACTAGAAACCGAGCACGGCAACCTTAGGGTTCTTCAAAAGTTCACTGACCGATCCGAACTTTTCAACGGCATCGAGAAATACCGCGCTGCATTTCTCGAAGCCGAACCTCAAACGTTCGTTGTACCGAACCATTGGGACGCCGATGTTCTTGCTTTCGTAGCAAACGGTATCATTTTCTCGCTACATGTTAAAAAAAATAAAGTTAGTTTCATAATATATATCGAATTGTTTAACGCGTTTTGATATAATTTGTAGGTCAGGGAACGATTACTTTGATCGAAGGCGATTCGAGACAAAGCCATAACATTAAGCGCGGAGATCTCTTCCACGTACCCGCGGGAATCACCGCGTATCTAATCAACACCGACAACAACGAACGCCTTGTTTTGGCGAAGATTCTACATTCGGTCTCCGTCCCCGGTGACTTGCAGGTGAAGTACTAATAACCAATTCGATACAATCGAATTCGATAGTTTTTATGCTAAGTTTCTAATTAAATCTCCGGTTTCAGCTCTTTAGCGTAGGAGGTGGTGACGCAGAGTCATCGTACTACAACGCGTTCAGCATCGAAGTTCTTGAAGCTGCATTTGGTGTAAGCTTCAACAATTTTTAGTAAATAGATTGATGAAGTAATTAATTTAATTTCGAGTGTCTTAACGACTTCGAATTGTTGTAGGTTGATCGTGAATCGGCCCATAAAATGGTCGGGCAGCAGAAGCTACAACAAGGGATGTTCAAGAAGGTTACTGAAGAGCAAATTAGATCGTTGTCCGGAGAAGATAAAAGTCGCGGATGGCCTTTTGGCGACAAAAAAGGAAAGGGAAGGGGTACGTATAGTATCTACAAGAACGAACCATCTGTGGCGAACGAGAACGGTATCCTCCACGAGGTTGATTCCAAAGATTTCCCTGATCTTCGAGATATCAACGTAGCCTTTTCGCTCTTCAACATAACCCAGGTGCGTTTTTTTACCTGTTGGTAAATCCAGTGCACGAGGCTCCTGCATGCAGGGGCGGACCCAGGTTGATGACTAGGTGGGCGGGCGCATCCTTTGAAAAAAATTAGTGTATTTTTTAAGAAAAAACCCGATCACACCCCTTGAAAATATGGTTGAACCTCTCATCCACACCCCTAGAAAATAATTTCCGGGTCCGCCACTTCCTGCATGGACAGGGTGAGGGGTGTCGGGCAAACATGGACTATTTTTCACCGTTTTTGTCGTAAGAACAATCGATTTAAACGGAGATTAAATACTTTTGTAGGGATCTATGGCGGGACCGTTCTACAACACCAAGGCGACAATGGTTCTAATGGTGTCGAATGGTGGAGGTCGGTTTGAAATGGCGTGTCCTCATTTGGCCGAGCAAGGCTCCCGAGGCGGTCAAATTAACCCACGTTACGAGCAAGTGAGCTCGGAGCTAAGACGTGGAACGGTAGTTGTAATTCCCGCGGGTCATCCTGTGGTGATTGAAGCATCCAATGAGCAGAATCTTGAAGTGATCGGTTTCGGGTTGAATTCGGATGAGAACGAGTGGTTCCCGCTAACGGGGCGGGACAATATTTTGAGTCAATGGGAGGATGAGGCGTTGGAGTTGACGTTTGGTTTTCCGGCTAGCGAGTTGCAAAGTGTGATTCAGAAGCAGAACAAGAAGCTTTTCTTTAAGGCTCCGGAGAGGAGTGGTCGTGTGTTTGCTTGAAATGGCGGATCGTGGCGGTCCGCGGTGGTTGTTGAGGGTGTTAATGTTGTAATAAGTGTTAGATGTGGCTGTTTATGGTGGTGGTGTTAACGTTGTAGGCTTGTAGCTAGTTTGAATGAATATGCTAACATGTTGAAATAAATAAAACTTGGCTCTTTACATCTACACAAGAACTAGAACAACTTTTGAGGGTTATTTATTTATTTATATAAAATTATAAATAATTATACTTTACTACTCATTTCTAATATCTAAATTTTAAAATCAGTAGCTCAACATGCAGCTCGAGTGTCACTCATCCAGCTTAATAGTAAGCAACTTGTTGCCCGTCTACCTTCTGTTTTGATTAACTTGGCAAAAGTAATATAAAAGTATTATAAATTTATGTTAAAAAATAGTATATGAAAAAAAATCATTAAACCTAGTTCAACTATTTAATTAAGGTTTACTAACTGGTTTTGATTTATTTGCCATGTGTAATAAAAAGTCTTATTTTTATATGAAAAAAAAAAAACCCTTCCATCTAGTTCAACTTTATATTAATAAACTAGATTAAAATACAGGGAAAATCATGAAATTAAACATTGACCAACCCATTTCGCTAAAATGAACATGTGAGGCGTCTGAAACCATGTAGCCAATTGAAAGTTAGTTGACACGTGGCACGTTTTCGTGGCAAGTTTTCGAGGTAGCGTCGAATACCCGCTTTGGCGCCGCAATTCGTGTTGTAGCGTCTAAGCTTGAAACGGCTAGGATCAAACGCTACAACACGCCAAAGCGGTTGTTAGACGCTTGCTCATAACCGTGCCACGTGTCAACGTTTAATTGGCTAAATCGTTTTTTACCTGAGATGTCTACGTAATTAGTTTTTAATGATTTTGTATAAATTGTGGTAGTTTTCTAATAACATTAACTAACTATATTTCTTTGTCAACAGGGGAGCCAAGGAGAACAACAACATCCCCAATGCTTCCAATCATGCATACAGAAACGCCTCCAAGAGCAAGGAAGGCGTCAAACCGGCGACAGGCACGAAACCACACGGAGAACCGATAAACCATACCACCAACAGTCCAACAATCCTTACGTGTTCGAAGACCACCATTTCACCGCTCGACTAGAAACCGAACATGGTAACCTTAGGGTTCTTCAAAAGTTCACTGACCGATCCGAGCTTTTCAATGGCATCGAGAAATACCGCGCTGCATTTCTCGAAGTCGAACCTCAAACGTTCGTTGTACCAAACCATTGGGACGCGGATGTTCTTGCTTTCGTAGCAAACGGTATCGATTTCTCACTACATGTTAAAAAAATAAAGTTAGTTTCATAATATATATCGAATTGTTTAACGCGTTTTGATATAATTTGTAGGTCAGGGAACGATTACTTTGATCGAAGGCGATTCGCGACAAAGCCATAATATTAAGCGCGGAGATCTCTTCCACGTACCCGCGGGAATCACCGCATATCTAATCAACACCGACAACAACGAACGCCTTGTTTTGGCGAAGATTCTACATTCGGTCTCCGTCCCCGGTGACTTGCAGGTGAAGTACTAATAACCAATTTGAATACAATCGAATTCGATAGTTTTTATGCTAAGTTTCTAATTAAATCTCCGGTTTCAGCTCTTTAGCGTTGGAGGTGGCGACGCGGAGTCATCGTACTACAACGCGTTCAGTATCGAAGTTCTTGAAGCTGCATTTGGTGTAAGCTTCAACAATTTTTAGTAAATAGATTGATGAAGTAATTAATTTAGTTTCGAGTGTTGTAACGACTTCGAATTGTTGTAGGTTGATCGCGAATCGGCCCATAAAATGGTCGGGCAGCAGAAGCTACAACAAGGGATGTTCAAGAAGGTTACCGAAGAGCAAATTAGATCGTTGTCCGGAGAAGATAAAAGCAGCCGATGGCCTTTTGGCGACCGAAAAGGAAAGGGAAGGGGTACGCATAGTATCTACAAGAACGAACCGTCTGTGGCTAACGAGAACGGTATCCTTCACGAGGTTGATTCCAAAGATTTCCCCGATCTCCGAGATATCAATGTCGCCTTTTCACTCTTCAACATAACTCAGGTGCGTTTTTTTACCTGTTGGCAAACCCAGTGCACGAGGTTCCTGCATGCAGGGGCGGACCCAAGTTGATGACTGGGTGGGCGGGCGCACCACTTGAAAAAAAATTAGTGTATTTTTTAGACAAAAAACCCGATCGCACCCTTTGAAAATACGGTTAAACCCCTCATCCACACCCTCTAGAAAATAATTTTCGGGTCACCCACACCCTGCATGGATAGGGTGTGGGGTGTCGGGCAAACATGGACCATTTTTGTCGTAAGAACAATCGATTTAAACGGAGATTAAATACTTTTGTAGGGATCTATGGCGGGACCCTTCTACAACACCAAGGCGACAATGGTTCTAATGGTGTCGAATGGTGGAGGTCGGTTTGAAATGGCATGTCCTCATTTGGCCGAGAAAGGCACCCGAGGCGGTCAAATTAACCCACGTTACGAGCAAGTGAGCTCGGAGCTAAGACGTGGAACGGTTGTTGTAATTCCCGCGGGTCATCCTGCGGTGATTGAAGCATCCAATGAGCAGAATCTTGAAGTGATCGGTTTCGGGTTGAATTCGGATGAGAACGAGTGGTTCCCGCTCACGGGGCGGGACAATATTTTGAGTCAATGGGAGGATGAGGCGTTGGAGCTGACGTTTGGCTTTCCGGCTAGCGAGTTGCAAAGTGTGATTCAGAAGCAGAACAAGAAGCTTTTCTTTAAGGCTCCGGTGAGGAGTGGTCGTGCGTTTGCTTGAAGTGGCGGATCGTGGCGGTCTGCGGTGGTTGTTGAGGGTGTTAATGTTGTAATAAGTGTTAGATGGTGGCTGTTTATGGTGGTGGTGTTAACGTTGTAGGCTTGTAGCTAGTTTGAATGAATGTGCTAACATGTTGAAATAAATAAAACTTGGCTCTTTCCATCTACACAAGAACTAGAACAACTTTTGAGGGTTATTTATTTATTTAGTTATATAAAATTATAAATAATTATACTTTCCTACTCATTTCTAATATCTAAATTTTAAAATCAGTAGCTCAACATGCAGCTCGAGTGTCACACATCCAGCTTTTTTTTTTGGAAGGTGAGTGCCTTAGCGGTGAAACCAAACGATGCACTACCAATCGACCCGAGTTCGAGCCCCGGAAGCCTCAACGCGGCGGATTATATTGTCCCCCATAGTGCGAGAGGGGTGACTCGAACCCGGAACAACCCCGGGCGGGAACCCCACATAAGTGGGTAAACCCTCCCCCCCTCAGGATCGAACCCATGACCTCTCAGTCAAGTTTCCGAACCCTCATTGGGGTGGCCAATTGAGCTAGCTCTCTTGGTTGTCACACATCCAGCTTAATAGTAAACAACCGAAACATAATTTAAAATGCACATAAGAATATACTCTTGCATCAATCACTCACAATCAGGGCGGAGCTTTTAAGGACAAAGCGGTGTACCCGTCTCTGCCAATGTTTTGGTTACTAATGTAATTTTTCGTAGGTATGCAATTTTTAAAATTTTCATTATCTGTATCGGTTGATACCGAACTTATCCTTACATCATCCTTCATCGAATATAGTAGCTTCTTCGACCTTTTATTTATGAAAGAAAAACAAGAAGAATCCAAAGGAAGAAAAAAACAAAATCATGGCAGCTGGTAGTATCTACACTCCGCCGCAAAATATCTTTGTCCCCTTTCTCGATTTTGGCCGTATTGCCACGTGATAATCCTCTTCTTCTCACGTGGATATCATTGATGACCACTAGAGTGCACTAAAGTACAAATCCAACATATAACTTATTTCATGATAAACCGAAATAAGGTATGTAGTGGATATCTATAAGGCTGGAGGGTGATATCTATAAGGCTGGAGGGTGTGGGGGCGCCACCCTCGTCAGCTGGACACCTATAGCGCCCTAAGGCGCTATCAAACCACACCCCAGGCGTTATGGCGGGGCGCCATTGAAGGCTCGCCACCATGGTAACGAGCTCGAAAGGGCTTTATCAGGTGGGGCCCATGTAAATTCACCAATGAAATCTTTTTTTTTATTTTTTTTATTTTTATTAATAGGGGGCTCCATCCACACCATGTAAATTAAAGGGGGCTCCATAGGTGAGGTGAATCCTAGGTGGCGCTGACGTGGACTTGATAAAGCCCCATGGGGCTCCAACCACACCCTATAGCCTAACATATTTGGGGTTAATTAGCATGTTATATCGTATTTTGTTTAAATTTGAAAGAGTAAAATGCACGGATAGTCCCTGTGGTTTTGCAAAGTTTCAGCTATAGTCCCCAGATTTTGGAAATTACACTCATAGTCCCTGTGGTTTGACACTTTGTTACGCTGATAGTCCCTGGAGTGGATGTGGGTTAGTTTTCTCAGTTAAGTTGATGTGAAATGACTATAATACCCTTAAACTCAGATCTATACACACGCACACCCAACCAGACTCCTCATTTCTGCTCCTTCTTCAAGATTAGAGAAACCCTAAACATCTTCACCACCATAACCAATAACCCCTTCATCTCTCCCCTGGTTCTTTCACCTCCTTCATCGCTGATACCCCCAGTTGTTATCCTGGCCACACATGACCCAACCACCTCCTTCATCGCTGATACCCCCCCCCCCCCCCCCATCTGCTCGATTGAACGACGGCGGCAGACGAAGAGCGACGACGGCTGTGCCGTCGTCGTCTGCGGTGGCTCTGGTTCCGGCGAGGACCCCTGGTCCGAAGAAAGAGGAGAGAGAGTACTGTAGAGAGAGAGAGAGAGAGAAGGATGACAGCGGCGCCGCCGCTGTCGGCGGCGGTAGTAGACACCGGCTCAGTTCAGTTGCTGATAATCGGTTCAGGTCTCGTTTGTTTAAATTCCGATTCAATTTTTGTTTCAGTTTTTGTTTTCGGTTCAGGTCATCGGAGCCCCGGCCCGACTGAGTTCAGTTGCTCGACTGTTTCCTTTCTTTTGGTATTGATGCCGATGATGATGATGGGCGGGTTCTGTTTGTCCGGCGACTGTGGTGCCGGTGATGGCGATACTGGGAACAGTTTAGTGTGGTTCGGTTTACTGGGTCCAGATCTGTGTTGGTTGATTTGGGGATGGGTGGTTGATGGTGGAGGCGGGTATGGGTTTAGGAGGCGGAGGTGTGGTGGTGGAAGGGGATGGCGGTGGTGGGGAGTGGTGATGGCGGCAGGGGAGGTGACGGTGGTGGTGGTTTTTAGTGAGAGCGAGAGAGAGAGCGCGTAGAAAGAGTCTGTTGAATGATGATGATGTTGATGAATATAATAAAAGCAAGGGTAATTTTGTAATTTCACATGGACTTAACTGAGAAAACTAACCCACATCCACTCCAGGGACTATCAGCGTAACAAAGTGTCAAACCACAGGGACTATGAGTGTAATTTCCAAAATCTGGGGACTATAGCTGAAACTTTGCAAAACCACAGGGACTATCCGTGCATTTTACTCAATTTGAAAGTTATTTTGTATTTGGTTGAACTTGAATTTGGTTTGTGATGTATTAGATATTTATATTAAACTTATTTTAGATATATTCTTTTCAATAATTGAATGGTATTTAAGCTTTTGAAATTTGAAAGCTAGGTATTAAATGCAGGGGTGGATATAGCCTTTGAACAGGGGTAGCGATGCTCCGGCGGCAATGTAAATTTTGAAAAAAATTACCTTTTTTCGATTTTGCTACCCTTATAAAAAAGAAAATTTTGAAATATTAACTTTTTTTCTAGATCCGTCACTGATTAACTGTTCTTACTAAATTTGAGTCTAACCAAGCCGAACCTAGCCAGCTCGGTTAAAAACCAAGCCGAGCTCAAGCTTAAATTTCCAGTTTAGATTCAAATGAGAGCCAAGCCGAGCCGGCTTGGTTTATAATTAAGCCGAACCCGAGCTTACCCTGACTCAGTGGCGAAACTTGAGACTTCCAGCCGGCTTGGTGTATACCTAAAAATTTCTATACGAAAACCACATATATTACACTACTGAGCAAAAAGTTCGGAAGCCCCCCCTTTCTAACCTACGCCAATACCCTAACTTGACTAAGTTCGATTCGATTCATGAACAACCTTAGAATAAATTTAAATCCGAAGTGGAAGCGATAAACACCATATATCTTGTTTCCTGACACTTTAATGTTGACACGTATGAAGCCACTTCAACACATGTCAATATGCATGTACGGATTCACCCTCTCACTCGCCACCTCAGTTGATGATCCACTAATGACTAAACCCACTTTCGAGCAACTATATAAACACCCATGCATAGTGGTTCTAAAGTCAAACAATCAAAGTTGACCATAGAGAAAAATGGGGTTTAAAGCAAAAATATGTGTTGGTTTTTGTTTGTTTGTAGCCACACTTCTCATTTCTGCTACCATAACTCTTGGTTCAAGTGAAAGTAACCAAGAAATGATGATTTGCAAGATGAAGTGTGAGCAAACCATTGGTATTGATCAAGAAGATGAGAAGCCAAGGTGCATCAAGAGTTGCGAAATGTACCATAAGGAGAAGGGAAAGTGGGAGAGAGAAGACGATCGCGGTCGAAGCGGCGACACTAGCGGGTCGGAAAGAGGTTGGGGAAACGAAAAACAACAACGGTATTCCGACAATCCATATGTTTTTGAAGACCAACATTTCACTGCTCGGTTAGAAACCGAGCAGGGTAATGTTAGGTTTCTTCATAAATTTAGTGACCGGTCTGAGCTTTTTAACGGTATTGAGAAATACCGTGTTGCATTTGTTGAAGTAGAACCTCAAACTTTCGTAGTGCCGAACTATTGGGATGCCGAAGCTTTGATTTTCGTTGCAAATGGTATCGATTTCTATCTATTTACTATATAACAATTAGCAGCAAAATAATATACGTTTTTAACCCATTTAAATTTTTACTACTTTAATTTTTTTAACAAATATACATCAGCTTTTTCAAAGAGTGAATATGCAGTGGCGTTTACCTTTTTTTCCCACATTTTGCTATAAACGAACTCTTTTGAAAACTGAGTTATATTCAAAATAGAGTTTTTTTTCGATATTTTGCTATATACCTTTATCTTTTGGTTACTATAGGGAGCACCAATATTGTAACAAACCAAATTGATACAAAACAGAATGAGTAAAGTTCACGTATAAAGTGACTTATGGTACAAAACATACGAAAGGCATGAAAAGGACAAAAAAAAAAAAAACGCGGTGGCATTTTCGTAACTATTTGCTCGTATGGTAATTATCAAAATTACTCTAAAAATGATCTTATAAAGTAATTTTGATCTTGTAGGGTGGTTATCAAAATAACTCTATAAGAGGTGTAATTTTTATCTTGTATAGTAATATTATCAAAATTACTCTACAATTATATCAAAATTACTCTGCGTCAAAATTACTCTATAAGTGTACAAAATTACCCTGTTAAGTTTATCAAACAACATACAATTCCAAATTACTCTACAAAATCATTTGTAGAGTAATTATGATACTCTACAAAATTACCTTACAATATCAAAATTACCATACAAGACTAAAATTACTATACAAGATCATTTATAAAAAGTAACTATGATACTCTACAAGATCAAAATTACCCTACAAGATCATATTTATAGTAATTTTAATAATTACTCTACGAGTAAATAACTACGAAAATGTAACCGCGTTTTTTTACATTTTCACCATATTCGTACGTTTTGTATGATAAGGATATTTGTATTTGATATTTTGTCAAACTAAATACCGCGTTTTTTTTACATTTTCATCATATTCATACCTTTTGTATGATAAGGGTATTTGTATTTGATATTTTGTCAAACTAAATTCGTTGCGTGTTTATTTGGGACTATTTTTTTTTAAACTTTTTTGTAAATGAAGTTGTATTCAAATAAAGTTCTTCCTCGTAGTCGTATAGTAAACTATACGAGTAATGGTATGGTACGATTTTTAACCGGTTTTGGTAAATTTGGTAGGCCAGGGAACGATTACTCTGATCGAACGTGATTCGCGACAAAGCCATAACATTAAGCACGGAGACCTATTCCACGTACCCGCCGGAATCACCGTGTATCTAACCAACACCGACAGCAACGAACGACTTGTTTTGGCCAACATACTCCATTCGGTCTCCGTTCCCGGTGACTTGCAGGTGAAATATTAACAACCGATTCGAATACAACCAGATTCGACAGTTTTTTATGCTTAGTTTCTGATTAAATCTCTGGTTCCAGTTCTTCAGCGTCGGAGGTGGCGACCCTGAGTCATCGTTCTACAACGCGTTTAGTCACAAAGTTATTGAAGCTGCATTTAACGTAAGATTGTGTAATGATTTCACTAAAAAGTGGTGCTACGTTAGTGTCGTGGCTCCACTTTTCACTCGCTAAATGTGTTTAATGGTTTCACTGGAGTTTCATTTAAAAAAATATAAGTTGGGGGCGTTTTTGTCCGAATAAATTATTTCCACAATTATTATCGGCCCCACGCCCCCAGGTGTTTCACACCTATTTTGGGGTGATGTGGCTTGAGGCGTTAAACCATTACACTCGGCTAAAGTTACAACTCTTTTTTGTAGACAGATTGAAAAAATTATCGGCTTCTAGTGTTTTAATGACTTCAAATTGTCGTAGGTTGATCGCGAATCGGCCCAGAAGTTGATCGGGCAGCAGAAACAACAACAAGACATTTTCAAGAAAGCAACCAAGGAGCAAATAAGATCGTTGGCCGGAGAAGATAAAGGTCGATTATGGCCCTTTGGTGACCGAAAGGAGAAGAGTAGACATGCTAGTATCTACAAGAACAAACCGTCGGTTGCAAACGAGAACGGAATCCTCCACGAGGTTGATTCCAAAGATTTCCCGGATCTTCGAGATATCAACGTAGCCGTTTCGTTCTTCAACATAACTCGGGTGTGTTTTCTGCCGATACTTTAGATTCCGGTTGAATCGAAATTAGGGGCGTTCATCTGTTCGGGTATCCGTTTGTCGGTTTTGATTTTTTTTTTGGCATAACCGAAAACCGAACCGATTTGAATTAAAATAAATGTCTTGACATAACCGATTTATTAGGTTCGGTTATATAATTAAATCGACTATTCGGTTTATTCAGTTGAATTCAATTCGGTTATCCTAACAAAATAAAAAATTTCGGTTTATTCAGTTTTTAATTTTTTCCCTAACCCAAAACCGATTTATTCAGTTTATTCGTTCCGATTAACCGGTTAGAAACCGAACCAAATAACAGAAAAAGATTTTTGTTCCTTTTTTTACGGATACGTTTTGGTTTTTTATGGTTACGAAATTTACAAGCATTATTTGTGCTACTTTTGTAGGGATCAATGGCAGGACCGTTTTACAACACCAAGGCCACACAGGTTCTGATGATTCCGAACGGTGTCGGTCGGTTCGAAATGGCGTGCCCGCACTTGTCCGAGCAAACCACCCGCACCCACACCGGTGAAATTAACCCGCGTTACGAGCAAGTGAGCTCGGAGCTGAGACATGGAACGGTAGTTGTAATTCCGGCAGGTCATCCAGTGGTAATTGAAGCATCCGGTGAGCAGAATCTTGAAGTGATCGGTTTCGGGTTGAATTCGGATGAGAACGAGTGGTTCCCGCTAGCGGGGAGGGAGAATGTGTTGAGTCAGTGGGAAGATGAGGCGTTGGAGCTGACGTTCGGTTTTCCAGCACAGGAAGTGAAGCGGGTTATACAAAAGCAGAACCAGAAGCTTTTCTTTAAAGGTCCGGCGAGGCGCGGCCGTGCTTCCGGTTAAACCGGTGGCGGTTTGTGGTTTTTGAGAGTAAAAAAGAGTGTTAACGTTGTAGTAAGTGTTGATGAATATGCTAACATGTTGTTAATATATAAATAAAACGTGGCTGTTTCTATGAACACTTGATCTGGAGAATCTTATGATCACAAACTTAAGATACCATGTCTGATATAACGTGACATTCGTTAAAATAAATCTTGTGCCGACCGTGACATATCAAGTTTGATATGCTAATTAATAGCTTTACAAATCCATTTGCAACTCATTGACAGACTAACAGAAAACATGCAACTTATGACTTTTTCAATACCATACTTATTTGATTTATTCTCGTTTAAACTAACCAATGAAGTAAACACAATTTCAAACTACACAAGCCTCAATTCAGAGGGGTCTAAACGAACCAAACGAACTCGAAAAAGGCTTTGTTTTTGTTCATTCGTTAAGGAAAACAATGTGTTTACGAAGGATTCATAAACACTTATTGAACGGGATTTTATTTTCATGTTTGTTCATTAAGAAAATAAATGTATTTATGAACAGTTCACGAACACAAATAAAATCAGTGAAAACAACAGAGGCTAGAGGTGGATGGCGAAAGGAACAGCTGGAACTTGAAGACATAATCATGGAACAAAGGATAGTGTTCGTCAACAAAAGAATATTGAAGAAGGAAAGGATAACAATACATAAACACGCTTATTTTATGTTTTAGGATAATAACATAAACAAAAGTTAAAGAGTATAAAAAGTTTAGATAAAATAAATACAAAACTCTCATAAACAACATAAACCACGAACAAAATTGAACGAACGAGACTTATGTTCATGTTCGTTCATTTAACTAATCGAACGGAATTTCTTGTTCATATTCGTTCATTTCTTAAATCAACTTCCCTCCGAACGGTTCACAAACTATTCGCTGAACGTTCGGTTCGCTTCGCTTAGTCAATTCAAATTAGAATCAATGCAAGTTTAAGAGATGAGTTTCAACATAAGATCATCACCATTCCATAAACACCCAAAAAGACTTCTATCCCATCACTTTAATTCACCATCAAGACTCACAATTTTGTCACTTTCATCACAAAATTAACACATTTGACAAACACCCACAACCAAATCTACTCGACCACTATCATTCACATTCACATTCAAACAACCATAACACTTCTTAGCCAATCTAACACACTCCAACCAATGAACAATCTCCGCATTCGGATCCCTCTCAACAACCACATCCGAAACAGTAAGCTGCACATTCCCTCTATAAACACCAACCTTCCCTCGCACCCGAGCCGAAACCCCAATTTGAATCATGGTTGCAAAACTTTTAGCCACTTCGGCAATTCGTCGAACATCTGGTGGGCATCTGCGAGAGAAATAGGGGGAAGTGAGTTGGTTGAGCCAGAGAACACATGGGATGCATCCGGTGCCATCGTCGACGGTGAATTTGAGGAATCTGTCGGGTTTGTGTTCCCGGAAAGTGACGATACCGAGGGTTTCGGCGCGGGAGAGGAGGTGGCTGCCTTTGTGGATGACGGTGTTTGGGTGGGATGGTGATGGGGTTAGGGATAAGAAGTCGAATGCTAGGAGTTTTACGTGGGTGTCGTGTAGGGATCGCATTGGAGGGTGGGGTGTGGTGGCCGGAAAATAGCGCCGCCGTACACTGTGGAAAGGGTTGGGGGTATGATTTGTTTGAAAAGGTTGGGTTTTTGAATATGTGAAAATTAATCACATATTTAAGGGGTGTTTGGAAATAAAAACATATTTTTTTTTATTTACGTTGTGTTCCCGAGTTAACCGAGCTAACTATATGCTAGATGACGACAAAATAGTGTCCATTGTTTGTTTCATGTTTAGGGATAAAGCAGTGGAAAATTTAAGAAATATTTTATATGTATAACTTATCAAAGTAGGGTATGTGGCGGCTTTTATGGTGGCCACATCCACTTATTGTATGGGTTCGCCAAGTATATATGCTTTTATGGCAGCCACCAGTGGATGTGGCGGCTATCAGCGACAATTGAGCTAGCGGTGGCTAGGGACGGATGGCGACATAGTAGGCGTGGTCGCCCATTTGGACCCGTTTTAAGTTAACAAGTCTTAAACAGTATAACTAAGTAGGCACAAATGGATTCTAGTAGAATAGAGGGGGCAATCTTGACCCAAAGCTTTCCAATTGGGTCAATTTGGGTTACTTTTAAAATTATATGGGTTGGTTTGGGTAAGATATTTTAACTAAATGGGTCACAATGGGTCACTTGAAATTCCATCTTGTTATTTTCGGGTCAAAGCGGGTCGACAACATTAAAGAAATGGGTCGATGTGGGTTAGTGTCTTAAAGAAACGGGGCAGGTTTCGGGTCGGGACGAGTTTCGTACCGTTTCGACCCGTACCGTTTCGACCCGAACCGTTTCGACCCGTACCTTTCGACCCGTACCGTTTCGACGCGAACCGTTTCGACGCGAACCGTTTCGACGCGAACCGTTTCGACGCGTACCGTTTCGACGCGAACCGTTTCGAATGCGTATAGTTTCGATGCGAACCGTTTCGACCCGTACCGTTTCGACGCGAACCGTTTCTACCAGTACCGTTTCGAATCGTACCGTTTCGAATCGAACCGTTTCCGTTTCGACGCGTACCGTTTCGACGCGAACCGTTTCGACCCGTACCGTTTCGACCGTACCTTTTCGACCGATACCGTTTCGACGCGAACAATTATGTTTTGCATATACATACATACACACCGGATGGACCGGTACCGTTTCGACCGTACCGTTTCGACGCGAACCGTTTCGAATCGAACCGTTTCGACCTGCACCGTTTCGACCAGTACCGTTTCGAATCGTACCGTTTCGAATCGTACCGTTTCGACCCGTACCGTTTCGAATCGAACCGTTTCGACGAGAACCGTTTCGACGCTAACAATTATGTTTTGCATATACATACATACACACAGGATGGAAATGTACGCTTTCGTTTCTCACTTCATAATACAGAAACACACTTACACATATGTCTGTATCTATAAAGAAACATATGTAATAATTAATGCAAACTTGGTATTGTAATTGTAAGTCTAGAACTATGACTATCAGATGATGACTGTAACATTTGGTAGTTTGCACTTGAATAAATGCAAAACATAATTGTTGTGTTGTAAAAAAAAAAAAAATTAAATTGACCCGACCCGACCCAACCCGAAACCCGTTCTGACCCGAACCCGTTCCGACCCGAACCCGTTTCAACCCGAACCCGTTCCGACCCGAACCCGTTTTGACCCGAACCAAAACAACCCATTTTTTAATTGACCCGTTTTGACCCGAACCCGTTTCAACCCGAACCCGTTTTGACCCATGACCCGACCCGACCCGTTTGCCAGGTCTATAGTAGAACCAAACGAGTTTATAACCGAACTTTTCTCTCCCTAAATCACTATTCTCAAGAATAAGTC
This sequence comes from Helianthus tuberosus, assembly GCA_030545235.1. NCBI lineage: Eukaryota > Viridiplantae > Streptophyta > Magnoliopsida > Asterales > Asteraceae > Helianthus > Helianthus tuberosus. The sequence continues at coordinate 13,098,455 of CM060435.1, forward strand.
ATAACTGATGTAATATAAAACTAGAAAATAATTATAAGTCAGATTTAGATAATTGTCTTGAGATGATCTTTTACATCTTTTTTTTTAACGTCTAACAAAGCCTGGCCACATGGGTATGTCTATTGGCAAAAGGCCACCCACGCCCGTGATCTTGGACAATGTTGGTGACCCGGCTTGTCACCAATTCCAGAGAAAACCTACCGTCCGAAGGTTCACTCTGATAAAACTCCTAGCTCGTGCATAACATTTTACACCTAAAAGTAGGGGTCAACTGATATAAAGCTTACAAAAGAATTATTTACAATGTAATAAACCTCTTAAATCATTTTATTCATAACACATGCCGCAATTCCCTATAGACGAGGGTGGCGGTAATTAAAATATCAAGGGCCACGACGGCGTCTGCGGATGCAGAAACAACCGGTGGCTTCATCCTCGGGCACCATTCCGCCACCTTTGCTGGTGTCTATCACTTCCAACAACTTCACAACTTCCTCCATTTCCGGCCTCTTATCAGGATTCGCGTCCCAACATTTCTTCAAAATGCTCTCGAAAGAGCTCGGACAACACTTTGGAATGTTTGGCCGTAAATTCTGTACAAAAAGATGCATACCTTTTAATTATAGTATACTTTTTGTTACTTTTATTCATTACGTTATGCATTTCTTTAAAGTGATTCTGCCGGTCTGACCAGTGAACCAGTACAGCTACAGGCTTAATAACCAGTATGGTTTTTTAAACATTCGTTATTGCAAAAATTATTATGGTACCTGATGAACAACTGCAGAAGATACTTCTGCAAAGCTAAGATCGGCATAAGGCATGTCACAACAATATATTTCCCATAAACATATGGCGAAACTATAAACGTCACATTTCCTATTATACGGTTTTCCTTCAAGAACCTAAAACATATGAAAATTTTAGTTATCTTTTCCTCGGCAATGGCGGATAAAAAAACCAAAATCATGTTTAAGGAGCTAACACGAATTTCGGTTTCATACAGAAAGTTGTGAAAACTTCTGTAAATTACAAAAACTGAGAGGTGGTGAATGGTGACTAAACTTGATGAGAATTTTCAACCCCCTTACTAATGAATAAGATTTAGGTTATTCTTTTTTATCACTAACGTGTTAAACGTGAAAAATATTAGCTTGAAAAGAAACATGTCAGATGTATAAAAAGTCGTCCAAAGTGTATTTTAACGCATAAAATCTCATCCTTTTATACGTAAAAAAATACCTTAAAAGAAAAAAAAAAAAAAAATTTGGCCCCACTCAATCAGTCCTTATCCATGTAAAAAAAATACCCGTTATGACTTATTACCTAACCCGTCCATTTCACCACCTTTAGTTACAACGTACCTCTGGTGCCATGTAACCAAGAGTTCCTGTTTCACCTGTCATGTCCTTAGGATTTCGCGCTTCAACACGAGCAACTCCAAAATCAGCGATCTTAAGAGTTCCATTTGCATCTAACAACATATTTTCGGTTTTAACATCTCTGTGAACAATCTTTTTGGAGTGAAGAAAGCTTAATCTAGAAAAACAATGGTGTATTAGTTATAAATTAAACAATACTATGTTGCTAAAAATCAAACTCACCCTCTAGAGAGATCAAGAGCGAGTTGAATGACGACCTTGAAAGATAATTTCTTTCTCGAGTTTTTGATCAAGAATTTCTTGAGCGTCCCCCCTTGAAGATATTCGACTACAACACAACAAGCTCTTTGTGGTACATGATTTTGGCCCTCGTTTGGATCATTGTTTGACGGGATTTTGAGATCCGATGTCCCAACTGAAGCTCCAATGAACTACATAATATTAGATAGAAATGTTCATAACATAAAGGTGACAGATGGGCAGGTAGGGTAACGGGTCAAAACGGGTTCCTTTTAGTATGGTTGAGTTGACCCTCTAATGTTTTTGTCCATTTTATAAGTAGTAATTCGTGAAATACGATTACAGAAACTACTAGTCAAAACGTGTTCACCTTAAAACAAGTTTTTTTTAGTACAACTAGATTCGGGTTGACCCAAATAATATTTCGTACATATATATAGCTAGTTAATACCTTAAATATTAACTAAAAACTATGTTATCACAACAGCAATATAGTAATAATGTAGTGTTTTTAATAAAACGATTTAAGAGGCTGTAACCATTGAGAACACACTTTGACCGGCCCGTTTGACTACTCTTTTTTATTTGACCCGTTACAAAAAAAAAAAAACAAAACAAAACAAAAGCTGGAAATGACCTTGGTGATATTTGGATGATCAAGTCCATGCCAAACAGCAACTTCTTGTTCAAATGATGCTCGAAGAGCTAAAGCCTCGGCAGCAGTAAAACAACCATCGTCGCCCCAATCTAATACCTTAACTGTGAATTCAGTAACTAACTAAAATCAGGATAATTCTATAACAAAATAACAAACGTACCCAGTAAAATCCCAGTCATAACTCCATAAACTTTTTTCTTAACATGTAAAGTACAACGCCCAAATAACATAAGGTGCATGGGCGAAGCTTTTAAGGGGCGGGAGGGGGCGGCCGACCCCCCGAACTTTTCGCTCAGTAGTGGAGAGTATATAGTTTTCGTATAGAAATATTTGGGTATATACGTTTTCGACCCCCCGACTTTATAGAAATTTTTAGGTCCGGTGACTTCCGCCCCCACGGTCGGAAATCTCAAGCTTCGCCACTGATAAGGTGTGACTCGCAGAATCAAAATAGTAACCGAAAAAAGGTACTAAAAATAATAGCACTAAACTAGCATCAAGAAAACTGTATGAAATTAACCTGCAACATCTTGACCATCATAAACACCTTTGTAAACAGTACCATAAGTACCATGAGCAACAACATTCTTTATATCCAGCTTAGTCAAATCAATCTCCCATTCTTCCTGAATTTCTCTCTCCTTTGACCAAATCTTTGCTAAATGTTTATCCAATTGCACATCCCAGTTCTTAAAATCAATCTTATCTGCCCTTAAAAACAGATCATTATCCACATCACCACCCAATTCCGTTGACTTTGAGCCCAATTCCGTTGACTTTGAACCCAATTCCATTGACTTTCTAGGAGATGAACCAAAACCACAAGAATTTGATTCCTTCATATCCATAATAAGATCAGGATGATAATTAATGAAACCCCAGATGAAAAAAAAAAAGATTTTGGGGATTATATAGATTGAAGATGTGAAGAGTTGACCAAAAGTCAAAGTAGTGGTTCTTGAAAAAAAACTAAAAATTTCAAGAATTTGAAGTGGGATTGGATTGAAACTCTTGAATGGGTTGAAAGTTTGAAGCTTTAAAGGGAAAAGTGGATAAATTTTTAATCTTTTTTGAGGAATTTTGTGAATTGAGTGGAAATTTTGAAGCTAATGGAAAAAAAAGGGTGGTGAGGGAATCTTGATGGTGGAGAAGAGAATCTCCGGTGGGTCTTTATTCTTGAGATAAATAGTTGCTTTGCAGGTTGATGATTTCTGAAAAATATAAAAACAACCGGCAAAATTTGAAAAATATAGAACAAGGGAATATATAGATTTTGACTTGTATCATAGCTACAACATTTATTTATTTAGACTTTGTACTTTGACAAATAAGATAATGGGAGCGTAGACAATAGACTTTTAACTAATTTATCTTTTAATTATTACGTTGTAGTTTAATTAAATATAAAATAGAAAAAAAAATGATTGATGCATTGGAGTGGACCCACATGATTTAGCCCTCAAGGGTTTTACTTGTGAAGAAGGGAAAAGGGTGGCGAGGTAGCTAGCTTTGGCGCCCCATGCGATGGAGTTTAACTGACCAAAGTGATGCGATGTGGCTTTGGTGCCCCCACAGCGGGCAGTCTTCGAGTTACGGATCTCTTAATTGGTTAACGGTAATATCTAAATAGGTGGAAGGAATCCTTTGACACATTGCTATATTCGGTTTTCCGTAACTATTGAATTCAAATTTCATCATCTGAAGCTTCAATTTTGAACTTAATGGTTTTCCAAATTTTTAGTGGTTTTAACTTATTTATTTTTTAATATAATAATACAATTTTTTTAGGTGAGTAATTTGCACATTTGTTTAGATAGTTAATTTGATCCTCTTGCAAAAAAAAAATCTTTGGGGGGGGGGGGGGGGGGGGGGGGAGGTGGGGGGCCTTGTCAAAACTTTGAGAGTGTGTGTTTGTTTCGATATTATACCATAGTTCTCATAAATTTTCTCTTTTGTATTATACTTTCCATTCATGTTACTTTTTATAGTTCTCATAAATTTTCTCTTTTGTATTATACTTTCCATCCATGTTAGTTTTTAATGCTAAAAGTAAAAATAATAAATTTGATTTGTTATTAGTAAACCAAGTACAAACATTCTTGTGTTACATAAATAGCCAGATTGTTTAAAATCAAGATTTCAATACCCTTTATAAGATTCTCAAATTCAAGACGTCATAATCTTTGTTTGTATACTGAGACATTGAAGTAAGGATCCTTATCCTTAAAAGAATTAAGAGTAAACTTCTGTTTTGCTCCCTGTGGTTTGGTCATTTTAACAGTTTTGCTCCAATAGTTTAAAAATAGTCATTTTCCTCCCTGATTTTTCTAACTTATCTTCATTTTGCTCCCAGCCTCTAACTCCATCAGGGAGGAAACTGGCGACAAACTCGAAAGATTAGGGAGCAAACTGGCGACAAACTCGAAAGATCAGGGAGGAAAATGGCTGTTTTTAAACTATTGGAGCAAAACCGTTAAAATGACCAAACCACAGGGAGCAAAACGAAAGTTTACTCAAAAATTAAATCATTTAACAAGCTTTTTGTACAATATTAAAAATATATTTTCATATTTGCTCTTTTCAAAAAAGATATATATATATTAAATAAATTTTACTACTATGTTATTGAGCAATTTCCTTGAAAATCATCTTTATTGATACTTGATCGTATTTTATAACATCTTGATTTAAAGTACATAATCATAAAGCACTTTAAAAAGTGAATAATCACGAAAAACATTCCTATTTTAAAACTTGTAAATTGATTTTAGTGTTATCATTTTATTTAGGTAATTAGTATTCACTCAAAAAGATAAAATAAAAATTGGAATAAACATCAACTCGAGTTAAAAGGTGTAGAGTACACACTCAATTAACACTATTCTGATTTCAAGTATCTTGAAACTCAATGGTTCTAAGACCATCCGTAATGGATGAAATTTGGGGCGTTTTTTTTTTTTTTTTTTTTTATAAAAGCATGCTCAAACACGCCACCCAACTGCCCCCGGGACGTTTTTGAACCCATAATCGGTTTTGGCGTTTTATTTTCAACAACCTACTTCAATTCTTTTGGCCAATCACCTGTTTCCATGCTCCATTTGTCCAATAAATTTTTTTATGGTTTTTTTTTTATTTAATTCTATTACACCACAATGCCCACATCCCCACTATACTCATTTTAGAAAACGCTCCATAATGCCCCATTGCTGACTGGGCTGCCACATGACGCAAGCCCAAGGGTAGGGGCATTACCAGTACCACTACACATGGTCTAAGGGGAAGCCCCTAGATCATGAGGGGTTCCAAGAGAGCATCGCACCTTGGCGTGACCCGAGGATTGACCCGTGTAGGGTCTAAAAGGCATCACCTCGGGAAACAAGCTTTCCAGAAGTCTGATTGGTGCGAGAAAAAATATATTTTTCTTATTGGTTTATGCACAGGAAATTGCTTTGGATTTGCATGACCGATGATAAATGCGAGAAAAAATGATCTTGAGATATGTAGTTGATTATCAATAGCAAGTTACTATTGATCATCAATGACAACATAGTTCAATAGTTTCAAGGAAGCTCAGTACCAAGTTAGTATCGAGCAATAACAAATTTATGGTTAGTGCCAAGTTAACATAGTAACTTAGCTCAACACTAAGTACAAGCAATGTTAATAACCAAGCAGTGTTATGTTTTTATTGAGACTTCTCATTGACGTAACAGATAACTGCAAGCAGGTATAACCATCATCTGATGTACTCTTTCATGATTATGATGGTTCGGTTCTTATATAAAAGAAATCATCTGGACTTTTGAGAACACGATTTGATCAATTCGTTTTCACATAGACTAGATTCTTGCCATAGGCCGCGCGTTGCGGCGGTAGCGACTTAGTTGTTTATAGCTAACGACACGTTATGTGATGCGTTAATCATATGAAAACGTGTGTTTCGACGTATCCAATCTAACTTAGTATAACCTGTATAAGCATTGTAGTTGCAAAAGAAACAGAACTGAACCTGGGTTGGTTCGTTTAGTGAGGGTTCCACATAACCACTACACCATCCTTATATTTGAATCAAGACCTAGCAACATCAACATTCAATGACTTGAATTTATACTGTCAAATGACCAGAGTCCAGACTCGTTTCCAAACATAATTTACGTCAAAACATAGACCAACCAAAATCGTATGCAAAAATAAGCATTAAAACGTATTATACTTAACCAGACTTGTTTCCGAAAAAAATTATGTCGTAACGTGAATTTATATCATTTACACTGAAACATGAATTTATAGCCACCCATAAAAATAAACATGAAACACATTATATTGACCCGACTTGTTTTCGAAAAAATACGTGAGAAAAGTTACGTCGAAACGTGAACTTATAACGACACGTACTTAAAAATAACCATGTAAAAATATATTTTTTTTCTTTTAAGCTAAATAATGAAAATACGGATTAGAAAGTAGATAGCCGTACACGAAAAACAAACATCTACATACATACCTACATATATTCATCTATGTATACACGAAAAGAAAAAAATAAATAAACAACTGTATACAGGAAAAGAAAAAATAAAGAAACAAAATGAAAATAAAAGAAAATAGAAAAGAGAAAAAGATTGAGAACACCTACTGATAGAAAAAAAGTATATTTAGATTTTAGACACTACTAAATGAAAAAAAATATCACAAAAGTGCAATGGAAGGGAATCGTACCTGGGTGTATGTGTTAGAAGAGCAATGACTTAACCAATTCAACCAACTCTCATTTTATTACCAACTTTCAAGTCACTATAATATATATAAATAATGGGTCGGTGGCTTTGATGTGACAACCACCGACCTTTGTTTTTAAGATTATATAAATAAATAAGCGTTTAAGTTTAAATTTATATCAATTTTTAGAGCCATCACCTCATAGATATCATAAGATAATACACGACAAAAACTCACTTTGATCTCTATATAAAAGCTTTTGACGTCGCTTTTATTTTGTGAGATCACAGAAAACATATTTACACTAATATGGTATCGATCATCACATTTTGTTATTTGATTTACAATTTTTTAAGAAATTTACATGTTTTATAAAAATTATATTTTCATTAACAATATTCATGGCCGGCCATGAAGGTGGGCGAGGAGGACCACCGGCCATGGTCCGATATTTCGAAGGGCACCTTATTTTTTAAAAAACCTCCGATATGTATATGTAAAAATAAATAAATTAATAAGGTATACTCATACAAACACGAACATAGGCTTACTTACTAAACTATTTTTATGGTTTAGATTAGTTATTAGCCCATTGGCATTAGTTTTAGACCTTTAGCGAGACTAATACCCAATTTCGTTAAGGCTTAAGGGCACGTTTTTTCGAGCTTAAAATGGTACATGAATTCTCAGGTCCGACCCTGACAATATTTATAAAACTTGTTTGGTAATCGTTACTGATTCTTAACAAATTTCATTTTTCTTTAGTAATCTTACGTAATGCGTATTATATTTGACTTTATGGATCGTGTAACTAACTTTATTTATCTTGTAATTGACTATGGGCATTTTGTATCCAACTTTTGACGATTTTATAATGAGTAAATTTCAAAGTTCGTCCTTTATGTATGTTTAAAATATCAAAGTATGTCATTTATCTTTAATAACCTCAGAAAACATCCTTAATGTTTGCAAATCCTTACATGTTACGTCCTTTAGTCCTAATCCAGTTACTTTTCATTTAAATTTGACTAAGTCAGCCCCACATAAGAGTATTTTGGTCATTTTATCACAAATATTAAAAAATTATATATATATATATATATATATATATATACATACAACACACATCAGCTCTCTCTCTCTCACACATAAACACCTCTCTCTCTCTCTCTCAACACACACCAGCTCTCTCTCTCTCTCTAATCGCCAGACCACCACCGCCGGACCGACAACCACCGCCATACACCTCACCACATTAACACCTACATAATCCACCTCATCCGCCTTCGCAACAACAAGCGGATCCGAATCAGCATACAGAACGGACGCAATCGTACCGATAACGAGGCGAGCATGTTCCGGTGAGATCTGGAGGTGTTCGGAGACAGCGACGTAGACAGCGACCAATCCGGGTGAGCCGATTTCAGCAAAGCAACACCACGGTTAATTTTAGGATTGTTAAGAGGAATTTGGAACATCTTGAAGAAGATTAGTGTGAGTTTGAAGTTTTTTTGGAGATTGAATAGTCTGCAGGTTGGGGTGGGGGGTTTTGCGGTGGTGGATTGGGGTTGGAAGGGGGTGGCAGCAGTTGGTGGTGCTACTGGCGGCATGTGTGGTAAGGGTTTGCCCTAGGGTGAGAGAGTGTAGAGAGAGAAAGCATGTCTCGAGAGAGAGGGCATGTTTGGGTAAGATTCGATGGTTAATACGATAGTAGGTCGATGCAGGAGAGTGGATTCGGAAGCATGGCGGACTTGAGGTGAGATTCGATGCCTTAGTATGAGGCTTCATCGAAGAGTTCTTGATCGGTGAAGCGGCGGTGGTGGCAGATATGTGGTGGTGGTGGCGGTGGCAGCTGGGTTGTGGTGGTGGGGTTAGGATAGTATTGTTTTTGATGATTATTTATTTTAATATTTATGATAAAATGACCAAAATACTCCTATGTGGGGCTGAATTAGTCAAATTTAACCATGAAAAGTAACTGGATTAGGACTAAAGGACGTAACATGTAAGGATTTGCAAACATTAAGGATGTTTTCTGAGGTTATTAAAGATAAAGGACATACTTTGATATTTTAGACATACATAAAGGACGAACTTTGAAATTTACTCTTTTATAATTGACTTTGTTCAAATTGTATCTGACTTTAACAATCTTGTATTACTATTAGAATTATTGACTGTCTTGTATTATCTTTTAGAGTTTTACCTTATTTGATCTCTTATTGACGTTACATCTTATATTATACAAGAATTTATTTTGTTCTAGGAAGATGACTATTCTATGATATTGATGCGTAAATAGTCATATATTTCATATGAGACGTTATATTATATAAATTAGTGGGTTACATCACCGCTTCACGACGGGACGATCTGATTTTTTATACATTTTAAATGGAACGTATTTGGTTTTGGTAAAAAATAATTTAATAAAATCTTTGGGTGGGTGCTGGCTCGGTTGGTTTTCAAAAAAACAATATCGCGTATTTAGTTTTGTAAAAGATGTGTTTGCAACACACAAAAACTTGATGTGTAAAATGTTTAATATATTTTTAAAACACCAAATTAAATGGCCAAACTAGCTTAATTACACACAATCTGCAAGTGCACCGGTCGTTATGTAGTCAAGTTGATAAGACCAAGTATCAATCCGTTGACACAATGGCGCGAGATACTAAACTTTTGTCGAGTCCTAGGCTAATGGTGTTTAATGAGTGCTTGGATTTATATTAACTACTAAAATTAAATAAGAAAGCAAATACGAAAACAGAGCAAACAAATAACGAATTTAAGTGAATTCAGATGATGGAAAAGTAGCTACCTAGGCAAAATACATGTCAATTCACTCACGGTTCTCGGAATGGAATAACTAAGTTTTGGCTACCGGGATCTTAAGGTTCACTAAACAATACCTAAACTGGCTGGTAGATCATTCTCCAAACATGTCGCAATCTAGGGTCAAGAAAAGTGTATAAACTCACTAGTTAATGTCAGATCACCTCTTGGTCTCTCTAACTAGGTTATGGTACCCTAAATCTAGATTACATCTCGGTCTCACTAGAAACAGTACATCCGGGAAGTGTAAGGGATGTACGAGGTGGTGACTCTAATCAGGTTCTAACACGGTTTGCTAAAAATCACAAGAAAACCTAGAGTAATCCACTCTCGTGCGATTAACACCCAATCTGTCTAATGATTAAGACAACCCGGCATCTAATCTCCTCTCGGCCTCAAAGATGGTAGAAAATTTAACTACCAAATAGTTATTTAATTTGTTTCTAGGGTTTACTACGTCTAGCAACCACGAGATTTAGTCGAAAACACAAAGTTAACGAAATCACCTAAACCTAGAATCTATCAATACGCAATTAATTTTAACCAAGAAAAGGTGGAACAAAAATAAACCATCAATTATTAAATACGCATATACATTAAAACCTAGATTAGAACACTTTTACCATAACATAGAGCCTAAACAATAATTTACCAAACCGAAAAACCGTAATAAACTAATAATTATCCATAGCCTAGTAGCTCAAAGAAAATTAGCCAACAATGTTTATAAATGAAACACAATTAAATTTAAAAGCAAACAATTCCACAAAACATTGTCATGATATTCAAATTCAAAACAAGACTAAAAATATAAAACGTCTAACCGAAAAGCGATGAATTTTAAGATACTAGACTTTAATCTCCAAGCTTCCTTCTCTTCAAGTTCGTCTCTTATGATTGCCTCTCTTCGTTAGATATGGAATTGTATGCGGCAGTAGTTTTTTTTTTTTTTTTTTTTTTTTTTTGTGCAGCCGCATATCTATACTATATAATAAAAGAAACCTGCTTTGGGACACATGTCATTCAACGAGGGCATCAATATTTTATAAATAAATTTTAAATTTTAAATTAAAAAGATTTAAATATTATATTAGAATTTTATTTTGATTGAATCTAAAGTCTAAAATATGTTTTAAATCTAATCTATAATTTATGGATTTAATTTTGATTTGAAATTATTAAACAAAAACCCATAAAATTAGTAACCATTTAAATCTAATCTATAATTTATAGATTTAATGTTGATTTGAAAAATGTTCGAATTAATATTTCGTTTAAGTGCAATACGTTGAACCGCTCATGTTTCTTGTGTATATATATATACATAGGGCTGTAAACGAACCGAACGTTCAGCGAACAGTTCGTGAACCGTTCGGCGGGAAGTTCGTTTATGTTCGTTCGTTTATTTATGTTCGTTCGTTTAATAAACGAACGAACATGAACAAGAAATTCCGTTCGATTAGTTAAATGAACGAACATGAACAAAGGTCTCGTTCGTTCAATTGTGTTCGTGAACGTTCGGTAAGGTGTTCGTGAACATTCGTTCATTTGCGTTCGTTTATGTTCGTGTTTTAATTAAAGATTTTTATACTTTCATATATTTTATCTATACCTTTTATACTATTAAACTTTTATTTATATCATTACCCTAACAATTAAACTAGGAAACCCTCTTTCACCTTGTTTATGCACAATTTTCCTTTCTTTTCTCACTATTTACATCGACGAATATGATCTACCTCCGTTCCACAATAAGGGATTCAAGTTCTAGTGCTACTCTCTGGGCCATCCACCTTTATCCGTCATCGCGTTCGCCAAATTTATTTGTGTTCGCTTGTGTTCGTGAACCGTTCGTGAACACGCTCATTTCCTTAATGAACGAACACGAACATAAAATCTCGTTCGGTAAGTGTTCGTGAACCGTTCGTAAACACATTTATTTCCTTAACGAACGAACACAAACAAGGCCTCGTTCGTGTTCGTTCGGTTCGTTTACAGCCCTATATATACACATATGCTTAGTGTGATTTGTTCGTACTCTTATACATAAATAAGTGTAAAAATTAAAAAAAAAAAACGTAATGATTATACTATTAGATTAGATATAAATTAAAATATAAACATGTATCATCTAAAAGTATAACTTAATTTATGATGCAAGTATAACCCGTTAGAATAATCTATTATCAGATAAAATCAGACACCTTACCTTTGAACAAGAAAATGTCACAATAAATATTAGTAGTGGTACAAAATTTTAAGTTCCTATGACAAATCCTAAAACAAATAACAGATCATATTATTATGAATGGCTATACAAACTTTAATATTTATTTCGTATTTGGTCTGCATATTACTCTATATTATATATACTTAGATCATATTATCAACATACTTTTTTTTTTATTTCACATTATAATTATGATTCGCCCCGTGTATTACACGGGGCAATAACCTAGTAAAGTATTTATATGAATTAAATCCCCATACAAAGTCACAATTTGAATCAGCAACTAACTCCACAATTTTGGGCCATGTCTAGCGGATCGTTCAAGGTGTGTGGACGAGTGGGCTTATGGTGCTACACAATCAGCGAGTGGGCCTTTAGAATCTTCATGTTTCGGCCCAAAACAACAAAGCAAATAAAATGGTGGTCAATAGAGATTTGTTCGGTCAACAAAAAGGAGCTGGGCCCATCCACATCCAATTCAAACATTATATCCTCCCTTTATTTTTTTATCACCGACTTGTAATATACAATCTCAATTTGTTAAAGGGTGTATTGTAGTGTCGAGCTGTGGCCAAAGCGCGGCGTTTTGGTCCGGTCAACCAGACAAAGACTGACGGGTGTCTGACGGGTCTGTTGACCGGACCAAAACGCCGAGCTTTAGTCGCGTTTTGGTCCTGTCAACCAGACAAAAGACTGACACCCGGTCTGGTTGACAGGACCAAAACGCGGCCAAAGTTCGGCGTTTTGGTCCGGTCAACAGACCCGTCAGACACCCGTCAGTCTTTGTCTGGTTGACCGGACCAAAACACCGCGTTTGGTCACAGCTCGACACTATAGAGTATACAGATAGAACAAAAAACACCTTTTTAGGTTGGCTATCTACACACTTAGTGTGTAGATAGTTTGAGCCTTGTTAAATTATAGTTTCATTTGTTTCTACGTCACCAAACACCACCAAATTGTTCCATGTAGCTTTCCTATTTAATTGTTGTCCAAGGATTCATAAAATACCCACCATCAATTCCTTCTTTATGACATAGTTCCAACTACTCTAAATTGCCTTTGTTCTACATATGAAAGTAAAAACAAGTTAAGAAATTATATTAAATGCCTCATTATAATTACAAGAGTACTATAATGAATTGCAACCAAAAATTATAAATATGATATTCCAAATTGCAAATTTATTTTCACGTTAACTCACTTTTAAATATTAATTTAATCATTTTACTCTTTTTCATTTGGAACCTTTAAAACCCATTTATATTAAGCACATATCATATAAAACCATAAACATCTCAAAAACTAATAAAAATTATATAAAAACACATAGGAAAATAAGGTGTGTTTGAAACACATCAGTAAAAAAAGGAAAAACTATATTGTATTTATACTGATACGACAAAATTAAATGAAAACACACACCAACAGAAAACGTACATAAAGATAGCAAAAAAAAAAAAACGTATTATATTTGACCCAACTCGTTTCCAAAAAATTTAACGTCAAAACGTAAATCAGTTTAAATTTATACCGACACACACTAATAAGCAAGTTAAAACTCGAGTAGTCAAAATATCATTTTACAAAGTTTTTAAGAAGTTTGAGTCTCTAAATGTTAATATTAAAAGTTGAATGGGTGAAATTAAACAACAAAAAAGGTAAAAGGAAAAAGATAAAAGAAAAAAGAAAAAAGAAATAATACTATTCCTTCTATCTTATGGATAAAATATAAAATAAGGGTAGAGATAGTGTACATTAATTCAAAAGTGTGAGAAGTGTTTAAAATCATTAGATCTTTGATCTAATGGTTGAGATCAATAGGGACCAAATTATAAATTGTGTTTTAATTATTTGGACTGATTTGAAAATTGTAGGGGTAATATTGTCTTTGTATATGTTTCAAATTAGGTAACCTCTCCAAAATTCTAACGATTCACTCCTAAAATCTAGTGATTCAATTTTAAACTTATTTTAAAATTCCGACATTCTAAAAAATCCAGAAATATAAAACTGCTACAAGAAATATATAACACTATACATCAATTATATAACACTATATAGCACAATATAACACCGTATAACACTATGTAACACTATATAACACTATATAACAATATATAAAACTATACATCTATCATAGACATGCTATCAGACAAATATAAAACTATAACACTATATAACTCTATATAACTCTAAATAACACCATATAATACTATATAACACCATATAACACTATATAACACTATACATCCATCATATAACACTATATAACAGAGTGGGGATCCTACGGAAAGTGTGTTTTTCCTAGAAAGTCTAGGAAGCGATCTGGGTCATCCAATGGGTGTGTTTAATGGTTGAGATCATCTTGGTGGCATTTTGGTAATATGTGTTTCTTAAAAATAGGATTATTTAATTAATCAGGGGTAGATATGTCATTTAACTTGTTTTAAATATGGAAATAATTGTCATTCCATAACCACCCCACATTTCTTGCGATTTTTTTTCTCTCTCTCTCTCCCTTTCTCTTTCTCTCTCTTCCTTCCAGTGGCGGAACTAGAACATAAATTCAAGGGTATCCCAAATTTTTTTTTTACAGTGCAATCATACAATATTAAAAAAAACGACAATAAATAAATAAAGTAAAAAAATTACCTAATAGATTTGTCCTCTTCTTTTTTTCATAGCTTGAAATCGTTCCATCACATCGTCGTCCTTTACTTCACAAAAAAAATCCTTTTCGACCGCACAAACCAAAGCATTGTTCAAATATTATTGGCCCATTCGATTGCGTAAATCCGTCTTGACAAGCTTCAATTTCGAAAAACATCTTTCAACGGTTGTCGTTGCAACCGGTACAAGCAAAGCTAACTTAACTACCCGATAAACTAAAGGACAAGAAATATGCGTTCCCGTTTCAACCATAAGACGCGCAAGATCACTTATTCCATTCAAGTTGTCAAAGTTATCATCATCGCTTATTGTGTGACGAAATGACTCAATATCACCCAAAAGAGTCCCTATTTCTTGTGTAGTAAAATCATCCGGGTACATCTTAGCAAACGCCAATATCTTCGATGGGTCAAACTTAGAAAAACCGTTAGAAGGATTTAAACCCGACATATTTTTTATCAAAGTAGTTGTTACCTCACTAAATCGACTTCCTAATTCTTGAATTTGCATGTCTAAAACCTCATTAAAAATGTCAACCTCAAAATGATGTCGATTTGTAATGACATTCTTTCGGTTTCTTGGGTTACCATAACTTTCCGACATGTCCAACATTGTAATGTTGTATTTTTTACAAAAGGAAGTCACTTTTTCCAACATCGGCTCAAACCCATTTTGTCTTAAAGCATTTAATGCTCGTTTTGTACCATTTATCAAGTTGGCCGCTTCTAATAAATCTTTACCTTTTTGTTGAAGGTGTTTTGAAAGAGCATTTGTGTAACTTAATTGTAACGCCCCGCGTTTTCATACTTTCTATATTTAGAAACCATCGTTTGTAAAACTATTTTTGGAAACTTCGAAGTCTTGTAGTCGTTCTTTCATTAAAAGCAATGCAAAATCCGAGACTTGAATCATGAATAAAACTCGTATTTTGTTACAAATATGTTAAACACACTTTATATATGCTCGTATGTTCGAAACGGTGAATCAATTGATGTTTAACCGTTATTCTTGGAAACTATGTGCTAAACTTGTAATTAAACTAAACTTATGCCCAAAACGTGTTTTGAACGTAAACGACACTCGATTATGATAATTTACACTCAATTATACTTGGTTTATACTTCTCGTACTTGGATTTATCTTAAAATATACTTTTATGGCAAGAATAGTCCTTAAAAGTCCTAAAAACACCAAAATAGCAAAGTCTGGGGGCTAAAGTGTAAATTTTGAAACTTATGTCTAATAAACAACCCCCGGGCGGCCCGCTTTAACTTACCAGAACCTAATGCGGGCCGCATGGCCTTCATATTCGCGAAAAAAAACACAGCAACTTCAATCAGACGCGAATTAGCACGAATCCCACCATTCTAACACTCCCCAATCACCATTTAGCCACCTCTAAACACCTCCAATCACACTCAAACTCTTCCACTATAAATATACACCTTCTCCTCACCATTTTACACTTTCACAACTCTCTACAACTCACAAATTCACTCTCAAATCAGTTGCAAATATGCATTTTCGGACAGATTCATACACTTGCACTAAAGTGAGCATAACTTGCTCATTTCTCAACGAAATCACTCGATTCTTCTTCCTACTTGCTTGGATAATCATGGGCTTCGATTCCTTGACTTCTCCTTGGAGAAATCAGACCTGGAAATGCCCTGAAATGATCCAAAAACTTTCTGTTTTGTTTTATGTTCTTCAAAAAGTGGTTTAACTTATCCAACTTGTGTCTAACACATCTCATACCTATGTCCCAATGCTTACAACCTCTCTTATGGTTGGTTAGGCTTAAAAACAAGGTTGAGACACTTGAAATCAGAGGATTAAACCTCAAATACTTTCTGTTTTGTTAGGGTATTTAACCCACAAATCATGTCAAGCTTAGATCTTGATGAATGAGTGATTATGGAACAACTTGGGTTGTCCTACATACAATCCTCACATGATTTGATGATTTCTTATAGATTAGATTAATTATATTATTGTACTAATCCTAGTTCGTGACCCTCCTTGGTTGTTTTTACATCAAGTGAAGTGGTGAACATACAAGGGGTTCCTAAACGGAAGCTAGTTCTTCCTACCCCATACTTGACATCCATGACTACTCGAGGTGCCTAAATGAAGATCTTAATCTTCTACCTCCTACTTGAATTATTGGACTAAAGAATATGTAATACTTAACCTAAATATGTATATATACTCATTCGAACCTTGGATGTTGAACTTGTGTTTATATGTTAAAGTAGTAGAACACCATCTAAAACCAAAACCTTGTTGTGATTCTTATGGGTGTTCAACTCATGAAAACATTATCATAACCCTTGTGGTTACCAAGTGTCATACAAGTGTTAAGTGTTGAAGATGATTATTTCCATATGTTATTCTCATATCTTATTTTTATGTTGTTTTAAATACCGAATCTCGACTCTATGCATACTTGAACTTTAACCCTTACACCTTCAATCTTTTAACCTCATCAACTCGTCAATAATTGGATAATTGGAAAGCATATGCAAACTTTGTGAGTATACTCGTATTTCCCCTTTTACTTTTACCACTTTTGGGGTGTAACATGTTTACTTATCAAAGACTTACACATGAACATTTTGCGTAAACTTATGGACGTTTCATAGCGACGAAATGATGACATGCGCTATGAAAAGGGGCCTTTTGCTTAAACACATGAACATTCCTATTAACATACTTGTATACGTGATTGCTTGATACATAAATGTGGGTGAGACTTATGTGTAGAACTTATCATTAACTTCGTACGAGCCAAACCTTGACATATGTAGCGCTATAGGATTAACGACCCGCCCGAAACTTGGGGTAATGTCATGAGCATATTGCGTTTCTTGGTTTGATATGTTAGACACATGCCATATTTAGTGGATATCTTGGATCACATGCTTGCTATGAGGAATTGTTCAAAACTTATCTTTTGCTATGTAGGTACCAAACTTGTATACTCGCCTTTGCTTTTGCATTGAATTGTATTTTAAACATGTTACAGGTTGATGATGACGATGCTATGAAAAGAAGTAGCGTTGATGCCTAGATACACATATAGACGTTTAGGTTTAATATGTCGTATCAACTTTGCTCATGTTGTTATGTATTTCTTTGAATTTATTGTTATTTGAGTTTCTTGTAATGTTGACAACTACTTTATGCAATGAAATCGGTTTATTAAATATTGTCACAATTAGCGTTATGATGTCTCGAGCAATCTTCACATTTCGTCTCATCCCGATGTTTCCGCCATTGGTTGGGGTGTGACAGATTGGTATCAGAGCCATAACTATAGGGAATTAGGAAAATTGCCATGCTTTTACCTAGTCTATAGTTTTAGAGCCTTATTCGTATGCTTGCTTGAACCACTACATGATACCTTATTTGTTTCTTATTTATGCTATTTTAGACATGTGTATCACTCATGAGAAATATTCAACATGTTATTCTTATGCATTAATGCTTGTCTTATTATGTGTTAATACTTACTTCATTGTTCGATTCATTACGTGGTACTCTAAACACATTTCTCTATGTGCTAATACATGTTTTATCATTTCATAATCCAAGCACCATCCCTGATATGCCCTCTTATGTGTTTATACTTGTTCATATATTTCCTTTGACATACGTTTCCCTCATGCATTTTACTCGATTATTCTAAATCCGACAACACTCATATTTCAAAATGAGACGACTTCGCCAAAATAGGCGTGAAACCCACAATTTGGTGAATGACTCTCAATTCTTCTACTTTTCTTTTTACACGAAATTCACCACCAAGTTAGGAGTGAAATCCTCACCTTGATGGAGAAATTCGAATTTCAAATTCTAGTGGACCCTCGTCAAAGTGTCAAAATTAACTTTTGACCCGGCGAGTACCAACCACACTTAGGATACTAAATCGCCAAGTTAGGGGTGAAACCCGCACCTTGTCGACTAGTTCCACTCTTTGATTTTCATTAATCCCGCCAAGTCTCGAATTTTCAATTGAATTGGGGACATGTAGTAACCGGAAGGGTAAATACCGTTAACCGACTTGTCGGCAAGAGTATTTCACCTATTAGGCCAAAGCATGCTCCTCAAATTCGAAAGGCTTTTCGACCACTTTGGTTAGTCAACGTTCCGTTTTGGAACCATCCCAAATTTAATCAAACATACGTTATATTATTTACTTTATTAGAATCTTTTCTTTCGATATTTTCTTCTCACACACGCATCATACTAAATCTTTTTCATACACCTATACATATGCATGATTTCATATAATTTAAATTCGTATTTCTTGTAACGAAAGGTGGAGACGTATCATCGAGACATGAGTGAATTCCTTACCTTGACGATTAACTCCACTCCCCTTTTTCCTTAAAACGATCTCACCAACAAGTTCGGGGTGATTCCCTTACCTAGGTGATCGTTACCAAAACGCCTCTTCAAAATATCTTATTATGCAAACTCGATCATGTTTTATATCTAAATTATTGATCATTATTCAAAATAAATACGCGTACGATTTCAAAGTATATTGCCTTATCAAGCGTATTTTCTATCCTACAACCTATTTTCACCTAACTTATATACACGAGATTCTTAACTTATCTTAAACGTTTTACTACACAAATTTCCAAACCTTACGAAATGCTACCTATCAACTTAATCGGTCCAAGGAATCTTTTCCCACGAACTCTATATTCGACTTAATCACTAAAATGCACTCATGATACATATCATCAAACTAAAGGCTTCCATTCCCAATCGGAGGATCAAACCAACATTTCTTTTACACCTATAAGGTCTTATGGATGATGTATGATCTTTTTACCAAATACCCTTCTCAACATCAACAGATCATTTGTTAGAACTTTTAACAATCACTAAGACCATTGCTAATTTTTTTTTCTGAGGATCAACGTTTTAACAAGAGCCTCCTAAATTCAAAATTTCTTGTTTTGATGAAACGAACTTACTTTTCTTTTCGAAAACCTTTCTTCTACATTAATTTACAAAACACGTGGGCAAGAAGACTTCTTGGAGACCGACCATCTTTGGATTTCGTAAACCCTTTTAAAACAAAAGTAGCATTTCCATTCATTACATAATGCATTATGCTTAACCAACAAGTACTTTATACCCTTTTACATATGTAAACTATATTCTACCTTTCAAACCAAGCTCAATCAAATTGTGACACGATAAACTCAACGTTTTGTTCAAACAACTATACCCACGTATCATCATACACGTTTTAGTCATTTAAACGCAACAATTCACTCATAATCATTCGTATTTACATACTTAACCGTTTGGACGATTTTATACACCTAAATCCGTGATGTTCCAACGTACACTATATACGTGAATTTAAATATTCATACCTACACTTACATTCATACGTTTTATGCCTATACTTATAATCGTATTCATACTTGTACTCATACGTTTCATGTTTTCACTTATACTCATACGTTTGCGTGCTTATACATATACACATACTACTTCCACGTCTTACGTTTATGCTTATACATACATTCGAATTCATACTTATATTCATGCTAGAGCTTTCATTCATACACATGATTCATACATTCGTACCTATACGCGAGCGTAATCCGAGGGGTTCGCTTGCGTGGGTCCCATACATACTTAAGCATGGACTTGCTCACATACTACATTCTTACACGTGCACATTCTTAATTTTTAAATTATGAATACCCTAATTCATACACAACTAGTACAAGCTATGCGGTTCAGGCGACGATCAATATAATCACGGGTGCACACGGGATTATAGTGATAGGCGTATGAGAACCATAGAGTGTACTACTGTGTATGGTAAGACACGGAACGTAACATGGCACCGAATACGGAACGGACGTAATGTGGTTAAAGCATGGTGGATACGCCGTTGGTACTTCCTATATATAAGTGTTTTCACCATATTACCAAATTTCGTAAAACGTGCCATGAGAAATTCAGTGTTTTGCAGACCTTTTGGACCTAATAAAATTTACACAACTCACAAACGCATTATATCCGATTATCCATGACGAGACTTCATCCTTAACACACTACGTTCATCTATCCAACACTTATGCTATTCTCATACTTGTACTCTTTAAGAGTCATTCGTTCATTCTACACTCGTATCATTCTCCTTATCCTTTTAGTTCATACAAACCTCGTCCGCCATGAAGCTTGTCTAAACATTCGAGTCCTAACTTGCCACGTTACCTATAAAATAGCCTCCCTATTCTGGATTCTCGTGTGACTATACTTAGTATACCTTTAAAGCTTTATTTAAAGTGCCAGACTTTCTCGTTTCACTCAATAAACAATCTTCTACAAATGTGATCTCGTTACCACGTCCCATCAAAATACAAGCCGTGTGTGAACATCTTCTTTTTAAATACGTCACTTCCTATTATTACGTCACCTTTTTAAATACGTCGCCAATTTAAGTTATTCAAACTTGCTTAGACTCACTGCACCTATATACGCACCTACATGTTTTCATCTATGTTAGATACCTCAAATCATTTTAAACAATGAACTCACTCACAAATTTACCTTGTCACTCTCCTAAGTTTTGTGCCTTTCAAAACGTTTCAAAATTTCAAGTCTCAAATTTTTACAAAAACTTTTCAAGTCTACCTCTTGAATAAATTTCGGGACGAAATTTCCTAAAGGAGGGGAGACTGTAACGCCCCGCGTTTTCATACTTTCTATATTTAGAAACCATCGTTTGTAAAACTATTTTTGGAAACTTCGAAGTCTTGTAGTCGTTCTTTCATTAAAAGCAATGCAAAATCCTAGACTTGAATCATGAATAAAACTCGTATTTTGTTACAAATATGTTAAACACACTTTATATATGCTCGTATGTTCGAAACGGTGAATCAATTGATGTTTAACCGTTATTCTTGGAAACTATGTGCTAAACTTGTAATTAAACTAAACTTATGCCCAAAACGTGTTTTGAACGTAAACGACACTCGATTATGATAATTTACACTCAATTATACTTGGTTTATACTTCTCGTACTTGGATTTATCTTAAAATATACTTTTATGGCAAGAATAGTCCTTAAAAGTCCTAAAAACACCAAAATAGCAAAGTCTGGGGGCTAAAGTGTAAATTTTGAAACTTATGTCTAATAAACAACCCCCGGGCGGCCCGCTTTAACTTACCAGAAACCTAATGCGGGCCGCATGGCCTTCATATTCGCGAAAAAAAACACAGCAGCTTCAATCAGACGCGAATTAGCACGAATCCCACCATTCTAACACTCCCCAATCACCATTTAGCCACCTCTAAACACCTCCAATCACACTCAAACTCTTCCACTATAAATATACACCTTCTCCTCACCATTTTACACTTTCACAACTCTCTACAACTCACAAATTCACTCTCAAATCAGTTGCAAATATGCATTTTCGGACAGATTCATACACTTGCACTAAAGTGAGCATAACTTGCTCATTTCTCAACGAAATCACTCGATTCTTCTTCCTACTTGCTTGGATAATCATGGGCTTCGATTCCTTGACTTCTCCTTGGAGAAATCAGACCTGGAAATGCCCTGAAATGATCCAAAAACTTTCTGTTTTGTTTTATGTTCTTCAAAAAGTGGTTTAACTTATCCAACTTGTGTCTAACACATCTCATACCTATGTCCCAATGCTTACAACCTCTCTTATGGTTGGTTAGGCTTAAAAACAAGGTTGAGACACTTGAAATCAGAGGATTAAACCTCAAATACTTTCTGTTTTGTTAGGGTATTTAACCCACAAATCATGTCAAGCTTAGATCTTGATGAATGAGTGATTATGGAACAACTTGGGTTGTCCTACATACAATCCTCACATGATTTGATGATTTCTTATAGATTAGATTAATTATATTATTGTACTAATCCTAGTTCGTGACCCTCCTTGGTTGTTTTTACATCAAGTGAAGTGGTGAACATACAAGGGGTTCCTAAACGGAAGCTAGTTCTTCCTACCCCATACTTGACATCCATGACTACTCGAGGTGCCTAAATGAAGATCTTAATCTTCTACCTCCTACTTGAATTATTGGACTAAAGAATATGTAATACTTAACCTAAATATGTATATATACTCATTCGAACCTTGGATGTTGAACTTGTGTTTATATGTTAAAGTAGTAGAACACCATCTAAAACCAAAACCTTGTTGTGATTCTTATGGGTGTTCAACTCATGAAAACATTATCATAACCCTTGTGGTTACCAAGTGTCATACAAGTGTTAAGTGTTGAAGATGATTATTTCCATATGTTATTATCATATCTTATTTTTATGTTGTTTTAAATACCGAATCTCGACTCTATGCATACTTGAACTTTAACCCTTACACCTTCAATCTTTTAACCTCATCAACTCGTCAATAATTGGATAATTGGAAAGCATATGCAAACTTTGTGAGTATACTCGTATTTCCCCTTTTACTTTTACCACTTTTGGGGTGTAACATGTTTACTTATCAAAGACTTACACATGAACATTTTGCGTAAACTTATGGACGTTTCATAGCGACGAAATGATGACATGCGCTATGAAAAGGGGCCTTTTGCTTAAACACATGAACATTCCTATTAACATACTTGTATACGTGATTGCTTGATACATAAATGTGGGTGAGACTTATGTGTAGAACTTATCATTAACTTCGTACGAGCCAAACCTTGACATATGTAGCGCTATAGGATTAACGACCCGCCCGAAACTTGGGGTAATGTCATGAGCATATTGCGTTTCTTGGTTTGATATGTTAGACACATGCCATATTTAGTGGATATCTTGGATCACATGCTTGCTATGAGGAATTGTTCAAAACTTATCTTTTGCTATGTAGGTACCAAACTTGTATACTCGCCTTTGCTTTTGCATTGAATTGTATTTTAAACATGTTACAGGTTGATGATGACGATGCTATGAAAAGAAGTAGCGTTGATGCCTAGATACACATATAGACGTTTAGGTTTAATATGTCGTATCAACTTTGCTCATGTTGTTATGTATTTCTTTGAATTTATTGTTATTTGAGTTTCTTGTAATGTTGACAACTACTTTATGCAATGAAATCGGTTTATTAAATATTGTCACAATTAGCGTTATGATGTCTCGAGCAATCTTCACACTTCGTCTCATCCCGATGTTTCCGCCATTGGTTGGGGTGTGACATTAATATATCTCCAATCAAATGCATATAAAAAACAAACTCGAGTTTTTTTAAAATACGATAGAATACCTTTTGCATTTGTTCGTTGTTGACTGCAATCTCCATCTTCTTTAACATATTGGAGTACGGTCACAACTTCCGGAAACAATCTAAGCAAACTGATGATGGTTCTATGATGTGAACCCCATCGCGTATCACCGGGTCGTGCTAGGGAAACCTCTTGGTTTAATCCTTTACCCGTTTTAATTTCACCTTCAAGTAATTCTTTTTCCACTCTAGCCTTTTTTTCCTCCCTTAACATATCTTTTCGTTTGCAAGAAGCTGAAACCGTAGTGACAACCATGGAAAGGAACTCATAGAAAGTTTTGACACCGCTATGTTTTTTTTGCAACAGCCACAATAACCAACTGAAGTTGATGAGCAAAACAATGGATGTAATGTGCTGACGGGTTATCTTTCAAAATCAACGCTTTTAACCCATTAAATTCTCCCTGCATGTTGCTTGCACCATCATAACCTTGCCCTCTCACCTAAAACAAAAAAGAATTATAACATAAAAAATAATGATTATTACAATAATGTAAAGAATCTATGAATTTTATTACTTACTTGCTTTATGCTTAACTGGTTGCTTGCTAATAAATAATCAATGGCTTCTTTAAGAGTTATAGTGTAACACCTCGAAAATTCACGTCCTATAATGTGTTGACACGTGTCATAGGTTTGAACGTGTGAAAGAAGGTTCTTGAAGGACTAAAGTTGACAAGCAATGAAATTATGTAAATATAAGGGTTCAAAGTGTCAAGAATGAATAAATATACTTTACAATAACCCTACATAATGTTTATAACCTTAAACGAATGGAGCATGGATCATACGAAGCGAATTGTGAAAGAAAGTGAGAGATTACAAACTACAGGGGTTAAATGTGTCAACATGTTTAAGTTATACCTCTGAGTGACCTTTTAGCAAACCCGAAGCCTTGTAACGATTAATTATGCTCACTAGAATGTACCATAAAAATTTCACCAAGTTTCGTTACCGTATGAAAAAGTTGTGATAAAATTCGTGTGTGAGGGTTAGAATCGTCAACATTGAAATTTAGGGCTTTTCGGGTGATCACAAAGTTACCCGAGGACTTGACAAAGTGGGTATAAGTATTAAAGCCCCTATATATAAATATCAAAGCCTTATATTGCAAGAAACATCATGAAAACGACCTTTCGGGGGACTAAGGACCAAAATGCAATTGAAAGAAACATGTTTACTTGATCCGGATGGGCCAGGCGGCCCGCATCAGAATCAACAAAAGCCCAAGCGGGCCGCGTGCGACCTGCAGATGTAGAAAAAACAGACAGCTGCCTGTTGATGCTTGTAACCGACTCAAATCTCATTTTTTCGATACCTTGGGCTGCCTAAGGTGGTTTTTAGCATGTAGGGCACTTGTGGTTGATATTGTAACACTCCTAGACTTAGGTGTTGATGATCCAAGTATGTTTGAAGTTGTTTATAAGACCCACATGTTACTACATTGATCATTCATTAACCTCTGAGCATTTCTGGAGCATTCAAGCAGGTCACAAGCATTCCAAATCATCCATTAGTCGTGTGTAAGCATGCCTAACCTTCTCTAATTCATTTATACTTAGTTTATAGCCTAGAAATCAAACCGTCGTAACTACGGTTCGATTTAGCGATAAATCACAATCGGTCCAGAGTTTAGTCGAATCAAAAGTTGTTATAAGTTGGTATTTATATGGTTAATAAACCCCTAAAAGGGCACTCACTGATTCGAATCCTAACTAGGTCGTTTGTCGAGTCAAAGGTTGTCCGAAAAAGTCAACAGAAACCTTAATCGCATATTTAACGATACGGAAGGCGTGTAACCTGTTTTATTAGTCATACTACTTGAAAATAAGTATAATAACTTGTCTAACTTGTTTGATTCGACAACTTTATGTTTTGAACCGATTCGGAACCGAGAGACGCAAAAGTTTGACTTTTACTTTGACCTCAGTTCTGACCCGATTTTGATAGGTTTAGACATGCCTTAAAGTTCCATTAGGACCTAGTTATATGTGTGTATAACCCTCTGCGTTTATACCACTTAAATCCTTAATTGTCCGACGTTTCCGTTAATCGCCTAAATAGTGACCGTAATGCCCTTATCATCATAAAACGAGAATTTTGGAAATGTGAAAGTGCAATAATCTTAGTTACTGATTATTAAACATGTCTGTAAATTTTCACATCAATCGGAGGTCCAGATTAGGACTTATGCTTAATGACGTAATTATAGCGATTCTTAGTAATTAAATGACGTCATTAGCGTAAACCCTATCTAAACCCAATTTTTGACACCAAACCTTTTACCCACTGATGTAATATAATATTTTGGGATTTTTGAAGATTTTTAATTATTTTTAAACTGATCATAAGCTAGGATTAGTGCCTTAATTCGGTTAATACCGAATATACCTTTTTCGGCCATAAAATGAGTTTTACAAATCCTTTTAACGCCAATCCAATTGCCACTGATTTTAAATAATAAATGTAGTGTTTTGGACCTGTTTATTTGATCAGAAAACTCAGAATCATATTTTAACCCGTACGTCGCTTAAAACGGCTTCATACGCGTATTATACGCATAGTTTGGGTTTAAAACTATTTTGACATATAAGACTTATAACCAAATGTTATAACCTGTTAAAATAAGCTATTTTACTGATGTAATCAGACCCGGTTCGCAGAAACCTAATTAATTCCTTTTATAATCTTTAAAATGACCAAAATACCCCTACGGGGCTTAATTTGTGATTTAACTCGTTTTGGGCACAACGGAAGGTATCCTACTGATATCACAACATATTTAAGGCATGTTAACTTAGGAAACCTGTTTAGGACTCTTACGGTTACCCGTTACGCTTCATGCGCGTTCGGTTCGGTTTATGTAACTAGTTTACATAAATTAGCCGAAACGGGTCAAACCTTATCGGTTTTATCTCAAAATCCAGAATGTGTATAATAAACCCATATTAAACGAGTCTCTGAACTTGTCGGGTCTAAATCACGTTCTATCCGGTCTTCGCTTAATCGTGCGTACAAACCGTATCTTTAAAACTAACCGGTCTAAGCATAAGCTTAACTAAAGACCCGTTAGGATTCTAATAGGTTGTTATAAACCTTCGTTCCAGATTAGGAGAATCGGTAAAAGATACTTGCATTCGCTGAATTGTGATATATACTTGCACAGGTAAATACTTTTAACTTATTTTCCCTATACGGGCTTGGGTTACGGTATATAGCATACCGCTTGATCGGGCATCAAATCTTCCATCGCTTAGGTGGTTAATTGAATAATTTGATTGGCTCGTTTAAACAGTCTTGTTTACTTTACAGCCTTTGGGGGGTTAATGACCATGTCCCGGATATCCTTGGCATCATCTTACAAGATGGCCGCGACCTGAGCACGGGGTGTAGGCGTACACCGTCCGTGTATAACTCAATGATGTGGTGTGTCTATTGATCTTTAACCCGGACAAGATCCGGGCTACTGAACGCATAAGTAACATGTAATTCGTTCACAAGATTATAATATTAAATAATTCTCCCAAGTTATAAAAATGTTTATGCCATGTGCATCCAAACCAATTTTTAATCATTTTCCAAAATGAGTCGGTTGATTGTATTTACCAGTGTAAACTGACGTATTTTTCCAAAAAGACTGAATGCAGGTACTAAACGAAATCGGCTGGATTATCTCCTTAGCATCAATAAAAGTCTCGCAAGCTTAGGATGCCTGAAGTCTGTTGAACCATTAATATTATTTTGTTTCGATCCTACTGTGGATAAACTTCCGGATATTGTTACATTGATAAACAATATTAAATTCGGTTGTATCATATTTTAAAATTTGCTTCCGCTGTGCATATTAAATATTGTGTTGTTTGACTATTACGTTGCCAACCACGTCACGATACTCCCTCACCGGGCCCACCGGTGACACGTGGAAACCGGGGTGTGACATATAGAAGTCGTGTCTTTCACATGAACAATTCCGATTAAACTCTCTCTAACATCCCCAAGTTTATCAACAAATCTAACAACAACAGCCATTTGCTCCTTTAAAGAAACATCACTAGATTCATCTACCAATAAACCAAACACATCATCTTTAATTTGTGCACAAATGCTTTTTGTTACTTCCTTTGAAAAGCATTCAACAATCTTCTTTTGAATCTTTGGCGATGTCAGTTTATTGTTCTTTTTTGCGTTCCCTAATGTGTACTTTCCAATTTCCGGGTGGTTAGTACTAATCAAGTTTAACACCGAAAGAAACATACCTTGAGAATTAGATTCTTCCGACTCATCATGGCCACGAAAGGGTAAAGAGTTTTCTAAACAAAATCTAGCACTCATAACGGAACCAAGTAATCGATAATAGTTTACAATCATTTCATCTTTAGTCAACTTCTTCATATTCTCATCCATATGTTTCTTTTGATTCATAAGATTATGACATTTTTGTGCCGCCTTTAAATGATGACTATCAACATTCCCAACATGTTCCTTTAATGACCCCTTTTTACTCCAATCACAAAAGCCTTTAGAACTAGAAGACCATGTATCTCTTCCGCCTTGATTACCAACATCTTCTTTAAACAAGTAACAATATAAACAATATACTTTGTCTGCTTTGATGCTATACTCTAACCAACTACAATCATTAAACCAACTAACAACAAAACGTCTTTTTTTTTCCATAACAGTCTTTAACGGGAAACTTATGACTACGAGGTTGAAAAGCCCCTTTAACAAGATATGACCTTCTTATGTCATCTATTTGATTTGGGTGATAACTAGTAATAGGTGGCCTATCATGTGGATCCGAAGGAAGATCATTCAAATCAATAATACCTCGTGTTGTTGGAATTGAAGTTGTAGGATTATCATTATCAACATTCGGACTTGACTCAACGTCATCATTTGCTTGGATATTCTCATTATCAACATTCGGACTTGCATCGCCATCAACGTCATCATTTGCTTGGATATCATTACCAACATTCGGACTTGACTCATTATCATTAATTTCTTCGAATTTTCTTTTGAAAAAGTTCCCAATTAAAGCTTGTTTTTTGGATTTTGGTTTCGTCATCACTTCAAAGTTCAAACAATTATCAATCAAATAACAATCAAAGTTCAAAAAATTATAAATCAAATAAATGAATAACAATGAAACAAACCTGAATTATCAATCAAATAAGTGAATAACAGTTTCTGTCGCTGTTTCGAGCTTCAATTCGCTGCTGTGCGAATGCCGAATGGGCTGCCAAAGTGCCGATTATCGAAACATTATCAATCATCATTCATCAAACTAACAAGTAACAATTATCAGTCAAAAAATATGTTCGAAAATAGAAATCGAAACAAACCTGTTGTTATTCGAAAATCGAAATCGAAATCGAAACAAGCCTGCAGTCGACTGTCGATTATTGTTCTGTGTTCGTAACTTCGTATAATCGTAAATCGTATGATCTAATTCTGTTCTGTTGCGTGTTCCTCTCTGATCGTAAGTCGACTGACGTTTGATATGCCGCCCAAAATAATCAGTTGGACTTGGGCTATTATTACTTAATTGGGCATTTGGGCTCATGAGCCAAGTGGGCTATTATTACGTAATTGGGCTAATTAGGTTGCTGAATAACACTAGAACTACTAGGCTTATTATTTTGTAAAAAAAAAATTTGAGGGGTGTCCTCGTACTTGTTCAGGGGTGTCCTATGTATAAAAATCGAAATTTTTTTTTACACTTCTAGTAAAAAGTTGAGCCGTAGCCCGGGCTCTGCCCGACAAGCCTTAGGGTCCGCCCCTGCTTCCTTCTATCTTTCATGAAGAAACACATCAAGAAAACACATCGTATTAATCTGCTTGCTAATCTACTTGCTGTTAACACACAACGTTAAGAAATCCTCCAGCATTACCAGCATGGATGGTAAAACACAGCGTATGAATCTGTTTGCTGTTAAAACACAAATGTATGAATCTGAATGCTAAAACACAACTGTATGAATCTGCTTGCTGTTAAAACACAATTGTATGAATCTGAATGCTAAAACACAACTGTATGAATCTGCTTGTTGTTAAAACACAACTGTATGAATCTGCTTGCTGTTAAAACACAACTGTATGAATCTGAATGCTAAAACACAACTGTCTGAATCTGCTTGCTGTTAAAACACAACTATATGAATCTGAATGCTAAAACACAACTGTATGAATCTGCTTGTTGTTAAAACACAACTGTATGAATCTGCTTGTTGTTAAAACACAACTGTATGCTAAAACACAACTGTATGAATCTGCTTGCTGTTAAAACACAACTGTATGAATCTGAATGCTAAAACACAAGTGTATGAATCTGCTTGCTGTTAAAACACAACTGTATGAATCTGAATGTTAAAACACAACTGTATGAATCTGCTTGCTGTTAAAACACAATGTCAAGAACATTCTGGTGGTTTCCAGACATAATTAAAAATCGATACAGACCAGATAATAGTAAACAGAAAAAGAAGTGTACTTACCATATCCGCAATCAAGAATTGTGTTTGAAGCCATAACTATCTCTCACGTAAAAAATGATTTACGAATAAAGTTGATCAAGATTGTGAAAGGAACGAATGAGAATTTGATTGATATTTACATCTGGTAGTAATTCACAAATCATGGAGAATCAGTTACCTTAAAATCGTGCATAGTTAGTTAATGAGATATAAATTCCAAAATTAAAATAAAATGTCAAATTACACAATTTCCCTTTTAGTTAAAATCCTTTAATGCCATATGTCACGTTCTGATTGCTTCCTAGACTTTCTAGGAAAATAAGGCTTTCTACCCAACTCCTACTCCTATATAACACCAAACAACACTATATAACACCATATAACACTATATAAAAAAATATAATACTATACAGTTCTGAACGAGATGACACAAATTCATAGATTAATTCTTAATTCCTATAATTAAAGATGACGGTTATGGAAGGTTATCCATTAATTAAATCACTAAGAAAATTACTTGTTTACCCTTTTGAATTAATTTAGATTGAGGACACATGTCATCACCACAATATTTCTCACATTTCTCACACTTTTAGATTAATGTACATGATCCTCTACCTATAAAATAATCTATACATATAATAAAAGAAACCATGTTAGGGACACATGGCGTTCTATGAGTCAGTCTTAATTATTTTTTCTAAATATTTATTATGGAAAATCAATTATTGATAATATTAAATTTAAAATTTGTAAAAGAAATTTTAATGATAAAGACAAAGATAACTGATAATAATATATTAATTATTAAAATCTCAAAAAAATATATTAGCGTTTTAAATATTTATAAAGATAAAGATTTTATTTAATTGGTAGTTTTAATTGTTTTTATATTTTGATGATAAGGATAAGGATAACTGATAACCACATATTAAAATAAAAATATTTATTTTTAATCAACTGTTTCGTAAAAAGGATTTATTCAATACATGTAGAACATATATATTTTTTATACATGGTATATTTAGAATTATATTTCTAATAAAGGATCCCATTATCCCGTTTTACACTCCAATGAAATAGTAATATTAAATCATAATATCCAGCTTATCTCTTGTATATTTAATATTTTTTACTAAAATATTTCTTTTCTTTTTTTTCTGCTGATTATCCAACATCAGATAATACGTAAGTTTCTAACCTAATAATAAATAAAAAAACAAAGTAAAATGTTAAAAACTATGTAATACACAACTCTCTAACCTAATAAAAAATAAAACTGATAATAATATATTAATTATTATAATCATATATTAATTATTAAAATCTAAAAAAAATATATTAACGTTTTAAATATTTATAAAGATAAAGATTTTATTTAATTGGTAGTTTTAATTGTTTTTATATTTTGATGATAAGGATAAGGATAACTGATAATCACATATTAAAATAAAAATATTTATTTTAATCAACTGTTTCGTTAAAAGGATTTATTCAATACATGTAGAACATATATATTTTTTATACATGGTATATTTAGAATTATATTTCTAATAAAGAATCCCATTATCCCGTTTTACACTCCAATGAAATAATAATATTAAATCATAATATCCAGCTTATCTCTTGTATATTTAATATTTTTTTTACTAAAATATTTATTTTCTTTTTTTCTGCTGATTATCCAACATCAGATAATACGTAAGTTTCTAACCTAATAATAAATAAAAAACAAAGTAAAATGTTATAAACCATGTAATACACAACTCTTTAATCTAATAAAAAATAAAGTGAGATGTTACAATAAGTAAATAGTATCTCAAAGTTCCTTTTGTTAGAAAACACATCTTGATGACTAAATGTTTTAACAGATTACATTATTCGTGTAAGACATGTGTTTATTCAAATCGTGCAATACACGAGTTTTTAAAAGATGTAACTATTTTATTGCTTAGTATATAAAATTATATTTATTCAACCCGTGTAATACACGGGGTGAATGTAATATAATAATATAATATAAGATATATATATAGGCTTGCCATGATCATGAACTAATTTGTTTATAAAAACATCACATAACTACACCAAGAAATATTTTAT
The DNA here is from genome assembly GCA_030545235.1 of Helianthus tuberosus. Lineage (NCBI taxonomy): Eukaryota > Viridiplantae > Streptophyta > Magnoliopsida > Asterales > Asteraceae > Helianthus > Helianthus tuberosus. Next base: position 13,131,095 of record CM060435.1, read on the forward strand.
ATTTTTTTTCTTCTGCGATATTCTAATTTTAGGTGAAAAGGGGGTAATAAAGTGGTTGTATTATTATATGTTTGGTAAACTATAATTTAGGCCAATCGTTCCATTTATTCTATTTTTTTTTTGAACGGCAAATTAGGATCACTGACGGATCACTGGAGTATTATCGTGCCACCAGCAGAACCACCCGATTATATCCATCCCCACTAGGCTATAATGCATATACACCAATTCAGGAGGAAACCCAATAAATCTGGGAAAACCCCCCTTTGTGAGAATCGAACCCAGGACCTAATGGTCCCAAAGCTTTATCTCACCCCCAAGATGCCACTAGGCTATAATGCTATGGGCTTCCATTTATTCTATTGGTGGGCTAATTCTTTTCCTCCATTTCTGATTGTTATTTAAATCAACTCATTATCTTTTTGTTACTATTCTATTTATATATAGGAGAAATCCTTCAATTTTTGTGTTATATGATAATAAAGGTTTGTGTACATATGTGATAATAATAATAAATTTCATTTAATTTGTTAGCAAAATAAGTACAAATACTCTTGTAAGGCAAGGTTTCATCTTTACAAGGTGTTATTCTAATACAAAATTTATATGGTAAAACATTTTTTGTAAATTGTTTTCTTGTTATAACATTTTTGTTTATTTCTTTTCATAACATGTTTCGCATGGGCTCGTGAGTGTTGGACTTAGAGACGGACAATTGGGCGTGCTGGGCTTCACATGGGCTCGTGAGTGTTGGACTTAGAGACAAAGACAAGTGGGAGTGCTGGGCTTCATGATAGGCTGCATAGTATCTCCGCACATGGGCTTGTTTTGAAGACCTACCCTAAAGCTTATCATATATAAATGAACTCATCATGTTGATGAGTTAATTCAGTCAGTCACTTTCTCTTTCTAGATTGTTCTCTTGGGGTGCGTTTGGTTCGCAGGAATTCAATGAAATTTAAGGGAATTGGTGTCACACCCCAACCGATGGCGGAATCATCGGGGCGCGGCACTCAGCGAAACAGATTGTCCAGAAGTTTCCATAACAACTATATTTACCAATTATTTAAAGCAACATGTCCCATACCATGTCATAAAAAATAATACAATTATTACAGAAAAGATCTAGTCAAATTGTTCTGTTCCGACAACTCAGATTTTTATTACAGACAATTGTTTATTGACCTAGGTCTTTCCTAGCCTCGCCAGCAAGCAAAGCAAATAAGCATCCTAAGCACCTGTCACATACGTTAAAGTAAAGGTCAATACACATAGTGTAAAGGTGAGCATACAAGTTTAGTAGATATAATAGAGTTCGAAATTGTTACGCATAACCAGCACGTACACAGTGTAAAATGAGGCATGTTAGTTATCGACATGAACCTATCGATACCAATGACTGCGAGTTGACTGCCCAAGGCAGTTCGTAATACACACTCATCACTGTGAGCCATGTAACAAATTGTCCTTAACAACCCCTGAGTGAACAGGTGCTAAGTCCAAACAAATAGTACTATCGTTGCTAAGGCAGGTAGACAACATTCCATGTGTAAACATAACAAACAAGCATTCATTAAGTCAAGTATAACATGCGGTAATTGGTTAGCGATTAAAGTATTTCGTAGTGTGTTTGATGTGATTTAGAATAAGTAACGTATGTAACACCCAAAAGTGCATAAGCAAAAAGGGATCGAGTATACTCACAGCGATTGGTGGATTGAAGGGAGCGCTAGAGAGTAAGTTAGCCTGATCAGAACGGTAGCATAACGATAAGCGACGGGTAAAATGGTGCAAAGTGTAAGTGGGTCGGACAACAATCCGATCGAATGGTAGTCCGATCGGGTGACCGGTCGTTCGGGTGACAATCTGTTCGGATGGTCATCCGATCGGGTGAACTTTCGAGTGGATTGTTTCTCGTTTGGGAATGATGTGTTTGTGTATGATAGCTTGACATTTGAAGTTTTTGTTGTAGCATTTTGAAAACATAGAAGTATCTCTACCTTTCAGGTCGGTCGATCGAACGGACGTTCGATCGGACGACAACCTGTCACGGCCCCCGACCCGGTTTGACCCGTTTCAGGAGCCGCGGGACAGAAAATCCCGTGGTATTTATTTAATTGAGTTAACAGCGGAAGATTTTAACAGGATCTTTTTAAAACTGAAAGTTCCCGATTATTTTATTTCACAATTCGGGATAAACCCTGGTAGTTTACAATCATATGATTTCACTGAAAAATCTTTATTTTTCAAAACATGTTTCTTTATTTTATATTGAGCCACTTCCTTAAGCTTATAGTGCTTCGCAGCACTTTTCCTGGATCACAACAGATCACCTGAAACATGTTTGAAAAAGGTTTTGTCAGCGGGAAATACTGGTGAATCATTCTTTTTACTAAAAACGACACGTTGTTATAATTTACAGTATTAAGAGCGATTACAATGTTTTCATATATCAACCAACTACCCATAGTATTTGTCACTCGACCATCCATTGGTAACCTCATTGTCCAATGGTGTCTGTGACTATGGTCATATCACCCCTTGGCTAACTCGTTGTCCAATGGTGACGGTTATCAAGTAATGTATACAAAACCCACATACCGACTGTAATTTGGAGATTACAAAGACTTAATCCCTGTAATTATAACTTTGAAAACAAACATGATTTTGAAAGCAATTTGGTAAAAAGAGAATGACTCACATTGCAGATTTATATGGCAGAGCTTAGCCTACTGATTAGCCTTTTGACCTAAATTAAATAACATGCACACAAACTCAGTCAGTAACTAATACAGCATTTACGATAACTCACGCAGCGAATGACAAAGTGCGATACTTAAACATCCATCGAATTTTCGACGAATGACAAAGCATAAACCCTAATGTGGGCAACACTTAAACATCCGTTAGATAGTTTTAATAGATCGGACATTGAATCGTAGCAGCGATTGAGTTAATACCCGGTAACGTAGCAGCACCTCGCTATGTGAAATTAAGGTTTCTAACAGTGAGAATTCGTTTTAATTGAAAGTTTTCGACAACAGAATGAAATCCCATGCATAGGCTATTTATAGCCTGAATTTGGGTTTTACGCGGCCCGCGTAAACCCAGGGTTAACTCTTACGCGGCCCGCGTGGCCGCCTAGTCTACGTATAGGTTGCATGGGTCATGAGTAGGTGCACCAGATGGACGACATGTGGCCCGGTTACGCTTATCAGGTCAAACCATGTCTTGACCCGGCCCGCGTAAGACAAGGCTTGTCTTTTACGCGGCCCGCCTGGGAACCAGAATTATGTTTTTCTTGATTTTAAATATGGTTTAGGGTTTCCGGGGTCCGGGTTTACACTTACGGGTCCAATTGGGATATTTTTGAGAGTTCTTACATCCTCCCCACCTTATTTAAAATCTCGTCCTCGAGCTTTACTGAAATAAGTGAGGATACTTTCGCTTCATTTCCGATTCCAGCTCCCAAGTGTATTCGGGTCCTCGTTTTGAATCCCACTTGACTTTGACTAGTACCAATCGCTTGTGTTTGAGAAACTTGATCTTTCGGTCTTCTATTTGAAGCGGTTTCTCTACGAATTTCAGCTTTTCATTTACCTCTATATCCTGAAGAGGTACCACCAGTGATTCGTCTGATAGACATTTCTTGAGATTGGATATATGAAATACGTCATGTACTCCAGCTAACTCTTCTGGTAGTTATAAGCGATAGGCAACTGGTCCTATACGTTGGATCACTGAAAATGGTCCTACGTACCTTGGACTTAGCTTTCCTTTCTTACCGAATCGTACTACTCCTTTCCAAGGAGAAACTTTCAAGAGTACCTTGTCTCCAACTTGGAATTCTAGTGGTTTGCGTCGATTATCGGCATAACTTTTCTGGCGATCTCGAGCCGTCTTCAGTCTTTCCTTGATCTCAGTGATTTTGTCGGTAGTTTCTTGTACAATCTCTGGACCTGATAATTGACTCTCTCCTATTTCTGCCCAACAAACTGGAGTTCTGCACTTTCGTCCGTACAGTGCTTCAAATGGGGCAGCTTCAATGCTTGAATGATAACTATTGTTATAGGAGAATTCAATTAATGGTAGGTGGTCGTCCCAATTTCCACCAAAATCTATTACACATGACCTAAGCATGTCCTCCAAGGTTTGGATCGTCCGTTCACTTTGTCCGTCTGTTTGAGGATGATATGTCGTGCTTAAATTCAGTCGGGTTCCCATTGCTTCTTGGAAACTTTTTCAGAAATGGGAAATGAAACGACTATCCCTGTCTGATACAATGGAGAGTGGAACTCCATGTAAGGATACTACTTCATCTACATACAACTTTGCCAACTTTTCCATGCTACAGGTTTCTTTCATAGGTAGAAAGTGAGCTGATTTGGTTAATCGATCCACAATTACCCAAATCGCGTCATTACCTTTTCTGGTTTTGGGTAACTTAGTAACAAAATCCATTGTTATGAGTTCCCATTTCCATACAGGCATTTCTAATTGTTGTAGTAGACCTGAAGGTTTCTGGTGTTCTGCCTTAACTTGTGAACAAGTAAGACACTTAGAAACATATCGAGCTATGTCCTTTTTCATTCCTATCCACCAAAAGTTCTTTCTTAAATCTTGGTACATTTTATTGTTTCCAGGGTGCATGGTATACCTAGATTTATGGGCTTCTTCTAAAATCTTATTTCTTAATTCTCCCTGCTTAGATACCCAAATTCTTCTTTTGTGGAATTTCCAAATTCCATCACCTCCTTGTTCTAATTCTGTTGTTCGTCCTTTCATTCCTTCAGCATCATCCTTGATTGCTGTTTCTTGAAAATGCTTTAGTTGTTCCATTAAATCTAACTGTAGATTTAATCTAAGAGCACGAACTCGTCGTTGTTTCTCATGGTACTTACGACTTAAGGCATCTGCAACTACATTTGCCTTTCCTTCGTGATACTGAATATCACAGTCGTAGTCACTTAGGATTTCCATCCATCTCCTTTGCCTCATGTTTAACTCTTTTTGCCCAAATATATATCTTAAACTTTTATGATCTGTATATACAGTAAACTTACTTCCGTACAGATAATGTCTCCAAATCTTAAGGGCAAAAATTATAGCTCATAACTCTAAGTCATGAGTCGTATAGTTTTCCTCATGCTTTTTCAATTGCCTTGATGCATATGCAATTACTTTCTTGCGTTGCATAAGCACACATCCTAATCCTAACTTTGAAGCATCACAGTATGCTTCAAAATCTTCAGTTCCTTCTGGCAATGCTAGAATTGGAGCATTGGTTAACTTCTGCTTTAAAATCTTAAATGCCTCTTCTTGCCTAGGTCCCCATTCAAACTTAACAGCTTTACAGGTTAGCTTAGTTAATGGCACGGCTATCTTAGAAAAATCCTTAATAAACCGTCTATAATATCCGGCTAATCCTATAAAACTTATAATTTCCATTGCTTATTGCGGAACCTTCCATTTGGTGATCGCTTCTATCTTAGCAGGATCTACGTGAATGCCTTCGTGATTCACCATGTGTCCTAGAAATTGCACTTCCTTTAGCCAAAATTCACATTTCGAGAATTTGGCATAAAGCTTTTCTTTTCTTAACAAAGTTAAGAGTGCATGCAAGTGCTGACAATGCTCGTCCTGACTTTTGGAATAAATAAGTATATCGTCGATAAAAACAATTACAAATTTATCCAAGTACGGTTTACAGATTCTATTCATCATGTCCATGAATGCGGCAGGTGCATTCGTTAATCCGAAGGGCATGACTGTAAACTCGTAATGACCATACCTAGTTCTGAAAGCAGTTTTAGGTATGTCTTCTTCTTGTACCTTCAATTGATGGTATCCGGAGCGTAAGTCGATCTTAGAAAAGTATCTAGCTCCTTGAAGTTGATCGAAAAGATCATCAATCCTAGGTAATGGGTATCGATTCTTAATTGTAACCTTATTCAATTCTCTATAATCAATACACATTCTCATCGAACCATCCTTCTTCTTCACAAACAATACTGGTGCTCCCCACGGGGATGAACTAGGTTGTATGAAACCTTTACTTAGTAATTCATCTAATTGCTTTTTCAATTCTAACATTTCTGTGGGTGCTAACCGATAAGGTGCTTTGGCTATCGGTGTAGTTCCGGGAATTAGATGAATTCTAAATTCTACTTCCCTATCTGGTGGTAATCCTGGTAACTCTTCTGGGAATACATCTGGGTACTCTGAGACTACAGGAATCTCCTTAAGTTCTTTACCCTTAGTACTAATGATTACTGAAATCATATATACTATTCCTTGTTTTCGTTCATAACTAGCAACTTTCATTACTGATATGAACTTCATGGGTTTACGTGGTTTATCTCCTGTAATCATGATTACTTCCCCAGTAGGTGCCTGAATCTCTATAGAATTTTTATCACAAAGGATTCGAGCATGGTTGGCTACTAACCAATCCATTCCTAATACGACATCGAATCCAGTTAAATTCATTGGCAATAGGTTTGCATGAAATTTATGACCTGAAAGTTCTATATTTTCTTTTTGCAAAACCTTATCTATGTTAATAGAATTTCCGTCTGCCGTTTCGACTGTAAAAATCTGCCTAAGGTTGGTTAAGGGTAAGTTAAGATCTTGGCAGAATGAAGTATTTATAAAACTTTGGTTTGCACTAGAGTCAAATAATACTTTTACGTAAATGTTGTGAACTAAGAACGTACCAGCTATCACATCTGGAATGAGTTCTGCCTCCTGAGTAGTTAATTGGAATGCACGAGCATTCTTCTTGGTAGCTCCGTCGGCTGGTTTAGCTTTATTGTCTGCTGATTTAACCAACTTAGGGCATTCTGGCTTAAAATGTCCTGTTTCTCCACAGTTATAGCAGACTCTTGTTTTCTTTCTGCAGTCTTCTTCGCGATTTCCTACGACTTTGCAAAAGTTGCAGGTTACATTACATCTTCCATAATGTTTCTTTCTGCAATTCCTGCAGAACGGCGGAGTTGAAGATTGCCATGTTCCTCTTCTCTTGAAGCTGTTATTATTACCCGTACGAAATCCTTGGGTAATTTTCTGAGCCAGTTCCTTTTTCCTGTTTTCATCTCTTGTGCGTACTAGCTCGTCAGTTAGGGTGTTAGCTAATTCTACCGCATCGTCAATAGTGCGAGGTCTCGTAGCTTTAACGATATTACGGATTTCGCCAATTTATCCCCAAATATAACGAGAAATGAGTACCGGTTCTGGCGAAGCCAGTGTTGGTACCACTCTAGCATATTCAAAGAATGTCGAAGTATACCCGCGACAATCTACACCCATCATTCGATGATTTAGGAACTTATTTGCCATTTGCTCTTTTTCATATTCGGGACAGAATTTTCTTTCTACAAGACTCTTAAATTCTTCCCAGTTCATGGCATAGGCCATATTTCTTCATTTGGCTTGAAGTACTGTATTCCACCATTCTAGTGCCCATTCTTTGAAAAGATTTGACGCGTATATGACCTTGTCGTCCTTGGCACATTTACTTATTGTAATCACTGCCTCGGTTTTCTCTAACCAACGCAGTGCCGCAGTCGCTCCTTCATTGCCTGCAAATTCAGCGGGTTTACAAGCAAGAAATTCTTTGTAAGTGCAACCAGGCGTTGCAGCTTTCATTTTCTTAGGGAGCGGAGCCTGCCGTGAATCATTATCGTGATTAGTATGATTACTGCCTCTGTTTACGCTATTACTGAAGTTATCTTCAGAAATACGTTTGCTAGGAATGATTTGTTGAGGTTCAACAGGTTTCTGGGCAGCATCAAATATTGCTGGAATAGCATTGGCTATTCCTTGAGTAACGATATTTTCTACATCTTGCCTAGTCATAAATTGATCCTCCGGGTGTTGTTCAGATTGGTTAACGTCGTTAACTGGTTCATTATTAGCGTTTTCCATCTGATAATTAATATATATAATTTATTAGTATAGAGTAAATAACAATTATACACAAAATAATCATACAAATTTCACAACACACATATAGCCAAAATTATCGATTTCTCGATTCTCATTTTTATATATTTATAATATGCATCAATACACACCATTATCTTACAAAGTTTTATTCTAGGTTATTTTATAAGATTATATTTTTCTATTTATTATACAACCACAGTTTCACAACCCCACTATCCCTCGTAAGTTGGTACTTCAATAACGACGTTCCATCTCGTCGTATTTCCAGGAGATCTGTTCTCCTACTTCCCTGATCCTATTTCCTGCATCCACCAGCTCCTCGCCAAAGTGGCGGAGTTCAGCTAAATTTTCATTGCTTATTGGTGGGTTTGGTATAGGTTCTGGGTCGAACTGAGGGAGAAAGGTACAAGGAATGTTGAGAAGGTTTTGGAACTGCCAATCATTGGTCCACCACTCATCCATTCCTAGAGGTTGGGTGTGGATTATAGGTTTTGGGATTGCTGGTTCCAAGTTCATTGGAAGTTGAGTTTCAGCAGGATAAGGGTAGAGATTACTATTGACAGGCCTGACGATATCACTGCTTGCCAATGCGCGATCCAATTCCTCCTGAAATGGTAACTCCTCAACTTGTCGAGAGCTTTCCCCAATTTCCATCTCTGTCTGCCTAGAACCTTCTCCAATCTCCACTTCTGTCTTCCTAGAACCTTCCCCGGCTTCAATCCCCTTTCCTTTATCTAAGGGATTTTCTATTTTGGGAATCTTTCTAGTTGCGGGTTTCCTCCTGCGCACACGCCTCCATCCTACAAATCTTCTCCTTTTCTTAGGCTTGGGTTTCTCCGGAGGTGGAGCGTTGAATTCCATAGGTTCTTCTATATCGGGTATATAACCAGTAAAATCTTTGGAAACTTCTATTTTCACCGGATAGAGATTTAGATTCTGAAGGGCTTCAGATAACTCATTCATGCTGTTTAGCATATATGAAAAAATACACACAAAATGCTAAGTTAAACTTTTATAACAACATTTCACAGATAACCATTCAAATATTATTGCATACCGTGTGACTAATTTAATACAAAGGACAACTGACAATTAAAACTTATTTATTTACTGGGTAAAGTTTCTGGATTGTAGGTGATAAGGGTGCTAAAACTTGAATCAAGTGTATTTAAAGATTTGCATTTACTTCTACAGTGGCTAGCATATAGAGATCTGCCCATTTTTCATCTAACTTGTCTTCCCATGGTGGGTTACTGCCTAGTTTCTGGGTTTTCTGATTAACTCTCTTCTCTTTTGGTTGTGATTTCTTTAATTTCTCCTGACTTTTCCTAATAATCAAACTTCTTTTATTCGGAGAAAGTGGTTCCTCATATTGTGCCTTTCGAACAAATATTCCTTCATCAGTATCTGTTGGATATTTTGAGGATGAAGTTCCTTTTTCTTTTGGTGAAATATCTAATTTATAGTAGATATCCGAAAGTCTTTGCATACCCATACTTTACACAAATATTCAAATAATAAAACATATAATCACAGAATAGCAACCAGTAAAATTAAGTATTTTCTAAATACTTAATTGGCTTAAATCAGTGCCACCTTTTTCTGTCATGGCCCCCGACCCGGTTTGACCCGTTTCAGGAGCCGCAAGACGGAAAATCCCGTGGTGTTTATTTAATTGAGTTAACAGCGGAATATTTTAATAGGATCTTTTTAAAACTGAAAGTTCTCGATTATTTTATTTCACAATTCGGGATAAACCCTGGTAGTTTACAATCATATGATTTCACTGAGAAATCTTTATTTTTCAAAACATGTTTCTTTATTTTATATTGAGCCACTTCCTTAAGCTTGTAGTGCTTCGCAACACTTTTCCTGGATCACAACAGATCACCTGAAACATGTTTGAAAAAGGTTTTGTCAGCGGGAAATACTGATGAATCATTCTTTTTACTAAAAACGACACGCTGTTATAATTTACAGTATTAAGAGCGATTACAATGTTTTCATATATCAACCAACTACCCATAGTATTTGTCACTCGACCATCCATTGGTAACCTCATTGTCCAATGGTGTCTGTGACTATGGTCATATCACCCCTTGGCTAACTCGTTGTCCAATGGTGACGGTTATCAAGTAATGTATACAAAACCCCACATACCGGCTGTAATTTGGAGATTACAAAGACTTAATCCCTGTAATTATAACTTTGAAAACAAACATGATTTTGAAAGCAATTTGGTAAAAAGAGAATGACTCACATTGCAGATTTATATGGCAGAGCTTAGCCTACTGATTAGCCTTTTGACCTAAATTAAATAACATGCACACGAACTCGGTCAGTAACTAATACAGCATTTACGATAACTCACGAGATTAAACCCTCACAGCGAATGACAAAGTGCGATACTTAAACATCCATCGAATTTTCGACGAATGACAAAGCATAAACCCTAATGTGGGCAGCACTTAAACATCCGTTGGATAGTTTTAATCGATCGGACATTGAATCGTAGCAGCGATTGAGTTAATACCCGGTAACGTAGCAGCACCTCGCTATGTGAAATTAAGGTTTCTAACAGTGAGAATTCGTTTTAATTGAAAGTTTTCGACAACAGAATGAAATCCCATGCATAGGCTATTTATAGCCTAAATTTTGGTTTTACGCGGCCCGCGTAAACCCAGGGTTAACTCTTACGCGGCCCGCGTGGCCGCCTAGTCTACGTATAGGTTGCATGGGTCATGAGTAGGTGCACCAGATGGACGACATGTGGCCGGTTACGCTTATCCGGTCAAACCATGTCTTGACGCGGCCCGCGTAAGACAAGACTTGTCTTTTACGCGGCCCGCCTGGGAACCAGGATTATGTTTTTCTTGATTTTAAATATGGTTTAGGGTTTCCGGGGTCCGGGTTTGCACTTACGGGTCCAATTGGGATATTTTTTAGAGTCCTTACACAACCCGATTGGTTGGACACTTTAGCGAGAACAAGTTCACAGCAGTTTGTCACTCGATCGGATGGTAGTCCGATCGGTTGACAATTCGTTGATATTGAACATGTTGAAAATTGTTTAAGTATTGAAGTCTGAACATTACATGGTCGAGTGGTAGTCCGATCGGGTGGTAATCCGATCGGTCAGCACTTCGTTCAATGTTCATCCTTCAAAGTTTGAAAATAGAAGTTAAGTGTGGGGCCAGGGTGCAAGTTGATCGGGTGACAATTCGATCGGACAGTAGTCCGATCGGGCGGCACTCCATTCTGGTGTCCCGGTCGTCTTCTTCCTTGGTCATTCTGATAGTTTGTCATTTTATCGAGATGATTTGATGTCGTATTAGACAATAGAAAACCTCGTCAAGACTTAGTAACCTGATCTGACAGGATTCACCCAAACCCGACCAGTTAACTGTTCGAGATGGTGTTCCATGTTTAACCCGAAATCGGTAATCTCGTGGATAGAATCCAGATCTTGAACCAACACAACCACAAGAATGAGTAGAAGGTCAGTACAAGCTCCGATTTTATCGGTTTTGAGTGCATTGAGTGTAAAAAAGTTGAAAGAAAGTTGGAAAACCATCTTTCAATCCTTTTCACCATGAATATGTTTAGAACTATGAAAGATCTCTGTTTATTTATGTGGAAATCGTTTAGATCTAAGTTGTTCTTGGTGGATTGAAGCCAAAACATGAAGTTCCTAAGAACACCATGATGACATCATCCTAGAACACCTCAAATCTAGTGATTTCAAGGTTAAAAGTTAAGATTCAAAAGATAGAAAGGTGTAGAATCAAGTGTTGATCATAGAAGTACAAAGATTAGGTTGAAAACTTACAAGATTTGAGAGAAATCGGAGAAAAGACGCTTGAGTGCGGCTGGTTCGAGCAGAGAGATGTCACCACTCCAAAAGTGGTAACAAGTGAGGTATTTATAGGGTTTCCCAAAGTGGAAAGGTCTGTCCGATCGGGTGGCAACTCGATCGGATGGCTATCCGATCGGTCGGCCACTCGATCCTAGTGTTCGGCGCGACGAGTTTTGTCGTTTCGATTCGTGTGTCGAGCGTTGCGATGGAGTTTCTCATTCAAATTAGTCTTAATCCAAACTACTATATCTAATATACAATCATCCCAAATTACTTGCGTTTAGCGTTTGTGATTTGATTGCGATTCGAGTTTCGATTGCGTTTCGATTAATCACCACAACATAAACATAAATAAACATGCACAAGTAACACTTAAGGCACACACACACGTAAAATAATATCCAGAACTCGTAATTCGAGTTGCGAGCGCGATTGCGATAAGCGATAAACGATAAAGCGATCAAATATGCGATAAAACATCGAATAAACCTCGATTATTAGTAAATACTCCACATAATACAACTAACGTAAAGCATAAAATAGACTATCTACAAGTCAAATAAGTCAAAACAGGAATTGAGCAAGGAGTGACAGATTACAATTAGCAATCTTGTCTCCCTTTGACTTCAATCTTGACTTTGTCTTTGACTTTCGAAACACGGGGTGTTACAATTGGAATCTGAATTCCAACTCATAAGATGTTTGGTTCACATAATTTGATGGAATTGGAATCTCAATTCCAATCTTTACGTGTTTGGTTGGCAATGGAATTGGAATTTGACATGAATCCTTCAAATTCTTTTAACTAAAGGAATTGAAAATCATTCCTATATGTGAAGGAATTAAAGTAAACTCATTGGAATCTTTGACCATTTCGACCCGCATTGTTTCGACCCGTACCGTTTCGACTCACACCGTTTCGATCCAAACCGTTTCGACCCGTACATCGTCGAATCGTTTTGACCCGTACTGTTTCGATCTGAACCGTTTCGACCCATACCGTTTCTACCTGAATCGTTTAGACGCGAACCGTTTCGACCCGTACCATTTCGACTCCAACCGTTACAACCCGTACCATTTCTACGTGAATCGTTTCAACGCGTACCGTTTCTACCCGAACTGTTTAGACGCAAACCGTTTTGACCCATACCGTTTCAACTCAAACCGTTACGACCCGTATCGTTTTTACCCGAACCGTTTCGACACAACTTATTTTGACCCGTACCGTTTCGACCCAAAGCGTTTTGACCCGAACCGTTTTGACCCGTACCGTTTCGACGAGAACAGTTTTGACCCTACCATTTCCACCCGAACCGTTTCGACCCGTACCATTTCCACACATACCGTTTCAATCCGAACCGGGGGTTGTGGGTGCCCTGATGATGAATTCCAATTCATTTGACAGCCAAACACAACAAAAATGGAACTGAGATTCCAATTCCAACAATTTCCAATTCCAATTGGAATGTTTAAATTCCAAATCCAATTTCTTCAAATTCTAATTTCTAAACAAATTTCAATTCCAATTCCAGAATATTCCGTGAACCAAACGCCCCTTAGAGATCTTAATCTCTACGAACTCCTAGAGTTTACACTTTTCTTTTTTTGAACGACCAACAAAAACCTCGATTTATTATCCACCAACTAGCTAGACGCTAGCTACATATTTCAGTCATGATTACATAAACGAAACAGAAAAAAAAAAGAAAAAAACCAACCACATACAAACCAATTAAGCTAAAGACCCGAGACTAAAGGACTTCCAATCATCCCAAGATAAAACTCTAGCCTTCGATCTGTTCTTCACCTAAAGGTAACTCAAGGTTTTTGACTCCTCAGTGACAGTGGACACCGTCGGGTTTACAGACTCAAGGTTTACACTATTCTGATCTTTCTTGATGATCTTTTGTTGAGATCGTGTGTCATATTGTTAGATCTTGTTGTTGGGTGTATGCAGATCAATGTGTTGATGATTTTCCTGTGAGGAGAGTGTTGTTCTTAGTTTGTATATTTGTTTTCTGGTTGTTTTGTGGTTAATAAGATTTCAGTCTTTGATCCTTGTATTTTTGACATGGTATCTGAGCCATAATAGCTCTGTGTCTGTTCGATTCCGTTGATCGTTGTTCGATTGTGATTTCAGAGGTTAGGGTTTCTGAAATTTGGGATTTTGGCTAATCTTGTTATTCTTGGTGGTAATCAAGTAGATCGACACCAGCCTGGTACATAAAACGCCAAAAGTCGGTACCGAATTGATATGGAAAATATTTTAGTCCGGGAAATTCGTTACTGCTACCCGGTACCATTTCCTCATCCCTGATCAGGGGTACCGTACGAACAACGATATCGTACAACTTTTTTATTTGTTGATTTTCTTCAACTTTTAATGATTTTTTTAGTTTCAGGGGTAGGGATGGGCTCAGTGGTAACCGATACCGAATTGGTACTGGTATCGAAAATACCGGTATATGAAGGTAAAAACCGGTACCGGGAACGCCAAAAGTCGGTACCGAATTGGTACTTAAGATCTTTCAGTTCGGAAAATTCGGTATCAGTACCCGGTACCATTTGCTCATCTCTGACCATAGGTTTCAGATGAACAACATCATTACCATACAACTTTTTTAGTTGATTTTCTTTCGGTTATCTTTGAGTGTTTTTTTCTACATTTTCTTTTTATTCTTGTTTCTGTGAATATCTTCGTGTATATTACATCAATAATTCTTTTATAATCTTTATTTAAGTACACATAAGTGTATAATACATCAATAATTTTTTTATAATATCTTTACTCAAGTACACATAAAAAAAAACACAACATAAACGTAGGCTTACGATCAAGCCATGTGTAGTGGTAACATCACATAACTTGAAGAAAGTGGGGTTATATGATACTTGTCACACACATAACATGGAATGTGCAAGTTTGATAATATTTGAGTGTAGTAGTAACGCCTAGTAACACTACGTAACCCCACAAAACACAATCCCCAACACACCTTCACCTCTCACCTTCACCAAATAACCCCGTTATCACCATCATTGGACAAAGGGAATCAGACGCATAGCGCCGAGGGGGCGATTTTCCCAACGCTATGCGGCGCCATGGCTCTATCACGCCACCATAACCTATTACACATGCTCTAATTTAGCATAAAGCTATAGTGCACACAACACAAACTTCAATTCCACTCGCACCATTTTGTTTTACAATATTTCCCAAGTCACAAGCTACAAATCACTTTTACGCTGTGTTTCCAAGTTTCATTTAACGAAGAAAAAGAAAAGATTTTGAGGGAGTTAAAAAAATTGTGTTCAAGAGTTTTTTAAGAAATGAAATGAAGAGAAATGAAATGAAAACTTAAGTAATTTTCCTTTATTTTAAATCATTCCAAATTGAAGAGATTTGAAAGGAAAACATTTTTAACACTTAAAATCATTAGTTTTCTTTTCATTTCTATCGAACTCGGTAATACGATATTTAATTAAATCTTTTCTTTCTACTCATTTTTTTTCTCTCATCTATTCATTTTCTTTTTCTTTTCTTTACAATGTTAACCACTTCAATTGTAAAGCTATTGTTTTAAGTGCATTGGCGATGTTTCCCATTTCAATATCATCCAACCCTACACAATAAACCTTATTTCTGTTGGGCTAATCATGAGGCCCGAGGCTAGAAAGAAGCAACGTAATACTCGCGTCATGTTTTTAGCATGTTCTATATTCCCATTGTCCAAAAAAACGACATCGTCTGCATGGAATAGATGAGAGATTGACGGTCCACCGTTAGGTAACTTTACCCCACCAAACAACCCAAATTCAACCGCTTTATTCATTATGACATTTAGAGCCTCCATTGCCAAAATGAACAAAAAAGGTGAAATAGGATCTCCTTGACGTAACCCTCTTTCCAGACTGAAGCTACTCGTAGGAGAACCATTAACGAGGTGTCACACCCCGAATTTCCACGTGTCACCGGTGGGCCCGGTGGGGAGTATCGTGACGTGGTTGGCAACATAATAGTCAAACAACACAATTATATAAATGCACAGCGGAAGCAAAAGATAAATATTATTATATTCCGAATATAAAGTAATATCTAGTATTACAACGGAAAGTAAAGGATCCACAGGCAGATCTTAAAACACATCATTTGATCAACAGACTTTAGACGCCTAGAACTTGCAAGATTCCTTAATAGCGCCCTGAGCTTCCAGCCAATTACGTTCAGTACCTGTCACTTAACCCTTTTGGAAAATACGTCAGTTTTCACTGGTAAATACACTCAACCGACTCATTTTGAAAAGAGTTTGTAAATTGATTTGAATGCACTTGGCACAAAATATATCGACACTTTGATTAAAATGCACAGAGGCAACATTAACCTTTTTAACTTGGGAAAATTATTTATATATAATCTTGTATACAGTTTTACTTATTTGTCGTCCGTTAGGGCCGGTTTGTAGGGCCGGACTAGATTAACTGACACGCCACAGGTATAATGCCCACGGGCTATCATCCTCTAAGTAGATTACCAGTTCCGGTATAATGCCCACAAGGATGATACCTCGGAGTGGATTACCAGTTTTTACATAATGCAGCTGTCAGGTGTATGCCTACACCCCGTGCTTAGGTCGTGGCCATTTCGTAAAATGATGCCAAGGATATCCGGGACATGGTCATTAACCCCCAAAAGCCATACACCAAATAAAATAAAATAATACATATTAAACAGGTTATGTAAGTACATCAATCACAATCCGATTTAATGACTACATACACCCGACCAAGCGGTACTTTTATAGTACCGTATCCCAAGCCCGTATAGGGAAAATAAGTTAAGAGTATTTACCTGAGCTAGCTCCTGTCTTAAATAGTAAGAATTTAATAACTCAGCCGTATTCACTTTAAGTAAGCGTAGGTACCATTTACCGGAAGGCTCTAGTCTGGAATGATGGTATAAATAATCAATTAGAATGCTAACGGGTCTTTAATTTAGCCTAAGCTTAGACCGGTTATTCTTACGGGAATATACGGTTCAGACGCATGATTAAGCGAAGACCGGATAGAATGTGATTTAGACCCGACAAGTTCAGAGACTTGTTTAATATGGGTTTATTATTCACATTCTGGATTTTGAGATAAAAACGATAACGTTTGACCTGTTTCGGCTAGTTTATGTAAACTAGTTATATAAACCGAACCGAACGCGAATAATGCGTAACGGGTAACCGAATGAATCACGAACAGGTTTCCTAAGTTAATATGCTTTAAATATGTTATGATATCATAATGATACCTTCCATAATGCCCAAAACGAGATTAATCATTAATTATGCCCCGTTGGGGTATTTTGGTCATTTTAGAGATTATAAAAGGGATTTAACGTAACCCCGATGTTCGGGACTGAAGTGATCAGTAAACAACTTATTTTTAACAGATTATATTAGTTGGTAATAATCCTTATATGTCAAAATGGTTTTAAGCCTAAACTACGCGTATAATACGCGTATAAACCCGTTTCAAGCGACGTACGATTAAAAATATGATTCTGGGTTTTCTGATTAGTTAAACAGGCTCAAAACATTACATTTATTATTTAAAATCAGTAGCAATTGGATTCGCGTCAAAATTCCTTGTAGAAATCATTTTATGACCGAAAAGGGTAAATTCGGTATTAACCGAATTAAGGCGATAAGCCTAGCTTAAGACCAGTTTAAAAATAATTAAAAATCTTCAAAAATCCCAAAATATTATTTAACATTAGTGGGTAAAAGTTTTGGTACCGAAAATCGGGTTTAGATAGGCTATGCGCTAATCGCGCCGTTTAATTAATAAAAAGTTTATTATTTACGCTAATGCGCATATCTCCTAATCTAGACCTCCGATTGACGTGAAAATTTACGTACATGTTTAATAATCAGTAACTAAGATTATTGTACTTCCACATTTTCAAAATTCTCGTTGTATGGTCATAAGGGCATTAGGGTCCATTTTAAGCATTTAACGGAAACGCGCGAACGAATCGGATAATCAATGAAACAAGTACAGAGGCTTATACTATCATGTAACCCAACCCTAATGAAGCACTAAGGCATTTCCAAATCAAACTAAAACGGGTCAGAACCGAAGTCAATGCAAAAGTCAAAGTTTCGCGTCTTTCGGCTCCGAACCGGGTTTAAACAGAAACTTGTCGAGTCGGACAAGTATAGACAAGTTTCTATACTTATTACTAAGTTATATTAAGGTTAAAACAGGTTACACGCCTCTCGTATCGTTAATTACCCGATTAAAGCTTCTGTTGACTTTTTCGGTCAACGTTTGACTCGACAAACGACCTAGTTAGGTCTGGATTCGGTACGTGCCCTTATAAGGGTTTAATACCCATATAATTACCTATCTAACAGTACGTTTAATTTGACATACGACTGAGCTATCGTTACTTAATCACGAAGTCAACCGTTTATTACGATATGTTGACTTTTAAGCTAATTATAATGCAAGACTTAATTAAGAAAGGTCTAGCATACTTACAAGTGTTAAATGGGTGATTAGGAAGGCCTTGAATCAGATTGAAAGCTCCTCAAATGATCAGATGGCACTTGAATGATGTGGGAAGCAATTGTTGCAACTATGGTCCCTTATATAGTGCTCATGGACACCACAAAAGCTTGACAACCAAGTCTAGGACATCCCACAACAATCCAACATGTGTCCTAGTGTTCTAGGGGTTGTTTTAGGGGTCAAGGGATGAGGAAGTTCGGTTTAAAGTTGCTCACAAACTCACCTAGCAGGCCCCTATTCGCAAAATTCGTTTTCTGCCCAGATATGGCAGTGGTGTAGCGCCACTGCTAGAGCCTTCAGGCTCGCGCTACGCGAGCCCCTAGGGGGTCAGCCATACAACTTTCTGATATTTGCATATTCAGTCCTTGGCTCTTCAAACGTCGAAAAGACTTTTGTTTCTTGCATTTTCTTGCATTATGATCCTTCAACCTTGATCTATAAGGGCTTTAAAGTATATACCCACTTCGTTAAATCCCCGGGTAACTTTATTGTTACCCGAAAAGGCCTAACTTTCAACGTTGACGCTTTAACCCCTCGCACACGAATTTGATCACAACTTTCTCATACGTTGACGAAACTTTACGAACTTTGAACCGTGCATTCTAGTGAGCATAATTAACATTTACAAAGCTTCGGGTTTGTCAAAAGGTCACTCAGAGGTATATCTTTAAACATGTTGACACATTTAACCCCTGTAGTTGGTAATCTCTCACTTTTAGCTTTGTATGATCCATGATTTATTCGTCTGAAGGTATGAGCATCGTGTAGGGTTAATGCACATTATATTTATTCACTGTTGACATTCAGAACCCGTAAAATCACATACTTTCCATGTTTGTCAACTTTAGTCCTTTTATAACATTCTTTCACACGTTCAGACTTTATGACACGTGTCAACACATTATAGGACGTGAATTTTCGAGGTGTTACATCCTCACCCCCTTAAAATAAATCTTGACCCGAGATTTACTGAAATAAGTAAGGGTACTTTTCTTTCATCGTGGATTCAACCTCCCACGTGAATTCGGGACCTCTATGGGCATCTCATTTGACCTTTACAATAGGTACATGCTTCTTCCGAAGCTTCTTTACCTATTGATTTTCAATCGAAAACGGTTCTTCCTCAAATTTTTAACTCTCATCTTTATGCACATCCGTATGTGGTATAACCAGTGATTCATCAGCGAAACACTTCTTCAGATTGCAGATGTGGAACACATTGTGAATTCCACTGAGCTCTTCAGGTAAGTTTAGCTTATAGGCAACTGAACCGACACGTTCGATAACCTCGAAAGGCCCTATGTATCTCGGGCTTAGCTTGCATTTCTTACCAAACCGCATCGCTCCTTTCCAGGGTGATATCTATTGTTGAATCTTATTCTTTAATAAGAATTTAGGAAGTTTGCTATTTTCATAACTCCTCGATTTCTTGCCATACACTGGCAACCTATAATCGATTATGGATTTGTATAATCTTATTTGTTGTCCCCCAGGCAACTTTCAGATCTTGATAATTGGACTTACCAATTTTCTATCTAACACTAGACATTAAATTTTCCATCTTTACAAGGTCTCCACAGGAGTAGCCTTAATACTTACATAATAATTGTTATAGAAAACTTATTCTATGATGAGATGGTTATTCCAGCCACTATTTAACTAATCTTAAGGAGTAGCTAATCCTTACAGTTAGTCGAACAATTCGACGATCCTGGGTAGATGATGGCGATTCTTAATCGTGGTCTAAATAGGGTTGCGGTAATGAGTGCATAAGCAAAATGAACCGTCTTTCTTATCTAACTAGTATCATACTCTGAAACTATCGAGTTAGGCTATATGAATCTCCTATCTTAAAATTTATTTAACCGGGTTTTCGGTTATTCCATAATCAACACGGAGTTCTTACAACACTCTAACCCAAAGAGGGATGTTAATCTTAACTCTACCTGCCTCTAGGGAGGTAAACAGGGTAAACTTAGAAGAAGATAATCAAAGTACAAGGAGGTTGCAGAGATTTTTCATATCTCAGGCTCCAGTTCACTCATCGTTACTTGTGTCGAATAAGTGACACATTTATGTTACTAGTCCACGAATTCCTTAATCAGGAATATTTACTTGGAAAAAAAAATTTCCATTTTTGGATATCTTCCTTGAATACTACTAGTCGACTTTAGTACAATATGATCGTTGGGATATCTTAGGGGTTCCATGTATTAAACCTCCATGCTGATCAGACATGGAAATAATCTATGGGACACACTAGGATACGCCAATCCTCATATGACACTTTTATCAAACATAGTTTGGCATTCGCAGGCGATAGAAAACAATGAGAAAAGAAAAATAATTAAAATAACATATGTTTTCGTACTCTATACAAAGAAAGAGTGCTCTTAGATTTTCGGAAGGATTCCTTGCCGATACGAGAAGAATCGGTTACTAAGGTTTCCTTGGTAATTATACTTTGTGGGTATAATAAAAATTTTGCTAAGTTTATGGTTCATGAAGATTTATTATTGCCCGTAATAAAACAGGACACTTAGCAGAAATTATCATTTATAAATGATAAGGAAGTTTATTGTACAAGTGCTTATAATTAATCAATAATGGAAGTTTCACAAACTAGGCACCTAGCTCAGTTGGCTAGGCGCGCGAAAGGGTGCGGCCGGCCTAGACCCAGGTTCGATTCCGGGGACGGCCAGTTCCACCATTTTTTTTTTGTTTAATATTAATTACTCGTACGGATACGTGTAATTATAAGAGTTGTCTCATAAGGAGTCTTGATAGTTAATTGTTTCTTATCACCCACAATATGGGATTAATTTTTAAGGCAACCAATCGATTTTTATCACTATATTGAGTCCTTATGTATGCAACCAAAAGTTTGCTATAAGGTATGAGAAAGAGTGATTTCTAATAGATATTAGATATCAATATAGGATTTGTTGGAGCATTTTCTAAAGTATCGTCGGCCAATTTCTACATCGTATTAAATGACCGGAGCCTTAATCAGACGGAGACAACAGTTTTCAACATTTATTATTCATAATATATTTATATGTGTCAATATCAAATAAGTTTCTGCATAAACTATTTGATAAAGAAAGGTACATATTATACTATTATTATTCTGCATCATCTCTTGGGCGTTCCTCCTGATAACTCGTGCGTTTGTTCTCTTGGCCTACTCGGGCTTCCTCGCGTACTTAGGGCAGTTGGTCTTTATGTGCCCCTTCTCGTTGCAGTTGTAGCATGTAGCATCTTTAATCTTCCCGCAATCAACAGTCTTGTGCTCCCTAGACTTGCATATCCCACATGCAGGTGGTCCTGATTTAGAATTGGACTCCATTCTGCATTTTCCAAAGTGGCGTTTTTGGCAAGTCGAGCACCTTGGCTTTTCCTCTGTCCGCTGACCATTCTTTCCAGACCCAGACCTCTCAGAGTCAGTGTTTCCCTTGTGTTTCTTCTCAGATCCTCGTGAGTTATCATCCTCACGCTTCTTCTTACTTTCTTCAGATTTCTTTAGCGACCTTAGCCTGACCGCATCTAAAGTAAGGGACAGAGAGAGGTCAGTTACTGACCTAAATGTAGTAGGTTTTGAAGCCTTAACACTGGCTTTGATTTCTGGGGGTAAACCCCCAATGAAGCGTGCAATTCGCTTGGGCTCTGGTGTTACAAGGTAAGGGACCAGTCTGGACAGGGTATTAAAACTGGTGAGGTAAGCTTGACAATCTAAGTTTGTCATCACCAAAGATAAGAAATCTGACTCAATCCCCTCAACCTCGTGTTGAGGGCAGTAATTCTCCTTAATGAGAATAACAAACTGTTCCCATGACATGCTGTAGAGCGGAATCTTCCCAGCAGCTTGAATGAGAGACTTCCACCATGCCAGTGCCTCTCCTTTGAACGATTGGGATACGTACTTCACGACATCCCTTTCAGCGCAACCGCTGATATCAACAACTGTGTCCATTTCATCCAACCAAATCATACAATCAACCGCCCCTTTTTCCCCAGTAAAATCTCGGGGCTTGCAGGAAACAAAGTACTTATAGTTACAGGATTTGGTATGCGGTTCATTATCGAACACTATCCTCTTGGATGGAACACTGTGTTCATTAGATGAATGTCGATCGTCATCTTTCTTTAACTCATCTTTCTTTGAGGGCGGCTTGTTATCAGGCTCTGGAGGAGTTTTAGGGATGGATTTAGGGTGGGGTACAGATGAGGCTTTACTATATGTCTCACTATACTCCTGGAATTGCTCCCTCACAGCTTTAGATACAGCTGAGTCAATCAATGTACGAAGTTCTCCTCTGGTTATATTAATCCTTTCATCATCGCGATTTTCCAGAGGGTGACTATTCCCTTCTTCCGACCCCGCCATGTAGTTTTAATTGCTACATAAAAATTAAACAAGGACAAGGTTTTTACGGAAGTTTAAATAGTTTTTATCTTTTTTTGAACGATTTATTAACCATGTTTTTAAAACACATATTGGTTAATTTTGATAAATATATAATTATTCAGGATATTTATTATACTCCTAAATTATAATTTAATAATAGCACAAAAGGCCTAGTCACTTAGACAAGTTTAATTTATAGGCCTTGATTTTATAGAATCGAGGCTTCAAGGTTTGAATCAAAGTTCATTACCTTTTTCTTGACAGGGAGTTGTAGGCTACCACTGTCTTTAGTCCCAGAGGACGTTAGTTATAGCCCGTGGGCACTTCATCCATAAGGGATGATTATATAAATAAGGGAATTTAGTATATCCCAAAATGACTTATGTGATTTTATCATATCACATTTTGTCGAGCATGTTAATATGCTTTCATATTTTTAATAAGGATTTGAATCTCTTGAATAGGTTCTACCATCTTGGCCTTGTATGCCGTGACATTTAGGCTAGGTTTTACCTTTTAGATTCTTTTTAATAATTAACGCAGAACAATCCTAAATTGAACTGTTAACAAGGATCTGAATTTAATTATGGAACTACCATCTTGGCCCTGTCTTAATGTGACACATGGCTAGGTTTTGTCCCTTTTTAAATTTTGCCATTTTATTATAATGGTAGATCTTATAATATAGGAATGATACTTGAAATATAATCGTTCCTTTAAAAATTAACAAGTATATGGTTGCCCCTAAACGGGACTTCTATAGCAATTGACTTGCCCATGCAAGGGCTAATCAGAAAAATAATAAAGGAACTAAATAAGGTAAAATGAAACAAATTTGGATTTTCCCTATGTTCTTGTCTAGACTCAAGAATGTGCAATTGTGTAACTGAGATTAAACACAAAAGACTAGTGTTTAATTCACTCAGCGTTGGCTCTGATACCAACCTGTCACACCCCGAATTTCCACGTGTCACCGGTGGGCCCGGTGGGGAGTATCGTGACGTGGTTGACAACATAATAGTCAAACAACACAATTATATAAATGCACAGCGGAAGCAAAAGATAAATATTATTATATTCCGAATATAAAGTAATATCTAGTATTACAACGGAAAGTAAAGGATCCACAGGCAGATCTTAAAACACATCATTTGATCAACAGACTTTAGACGCCTAGAACTTGCAAGATTCCTTATTAGCGCCCTGAGCTTCCAGCCAATTACGTTCAGTACCTGTCACTTAACCCTTTTGGAAAATACGTCAGTTTTCACTGGTAAATACACTCAACCGACTCATTTTGAAAAGAGTTTGTAAATTGATTTGAATGCACTTGGCACAAAATATATCGACACTTTGATTAAAATGCACAGAGGCAACATTAACCTTTTTAACTTGGGAAAATTATTTATATATAATCTTGTATACAGTTTTACTTATTTGTCGTCCGTTAGGGCCGGTTTGTAGGGCCGGACTAGATTAACTGACACGCCACAGGTATAATGCCCACGGGCTATCATCCTCTAAGTAGATTACCAGTTCCGGTATAATGCCCACAAGGATGATACCTCAGAGTGGATTACCAGTTTTTACATAATGCAGCTGTCAGGTGTATGCCTACACCCCGTGCTTAGGTCGTGGCCATTTCGTAAAATGATGCCAAGGATATCCGGGACATGGTCATTAACCCCCAAAAGCCATACACCAAATAAAATAAAATAATACATATTAAACAGGTTATGTAAGTACATCAATCACAATCCGATTTAATGACTACATACACCCGACCAAGCGGTACTTTTATAGTACCGTATCCCAAGCCCGTATAGGGAAAATAAGTTAAGAGTATTTACCTGAGCTAGCTCCTGTCTTAAATAGTAAGAATTTAATAACTCAGCCGTATTCACTTTAAGTAAGCGTAGGTACCATTTACCGGAAGGCTCTAGTCTGGAATGATGGTATAAATAATCAATTAGAATGCTAACGGGTCTTTAATTTAGCCTAAGCTTAGACCGGTTATTCTTACGGGAATATACGGTTCAGACGCATGATTAAGCGAAGACCGGATAGAATGTGATTTAGACCCGACAAGTTCAGAGACTTGTTTAATATGGGTTTATTATTCACATTCTGGATTTTGAGATAAAAACGATAACGTTTGACCTGTTTCGGCTAGTTTATGTAAACTAGTTATATAAACCGAACCGAACGCGAATAATGCGTAACGGGTAACCGAATGAATCACGAACAGGTTTCCTAAGTTAATATACTTTAAATATGTTGTGATATCATAATGATACCTTCCATAATGCCCAAAACGAGATTAATCATTAATTATGCCCCGTAGGGGTATTTTGGTCATTTTAGAGATTATAAAAGGGATTTAACGTAACCCCGATGTTCGGGACTGAAGTGATCAGTAAACAACTTATTTTTAACAGATTATATTAGTTGGTAATAATCCTTATATGTCAAAATGGTTTTAAGCCTAAACTACGCGTATAATACGCGTATAAACCCGTTTCTAGCGACGTACGATTAAAAATATGATTCTGGGTTTTCTGATTAGTTAAACAGGCTCAAAACATTACATTTATTATTTAAAATCAGTAGCAATTGGATTCGCGTCAAAATTCCTTGTAGAAATCATTTTATGACCGAAAAGGGTAAATTCGGTATTAACCGAATTAAGGCGATAAGCCTAGCTTAAGACCAGTTTAAAAATAATTAAAAATCTTCAAAAATCCCAAAATATTATTTAACATTAGTGGGTAAAAGTTTTGGTACCGAAAATCGGGTTTAGATAGGCTATGCGCTAATCGCGCCGTTTAATTAATAAAAAGTTTATTATTTACGCTAATGCGCATATCTCCTAATCTAGACCTCCGATTGACGTGAAAATTTACGTACATGTTTAATAATCAGTAACTAAGATTATTGTACTTCCACATTTTCAAAATTCTCGTTGTATGGTCATAAGGGCATTAGGGTCCATTTTAAGCATTTAACGGAAACGCGCGAACGAATCGGATAATCAATGAAACAAGTACAGAGGCTTATACTATCATGTAACCCAACCCTAATGAAGCACTAAGGCATTTCCAAATCAAACTAAAACGGGTCAGAACCGAAGTCAATGCAAAAGTCAAAGTTTCGCGTCTTTCGGCTCCGAACCGGGTTTAAACAGAAACTTGTCGAGTCGGACAAGTATAGACAAGTTTCTATACTTATTACTAAGTTATATTAAGGTTAAAACAGGTTACACGCCTCTCGTATCGTTAATTACCCGATTAAAGCTTCTGTTGACTTTTTCGGTCAACGTTTGACTCAACAAACGACCTAGTTAGGTCTGGATTCGGTACGTGCCCTTATAAGGGTTTAATACCCATATAATTACCTATCTAACGGTACGTTTAATTTGACATACGACTGAGCTATCGTTACTTAATCACGAAGTCAACCGTTTATTACGATATGTTGACTTTTAAGCTAATTATAATGCAAGACTTAATTAAGAAAGGTCTAGCATACTTACAAGTGTTAAATGGGTGATTAGGAAGGCCTTGAATCAGATTGAAAGCTCCTCAAATGATCAGATGGCACTTGAATGATGTGGGAAGCAATTGTTGCAACTATGGTCCCTTATATAGTGCTCATGGACACCACAAAAGCTTGACAACCAAGTCTAGGACATCCCACAACAATCCAACATGTGTCCTAGTGTTCTAGGGGTTGTTTTAGGGGTCAAGGGATGAGGAAGTTCGGTTTAAAGTTGCTCACAAACTCACCTAGCAGGCCCCTATTCGCAAAATTCGTTTTCTGCCCAGATATGGCAGTGGTGTAGCGCCACTGCTAGAGCCTTCAGGCTCGCGCTACGCGAGCCCCTAGGGGGTCAGCCATACAACTTTCTGATATTTGCATATTCAGTCATTGGCTCTTCAAACGTCGAAAAGACTTTTGTTTCTTGCATTTTCTTGCATTATGATCCTTCAACCTTGATCTATAAGGGCTTTAAAGTATATACCCACTTCGTTAAATCCCCGGGTAACTTTATTGTTACCCGAAAAGGCCTAACTTTCAACGTTGACGCTTTAACCCCTCGCACACGAATTTGATCACAACTTTCTCATACGTTGACGAAACTTTACGAACTTTGAACCGTGCATTCTAGTGAGCATAATTAACATTTACAAAGCTTCGGGTTTGTCAAAAGGTCACTCAGAGGTATATCTTTAAACATGTTGACACATTTAACCCCTGTAGTTGGTAATCTCTCACTTTTAGCTTCGTATGATCCATGATTTATTCGTCTGAAGGTATGAGCATCGTGTAGGGTTAATGTACATTATATTTATTCACTGTTGACATTCAGAACCCGTAAAATCACATACTTTCCATGTTTGTCAACTTTAGTCCTTTTATAACATTCTTTCACACGTTCAGACTTTATGACACGTGTCAACACATTATAGGACGTGAATTTTCGAGGTGTTACATGAGGTCGAGGACCATGGCCGACCCGTATATAATAATCCCATAATCTGACATCGACACTAAGCTTGAAATCCCCTTTGATATAGAACCATAATAAAAAACTTCGCGGGTTTTATTGATGCATATTTTCATTAGTCAATAACCTTATTAGTGCATATCCTCTCATCAGTCAATAACACATCCCAATTCTTTTTTATTTCGCCGGCACGGCGATGGTGGAGTTACTCGCGGAAAAAGAAGGCTGGTTCCGACCTGAGTTTGTTTATCGACGATAACAAACAAGAGTTGCTTGGGCTTGGTGGCGGTGGTGAAAAAGGTTTGGTTTCCTGACAAAACATCAATGACGTCCATACATTCCAGAAGCACCGATGGCCCATGGGTGGGGGGTTTTCTGGCGGTTCTAGAAACCACGCCATTAAGCGGTTTCACCGCTAAATGCCATCCACCGCCGTTGCTGGAGCCATGGCAGTGGCGGGGTGTTGGAGATGCGAGTAGAGAGTGATTGAGAGAGAGGAGACAAAATCATATTCAAATGGGGTTTTGCTTTCTATGAAGATGAACATGAATATATCAAGACGATGGTCGCTGATTGGGGGTTTTCTTTAAAGCGAGCGGAGAAAGAGAGAGAAAATATGTTCTAGCTAGGGGTGTGAATGAGCCTCGGCTTGATTCGAGCCTACTATTTTGAGAACGAGCTTGGCTCGAAAGTAAAACCCAAAAGCTCGAGCTCAGCTTGGCTCGAAGTAATTTGAGCATTTTTAAACGAGCTAAAAGCGACTCAAGCTTCCTTCCATAGCTTAAACGAGCAAAAGCTCAACTCAAGCTTGGCTCACTAATGTTATTAGTTAAAACCGAACCTACTCAAATGGACAAAAGTGCATACATAAAAAATATAATACAAAATTTGGTTGGGCATGTTTGGGCTCTCGAGCCTAAATGAGCTTTGTTTGTAAAGCTCGAACTCGGGCTCGATAACTAACGCGTCATATTTAAGGCCAAGCTCATTAAGGCTCGGCTCATTCGAGGTTCTTACTGATCCGATACCAAGTAGCTTTCGAGTTGTTACGCCTCGTTTTAGGGGTGTGCACGGTTCAGTTTTGGGTAAAACCAAAACCGTAACCATAACCGAAATGTTCAGTTTTCGGTTTTTGAAAACAGTTCGTTTCGGTTTTTTTGATTTTTTTGGTTTTAGCAACGGTTCGGTTCGGTTTTTACAACAAAATTACCTAAAACTCAAAAAAAGTATAACCCAAAATTTAATGATCTTTCTTAGATGTTTATATTTAAGTTATTATATTTAACCTTTATAATTAATATAGTTCACATAAACCTAACCTTTTAATCTAGAGTTAAATGCCATTTTAGTCCCTGTGGTTTGGATCATTTTGGCAGTTTAGTTCAAAAGTTTCATTTTTCACCTGTGGGTCCAAAAAGGTTTCATCGTTGCTATTTTAGCCCACTGGGTTAACTTCATCTATTTTTTCTGTTAACGAGAAGACCAATTTGGTCATTTTTAATGGTCGAATTGACCTTCTAGTTAACAGAATTACACATAAAATGAACAAATTGGACATCTCGTTAACAGAAAAAATGGATGAAGCTAATCCAATGGACTAAAATGGCAACGGTGAAACTGTTTTGGACCCACATGTTATAAATGAAACCTTTGGACTAAACTGGTAAAATGGCCCAAACCACAGGGACTAAAATGGCATTTAACTCTTTAATCTATTTTTGTGTTTCTTCAAAAAAAATTTATTATGACATGTTCCTTTTATAATGCTTTGAAGATTATTTAATTTTTATATTAAATTTTGTTATTTCTTGTAGGCAATAGATAAATCATTTCAATTATAAATAAATATGTTAATGTTTTTATTATAAATTCTTAACATTTAAGAACAAAATTAATAATTCCTACTAACATGGGTTAAACACTTAAACGTAAAAATATATGGATTTGATCTATTATTGTAACTTGTAGGTTCGGTTCGGTTTTTTCGGTTAATGAAAATGGTTATCCGAAAACCGAACTGAATTTTCGGTTATTAAAAATCCGAAAAGTAAACCGTCGGTTTTTGTTTTGTTTCGGTTTTTTCAGTTTGGTTTCTTCGGTTGTTTCGGTTACGGTTCGATTATTTTGATTTTTCTGCTCACCCTTACCTGTTTACACCCCCAGTTCTAGCCTTACTGGGTTGGTTTCCTAACATTTTGTGTATATTCATCTACGAGGGTATTTGGGTCATATAATCCTATGGATCAACTATGTAAATTAATATGGGAAAGGTATGAGCTGTCTTTTCTCAAGAGTCGATAACGTACACAGTTTTATCTATAATTTGACAAAATGGCTAGGGCTGTAAACGAACCAAACGTTCAGCGAACAGTTCTTGAACCGTTCGGCGGGAAGTTCGTTTATCTTTGTTCGATTAGCTTACCGAACGAACACGAACAAAAAAATTCGTTCGGTTAGCTTAGCGAACGAACACGAACACATGTCTCGTTCGTTTGACTGCGTTCGTGAACGTTCGGTAATATGTTCGTTTGATTATATTAAAAAATAATAAATAATAAACCTTTAATCTAAACATATTGAAAACTTAAAACCCTATTTTTTTCTAAGTTAGCTAAAATTTGGACATTCTAAGACATTTTTGGGGATAATTATATCTAAGTTAGTTGAACCTTATTCATCGTTTAGTGGTGTGGTAAACTTTTTGTGTTTTGATTTATCATTTGATGGTTGTATTTAACTACTTATATCCAATGTTTAATGATAACAACATTTTTATTTTTTTATTTTCAAGTTAAATGTTCGTTTGCGTTCAGTTTTATTTGCTTGCGCTCGTTTGTGTTCGAGACCAGTGTTCACGATGTTAAAGCACCGGATCGATGACGAACATCAAACATTGCACTTGATTCAAGACATGAAGAACAAAATATGATAGATGAAGAAGAAGATGCAAGACAAACTCATTCATTTCAATACAATCATCACAGATTACATACCAAACGAGTATACATCATCTTCTACAAGCTGGTTTAGATCACAAAGATCTAAACCAGAACTGATAAGCGACAGTTACCCGGCAGGAACTGCACTTACACACGAACTGCTCGTGAACAATTGAATTTCCTTAACGAACGAACACGAACATAAACTTATGTTCGGTATGCGTTCGTGAACAGTTCGCGAACATGTTAATTTCCTTAACGAACGAACACGAACATGGCCTTGTTCGTGTTCGTGCTGTTCGTTTACAGCCCTAAAAATGGCATTCTAATTCATTTTATTATAGTATTACTAGGTTAGAACCCCATGTATTACACGAGTTGAATAAATATAATTTTATATATTAAGTAATAAAAAGTTATATCCCTATAAATCCCGTATATTGTACGGGTTAAATAAATGTAGTTTTATATATCAAATAATAAAAAAAGTTATATCTTTAAAAACATGTGTATTACACAGATTAAATAAATGTAATTTTGTATACTAAATACTAAAAACGTCGTATCTTTAAATACCCGTGTATTATCGGGTTGAATAAATCTACAAATAATAAAAAAAATTATATCCTTAAAAACCCTGTATATTACACGTGTTGTATAGACCTAAAAAAGAGTTATATATTTAAAAACCATGTGTATTACACAGATTAAATAAATGTAATTTTGTATATTAAATACTAAAAACGTCGTATCTTTAAAAAACCCGTGTATAGTTGGGTTGAAAAATCTACCAAATAATATAAAAATTATATCATTAAAAACCTTGTGTATTACACGTGTTGAATAAATCTAATTTTACATAGCAAATAATAAAAAAATTATATCTTTAAAAACTTCGTGTATTACATGGGTTATATAAATGTAACTTTGTATGGTAAATAATAAAAAAAAAATATTTTTAAAAACCTCGCGTTTTACACGAGTTGAATAAATATAATTTTGTATACCAAATAATAAAAAAAGTTATATTTTTAATAAATTAGGATAACATTTAATATTAATTTATTATTTATATATTTAATATAAGATGAGTAGGGAAGAGAGATATTTGTTTTAAAAATATATTAAATTAACAATTTAGATTTAAGGATAATATTTTATTAAAGTATAATAACATTTAATATTAATTTATTATTTATTTAGTTAATATAAGATAACTATAAGAGTTAATTACATGGTTAGTCCCTGTGGTTTATACAAAGTAATAATGTCAGGTACTAATAGTTTAAATTCACACTCTGAGGTATCAACTTTCAATTTTGTAACAATCTAGAGTACTAAGACTAACATATGTTATTTTTTCTGTTAGGTTTAAGGGCATTTAAGTCATTTTACATTTAAAAGAGTAATTAAGTAAGTTTATAATTAATGAGGGGCTGTTTATGTAATTTACCAATAAATGGAGCAATACTTAAAAATTATATTGAAATACAACACCAACTCATCTCCAAGCAACAGACAACTCATCTTTCTCTCTCTCTAATCTCTTCGTTCCTCCATCTTTCTCTCTAATCCGATCCCCCATTAGGCCATCCGTAGTCATAAAGCCCCTTGTGGGGCGTTATGCGACACGTGTCGTGCCACGTCACACGGGGGCTTTATGGGGCGTTATATCACTAGACCCCGTAGTCATAAAGCCCTACCCATCATTACCTAATTCTTAATTTTCAATTTTATTAATTAATTATAAAAAAAACCTTACTTTATTTTGATTGGTTAAAATTTGAAAAGAAAACCCCATAACGCCGCGATATCTATAGCGCTTCCCCCATTTTTTTGCCCTATAACGCCGCCCGTCGCGGTGTGCTAGGCGTTATGGGGCGTTATGGCCCACATAAAGCCCCTCATGGCGCCCCATTACAGGTTGTCTTACTTAGACTACCTGTTATGGGGCTCCATGTGGCGCCCTTTTTCTCTCATAACGCCCTGAACACCGCGACGGGCGGCGTTATGGGGTTTTTTTTGGTGGGCGGCGCGATATATATCGCGGCGTTATTTTTGTTTGGTTACTTCATTTGGCCAATCAAAAAATAGAATAGAGTTTTTATAATTAATAATAAAATTGAAAATTAATAATTAGGTAATGATGGGTAGAGGCTTTATGACTAAGGGCTTAAATGCATAACGCCCCATAAAGCCCACCCGCACACGTGGCGCGTCACGTGTCGCATAACGCCCACAAAGAGGGGTTATGACTACACATGGCCATACCACCAATTACCCACTTCTTCTTCATCTGGGT
Source organism: Helianthus tuberosus (assembly GCA_030545235.1). Lineage (NCBI taxonomy): Eukaryota > Viridiplantae > Streptophyta > Magnoliopsida > Asterales > Asteraceae > Helianthus > Helianthus tuberosus. The sequence goes on from CM060435.1 coordinate 13,163,615, forward strand.
TTCGAATTTATCCCATTAAAACACAAAATTTATCTTCTTGAAACCTAAAATGAAACAGATTATGAACGGCGGCAGCAGTGGGTTCTGACTTCCGACAGAGGACAAGGTTGAAGTGGCTGAAATATTAATAATGATGCAGAGTGGGAGTTGATTAATCGGTACAGTTTCACATGGGGTGTGAAGAAGAAAAGATCTGTGCTGGTTTCGAAATCGGAATCTTCTCCGTCACCGTCGCCGGAGAAAGTGACGGCGGCAGTAGATAAAATCCTTCAACGCCGTCAATTTCTTGCATTTTATTGGTTTTTATAATTTATTAGTATTTTATTTTCTTATGCTTTGAATTCAATTTTATTTGATATCATGAATTTGATTCAATTTTGATTTCTGGGTATTGAAAGTGCTATGTTATAGTTTGATTTTTATCCACAGTGCTATGTAATAGTTTTTATAGTTTGAACTTTCTGGGTATTGAAAATACAACCAGATTGTTTAAACGAAAGTGAGAGTGGGAAGTGCCTACTTTGAGATTTTGAATGAATCAATTTTCATCTTACTGTTTGTTTATTGTACTATTTTGTTTTCAGTTTTTCTTTTTCTATTTGTAGTTAATTAATAGTTTTAGTTTAGATGTTTTAATAAGTTACAAATTAGTCCCTGTGGTTTTTGTTTCTTTTTGTTATTATAGGTAAAGGGTATTTTTGCCATTTCATAAAAACCTAACAGAAAAACTAACATTAATTAGTCTTAGTACTCTAGGTTGTTACAAAATTGAAAGTTGATACCTCAAAGTGTGATTTTAAACTATTAGTACCTGACATTGTTATTTTGTATAAACCACAGGGACTAACTATGTAATTAACTCTAACTATAAATTTGAGGATACCTTCAATGAATGACACATGTTTAAAAATTGGTTTCTTTTATTATAGTAGATAGATTAATTTTTTATTTGGAGGGCTTGATTTTAAATGACAAAATGACATTCTAATTCATTTTATTATAATATTATAACTTTTTTATATGGAGGGCTTGATTTTAAATTAGGGCGTAACCCTTTTGTAATTAGTGAATATAGCGTCTCAGATGTTTTTTATGTGCAAAACCGAGGCCGCAAATGTTTTTTATGGTCAATTTGATGTGCTAAACTGACGCCACGAATGTTCTTCCGTCTACAATTTGATGTGCAAAACCGAGGCGCTGAACTACCACCGCAACGCACCGGGTATTTTTACTAGTTGTAGTAAAAATAAAACTTTAGCAGTAATTTGTTACAATCCAAGAAACATTATACGGTACGTGACGTTCTTTTCTCTACAAAGTGTTTTTTTACAAATGAATCTAATTAAACAATTGGAGACGAAAAAAAAAAAAAAAACTCATACAAGATTTGCACGTGAATTCAGGGGCGTAGCTTAGTGTGAGGTGGGGGGTGCACCCGCCCCTCTAATGTTTTGGTTTAAGGTGTAAAATTTCCTATTTTTCGTCCAAAAATTTTAAAAACATATAGGATTATCCCCCCAATTATTTTGCCTAAATATTTATACAATATATAAATTGGGTTCCATGAATTTTCGCTCTTTCGGAACTGTTGGTCAAGCTCCGCCACCTCCGCCACGTGAAGTTTCAATACTTCCTCAAGTTTAGCTACAATATCATCCATATCTGGGCGGTCTGTTGGCTCCTCCTTTAAACAAGAATATGCTATTTCTGAATATTTGAGGGAGGTTTGCAGGGACATTTGATTCCATACATCAGGAAGGATTATATCATGTAACGTTTTGTTTTCATAATGATTCCTCATCAATGTTGCTAGGTAATTACCCTTTTTCTCAATATATGCTTCCCATGCTTCCCCCCGCACAACATTTCAAATAAGATGACTCCGAATGAGTAGATGTCTGACTTGTAGGTCACCCCTCCGTCCTCCACAATTGCCCGGTCCATATAACCCCTTGCGCCTATAGGTTCACAAAGGTGGACCCTGTCCTTGTGAAATTGTCTGACGGAATTTTCAAAACATGATAACCTTGCTTCCCATTCATCGTCTAAAAAAATTGTGGCGCTACTGATGATACGATGTATAATAAAATAATCACGTCCCTCATTATAATGGAGGTAACTCAAAGCACGAGCCACGCCCACACATATCCTCAATCTTTGCGTCCTGCATGTGAGGTTTATGTTGTTTAGATACTGCTTGAGACTTCCGTAGGCCTCACACGTGGTTACAATGATCTTTTCATCTTTCTCGTGACAAAACCCGATAATGGAGACTAGATTTGTATGCTTGAGATCAGAAAGCACTGAAAGTTCCGTCAAGAACTTAAGGTACCCTTCCCCATGCCGACAATCAAACCTCTGTGCAGCTATATTCATCAACCTTTCAGAGCGCAAGAGTCGTCCTTTATATGTTGTAACAAATCCACGTAGTCGGATGATGTTACCATCATAAAAGTTGTTGGTGGCCTTCACAATGTCTTCAAGTGGGATTTGTAAGTGTCGGATGATGTTACCACCATAAAAGTTGTTGGTGGCCTTCACAATGTCATCAAGTGGGATTTGTAAGTGTTGGATGATGTTACCATCAAGTGGGAATCTCCGGTGAGCACACCATGTACATATTTTCTGTGTATCAAGTAGAAAGGAGTGCAAAAACAATGTGTTAGACATGACTGAGAAGGTAAGATCTACTAAGTGCATGAGCAACCACGCGTACGTAAAAATATATACAATCCGTGCATTTCTTTTCCTTTTAAGTAAATACCCTTAACTTAAATGAATAGATTTGTGGTAATACTATAGGGTTAAAGACTCCCTACAACCAGTGGCGGATCCAGGAATTTTTTCTTATGGGTTCACTTTTTTTGTGGTCAAAACTTTCGCAACCATACCATAGAATTTTCGGGTCGGTCAGGTTGGGTCGGGTCGGGTCGGGTCAATTTCATACTTTTTCAAGCATTGTTTTCGTATTCACAATCAGACATCGCGAGCTCTCAACTTACAATAAGCAAATGGCCAACACATTTTCGGTTTCAGATTGTTAATTGACATGATATATGGAAAGAATCTACACATTTTACTCGTACATAGAGACATCACAAATCATAAGCTCCAATTTAAAAAATATGAATATATATATGAACAAATGAAACAATATAAGCAACCAAAAAGCTCAATTGGCATAGCGATTCAATCTCATAGTGTTAACTTGTTAAGCATTACTTCTAGATTCACAATCTCATAGTGTTAACTTGTCAACGGACTTTACCTTTTAAAATTTTTAAAAAACTGAAGGTATGTTGGAAATAGTGGCGTCAAGGACAGCAACCAGCCAAACACCAAACTTGAGAATGAGGGATCTTCAATAATCAAAGAATTATAGAGCAGTCGTGCTGATAACGTGAGATGAAAAATGAGAAATATGAGAAAGTGTGTTTTTTTTTTTCATTTATCAATCACACATCTATATACAATGATGTAGTCAAATGTAACTGAAACATTATGTAGTCAAATGTAACTGAAACATTATGTAGTCAAATGTAACTGGACAAAGGGAATCAGACGCATAGCGCCGAGGGGGCGATTTTCCCAGCGCTATGCGGCGCCATGGCTCTATCACGCCACCATAACCTACTACACATGCTCTAATTCAGCGTAAAGCTATAGTGCACACAACACAAACTTCAATTCCACTCGCACCATTTTGTTTTACAATATTTCCCAAGTCACAAGCTACAAATCACTTTTACGCTGTGTTTCCAAGTTTCATTTAACGAAAGAAAAAAAAGGATTTTGAGGGAGTTAAAAAAAATTGTGTTCGAGAGTTTTTTAAGAAATGAAATGAAGAGAAATAAAAGGAAAACTTAAGTAATTTTCCTTTATTTTAAATCATTCCAAATTGAAGAGATTTGAAAGAAAAACATTTTTAACACTTAAAATCATTAGTTTTCTTTTCATTTCTCTCGAACTCGGTAACACAATATTTAATTAAATCTTTTCTTTTTACTCATTTTCTTTTCTCTTCTCTATTCATTTTCTTTTCTCTTCTTTTCTTTACAATGTTAACCACTTCAATTGTAAAGCTATTGTTTTAAGTGCACTGGCGATGTTTCCCATTTCAATATCATCCAACCCTACACAATAAACCTTACTTTCTGTTGGGCTAATCATGAGGCCCGAGGCTAGAAAGAAGCAACGTAATACTCGCGTCATGTTTTTAGCATGTTCTATATTCCCATTGTCCACAAAAACGACATCGTCTGCATAGAATAGATGAGAGATTGAAGGTCCACCGTTAGGTAACTTTACCCCACCAAACAACCCAAATTCAACCGCTTTATTCATTATGGTATTTAGAGCCTCCATTGCCAAAATGAACAAAAAAGGTGAAATAGGATCTCCTTGACGTAACCCTCTTTCCAGACTGAGAGGAGAACCATTAACGAGGACCATGGCCGACCCGTCTATAATAATCCCATAATCTGACATCGCCACTAAGCCAGAAAGCCCCTTTGATGTAGAACCATAATCAAAGACTTTGTGGGTTTTATTGATGCATATTTTCATTAGTCAATAACCTTATTAGTGCATATCCTCTCATCAGTCAATAACACATCCCAATTCTTTTTTATTTCGCCAGCACGGAGATGGTGGAGTTACTCGCGGAAAAAGAAGGCGGGTTCTGACCTGAGTTTGTTTATCGACGATAACAAACAAGGGTTGCTTGGGCTTGGTGGCGGTGGTGACAAAGGTTTGGTTTCCTGGCAAAACGTCAATGACGTCCATGCACTCCAGAAGCACCGATGGCCCATGGGTGGGGGTTTTCTGGCGGTTCTAGAAACCACGCCATTAAGCGGTTTCACCGCTAAATGTCGTCCACCGCCGTTGCTGGAGCCATGGCAGCGGCGGGGTGTTGGAGATGTGAGTAGAGAGTGATTGAGAGAGAGGAGGCAAAATCATATTCAAATGGGGTTTTGTTTTCTATGAAGATGAACATGAATATATCAAGACGATGGTTGATGATTGGGGGTTTTCTTTAAAGCGAGCAGAGAAAGAGAGAGAAAATATGTTCTAGCTAGGGGTGTGAACGAGCCTCGGCTTGGTTCGAGCCTACTATTTTGAGAACGAGTTTGGCTCGAAAGTAAAACCCAAAAGCTCGAGCTCAGCTTGGCTCGAAGTAATTTGAGAGCATTTTTAAACGAGCTAAAAGCGACTCAAGCTTCCTTCCATAGCTTAAACGAGCCAAAGCTCAACTCAAGCTTGGCTCACTAATGTTATTAGTTAAAACCGCACCTACTCAAATGGACAAAAGTGCATGCATAAAAAATATAAAGTAAATTGCCAAAATCGTCCCTGAGGTTTGGGTGTGTTTGTTAGTTTCATCCAAAACAACTTCTTTGTACCATATTGTCCCTCACTTTTGTGATATTTTGCCATTTTCTTCCAGACGTCTAACTTTTTTTTTTCTTTCCAAAATCGTCCCTGAGATTTGGGATTTTTTTGCCATTTTAATCCAATTATTTGATAGAAAATATAAAGCAAATTAGACATTTGGATGAAAATGGCAAAAAATCTCAAAAGTGAAGGGCAATATTGTATAAAAAAGTTGTTTTGGATGAAATTGACAAACACGTCCAAACCTTAAGGACGATTTTGGCAATTTACTCAAAAATATAATACAAAATTTGGTTGGGCATGTTTGGGCTCTCGAGCCTAAATGAGCTTTGTATGTAAAGCTTGAACTCGGGCTCGAAAACTAACGCGTCATATTTAAGGCCAAGCTCATTAAGGCTCGACTCATTCGAGGTTCTTACCGATCCGATACCAAGTAGCTTTCGAGTTGTTACGCCTCATTTTAGGGGTGTGCACGTAATCGAAATGTTCAGTTTTCGGTTTTTGAAAACAGTTCGGTTTCGGTTTTTTTGATTTTTTTTGGTTTCGTTTTTTCGGTTTTAGCAACGGTTCGGTTCGATTTTTAGAACAAAATTACCTAAAACTCAAAAAAAAGTATAACCCAAAATTTAATAATCTTTCTTAGATGTTTATATTTAAGTTATTATATTTAACCTTTATAATTAATATAGTTCACATAAACCTAACCTTTTAATCTATTTTTGTGTTTCTTCAAAGTTTTTTTTATTATGACATGTTCCTTTTATAATGCTTTGAAGATTATTTAATTTTTATATTAAATTTTGTTATTTCTTGTAGGCAATAGATAAATCATTTCAATTATAAATAAATATCTTAATGTTTTTATTATAAATTCTTAACATTTAAGAATAAAATTAATAATTCCTACTAGCATGGGTTAAACACTTAAACGTAAAAATATATGGATTGGATCTATTATTGTAACTTATAGGTTCGGTTCGGTTTTTTTGGTTAATGAAAATGGTTATCCGAAAACCCAACTGAATTTTCGGTTATTAAAAATCCGAAAACTAAACCGTCGGTTTTTGTTTCGGTTTGATTTTTTCAGTTTGGTTTCTTCGGTTGTTTCGGTTACGGTTTGATTATTTTGATTTTCTGCTCACTCTTACCTGTTTACACCCCTAGTTCTAGCCTTACTGGGTTGGTTTCCTAACATTTTGTGTATATTCATCTATTAGGTTATTTGGGTGAGATAATCCTATGGATCAACTATTATATATATATATATATATATATATATATATATATATATATATAGTGTAAGTATCTATGGAAAACCCGTTTAATCTAGAAAACTTAGGAAACCTGAATTGTGTGGTCAAGATTGATCCACATCATATCTTTAAACATATGTTAAAAGGGCAATATAGTCATTTGCTCAAGCCATCATTTCACCATCTCTCCCCATCCCATCAAGTCATTTATTACCATCATATCACTTTTTTTAAAACCAACAATATACAGAAACTTTGCATCTCTTTCTTTCTTAGTTTTCTTAGAGAAAACTAATATTTTTTAGAGAGAAACAACAATATTCATCTTGTTTATTTCGGATGTGTTCATGCTTGTTGAAAGCTGATTTCGGGTGTGTTCATGCTTCATCTCACGTCGTCATCTTCATCTCGGGTGTGCTGATGTTTGTTGAAAGCTGATTTTTAGAGTGAGAAACAACAATCTTCATCATATTCATCAAGAACACCAAGAACACATAGAGAGAAGCAAGTTTGAAGATCTTCATCGTGTTCATCACACGGTTTCTAGATTCGGTAAGTGTTTTTAGAGATAGAAAGTTGCTATTTTAGAGAGAGAAACAACAATCTCTTGAGTATTTTATTTTGAAAAATCATTTCACACTTGATGTTTTAGTTAAAATGGTTGTTTATAGGTTTTTGTGTAATGGATGTTTTAGAGATGAACATGATTCTTTTGTTAAAATGGTTCTAAAAATGGGTAAATATTTATGTAATTTGCAGGTTTTTATTTTTGTGTTAAAATCATTTTTGTGGTAAAAAGTTGTGTTTGGTTTGGTTGCTTGTTTGAGGCTTTTGATCTGAATAGTAACTGTTTTTTTGTTGGGTTGGTTGCTTCTTTGGGCTTTTGATCTGAATAGTAACTGTTATTGTGTGTTATACTAGGAGGTAACACATGTTACATGTGTTACAATAAAATTTTACACGTGTATAACACGTAACACATGTTACATACCTGTAGTTACATTTGTGTTAATAAGTTTAACTTTAGGGGATTAACACCGATGTACTTGTTTTGTTCATAGGTGAATGGATGTTTATGTTCAAGATAAAGATGGTTATCAAGACGCAAAGCGTAGCTATATTTTTGTAACCTTTATGATAGTTTTGGATCATTTTTATATGTTTAAGTTTTTATAAAGATTTTTGTTACCTTTAAGTATGATTGTAATGTGTGCAATTACTAACAACCCATGATGACAAGTGAGTTTTGTTTTGATTAACATTTGTAACTGGTGTTGGACGTAACATGTGTAACCTATGTGAGAGGTAACTAACTAATAGCAAAGAATGACCTGATAAAATGTTGGTCATATGACTTTGGTACACATGTGTTACATACGTTAAAAGGGTAATATAACATTAACTGTAACCCTTAAAAGGCTATACATGTGTTACCATCTAGTGTAACACATGTTATAACTATATAACATGTGTTACCATCTAGTGTAACACATGTTAAAACTAATAGCAAAGAATGACCTGATAAAAGGCTATACATGTGTTACCATCTAGTGTAACACATGTTAAAACTATATAACATGTGTTACAACTATATATACATGTGTTACCATTTAGTGTAACACATGTAACAACTATATAACATGTGCAACATGGCTATACATGTGTTACCATCTAGTGTAACACATGTTACAAATATGTGTTACATATACGCAGCCCTGTTTTGTCCAATAAAGGGCCGCTCTTACCGTAAGTAACATGTGTAACATTGTTACTACATATGTAGCTAATTACAACTTCCAGGAACCAAAACCCTAGAGGTGTTACATATGTTAACATAAAGAGATTCTCTTAAAATCAGAAGAAGTATTACATCTCGTAAAGAGGAGTATTGTTGAATGTAGGGTATGATCTAGTTCTTCAAACCATTACATCAAACATAATATAACATTACATGTAACACATAACATCATTAAAAATAAACAATAACATCATTAAAAGTTGTTGTAAACTACTACATTAAACGTAAACCATAATGTCAGAAAAGGGTAATATAACATTAACTGTAACCCTTAACATCATTAAAAGTGGCAGCCTACCAAGGCTTTTAAGGTTACAAACATCATATAGTTATGATGACCACAAAAGGGTGATAAAACAGCCGGAAATGGATAGTGACTGTTACATTTGTCAACATGTTGTTCATTCATGTAATAGTGACTGTTACATGTTACATATACTAAGTGTTTTATATATGCCAAGTGTGTTTCATACACACATGTAACATGCGTATGCCTTTGTGGTGCATATACTCATGTTACATGTATACGTATGTTATTCACTATATCGTATGTAACACATGTTACTCATGTTACATGTATATGTATGTTATTCACTATATATGTGCCTTCTTTTTATTCACTACATCGTATGTAACACATGTTACTTACATGTTCCACCATGTACTGCATTTACTTACGTAAGATGTGTAACACATGTTACAATTGCTTATTGTTTCCAAGTAACATTAAAGGTATGTACCTTGTTTTCTACTTCATCTTGTGTAACACATGTTACACTTGTTAATTAGTATCAAAGGTTACAATTGAAACAATATGTTGACCACCCAATGCTCGTCTACTACTTTTCTTACAATTGGTAATGAATAAAACATGTTAACTAATAACACATGTAACTGATAACTGGTAACCAAATACATTTCCCACCATAATTATTTAACATCCAGACACCAACATATTACAGAGAAGACCAGAATGGTCATATTGTATTTTGGGTTATGGCCATAATTTATCCCATTCATCGTCCGTTTCTTCTCTTTCTTCATCCCATTCATCGTCCGTTTCTTCGTCTACTTTCTTTCGCTTTTTTGGTATCTTACCAGTTTGCGATCTTGTTACTCTCTTTGTTGCTGCAAATAAAACAGGTTTAACACATGTTACTTAATTTCATTAACACTTGTTACATATGTTAAGATAAAGTCAGGTTTAACATATGTTACTTAATTTCATTAACCTAATATGTTTTTGATAAAATAAAGTCAGGTTTAACATATGTTACCTATTTTTATAAAAATAAGACAAGTTTAACACTTGTTAAATAATACAGGTTTAACACATGTTACATAATTTGATAAAAATAAGACAGGTGTAACACATGTTACACTAACATGTTTACCTAATAGGAGAGGTTTAACACATGGTAATAAGACAGGTTTAACACACGTTTACATCATTTGATAAAAATGAGACAGGTTTAACACATGTTACACTAATATGTTTACCTAATCAGGGAGGTTTAACACATGGTACCCTAATAAGAAGGTTTAACATATGTTACGCTAATATGTTTATATGCTTTTTAGTCTGTTGACTTGTACCCTAATATCAGACAAGTTTAACACATGTTACGCTAATATATTTATACGCTTTTGAGCCCTTGGACTCGTACCCTAATATCAGAGGTTTACCTAATTTGTTTTTGACAGAAAACAAGGCAGGTCTAACACATGTTACCTAATATGTTTTTGATAAAAAAATATAAGACATGTTTAACACATGTTTTTGACAGTAAACAAGACGGGTTTAACACATGTTACAAATCAATAGTTTTAACGTGCAGTTGGCAAGTTGGCAATCCAAAAAAAAATAAAATAAATAAATAAATAACCCGAGACTATTTCTACTCAAAATAACTAACACTTCCTAGTCGCATTCCAAAACAAAAATCACCATCGATCGGACCAAAAAACTATATGTGACATGTTAACATGGCTATACATGTGTTACGTGTTATACATGTGTAAACTTTTTGTTGTAACACATGTAACAACATGTTGTAACACATGTAACAACTATATGTGACATGTTACGTGTTATACGTGTTATACTATAGTGGTAACACATGTATAACATGTGTTACTTGTTATACTATAGTGGTAACACATGTGTAAACTTTTTGTTGTAACACATGTAACAACTATATGTGACATGTTAACATGGCTATACATGTGTTACCATCTAGTATAACACATAAAAACAGTTACTATTTAGATCAAAAGCCCCAAACAAACAACCAAACCAACAAAAAACAATTACTATTTAGATCAAAAGCCTCAAACAAGCAACCAAACCAAACATAACTTTTTATTTGTAAAATAAACGAGATCATCAACGATTAGATTATGAACTTTTCAAAGGTAACGAATATATATCAACAATAACATTCATTATCACAATTCTAAAAAAAATTAATCCCTTTAAAACAAAAAAACCCAACAAACTATCAAATCTATTTTACCAATACACACACAAAATCATTCAACTTTTACCAAACAAATAACATTAAGACATGGAACCTCATAAGTGTGTGTGTTCTTGGTGTTCTAACAACTTTCTCTCTCCAAAAACCCATGAACCAAATGATTTCTGACCTGCTTCTCTCTCACACACTTGTGTGTGTTCTTGGTCTTGGTGTTCTAATAACTTTCTCTCTCTAGAAACACATGCAACCGAATGATTCAGGCCTGCTTCTCTCACACACACTTGTGTGTGTGTTCTTGGTGTTCTTCATGAACACGAAGGAGAATCTTGTTTCTCTTTCTCTCACACACTTGTGTGTATGCTTTTGGTGTTTCTCTTTCTTTAACAATAACGATTCAGGCTTGCTTCTCTCACACACACTTGTGTGTGTGTTCTTGGTGATTGAAACATGAAGAAAGAGAGAGGATGAGAGAATGGATGATGATGATGGTTTGATGGTGAATGTACAGATATTTTGAATTCTCAAAAGAGAAGAAAGAAGGAAGAGAGACAATGATGATGCTTTGATGGTGATGGTGACAACTATAAAGAATAGAGAGAATGAGATATGGTCTTTTTGACACAAATGCCCTCCTGGCCCACTCATCAACATATGTTATGTATTAAATTTAATTCAAAAAGGCTTTAAATTATGTGAGCCATTGGATGATCTTGATCAATGGTCATAGATTGGGTTTCCTAGGTTTTCTAAGTAGAAATAAGTTTTCTATACATCCATGCCCTATATATATATATATATATATATATATTGTTAGTAAAGGATGATGAATAGTAACTTTAATTTTATAATAATATATAACTTTTTTGTTATTTTTCATTTAATATATTATAATAGTTTATTATTATATTTACTTTTAATAACATAATTTTAATTTTTTCCCTTTTTTTAAAAGAGTTAATTGCCATTTTAGTCATTGAGGTTTGTCCAAATTTGCCATTTTAGTCCAAATAATTTTTTTTCGCCTCTGGATCCCAGACTTTTCCCTTTTGTTGTCATTTTGATCACATACCCTAACTCCATCCTAAAACCCAAATTTTAACCAGGGGTATTTTGGGGATTTTCATTTTAAATCTTTTCAATTGCCATTTTGATCCAATTCTAAAAAAATAAAAAAAAATTCTAAAAAATCCAAAAAATTCTAAAATATCCAAAAAAATTCTAAAAAATAACAAAAAAAGCTATATATTATTAAAAGTAAATATAATAATAAACTATTTGGCGATAAAAATGGCAAATTTGGACAAACCTCAGGGACTAAAATGGCAATTAACTCTTATTAAAACCATATATTTCCTTTAATATTTTATTAATAATTTTTTTCTTTTTTTAAAAAATATATTAATTTATCGATTAATTTAATTTGATACTTCTTTAATAATTTATGTTTATAACTTTTTTTCTAAAAATTTAAGTACGTAGTTGTGCTTGATTTTTTTCCCTGACATTCCGTTAAGTTTTGTTAAAAACAAAGTTGTATCCAAAATAAAGTATTTATTTGTTATTATAAAACGGTACGATGATAAACTAAACTGTTCTAATAGTTTGGTTTTCTAAACAACATGCTTTATTTTTAAATCACGATTGTTTTACATTATTATTTGCTTGATTTCGCTGCAACGCGCGACGTAAAAAAAACTAGTGTAAATTAATATGGGAAAGGTATGAGCTGTCTTTTCTCAAGAGTCGATAATGTACACAAACTAGCAAAAAGCCCCCGCGCTTCACTGCGGGATTTCGGTTGGTATTGGTTCGGTACCATCACTCGGTATAGCAACTGAAAGAAATATATCCAGTAGTATATCGACTCATGTTTTACATCGATCGAAAATTATAAAAGAATCATGAGTGTGAAATGTTCTATGTTTTTTTAATTTTTTTTAGTTGAATTGCAAAGTTATAAGCTAATTTTTGAAAAATAGGTTGGTTATCATTTATTCATTTTTCACGCGTCAAGTTATGTTTAAGGGAAGTCAATTTTCCTCCAATATTTGGATCTATGATACAATTTCAATAAAGTTAAGTGTTAGTGTTTAAATGAAGGAGAAAACACAAATGAGAACCAATTATATTGTTAACGAAAATAAAACTACAAAGACATAAATATTCTATGTATAGCAACCATATATACACCTTTTTCGAGTAAAGAAACTTTAAGACGTAGATTTTTTTATGGGTTATCATATTTATTTTCTAAATTTTAGTCCTACATTAAACCTTGGTAGATTTTTTTATGGTTTATCATATTTATTTTCTAAATTAAGAGGTAGATTAAATATATTGAAGAGAATTTTAGATTCTGGAGAAGTAAATTATAAATACTTTTTTCATAAAAAAATAATTTTATGACGTATGTTTTGGTAAATCAGATTAGCTTAGTAGACTATGACACGTATGTTTTGGTAAATCAGATTAGCTTAGACTTTTTTCATTATATGCCTATATGATATATGTTACCAGTTATATCCTATAAAGTTAATTGTTTTCCTTAACCAAGGCAAATATGGATATACATCTGCTAGAGTGTAGGGATGAGCTCGGTACCCGGTCCGGTACCGAAAGTACCGGTACCGAAAAAACGTTGAAAAGTGGTACCAGTATCGAATATACCGGTTCGGTACCGGTACCGGTACTTTCGGTACTTTACTAGTGTTTTACTCAAAAATACCGGTACCGGTACCGATACCGATACCGAAAAATGAGTAAAATAGGAACCGGTACCGAATATACCCGGTACCGGTTCGGTACGGTACCGGTTCGGTACCGGTACCAGGTACTTAATGCTCATCCCTACTAGAGTGCACATGTCCAGTGATTATTTCAGCCTTTTTTGTATTTTTCAAGGCAGAGAATCAAAACCATGGTCCACAGTACTTGGTATAGTGATATTTACCAGAATAAAATCAACTTTCCCCCAAATGAGACCTCCTCTCTCTAGCTCTCCACCCGCTGTCGAGTCCCAACTAACTTTTTGCCACCTTCGCCGGCCTGAACAACTCCGGTGACCTGTTTTTTACGATTTTACCCCCTCTCTTTCTATCCCTGCTTCACACAGACACCCATCACTCTATCTCCATACGTGCCACCTCCTCATAACGATCCATCGTCTCACTCTCTCTTTAGAAAATCGCCGGAAAGCACCAACGCAGCCATTATTGCTGTGACGTGGTGGTCCGGAAAACTCCTTGTTTCAAATCCATGCTCGTCGTACCCTATATCTACACCAGACTCCACACAACGTCCTTGTATTTGATCGCCGTCTACCCTTCTTATGAATCACCGGGTTTTAACAACCAGTCAAACGATAACTTTGCACTAAAAGAAACGAAAAAATTGCAAAAAAAAAAAAAAACAAAGATGGACAAATAGCAAGTTGACACACAGGTGTCAGGCACTGGTCATCCAACTTCCAAAATGTTATAGAGTTAATTAATTTATCTATAATTTGACAAAATGGCATTCTCATTCATTTTATTATAGTATTATTACTTTTTTATTTGGAGGGCTTGATTTGAAATGACAAAATGACATTCTAATTCATTTTATTATAATATTATGGTTCAAGTTATTCTATAAAGGCTTCTAATTGTAATAATTGTAAGAAGTGTAAGAAAGATTTATAGAGTGACAAGTGTCCAATAACCTAAAATTAAACCCACTACATCACCACCCAAAACCTAAACACCCCCACCCCACCACCACCCAAAAACCTAAACCCCCCCTCCTGCCCGCCAAAAAAAAAAAAACTATAACTCACCAAAAAAACCTAAACACCCCCCCCCCCCACCCCAAAAACCTAAAAAAAAACTTAACCCCCCTCCCATCCGCAAAAAAAAAAAAAAAAAAAAAAAACTATACCTCACCAAAAAACCCCCAAAAAACCTAACCCCTCCCCCCCCCCCCCCCCCCCCCCCCCCCCCGCGGGCAAAGAAAAACAAAAAAAAAAAAAAACTATAACTCACCAAAAACTTAACTCCCACCCCCCAAAAACCTACCCCCCCCCCCCCCACACACACACACAAAAAAAAAACTGAACACCGCCCCCACCCCCTCGGCAAAAAATAAAATAAAATAAATAAATAATTTTTTTTTGGGTGGGTGATGGGGGTGAGGGTTTAGGTTTTTGGTGGTGGTGGATGTTTAAGTTTTTTTTTTTTTTTTTTTTTTTTGTAGTGGGTTTTTTTAGGTTATTGGACACTTGTCACTTTATAAATCATTCTTACACTTATTACAATTAGGATCCTTTGTATTTGATCCTAATCCATAATATTATAACTTTTTTATATGGAGGGCTTGATTTTAAATTAAGACGTAACCTTTTTATAATAGTGAATATAGCGTCTCAGATGTTTTTTATGTGCAAAACCGAGGCCGCAAATGATTTTTTATGGTCAATTTGATGTGCTAAACTGACGCCACGGATGTTTTTCCGTCTACAATTTGATGTTCAAAACCGAGGCGCTGAGCTACCACCGCAACGCACAGGGTATTTTTACTAACGGTAATAAAAATAAAACTTTAGCAGTAATTTGTTACAATCCAAGAAACATTATACGGTAAGTGACGTTCTTTTCTCTTCAAAGTGTTTTTTTTTACAAATGAATCTAATTAAACAATTGGAGATAACAAAAAAAAAGTTCATACAAGATTTTCACGCACGTGAAGTCAGGGGCGTAGCTTAGTGTGAAGTGGGGGGTGCACCCGCCCCTCCAATGTTTCGGTTAAAGGAGTAAAATTTCCTATTTTTCGTCCGAAAATTTTAAAAATATATAGGATTATCCCCCAAACTATTTTGCCTAAATATTTATACAATATATAAATTGGGTTCCATGACTTTTCGCCCTCTCGGAACTTTTGGTTATGCTCCGCCACTGCGTGAAGTTCCGATTGGTCACGCTCTGCCACTGCGTGAAGTTCCAATACTTCCTCAAGTTTAGCTACAATATAGTCCATATCTGGGCGGTGTGTTGGCTCCTCCTTTAAACAAGAATATGCTATTTCTGAATATTTGAGGGAGGTTTGCAGGGACATTTGATTCCATACATCAGGAAGGATTATATCATGTAACGTTTTGTTTTCATAATGATTCCTCATCAATGTTGCTAGGTAATTACCCTTGTTCTCAATATATGCTTCCCATGTTTTCCCCCCGCACAACATTTCAAATAAGATGACTCCGAATGAGTAGATGTCTGACTTGTAGGTCACCCCTCCGTCCTCCACAATTGCCGGGTCCATATAACCCCTTGCGCCTATAGGTTCACAAAGGTGGACCCTGTCCTTGTGAAATTGTCTGACGGAATTTTCAAAACATGATAACCTGGCTTCCCATTCATCGTCTAAAAAAATTGTGGCGCTACTGATGATACGATGTATAATAAGATAACCACGTCCCACATTATAATGGAGGTAACTCAAAGCACGAGCCACGCCCACACATATCCTCAATCTTTGTGTCCATGTGAGGTTTATGTTGTTTAGATACTGCTTGAGACTTCCGTAGGCCTCACATGTGGTTACAATGATCTTCTCATCTTTCTCGTCACAAAACCCGATAATGGAGACTAGATTTGTATGCTTGAGATCAGAAAGCACTGAAAGTTCCCTCAAGAACTTAAGGTACCCTTCCCCATGCCAACAATCAAACCTCTGTGCAGCTATATTCATCAACCTTTCAGAGCGCAAGAGTCGTCCTTTATATGTTGTAACAGATCTACCGCGTCGGATGATGTTACCACCATAAAAGTTGTTGGTGGCCTTCACAATGTCTTCAAGTGGGATTTGTAAGTGTCGGATGATGTTACCACCATAAAAGTTGTTGGTGGCCTTCACAATGTCTTCAAGTGGGATTTGTAAGTGTCGGATGATGTTACCATCAAGTGGGATTGGTGAGTGAGCACACCATGCAAATATTGTCTGTGTATCAAGTAGAAAGGAGTGCAAAAACAATGTGTTACACATGACTGAGAAGGTAAGATCTACTAAGGTGCATGAGCAACCACGCATACGTAAAAATATATACAATCCGTGCATTTCTTTTCCTTTTAACTAAATACCCTTAACTTAAATGAATAGATTTGTGGTAATATTATCAAATTCTTAAATTTTAAGGAACAACAATAAGGCTTAAAGACTCCTACAACTCATTCTTCAACCATAACCAAAAAAATTATATGGAATACCATATTGAATTGGTATATTTATCAGTCCCATGTTCATTCCATATAATTATATCAAACGGGATGTGAGAGGTTTTTAAAAATAATAGATAAACTTAAAGAATAATGATTTTTAGTTAAATTATATGGATAATAAATAATGAGATTTGAATGCTCTTGCAACTTTAAAAGATACAATCCATTAAACTTCTATAAGTTTAATAAACATGTCATAAGCATCTACATGCTATTTTTATTGGCTGCCTATTATGTTTTTAAATATTCAAATTGACATAAAATTTAAACATTTTACCACAAAGATATAGATAATTAGAGCATAAAAAGTAAAACAATACACTAAGATATCTATAACAAAATAGTTTATATATATATATATATACACACACACACTAGGTTATTCAACGTGAACTTCACAAGGTTAGACCATTTAAATTATGTATACATCAAATGTAAAATAAAAGGACTACCTGAACTTTCCGGGCAACAAAAATTAATTTATATTAATCTAATTATGTCGTTAAATAAAATAAAAAGAAATGTTTTCAAACGTTATATTGTTTTATAATTGTTTTGAATTAATAGTTGTAGTTCAGGTAAATTTTAACTTAATTGACATTGACAAAATTTGTAAAAAAACATTTTTTAAAGAATGTTTATCGACATAGTAAACGACTCCATAAAAAAATACTTAAAGAAAAATATGTAGCATAAATAAACAATTTGTATTATAAAATAAATTTATAAATGGTTGTGTTCTCCTCAATCAATATGTAAAAAAATGTTTTCAAGTTCATTATATATTAAGTAATACATTTTAAGAAGAGTAAAATGCACGGATAGTCCCTGTGGTTTGTCAAAGTAACACCCTTAGTCCCCAACTTTTAAAAATTACACTCGTGCTCCCTATGGTTTGCTCGGTTGTTACTCGGATGGTCCCTAGAGTGGATGACAGTTAGTTTTCTCTGTTAAATTTGTGCGAAATAACTAAATTACCCCTAACCAATTAAAAAAACTAAAACAGATATAAAGATTGGTGGCCCCCTCATCTTCTTCCCCCCTTTCTCTCTTCCATCACCACCTGCACCTTAAATCCACCAACCACCACCTCCACCGTCACCTTCAGCCCACCACCGTGAATATTAGTATCCAATTCACAATGAACCTCACATAATCCCATGAACAAACAACTGTCTTACAATATCTGCATATCGAAGATCTTTGAGATTCGAAGTGTATTTTAGACGTGCTAAAATACACTTTATATCTGTTTAATATTATTCTTTATGATCCAAACTTTTATTCATATAATCAAATTGTTACATTCATATATATGCCTATTGCAAATCACTTCAGCCTATGCACATTCTTTCAAAATAACCATAAGACAAAATTAATGGCTCTGCTTGTCACAATTCAATGAAAAAAATCTTGCCTGTTCACACAACGAAGCACCATCGCTTGTCAATCACATTTCCAAATAACCATAGCCTAAAATCTTTCTTCGAAATCTTGATAGTTGCTAAAGAAGCACCACCGGCGTCGTTCAAATATGATATGGTCACCGTCATCATTTTATTACACCGCCACCGTTCATATATGACCAGAGAAAAATGCAGATCTGCAAGCTTTGAAGTCCACTCAACCATACATCTGAAAGCTTTGAAAAATTATACAGATCTGAAAGCTAATGGTATGATGGTGGTTATTTGAGATGGCGACACGGGTCTAGGGTTTCTCAATCGGAACACCGCACCACCACCACCTTCATTCTTCACGGATTTGTTGGCCTGAGAGCGAAAGAGAGAAAGAGAGAGAAGATGGAGATGGTGCCGGATTTGGTGGTGGTGGTTGTGGGTTTAAGGTGCAGGTGGTGATGGATTTTAGAAAGAGAGAGAGGGAGAAGATGAGGGGGCCACCAATCTTTATATCTTTTTAGTTTTGTTAATTGGTTAGGGGTAATTTAGTCATTTCGCACACATTTAACAGAGAAAACTAACTGTCATCCACTCTAGGGACCATCCGAGTAACAACCGAGCAAACCATAGGGAGCACGAGTGTAATTTTTAAAAGTTGAAGACTAAGGGTGTTATTTTGACAAACCACAGGGACTATCCGTGCATTTTACTCTTTTAATAAATAGATTAATTAGTGTTATTATATTAGGTAAAATTCGATGAAAAAATACATATAATTTCCAGAAATAAAATCTTAATTAAATTTGGAAATCATTGGTGAATAAGTAATATCTTTAAAGAGGTAATTTTATTGAGAAGTAATTTCTGTTTATTTTGGAAGTTCGTTATTGTTTAACTGATTATTTATGCCTTATTTTAAAAAAACTTAAGTCATATCTATTTGCTATAAGCACGACACATTATAAATGTTAGGTTTGATTATCAGCATAAATTTATTTACATATTTGTATATATAATATTAAAATCAAATATCACCACTAGACGCTTAACCCAAATTATTGTGTTTCAAAATTTTAAAATTTCAAAAATATACATAACTGAATATTCAATAGAAATGAGTTTCATATAATATAAAATATATGTTTTAAAATTAAAAGGTAGTAAAATAATAACTTGATTGTTCTTAAAGTTGCTAAGTTAGGATGTTAATAAATGATAATTACAAACTAAAGAATAATTGAAATTGATTTAGAAATCTGGCATAAATAAACGCATTTCAAATTCAAAAATACACATAATTGAATATTTAATAAAAGTGAGTTTCATATAATATAACATGTGAGCTTCAAAAATAAAAGTTAGTAAAATAATAACTTGATTGATCTTAATTTGCTCCATAATTATATCACCACAATAATAAAATCTTTTAGGAAATTAATAAATAATAATTACAAGTTAAAAAATGATTGAAATTGATTTAGATATCTGCCATTAATAAACAGATTTCAAATTCAAAATTTTAAAAATATAAATAACTGAATCTATATCTATTAATATAATAAATGAAAATGATTGGGGACACTTGGCATGTTGTGGTGTAAGCTCAAGGTGATTTGGGTTGGAAATTATATTAACCTATGTAGAGGCGGGATTCGAATGTTATTCGGGTCGGATTTATCGAATCTGGATACCCACCTTTTGTAATCTAATCTAATATAAATTGCAAAAAAAAAAAAAAAAAACTTAGTTACATGAAGAACTTAGTTAGGTTAGAGAGATAAACTTAGCTGCGTCGATGAAGAATTGAGATTATGATCTCAATAATTGAGATCTTGCAATTTATATTAGCTCCGATTACAAAAGGTGGGTATCTAGATTGGATAAATCCAACCCGAATAACACTCGGATCCCGCCTCACCATAGCTTAGTACAATTCCCGCCCAAATTAACTTGAGCTTACACCACAACATGTCAAGTGTCCCAAATCATTTTCATTTATTATATTATATACATATAGATATAGATACAGATATAGATATATAAAACTAACCTTTTAGTTGTAAAAAGAAAAAGGGTATTTGGTTGATAGTGGTTTTCTTGATTTCTTATAATTTATAGTTCTCTCTTGAACTGCACCACCACAAACACATACAAATATTGTGTGTACAAATGTGCGTGCATATTTCTTGTTGTTAGAAGATTAATGGTATAAAAGGTTACCATAAATAACTTTTTATAAAGTACACAAATTAAAGTATGGGTTATATTGACACCGCTAGTTTTCATAAAACTTACTTGAAGTTCTAGTGCCTTCTTGAGTTGTGATAAAACTGCTTTGGTTGTTGGTCGTTTTTCTCTTTCATGATGTAAGCATTGGTAGGCAATCTCTTGAAATGTAGTTAATGATTCCGGCATGATTTGTTCCCTTATTTTATCAAACACCACCTCACCATGCTTTCCTTCCTGAAATTTGTTTTTTATGAAATCAGGTAGGTAGTGGCCCTCATGTTTATGGGTTGCAAACGTTGAGCGCCCACACAGGATCTCAAATAAAACAACACCAAATGAATAGATGTCAGATTCTATGGTTAGGAATCCAAATTTTCTGTAAAGTGGGTCCAAGTATCCAAGTGTTCCACATGCATGACTGATGACATAGTCACTATCTTGAACTAATGGACTTATTAATGAAAGCCCAAAATCAGCAAGTTTAGCTTTCCAATCATGGTTTAGTAAAATGTTTGCAGTTTTGATGTCCCTGTGTATCACTTTTGCTTGTTTTCCATTTCCTCCATGAATAAAATCCAATGCGCTTGCAACATCAATGCATATATTAAGTCGTTTCATCCATGTTAGAGAAGCATCATTCAAATACCTATCAAGACTTCCTTTGTGCGCATACTCATAAACAATGATTTTTTCATGTTTTTCATCACAATAACCTATAAGACCAATGATATTCTCATGCTTATACTCCAAAAGAAATTGTAGCTCACTCAAGAACTGTAGTTCCCCTTGACCAAGCCTTTTATCCAGTCGTTTTGCAACAATGATTTTAGTTCCATCACGGTCTTGAAGGTTTCCTTTATAAACCTTCCCAAAACCTCCCCCGCCAATGCAATTGTCATCAAGGAAGTTTTGTGTGGCGTGTTTTATATCTTCAAGTGAAATTTCGGGGTTGTCCTTGTTGTTTTTCTGTCAACATGAGACAAATACAGATAAACTCTTGAAATACAAATTGATGATTAACGATGTTGAGGTATTTTCATCATGTTGTATAATCAGTTGGGGATATCAAAGGAATACTATTTAGGTCTCTAAGAAATTGAAAATTTTATTGAGAATTTTAGAATAATGATCAGTTTCATTAGGATTGATGAGTGTCTTTACTAAGACTAGTTCTATAGGGACTATACGTAAGACATGGTTAGCTGAGGTTCTAAGTACTCAATCTTCGTTTTTTTTTTTGAGCCCCATATGTTGGTGCAGCTGGTTCAAAAACACAAACACCATCGTGATTTTGTGACAAACTGGGTCACTACTCTTTTTTGCAAATGGATCCTCAGTGGAGGTTAAAAAATACCTTAAATTGTTATATACATTTTACACGAATGCTGAAAGAAAAGAAAATGCAAAAAAGGTCTTACACAAATTTCATCTGGAAGTTCCAATTCTTTCTCATGTTTATTGACAAGTTGGTCCCTATTGAGGCGTTGTATGTGCTCCTCCTTTAAAAAAGAATGAAAAAGAGTGCTAAAACTATAAATTACTAACTAATGAAGGGGAGTTGGTTTTCGGGCATGAAACTACCTAGTAATGGTCATATATTTCACACATTTTTTTTTTGCCGATGATGCGATTTTCATGGGGGAATGGGGAGAAGAAAAATATAAGTAATCTAAGGCGAATTCTAAGGGTGTATGCCTCTTAGAGGTGAGGTCTTAGGTTCAAATATGGGCAACAATGATTAATTTAGGATTTTTGAAGTAATAGTGTAGGAGCAAGATTGTCATTCAAAAAAAATATATGGTGTGGGTAAAGATGAGGAAGTGGTTAATCAAATGACAAGTTTATTGAAGTGCAAGTCGGATAAATTACCGTTTGGTTATTTAGGTTTGAAGGTGGGGGCGAATATGAAAAGGGTGGCGCATTGGAAGGAAGTCATTGATACATCTAATAAAAGATTATCAAGTTGGAAAGCGAGGTAATTATTATTCGCGGGAAGATTGACTTTGGTAATATCGGTACTCGGTAGTTTACCCAATTAATACTTATCACTATAAAAAGGCCCAATTGCGGTGATAAAAACCGTAGAAGGTATAAGGTGGAAATTTTATGGGGTGGGTGTGGTTCGAATAAAAAACCAAGGTGGGTCAAATGGGAAAAGGTTGTTGCATCAAAGAAGCAAGGTGCATTCGGGGTAGGAGGGATTAGGGATCGAATTGCCCTTGCCATTATTATTAAAATGGTGGTGGAGGTTAAAGGTGGAACCAGGGCAATTATGGGTGAAAGTAATAAACGCACTTCACTTCAATTCCAGAAACATCTCTTCTTTTCCGATAAAGAAGATAAATGCGGGGGGGTGGAAAATAATAATGGGTATAGATAAAGATTGTGCAAAGTATGGTGTGAAATTGCATTTGAATTTTAAAAACAAGATAGGCATGGGTGACAAAACCCTGTTCTGGTGCGATAGATAGTAGGAACATTGAGTATTGTGTGACCGCTTTCCACTGTTGTATGAGTTAGCAGTTGACAAAAGGATCACAGTAAGGATTGTTACAAAAATATGGGTGGGGGTGTATTGTGGGAATGGGCTTTGACGAAGGCCCCAAGGGAAGATGGGGAAAAAACTGAAATGGAGGAGTTTAATGTGTTACTGAGGTAGCAGAAAGTAGATAATTCCAAAGATATTTGGTGCTGGAAGGAAGAACCCAGTCCGGGGTATACGGTTAAATCAATGAGGGAGGATTTGTCAACAAGGCTGAATTTGAATCAGCCTGCAAGCAAGTTTATATGGAATACAATTGCGACACAAATGGCCAACTTGTTTGTTGGGAGAGCTATAGGAGGCAAGATCCCAACAGCTGCGGCATTAATGGCAAGGGGAATTCAGGTGCAAGATAGTTCATGTACCTTCTGTAATGTTGAGTATGAAGCCACTTGATCAAGTGGACATCAGAAATGCTTTTATGATCAAAGGATAAGAGGATAAGAAGATAGGGTTATCCAATCTTCTCTGTTCCCCATTATTCCCGGATCATGTTTCTAACTTTCTTTCTCTTCCTTCAATCTCTATATAAGAGATTCATTTGTAGTGTAATCTTTGTACCTCACCCAAGCTTAATATAAACTCCTAGTTACCCGTGGACGTAGGTCAGTTTAGACCGAACCACGTAAATCCTTGTGTTCTTGATTGTGGCAGATTGTGTGAGAGCAGAGTGTGTGTGGTCCAAGTTCGTGTGTGAGAGTGTTTGATCCTAACAACTGGTATCATAGCTCAGGGCTCTTGATCGACTAACACGAACAGAAGAAGGAGGTGTACAGGAAAAAGAAGATACAGACCTGTGATACCGGAACTAGGGTTCTGGTCAGAAACCGCCGCCGTCAGAATCACGGCCACCGCCGTCAAAATTGCGGCCACCGCCATCAGAATCGCGGCCACCGCCATCAGAATAGCCTCCACCGCCATCAGAATTGCCTCCACCGCCATCAGAAGCCGCCGCCACCGCCAGAACCGCCACCGCCTCCGTTCTCTTCACCCTCGCGACTAGGGTTTGCTGACCCAGTAGCCGCCGTTACTTAGGGTTTTCGATCCTTGCCTTTTCTGGGTGTTGATTGCGTCCAGAAGAGAAGAGAAGAGAAGAAGGAGAGCAGATTTGTTTTGTCCTGTGGGGAAGAAGAAGCTGTACGTGCTTTATGTCTTTTTTTTGGTGGAGAATTGAGGTTTCTCAATTTGACCAAGGAGGCCCCTCAACTTTAAACAAAGAAGAAAATTGGGTTTAGTTCTTTTTTATTTAATCCTTTGGCAGTAGTAGCCAAACTTTTATTTGTCAAAGAACTAAGTTTTTTTTGGGGGGCATTAGGCAGAAGGTTTATAATTTCAAGATCAGTTTTTTGACCGGTTAAACAAGCAATTTTTCAGTATATCGTTTCGTTGAAGATCGAAGAAACAGAACCGTAGACTAGTGTTTGTTTCGGTTGTTTCAGTTTGATTTTCGGTTTATTTTTCGATTTTAGTTTCGTTTAGTCGTGTTTGAGTTATCATGGCAGAAGACGAGAAGGTGCAAATCGACAAGTTTAACGGTACAAATTTTAGCTGGTGGAAGATGCAGATTGAGGCATTATTGGTTGTGTTATCAGGAGTTAGACTAGAAAGGGTGGAACCAGCAGATTGGGAATTAAAAGACAGGAAAGCCAGGGCAGTTATTACATTGGCGTTATCAAAGACTGTGGCATTCAACATCATGAAGGAAACCACAACTAGTGGCATGATGTTAGCCCTATCTAACATATACGAGAAGCCTTCGGTAGCTAATAAGGTCTTTCTGATTCGAGAGCTGGTGAATACTAGGATGAGGGAAGGCAGTTCAGTTACAAAGCACATCAACAAGTTGAATTCGATTTTGGCCAGACTTGTGTGAGTGGACATCAAATTCGAAGATGAAGTTCAAGCTTTGCTACTATTATCTTCTTTGCCAGACAGTTGGTCCGGAACTGTTACAGTGATTTCCAGTTCATCAGGTACCAGCGGATTTACTTTTGAAGGATTCGTGATCTTATTCTGAGCGAGGACGTCAGAAGGAGAAGTTCGAGTGGATCATCGAGTGAATTACTGAATGCTGGCAGAGGAAGGAAGAATAACAGATATAGTCGGAGCAGGAACAGAAAGAAGAGTCAGTCTAGGGCTCGAGGTGATGTAACCTGTCGGAACTGCAAAGAGGTAGGACATTTTAGGAATCAATGTCCAAATGAGAAGAAAGAAGTTAACGCTGCAGTAGACCACTCAGATGATGAGGTTTTGATCTGTAGTGTGGAGAGCAGTGTGGATTCCTGGGTTATGGATTCGGGTGCTTCATTTCACGCTACCCACAACAGTGAAGCACTGCGAAATCTGAAAGAAGGTGATTTTGGTAAGGTAAGACTGGCGAACGATGAGGTTCTTGATGTGACGAGACTGTGTGACTTAGATCTGAAGACTCCAGTCGGTTCATGGACTTTGAAGGATGTCCGGGTAATTCCAAGTCTGAAGAAACAGTTGATTTCTGTTGGGTAGTTGGATGAACAGGGGCACGAGGTTAAGTTCAGGAATGGGCAGTGGAAGGTTCTAAAGGGAAATCTAGCCGTGGCTCGAGGAAAGAAATGGGGTTCGCTGTATATGGTCAGTTTACCGTCTGAGGGAGTAACCGTCCCAGTTCAGAAGAAGACCAAGATCTGGTTCACAGAATCTTGTGGGTAGAATAAGGTTTGCTTTGCAGATGGCAAACCCAGAGTCACAGGTCAGATTCAGGATGAACGTGCTAGAAAAGGTTCAGTAAAACCAGTCAGAGGCATTCGTGGCAGTGGGAGCACGAGAAGTGCTTCAGTCAGAGTTACCAGACGACAGTGGGTTCAGAGAACCAGTATTCCAGCTGTCAAAGTCTCTCCAGTTGATAATCTTCTTTATTCGGAGAATGTTTGTTCTCAAGATGTTCCAGGATCGGGCAGTTCATGTCAGTGGGAGCCGATAGGAACAGAGAATGGTCAGGGGCAGACTTAGCCATGACTGATGTGTTGGAGCTAACGAAAGCTTCAACGGGCCTTCAGGATAATTGAAGAGAAGGCCGGGTAACTAGGAAGGAACTAAGATCAAAAGTTTTTACAGAAATACAGATGCACAGCTGAAGCATAGGTGAAGATTATCCCGTGGCTTCAAGTGGGAGATTGTTGAGTATGAAGCCACTTGATCAAGTGGACATCAGAAATGCTTTTCTGATCAAAGGATAAGAGGATAAGAAGATAGGGTTATAAAATCTTCTCTGTTCCCCATTATTCCCGGATCATGTTTGTGACTTTCTTTCTCTTCCTTCAATCTCTATATAAGAGATTCATTTGTAGTGTAATCTTTGTACCTCACCCAAGCTTAATATAAACTCCTAGTTACCCGTGGACGTAGGTCAGTTTAGACCGAACCACGTAAATCCTTGTGTTCTTGAGTGTGGCAGCTTGTGTGAGAGCAGAGTGTGTGTGGTCCGAGTTCGTGTGTGAGAGCGTTCGATCCTAACATGTAATGGGGTTGAAGAAACAACCAATCACGTTTTGATTTTTAGTAATCACGTCGAAGGAATTTGGAAACAACTACTAGCATGAATTAAGCTACTGTCGGGTCAAAATGTGGGATTAATCGGAGAGTTATTGCAAAACGGGTTTGGTAATTAAACCAAGTTAATTGTGATGAGTTGGGCAAAATATCATAAGAGGTAAAAGTTAACCCGGTAAACATTAGGATTTAATTAAATAAATCTAATATTAAATAAAAAGTGAACAAGTACTTTTTAGTAATAAAGATTATAAAAGGCCCGAGTTAGCGGGACTTGAATTAAAAC
This sequence comes from Helianthus tuberosus, assembly GCA_030545235.1. Classification (NCBI taxonomy): domain Eukaryota; kingdom Viridiplantae; phylum Streptophyta; class Magnoliopsida; order Asterales; family Asteraceae; genus Helianthus; species Helianthus tuberosus. The sequence continues at coordinate 13,190,776 of CM060435.1, forward strand.
GGGTTATAACCTCCCCAAACTTACTAGATTAACTAGGGATGTTTAACCTAGTTAATAAGAAGTAATAATTATGGAAATAAGTGGGTTGTAACCCATTTAACAACTAATAAAACTACAAGGGCTGAATTGTAGTTTCTAACTGATGAAAATATACATTGGAAAAAAAAACACATACATATGTGTGTGTTGTGAGTTAGAGAGAGAAAGAAGGGAAAAACCCTTATAACCTTCAAGCACAAAACCTAGAAATCAAGGGTGAAATCAAGTGGATTTTGATTGTATGTTGAAGGTTTTAACTCTCTAACATCATCTAAACAAAGGTATGTGAACAATTTAGTAATTTGATTAAGTGTTCATACATGACTTGAAATGGGTTTAGATGATATGATGAAATTTATGACGTTGTAATGTTCATAACCGACATATTTGCTTGTATGGGTAAAATACATGAACAATTTTGTGATTTTAGTAAGTGTTCATACATGACTTGAAATGAGTTTAGATGATATGATGAAATTAATGTTGTAATGATGTTAAAAGGTGCTTGAAATCATCTATACATGAATGCTTGAAGCCTTTAACTAAGTTAGATGTTTGAGTAAATTCCATATATATGATGAAATGGGTTGTTTCATAGTGATGAAACAATCCCAAGTTCTTGTATAATAATTGTTGAATTAGCATGAGATAATTGAAAGTTTATATTGACTTGATGTTCACAAGTATATAAACTTGCTAAATTGAATGAAATGTAGTGATATTGGATGAGAAATTTAGTTAAAAATATAGCCTAAAAATGATGCCCACCAAGTATTTGATAAAATGCCTAAATGAGTTTTATTCAACTTGTTAGTGCATATAAATGTCAATTGGCAGTTTCACTTTTAAAAGTCAAACTGACCTATAAAAAGGACTGGATAAGAAAAATGTTATAGAGGTCCATAAGAGAGATGGCCATGGTATATGATGACTAATCTAACCATCTGATGGATATTGTATTCTAGTTTGACTCTTGACAAGCTAGGTGGAAGCTTGAAAAGAAATGGGTCAAATGGGTCGAGACGCAAGAAAGCATGATCGGACGCAGTGTAAGTAAAACTTACACCTCCTAGATTAGAAGCTTTGTTTTTAAATGAAAAGTAGATGGTTAAAATCAATGATTTGTTAAATCTGAGAACCTATGGTATAAACCATGACGGGTCGAACGAACAAAGTGGTGAGTAATCACATTTAGGTGATTAACATAAAGAATTTTAGAAATACTACCCTATGGTGTAACCCATAATAGGTCAAACGAGCAAAATGGCGAGAAATCACATTTAGGTGATTAACATGATGAATTTTGAAATATGACTTTCTAACGCGAACCGAATGGGCCGAACAAGAAAAAAATGGGGTTTTGATGATAAACCAATAAACTTTCAAAATATAACTTTCTGGCGCAAACCAAACGGGTCATTCAGGTAAAAATGAGTTTTGGTGGTAAACACTTGCTGACGCGAACCAAACGGCTCAAATAAGTAAAAATGCAAGTAAATCATATGATAATGATTAAACGATGATTTTAAAAAGGAGACCCTATGACGTATGCCATAACGGGTCAATAAGCAAAATCGCAAGTATATTACATGTTAGTGATTTAAACAATTTAAGGACGTGTGTAGTTGTCTAATGAATAAACCAATAATGGTTAAAAGACCAAACGGGTCAAATGGTGATTATGTCACCTTTGAGCATAGTATTTAATGCTTGTTCGTTAAAATTTTATACTTACAGGAAAAGCATAGTGTATGGTCATGCATCGCCAAGAATTAGCGAGTAAGAAAAGTAAGATATTGATAACGGGTCAATGCTTTGACCCAAGCCAGGTACGTGTGAGGATTCAAACTCATGTGAGGGTTTATGGCCTGACGAGAGTTAATTGAGTCAAGGGTGGGCATGGGATTACCTCAAGTGAGGTATATCTAGTAAATTAGATTGGAGATTTTTATGTTCTTAGGAACACAATAAATTTAAATAGAATAACGGGTTAAAAGTGCCTACTTAGTCATAATAAGCTTTTAAATGTCATTCGGTAGTAAAAAGGACTAAAATTGACCAAAATACCCCCGGACAATGAATTGGGTAAAAAACCCTTAAAGGTAGATTAAAAATGAGTCTAATAATTCGTTAGACCTCTCCGGTAGCATAAAAGTGGGAGGCGTAAGCCTTTTTGGCTTAATGGCTCCTAACAGGTCATTTTTGTAAATTGTCAAACCGGAGGGTCAAATCGGAATATCATGGTTTTCCTATAACAATCTATCACAAATAAAGTTGTGATGGTAGATAAATGGAAGTCTTAGTGTGGAAATAGGAGGCACTAAAAGAATGCAGTTGATTTAAGTTTTAATACTTAAATGTCGAAACGGGTCAAACGATTAAGGCATCAAAAACAAAAGATGGCATTGTGACGCCATGGTTATTTATGAGAAGAGTCAACCATGAATTAGACTATGGTTAGAAAATAAATGAAAAACGGCATTGAGAAATGGAAGACTTGAGTTAAATAACTTAAAGTCTCAAACGGGTCAATTTCAAAGTAAAATACGCTGACCCCTTGAAAATACATGATGAAATACGCTGGTCCTAAAATACGCTGGTCCTGAACACTTTTACGTTGGTGTACTCTGCCTACGTTGAAAGAATTGTATAAATATGTTGACCCAGAGTAAATTGTTTTGTTTTCTTATGATTAACGTTTTTGTCCAAACGTTTTCATTTTACTAATCGTTTGGATGAAACCGTGTGATAGGTAAGTACGAAGTTAAGATCCCGGATGAAGATCAAGTCGCGTAACGAACCCAACATAGTTCAAAAACCTACGCTTTCGCATCTAGAACTTTGGATTATAAAAATCAAAAGAAATTATTGTTTTATGAATATACTTTGGTACGAACGAAGTTTTAATTAACTCGGTTTTTGGAACGACTATTCATTTGCTTTTATATATATATATATAAATGCAAGATTTTATTAAAGTTGATGTCTTATGTGAGACGGGTCTTACAATATGGATGTACCGTCGAGTAGGAAAAAGATAATACGATGGCGTAGTTAATAACATTATGGAATATATGGAAAGAAAGGAACCGGAAAAGATTTCAAGGTGTAAACATAAATATACACATGATGGTAGAGGAAATAAAGGTGATGGCTTACGATTGTGTGGTGCACCTGTCGAAGTTCAAAGAGGTAATATGGGATGAATAGTGTAAATTTGAAATACGAGTGTAATAGGTGGAGAGTTGATGTAATAGTCATTTTGTTTTGGTTTTGTTTGGTTATATGTAACCACGTCGGAAGCACCTTGCTATGGGCCTTTGATTGTGGAATAAAATTTGCGTTGCCTTTAAAAAAAATTAATGAATGAAACTTTCCACGTCCCTTTATTGATGTATCTTTGGTATTTTATTAGAAAATAAAAGAGAACATGATAAAAGAATCTTGCATATCCTCATGTTAATAAGTTGATGCACACCAAACCAATCATTCAAAAGGGTTATGAGTTCGGTATGCATTAAGTCATTAACTAGAAATAACATAAGTGATAAGTATGATTAGAATTAATTAGAAGAGGTTGAGGGTTTGGATAAATACGTGATACCAACTACAAAAATGGGAAATAAATTAATACACACTGAGTATCATTTATCGTGTACTGTTTGTATAACTTTTAGTTAGTTAAGTTTTAGTTTGGTTTTTTGTTAGTATGTGTATACTACTGATCCGTTTGTGTTTACCAGGTCTCAGGTGATAATTGTTGCTGAAAAGGGCAGAAAACGAGCCAAAATATGAAGAAACCAAGTACCGGAACGAGATCGAGAGGTTAAGAGCTGAAAAGCACAATTCTCGAGAAAAACAGCCTTCTTGCAGGCCGCGAGAAGAGAAAGGAACCAAGTCGCGGGTCACGAGCTGGGCATTGACCGGGTTGACTAAAATGACACGCCGCGGCCCACGACGTGATTATGGATGTAGGCCGCGGGTGACGAGAAGCGATATTAGACAGAATATTTCGTAATTCTGTTGGTTGTTGAGCTGGGAAACCTATAAATGTATACTTAATGAAAGATGTCCAACCCTAGATGAAATATAATTATCTTGGATGAATTTGAGAGCTTGGAGATCAAGGTTTTGCACGGTTTTCGAGCTAGGAATCATCGGGTAGAAGCTTGAAGACACGAGATTGAGGATTTACCGGGTTTTGTCTTCCCGTTTTGTCTTGGTTTCAAGTTTCCTTCTACTTTATCCATAAAAATTCTTCGTTTAACCTTTTTGATTTGATTATTGTGAACATGATTGTTGGCTAAAAACCTAAAACTACCTAGATTGTGATGGACGAATGTTAAAGTTTTAATTTTGATTTGGATAATTTTTATTTATGGATCTTTTATGTAAAAATAATGAACTTGGTTATTGATTCGGTGTGTTTGCATATTTAGATTTGTTTAATCGTTGTTTATTGTTTCGTATGATCTTTGGTGAATATCTTTCATGTAATAGGATTATGTTAGATCATAAACTTTGCGTTTGTGATTTGTTTGGTTAATTGGCCGATATACCATAGAAGTGATATTCAATAATTGAGTAGGTATAGGTGTTTTACTAATCTTAACAACCGAGAGGTGCGAGATTATCGGTAGGTCAAGGTTGGTAAATTGCTAGGTAGGTCTTCGTAGGAAGCCCGTCTTAGTTGCCTTATCAATTCTTGTCTATTGAGTCGAATCAAGAAACCAAGTTACCTTAAACACTCATACCGTGAGGGAGTTGGTCATATTAAGGTACTTTTCATAAAACACTTAGAGAACCGAAAGGGAGTCTAGATTAAACTGGTATTCTTAACAGCCTTTAGAGTTCCATAGGTGTCTTCCTGAGAAGGGTCGGGGGTCCTGTTCGGTCCCTCTATAGGTTTAGAAATTTATGATCCCAATTCCATAATAACTATTATCCGATTAAAATATTACTGATAGCATCTGGGATTCCAGTTTAGGTAGTCTTTCATCAACATCTGAATTAAACCCAAGCCTCATTCGTGTCTATTTGTTTTCGTTAATTAGTATTTAATTTAGTTGTATTCTTAGGATATTAGAAACCCCCCCCCCCCCCCCCTAAAAACATAAAAACAGTTAGAGTCGTGTCAATCGTAAGTCTAGAGAGTCTAGTTAACGTAATTTAAAAGTCATGTGTGTTCGATTTTCGGACTTACTTAGCTTACTAGAGTCGATCGGTTCACATGTCGGTTAGTAGTTTAGTAGAATCAGGGGCGGAACTATAGAGTTAGTAGCCGTAGCACGGGCTACGGCTCAACCCTGTATTCGTAGTGTTATTTTTTATTTTATTTTTCGGTTTTATACAAAATATACCCCTAAAAATATGAGGATACTCCTAACCAAAAAATATGATACTTGATTTTAGTAAAATCCAATTTTTTTATAAGACCAAACATTTTACAAACCAAGAACTTGTTGAATAATTAAGTCCGAATAAATAAAAAAAAGCCCAAATTAACAATAATAGAATTGAAAGGAAGCCCAAAATATAATTGTTAAAGTTAGCCAAAAACCCAAAACAATAAAAAAAAATTGGTATACCCTTAAATTAATGGTCTAGCTCCGCCACTAAGTTGAGTTTTAGAAAGTCTAGAGTATTAGTTAGTGTCTAGATTAGGTTAATTTAGTTAATAATTAATAAACTACTTTTAGCACATTACACACAATCTATACTATATAATAAAAGAAACCAATAAATGGACACTTGTCATTATTCTAGACCATCACTAATTTTAGATAATTATTATTCAATTTAAATTATTAAAGTATTTCTCATTCTGTACGTAATTTTTTAAAATTAAATAAATATGATAAGTACCCATTTTAAACATTTGATTATTTTAAAATAAAATGTATTTTTTCCTATCTTAGTTTATCAAAATTTATTTTCAAAACTGATATGAAGGTAAATATAGTATCTTTGATTTAAAAGTTTGTTGCCACGCATATTAATTTTCGGATAAAATGTGTTTTTTTTTCAAATATTGTTTATTTTTTTAAACATATCTTAACGATACACGGGTTTATTTAACCCATGCAATGCATTATTAATTTTGTGATTAAAATAGGATTCTAATACGTCTTAATCATCTCATATTTTAGTAAATAAACAGTACATCAAAGTTTATTTTTTTTAAACATATCTTAACGATACACCGGTTTATTTAACCCTTGCAATGCATTATTAATTTTGTGATTAAAATAGGATTCCAATAGATCTTAATCCTCTCATATTTTAGTTGTGATTAAAATAGGATTCCGATAGATCTTAATCCTCTCATATTTTAGTTGTGATTAAAATAGGATTCCAATAGATCTTAATCCTCTCATATTTTAGTAAATAAATAGTACATCAAAGCATTGGCGAAGGATAAAAGGGGCGGGGAGGGGCGCCCGACCCCCCCAAACTTTTCGCTTAGTAGTGTTATATATGTAGTTTTCGTATAGAATTTTTTGGGTATATACGTTTTCGACCCCCCGCTTCTATAGAAATTTTTTGGTATATACGTTTTCGACCCCCCGGTCATTCGGGTCAAGCTTCGTCACTGCATCAAAGTTTATTTTTTTAAAACATATCTTAACGATACACGGGTTTATTTAACCCATGCAATGTAATGCACAGGGTTTTTAAAAATATAACTTTTTGTTATTATTCCGTGTATAAAACAACATTTATTCAACCCCGTGTATTACACGGGGTTCTAAGCTAGTAGTTGATATAAGAGAATGATTACAGGAAAAAAGAAGAACTTACAGGAATATTTTCACGAGTCAACAGAAGTTCCAATGTATTATTAACAACTTGGTCAATATCTGGGCGTTGTACTCCATCATCCTTTAAATAATAATATGAGGGAGACATTAGTTCCAAAAACTCTAATCAGTGATAAAAACATTTAAGTTGGTGATGAAGAAGTATAAAACTGTTGGCTTGAGGTAGCTCATCAATCAAGATGTTGTGGGTTCTGTATGCATTAAGTCATTAACTAGAAACAGCATAATTATTGTCACTATGAACAAGAGGTTGTGGGTTCGGATAAATGTGACACCTACAAAATTCGGATAAATGTGTGGGTGTTGTACTCCATCTTCCTTTACGCAAATAATATGAAGGGAAATTTTAGTGCTAAATCTATAAGTTAGAGACGAAAAAATAAAATTACTAAGAAACAACATTAAAAACTCTAAGACCGCCATTATGGATCAATGGTGTGACTCTGTAGCTACATAAATAATCTTACTTACTTGGAAAAACAACGCTTTCTCAAGTTTCTTCACGACCACTTCCATTGTTGGACGTAGGTTTTGAAAATCTGCCACACAATGATATGCAATATCAATAAATGTGCTCAGAGAATCCTTGTTAGGCCCTCTGTATAGAATAAGATTGTTTTCAACAGTTTTTCCTTTTAATATAGGATCTATCATCTCCTCTAGTGTTCCCCTCAAGAAGCATCGTCTTGCCTCAAATCCCAGCCCTTCGTCACTCCTCTTCTTGTAAATCGGGTCATAGGCTCTCCTTCCACAGAGAATTTCAAACATAACTACTCCGAAACTATAAGTGTCTGATTCTCTTTTTAACATAAAAGTATTCATATACTCTGGATCACAGTAGCATGGTGTGCCAATCATATCGAGACAGAGAGCTTTGCAATCTTGATCTAGAGGTAGGAGTAAGGATAGCCCAAAGTCTGCAATATTTGCCCCCCAATTTGCATCCAACCAAATGTTGTCACTCTTGATAGCGCGATTTATTATCATCTTTTGATCTTCCATCTTAGAGTGAAGATAATTTAACGCGCGTGCAATATCAATGCAGATTTTCAAACGTTTTTCCCAAGTCAAAATATGCATGTCGTTCACGTTGTCTAAGTAATGACCAAGGTATCCATTAGAAACACTCTCGATGACAATTATCAGGTGAGAATCATCAACACAAAATCCATATAGAGTGCCTATGTTGGGATGCTTAACGCTTGTAAGGATTTCAATTTCTGTAAAAAAGAAATCTTCTCTTTGTTTGTCATCTCTATCAAAGATGTGTTTTACAACTACGTTTTTGGGTTGTTTGTCTTTATTCTTCCCATCTATGGAGGAAGGATTTTCTTTGTCAAAATGGCTGAGTCCACCTCTATACAGAGTATAGAATTCATGATCCGCAATTTTGTTTGTCACTGAAAAATTATTTGTGGCTAGTTTTATATCACTAAGACGTATCTTCAAGTGGCCAAAGTTCTTTACCTGCAAGTATTTAAGAAAGAAAAAGAGTTGAGAACAAGATTGAAAAGACGACATTCAAAACTATCAGCCCATTAGCTGGTATTATCATTGTCTTTGCTTGTTTTTAGCTGGTAAATGCATAATAACAATTAAGTAAGGAACACAAAGAAGGAATTAAAAAAAGTCAAAGGTGCTACTATTCACCTTGATAAGTACATGTATACTAATAATTAATACACACATATACTAACAAGTCTGGGGTGGGCGTGTAAAACCGTGCTACCAGTGTGGGGTCGAGAGGGCGCGTAAAACTGTGCTAACCGAACGACGACCAAAACTGGGGAAAAACATAAAACAAATACACAAATTTATAATACTAAGTGGTTAACTGAAGACATACGTAAAAATAAGGACGGAAACATCTTATATTTGACCCGACGGAACTCAGGAAAAAATCTACGTCGAAACGTAAACCAATTTATATGACGCGCACATAAAAGAAATCATGTAAAACTCCATAGAGTAAAAATGACATTTTACAAAGTTTTTGAAATATTGAAGAGCTATAAGTGTCCATGTTAAAAGTAAAGTAAAAATAACAAAAAACAAAACAAAAAAAAGTAAAAAAAGACAAAATAGACACTATTAATTTGGATGTTGTGAATTAATATATATATATATATATATATATAGGGAGAGGATCATGAGAAAACTAGATATAAATGAGAAAACCAAAAAACTAATCAAAAAAGCACTAAAAAGGAGGGGGGGAGCCTTTTAATGAAGGAGGGGGGGACTTTTAATGAAGGAGGGGTAAAATTGGAAAAAAAAAATACATAACTTTTCAAACATTTCCCATTTCTCCATACGTTATCATTTTAAAACAAAAATGGCACCATAAGATCACAAATTTTTGTATCTTTCATTCAAGTATATTCGAGCATATTTTTTATGACATAAAAAAAGATTTATGGTGTCGTCTTGTTTTCAATACTATTATTACAGTAGTGCACATGTGCAATATAACATGTACTACAATTGCATTACATGCTTAAAATTAGTTTTTTGAGTCTAGTTTAGCTTTTAGGGTTAGTTTTTTTAGAGGTTTAGGATTAGGATTAGGTTTTTGGGTGTGGGGGGGGAGGGGGGTTTAGGTTTTTGGGGGGTGAGGGTGGGGGGTTTAGGTTTTTTTTTCGGGTTTACAATTGCATTACATGCTTAAAATTAGCTTTTTGAGTCTAGTTTAGCTTTTAGGGTTAGTTTTTTTGGAGGTTTAGGATTAGGATTAGGTTTTTGGGTGGGGGGGGAGGGGGGTTTAGGTTTTTGGGGGGTGGGGGGTGGGGGGGTTTAGGTTTTTTTCGGGTTTATGTTTAGGGTTTAGTTTTAGGTTTTCGGGGGGGGTGGGGGGGGTTTAGGTTTTTGGGGGGTGGGGGGGGGGGTTAGGCTTTTGGTGGGAGGGTGAATTTAGGTTTTTGGGGGGGTGGGGGGTTTAGGTTTTTGGGGGGTGTCGGTGGGGGGTGGGTTAAGTGGTTTAAGCTTTAAGTACTAGTGCACATGTGCAGTACAACCAAAAAAAAAAAAAATTTTTTTTTTTTTTTTTTTGAAATTTTTTTTCTAGGCATAAAAACTAGCGCTTTTTTTATTAAAAATTGTAAAAAAAAAAAAAAAAAAAAATTTGGTATGTTTTTAGGTTTTTTTTAGGCTTTTTTGGTTAGTTTTTTGGTTTTCTCATTTAAACTAGTTTTCTCATGATCCATCCCCTATATATATATATATATATATATATATATATATATATATATATATATATAGGGTAGGGTTCCAGCGTGAACAACCTCCCAAGAGTGAACTGCGTGAACATATATGGACCATTCATTTCCTTTTTAGTTGTTAAGGGTAGGATTGTAATTATATAAAAAATTAGATTTAAATCATTATTTTAATAATTGAATTAAGTTACATCTTTCCTAATTTAAATTCATTATCCGCATTATGTTTATTTATTAATAAGATAATTATCAAAACAAACAACAAATCACCAGATTTCAATTTTAATTTTTATTTCAGATTTCATCACCGGAATTCAAATTTTGTTTTTTAAGATCCACGTAACCTTCATATTTCAACGGTATACACATGTGTACTTGGATATAAATAGAACAGTACACATGTGTACTCAACATCGTACATATGTGTACAGTAACTCACAGGTGTACATCAACATTCAATACAAAAAAAATTCTGAGATATCACAAAAACAGACGATATACACATGTGTACATCGCATTAAAAAGAGGGCAAAATCAGAATACACATGTGTACATCGCATTTAAACAAATAATTATTTTAATAATTGAATTAAGTTACATCTTTCCTAATCCTTGATTTGATTTGTGAGAGATTTATGCAATCAATTTAAGGTGATAATTGATTATTTGATTTGTGAGAGATTTATGCAATCAATTTAAGATTGAAATTACACATATACCCTTTTTGTATTTAATTAAATGGAAAAAATTAACCAAATAATTACCATCATGCCACTCACTTTAATCTAAAGATCATAAAAATCAAGGGCACAGATCAGTTCACGCAATTCACTCTTGTGATTTTGTTCACGTTTGAACCTAATCCTATATATATATATATATAGGGGAAGGATCCACTAAAAAGTGGATTTTGCCTAAGTAGCCTAAGAAGGATTGTGATGATGACATGTGACACTCCTAATAAGTAGGAATGAAGGGCATTTTGGTCCTTATAAATAGGAGTGAAAATGACATGTGGCACCCTTTTTGTTTTTTAAAAATACAAAAAAAATCTAGTACAAAAAAATCTAGCACAAAAAATCTAGTACAAAAAAATATAGCACAAAAAATCTAGTACAAAAAATCTACCACAAAAAATGTAGTACAAAAAAAATATAGCACAAAAAATCTAGTACAAAAAATATAGCACAAAAAAATTTAGCAAAAAAATGTAGTACAAAAAAATCCAGCACAAAAAATTGAGAGAAAAAAAATTTAAGACAAAAAAAATCAGTACAAAATTTTTAGTACAAAAATCCAGCATAAAAAATGTTATACAACATAGAAATACAACACATTTTAGTGGGTTTTTTGAGTCTTCATATTTTATATAGCAATATGGTACTCAAATTAAAGATAAAAAGACGCTCGATTTTATGGTGAAATTTTTATCAAAAAATAATGTCGTATAAAAAAGTTATGAACGTTTAAAAAATGGGGGTGAAATATGCATGTGCCTTGCATGTGGAGAGAGAAAGTCCATAAATAGGATTTTCCCAAGATACCCTTGCACTCATCCTTTCTCCTACCATTTTATCTTAACCATTGATTTGAAAAATGAATGGTTAAGATTCATTCTTAGGCTACTTAGGCAAAATCCACTTTTTAGTGGATCCTTCCCCTATATATATATATATATATATATGGAGCCGCTAAAATGAAAACCACCTCCAGTTGTAAGAACCGTAGGAACCACTCTCCACCAATCAGATAATGACACGTATGCACTATTATTTTAAAATCTAAAGGGTAATTTAGTCATTTACTCAATCTATAAAATCATCTAACTGTCTTTTATCTTTAAAGTCTTTTATCCACAGACTTTGAAATTCTCATTTTATCTCTCTCTCTCTACATCGATCTGCTCCCAAAATCCAATCCCCATCCACAATCCTTCTCATCTTTTGTGATGTACCAAATTGCAAGGAAGCTGAGATGGTTCTGGTGGAAACGGAGGCAGAAGGGGAGGAGCAACCAACGGTGGAAACCGGCGCACCACCACGAACACCGCCACCAAAGATCGAGGCAGAAGATGAGGAGCTACCGACGGCGAACTTGGTCACCGAAGCACACCCACGGCCAAGAAAGTCATGTAAAATAGTGGGTTTAATATTGTCACTTGCATTGGTGTTGTTGTTTTGAGAAAAATAAAGGGGGGGCTTTTTGGAGAGAAACAAGGGTTTTCTTTTCTTGCTTATCAAAAGTAAAAGGGGCTTTTTGAAGAGTGACGGTGATGGTTGTTGTAGGTAGGTGAAATCAGAGGAGAAAGGGAGTGGTGAGTGGGGGGTGTGTTTGTGAGAAGTGGATGTCGGTGGTGTTGTTGTTACGCCGGTGGTGCCGGTAAACCCTTGGCCTTTCCTTCCATTCTTCTCTTTTATTTTGGTGGTGCCGGTGAGTTCTAAATTTTTGTTTGTTTGTTTTTTTGCTGGGATTTGTTTATGAAATGGGTTGATGTGTTTGTTGCGTGACGGTTTTGTAGGGTAATCTTTATGAAATGGGTTTGATGGGTTTTTTTTTACTGGGTTTTCTTTTATGAAATGGTTCGATTGGTGGTTGTTTGATCTTGATTGTGTTTAGTGGTTTTTTTGTCCATTATAGTTTACATGAGTTTATACCTTCTGTTATATTTTTCAGCCGTTGATGACATTCTTTTGATGTTGTTGGTCTCCAGATCTCGTTTTGCCGTTGATGGATTGGGGCGGGCGATGATGCAAAAAAAAAAAAAAAAAAACGTAGATTTTGATGACGATGGCGCGGCAAGGATGGTGGAGGATAGGTTTTTGAACCTGCAACCCCAATTTGCAGCCTTTTGATTATCGGAAAATCTGAGCCAAGCCCCATTTTTTTCGAGATACACATCGTTTTGATGTTGTTGGTTTTTTTATTTTTTCCCCCAGTCGATGATGATAACAATCTATCTCAGACACCTACCGAGTTTGTGATTTCTGGGTGCGTTCATTTTGCGTAAAAAAGTTTTTGTAAAAAAAAAAAGTTAAACCGTAAACTTTAACGTAAAAAGTTTAACGTAAAACGTAGAAACGTAAAAAGTTTAACGTAAAACGTAAAATGTAAAAAGTTTAACATAAAACGTAAAACGTAACAAGTAAAACGTAAAAACGTAAAAACGTAAAACGTAAAAAGTTTAACCTAAAACGTAAAAAGTTTAAAAGGTTTAACGTAAAACGTAAAAATTTTAACGTAAAACGTAAAAAGTTTAACCTAAAACGTAAAGTGTAAAAAGTTTAACATAAAACGTAAAACGTAAAACGAAAAGACGTAAAAAGTAAAACGTATAAAGTTTAACGTAAAACGTAAAAATTTTAACGTAAAACGTAAAAAGTTTAAAAGGTTTACGTAAAACGTAAAAATTTTAACGTAAAACGTAAAACCTAAAAATTTTAACGTAAAACGTAAAAAGCTTTACTTAAAACGTAAAAAGTTTAACGTAAAACGTAAAAAATTTAAAAAGTTTAACGTAAAACGTAAACTTTTTAACGTAAAACGACGCTTGAAAAAGCCGAGCGTAAAAACGGCGTGCAAAAACAACCCATTAAAAAACGATGCGTGAAAAAGCCGGTCGTAAAAACGGCGTGCAAAAACCGGCGCGCAAAAAAAATTGTTTTGTTAAAAAAAAATTTGAATTTAAAATGTTTTTAATAAAAAAATTCTTTTTAAAAAATAAAAAGTAATATAATAAAACAAAAAGTAATAAAAAATAATAAAGGCAAAAAGACAAAAAACAGTAATTTTACTAAACTACCATTTTGGATTAAAACATTAAAGACGTAATAAGACAAAATGTATTTAATATTAATTTTAGTTACCTTTAATCTCATCCATCCATTTTCTTGATCTAGTGGCTAGGAACTGGTTCTCGCGGTTCTTACAATTGGAGGTGGTTTTCATTTTAGCGCTCCCCAGGGAGCCGCTAAAATGAAAACCACGGAGCGCTAAAATGAAAACCACCTCCAGTTGTAAGAACCGTAGGAACCACTCTCCACCAATCAGATAATGACACGTATGCACTATTATTTTAAAATCTAAAGGGTAATTTAGTCATTTACTCAATCTATCAAATCATCTAACTGTCTTTTATCTTTAAAGTCTTTTACCCACAGACTTTGAAATTCTCATTTTATCTCTCTCTCTCTACATCGATCTGCTCCCCAAATCCAATCCCCATCCACAATCCTTCTCATCTTTTGTGATGTACCAAATTGCAAGGAAGCTGAGATGGTTGTAAGAACCGTAGGAACCACTCTCCACCAATCAGATAATGACACGTATGCACTATTATTTTAAAATCTAACGGGTAATTTAGTCATTTACTCAATCTATCAAATCATCTAACTGTCTTTTATCTTTAAAGTCTTTTACCCACAGACTTTGAAATTCTCATTTTATCTCTCTCTCTCTCTACATCGATCTGCTCCCCAAATCCAATCCCCATCCACAATCCTTCTCATTTTTTGTGATGTACCAAATTGCAAGGAAGCTGAGATGGTTCTGGTGGAAACGGAGGCAGAAAGGGAGGAGCAACCAACGGTGGAAACCGGCGCACCACCACGGACACCGCCACCGAAGATCGAGGCAGAAGGGGTGGAGCTACCGACGGCGAACTTGGTCACCGAAGCACACCCACGGCCAAGAAAGTCTTGTAAAATAGTGGGTTTAATATCGTCACTTGCATTGGTGGTGTTGTTTTGAGAAAAGTAAAGGGGGGGGGGGGCTTTTTGGAGAGAAACAAGGGTTTTCTTTTCTTGGTTATCAAAAGTAAAAGGGGCTTTAGAAGAGTGACGGTGATAGTTGTTGTAGGTAGGTGAAATCAGAGGAGAAAGGGAGTGGTGAGTGGTGGGTGTGTTGGTGAGAAGTGGATGTCGGTGGTGTTGTTGTTACGCCGGTGGTGCCGGTAAACCCTTGGCCTTCCCTTCCATTCTTCTCTTTTATTTTGGTGGTGCCGGGTGGTGCCGGTGAGTTCTAAATTTTTGTTTGTTTGTTTTTTTGCTGGGTTTTATTTATGAAATGGGTTGATGTGTTTGCTGCGTGACGGTTTTGTTGGGTAATCTTTATGAAATGGGTTTGATGGGTTTTTTTTTGGCTGGGTTTTCTTTTATGAAATGGTTCGATTGGTGGTTGTTTGATCTTGATTGTATTTAGTGGTTTTTTTTGTCCATTATAGTTTACATGAGTTTATACCTTCTGTTATATTTTTCAGCCGTTGATGACATTCTTTTGATGTTGTTGGTCTCCAGATCTCGTTTTGCCGTTGATGGATTGGGGCGGGCGATGATGCAAAAAAAAAAAAAAAAAAAAAAAAAAAACGTAGATTTTGATGACGATGGCGCGGCAAGGATGGTGGAGGCTAGGTTTTTGAACCTGCAACCCCACTTTGCAGCCTTTTGATTATCGGAAAATCTGAGTCAAGCCCCATTTTTTTCAAGATACACATCGTTTTGATGTTGTTGGTTTTTTTATTTTTTTTCTCCAGTCGATGATGATAACAATCTATCTGAGACACCTACCGAGTTTGTGATTTCTGGGTGGGTTCATTTTGCGTAAAAAAGTTTTTGTAAAAAAAAAAGTTAAACCGTAAACTTTAACGTAAAAAGTTTAACTTAAAACGTAGAAACGTAAAAAGTAAAAAGTAAAAAGTTTAACGTAAAACGTAAAGTGTAAAAGGTTTAACATAAAACGTAAAACGTAACAAGTAAAACGGAAAACGTAAAAACGTAAAACGTAAAACGTAAAAAGTTTAACCTAAAACGTAAAAAGTTTAAATGGTTTAACATAAACGTAAAAATTTTAACGTAAAACACAAAACGTAAAAAGTTTAACGTAAAACGTAAAGTGTAAAAAGTTTAACATAAAACGTAAAACGTAAAAACGTAAAAAGTTTAACGTAAAACGTAAAAATTTTAACGTAAAACCTAAAACCTAAAACCTAATTTTTTTTACGTAAAACGTAAAAAGTTTAACCTAAAACGTAAAGTGTAAAAAGTTTAACATAAAACGTAAAACGTAAAAAGTAAAACGTAAAACGTAAAGACGTAAAAAGTGAAACGTAAAACGTATAAAGTTTAACGTAAAACGTAAAAATTTTAACGTAAAACGTAAAAAGTTTGACCTAAAACGTAAAACGTAAAAAATTTAAAAGGTTTTACGTAAAACGTAAAAAGTTTAACGTAAAACGTAAAAAGCTTTACGTAAAACGTAAAAAGTTTAACGTAAAACGTAAAAAGTTTAAAAAGTTTAACGTAAAACGACGCTTGAAAAAGCCGAGCGTAAAAACGGCGTGCAAAAACAACCCGTTAAAAAACGATGCGTGAAAAAGCCGATCGTAAAAACGGCGTGCAAAAACCGGCGCGCAAAAAAAATTGTTTTGTTAAAAAAATTTGAATTTAAAAATGCTTTTAATAAAAAATTTTTTTTGAAAAAATAAAAAGTAATATAATAAAAAAAAAGTAATAACAATAATAAAGACAAAAAGACAAAAGACAGTAATTTTACTAAACTACCATTTTGGATTAAAATATTAAAGAAATAATAAGTCAAAATGTATTTAATATTAATTTTAGTTACTTTTAATCTCATCCATCCATCTTCTTGATCTAGTGGCTAGGAACTGGTTCTCGCGGTTCTTTCAACTGGAGGTGGTTTTCATTTTAGCGCTCCCCATATATATATGGAGAAAGTATAATGTACAAAACAGCTTAACCTACATTAACGTACGCGACCAAAATAGAACGTGCGTAATTATGATCCATGCGTGATTATCACCAAGTTTTATCAACTGAACGTGCGTAATAACGTTTCCATGCGTGATTATCTTCCAAAATCTGATCCCATGCGTAATAATGTTATCAATGCGTGATTTTTGCCCTGATCCTACGGTTACGCGCGTCGCGTACATGAAGTAGGATAAGCCTTTTTGTATGTTAACATTTCCCTATATATATATATATATATATATATATATATATATATATATATATATATATATATATATATATATATATATATATACACACACATGTGTGTGTCTTGAGAAAGCAAAAGTATTTTTTTTAATCAATTTATTTAAATATAAAAACATTTTAGCTTTTTTGTTTTAATGTGATTTTTTATTCTTTTAGTCAGTTTATGAATTTCTTTCTTTAATAAGGTATATATTTACATTTTCTTTATTTGTACGAATATTTTAGTAAAAGAATGACGATAAATTATTCACCTGATCTTTTAAATATATCAATTAAAATGTCACTAAAACAACCACGTAATCGTTCTTATGTTTGTTAATGAACTATCTAAAACAATGAATAATAGAGTAACTAAAATACGAAGAAAACGATAATAAAACTGGCCTTACAAGATTTTCATATCGCAGCTCAAATTTCAATGCGTTCTCAAGTTCGGTGACAATATAGTCCATATTTGGACGGTGCGCTCGCTCCTTCTTTAAGCAGGAATATGCTATATCTGAGTATTTCTTGAGTGATTTCGAAGACATTTGATTCCATAGATCAGTATGGATTATATCATGTAGTGTTTTGTTTTTGTAATGATATTTGGCCAATGGGGCTATAAACCTATTAGCCTCATTTTGAATAAAAGCTTTCCTGCCGCACAATATTTCGAATAAAACAACTCCGAATGAGTAGACATCCGTCTTGTAGGTCACACCTTTGGTCTTTTCTATTTCCGGGTCCATATACCCTCTTGTACCAATAGGCTCAGAAAGGATGACCCGGTCCATTCGGTTAAGAGATTGTCTATTAGAAACTTTAAAACCGGATAACTTAGCTTCCCAATTCTCGTCTAATAAAATTGTGGAGCTATTGATGTTAAGATGTATAACACCGTAATCACGTCTCTTGTCATAATGGAGGTAACTCAACGCACTAGCCACGCCTACGCATATCTTCAATCTTTGCGTCCATGTGAGATTGGGGCTGTTTAGATGCTCCTGGAGGCTTCCTCGGGCTACATGCTTGGTTACGATGATCTTCTCATCTTTCTCTTCACAAAAACCAATAATAGAGACTATATTTGTATGCTCATGTTCAGAAAGCATTGAAACTTCCGTCCAGAACTCTACGTCTCCTCCCCCACGCTTACGGTCTAACCTCAGCGCAGAAATCTTGATCAACTCCCCGGTCCGCTGGAGTTTTCCTTTGTATACATATCCCAATCCACCGCGTCCGATGATGTTATCATGATGAAAGCTGTTGGTGGCCTTTACTACGTCTTCAAGTGGGATTCGTAAGTGTGCAAACTTGGTGATTGTAGGTGATGCCATTATCAAGTAGAAATGGGTTACAAATGAGGGTTACAAATGAATGAGAAATGGGTCACAAATGAATGAGAAGGTAAGATCTGAGATGATGTTAGAGCAACTACATACACATATATATAAATATATATGCACGATCGAGCAGCTTCCATCTATGACTTTCTTCTATTTTTATATTCCTTTTAATTAAATTACCTTAACTGAACCAAACTTACGACTTGAGCAGCTGGCAAGGTACACCTGTACGCTACAATATCTAGAATAATATTTTTTTCTTCTCAATGTTATATTATTATATATATATCAATTTCTACACCTTTTGCACCAGTCTACTTTTCTATTTTTTTTGCTTTTTACCATACAATGGTTTCTTGCTTTTTGCTTTCTCCACACAACCATGATTTCTCAATTTCTCATTTTCACTTCTATCAAACTGTTTTCTACATCGTCATCCCACCATATATATATATTCTTACAAGTTACATTTGGAGAGAATCAATAGATCAAGTTTATTCACATTCACATTCACAAATTTCTAACCATTGTCATCCATGATAATCCTTCATTACTTATTCATATTTCCCTTAATAATTAATTTACATTTATTTTATTTTACGTCACAATAGTTCGTTTTTATTCTACCAGTTTAAATGAGTAATAAATTCATTAAATTTTTTTTAGTAATAACCTAAGTAAGAGTGTAAGACATATTAGGGTTAAAATGAATAGAGATTACACGTGAATAGTAGTGTTGTCTAATCTTAGTATATATTTTTCCTAATCCATCATGTAACTTAAACATCAATACATATTATTGGAAATGTTGCCAGTATTTGTTTTTATCGTTTTTCATCTATGTAATACACAACTTTATTTTTAGGTTACATCAGACGGGTTTCATGAAATGGAACCGTTGTAGATAAAAAAATTGTATCGTGAACATGTAAATAACATCGAGTACCGGCACTATAACAAATCAACATTCAAGCCAACAAAAGAAAAAGAACCAATTACATTTAATCAAATGGCTATGAGATGTACAAGTATGGTAGTCGTTTTTATCTTTACCTGTTGTTATACCTGAATGTCGCTATTGTAACGAACCGAATTGATACTAACCAAACGTCCGCCTCGAAGCGCGGAGATCCCACTAGTTTAAATTAAATCTTGGTTTTATCATCTCTTTCAATTTCCACTTAACGTCGAGCGTTGCGACGAAACCGAGCAAATGATAATGTAAAACAAACGTATTTAAAAATAAAGCATAGAAAGCCAAACCATTAGAGCGGTTTTTTGAGTACAACTTCATTTTTAACAAAACTTATAACGGAATGTTAGAGAAAAAAATTAAGCACAACTACGTAGTTAAGTTTTTAGAAAAAAAAAAAGTTATAAGCATAAATTATTAAAAAAGTAACAAATTAATCGATAAATTAATATATGTTCTAAAAAAAGAAAAAAGAATTATAAAAAATCATGGGCGGCTCTTTAGGTGTGCAGGGAGGACTTTCGCACAAGGCCCGTTTTTTTAGGGGCACGGGATTTTAAAAAAAAAATCGATATATATATATATATATATATATATGTTATTTAAAAAAAAGAAAAATTGTACACATATAACAAA
Source organism: Helianthus tuberosus (assembly GCA_030545235.1). NCBI lineage: Eukaryota > Viridiplantae > Streptophyta > Magnoliopsida > Asterales > Asteraceae > Helianthus > Helianthus tuberosus. The sequence continues at coordinate 13,210,804 of CM060435.1, forward strand.
TCCAATATAGAGGCCTATTATCAAAAGATTTGTATTTTTTATAATTTACCCAACTTAACAATAGGTTTATTGGGCCCAATTAAATACTAAATTTTTGTCATTTTCGTAATTATGTTGTTTATCGTTAAAACATATGTGCCCATTTTTCGAGCTCGAACAGGGTACGTGAATTCTCAGAGACGCCACTGTAAAAAATGGTAAATGAAATATATGATTTTAACAAAGGAAAAAAAATAAAAATAGGCCATTAAAAGTAAATATAATAATAAACTATTATATTAAATAAAGAATAATAAAAACGTATATATTATTATAAAAATAAAGTTACTATTCATCATCCTACATAATCAATATATATAATATATATATATATATAGGATAAGGATCATGTGAGAAGTGATAGGCTAGTTGAGAAACTTGAGAAGCATTCTGGACCACACATTTTTTTAAGCCTTTCGTAATATACACATATGTATAGTTTAAAATTGACTATATACATATATGTATATTGAGTTATACACATATGTATATAGTCAATTTTAAACTATACATATGTGTATATTACGAAAGGCTTAGAAAAACGTGTGGTCCAGAATGCTTCTCAAGTTTCTCATATAGGGTGGACTTCTCTTAGGATCCCTACCCTATATATATATATATATATATATATATAATATTCACGTAATGTATTTTTGAACGGCTGAAATCATACCAGATCCGCCTTTGGTTCATATCACTGTTAAACTTGAAGAGAAATTGAATTGAAAGAGTGAATAAATAATAATACCTATTAATTGTGGTGATTGGTGAGAACAGTTCACCACAACATCTTTAGCCTCTAAATAGCGTTGCTTGGTGGTAAGGCAGTCGCGAATGCCCAGTTATCTAGTAGTAAATCGGGCAAGTTATGCCAGCTCTTGGATAAGCTTCATATCATTAATGCTCCTCCACCTAGTTAGAATAGGATTTCACCTTATCGGTGTGACCAACCGATATGACTATACCTACGAGATTACGTGTTTTGATGCTCCAACCTTAAAAAGCCTCTTTTCAAGAAGTCCGCCTTTAAAATAGTCACCTACTAGATTACGTGTTTTGATCCTCCAACCTTAAAAAGTCCCTAATCAAGAAGTCCGCCTTTAAAAATAAACATTTGAAAATTAAGTTGTTACCTTATGTCACCTCGGATCTGGGTGATATAAGGAACAAGCAAGTGCGACTTAGGCAAACCCCATAAAAGTGTTCTTGGAATTTTTTTACTGAGGTAAAATTGACTAAACAAATGAGCTAATCATATCCTTAATTATTCAATGGTAATTAGTTGGTCATTGGATCCTAATCCATTTACTTATATCTAATTAATCATATGTATTTTTATATAGAAGCTGAGCACATGATATATAGTCTAGGTAGGAATATAAATAAATCAGTAACGTGCACTTAACATGTTTTGTGGTGGAGATAATTAATGATACTCTAACTACTTCAAATTGACTGACTCACATTGATAGATAAAAGGAATACAGATGCCAACTAAAACAAAACTAATGAAAAAAAGTGGTTCATTATCTAATACAATTAAAATTAAGGTACAAAACGTACGAACTAAAGTTTTTGCTGAAAAAACACGGTGGCATTTTCGTAATTTTTAGTAATTATCAAAATTACTCTACAAATGATCCTGTAGAGTAATTTTGATCTTTGTAAAGTAATTTTGTAAAATGTTCATGTATAGTAATTTTGATCTTGTAGTATAATTATCAAAATTACTTTACGAGTGTATCAAAATTACTCTGCATCAAAATTACTCTACAAGTGAATCAAAATTACTCTGCAAATTTATCAAACAACGTATAATTCAAAATTACTCTACAAATAATCCTGTAGAGTAATTTTGTAAAATAATCCTGTAGAGGGGGTTAGGATTTTTGAGGTTTTTTTTTTTTGTTAGGTATAGTTTTTTGATCAAAATTATTGTACAAGTACATTTTACAAAATTACTCTACAAGAACATTTTACAAAATTACTCTACAAGATCAAAATTACTCTACAGGATCATTTGTAGAGTAATTTTGATAATTACCCTACGAGCAAATAATTACGAAAATGTCACCGCGTTTTTTTTGCCTTTTTCATGTTATTCGTACGTTTAGTAAACCAATGGGAAACATTAAAAAAACAATATGCAAAAATATCTTGGATATATACAGCATATTCTTTTCTTATTCATCGGGGAAAATGGGAATAATTATATAACTTTCTTAAAAAACCAATGAATTGTTCGATTGAAAAATGTCAAAATATGATCCAGTGAGAATTAAAGAAGAACAATAAGTTCATCTTTGTGACAATGCTAATTCGTCACTTTACGTCATATGATTCAGATCTGATTAATGTATTTTTTATATTGATGCTGAGCACATGACAGCCTAGCGATGAAGAGATTATGATACTCTAACTACAATTAATTTTGACGTTCATTTTATATGTAAGTCCAGTCTGAACGACTATTATTATATATGTACTGCGTAGGTAACATTTAATATTTAATGAACCAGCTGAACACATGATATTATTATATAGCCTAACTAGCTAGGAATTGATCAAAGGGACAGAAAACCCGTGGGACAGAAAACCCGTGGTATTTCCTAATTGAGTTGATAGCGGAAGATGTACAGGATCTTTTAAAACTTGAAATGCCCGATTATTTTATTTCATAATTCGGGATGAACACCGTAATTTACAATAGAGGAATTTCCTAATTTCACAAGGAAATTCCCTAATTTACAAAACATGTTTATTTGTTTAACTGAGCCACTACTTCAAGCTTTGTTAGTGCTCCGTAGCACTTTTCCTTGGTTCACAGTAGTCACCTGAAACATGTTTTGAAAATATTTTATCAGCGGGGAAATACTGGCGAGTCATTCAAATTTGATAAAACGACACATAGTTATAAATTACAGCATAAGAGCGATTACAATGGCTTCTATCTTATTTTTATCTGGCGCCGTGTCACCTCCTGGTGACGATGGTCATACCACTATTGGGTCCTTTCACCCAAGTAGTGATGATTATCACTGTTAGGATTTATTAGCCTAACCGTGAGAAATTAGTAATGTGCACAATACCCCACTAGCCAGTGATTCAAGATAACCACGACTTAATCCCTGTAATTATAACTTTTGAAAATAATTGGAGTATTGTAAAATACTTTTGATAAAAGAGAATGACTCACATTGCAGGTTTAAATGGGCAGAGTTTAGCCTACTGATTAGCCTTGTAACCTAATTTAAATAACAATGCACACGAACTAGGTCAGTAACTAATATAGCATTTACGATAACTCACGAGATGAAAACCCTCACAACGAATGACAAAGTGCAACACTTAAACATCCATCGAATTCACGACGAATGACAAAGTATAGCCCTGATTTGGGCAGCACTTAAACATCCATTGGATAGTTTAAATCGATCGGACATTGAATCGTAGCAGCGATCGAGTTAATACCCTATATCGTAGCAGCGCCTCCCTAATAGAAATTGTGATTTCGAGCAGTAGAACTCCGTTTTTGTTTAAAATTTTCGACACAGATGAACAGGCCATGCAACAAGCAATTTATAGCTGAAATTTGGGGTTTACGCGGCCCGCGTAAGCCCCCCTCTTAATCTTACGCGGCCGGCGAGGGCCATCTATGCGTAGACTTGGGCATCCGTGTCACACCTAGGTCTGCCACGCGGCTGCCACGTGGCCCTGAACGCTTATCGGGTCAACCACGTTTTGACGCGGCCCGCGTAAGCTTCTCTTATGGCTTACGCGGCCCGCCTGAAACCCAAAAACCTTGATTTCTTAGTTTTTCATGCACGTTAGGGTTTCAGGGGTCCGGGTTTTCATTTACGGGTCGTTTTGGGACAATTTTGAAGGTCCTTACATTCTCCCCACCTTAATTAAAATCTCGTCCTCGAGATTTACTGAAATAAGTGAGGATACTTTCGCTTCATCTCTGATTCCAGCTCCCAGGTGTATTCGGGTCCTCTTTTCGAATGCCATTTGACTTTGACTAATACTAGTCTTTTGTGTTTGAGAAACTTGACCTTTCTGTCTTCTATCTGCAATGGCTTCTCAATAAATTTTAACTTTTCATTTACCTCTACATCTTGAAGAGGTACTACCAAGGATTCGTCAGATAGACATTTCTTGAGATTGGATACATGAAACACGTCATGTACTCCAGCTAGCTCCTCTGGTAGCTGTAAGCGATAAGCAACTGGTCCTATTCGCTGTATTACTGGGAATGGTCCTACGTACCTTGGACTTAGCTTTCCTTTATTACCGAACCGAACTACTCCTTTCCAAGGAGAAACTTTCAAGAGTACCTTGTCTCCAACTTGAAACTCTAGTGGCTTGCGTCGATTATCGGCATAACTTTTCTGGCGATCTCGAGCCGTTTTCAGTCTTTCCTTGATTTGAGTGATCTTGTCGGTGGTCTCTTGCAAAATTTCAGGACCTGATAGTTGACTTTCTCCTATCTCTGCCCAACAGACTGGAGTTCTACACTTTCGTCCATACAGTGCTTCAAATGGGGCAGCTTCAATACTTGTAGGATAATTATTGTTAGAGGAGAATTCAATTAAGGGTAGGTGGCCATCCCAATTTCCACCAAAATCAATCACACATGCCCTAAGCATGTCCTCCAGGGTTTGGATCGTCCTTTCACTTTGTCCGTCTGTCTGAGGATGATATGCTGTGCTTAGATTTAGTCGGGTTCCCATTGCTTCCTGGAAACTTGTCCAGAAGTGGGAAGTGAAACGACTATCCCTATCCGACACAATGGAGAGTGGAACTCCATGTAAGGACACTACTTCATCTACGTATAATCTGGCTAACCTTTCCATGCTAAAGGTTTCTTTCATGGGTAGAAAATGAGCTGATTTGGTTAATCGATCCACAATTACCCAAATTGCGTCATTACCTTTTCGGGTTTTGGGCAACTTAGTAACAAAGTCCATTGTTATGAGTTCCCATTTCCATACAGGCATTTCTAATTGTTGTAGTAAACCTGAGGGTTTCTGGTGTTCTGCCTTAACTTGTAAACAAGTAAGACATTTAGAAACATACCTGGCTATGTCCTTTTTCATTCCTATCCACCAGAAGTTGTTTCTTAAATCTTGGTACATTTTGTTGTTACCAGGATGCATGGTATACCTAGATTTATGGGCTTCCTCTAAAATCTCATTTCTTAATTTTCCTTGCTTAGGTACCCAAATTCTTTTCTTGTGGAATCTCCAAATTCCATCAGATCCTTGCTCTAATTCCTTTATTCTTCCTTTCATTCCTTCGGCATCATCCTTGATTGCTGTTTCCTGAATATTCTTCAGTTGTTCCATTAAGTCTAATTGTAAACTTAATCTAAGAGCACGAACTCGTCGTTGTTTCTCATGATACTTACGACTTAAAGCATCAGCAACTACGTTTGCTTTTCCTTCGTGATATTGAATATCACAGTCGTAGTCACTTAGGATCTCCATCCATCTCCTTTGCCTCATGTTTAATTCTTTTTGCCCAAATATGTATCTTAAGCTCTTATGATCTGTATAGATAGTAAACTTACTTCCATACAAGTAGTGTCTCCAAATCTTAAGGGCAAAAATTATGGCTCCTAATTCTAAGTCATGAGTCGTATAGTTTTCCTCATGTTTTTTCAATTGTCTTGAGGCATACACAATTACTTTCTTGCGTTGCATTAGCACACATCTTAATCCTAGCTTAGAAGCATCGCAGTAAACTTCAAAATCCTCTGTTCCTTCTGGCAGGGCTAGAATTGGGGTGTTTGTTAGCTTTTGCTTTAAAATCCTAAAAGTCTCTTCTTGCCTAGGTCCCCATTCAAACTTAGCTGCTTTACATGTTAACTTAGTTAATGGCACAGCTATTTTGGAAAAATCCTTAATGAATCGTCTATAGTATCCGGCTAACCCTATAAAACTTCTAACTTCCATAGCTGGTTGCGGAACCTTCCATTTAGTGATCGCTTCTATTTTGGAGGGATCTACGTGAATGCCTTCGTGATTCACCATGTGTCCTAAAAATTGTACCTCTTGTAGCCAAAATTCACACTTCGAGAATTTGGCGTAAAGCTTCTCTTTTCTTAACAAAGTTAAGAGTGCATGCAAGTGCTGACAGTGTTCATCCTGGCTTTTGGAATAAATAAGTATATCTTCGATGAAGACAATTACAAATTTATCCAAATATGGTTTACAGATTCTATTCATCATGTCCATAAATGTTGCAGGAGCATTTGTTAGTCCAAAGGGTATGACTGTAAACTCGTAATGACCATACCTAGTTCTGAAAGCAGTTTTAGGTATGTCTATTCGTGTACCTTCAACTGATGGTATCCTGAGCGTAAATCTTTCTTAGAAAAGTATCTAGCTCCTTGCAATTGATCAAAAAGATCATCAATCATAGGTAAAGGATATCGATTCTTAATTGTAACCTTATTTAATTCCCTATAATCGATACACATTCTCATTGACCCATCTTTCTTTTTCACAAACAACACTGGAGCTCCCCACGGGGATGAACTAGGTTGTATGAATCCTTTACTTAATAATTCATCTAATTGTTTTTTCAATTCTAGCATTTCGGCGGGTGCTAACCAATAAGGTGCCTTGGCTATCGGTGTAGTTCCAGGAATTAGATGAATTCTAAATTCGACTTCCCTATTGGGTGGTAATCCCGGTAGTTCTTCTGGGAATACATCTGGGTATTCTGCTACTACGGGAATTTCTTTAAGTTCCTTACCTTTCGTGTTACTGATTACTGAAATCATATACACCATTTCTTGTTTTCTTGAATAACTGGCCAACTTCATTACTGAAATGAATTTCAGTGGCTTTCGTGGCTTATCTCCTGTAATCACCACTAATTCTCCTGTGGGTGTATGAATTTCTATGGAGTTTTTATCACAGAGAATTCGAGCATGGTAGGCTACTAACCAATCAATTCCTAATACTATATCGAATCCGGCTAAATTCATAGGTAACAGGTTTGCAGAGAATTTATGGCCTAAGAGTTCTATCTTTCCTTCTCGCAAAACCTTATCTATGTTAACAGAATTCTCATCTACCGTTTTGACTGTAAAAATCTGCCTAAGGTTGGTTAAGGGTAGGTTAAGAGCTTGGCAGAATGAAGTGTTTATAAAACTTTGGTTTGCACCAGAGTCAAATAATACTTTTGCATAAACGTCGTGAACTAGGAACGTACCAGCTATCACGTCAGGGATTAGTTCTGCTTCCTGAGTAGTCAACTGGAAGGCTCTTGCGTTTCTCTTGGTAGTTCCTTCTGCAGGTTTGGTTTTGTTATCAGCTGGTTTGACCAATTTGGGACAGTCTGGCCTAAAATGTCCAGCTTCCCCACAGTTGTAGCAGATTGTTGCTTTCTTCTTCCTGCAATCTTCTTCTTGATGCCCTGGAATTTTACAGAAATTGCAATACCCTTTGCATCTTCCAAAATGCTTTCTTTTACAGGTATTGCAAAATGGAACAGTGGAAGATTGCCCAGTTCCCTTTTTCTTGAAATTGCTACGGTTACCCACATGGAATCCCTGGGTAATCTTTTGGGCCACTTCCTTCTTTCTATTTTCTTCTCGCGTACGCACTAGTCCGTCAGTCAAAGTGTTGGCTAATTCCACCGCATCGTCAATTGTGCGAGGTCTTGCAGCTTTAACAATATCACAGATTTCGCCAATCAATCCCCATATGTAGCGGGAAATAAGTACCGGCTCTGGTGAAGCCAGGGTTGGTACCACTCTAGCATATTCGAAGAATGTCGAAGTATACCCTCGACAATTTACATCCACCATCCGGTGGTTCAGAAATTTATTCGCCATTTGTTCTTTCTCATATTCGGGACATAATTTTCTCTCCACTAGCCGCTTAAATTCTTCCCAACTTATGGCATAGGCCACATCGCTTCCCTTGGCTTGAAGTACCGTATTCCACCATTCTAGCGCCCCTTCTTTAAAAAGATGTGACGCGTACATGACCTTGTCTTCCTCTGCACACTTACTTATTTTAATCACCGCCTCGGTTTTCTCTAACCAACGTAGTGCAGCAGTCGCCCCTTCGTTGCCTGCAAATTCAACCGGTTTACAAGCAAGAAACTCCTTATAAGTGCAACAAGGTGTTGCAGCTTTCATTTTCTTAAGGAGTGGGGCTTGCATTCCATCGTTGTCATTATTAATATGGTTGCCGCCTCTGTTTACACTATTACTGAAATTATCACCGTGTGTACATTTGCTAGGAATAATTTGTCGAGGTTCAACTAGATTTTGGGCAGCAGCAAGGATTGCTGGAATAGCATTGGCTATTCCCTGAGCAACGATATTCTCGATATCTTGCCTATTCAGAAATTGATCTTCATTGTTTTGCTCAGATTGATTAACTTCATTAACGGGTTCATTGCCAGCGTTTTCCATCTGGTAATTATTTTATACAAGCGATTAGCATAAAATAATTAATAACCAAACATAACAAAATAATCGCACATAATCATGTCAACACGTATAGCCAAAATTGTCGATTTTTAGACGTTCGATATTTTATATATTATAATAGGCATCCGTACACACTGGTTATCTTACAAAAGTTTTATTTTTAAGTTATTTCACATAATTATATTTTTATTACTATTATTATTTTGTTATTATACAACCACAACCACACCATCACCATCTGCTGACATCTCAGAAGCGACATTCCCTCTCGTCGTACTTCCCGGAGATCTGTTCTCCCAGCTCCCGGATTCGATTCCCTGCATCCACCAGCTCCTCGCCAAAATGGCGGAGTTCAGCCATGTTCTCATTGCTCATTGGTGGGTTTGGTGCAGGCTCTAGGTCAAACTGAGGGAAAAAGGTATAAGGGTTATTTAAGAGATTCTAGAACTGCCAGTCATTGGTCCACCATTCTTCCATTTCTCCTAAAGGTTGGGTGTTGACAAGGGGATCTGGGATGGCCGGTTCCAAATTCACTGGGAGTTGGGTTTCAGCAGGATAAGTAAAGAGGTTTTCATTGACAGGCTTAAGGATATCACAGTCCGCCAGTTTACGATCCAACTCCTCCCACAATGGCATCTCCTGATCTTGCCTGGAACTTTCTCCGATCTTTATTCCCTTGCCTTTATCCATTGGATTCTCCGTCTTTATAACTTTCCGTGTCCTTGGTTTCTTCCTGCGCACACGCCTCCAGCCTACAATTCTTCCTCTCTTCTTTGGCTTGGGTTTCTCCGGAGGCTGGGCTTGAAATTCCATAGGTTCCTCAACATCGGCACAATAACCGGTAAAGTCTCTGGAAACTTCCACATTAACAGAATAGAGATTGAGATTCTGAAGAGCTTCAGACAACTCATTCATGCTGTTTAGCAGATATGAAGAAACACACAAATTCTAGGTTAAAATTTTGTAAATTGAATAATCACAGAAAGGTAATCAAAATTTTAAGTATTACAAATATCTAATACATTTATATAAACAGATTAATTAAAACAAAATATTGCGATTTATATATATATATATATATATATATATATATATATATATATATATATAGGGAGCCGCTAAAATAAGAACCACCCCCAGTTGTAAGAACCGCGAGAACCACTCTCCACCAATCATATTCAGCCAACAAAAGGGGTATTTTGGTCTTTTACCCTAAATATCAAATCTTTCCTCTCCCTCTCTCTCTTCATTTAAATTCATTGACATCTTGTCTCCTCTCTCCTCTCTAACTCTCAGATCTGTATATCATTCTCTAATCTCTCAATCTTCTTCTCCAAAATAAACACACACACAGAAATAGAGAGACAGAGTGGGAACGGACCACCACCACCACCATCGTCTGGGTGGTGGTGGTGAGCGACGGTAGTGGGAACGGATGACCGGAGTGGGAACGAAGAGAGAGAGAGACAGAAGGAGAGAGAGGAACGGCGGACCGGGTGTGTCGGTGGTTGGTCGGTGGCGGAAGACGGTGGTGGGAGGTGGTTGGTCGGAAGACGGTGGTGGGGAGGTGGTTGGTGAGAGTTGTGCAGAGGCGGAAGTGGTGGCCGTCATCTTCAAACTACCTTTGTTCATGCACCGTCGGCCGCCGTGCGCACTGTAACCGTGGTGGCCGCCCCCGGCTGTCGTCCGACGTCTGCAAATCTGGTGGATGTTGTTGTTTCTCTCTCTATTGTGGGTTTGATTCTGTTTGGGGGTTTGGTTTGTGTTATTGATGTTGGGGGTTGTTTTGTGTTATTTGATTTCTGTGGGTTTTTTTGTGTGTTTGCACAAAGTGATTCTGGGGGTTTGCAAATGTGATTTCTGGGGGGTGCAAAAAGTGATTCTGTTTTTGGGGATTCTCCGGCGATTTGATTTGTGTTTTTGATATGGGGGGTTGAGTTGGCTGTGATGATTCGAAACAATTTACCAACCATTGATGACAATGGCGCGGCGAGGATGGCGGAGTGCAGGTTTTCGAACCTGCAACCCCACTTTTGCAGCCATTTTTTTCATTGGAAACTCTGAGCCAAACTCCTTTTTTTTCCAGGTCGTAAAAAAACGGGGTGTAAAAATGTCGCATAAAAAACGGGGGCGTAAAAAAGTTTAAAACCGAGGCGTAAAAAAAAGTTTTAAAACCCGCGTGTAAAAAAAGTTTAAAACCGGCGTAAAAAATGGGGCGTAAAAAACGAGGGGGCGAAAAAACATTTTTAAAACCGGGTCGTAAAAAAACGGCGTGTAATTACGGACGTAAAAAACGGGGCGTAAGAAAAGTTTAAAACCGTGGCGAAAAAAAGTTTTAAAACCCGCACGTAAAAAAAGTTTAAAATCGTAAAAAGTTTTAGGTAAAACGTAAAATCGTAAAATTTTTTTAGTAAAACGTAAAAAGTTTTACGTAAAACGTAAAAAACCGACGCGTAAAAACGTAAAAATGTTAACGTAAAAAACCGGCGCGTAAAACGTAAAAAAACGCTAACGTAAAAAACCGGCGCATAAAACGTAAAAAAACGTTAACATAAAAATCTGATTTCAAAAAATTATTTAACAAAATAAATTAAGACAAAAGGTAATAAATGAATAGGACAAAAAAAGAAAATTAAATATAATATATATAAAAAGTCAAAAAAAGTAATTTTACCTAAATACCCTTTTGAATTAAAATATTAAAGACATAATAAGACAAAAAATACTTAATATTATTTTTAAATACTTTTAATCTCATACATCCATCATCTTGATCTAATGGCTAGAAAGTGGTTCGCGCGGTTCTTACAACTGGAGGTGGTTCTTATTTTAGCGGTCCCCTATATATATATATATATATATATATATAGTGTGAGGTTCATTGGGGAACACTAAAAAAGTGGGGAACAGTGGGGAACCGACTCAAACGAACTCCGATTGGACTCATTCCAGCGGCATTGGAACCGTCTCGTCGAACCCTAACTAGGATCTCTTAACACTAAACCCTAAATCATAACCCCTAAACCCTAAATATATTAGGGTTTGGCTTTTAGGTTTTAGCTTTACGGTTTAGCCTTAGGGTTTAGCTTTAGGGTTTAGCTTTAGGGTTTAGAGTTTAGCTTTAGGGTTTAGGGTTTAGCTTTAGGGTTTAGCTATAGGGTTTAGCTTTAGGTTTAGCCTTTAGGGTTTAGCTTTTAGGGTTTATAGTTTAAATTTTTCGGTTTAACTTAGGTTTTAGCCTTATTTTTTAGCTTTAGGGTTTAGAGTTTAGGAGTTTGGATTTAGGGTTTAGGGTTAAGAGATCTTAGTTAGGGTTCGACGAGGCAGTTCCAACGCCGTTGGAATGAGTCCAATCGGAGTTCATTTGAGCCGGTTCCCCGCTGTTCCCCACTTTTTTAGTGTTCCCCAATGAACCTTCCCCTATATATATATATATATATATATATATATTTATTACAAATTACAACTGAAATTTAAAATATGTACTAGGGATAATTTATTTTAGTCTATCTTTTCTTACTAAGTTGTTTATCTAATGGGCAAGTTTCTTTAAAGTTTCTGGCTTATGGATGATATGGGTGCTAGTGCTGGGTCAGGGTGTTGGCAATTTAATTTAATTAAAAGTTAACATTTACTGCTGTAGTGGCTAACATATAGAGATTTGCCCATTGTTCGTCTAATTCATCTTCTCATGGTGGGTTATCACCTGTTTCCTGAGTCTCTTTATTAATTATCACTTCTTTTGTTTGTGACTTCTTTATTTTCTCTTGACTTTTTCTAATAATCCAACTTCTTTTCTTAATGGTAAGTGGTTTCTCAAACTGTGCCTTACGAACAAATATTCCTTCCTCAGTAGCTGCTGAGTATCTTTAGGGATTTGATTGAAATGAGGTTCCCTTATCTTTTGATGTACTATCTAGTTGACGATAGATGTCCGAAATTCTTTGCTTACCCATACTGTAACTAACAAGTAGTCAGTTAACAAACGCATAATCACAAAATGGTAATCAGGAAAATTAAGTATTTCTAAATACTTAATTAGCTTAAATCAATGGCTCTGATACCACCTTTTTTCTGTCACGGCCCCAGTCCCGGTTTTACCCGGTCCTGGAGCCGCGGGACAGAAAACCCGTGGTATTTATTAATTGAGTTGACAGCGGAAGATGTACAGGATCTTTTAAAACTTGAAATGCCCGATTATTTTATTTCATAATTCGGGATGAACCCCGTAATTTACAATAGAGAAATTTCACAAGGAAATTCCCTAATTTACAAAACATTTTTATTTGTTTAACTGAGCCACTACTTCAAGCTTTGTTAGTTCTCCGTAGCACTTTTCCTTGGTTCACAGTAGTCACCTGAAACATGTTTTGAAAATATTTTATCAGCGGGGAAATACTGGCGAGTCATTCAAATTTGATAAAACGACACATAGTTATAAATTACAGCATAAGAGCGATTACAATGGCTTCTATCTTATTTTTATCTGGCGCCGTGTCACCTCCTGGTGACGATGGTCATACCACTATTGGGTCCTTTCACCCAAGTAGTGATGATTATCACTGTTAGGATTTATTAGCCTAACCGTGAGAAATTAGTAATGTGCACAATACCCCAGTAGCCAGTGATTCAAGATAACCACGACTTAATCCCTGTAATTATAACTTTTGAAAATAATTGGAGTATTGTAAAATACTTTTGATAAAAGAGAATGACTCACATTGCAGGTTTAAATGGGCAGAGTTTAGCCTACTGATTAGCCTTGTAACCTAATTTAAATAACAATGCACACGAACTAGGTCAGTAACTAATACAGCATTTACGATAACTCACGAGATTAAAACCCTCACAACGAATGACAAAGTGCAACACTTAAACATCCATCGAATTCACGACGAATGACAAAGTATAGCCCTGATTTGGGCAGCACTTAAACATCCATTGGATAGTTTAAATCGATCGGACATTGAATCGTAGCAGCGATCGAGTTAATACCCTGTATCATAGCAGCGCCTCTGTAACACCCCAACCCGGAAGGGCTGACGTGTCACAATAACAGTAGTATCATAAAGAAAATTCATAATTCCATTTATTTATTTGACAAGGATACAATTACATAACAACTGAACTTAAGGTTAATATACAAGCGGACATGTTTGACTTGATTAACTAATATCTTCAGATTTATTCCTAGGCTTTATTCTTCTCTCTTTTCCCCGCCCAAAGTAACATGCTGACCTGTATATACAAAAATTTACGGAATGAGCCGAATGCTCAGTACGGAATATTAGGCTCAATTAACAATTAACACTTTATTCGGATGAAACTTGATGCAAATAACGAATTTTCAAAATCATATCTTACGGATGTACCCATGAGCAAACTTAAAACGTGACAATACACAGGTAGCTACTCCTGCATAATTATCACATGAGATGGCGAATTGGCATACCCGTTATCCACCTCCTTATACTTAAATCCTAGGATCGATCCATACGCCTCCTAATAGCCTTATGTACCACACTTGTACTTAAGAGACGCCGTGAACTGATCTCTCCGTCACGGATGGAGCACATGATGTCGATGCCGCAACAACATGCTCGTGGGACACTCCACGAGAAGCGATACTCAGGGTATCAGAGTATAAATGATCTTATTCATATAACTTATAAAACTTATTTTCATAACAAAACGGAACATATTTTGGAACATGCGATAATGAGTACAACTAACATAATATTATCGCATGACATGAAAACTTAAATCAAATGATTTAGAATAGAATTCGAACGGACTGTCAAATGAATCGATAATCAAAGACGTGAGGAGTTTTTTAAAAGATATATTAATTTAGTGGTTTATAACAATTTGAATATGAAGCAATAAGGAGTGGGGTAAGGATCCGTACCTTAATAATTCCAAAGTGAAGCTACCTTGTGCTAATATTTTAGATTTATACGGGCAGAGTTTAGACTACTGATTAGTCTTTTAACCTAATTTAAATAACATGCACACAAACTAGGTTAGTAACTTAATACAGCATTTACGATAACTCACGAGATCAAATTCTCACAACGAACGACAAAGTGCGATACTTCATCCATCGAATTAACGATGATCCGTCAAATTAATGACGAACGACAAAGTACAATACTTTATCCATCGAATTAACGATGATCCGTCAAATTAATGACGAACGACAAAGTATAACCCTAATGTGGGCGGCACTTAAACATCCATTGGATATATTGATCGATCGGACAATGAATCGTAATAGCGATCGAGTTATTACCCTGTTCTGCAGCACCCTGCTATACTTAATTAGTGTTTCGTGTGTGTTTTGAGAGTAATCGGACGATAACTCAGCGAAATTTTGGAGTTTGATCGTCGTTTTTGTGCCCAGAATCAAGTCCCAACATCCTCTATTTATAGTCGAATTTTGACCCTTAGGCGGCCCGCGTGAGTTTTAAGCTAACTTGAGGCGGCCCGCGAGAGAACTTATTTTATGTATAGGGTTGCCACGTGTGGGACTAGGCTAGCTGAGTCGACGAAATCATTAAATTCAACTTCGTCCGCAAGTTATTAGGATAATCGTCAAGTAGGGAATACCCCCCTGAGTTTTAGGGGCCCTAATCCTGATTCTGAAAATTCTGAAATTTCTAGGGTTTGTGCAGAATTACTTGGGTGTCTTAATTAGGGTTTTCTAATCGGTAATTTATAAATTATTATTATTCTTTTTATTTCTAGAATAATGATTTTAAATTTATGGGCATTACAACTATTACCCCCTTAAAAGAAATTTCGTCCTCGAAATTTTTCAAATAAGAATATACCCTATCGCATAAGTAACAGAAACGGAACTTTCATAGCAGAGTTTCTTATATAACCAGAATCTCCTAAACACACATGTGTATCTGAAATTCATAATTAAGGTCATGACTATAATTGTCAATTACCTTACATATGTGCCCTAATGGTCCTCCTATAACGCATCTTAATAAAATATCTTACCGTACGAAAAGTCAATGGAGACTTACAGATAATAGCGTGACTATTGGTACTGATATTTCCTACATAGATATGCTTAGTCATAGCTAAGATATATTCACGTAAAGCATAAATGACCGTAAACAGAAACAATTGAACATATATCAAAGAGCAAGATTTACCGTTACTCGACTAAAATTCTATTACTAGAATAGATTAGGGTATAGAGAGCAAATAGATTCTTCAGATTCCCATGTTGCTTCGTGTTCAGAGTGATTTTTCCAAAGGACTTTAACAAACGGAATTACTTTCCTACGCAAAACCTTTTCTTGTCGATCTAAGATGGCTTCTGGTTCCTCTTCGTAGGACAAATCCTCGTGAATTGTAAGTAACGGATAACTAATGACATGAAGTGGATGATAATTATATCCTCTTAACGAGGAGACATGAAAAACGTTATGAACGTGAGAAAGTTGAGGCGGTAAAGCCAGTCGATATGACACTTCTCCAATTCTTTCAAGGATTTCAAACGGAACGATGAAACGGGGACTAAGCTTCCCTTTAATTCCAAATCTACGAACGCCACGCCAAGGTGATACCTTTAAGAAAACGTGGTCGCCAATTTTAAATTCGAGTGGTCGTCTATCTTGATCTGCATAGCTCTTTTGTCTGCTCTGAGCTTCTTTTAGTTTTTCTGGTGCCATAGTGACTTTTTCGTTTGTAATCTGAACTAGTTCTGGCCCTTCAATAATCTTTTCTCCAACTTCATCCCAGCAGATCGGTGCGCGACATTTTCGACCGTACAAAAGTTCAAAAGGTGTCATGCCAATACTTGCTTGCCAACTATTGTTGTAAGCGAACTCAACAAGACATAGATATTCATCCCAGTTTCCAGACCATTCAAGTGCACATGCTCGGAGCATGTCTTCCAAGGTCTGAATCGTGCGTTCCGACTGCCCATCTGTTTGTGGATGGAAAGCCGTACTAAACTTTAGTCGTGTACCCCAAGCTGCCTGAAAACCTTTCCAAAATCGTGAGGTAAAACGTGGGTCTCTATCGGAAACAATGGAAGATGGTGTGCCATGGAGTCGAATAATTTCTTGAAGAAATATTTCGGATAACTTGTTAACCGAAAATCCTTGCTGAATTGGTAGAAAATGTGCTGACTTCGACAATCTATCGACAATAACCCATATAACATCATTCTTCTTGAATGTCTTAGGCAAACCGGTAACAAAATCCATTGTGATCTCATCCCACTTCCATATGGGAATATCCAATGGCTGCAACAGACCGCTTGCTCGTTTGTGTTCAATTTTCACTTGTTGGCAAGTGAGGCATTTACTTACGTATCGAGCAACGTCTTCCTTCATGCCATTCCACCAAAAGTTCTGTCTTAAATCTCTATACATCTTGGTAGATCCTGGGTGAATTGAAAATGGTGAGCTGTGAGCTTCGGCTAACAATGACTCACGAAGGGTGGAGTCATCGGGTACACAAAGTCTTTTACCGCACCAAATCACCCCATGATGGTCTATACGAAATTCAGATTGCTTACCCACCTCAAGATTTTGCACAATTCCCCAAAGTTCTCCATCTTGCTTCTGTGCATCTTTAATCCGTGATATGAGGTCGGGTTCAATCTGCATTCTAGCTAGATATCCATCAGATTTACTAACCTGAAGCCAAATGTTCATTCTTTCGAGATCCCTCCTAATACGAGGCTGAATTTGTAAGCAAGATATAGTCCCGGAATTCTTTCGGCTCAATGCGTCAGCTACAACATTGGCTTTGCCTGGATGGTATTGAATATTTGCGTCGTAATCTTTTAAAAGTTCTAACCACCTTCTTTGCCTCATATTTAGCTCTTTCTGCGTAAATATGTACTTGAGGCTCTTGTGGTCAGTAAAGATGTCACAACTCTCACCATACAGATAGTGTCGCCAAATCTTAAGTGCAAAGACGACTGCGGCTAGTTCTAAATCATGTGTAGGGTAGTTAACTTCATAAGGCTTTAACTGACGGGAGGCATAAGTGATGTGTGAAAATGTGTATATTAAATTTCGAACAAGTTTTAAAATGGAATCACAACCTAAACCACACACAATCGGCAAGTGCACCGGTCGCAGTGTAGTGTAGATGGCAAGACCGGATATCAATCCGTGGACACTATATGCAAGCTCTAGATAATGAACCTTTGTCGAATAAAAAGTCAAATTTTAAAGTTGATTTGGAAGTGATTTTTAATAATTAAATAATAACTAAATTAAATAAGAGGACGTAAGAAACAAAGCAAGCAAACGAAGCAAACACGCGAGCAATATTGTGATCAAATATATATGAGATAAAGGCTACCTAGGTGTCGAATCCCTAGAATCATGCAATGCTAATGTGACAATGATAACGGTTAAATATCTATTTCCCTCAATTGACCCCCCGCTAGAGATGTCCCAAATGAAGAAGCAAGACTAAATGTGAAGTGCTAGAACGAACCGGCTCGAGCTATCGATACCAAATCCTACGAAAATAGAATCCTTTTGACCTCAGAGACAGTTATGTTAAGAGAAGATCCCAAAATCGCAAAGCAAACCCAACTTTGATAATTGAAATCCTAGGAAACCTTAATTACGATGCAATAAACGAGCCCGGGCTATCGCTCACCCAATCTACCCACCAATAATTAGCTAATAACCTAGCTCACCCTAATCGTCTTTCGAGTCACAAGATGAGGATGCAAGTTTTAATATAGTGATTTTAATTATTAGTCAACTTGGTCAATTTCTCAACACAATACCTAACCCGAAAATCCTAAGATAACCGAATTAAATTAAATTCTAAGTCTAGGGGGAATTTCTTCGTGCCTAAACCGCTGAATTTATTGACTAATAAAATAATCAAAACATACCAACATGCAATATCAAGATCAATATCAAAGAAAAGTTATGTAAATCACATCAAATAACCGAAAACATGTCAAATACGCATTACAATCCTCTAGTTCATCAAAACCTAGGTAGTTTAGAAATTTAGCTACTCATAATATCCATAAACAAAGCAAACTCGGTTCTAAAAATTAAACAAAACATGGGTTCCACGCAAAAGATTAGAATAATAAGAATAATATCGAACCCGTGATGCTTCAAATATGAACCGAATGCTTTTTCTTCCTCTTGCTTGCGCCAAAAACAAACAGGTGGCTTCTTTCTTTTCGTGCGATCCCTCAACTGATGTTGAGAGTTATTAGCCAATCCCAAAGAACCCCACTCCAAATAATGCCCAGTGAGGTTATCGAAAATAATAATGAGCCCCAAATCCTTTTTGTCGCCTGCTGCTTTCTTCGAAAACAATTATAATTGGTCAACACCTTTTGCTTCTTGCCGTCTGACCTTGCTGCCACCAATATTGTTCCCTGATGTTGTTGAAAACAATAATAATAATTGCCTCCTTTTGCCAACTCCCGTAAACATATATATCCTAATCTTGTCTTTACTTTAGGGTTTTTCTATAACCCATTTGTTTCCAAGCCCAAGAAAAGGGACATTACAATTCCCCATCTCACGTAAACATGGCTGCCACATTTGATCTTTGGCGGCCCACTCTATGTATTTCGCAAATTATAGCCAATATAATATATATAAAAGCAACTTTCATCTGAAGGGTATTTTAGCAGTCCAAACTTCATGCGGCAGAAAATATATGTAATTTTTACTTCGGTCACTGGCGGTCTACTCCACTCAACTGGCTGGTTATTTGTTTATTACTCGTTTCCGCTCCATTTGCGCAAGGACCTGCCAAAACACAAAATAATAGAAAATAACACTAAAACTAAATAAAAACAAATAAAAACTATACAAAAATAATACACTTTACACGGGGAGAATATGTGTATTTTACCACACATCAAATATCCCCACACTTAACCTTTTGCTTGTCCCTAAGCAAAATCCCAAGCAACATGTCCAACTTAAACACTTAACAATAACGCAAGCCTCGAACAAGTTATAGCGCGAACTACGAAATCATCAAGCACAGCGGTTTCGCAAGACTTACAACGTTCAAAAGGTGACGAATCATAATATTTAACTGAAAACAGGCCTACCTAATCAAGCTTTTCTCACCTTCAAGCAACCAATCATGCACTGTCAACACCCCTCACAATGTCACTCATCTCTCGGCTAATATATATGTAATTTTGAGTGAACTCTCAAAACCAAACTATGAAGCAACACTATCATAAACTTGTACGTCAATCAGATCTCCACCTAATTGTTAAGATTTAACACGGATCAAGAGGGTTTTAATGGGTAGGTAAGGGCTAAAGGTAGGGTTTTTTTTTTTTTTTTTTTTTCTTTTGGGGATAAATGGCTAAACACATAATCACACGATAAACCGGATAAGCACGAAACAAATACTAACATATTGGTCATTTCGATCCACAACTTTATTCTATATTTTTTTCTTTCTTTTTCTTTTTTTTTCTTTTTTTTTCGATTTTCTCTTTTTTTTTCATATTTTCTTTTCTTTTTTCCTTTCTTTTTTTTTCTTTTTATCATTTTTTTTTTCAAATGTAATAATCACGTAACACGATCCGGCTATCAAATCACAAACGGGTAACAAACGAATGGTTAGGCTCAAAGTGGTGTATCTAAGGGTAATGGTGAAACATGTCAAACAAAAAGGTAACACAAACAAGGTGATCCTAATGCCTCTATCATATCCATGTCAAATCCTAACCGAAGGTCTCAAACTGTATCAAAACGCACAAGTTCTAAAGTAATGCAACAAAGTCGGTAAACACACATGAAACGAAAGTAGTGAACATAAAAATATGAAACGTGTAAAGGCTCAAATCTCACTATCATGTGGTAAATAAGGGCTACCGATATCGACAATGCACAACTAATTAACTTTCCGGCTCCATCCACTATCCTAGGCATCCCAAAACCTTTTACTCCCAAAAACTGATTCAGTCAACCTACTATCCCGCAACTTAAAGAAACGTGTGCTCTCGACTCGTAAATTCGACAATTAAACCGCTTTTGACCGACGTGTTAAAAAGGTTTTTCGTTTTCTATGCGCTAAAGGACCGGGACTCGCAAAACCAACTCTTTTTTTTTTTTTTTTTTTTGACTCAACACTACCTAAAAAGACGTAGTCTTCCATCCCCACACTTAAAATTTACATTGTCCCCAATGTAGGATGAAAGACAACTAAAAATAAATAAGAAACAAAACCTAAAATAATATACAAAGATAAAAAGATAACGAATTGGAAAGGACTTAGCTGGTTAGGATAAAAATCAGTGCCAGCTGCGCGCGTCTTCAATCCGAACCCGTACACGATCGTATAGCATTTCCTTCGCGATCGGCTTTGACTCTGACTAACAAGCTCGGTAAATGCTTGATATTCGAAAAGCAGCTCCAAACTCACCCGAATGGAGATTGAGTACGGGTGGTACATATTCAAACCTGCATCAACAAAAACAAGCAAAACCAAAGCAGTACTGACTCTAAAAAAAACGACAAAAACTGACTCAAACCAGCTAATTTAGACTCATGTACACAAAAGATAAAAATAAAATAAATACTACTAAAAAAAATACAAACTCTACAACTCGGACGATCATCCGAGTATGCAACCCAAGCTCTCACGTGCTCATAACCGGGAGGTCCAGTACCTCCTCCTCTCTCTCCTCGGTCGGTCCCTCGACAAAATGCTTCAAACGATGCCCATTGACCTTAAACCTCTGACCGTCCTCATTCTCAACCTCTATTGTTCCATACGGGAACACCTGTGTGACTACATACGGTCCATGCCAACGCGATTTCAACTTTCCCGGGAACAGCTTCAACCGGGAGTTGTATAGCAACACCTTCTCCCCACACTTGAACTCTTTCACCTGCTTCAAGTGTCTGTCGTGCAACGCCTTAGTACGCTCTTTATACGCCCACGACTTCTCATACGCCACATCGCGTAACTCCTCTAACTCATGAATCTGAAGAAATCGGTTCTTGCCTGCAGCTGGCAAGTCAAGATTCGCTGCCTTCAGTGCCCAATATGCACGATGCTCTAGCTCAACCGGCAGATGACACGCTTTCCCATAAACTAACCTAAAGGGTGTGGTCCCAATAGGCGTCCGATAAGCAGTACGGAAAGCCCACAGAGCGTCATCCAACTTCTCTGACCAATCACTACGACTGTTTCCGACAGTTTTCTCCAAGATTCTCTTAATCCCCCTGTTCGAATTTTCCACCTGCCCACTCGTCTGTGGGTGATAGGCCGTCGAAAGCCGATGGGTTACCCCATAGCGTTTCAAAACCTTCTCCATCTGTGAATTGCAGAAGTGGGTGCCTCGATCAGATATCAAGGACTTCGGTGTCCCGAACCTAGCAAACAATCTCCTCAAGAATCTCACAACAACCCTCGCGTCATTCGTAGGCAAAGCCTCTGCCTCTACCCACTTAGAAACATAATCCACTGCGACTAGGATGTATCGGTTCCCCCTCGACATAGGGAACGGACCCATAAAATCGATACCCCAAATATCAAAGATCTCAACCACCTGAATGGGGTTCTGAGGCATCTCATTACGGGATGAGATATTTCCTGTCCTCTGACAGGCATCACAACTTCGCACAAACTCATGTGCGTCCCTAAAGATGGTCGGCCAATAAAAACCCGCATCAAACACGCGTTTGGCGGTATAAGCTGCACCATAATGGCCACCAGTCGGTCCCTCATGACAATGTCGCAGAATACTGCGAGACTCAGACCCAAACACACATCTCCTAATAACCTGGTCCGCACCGATCCTAAACAAGTACGGATCCTCCCAAATGTAGTGCTTGACATCCGCAAAGAATTTCTTCTTTTGCTGATACGTCATGCCCTCCACAAGGTCACCTGTAGACAAGTAATTCGCCAGATCAGCGAACCATGGAAAGCCTTCCTCGTGGGCTTTCAAAAACATCAACACCTCATGGGGAAACTCATCCCCAATCCTATCCTCCCGAGTCTTCTCTATCTCGGGGCTCTCTAGTCTCGACAGATGATCAGCAGCTACGTTCTCAGCCCCCTTCTTGTCCCTAATCTCTAGATCAAACTCTTGAAGCAGCAAAATCCATCGAATAAGCCTAGGCTTCGCATCCTTCTTCTCTCCTGGAGACCCGCTGGACTGTGCTGTACTTGCTGGGCGCAGCCTAGGGTGCACTTTGCCAGCTGGTGTCTCCATCTCAATCACCTCGTCAACCTCCGAGTCCTCATCGACTACCGGCTCGACCTCAATCGCTCCTCGTCCGCTCCTAGTGGTAACAGCCTTCGCAGTGGCGTTCGGATTTCCAACAGTGTTACTAGGGAGACCACCTTGAGGTCTCTGGTTCAGCTGATCGGCCAGCGAACCCACTGTCCTCTCCAGGTTCTGTAGTGCAGTGCTCTGACTCTTCATGAAGGTCTCGTGCTCCATGAACCTCGACTGTGTCTCCTGATGTCGAGTATCCTCTCGCGTGATGAACTGTGTAATCAACTGCGTCTGCTGAGCTAACGTCTCCTGGTTCTTTCTCAACATCTCCTCTATCGTTGGGATATTCGTACCCGAACTCGCCCCTGCTCCTGCTCCCGTGTCCTGAAACAAACTCTGACGCGGCTGAAACCCCGGTGGGTTGTTGTTCTTCCAGCTGAAATTCGGGTGATTCTTCCAGTTCGAATTGTAACGCTCCCCGAAATTTCCTTGATTTCGATTACTCACAAACTCTACCTGCTCTGGCGACTCTTCAGGGGCAATAGGACACACGGCTGTGTCATGCTTCCCTGTGCATATCTCGCATATCTGCTCTTTCTTCACCTGCATCTCCTTCACCTGCTTCTGTAAGGCATCGAGCTGGGCTTGCATAGAAGTGGCAGTGTCAACCTTATGCACGCCCCTCTGTGCAGCCGACGAATCTCTAGACTCGGGAAACTCGTAGCTACTCATCGCTATATCCTCGAACATATCCATGCACTCATCAGGTGTCTTGGCGGTCAGCAGATTGCCACCAGCAGTAGTATTCAGCATATTCCTCGTAGTGGGCGTCACTCCATGATAGAACCTCTCAACTAAAGCCCAATCCTCAAATCCGTGATGAGGACATTTGAGTAGTAACTCCTTGAAACGCTCCCATGTCTCGTAGAAAGAATCCCCCTCCTTTTGGCGAAACTCTTGGATCATGCTCCTCAGACGAGCGGTTTTGGAAGGAGGGAAATACTTACCTAAAAATTTTTCTTTCATACCGGCCCAGGTGGTAATGGATCCCGCAGGAAGAGATTCCAACCAAGCATGAGCACGATCAGCAAGTGAGAATGGGAATAGACGCAGCTTGCAGGCATCCTCGGTGACATCTTGCTCCTGAAACGTGTCGCAAATAGCTGAAAAGCGCGAGAGATGGACATTCGGGTCCTCAGAAGGTAGTCCATGGAACTGGATGGTGTTCGTAACCATCGTGATGATCTGGGGTGGAATCTGCCAGCGATTAGCCCCGATAGCAGGTCGGGTAATGCTGGATCGAGCATTTGCCGCGTTCGGCCGGGCGTAGTCTGCGACGACTCGCCTAACTGGGGCCTCGTTGTCACCCATAGTAAAAGCAGAAGATGAAGTGTGTACCTGACTAGCTCGGGAAGTGCGAAGGCGCTCGTGGAAATCTCGCTCGGGCTCAGACGAAGCAGCAAACGAAGGTGGCCCCTGTGAACGAGTGTGGTGCATACAATGAGAAGAACACTAATCTAAGTACTAAAGCAAATCTAACCCTAAAGGCACAAATTGCAAGCAAAAGGCACCTAAAGGCAATGGAAATCTATGAAAGCAAATAAACAACTAAATAGACGACTCGGGTCGTTCTCTAAAGTGCCAGTGTCCCCGGCAACGGCGCCAAAAACTTGATGTGTGAAAATGTGTATATTAAATTTCGAACAAGTTTTAAAATGGAATCACAACCTAAACCACACACAATCGGCAAGTGCACCGGTCGCAGTGTAGTGTAGATGGCAAGACCGGATATCAATCCGTGGACACTATATGCAAGCTCTAGATAATGAACCTTTGTCGAATAAAAAGTCAAATTTTAAAGTTGATTTGGAAGTGATTTTTAATAATTAAATAATAACTAAATTAAATAAGAGGACGTAAGAAACAAAGCAAGCAAACGAAGCAAACACGCGAGCAATATTGTGATCAAATATATATGAGATAAAGGCTACCTAGGTGTCGAATCCCTAGAATCATGCAATGCTAATGTGACAATGATAACGGTTAAATATATATTTCCCTCAATTGACCCCCCGCTAGAGATGTCCCAAATGAAGAAGCAAGACTAAATGTGAAGTGCTAGAACGAACCGGCTCGAGCTATCGATACCAAATCCTACGAAAATAGAATCCTTTTGACCTCAGACACTACTAGAAAATATGGCTTTTGTCATGTAATTTTTTGTTACAAAATGGTAGCAATTTCCTTGTTGTCACCAGTTTGCCACCGAAAATACGGTGACAAAAACGCCCGTGTCAATTGCCCTATTGCCACCAAATAGCCACCATTTTTATATTTTGCTACCTTATTTTTACCACCACAAAATTGGTCAAAATTATTTGCCACCGCTTCATATTTGCTACGCTCCGCCTTGTTTGCCACCGAGTTGTGACGCGTTTTCATACCATTTAGCCACTGATATTGCCACCATTTTTTACACAATTTGCGAGTTTTGATACCATTTAGCCACCGATATTGCCACCATTTAGCCACCATTTTTTACACAATTTGCGAGTTTTGATACCATTTAGCCACCGATATTACCACCATTTAGCCACCATTTTTTACACAATTGTGACCACCTTGGTATAGTTATTTGCTACCATTTACTGATTTCAAAATTACATATAAATAAAACTACAAATAACATAAAAAAGTCTAATAAAAATCCAAAATTATATAAAACATCTCGTTTTCAAAAGCATATAAAAAATACCAACTAAAACATAAAATAACTAAAATTATCCTAATAAGATAAACATCTAAACATTCAAAACCAAGTGTTTATAGCCTATCTTCAAACTGTAGCTGTTAACATAGCTTGTCTTTTTTCTTTTTCAGCCAACAACCCGGCAACAATTTCATTGAATCTTTCCTTTTCTTCATCTTTTTCATCAGTACCACTCCACCGGCAACCATTATATATGTTATGAAGAACGTTGCTTTCATTGGGATCGCGATGCCAATTGTTTCAGGAATCCTGATATCACAGAATGCAGAAAATTAAGTCATGCAACTGCAAAATGAGATCAAAGTTAGCCATTACACGTACAGACTAACTAACATACTGACTTGCTGGCTGATTTAGAAACATATTGAGCTGTTCAAATGCATCCCCGGCGATAATGCTACCTAGAAACACGTTAACAAATTTCAAAAGATGGTATCTGGAAGGGGATCTCCTCTCATGTCGTGATATACTCAAAAATCCTTCAAACTTGGTCATCATCATTAAGATTTAGATTTAAGTTTGTTTCTATAGTCATAATCAAAATCATTTGAAATGTTGAACAGTAAAATTAATTACATATTTACACATTCATTCATGGCTTATGCTTTTCTTGAAGGATCTCCTCCTCATTTGTCTTGCTAGGCTTAGGGCGGGTGTTTCTTTTAGTGGGTACGATGGGAGTCCCATCTTCATAGTGATCATCAAAACCATCATCCTTGAAAAGTACTTGTGATATAACCAATGCCGTGATCACACGTCCAGGGAGATCAGGCCAGAATGTCGCTCTGCTTTCATATTTTGGGTTGTATACATTAATTACCTGCATTCAACATAGACGCCTTATATAATGTAATGTAAGATTTTTAATTCCATCCACTTGGGTTCTTTACCTGATTGTGATAGACAACGAATGCTAGCCCGAAGAAAACCAAGATAAATGGAATCAATAGTGGCGTCACCACCGCATAAACAAGCCCGATGAGAAAATAGAATTGTAACACAATGGAGCCTCAAACTTCTCAAAGTATTTTCTAAATAAAACAATAACATAAACAGAGTTACGTGTATTGCGTATAGGTAAAACTACTGCATGCTGCCCATGAGGTCTGCAACTTAAATCACAAATTTTACTCAAAACGATAATAATTTAATAAACCAAAAAATAGATAAAATTAACAAAATAAAGATTCAAGCAAACCTGTACACCAATTATATTGCAAGATCAATATCTACTGCACCAATCTTTCGTTTGTGTGGACATCTAATCTACGAAACACACACACACCTAGAAGCCACAAACAGATCTCCATAAAGTCATAAACACATCAGCCCAATCTTTAATTTACCAAAAGTTAAATTTCATACAAGAGCTTTGCTATTTACCACTTGACATATCCATCATACTCATCTCAATAAAAAAACTTTAATGCAAACAAAGTGTAATGATACCCCTATAGCTCTTCAATAAAAAAATCAACAAGTGTCAAAGGATGGTCAAATAATTAAAAGACAACTAGGGGTGCAAATGAGCTGAACCAATCGTACTTATGAAAGCTTGAGCTATGCTCGTGCTACGCTCGTTTATAATACATTAATTAATGGTTTAAAATGCATTAATTAATTTATATTAATAATCATTATTATGCTATATATAACTTAGTTACTTTTTTGTAATTTTATAAATAGTAAGCTTGTTTAGGCTCGCAAGCCGGCTCGAGCTCGACAAGCAAAGCACGGGCTCGTTTACTAAACGAGCTAATTGTTTTTAGACTCGTGCTCGTGCTAGTTTAAGCTCAGCTCATTCGAGCTTATTTTCGAGCCAAGCTAAAGACAACCACTATTAAAAGTCAAAATTAAAATATGAAGTGAAAAACCTGGTAAATGAAACTTAATCAGAATGTGGCTTATAGAGTATAAATAAAATTACTTGCATTCAATATAAATAGCTATGAGTTCTTTATACAATAACAGATGCAATCACACAGGAGTAACATTATTAGCCTATATGTATTCATTTGAATAATAATATATACAAGTTTGAGCTGATAATGTTTGCATCACATTTTAACTTATACTTGTTAAATGTTTGGGCTTCTTTTAAATAACAGAAACGCCAACTAAGGACAAATTCACACAAACAAAAACCTAGATATAAACTAAAAACTTTCCAAATTGGTGATTGTGGCTGTGCCGAATTCGAAGATATAATTCAAGCTTATGACCCCCTGTAACAATTGTTTTCAATAGGCATAAAATTTTTTTTGTTAGCAATCAGAATATAATACCAGTGTTGCTAGAATAAAAGTAGAAATAAAGAAAATGCAAAAAACAAACAGAAAATTAACAAAATCACACACACTCATTTCAAAACAGAAATTGAATCAACAAAACTCAAGATTCCTTCTTCAATTTTAGAAAATCAATCGAAATCAAAAAATGAATAAAAGGTTCTGCAAGAGGCTTAGCTCTTCGATCATATTAGACATGTGGGAGCAGACTTCTTCGATCGGTCAAACATAGGGGAGAACGGGGGTTAAAATTTTGGGAGGGGAGTTCTTTAGAGAAACCCTAATCCCTAATTAATTGATTTTTGAAGCGTACACATCCTCGAAAATTAAACCTGCCTATTTCAATTTTCATGTTGCCACCACTAAGATGGTCACAATTAAAAAAATACCTTTTTATTTTTCATTATTTTGCGTATTTTCCACAAATTGCTACCGAAATTTAAAAGGTGGCAAAATCTCTAACCATTTTGCTACCATATCTTGGTAAGTACGCTTATTTACATTTCCATGGCAAATCGGTGGCTAAAGTTGCTACCGTTTTTTTCGATAGCAAATTTTGGTAACAATTGCCTAGTTTTCTAGTAGTGAGAGACAGTTATGTTAAGAGAAGATCCCAAAATCGCAAAGCAAACCCAACTTTGATAATTGAAATCCTAGGAAACCTTAATTACGATGCAATAAACGAGCCCGAGCTATCGCTCACCCAATCTACCCACCAATAATTAGCTAATAACCTAGCTCACCCTAATCGTCTTTCGAGTCACAAGATGAGGATACAAGTTTTAATATAGTGATTTTAATTATTAGTCAACTTGGTCAATTTCTCAACACAATACCTAACCCGAAAATCCTAAGATAACCGAATTAAATTAAATTCTAAGTCTAGGGGGAATTTCTTCGTGCCTAAACCGCTGAATTTATTGACTAATAAAATAATCAAAACATACCAACATGCAATATCAAGATCAATATCAAAGAAAAGTTATGTAAATCACATCAAATAACCGAAAACATGTCAAATACGCATTACAATCCTCTAGTTCATCAAAACCTAGGTAGTTTAGAAATTTAGCTACTCATAATATCCATAAACAAAGCAAGCTCGGTTCTAAAAATTAAACAAAACATGGGTTCCACGCAAAAGATTAGAATAATAAGAATAATATCGAACCCGTGATGCTTCAAATATGAACCGAATGCTTTTTCTTCCTCTTGCTTGCGCCAAAAACAAACAGGTGGCTTCTTTCTTTTCGTGCGATCCCTCAACTGATGTTGAGAGTTATTAGCCAATCCCAAAGAACCCCACTCCAAATAATGCCCAGTGAGGTTATCGAAAATAATAATGAGCCCCAAATCCTTTTTGTCGCCTGCTGCTTTCTTCGAAAACAATAATAATTGGTCAACACCTTTTGCTTCTTGCCGTCTGACCTTGCTGCCACCAATATTGTTCCCTGATGTTGTTGAAAACAATAATAATAAGGGTGATACTATTCCCACCCCCTAGTTCCTGATTACACCCCCCTTACAAAAACATCACATCCATCAATCCATCAATCAATCATTTGCTTTTTGTTTTTAGTGTTTTTTTGTCTTTTTGTTGTCCTTTTAGTATATTTAGTGTTTTTTTGTTTTTGTTTTTTTACAAACTTTGGGTGTAAAAAACTACCCCCTCGGGCACGCCGTTTGAAATTTTTTTTTTGCGAATGTTGTTAAAATATACGGATCTAGTTGTAAAAAAAAAATCGTGGTCAACGCCCCTCCGTGGCACGTGGTTCCCGAGGGGATAGTTTTTTACACCCAAAGTTTGTAAAAAAAAAAAGAAAAAACAAAAAAATAATAAAAACACCAAACTTTGGGTGTAAAAAACTACCCCCTCGGGCGCGCCGTTTGAAATTTTTTTTTTACGAATGTTGTTATAATATACGGATCTAGTTGTAAAAAAAAATCGTGGTCAACGCCACTCCGTGGCACTGTTGGAAGAGCTACTCGAGTTTAGAAATAAGTACACTAAGGCTTTCTTAGGCTCATTCAAAGATGTGTTCACGTCCTTGGCTTGGTCAGGATCGGGGTTTGCACCTGAAAAACACTGGATGATTATGCCAGAGGCAGGATTCTTGATTGCGAACAAGTTTAATGTGATCGTTCATTTTTTATCTCAAGAAAAAAGAAACAGTTCTACTTGTTTTCCGCTTTGGAGAGGCCCTCACGAGTTCCCAGAAAAAAAAATAATTTCAATTGCACACGTGAACGGTAACCATTTTATAATGGTAGAATTGCAAGGAGAGTATCCAATTGCCAGCACAAACAACCTATGGAAATTAATGAGAGAAAATGATAATAAACAAATACTAATTAATAATAATAATAATAATACTAACTAATTAAATAAATGAATAAAAAAGACAACAAAAAGACAAAATAGGCTAGAAACAAAACCAAGTGATTGATGGATGATTGATGGATGTGATGTTTTTAATAGGGGGGGTGTAATTAGTAATTAGGGGGGGTGGGAATAGAATGACCCAATAATAATTGCCTCCTTTTGCCAACTCCCGTAAACATATATATCCTAATCTTGTCTTTACTTTAGGGTTTTTCTATAACCCATTTGTTTCCAAGCCCAAGAAAAGGGACATTACAATTCCCCATCTCACGTAAACATGGCTGCCACATTTGATCTTTGGCGGCCCACTCTATGTATTTCGCAAATTATAGCCAATATAATATATATAAAAGCAACTTTCATCTGACGGGTATTTTAGCAGCCCAAACTTCATGCGGCAGAAAATATATGTAATTTTTACTTTGGTCACTGGCGGTCTACTCCACTCAACTGGCTGGTTATTTGTTTATTACTCGTTTCCGCTCCATTTGCGCCAGGACCTGCCAAAACACAAAATAATAGAAAATAACACTAAAACTAAATAAAAACAAATAAAAACTATACAAAAATAATACACTTTACACGGGGAGAATATGTGTATTTTACCACACATCAATAAGCGATAACCTTCCCATGTTGCATTAGCACACAACCTAATCCTTTCTTTGAGGCATCACAATAGACTTGGTAACCTCCTGATCTAGAAGGGAGAGCGAGTATCGGAGAGGATACGAGTCGTTTCTTCAATTCTTCAAAGCTTTTCTCTTGTTCCTCATTCCATGAGTACTTCACCCCTTTCCTTAGGAGTTTTGTGAGTGGTAAAGCAATTACCGAGAATCCTTCAACAAATCTTCGGTAATAGCCAGCAAGACCCAAGAAACTTCGTATTTCGGTAACAGAAGTGGGTCTTGGCCATTTTGTAATAGCTTCAACCTTTGTTGGGTCTACCATAATTCCCTCTGCTGATACGACATGACCTAGAAATGCTACTTGGCTAAGCCAAAAGTCACATTTGGAAAACTTCGCGTACAACTTCTCATGCCGCAAGGTTCCAAGTATCGTATGTAGATGTGCTTCATGCTCTTCGTGACTCTTAGAATACACCAGAATATCATCGATAAAGACAATAACGAATTTGTCTAGGAATTGGTGAAATACGCGATTCATCAAATCCATGAAGACTACGGGTGCATTAGTTAGTCCAAAAGGCATAACTAAAAATTCGTAATGACCATATCGAGTACGAAAGGCGGTCTTGGGAACATCATCATTCTTGATCTTTAGCTGATGGTACCCGGACCTCAGGTCGATTTTTGAGAAGAACTGAGCCCCCTGAAGTTGATCAAAGAGATCATCAATGCGAGGCAGAGGATACTGATTACGAATAGTAATCTTGTTCAGCTCTCGGTAGTCAATACATAAACGCATACTACCGTCTTTCTTCTTCACAAATAAGACCGGAGCACCCCAAGGTGAAATACTGGGTCTTATGAATCCTAGATCTAACAATTCTTGCAATTGTTCCTTCAACTCCTTCAGTTCCATTGGAGCCATACGATATGGAGCTTTAGAAATAGGTTCGGCACCAGGGATCAAGTCGATGGTGAATTCTACCTGACGGTCGGGTGGTAATCCCGGTAGTTCATCCGGAAATACATCAGGATATTCACGAACAACGGAATGGCTATCGATACTCTTAACACTAGCAGAAGTATCCTTAATTGATGCTAAGAATCCAGCACAGCCGCTTGATAAAAATTTTCGAGCCTTAAGCGCAGAGATAATTTTAAGAGATTTATGAGCTTGAGTTCCCTGATATATAATATCAGGATGATGAAGATCACCGAAAATAACACGGCGAGAATGACAATCTATAGTTACGCGATGTCGAGACAACCAATCTAGCCCTAGAATAACATCAAAGTCACACATATGTATTGGAAATAGGTCTGCCTTACACACAATAGATTCAATACGGATCGGACAATCCTTATATACGTAAGTGATTACGGATGAATTTTCCATGGGAGTGGAAATGGTTAAGGTATGATTTAAGAGAGTTGGTCTTATCGGAAGATACTTAGTAAACGAGTGGGATACTAAAGAATGAGTCGCTCCTGTGTCGAATAACACATAGATACTATGTTTACCAAGCTGAAGGGTTCCCGACACAGTACCTGGGACATTAGCAGCATCAGTAGCAGAAAGTGCGAAAACTCTTCCTCCAACATTGGGTTGAGCAACGTTTGGTCGGTTATTCTTCTTAGTGTCTTTCTTTGTACACTCCTTGATCATGTGTCCAGTTTGGCCACATCTAAAGCATGCTCCTGTACTCCGGTGACATACGCCTTGATGTCTCTTACCACAAATATTACATAGAGGATATGTAATCTGATTCAGTGGTTGAGTTCTAATAGGTTCTGCATACAACTGAATCTGGTTTTGAGCAGGCCTCGGGTTTTGCAGTCTAGGTTGCCATGGACGTGCCTGATTTCCAGAGTTTTGATTTCCTTGCACTTTGCGATCTTGATGTTGTGGCGTAGTGGATGATTGGCCGTTTTCCTGCTTAAATTGTCCTTCCCTATTTCTCTTCTTAATATCCCCAGTTCGAGATAAAAATTCTTTCCTTTCGAATTCAAAAGTTTTGATTGCATCAGCAACTTCAGTGATATCCTTAAATTTCATGTACATGATCGACTTCCGAATTCGATCATTGACTGCCCACTTGCATTTTTCTGCCTGAACTTCTGCTGATCCTGCAACGTCTCCTACAATACTGGCCAACCTTGAAAATCGAGTAATGAACTCAGAGGCTGGTTCATCACTCCCCTGTCGAATCACTGCATACTCCCTGATATAAGCTTCTTTGTCAGCGGTCGAAAAATACTTGTCGTAAAAGATGGTACGAAAGTCGACCCATGAAAGATTAGCGTCGAAATCATCCCCTCCTTTGACATGCTTATATCCTTCCCACCAAGTTTGTGCGTCATCTTCAAATTTGTAGGTAGCCAATCTAACTTTGTATTGCTCCGGAACTCCAAGAACTCCGAAGATCTTTTCAACATGAGCTATCCAGTTTCTTGCATCGACTGGATTAGTAGCGTGACTAAAGGATTTCGGCTTTTGTTTTTGGAATTTAGAGATCCATATATCTATACTATAAGTAATATTGTCCGTGGTATTCTCACGAATTTCACCACCAGAGGTTGGATTAGTGTTAGTGCGTTCTGGATGACGAGTTTGTTGAATAACGGCCTCAGCTGTTTGAGCAACAAGGTTTGGAAGCAACCCGGCAACAGCCTGGTTGATAGCATTAATTACGTTTGGATCAACTGGAGTCTCATTCGAAGAGGTGTTGTTACGCACATGGTTAGTACGAGTACTCCTACGTAGCGGACGACGAGGAGGCATCTATACAAATAGACATAGGAGTTAAACCAAATAAGAGATCAAGTTGAATCCTATCATAGATATCTACCCATTCCTCACAGGTTTTAATTACTATCTTCAAGTTTTCTACAGGAAAGAGCCTTTGCTCTGATACCATAGCTGTAACACCCCAACCCGGAAGGGCTGACGTGTCACAATAACAGTAGTATCATAAACAAAATTCATAATTCCATTTATTTATTTGACAAGGATACAATTACATAACAACTGAACTTAAGGTTAATATACAAGCGGACATGTTTGACTTGATTAACTAATATCTTCAGATTTATTCCTAGGCTTTATTCTTCTCTCTTTTCCCCGCCCAAAGTAACATGCTGACCTGTATATACAAAAATTTACGGAATGAGCCGAATGCTCAGTACGGAATATTAGGCTCAATTAACAATTAACACTTTATTCGGATGAAACTTGATGCAAATAATGAATTTTCAAAATCATATCTTACGGATGTACCCATGAGCAAACTTAAAACGTGACAATACACAGGTAGCTACTCCTGCATAATTATCACATGAGATGGCGAATTGGCATACCCGTTATCCACCTCCTTATACTTAAATCCTAGGATCGATCCATACGCCTCCTAATAGCCTTATGTACCACACTTGTACTTAAGAGACGCCGTGAACTGATCTCTCCGTCACGGATGGAGCACATGATGTCGATGCCGCAACAACATGCTCGTGGGACACTCCACGAGAAGCGATACTCAGGGTATCAGAGTATAAATGATCTTATTCATATAACTTATAAAACTTATTTTCATAACAAAACGGAACATATTTTGGAACATGCGATAATGAGTACAACTAACATAATATTATCGCATGACATGAAAACTTAAATCAAATGATTTAGAATAGAATTCGAACGGACTGTCAAATGAATCGATAATCAAAGACGTGAGGAGTTTTTTAAAAGATATATTAATTTAGTGGTTTATAACAATTTGAATATGAAGCAATAAGGAGTGGGGTAAGGATCCGTACCTTAATAATTCCAAAGTGAAGCTACCTTGTGCTAATATTTTAGATTTATACGGGCAGAGTTTAGACTACTGATTAGTCTTTTAACCTAATTTAAATAACATGCACACAAACTAGGTTAGTAACTTAATACAGCATTTACGATAACTCACGAGATCAAATTCTCACAACGAACGACAAAGTGCGATACTTCATCCATCGAATTAACGATGATCCGTCAAATTAATGACGAACGACAAAGTACAATACTTTAACCATCGAATTAACGATGATCCGTCAAATTAATGACGAACGACAAAGTATAACCCTAATGTGGGCGGCACTTAAACATCCATTGGATATATTGATCGATCGGACAATGAATCGTAATAGCGATCGAGTTATTACCCTGTTCTGCAGCACCCTGCTATACTTAATTAGTGTTTCGTGTGTGTTTTGAGAGTAATCGGACGATAACTCAGCGAAATTTTGGAGTTTGATCGTCGTTTTTGTGCCCAGAATCAAGTCCCAACATCCTCTATTTATAGTCGAATTTTGACCCTTAGGCGGCCCGCGTGAGTTTTAAGCTAACTTGAGGCGGCCCGCGAGAGAACTTATTTTATGTATAGGGTTGCCACGTGTGGGACTAGGCTAGCTGAGTCGACGAAATCATTAAATTCAACTTCGTCCGCAAGTTATTAGGATAATCCTCAAGTAGGGAATACCCCCCCTGAGTTTTAGGGGCCCTAATCCTGATTCTGAAAATTCTGAAATTTCTAGGGTTTGTGCAGAATTACTTGGGTGTCTTAATTAGGGTTTTCTAGTGGGTAATTTATAAATTATTATTATTCTTTTTATTTCTAGAATAATGATTTTAAATTTATGGGCATTACAGCCTCCCTAATAGAAATTGTGATTTTGAGCAGTAGAACTTCGTTTTTGTTTAAAATTTTCGACACAGATGAACAGGCCATGCAACAAGCAATTTATAGCTGAAATTTGGGGTTTACGCGGCCCGCGTAAGCCCCCTCTTAATCTTACGCGGCCAGCGAGAGCCATCTATGCGTAGACTAGGGCATCCGTGTCACACCTAGGTCTGCCACGTGGCCCTGAACGTTTATCCGGTCAACAACGTTTTAACGCAGCCCGCGTAAGCTTCTCTTATGGCTTACGCGACCCGCCTGAAACCCAAAAGCCTTGATTTCTTAGTTTTTCATGCACGTTAGGGTTTCAGGGGTCCGGGTTTTCATTTACGGGTCGTTTTGGGACAATTTTTAAGGTCCTTACAGTTATGCCCACTTTAGTGAAGTGGTATAAATCTGCTCGAACTTCTGCAATCAGCTACGGTTTGGAGTGTTTGAGAGTGAATGGAGAGTGTTTAGAAAGTGAAAAATGCTTGGAGGAGGCTTGGGTTATATAGGGGATGGATTAGGGTTTCATTGGGTTGGGCTTTGGAAGTGTTTTGTGGGCTAAATAACTCAAAACAAGGAAATTAAGTGGGCTGATGTAAGGCTGTTGACAGCCCTATAATTTTTATTTTATTTTATTTTTTTGACATTAGAAAGGTATATATTTGATGTTTAATAAAGTGTTACATGGTGTCTATTATGTATGTAACTTGTAACAAGGTCCAAAATGCATAAATGACATGTTTTAATTTAGCAAAAAGTGTGATAACATAGGTGTGTATAACACATGAATTGAACAAATATGTATGGTTTATAGTTTGGTATGATCAAGTAAAAAAATCATACAACTTAATCTTATAATCGAATAACTAAGTGTTTAAATGTATGAAGATTTAAGGATTACGAATACACGATCATTGTTTACGAGTTAAGCTTACGTTTATACGAATTACGAACCATGTATCAAACGAGTGCACGTATCAATGTATAAACATGTATAAAAGATTCATTTCATTACGATCAAAGTCTCGGATTTTACAACGATACAACGAAATACGATTACAAGGAATACAAGATTTCCAAAAAAAAATAGAATTTCAAGCAATGGTTTCTAAATATGGAAAGTATGAAAACGCAGGGCGTTACATTAAGGCTATGTGTTATGATCATTTCCTTACATTTCGTTATCACGTCAGCATAACATCACTATCTCCTTTGTTTTTCTCGACCTATGTGATGGTCATCCCCCCTTCTATTTATCCCATTTTCCATATTGTTAATGTTAGCTTGATTATTTAATATTTTAGCCGAATATTTTATTAGTATTAGCTTGACAATATAATCGGATTATTGGGTTTTTTTAAAGGCCTTGGCTATTCACACGCCATTTGGTTTTTTGCACGCACCTATATGCTGCGCTTTGGCCAAAGCGCAGCGTTTAGATGGAAAGTCAACAGACAAGGACTGAACCTGTCAGACCTTGTCTGTTGACCTTGTATGTGTGTGTGTGTGTGTGTAAAAAGTATTTCAATAATTATGTAAGAAATACTCACGTCCACGACCAACTTCTTTTAGTTGTGCTTCAATGTTTGCCAAATTATACTTGTATATTTCCTCTGTCGAAGACTCACACAATGTCGAAAACGAATGAGGAAATTTTTTCCACTCCTTCTCAGTAAATTTCTCCTTGTTGTTCTTATTAATATTTTGATGAATATGGAACCGACAATAATACTTGTACGCTTTTGGGAAAACTTGTTCACACGCATTCATTGGCGCCAAGTCCCTATCTGTTAAAATGACATGTGGCTCCATACAGTCCACCAACATAGACTTGATCCTCTCCAACACCTATATGTAGTTTTTTACCTTCTCTGCAGAAATTAACGCATGAGCAACCGAAAATGACTGGTTTGTCAACGTCATACCTAATTACCTACGACCTGCACAAACCGAAGATTGTACAAGTTTGTTTTGTAGGTGGCGTAAATCATTAGCACATATAGGAATGCACACCACATATAGTAAATGAAAGTTTGTGGACAAAGAAGATATCTTTAACTGCGTTCGTGGTCTCATTTTCGCGTATGTAATAAGTGAAATCTTTTTTGACAAGAAGGTTTTTGAGTTGTTGCATTGGAGATTCGTCTACCCTCTTTCCGGCATTGATCTTCTGAACAGCATTGTGTATATC
This sequence comes from Helianthus tuberosus, assembly GCA_030545235.1. NCBI lineage: Eukaryota > Viridiplantae > Streptophyta > Magnoliopsida > Asterales > Asteraceae > Helianthus > Helianthus tuberosus. The sequence goes on from CM060435.1 coordinate 13,248,483, forward strand.
TTTCGGAATAATCTTTTTATCCGGGTTCTTTTTCGTCAACGTACACCAGATGCTACGGTTTGGAATATCTTGCGCTGACAGCTGCTCAATCAGTCTTTTATCATCCGAAGAAGCTTTCTCGCATACACGTGACCCTCTAAGTTTTCAATAGGGGTGTGGTTGTGCCTCGGGTTCATCAACTCTATCCTCCAAACACTTCCCTTTGATTCCGTAAACCCTATCAAATCAAACGAGCAACCTATTTTCTAGTTACATGTTTTCCTCACTGTAGCTACACTCTTATACTCCTCACCAAGACTGCATTGAAACTAAACCTTGAAATTATTTCCTCTTTTATCCGATCTTTTAATCAAATGACGTAACCATTGTCTTTTCCGGTCTTCTGTACCCAATCCACCAACTCATCACGTGACGAAAAGGTCCGGTTTGTATCAAACGAAAATATAATTGAGGTAAGAGCCTTCCTCATCGACTAACAGATCCTCCTGCTCACCACCGTCTCCCTGGTCCGGATAGTCTTGCTGTACAAAGCTCTACTCACCATCGTAACCGTGGTCGAGATAATCTTGCTGTACATAGCTCTGCTCACCACCGTAACCGTGGTCCGGATAGTTTGGCTGACCGTACGGATATTCAGCCTGAGGATATGGTTCACCTCCGTATCCATAATTCGAAAGCCGTGTTGTGCGTACGAGTCTTCCACAGGGATATACAAGTCCAGTTGCACCTTATTGTCACGATAACGAATGCCAGAGACAACCTCCTCTCCCTCATGTTGGACATGATCGGTTTCTTGGATGAGTTAGAAATAGCGGTTCCCCCGTAAGAATCTGGAACAACGGACTCGTCAGAGTATTCACCGAAAAGGTAGTTGCTAAACCAAGACATCGTATTTTGAAGAAACGCTACTAAAACAACAAAACACGCGTTTGTTTGAAACACTTTTGCAATTTGAATTAAATGTCGAATGCATGGTCTGCCTTCTTAAAAGCACCAAAATTTGGGACCGAAGCGCCGTGCTTTGGCCAAATCACAGCGCTAAGGGTTCCTTGTGACTCGACTGACAACATCGTACCGAATCAAACCTCGTATCAAAGTCACATCAGCTCACATCACCTTTTGTCTGGAAAAGAACCCTAGACTCCGCGCTTTGGCCAAAGCACGACGCTTCAAGGGGTGTGGAAATAAGGATGTGTGTGTGAATATCATCATCCTTTTTAAATTGTATAAGAATGGACAAGTTGTGACTTTATACATGATGATACTGATATTTTTGTAAATGTTGATTGTTATTCAAATAACCCTACAATTACTCCAAATGATGTTATGGCTTAGAAAAAATAAAATAATATTTAGTGATACTTTAAAAGAAGTTTATGAGTGCACCACCAGCAAATTCCTTTAAGGCTACCCGGTGTGGAGAAACGCTCTTTGTCACCTCACATTAATAGCGCCCCCAACACCACCCCGTCATAGTTAAAGGGGGCGTCATTGAAGGCCTCCACCATTGTGGTAGCTAGTGTGAGAGGGTGAGAATATAGGGCCCACTTGCATGTATCCAGTTATATTTTTTAAATTTCTTTCTTCTCTTGTTTTATATAGTTAAAGAGAGCTTTAAAAGAGCTTGGTGCTTATATAGCATGATAAAACCCTTAAAGACAAATTCACATGTTACACGACTCTATAAAATAATCATACATATTTTGCAATCGGGATGCTATTTCCCTTAACAAACCCACAACATGTTGCACGACTCGATAAAATAATAATACACAATACTTTAAGAATAACTTCATCAGACTTTTACTAGATAAAATAATAATACACAATACTTTAAGAATAATTTCATCAGACTTCATATTTCTCTGTCATCATGCATGGGCCTTGTTCACACCAAGGGTGTTTTTCTTTTTATAATTATTAGAGTAAATTATCATTTTACTCTTTGAGATTTAGCCCAAAATGCCATTATACTTCAAATAGTTTTTTTCTTCTCTATGTCTATGACGTTTTCATTTTTTTTTTTTTTTTGCCATTTTCATCCAATAGCCTAACTTCGTCAAATAAACTCAGTTAACTCAGGGGTAATTTTGTCAGATTACGTATATGTTTTGTTTTTGCAATTTTCATCCAAAGCTTTTTTTACATTTATCTTTTTTATTTGTTTATATATATAATTATAATATGATAATAACAATATCTATTATCTATGTCAGATTACTTCTAAAGCTACCATTACACATCAACTCTTCTCCTATTTCCCAACATTTTCCACCAAACAAATGGTGTCAAACATCTGTACACATGAATTTAAAGAATGTCCAAACAAGATATGCACATGAATTTAGGCCACTGTTGGTATTTTAAACATATATTTTTATATTGATATTCTTACACTTTTGGGTAATTTTAGTGTTATTTGCATCTATGCAGTTAAAGCGGTCCAAAATCGAATAGCGGTCAAGGTCCGCTATATGATATAGCGGTGGTATAGCGGTGATATAGCAGTAATTTTTATACCATGCATAATTTATGTATTTATATATATAGGGAGAAGATCATGCGAGAACCACCTCTTATTGCGAGAACCGCGAGAACCAATGTGAACACAACCAAAAATGCCTAAAAATAGCTAAAAATCACACAAATTTTTTTTTTAATATTTTTTATATAAAAATCGCTACTTTTCGAAGCCAAAATTTTTTTTTTTTTTTTTTTTGCCACTAAAAGTAGCGATTTGAGCATAAAAAAAATATTAAAAAAAAATTTAGATTTTTTTATAGATTTTTTTAGGTTTTTTGGGGGTTTAGTTTTTAGCATTTTAGCTTGGGGGGGGGGGGGGGGGTTAGGTTTTTTTAGCTATTTTAGGTTGTGTTCACATTGGTTCTCGCGGTTCTCGCAATAAGGGTGGTTCTCGCATGAGCTCCTCCCTATATATATATATATAAATATATCTTTGAAAAATATTAATAGTAATATAAAAATTCATAGTAATATCATCCCATTATCAGAAACCTGTTGCAAATCAAATACTAATAGTAACTTTGAAGTATTTAATTGTAGAATTCATAGAATCAAACACCGTTACTGCTATAACCGCTATAGCACCACTATAGTACCGCTATAGCACCGCTATAGCGGTATTTAGTGCCGCTAATAGCGGAACCGCTATAGGCCACCGCTATTTGGACCGCTACACACCCTGAGGTCCACTAACCGTTATAGCACCGCTATAGCACCGCTATTGACTGCTTAGATTTGCATTAAATTCTACTTGTATATGGTTTTATATTTGAAGTTTGATTATTTTAATAGTGTAGATACATAACCCAACTATTTGTAGAAGAAAAGAGTGAAGGAAGGATCACCGAAACTATTTGCTGCTAGTTAAAAAGAGGAGAAAGAAGCAGAGATCAGAAAAGAAAAGGTAAAAAGTGAAAAAGATTTTCCCATAAAGGAAAGATGTTGGAAGACAGCTGGTCAGATGTCACTTCTGAAGACGGTTATTATTCCCAAGAAGGATACACTACAGATACATGTAGGTGACTAACTGACGGATGCCACGTCACCGTTCGAACGACAAAATGGACCATGTGAATTTTACCAAGTCCAGATTCGAACTTGATTAATTGGGGGACTTGTAGATACATAACCGAGTCCGGGCCACTTTGAAGGTCGGACGGATGTATACCCACCGAAGGGCCGAATGCTCAAAAGGCCATGACCAATAACAAAAAAGGTCCGTCCCTCCGTCCATGGAAAAGGACGCACATCATAAAGTGCGTCCAGCCGAATGACGTCATCTAAAAAACCAACTGGTATAAATACCCTCTCCAAATACACCTCAAGTACGATTTTCAGAACTTTCGTCCTCATTCTCTCTCTACTTTCTCTTTCTATACAAATATTTATCCTCACGCTGGAGGGTGGTCGCAAACAGTGGCGGAGCTTAACCAAAAGTTTCGAGGGGGCGTAAAGGGATGGGACCCAAAAAAAATTTCCTATCGTTATGTTTCGGGTCGGGTTGGCTATTCGATTGAAGTCGGGTCAAATAATAATAGTTCCAAATAAAACAAAGTGTATATTTACCAAACTACCCATCATTTATATACAAAGTTTATAAATATTTAGGATATACAACTTAGGAAAAATAATCGGGGGGCGATCCTATATAATTTTAAAATTTTCGGACGAAAAATCAGAACTTATACACTTCTAACCGAAACATTGGGGTGGTCGGGTGCATCCCCGGGCACCCACTATACTTCGCCCCTGGTCGCAAAGTGGCCCTCCCACCTCTGCAGCGAGCCTAACGGTCTGTTGCTTGTGCAGGTTAGACTTCTCAAGCTATTAAAGATCTAATCGTGATCGATTCAGAGTTCGGTCCACTATTTGGATCTTCAAATAGGAAACGAGTTAAACGGTTTTAATACCTCCAATTAATAATTACTGAGATGGAATTTTTGGCTAAACCATACACCAATCCAATAATCAAGAGTAAAATCACGTTGAACCCTTGATCATGAAGCATGGATTACCAGGAAAATCAACAGTTTCTATGATGAAGCCTCGATGAAAAACTCACAATGGGTAACAACCTTGGTTAATCCGTTTTAGGGTTATGGTATGCTACATCAAATTCCCATTATTTTCCTCGGTTTCAGACCCGACCGACCCGAAAACCAAAAATTATAAGGTCCGTTCCAGTTTGGGTTCTCAGGTTTCTCTGTAGGGGCCGAATGCTGCTCAGCGCTATATCTAGTACATTAACCATTTATGAAATTAAACAAAAACCGACAATAGGTCACCGCTTTGACACGTTAAACATCATATATTATGACACCTTCGTAAGGCCGAAAGGTATGGGGGTCATGATTGGAACATGATTCGCCACGTAGAAACATAAATGGAAGGCTACACCACCCGCCTGAATGATTCATGGTGGTTGAAGTGAATTGGTCTGACATGACCCCTATGTGAAGAGTCATGACCACACCCTTTAGCCTAAACCTAACGATCACTTCTAAATAAATAAACTTTCAAATAAATCAGGGTCAATTTGCAAGAATGAGTTACAATCATTTTCACTTGGAATTTTCCAAGTGTGCAGCAAGGTTATCTCTCATCTTTCTCCCAACAGGATCAACCTGCTTACACCATTGTTCAACATACCCTAAATCATGATGGCCCGACAACGAAACATCCGAGTTTACATAATCACCGCAATCTATGATTATATTATGAAGCAAACAACACACCACGATGATACTCGGAAGCTTCTTCTTATCGGGTCGCCACATAACCTTGTTAAGAATCCTCCAACTTCCTTTCAATTGCGAAAACGCCCTCACAGCAAGCGATCTCGCAGCTTCATGAACCGTATTCAAACCTGACACCTCATCAGTTTCACTGTAAGGCGTTATTAACCACGGAAGAAGCGGATAATTCGCCCCGCCTACGATAAATTCTCGAATCTTGGATTCGTTAGATAATGATATTGGATTTCCGTTTAACCGCTGACCCGATTCGCAAAGTTTGTAAAAGCCCGAAAATTTTAGGAGTTTCGGGATCGTCATACCACCGGGCCAGCCCGTTACGATATCGAGAAATCTCGATTTGTCATCGACGATACCTTGTACCAACATACTGTAATTCTTAACTTGATCGCACCAATCGTCTGACGTTTGAACGGCGGGTAGGGTCATAACGATGTGTGTAGCGTCAATCGCTCCGCAACAATTCGGTAAATTAAATGTTTTTTCGAATTCGGATTTGATGCTTTGTAATTTATCGTGATCGGGCCATTTGAGATGGTGTCTGCCGCGTTCTTCCATAGCTTCGATGAACCGCCAGGTAACTTGCGAAACGGTTGACTGACCGACGCCGAAAGACGCACCTACGGAAACTTGTGATTCGCCAGATGCTAATCTTCTTAAAGCGATTGCGACTTGTTTTTCGACGCTGAGAAGTCTTCCTTCGATGTTGATGAGACCGGAAGGTGGACGGGATATTAGATCTTCTCGTACTAGAGAGCATATGTACTCGAACGTTTTCTTTGACACGCGGAAAAAGTATTTGAACCCTTCTTCTTCGTCTTCGGGCACCATTGAACCTGCAAAAGTTTGATTATGTAAATATTAGAGTACATAACCCCTAGCATTTTGTTAACTGAAATGAGTTATGCAAAAGAATCAACACATTTTTATTGCATTAGTATATGAAAAGAGTCAACACATAGCGGTTCAATTGCAGACTGTTAAACACTGATTTAAGTCAACACAATTTACTTGTATATGGAGACATCATAAATCATAAGCTCAGAACTCAATCAAAATAAACCCTAAATCTGAAACGATGAAAATGTGCAGAGCGATTCAAATTCAACCTGTTAAGCATTGATTTCATATTATCATGCGTTCTCGACTTAAAATAAGCAAAAAAAATAATACATTCTCAATTTCAGATTGTTAACTGACACGAAACATGCAAAAAAATCAACACATTTTACTAGGGCTGTAAACGAACCGAACGAACACGAACATGACTCGTTAAGAAAATTAACATGTTCGTGAACTGTTCACGAACGCATACTGAACATAAGTTTATGTTCGTGTTCGTTCGTTAAGAAAATTCAGTTGTTCACGAACAGTTCGTGAACACTCGTCTCGAACACAAACGAACGCAAACGAGCATTTAACTTGAAAATAAAAAATAAAAACACTGTTATCCTTTAACATTGGATGTAAGTAGTTAAATACAACCATCAAATGATAAATCAAAACACAAGAAGTCTAATACACCACCAAACATCGAATCATGTTTAACTAACTTAGACATAATTATCCTAAAAAATGTCTTAGAATGTCCAAATTTTAGCTAACTTAGAAAAAAAAGGGTTTCAAGTTTTCAACATGTTTAGATAAAAGGTTTATTATTTATTATATTTTTTAAATAATCAAACGAACACTAACTAATGAAAATGAACGAACATAACCGAACATATTACCGAACGTTCACGAACGCAGTCGAACGAACGAGACCCGTGTTCGTGTTCGTTCGCTATGCTAACCGAACGGAATTTTTTGTTCGTGTTCGTTTGTTAAGCTAATCAAACGAACATAAACGAACTTCCCGCCGAACAGTTCACGAACTGTTCGCTGAACGTTTGGTTCGTTTACAGCCCTACATTTTACAACTTTAGATTGTTAATTGACATGACATATGCAAAAAATCAAGAAATTTAAGAATTTGAAATTATATATTATATTGACAGCATAAAATGTTTCCTAAGTGAAAGTCAGGGTAATTTGGTCTTCCAATCTTGCTAATTTCAGTGTTTATCTGGTAAGTGAATGATATTTATTTGGTCATTTCACTGTTTAAAGTGTACAATTATGTTATTTGTGAGTTTATTCAGCTATTTGCTAATCACTTAACATGTAAAATCTGCGGCAGAAAGATTGATTATGTATGCAGTTCTGTTCTAACAAGGACGAACCTGCTTCTTAAACAGTTTCATCGATAATTAAGTAGCTAATTAAACCGAGAAAGAATAGAACAATTAAAGTTTTAAATCTTACAGGTTGGTTTGTTGAATGTGGATGGATACTACAACTCATTAGTGTTGTTCATTGATAAAGCAGTTGTTAAAAAGTTCATCAGCCCAAGTGCTCGCCACCTGGGCTGCAAACGAACCAAACGTTCGACGAACAGTTCGTGAACCGTTCGGCGGGAAATCGTTTATGTTCATTTATTAAACAAACGAATCGTTCGTTTAGTTAAATGAACGAACATGAACAGAGGCCGTATTCGTTCATTTATGTTCGTGAACGTTCGGTAATGTGTTCGTTTGTGTTCGATAGCTCATCAATGTTTCTAGTTTTTATATCATATTTTAATACTTCAAAATTCCGACAAATAAAACATCTCATAAGTGTCGGTGTATTAAATATTGTGTTCATGATCGTTTGTTTGTGCTCATTTGTGTTCATCAACGTTCGTTTTCGCTCATTGCCTAAAGTTAACAAACAAACACAAACAAGTTCATTTCCTTAACAAACGAACACCGACATAAAATCTCTTTCGGTAAGTGTAATTCATGAACAGTTCGTGAACACATGTATTTCTTAACAAACGAACGCAAACAAGGTCCTACTCGCCACATCATCGTGTTGGCACCAACTACTAAGGTTTCGGTTAGAAAACCGAAGGTAATTAAGTCCCATAACCTTAACTTTTATATCATGATGACCTTAAAATACCCGTCCACCGAACAGGTATACTACTAGTTTTTTATTGACACGAAATCTGAAACATAAAATCAACACATTTTACAATTCTAAAACATCACAAACCATAACCTCCAATTCTAAAAAAAAATCAAACAACAGAAACCCTAAATCCAAACAGACAAAACAATATATAAAAAATTAAAAAAAAAAAAACAGCCAATCGTGATATGAGTTGCATTTCAAACACTTAACAATTGATCCCACATTCACAAACAAAAAACCCCAACAAAATTGAACGAAAAAGGTACCAGGAAGCGGTGGGTTTTTATCCCAAAACGAAATCCACCACTCTGAATCGACGCCTCTGTTGTCGCTGCCACTCACTGCCGCTGCTGGGTTTGAACTCGATGATGATATCTTCTTCTTCTTCTTTTTCAGTTTCATCTTGGAATCTTTTTTCAGTTTGATCTTTTTGGATGTGAGTTCGTGCTTCGATTTCTTTGGAGCCATTTGGGGATGGAGTTTGTTGTGTTACTGATCGAGATTTGTACAGATTCTAGTGAGAATTTGGGGGTAAGAACACCGCTTGATTGATTTTGTTTGAAACGTGGAATAGAGTTTAAGAGGATCGAGTTGATACCCGACCCAGGAGCATCTTGTACACGACCCAGTTATGTAAATGTGGGCCTCGCAAGACTAAACGGGTGAATATACAAGTGTTCCAATTTGGTTTGCTCGAAATAGCACCATAGATTATAGAGTTAATTGCCCGGATAGTCCCTGTGGTTTGTTATTTTTTTATGTTTAATCCCCATATTTTCAAAATAACATGTTTGCTCCCTGTGGTTTAACAAATTGTTACTTGGATAGTCCCTACACTAGATGGGGGTTAACTTTTGGTGTTAAATGGATGTGAAATAACTAAAATACCCTTACTAATAAATAATACATAAAAAAAAAAAACAAACCCACCCCCACCCCCACCCCTTTCTCTTTCTCTCTCTCTCTCTCTCTCTTCTTGCCCACTTTAAACACAACCCTAGTCCCCTTTTCCCTTTTTTTCTCGCCTGTAATATCACCATCGTCGTATCGCCACCGACGTCACCCTCAACTCCAACTTCCCCTCTTTCTCCCCCGGCACCGTCATCTACACCATCCTCATTCATTTTTCCAACAATATTAATTTTCTCTACTGACTTGTTATCATTTAGTGTCAAGGAAGGACCAAAACTATGAAGCTACCAGACTTCATTTTCAAAATCTTGTCAAGAGATACAGAAACCCTATCATTTAATTAAATTTGATAAAGGTAATGTTATTGTTTGGTAGAGGATATATATATTTCTGGTAATCTGGTGTTATGAATTGATGTTTTTATATATTTGTGTTTCTCAACAGACGAATGAAAAAAGACCTCGAGAGTCCATTCTTCGTATAGAGTTTGCTAATGCAATTAAATGTATAAATAAAGATTTTTCAAAGGAAAACCGTCTCAAATTTCTTCATTGGGATCTACACAAGCATACTCGAAGGTTAATCATTGCATTGTCTTGTTTTTCACACTTATTTGTAGGCTCAAGTTATTGGGAGTTGTTTCCAGTATGGTAACAATTGTGTCTTGACATAGATTGGTGCGGTTGTCGGAGAAACGAGTGAGGATGGTGTAGATGACGGTGCCGGAGGAGAAAGAATGGAAGTTGGAGTTGAGGGTGGTGCTGGTGGTGGTACAACGGTGGTGGTGTTGCAGGCGAGAAAAAAAGGGAGAGGGGACTAGGGTTGTGTTTAAAGAAGGCAGGAAATAGTGAGAAAGAAAGAGAGAATGGGGTGGGGTTGGGTTTTTTTTTATGTTTTATTTATTAGTAAGAGTATTTTGGTCATTTCACACCCACTTAACACCAAAAGTTAACCCTCATCTAGTGTAGGGACTATTCGAGTAACAATTTATTAAACCACAGGGAGCAAACATGCTATTTTGAAAATGTGGGAACTAAACGTGAAAAAATAGCAAACCACAGGGACAATCCGGGCAATTAACTCTATATTATAAGACTTAAACCCAATCAAATATGGGTTATAAATTTGATAACAACAACAACAACAACAACAACAACAACAACAATAATAATAATAATAATAATAATAATACAAATTAGGATCTGAATTTTTGAAATCTCCGAAATTTGGGGAAGAGCGACGGCATATAAAAGAACCACAACCTGCGGCAAGCTCTAAACACGGGTAATTACATGTAGGTTTCTTTTTACCTCATTGTCACCTATACGACTCGTGAACACGCTGAATCAAATTTACTCGCAATCGTCTCACTCTCGGTAACTGATTATATATCGCAATCAATGTAGATGTTGATACAATAATGGTCAAACTTCATCAAAACAGGTGATTGCATAAGCTCAACGAAACAAAATGGCTTGTGTGATTGCGCAATCGAGAATATGGCCAGACTTGCAATGTTGAATATTAGGGTTCCCAGCTAGAAGTCGAAAGAGAAATTAATAGAAAGTTTGATGAGATCAACGAACAATAGCGAAGATTTCAAGTTGTGATTGTAACCTAGATGAAGTTGTGAGATTCACTCCATGGAGTCCATGTGGAAGATGCATAGAAACATTTATTAGCTGCCTAGTGTGACTCATAAAGTCCTTAGGCTATCGTCTTGACCCATTCAATTCTTTAGCTCCGCCCATCTTGAGCTGTCCACATATTTTGCATTCCTTACTTCACTCATAAAGACTCGATGCAATATACTTAATAATCAAACTTGTAACAAAATGACATATTTCCAAAAACTTAATAACCAAAAACTAAATTACATATTTCCCCTTCTTGTAACAAAATGACATAATACCCTTTCAAACATAAAAAATACCATGACCTTTCATTCCCTTCTCTCCCACGAGGCAGCGACGTACAATTCCTATTTTTAGCTTTTAGGAAGGAAAAATATGTAATTTAATTTTTGGCCTGGGTAATTATGTAATTTATGAAGTTTGTATAGGGATATGTGTAATTGCCCCTGATGATAAAGACCCATTATGACCCCAAATTAGACAATTGGGTCACTTTTGCCAAGTCTATCGGTAAATGTATAATTATTATATTTCTCTCTATCACTTTGTTTAAGAATATTACCGTCACCTATAAGTGATTATTATGCATTACTTAAAACTAGCTTTCTATTAAACGCGCCATTTGTCTTGTAATAGTCAAGTATTTTCACAAATGCACTGATTTATGTAAGGATCTATTTACTCCTAACACGACGTACCTAAGTGTGGGTCAATCAAACTAGCTTGATTAGGGACTAACTATATCTAAGATCATAATTCATGCAACCCTTTGTCCTGCTTTAGGGTTTTAGAGATAAGAAATTTATAGTTTTCTAATATTTAAAACAGGTAAAAATCTAAGAAAAACTGAATTCGAACATGTTATTTGTATGTTTTACTTGGTTCTAATATTTAGGACGCTTTGAAATCCCTACTTAAACCCATGGTTGTAGAAGTCATTAGTCGCTAGTCAGCTGGTGGGGTGGGGACTTATAACAACCCTCCAAAATATTTTCAACACCCCTAATATAATTAAAGTGTCCCTATACATCCTAAACCATACCCCGTATGCGAAAACTGAGCCCAAAATACCTGATATATTTAAAAATTAAATAAAAACAAATTCTGTGGAGCTCTCGTGGGCCGCGAAGGCTTTGCCTTCGGGCTACGCGGGGCGCGACAGCTCAAGGTTAGGGCAACACCCTGAGCTGCCACGTGTCGAGATCGTGTCGAGTCTAGTTCGATGACCGGTCAAGGCTAAAGCCTATAACCCCTATGTCGCGGGCCGCGAAGGATTAACCTTCTGGCTACGCGGGCCGCGAGGAAGTGTCGATCAGACACTATAAATAGAAGGCATCGGCCTTCAGTCCCAATTCACTCACACACTTTTTCTCTCTCGAAATTCTGTATAATATAAGCTATTTCCGGGCATAATACCCCCTAAATAACGAAGTTCTGTCTCGTTGTAAGTATCATAACCCCCGGTTAAGTATTAGATACGCTGCCCGATTGATCCAGGGTTCCGTAACGGCTGTCGTGGTTCTGCCCGACGTAGTCGTTGGAATGCCGTCTCGGGGAGGGTATTACTAATGTAAATATCGGGTTATTATACTAACACGTGTGCATTTGTGTAATTAATAGATAATCACCAGGAAATCCTTAAGGAAAACCCTAAGACAACAATGTGAGTAATCTCCTTTTTGTAAACTGTTTTTACCAAACCTTAATTATTTTACAATGTGATTAGCAGTGATTGAGTCTTTGTAGTTTTTCAATTACTGCCGGTATGTTGGGGTTTTGTATACAAAATGTGGAACACGTTACCATTGGACAAAGAGTTAGCCAATGTGTAATATGACCCACCAGTCAGTATTGATAGTACTGAATGAGTAATTGTGTAGAAATAAACATTGTAATCGCTCTCAATACTGTTAAAAGATAAAACTCTTCTTGATTAAACTGGGATTCACTCACCAGTATTTCCCACTGACAAAATGCTTCTAAATGCGTTTCAGGTAACAAAATATGAAAGCCAAATAGAAGGCAGTTGGACAGCACTGAAGGCTTGGAAAAAGTGGCTATAAAAGTTACCTGAATAAAGAGATGTTTTTATTAAATAAAATAGGGTTTATCCCTATAAAAATGTGTGTACTAAAAACTTGGGAATTTCCCACGTGTTTAATATTATAGAAGTGTGGTATTTACTCTGATAAAATATTTCCTAACTACGGTCCTGATGTAAATTTCCGCTGCCAAAATAATAAACACCAATACCACTAAATCTGGTCTCGCGGCCGCCCGTTCCCGGGATAGATAGGGGACGGGGGTTGCGACAGAAGGTGGTATTAGAGCTAAGCCACTGATTCAGCCACAGAAGTGTTCTGCTGACACCAAAATATTATATGTTAGGAAATTAATTACAGAAATATGTGCAGATCTGTATTTTATTGTTGTGTGTTATTTGACTATTTGTTAGTTTACAGTATGAGCGACCAAGGACCCTCCGATGCCTATCGTCAGTTATCCAGCTCACCTCAAAACGAAGGTACCTCTTCACAGCCTACCCTCTCAGGGTATTCAGCTGACAATGAAGATGGGATATTCGTGTTCAAGCCTCAGTCTGAAGAGTCATTCCCTCCTAAAAAGAGAGGATGGTTTAGTAGATGAGCGCACGAACGTAGGAAGAGAATGAAAAAGGTACAACAACAGAGAGTTTTAGTAGCCGCTAAGAGAGAAACAGATGCTCACACTCAAGATATGCTCAATAGGAGTCTAGCAAACTTTTATATTCTAGCAACTACAGCTGCAGACCCTAGTTTAGAGCGACTCATAGCACCCCAACCATTACCCTTGTTTCCCACACAACCAATGGAGATTAAAGTCAACCCAGAAAACCAAATCCCAGCACCAGCCTTTGACCCGACTAAGATACCTAGAGTATCAGCACCCAATCCCTTAGACCCAGACTATGACCCGTGGTTTGACGATCATAGGGATTATCAGCAACACTATCCAATATCAGAAGAACCCATGCCAAACCTAGCAGCTTACCCAGGTCTGGACCCTCTAGATCCCTATTATGATAATTGTTTTGGTCAAAAAATCTGTTGAAAATATTGCAACCAAACTCTAGATTACGGGGTATGATGCTCAAAAAGTGTAACAACAATGAGGATCACTTCAGTGTGGAATGCACAAACAACACAAGGATTTATACGGGGAAAAAGCCCTTGATCAAGAATTGATCTCCGGCACAAAAAACCCCGGGTGATGGAAACTACCGATCACCAAGCTCAAATAAATGAATAAACGTTTACAACTTCGGATAATAACGAGCTAGGTACAAGGATCACTACGGTGAAATGTGTAAAAAGTGTAAGTAATTGCTAAGTGTTTGAACGAGAGCTTGTATGAGCGTGTTTGCGAGTGTGTGTAACTGCCAAAATGACTAAGTTTCACTAACTAGCTCGTTACCCCTTTAAAATAAGAAAAATATCTAGTTAACAAACTCTCCGACTTTCGGGCCAAGCCTCCACATTCTCCATAACGTCTAGTTTTGATCTAGCACGTGCAGAATACTTCGGGAATATTCTCCAAGAATGCCGCTAAGACTTGGTCAAGCTTGTTATACCTGCGAGATGTTATAAAACATATGTAAACAATCGTCAGTATGAGGATCCTTGAAGTGATCCATGATCCTGATCCTAAAGCCCTTCTGAGGATCACCACCTGTCACAGAAGTAAGGATCACCAGTTAGGATAACGAATAAGGATCACTAATTGTTAGAAAATCCTCCCCTAACAATTGCCCCCAAAATATAAGGAGTGAAATTGTAAAATTAGCGAGTTATGTTTTCTTGATCTTATCCGTAACAAACTAACGGATATATAGCCGTTAATTTTGAACTAGCCGTTGCGATGATGATGTCACGGAAATGACAACCTGCAAGATCATGATTATAAATAGAGATATAGATAGGATCAAATGCATTTAAATTTTCAGAGAAACTCCCTTTATAATCCACATTCCGAAGACGTTCAGGTATTCTCTTTCTCTATCCTTTTCCCTCTCTTGCTCTGTTTTTATCTTTCCATCAAAGATGTTGCTCCGAAGTTCTCCGGGCAAAGATCACAAGAAGGATAGCCCTTTGGAAAGTCAGAAAATCATCAAGGACTCAGCGAATGAAAAGTGTTGTTTTAACGACGCACAGATAGACAGAATCCGTTGCTGTTTTCCGGCGAATGCCTTTATTAGACCCTTTGATTCTACTACCCTTAGCGACTATGTTTCAGAAACATGGGTTGCATTTCCAGCCACTCCATTCACCATAGGATACACCTATCCTTTCCCAGAGTTTACACAATCCTTCTTTTCCCTTACCGGCATCTCTTACATCCAAGCCATGCCGATGATTTGGAGGGTCTTGTATACCTTGGAGAGGATCATCGAACAAGAAGGCATTGCTTTGGGCATGTCAGAATTGGCGGAGCTGTATGATCTCACTACTTTTGGTTCCCATCGTTATTTGTTCAAGCGAAAATCCGGTGCAGATCATCCTCTTCTGAAAGTCACCAAGAATGACAAAGACTGGAAACGTCGCTTTTTCTTTGTCAAGAGAGATTCTATCCAGGGTGGAAAGGATCTTCCTAAAAATTGGGCTACCCATGGTAGGATGGAGGATCCTGATAAGGATCACCAGGAACTTTCTTTGATTGCAAGGATAACTTATATTTTTGCTTTCTTGTTTTGCAGCTATCACCGTTTCACGTATCCGCACATCACCTGAAACCAAGGATAGGCTCGCTGCTTTTTGGAAGCTTGATCCTGAAACAAGGACATTCAAGATAGACACCCAAGACTCACAAGAAGTATCCTCAGGTTCCATTACCATGTCGAGTAAGTATCCTGTCTTTTGCATAGTTTAAATGTTAAAATAAATAGATAAATTGAAATAGGATAGGGATACTCATCTTGCTTTGAATGTGTAGGCGCTGGAAAACCTGTCAAGCCTGTTTCCCAATTCAACGCAGCTGATCTTGATCTCGTACGACCCAGGAGGAAGAAGTCCACTACCAGTCCTAGCATCTCCATTCCAAGGGCACCCACTAAAGGAAAGGGTGTCAAGAAAAGGAAAACTTCTGATGCTGAAGATCTTCAAGGGCTGCCACTGATCCGCCACCAATTCCTTGAATATTTCAATGAAGTAAGGATCCTTAACTTTGCCTAGGTATCCTGCTCTTATGAGAATCACTTGACCTTGAACTGCCTTATCTTCTTTCTGCAGAAATTTGCTGAGATAGAGGATTACGTGGGCAATATTGAGGAGCTGGACAAGAAAATAGCTGATCTCCAACAAGTTGCCGTGCTCAAAGATCTTGCACTTGCTGATGCTCGGAAGGAACTCCAGGATACCAAGCAAGAAATGGCCAAGATGCTGGTCAACTTTGATTATGAAAAGCATGACCTCATCGAAAATACCAAGCTCTCTGCTGCCATCACAATGTATCAGACTAAGTTGAAGATGGCCCAGGAAGCTCAAGATCCTAATTTCGACAAAAGCAGCTGGGATGTTGAAGGCTGGAAGGCAAGGTTGGCAGATCTTGAGGATGATGAGGAGGAGGCAGCTGATGTCCTGGCAATTGAGGCAAGTGGCAGTGGGAAGGATCAGGCTGGTGGTGATGATGCTGGTGGTGATGCAGCCAAGGTGTGAGCTGCACAATTGGGCGATGATGGATATATGTGCCAAGGCCGGAGCCCAATTTTTTAGTTTGATGGTTGTTTTTTGTGGTTGTGATGTTTAAGACAATTTCATGGGTTGTACTTTGAACAATAGGTTTTAGGATTAAGGATCATGTATGATCCTTTGGACAATAGGCAGGATAATAGGTGGTGGATGGATCCTCTATTTGGGGGATGAAGCCACTCGTTATCCTTCCGTCTTTATTTCCTGCACTACTTTTGAACTTATTATCATGGACACCCTTTACCTACCCCAGCGGACGGGCCACGTTTTGCTGGTAGATGCTCGGGTAGGTAATTTTGACAACCTTTAAAGGGCTAGCCTTATGTTAATAAATAAAAACTTAACCTTTTGACGCTTATCTCGTGTTATTATCCTTTTTAGTATGTTGTTTTCCAACTGTTGTAATGTTCACTTTGTTTATATTTATCAAGCTTTGAAAAACTAGAAAAGATATCCAAAAAATTTAGGATATGAACAAGGATCACATATCCCATATCAGATAAGTTTTAAAAAATGACATGATTTAAAATTTATAAGTTCAGTTGTCAAATATAAGGGTTATTTAAAAGAATAATGAATAGAATCAAAAGAGTTAAGGATCATACCTGAGGATCCAAGTTAGAATCCTAACCATAATAAGGATAACTATAAGATAAACCTTAGAGTGAAATAAGGATCAAGGATCCCTAGCTGCCTATCTCCAATGACCTGAAATAGAGCATAACTTGGGACTAAGCCAATATAAGAAAAGAGTTAGCAACTGGGGACAAGCCCAAGGATAACTGGGGACAAGCCCAAGGATAACTGGGGACAAGCCCAAGGATAACTGGGGACAAGCCCAAGGATCGTGTGTAAACTGGAGTATGGCCCTAACTGGCGACTATCCATACTTAGTGACATGAAGATGCCAAAACCTTAGCTAACGTGAAAACGTTAGAAACCTTAGCTAACGTGAAAACGTTAGAAACCTTGTGACCGGATGTATGGTACGTCTACCATTATACGTAGGATCCTAAGCATAGCCAGAACAATGGAATTATCAGCCCCTAGAACGAGTACTGGTCCCAAAGCCTTGAACTATACCAGGATCATCGTGCGCTACAGGCGGAATCTGGGGACAAGCCCGAATAACTGGGGTTAGACCCATATGACGGATTGCTTCTGTGGATAACCATCGTTATGCTAAGGATACCTAAGTAAGGATCATCGATACTTTGAGGATCCTTTAAGGATATCCCTTTCACTAGGATCACCTCTGCCACGAGGATCCTTGTCACATGAAATATTTCTTCAAGTAAACAGCATTCCAAGCTCTTGGTAGCAAATCACCTTCCATGGTTAGCAATCTATATGCCCCCTTTCCTGCTTCAGCTTCAATCAAATAAGGGCCTTCCCATTTTGGAGCCAATTTTCCATCGGCAGGATTGGTGGTATTCTGAAATGCTTTCCTTAACACCATATCTCCAACTTGAAACCTCCTGATCCTGACATTTTTGTTGTAAGCACCAGCCATTCTTTGTTGATAACTGGCCATCCTGATTCTAGCCATATCCCTAATTTCTTCAATAGTATCCAGGTCTTGAGCCAGGTTTTCATCATTTTCCTCAGGATCACGGGTACTTGTTCTAGCAGTAGGAACCACCATTTCTGTTGGGATCACTGATTCTGCCCCAAACACCAAAGAGAATGGTGTTTGACCAGTAGCATTCTTAGGGGTTGTCCTGTCAGCCCAGAGCACATAGGGTAGTTCTTCTGCCCACTTCCCTTTCTTGGATCCAAGCTTTTTCTTCAAATTGTTGATGATGATCTTGTTGGATGATTCTGCTTGACCATTAGCTTGTGGGTGGACTGGTGTTGATGTTATCATCCTAATCCCCCAGCTGTCACAAAAGTTAGTGGTTCTGCCCCCAATAAATTGGGAACCATTATCACATATAATCTCAGAGGGAATTCCAAATCTAGTTATAATATTTCTTTTAATGAAGGATATAACTTCCTTTTCTCTAACTTGGGCAAAAGCTTCAGCCTCTATCCACTTGGAGAAGTAATCAGTCATAGCTAGCATGAATACTTTTCCACCAGGTGCCTTAGGGAGCTTGCCAACTATGTCCATACCCCATCTCATAAATGGCCAAGAGGAGGATATAGGATGCAATAATTCGGCTGGTTGATGAAGGATATTGCTGTGTCTCTGGCAAGGATCACATCTTCTGGCATACTCCACAGCATCTTTCTTCATGGTTGGCCAATAATATCCTGTCCTCAGGATCCTTGAAAATAAAGCCCTGCCCCCAGTGTGGTTTCCACAATCTCCTTCATGGAAGTCTTTTAAAACTTCCTGAACTTCAGGATCCTCAATGCATCTCAAGTATGGTCCTGCAAGAGATCGTCTATACAACATATTATTTATAATTGTAAATTGAGATACCTTAGATTTGAAAGCCCTAGGGTTTTCTCCTGTAGGAATCTCTCCATGTTGTAAGTATCTCATAATTGGTGAGATCCATGATCCGGATCCTGAATAGGATTGAATATCCTCACTAGGGATAACTGCAGAATCATCTCCTATCTCCATAGTCTGGTGATCCTCGATAGCCGGGGTCAGGATATGGATAATAGGAATCCTGATATCCTCTGGGATCTTCAAAGATGATCCTAAGTTAGCCAATGCATCAGCTTCTGTATTTTCTTCCCTTGGTACCTGTGACAAACTAAAGGAAACAAAAGAGAGTGCCAAACTTTTGACTATCTCCAAATATTTGGTTAGTTTTTCACCTTTAACAGCATATGATCCATTAAAGTGATTTGTAATTAACAAAGAATCTACGTGTACCTCAAGATACCTGATCCCCATATGCTTTGCAATTTGCAAACCAGCAATTAAGGCTTCATATTCAGCCTCATTATTAGTGGTTTGGAACTCACAAGCTATAGAATGGGGTATTATGTCCCCCTGTGGCGATTTTAGTAGTATTCCAAGCCCTGTGCCTTTGACATTTGAGGATCCATCAGTGTGGAGTATCCAAGGATCCTTGGTCTCTTCTAGCTGCTGGACTTCTAGCTCAGCTTCTTCTTGTAGATCACTACTGAAATCAGCCACAAAGTCAGCTAATGCTTGGGATTTGATAGCTGTCCTAGGCTCATATCTTATATCATAGGCACTCAGCTTTACTGCCCACTTAGCCATCCTTCCGGACATCTCTGGTTTCCTGAGGACATTCTTAATTGGAAAATTAGTTTTAACAATGATAACATGAGTTTCAAAATAATGTCTTAGCTTGGTAGATGCCATTATTAATGCAAGGATAAGTTTTTCAAGGTGTGAGTACCTGGATTCGGCATCAAGTAAACTTTTACTTACATAATAAACGGGATGTTGTGTACCTTAATGATCCTTAACAAGGACCGCACTTACTGCTTTTGAGGATACTGCGAGATACAAGGATAACACTTCACCTTTTTCTGGTTTCATTAAAGCCGGGGCCGAGGATAGGTAATCTTTGAGGGCTTTTAAAGCATTTTCATGCTTCTCCGTCCACTCAAATTTCTTGTTCTTCCTTAGGATATCATAGAATTCTTTACATTTCTCGGAGGACTTGGATATGAATCTGTTCAAGGCTGCTATCCTTCCTGTTAACCTTTGAACATCCTTAGCATTGGCCGGAGATTTGATGTTCACTATTGCTTTGATTTGTTCCGGGCTAGCTTCGATGCCTCTCTTAGTCACCATGTATCCTAAGAATTTACCTGCTTTAACACCAAAATGACATTTTGAAGGATTAAGCTTCATATTATATTTGTCAAGGATATCAAATGCTTCTTCCAAGTCTCGTAGGTGATCCTCAGCTTTTAAGGATTTCACCACCATATCATCTATGTAGACCTCCATAGTTTGTCCAATCTGATCCTTGAACATCATATTCACCAGCCTTTGGTACGTTGCACCTGCATTTCTCAATCCAAACGGCATAGCAATATAGCAATATATACCAATTGGAGTCATGAAGGCTGTATCCTCTTGGTCGGATGGTTCCATTTGGATTTGTTGAAATCCAGATGAAGCATCCATAAAAGTTAACAGTTCATGACCCGCAGTTGCATCCACCATGGAGTCAATGTGGGGTAAAGGGAAAGGATCCTTGGGACATGCCTTATTTAAATCGGTAAAATCGACACATACCCTCCACTTTCCGTTTTTCTTTTGAACAACAACCACATTGGCCAACCATCTTGGATACTTGACCTCTCTAATCATACCTGCCCGGAGCAATTTTTCTACCTCTTCCTGGATAATGGCATTTCCTTTCTGGTGCAAACTTCCTTCTTCTTTGATGTATTGGTTTGAAGGATCTGTCGATGCCGAGTTTATGGGTGATAACATCTTTGGATATACCAGTCATGTCTTCATGTTTCCATGCAAAGGTAGTCTTTCTCCTTTTGAGGAAGGATATGAGGTCTTCTTTCATTTCGCCAAGGATCCCTGATCCGATATAGATTTTGGATTCAGGATCATCAGGATCCATGAGGATTTCTACCACATCCTGCTCTCTGGCCTCCAAGACATTCCTTGGAGGGTACCTTGATTGCTATTGCTCCCTTGACTTCGAAGCTGGTTTCATCGATGAAGTGTAGCAATTCTTAGCTTCCTGCTGATCACTATCGATCTTTACTATTCCCCAAGGACTAGGGAGCTTCACACATTGATGGTAAGTAGATGGGACTGCTTTCAAATCGTGTATCCAGGGCCTGCCAAGGATAACATTACAACAAGATAAACAGTCAATAACACAAAATTTTTGATAAGAGTGTAAGCCTTCAATATATATTGGGAGTTTAATGTCCCCCAGGGTGTTCTTAGTTTCGCCACTAAATCCCACGAGCACGGAGGATCTTGGTATGATCTCTGATTCAGGGATACCCATCTTCTTTAGAACATCAAGCTGAATAATGTTCACTGAACTTCCTCCGTCTATTAGGATCCTGCGGACAAAACAGTTAGATATAAAAAGAGTAATAACTAAACCATCGTGATGAGGATCCTGGATATCAGTACGATCCTCTTCATCAAAGGTTATAACTTTTCCTTCGGAGACACTCGATGTTCGAACTGGTCTTTCTCCATTATCCATTTTAGTTTCCTTTGCATGCCTCTTAGCTGCTGAGAAGGATGTGCCACAAATGTCGGATCCCCCAGAAATAAAGTTTATCACTTGTGCATCTGCTGGAGGGGCTGGAGCCTTCTCAGGGATCCTTTCAGGATCCTGAGTCCTTGACTTTTTCCTACCCAACAACTCTTTTAGATGCCCTTTGCTCAACAAGTATCCAATCTCCTTTCTTAATGCAATGCATTCTTCTGTGAGGTGCCCAAAATCTTCATGATATGCACACCACTTTGATTTATCCTTAGTTGCAGCTGGCCTGTCATTCTTTCTTGGCCATCTAGCTTTATCACCTAGGTTCTGCATGGCAAGGATTAGTTCATTGTTATCAACACTAAAACAATATTCAGAAATTGGAGGATAATCCTCATCATCCTCTTCTTGATCAATAGAATGCACGTTCTGATTATCGGATTTGTTGTAGGATCTGAACTTGTTGTTTCTGAATGAGGATCCTTGCTTATCCTGCTTTGAGGATCCTGTTATCCTCTCCTGAATCCTCTTGTCATCCTCTAGCCGAATGAACCTGAGGGCCCGGGTTCTTACCTCATCTAGGTTCCTGCATGGTGTCATAACAAGATCATCATAAAATAACGAATCCCTAAGCAGTCCCATTTTGAAGGCTTCAACAGCCGTTGCTATATCTAAGTTGGGAATGTCTAAGGATTCTTTACTAAATTTGGTAATGTAATCCCTTAATGATTCATTATGACCCTGGGTTATCCTATATAAATCACTAGTTAATCGTTCAAATTTTCTACTACACGAAAACTGAGTATTAAACAAGTTAACTAGGTTTGCAAATGAGGTAATAGAATAGGGAGGAAGACTTAGCAGCCATTTGAGAGCTGATCCAGTAAGAGTGGATCCGAATCCTTTGCATAAGCATGCTTCCTTTAACTTTTCTGGGATTGGATTGATCTCCATCCTCTCCCTGTATTGTGCTATGTGTTCTTCAGGATCCGTCGAACCATCGTACAATTTCATTGTAGGCACATGGAACCTCTTGGGTATCTCAGCATCACAGATTGGTGGTGCAAAGCGGGATATCTTGTGGCTCCCATCTGCAATCTCTGGAATAGGTTTGACTACTCCCGGCACACTCGAGATCATATCCTTTAGCTTTTGTAATTCTCTGGCCATGGCATGATTGATACCTGGATCCTGCATAAGACCATGGTTAGTAGTATGAGAATTATTAAAAGTGTTACCTCCCATTGGATTCAAGTTAGGAAGAATAGAGGTCAATCCATATTGTTGAGACTCTGGAATGATCGAGGGACCGGTAGAGGCATTGGTCTGCATTGGAATAAAATCTCCTTGATGGACATCTGAACTTCCTGTTTGTAAACTCCTCAAGGATCCTGGCATCTGGAAGGATCCCTGAAACTGAGACGATCCTGGAACAAAGGAGGATCCTTGAACCTGGGATGATCCTGGGACGAAGGAGGATCCTTGAACCTGGGATGATCCTGGAACGAAAGAGGATCCTTGAACCTGGGATGATCCTGGAACGAAGGAGGATCCTTGAACCTGGGATGATCCTGGAACGAAAGAGGATCCTTGAGCTTGGAATGATCCTGGGACGAAGAAGGATCCTTGATGCTGCTGCATTCCTGAATATCCTCCTGTACTCGTGAGGGATCCCATATGCTGGGGATAGGATCCTGCTGGCTGGAAATATGAGCCTAGTGCCTGGGTCATAGCTGTTGTTCCATAGTGTACTCCTTTTGGTCCACCCGCATATTGAATGTCTGGAACCACTGATGGCTGAGAAGTAATCACCGGAGTATCAAAATTCAAAGATTTGGGCATCAATGGAGAATGATCCTCTGCCGTTTTCTTCTGTTTCTTAATTTCATCAATCTCCCGGAGGATCCTTTCGTTGGTTTTATCCTGCTCTTGTGCATGATTCCTCATCTGCAAAATCAAGGCATAGAGATCATTAGTAGTAGGATTAGTTGAAACAGAAGAAGTAGGTGGTTTTGAGAAAATGGGAGTCGGTTTCTTCGCAGCATTCTCTGTATTCTTCTGGGATCCAGAAGGTGGTGGAGGCAAAGGAGGAACGCCTTGTGAAGAAGTGAACGAAGGCATCAAGTTCGAAGCATTCTTCGCTGAGGAAGCCATTTGTTTGGTAGTAATGAACCGGAATGAGCACAGAAATGCGAATTCTTCTAAGGACAAAGCACCAATTGCCCCACGGTGGGCGCCAAACTGTTTTGGTCAAAAAATCTGTTGTAAATATTGCAACCAAACTCTAGATTACGGGGTATGATGCTCAAAAAGTGTAACAACAATGAGGATCACTTCAGTGTGGAATGCACAAACAACACAAGGATTTATACGGGGAAAAAGCCCTTGATCAAGAATTGATCTCCGGCACAAAAAACCCCGGGTGATGGAAACTACCGATCACCAAGCTCAAATAAATGAATAAACGTTTACAACTTCGGATAATAACGAGCTAGGTACAAGGATCACTACGGTGAAATGTGTAAAAAGTGTAAGTAATTGCTAAGTGTTTGAACGAGAGCTTGTATGAGCGTGTTTGCGAGTGTGTGTAACTGCCAAAATGACTAAGTGTCACTAACTAGCTCGTTACCCCTTTAAAATAAGAAAAATATCTAGTTAACAAACTCTCCGACTTTCGGGCCAAGCCTCCACGTTCTCCATAACGTCTAGTTTTGATCTAGCACGTGCAGAATACTTCGGGAATATTCTCCAAGAATGCCGCTAAGACTTGGTCAAGCTTGTTATACCTGCGAGATGTTATAAAACATATGTAAACAATCGTCAGTATGAGGATCCTTGAAGTGATCCATGATCCTGATCCTAAAGCCCTTCTGAGGATCACCACCTGTCACAGAAGTAAGGATCACCAGTTAGGATAACGAATAAGGATCACTAATTGTTAGAAAATCCTCCCCTAACAATAATGATGAATACATTAGGGAAATCCTAGAGAATCCATATCCTCAGAAAGAACCCATGCCCCATTACCCAGATCCAGTGCCAGCACCTGCACCCCCAATGAGCACAGAAAATGTGCAAGAACTCCGAACCTTTGGTGAGGAGATTTTAGAAGAGAGTGAAAGAATGAGGCAAATAGGAGAACGACTCATCTGGAAACATGACGAGCGTAATATGGAGTTCTGGATGAACCCATATCAGTGATGGTGATAATAGTAATAATAATAATAATAATAATAAAATAATAATAATAATAATAATATATAATATGTGTGATGTTTGAGAAAAATTATAATAATAATGATAATATATCTATCGTAGTATAGACCACTTTGTGGTTAGTGATGCATATTAGTATTATATTTTATTCCAGTTGTATTGTAATAATTATAGATGCATACTATAAAATAGAGTAAGTCGCAATGTTCGACGCTTTTGATCAATATGTGTGTTGTGTGATTGTTTGCCTTAAATACTATCTTGTGATATTAATAATTGGAAAATGTTTAAAATTCAGATGGACAACGAAGTGAACCAGGAAAACTAGAGTAACAATAACCCGGATAACGATTAACCCGAACAACAACAATAATGGAAACCAAGTGGATAACAGTGCTGATACGTGGTTGAAAACCGGTGCTCATAATCGTATAACTTTATGTTTTTATATGAGTTTTAATCTTGAATGGCCTACTTTTAATTAGATTTGTGTTTATGCAGGTTTGATGGAGTTTAAGGGTTTTTCGGGAGCTTTACGAGTCATTGGGTCGAAAACCGGAGCACCGGGACACGTTACGGATCAACTGGGAGCGCGAGAAGTGAAAAAATGGAAGATGGTGTTCAAGAGGCCGTCGGCGACGAGGTATAACCCGTCCCGGACGGGCTCCAGAAAATCCCGTCGGCACCATGTACGCCTATACAGTAACATAAACCGTCGGACAAAAATGACATCAGGCGAACCCGTCGGCGACGGGCAGTAATTTGCTGTGACGCGAAATTGTTGTTTGTTGGGTTAAGCTCGATTGCCATTGGTTCTCATTCATGGAATTCGGGAGTTACACTTTAATTTTGAGTTTTGAACACATCTTGGAGCCCATTCTTAAGAGATATCACCTACCATTACATCCAACCATCATTCCAACAACCCGAATCAAGAACGATAGCAACATCATCTTCTTGAATCGAATCCCTAGTTCCATCAATCCTTCAATCCACTCAACCACTCACCCTCATCACTCATCCAAAACCCTAACCTTCATCATTCACCATTCTACAAGTTCCAAGATGATTCAATTCAAGCTTCCATCATCCGTTGATCGTGTCATTTTCACCATGAGTGGCTAGTTTCTTGGAGGTTTCACCCCGGTGTAGGTTATTGTAAGTCTAGGGTTTAAACATTGTTATTGGTTTGAGTTTGTGACAATTTGCTATTTTATTTTGAAGCTTATGACAATTGTCTTGCATTTGTATTGAATTCATAAATTGTCGAGTGAAGATTAAATTTGACTTTATGAAATGTTTATGTGCAATTATGCCTTGTCTAGGTTAGAGTTTACATGTTCTTGGTAACAAAGTGCATTGTGGTCCGTTATTTATAACGTTGATAGCTTTTGGCACCTAAGCCTCGCGACACTAAATCCGTTAATCATCTTTGCAATTGATTCAAACCTAAAACGTGTAGAAACCCTAGGAATGCAACTACTGAACCGGGTGTGAACCTTGTTTTCTTATCATTGTTCAATCAATCAATTTTAATTCTTGCAATTTGTTAATCACTAGTAGTTAATCCATTCAATCATTTTAGTAATTCTAATTCACATCTTTCAATTAAACAAAAATACAAAAACATATCATAGCAAGCTTCATAAGTGTGACATCTTTTCATAATTCAATCGAATCCATTCGCAAACCACATACTCTTCGTGGTTCGACCCCTTACTACCACTAGCTATTTGTTAAGGGTAATTTGGGACTATAAATATTATCTTTGACCGGAGCGCGACACTCCGATCAAATTTTGGTGCCGTTGCCGGGGAGTGCGTGCGCTTTGTGTTTGGATTATTGTTTGAATTTGTGTGATTATCTGTTTAATTTGTTTAGCTTTCTTTTTGTACTTGTCTTTTTTCCTTGTTACGCGGGGTGTGTTACTTGTGCAGATTACAGGTAGTGCATGCATACGCGGAACTCCGGGAGGACTTCACCTTTAGTCTACAAACCGGAAATCGAAAGAGTAGCAAGAAGAAATCTAGCAAGCCGGTTAGAGGCAACACTTGCTTCTAATCAAACCAACCAAACACCACAACTCACACCGACCATTGAAACCGATTCAATGGCTGATGTGCACAAAGTGGTTTAACTAAATAAACTATATTAAACCCTAAACTAGACTCTCTAAGTTTTAAATTTATAAAAATAAGACTCTCTAAACCCTAAACCACACGACCGGCAAGTGTACCGATCACTGTAGTATAGCCTAAGGAAGTCCGAGTATCGAACCCAAGAGACTCTACTGATTATGCTAATGACTCAATTCTAGACTTAGACTGACACGACTTAACTAATTGTTTATTGATGGGGGGGGGGGTTTCTAAAAATCCTAAGAATGCAAGTAATGAAAATCTAGATTAGCTAAAGAACTAACACGAACTCGAACGACGACTGAACTCAAGAGATGATGAAGGCTACCTAGGCTAGACTCCTGTTTAACTTGGATTGGATTTCTATTTGATAGTTTTGTGGTATGGAACCGGGATCTTTGGATACTAAACCTATTAAGACACCACTAAGCCCCTCAAACACTCTCAAGGCGATTCTTATGGCACTACCTAGGTTGTTACGCTCACCGGTTTTCTAGATTTCTTTTCCGTCCTCTAGTTTCTTGAAAGTGCCTATATAAGACGCTCTACCTTTCAGCGCGAACGTCTAAAGCAACTACGGGTTTTAATCTTGACTTAATAGACAATGGAATGTTAAGTCCTTATAACTAAACCAAGACCTATTAATATCCTCTAGCTTTTCCGCGACGAGTCTAGCAGAACACTTGCTTTTATTAAATTACCGATTATTACTTCTAAGGTTAGTTACGTAATTTCACCCTAAAGGATCAAAGATTTATTATGTGATATAGACGCTCACCAAAACCTAAAACCCTAGCTCGACTCTATTATGTGATACAGACCGTCACCAAGAATCAAACGAAGCAATAAACAATAATAAGATAATCACAAACACGCATATGCACCAAGTTAAATTCCCGAAGCTTTTACAGTACAAGAAAAATCCATAACCACGCCAAAAATCCAATAAAAATCCAATCTTTGTTAAACATTCATCATAGCCTAGGTAGTAAAGGTTTCTAGCCGATAATCAAATTAAAAAACAACGCATAAATCCTAATCAAATCTGAATTCATCATTAAACAAATAAAAACAAACGAAAAATGAAGAAACAAGATATTAGAACCCGTAAACTTCGATCCCGAGTGCTCCCGAATGTTCCCCGATGATTCCTTGACTTCCCGAACCTTCAAAGCACTTCAATAAGCCTCCAAGATGTTCAAAAGATGTCCAAATTCGTAATAATTCGTCTCCTCTCGGCTGATTACGATTATCATGTTATATAATCCAAAAAACCCTACAACCTGCTGCTGAATAAGTCGGTTTCACGAACATAACGTCCTCGCGGCCCGCGTCATAGATAATGCTAAGCTTGCGCGGCCCGCGCGCATGTATTAGCCCGGAAATATGTTTTAAGTTCAAGCGGCCCGCCTAAGAACTGATCATAAGTTGTCGCGGCTCGCCTGAACTCTCCAGATCTGGTTTTTCGACTTATTTTCGCTCACGAGCTTCCGGTTCTTGACCCGACACTTTCCCTTATTATATTTTACTCGTTTTTGCACGTTTCAGCTCCAAATACCTGAAAAACACTAAAAAGCAAAAGTATATACAATCTAAACTAAAACGACACTAAATCTAACTAAAACCGAACAAACCTAACAAGAATAAAAGATGTATTTTTCAATACATCAAATATCCCCACACTTAACCTTTTTTCGTCCTCGAAAAAGAATTATGCAAACGGAATCATAGTCGGGATAATCATTCGAGCCAAAGTATAAGTTATTTTTATTAAAACCGAAACTCGTGTTAGCCGCGATTGCAAGTATATCGATCCACTTAAACTCAACCCGGTTCCAAGCCCTTATCATGCAATTTAATTCAAGTTCGGTCAATCTACCTAGGGTCTCACACTAAGAATTGCAAGTCCACCTAATCCCCCCTCAAGCTTATAGGACAAAAGGAACAACCACTGGGTTATTTCCTAACCGTTTTATACCAAGATCAAGAGAGTTTAAAATCAAATCTATTTTTCCATTTTTTTTTCGCTTTGCTTTTTCTCTTTTTTTTTTTCTTTTTTTCTTTCGTGAGTCTAGACGATGCTTTCCCTAACCAAGAGGTATTCCGGCTATAGAGTCGCTATCCCCAACCACAGATTACTTAGGTTTCGGTACTTTTATTCGGCAAGTCGATTTCACACATCCCAGAGGCATTCCGGCTGTAGAGTCGCTATCCCCAACTCGGATTACATAGACCTGTGTTACTTTCATTTAGTTTCTAGCTCACTTATTTTTATTTATTTTTTTCCTTTTTTTTTCAGCTAGATAATGACTAAAAACTCTAACGATCTTAGCTTATAACGGCATCCCTTATACTATTTTTGGCGGTTTCAGTTTCCCCACTTTCCCTAGATGAGAACCCACTAGTAGACCAACAATTAGGTATATTTTAAATCAAAGGAACCTAGAACCGAACCGAGCCTACCCGCGCATCCCAAACTAGACACAAGCACGATTATTTTATCTAATATTATCATTATTTGAACCCGACCAAAAACCCGACTTTTCTATCATTTTCCGTTTTTATTTTGCAAACTTCTAATTTCAAAAGACTTTTTCTAATTTTTTTATTTTTTTGGATTTTTCACTTTTTTTATGACTCAAGACTCTACTAACTAGACACTAAACGATAGTTTCCCATCCGCACACTTAAACTCTACATTGCCCTCAATGTAGGATGGAAACCGACTCAAAAAAAAACTAAAAATAAATAAGAAATAAAAAGACAAGGGCAAATCGGAAAGGACTTAGCTGGTTTTATAATCGCGTAAGCTCCAGAACTCTTGTCCAATCCAGCTCGATCGTATAGCATTTCATTCGCGATCGGCTTTGACTCTGACTAACATGCTTGATAAATGCCCGAAATTTGATAAACAGCTCCAAAATCACCCGAATGGAGATTGAGTACGGGTGGTACATATTCGAACCTGCATCAACAAAAACAAGCAAAATACCAAAGCAATACCGACTCGAAACACAAAATGACTCAAAAACTTCTACTTTAGACGCATGGTACAAAATAAAAGACTCAAAGCACACAACCGAATTACCATCTTACCCCCTCCCGGCACTTTGCTCGCCCTCGAACAACCCAAGTGCCAAACCTGACCAAAGTGTGGATGCAACAGGAAACGGGCCGAATGTTTAGTGAGAAAATCACATTTTAATGCCTTAAAAATATGCAACCCGTTTCCCCACACTTAAGATGGAAATAAACCCGTAACCAATGACTCAATACAACAACAACAAATGCAGGAAAACATACCTGAATGTCGACGCGAACACAATGTTGATGGTGATAAATGGATGAAGGTAAATATGGAAAATGGATCAAATAGTTGATGATAACAGTCCACTGCCGACAGTACTGGGCTCGCGGCCCGCTTTGATGTTCAGGATAAGTTGAGGCGGGCCGCTAGAACTTAAACAGTGGCCCACGCTTTTAGAGTCCGCGCGGCCCGCTTGAGACAGACAAGATAGTCTACGCGGGCCGCCTGAACAGTAGATATCAGCGATATAACTTACAGCAACAACAGAATTAGTGCAGAATGATTTTTATTTAATTCCCAAACTACCCCCTGCATCTGATTTCGTTGTTTTGAACAGTAATCGCACCTGGGAATTTTTCGTCAGCTGCATTCGGCTTTCGTGAAAGAACATGTACCTGCAAAAACTTTTACGACACACGAAAGACGCAAAAATACGAAACGACGCAAATGACACTAATAACCTAACTAACGACACGACACGAACTACGACTCAAAATACAAACTCTACAAGTAAGTCACAACTGTTCACGCACTCATGTAGGATCATATAAGCGGAGCTCACCTCCACACCAACTCTTACGGGCCGTAGCACTACCATCTCTAATATTTCCCGCATCTCTCCTAAATCTCTCATACTCCCTTGACTCGTCCTCAAATGGTTTGAATCTAAACATATCATCTTTATACCTATCCCTACACTGAGCTCTACTCAGCGTCGCTAACTTAGATTCTATCCTAATCATTCTCTCTTCCAACTCCTCGACTCTCCTATCAGGTGGATCCCCACACTTGGGTTTTAACACCTTTTCGAGACTCGGCTCACTCACCACCTCTTTCTCGTCTCTCTCATTCTTCTCACTCTCCTCCACTAATGCTATCGCCTCGACTCTCTCACTCGGTCCTCTCGCATCATTCACCTTGAAAACTACCGATTCGTCTTCCGCTCTAAGTGTGATTGTGCCTAAGAAGACATCTATAAGTGCTTTAGCAGTGTTCAAGAACGGACGCCCTAAAATCAACGGCACTTTATCATCGGCCTCCATATCTAGCACTACAAAATCAGCCGGAAAAACAAACTTATCAACTTTCACCAACAAATTTTCTACAATCCCTCTAGGATACTTAACTGTCTTATCTGCTAACGAGAGGGTCATACGAGTTTGCTTTAAATCACCAAGGCCTAGTTTTTCGTAAAATGAATATGGCATCAAATTAATACTAGCACCAAGGTCTGCCAACGCGTGGTTTTTAACATCACCACCAAACAAACATGGGATCGTGAATATGCCTGGATCAGTAAGTTTCTCAGGAAGTTTATTCAAAATCACTGCAGAACATTCTCCATTCAATGGAGTACTAGAACACTCACCTATCCTATCCTTACACTTGAGAAAATCCTTAAGGAACTTAGCGTATTTTGGCATGGATCTCAAAGCCTCTATGAACGGAAGATTCACCTTCAGCTGGGTGAACATCTCAAGAAATTTCTCATATTCCCTAGAATATAACTGCTGCCTAGCACGAGCGGGAAACGGAAGGCAAGAAATATCAATCACTGGCGGTGGCCGAACATTCTTCGACTACTTCTCCAGTTTCTTCTCTACTGGCGACTCCTTGGCGTGTGCGGTACTTGCTGGGTCTAGCCTCGTGTGCACCTTGCCTGGAGCCTCCATCTCAATCTCCTCATCTACCTCAGCATCACTCTCTAACTCAACATTCTCCCTCACTACCTCTCCTAGACTCATCCCACTATGAGTAGTAATTGCTTTCACAGAATGGTTAACAGGGTGAGTGGTACCTGAATACTGACCAGGAGAATATTCTTTCAACTGCCTAGCTATATCCCCTACTGTTCTCTTAAGATCTAAAAGAGTAGACTCTTGATTTTTTAAGCTGGAGATCGTGACTCTTATTAATTTGATCTTGATTTTTCATGAACGCTTGATTCTGTGTCATCATCTGGGTGAACATCTCCTCTAACCTACTCAAATTTCCCTCTGAACCTTTTCCACTACCTTGACCATCTTGATTGGACCCTCCACTCGCAAACTGACCTCCTAAACCACTATACTGACCTCTCTGACCCGAACCACTACTCGTGTAAAGACCCGGCCCCCTATTTTGATACTGACCAGATGGGAAACCAGGGGGTTGCCAGAAGGGCGAAAACTACTACCACTACCCTGCCAGTTGGAGTTATAATTGGAATTAGAATTGAACAGATTCATAGGACCCCTAGACTGACCGGCTATGTACTCTACCTGCTCTAACGTAAGTGTGGGACAATCGAGTGTGACCTCCCCTACAAAGCTCACACCTATCAACTTTCTTCTTAATCTCATTCAACTCATGCCTCATCTCCTCCCTCATCTCTTGCCTCACTCTCTCGACTACAGCAGCTACCGATGGATCCAAGCTAACTTGGTTTACCCCTCGACTGGCCGAGGTGGTAGGAACAAGAATGGAAGTCCTGCTGATAGTACTGTAATCCATATCAGAGTGTGCAAAGCTCTCGAACAAATCATTACACTCATTCACTGTCTTTTTACCCATAAGCTGCCCTCCTGCTGAAGTATCAAAACGAGCTCTAATCTCAGGAGTAAGACCATTGTAGAACTTTTCAACTAACGCCCAATCAGACAAACCATGCTGCGAACAACGAGAGAGAAGCGTCTGAAAACGCTCCCATGCTAAGTGATATGGCTCATCAGGCTCCATACGAAAGGAGTGAATCTGATCACGAAGGCGAGACGCCTTGGCTGGCGGGAAGTATTTGGCTATGAAAGCATCGCGAAGACCTGCCCAAGTAGTGAAAGTGCCTGCGGGCTGAGAATCGAACCAGACAGCTGCGCGTCCAGCGAGTGAGAATGGAAAGACCTGAAGGTATCTGGTCTCAAGATTAACACCCTCAATGGAGAAGGTGCCACAAAGACGAGTGATGCGATTTATGTGAGCGGGAGCATCCTAGTCGTCACGACCATGGAACTGGCAAGAATTGGTAATGGCCGTCATGATGTAAGAAGGAATCTGCCAGGACCTATCATTTGCAATGGCGGGAAGGGTGATGGGTGAAGTAGCACCGGTGAAACCGGTAGTAGCCTGCTGGTAAACGGTGCGGTTCGCCATGGCGGGTGGAGGACTAGGTGTACGAGAACGGGAGGGTGGTAGGGAAACGTGTGGTGAAACGTGGGGTGATGACTTCGGTGTGAAATCGAAAGCGGGGGTGGACTGCGAAAACGAAGAAGAGCTAGAAGAAGCTACCTCGGACACAGAAGACGAGAAGGAAGACTTGATCGTAAACGGATTCGGCGGAGGTCCCTGCGAACGCGTATGGGGCATCAACTGAATAACCAAATACGAACAAGAACGAAGACTCTAACAACGACTCACTAATCTAGAAAAGACAATAAAACAAATATTTTTTTGATTTTTATGATTTTTTAGACTCCTACGACTCAACAAACACAAATAGCACGTAATATGTCAAACAAGTCCAAACAAAGTAATCAACGCAATCGCCAAGAGTCCCCGGCAGCGGCGCCAAAAACTTGATGTGCACAAAGTGGTTTAACTAAATAAACTATATTAAACCCTAAACCAGACTCTCTAAGTTTTAAATTTATAAAACTAAGACTCTCTAAACCCTAAACCACACGACCGGCAAGTGTACCGATCACTATAGTATAGCCTAAGAAAGTCCGAGTATCTAACCCAAGAGACTCTACTGATTACGCTAGTGACTCAATTCTAGACTTAGACTGACACGACTTAACTAATTGTTTATTGATGGGGGGGGGGTTTCTAAAAATCCTAAGAATGCAAGTAATGAAAATCTAGATTAGCTAAACAACTAACACGAACTCGAACGACGACTGAACTCAAGAGATGATGAAGGCTACCTAGGCTAGACTCCTGTTTAACTTGGATTGGATTTCTATTTGATAGTTTTGTGGTATGGAACCGGGATCTTTGGATACTAAACCTATTAAGACACCACTAAGCCCCTCAAACACTCTCAAGGCGATTCTTATGGCACTACCTAGGTTGTTACGCTCACCGGTTTTCTAGATTTCTTTTCCGTCTTCTAGTTTCTTGAAAGTGCCTATATAAGACGCTCTACCTTTCAGCGCGAACGTCTAAAGCAACTATGGGTTTTAATCTTGACTTAATAGACAATGGAATGTTAAGTCCTTATAAATAAACCAAGACCTATTAATATCCTCGAGCTTTTCCGCGACGAGTCTAGCAGAACACTTGATTTTATTAAATTACCGATTATTACTTCTAAGGTTAGTTACGTAATTTCACCCTAAAGGATCAAAGATTTATTATGTGATATAGACGCTCACCAAAACCTAAAACCCTAGCTCGACTCTATTATGTGATAAAGACCGTCACCAAGAATCAAACGAAGCAATAAACAATAATAAGATAATCACAAACACGCATATGCACCAAGTTAAATTCCCGAAGCTTTTACAGTACAAGAAAAATCCATAACCACGCCAAAAATCCAATAAAAATCCAATCTTTGTTAAACATTCATCATAGCCTAGGTAGTAAAGGTTTCTAGCCGATAATCATATTAAAAAACAACGCATAAATCCTAATCAAATCTGAATTCATCATTAAACAAATAAAAACAAACGAAAAACGAAGAAACAAGATATTAGAACCCGTAAACTTCGATCCCGAGTGCTCCCGAATGTTCCCCAATGATTCCTTGACTTCCCGAACCTTCAAAGCACTTCAATCAGCCTCCAAGATGTTCAAAAGATGTCCAAATTCGTAATAATTCGTCTCCTCTCGGCTGATTACGATTATGATGTTATATAATCCAAAAAACCCTACAACCTGCTGCTGAATAAGTCGGTTTCACGAACATAACGTCCTCGCGGCCCGCGTCATAGATAATGCTAAGCTTGCGCGGCCCCGCGCGCGTGTATTAACCCGGAAATCTGTTTTAAGTTCAAGCGGCCCGCCTAAGAACTGATCATAAGTTGTCGCGGCCCGCCTGAACTCTCCAGATCTGGTTTTTCGACTTATTTTCGCTCACGAGCTTCCGGTTCTTGACCCGACACTTTCCCTTGTTATATTTTACTCGTTTTTGCACGTTTCAGCTCCAAATACCTGAAAAACACTAAAAAGCAAAAGTATATACAATCTAAACTAAAACGACACTAAATCGAACTAAAACCGAACAAACCTAACAAGAATAAAGGATGTATTTTTCAATACATCAATGGCGAACCAAAATTCCAAACAAAACTTCAACCAAAACCAAAACCCGAACCAATTTCAATACCGAAGCAACTTCAATCCCGCCCAAAACGTCCAACCTATACCTCAAGAGCAATCGGGTGGTAACATCAACGCTAGACCACCCACACCACCTTTCAGAAACCAAAATCCCAACAATAACCAACGAACACCCCAACAACAAAACCTTCATCGACAAGCTTCTTTACCCATCAACCTTGATGATCGGAATGTCAATTCCGATCGTAGAGGTAATCGTGATCGCGACAATCCCGCGAATGAAGACCCATTTTTCAACATCGATGACTTGAGGAATGCAATCCCCGATGATGAGCCTTATAGTGTTCCCGGTTATCAATCGCCGGAACATGTAAGCATTCATACAGAAAATTCGGATGATGGGGGTTACTATGATGATCGAGTGGATGATGATGAAGATTGGGGATACATAAATCGGGGTAATGGCTACAACGCAAGAGGATATGAAGATGAAGAATTTGGCTATCAAAATGCCAATTATGTTGGGGATGACGATTATGGTTATGGAGACGGAAGAAATGATGGGTATGAGAACAACCGTCAACCACGAAACGACTATCAACGGAACCGGAATGGTGGGGGTCGCAACAATAACAACAATACTCACCATAACCGGATTCCTCGTTTTGTGGGGGGTGGCAATCAAAGAGGTAACCAAGGTAGGAATCAAGGAAGGGATGAAAGAAGGGATGATAGAAGGGATGAAAGAAGAAATGATAGAAGGGACAACCGAAGAGTGGTTGATCAAGAAGTTAATGGTCCCCATCGTCGTCAACAACCTCCACGGGGAGTGAATGATCGTTTTAGGCCGGTTGTCACCGAGAACGACTCACCAATCGTTTGTGAGAGAAGGATGTTTGATTGTAAACCACATTACATCAACATACTTCCGCATTTTAATGGAAGGTCTAACGACGAACCGTACACACATTTGGCGGAGTTTTCTTCCATTTGCAGCACTATCGGGGGGCATAACTTCACACTAGAGGAGGTCAAACTTCGTTTGTTCCAATTTTCGTTGAAAGACAAAGCGAATCAATGGTTCCTTACACTTCCAGCCAATAGCATTCGCACATGGGGAGAAATGCAACAAGCTTTTCTAGATGAGTATTATTCAATGGCAAAGACCGACGATGCTCGTGATGAAATTAGGTCTTTTCGCCAATTATCGGGCGAACCATTGCATGAAGCCTTCACAAGATTTAGGGAGTTGATGCGAAAGTGCCCACATCATCAAATAGAGAAGTGGGAGTTGGTCAAGTGTTTTGTACGGGGTCTAGACGACAACACATGGAACCGACTTGAATCAACGAGCAACGGGACCCTTCTAAGCAACCTTGAAGATGATGATTGGGAGTTCTTGGAGCGAATGAGTAAACGGTCGAAAGAGAAAGAATCGGCCGATCGAGCTAAGAAACACCCCATTTCCCGGTCACTTCCCGATCTCGACTCTAAAGATCGGATTTCTACCTTAGAGCGGGAAATGGCTCGAATAAAGAAGAAGGAAGTGAACGCGGTGCAATTTGAGGTGTGTGAAGAGTGTGGTGATCTTGGACATAGAGCGGAGCAATGTCCAATGGGGTCGAGAGACTACACCGAGGAAGTCAACCAATTGTATGGGGACCAAAAGCAATATGACATGAACTCCAACACTTACCATCCGGGCTTGAGAAATCACCCTAATTTCCGGTATGGTAATGCTTCGAATCAAATGAACCTGAATTTTCAATCGGGTAACCAAGGAGGTCAAGGTGGGTCTTCGTACAATAATCGTCAAGGTGGTAACCAAGGGGGTTACCAAAGGAATTACAACCAAGGTGGTAACCAAGGGTATCAAAACCGTGAAGGAAACTATCAACGGGGTTACAACCAAGGTGGTAATGGGGGTGGTGCGTCTAACTCCCAAGGTAATGATTCGATTAGCTCGAAACTAGACGCTATCATGAACACTATGAGCACTCTCACCAACTCGCATCAAGAACTTAGAACTGAAATGCGGAATTCAAACCAAGAAATTAAAATTGAAATGCGGAAAGAGTTTGAGATGAGAGACAAATCCCAAAAGGCATTAGAGAAGCAAGTGTCATCCAACACATAGTGGCACAAGGGATAATAGATGCGATGCCATATATTATCAAAAAGGTTAAGGAAGCAGATAATAAAAGTAACCGTGATAGTAAACGACCTACTGAACCTGAACACAGTGTAAACAATGGACCCATACTTCAAGTGCCCATTCCCAAAAGAAGAAGAACCATGTCTTATGGTTGTTCTTATAAAGAATTCTGGTCTTATAAACCAATGGAATTCTCGGGCAATGAAGGGGCCGTTGCAGCTCTACGCTGGATAGAAAAGACTGAAGCAGTCTTAAAAATAAGCAAGTTTGCGGAAGAGGACAAGATAATGTTTGCTTCCAATCTGTTTAAGAATTCAGCACTAGAATGGTGGAACACTATCCTCCAGTCTAGGGGAAGTGATAGAATTTACAATATGGAATGAGAGGAATTTAAGAACATGGTGGAAAGAAAATTATGCCCTCCCAATGAAAAAGAACAGGTAACAAATAAGTTACTAAACCTTAGGATGACTGGAGTGGATAGTAAGGGGTACACTACTTTATTCTTTGAATATGCTAGAATAGTGCCAACCCTTGCCTCACCTGAACCGGTATTAATCTCCCGTTATATCTGGGGATTAATCAGTGAAATTAGGCATGTAGTCAAGGCAGCTAGACCTCAAACCATAGAAGAAGCTGTAGAACTAGCAAACACCTTGACTGATGAATTAGTGCGTACACAAGAAGAAAACCAGAGGAGGAACCTAGCTCAGAAGCTTACCCAATAATTTTGTTTTGGAAATTCCAATCGTGGGAAAAATGTAGGTTCTACTTCTGCACCCTACTGCAAGTATTGCAAAAGGAAGCATTCTGGAAGATGCTCTATATATTGCAATTTTTGCAAAATATCTGGACACAAGGAGGAAGACTGCAGGAAGAAGCCTAACAACAGGATATGCTACAACTGTGGAGAACAAGGTCATATCAAGCCAAACTGTCCAAAACTAGCTCTAGCCCCGAACACCAAGAATACTAAAAATGCAATGAATTTACACACGATTTGGTTTTAAATTTATAAAAGTGATTATTACTTTTACATCAAAACACACACGAAAGAGGCAAGTGTACCCCGTCACATATGTAATAAAGTATCGGTAAGAACCAAGTATCGATCCAAGGAAATGGGCGGAGAAATAATACTAGACCTTTGTCACTAAACTACCGGTAAAAACATAAGTTTTGTGATTTTTAAATAACTAAAGTAAACATAAGCAAAAGCATATAAAAACATAATAGATAATAGATAAATAGCCTTGCTTAATACACAACCAAAGCATGTCAACTAAGTCGGTTTTGGCACTAGAAGCATTTGATCAAATTTCCAATTTAAGACAATTAGTATCCCTTTTGGGAATCCTAACATGACAATCATTCGGAAAGTTAAAACGATAAACACACTTTAACCACCTAAAATTGTTCTTTAACGTGCAATTGATAAATGTCTATGAAAATCTCTTAAAAATAAGTTAGTCATCCGTTAGGAGTTTTCTAACCGCACTTAATCAAGGAAAGAAACATCGATAAACACAATGCAACCACCGAGACAAGCATAAACTAGATTAAGTCACAACCGAGTTCATTTTACAAATCTTGCACAATAATTCACCAGGATAGCAATTTTGGCCTAAACTACTAACTAAGCTAACAAATCATGGCAAGAATTTATAACGACACCATCTAACCCGTTAAGGTCCTTACGTGACGGCAAGCTCTCTTGATTAACAATAATTACATTTTATTAAATCACTAACCATTTCTAGTATCATGATGCATACATTTAAACCAAGCTAAACTAGTTAACCAAATTCAAAGTTTACTAATACAAGATTAATTAAGCTTCATTTTTCAACTATCTTAACTAACCAAGCATCAATCATCCAACATAATTACTTATAATCAAGAAATCAATATCAATAACAAGGTTGCAAACTAATCATCAAAGATTAACATAGAAAATACTTCAAAGTGTCATTACAAACAAAGATTAACACACTAATGGCTATAATCAAGCAAGGGATTGTTGTGTTTTTGCCCAAAGGCTACAATAATACATAAACATTAATCTAAATGCTTGAAAGATTAACAAAAACATGGAAAGATTAGAAACCACCATACACAAGCACTAGACTAAGAATCCGGATAGTAATGGAGCTAAACGGCACAATGTGGCTTGAATCCGGGTCAAAAGCATAGCCTTCGGAGCCTGTTAAATCGCCTGTGAAGCTCCCAAAATTCCAGAATATCGAGCAGAATGTTTCTGCAAGTTTTTTATATTTTTTTCGATGTCGCACGGTCGTTCTTCCTATTGCACGACCGTGCACTTTAAGCAATTATTGGAGTATGGTGCACCATACTGCATACGTCATCAGATCTTTGACCAGATTCGATATCGCACGACCGTTCTTAAGATGGCACGGTCGTTCAATGCCGGGTTCTTGTTGCACGCTTGGTCGCACCGGTCGTTCAGTTCCGAGGTTTGGCTGGATCATCGGATCCGCACGGGGTGCAAGATGTGGAACGATCGTGCATCACCGGATTGGCCTTGAATGCCCTGCACGCTGAGTCGCACCCTCGTTCATTGCCGGGCTTATCATGATTGATCGGAGATGCACGGTCGTGCATTAGGTCGCACGACCGTTCCAAACGCCCAGGTCAGTTTTCTAACAGAAGGTTCGCAGCTTCGTCGTTTTGTCCGGAAAGTCTTCGTTTTCGTTATCATCTTGTCTAGTATGCTGTTTTAGGCCTGTAAACAAAAGTGTAGATGATTAAGCATCCGAATGACGGTTTTACGGCCGAAAACGCATAAAATAGGGGTAAAACGGGGGACTAAAATATGTGTAAATTAG
This sequence comes from Helianthus tuberosus, assembly GCA_030545235.1. NCBI lineage: Eukaryota > Viridiplantae > Streptophyta > Magnoliopsida > Asterales > Asteraceae > Helianthus > Helianthus tuberosus. The sequence continues at coordinate 13,289,078 of CM060435.1, forward strand.
CGAATATCAAATCCCTTCACACTTGAACCTTGCTTGTCCTCAAGCAAGCTAAACTAAAAAGCAATAAAAGACAGAAACAAACAAGAACGATAATTTACACACTATTTTATTGAAAACTACTATAAACGGTTAGCCGGTTTTTCGAAGAACAACATCAAAAGACTCAAACTCAACAAGCATATGCAAATATATAGCGACAACCAAAAAGCCGTGACTTCACATTTAATTGACTCAACATGTTAATCTTCACACAACTCACAATGTTCACACACACTCGGTTTTATTTATGAAACATACATAAAATGTGTACGTGCAAACACTCAATGCCTCGTCAATGAAATGTGCAATATCATAAGCTTGTCATAAGATCTCGTCTCCACCAACTAACATGCAAACAAGTGTAAATCAAGAGGTCTTTACGGGTTGTAACGTTAGCCTTGGGCGTGGGGTATGGAAGTGGACATTTAAAGTGGCGAAAATGGTTAAAACTCGGTAGTAGCGTTTAACTAGCAACAAACAGTACAACTATACATACAAATGCCTTAAAAAGGCGACTATTGCGCAATCGAGCTTATCAACGAAGTTTTAACATTTAAGCATTCAAAATTGCTCGATTTTTATCAACTTCACCCTATTTTAGGGTGTTTTATTTTCTGTTTTTTTTTTTTTTTTTTTTGCAAACTAATTTATACAATGAAACATAAACAATAACAAGCGCTAGTTAAACGATTATTTTGACCGAGTTTCAACACTAAAAAGGTTTAAAACATAAAAAGGCTAAATTTGGCTAAGTGGGCGATAATGTGGGTAAACAAAGGTAAACGGGAAGGCTCGACATGGTTAATCCTAAAGGGTAATAAAAGGTGAACGGGAAGCACAACATAATGAACAAGTATACAACAAAGGGCTAATCTAAGTGCCTCTATCACTTTTACACAAATCCACAAGTTCATGGTCTTAACAAGCATACTAGTGACAAGTTCTAAATTACACATAACATCCGGCTCACTCCTATATCCGAAATGAACAAATATATAACAATAGGCTCAAATATGCTCACGTAACGGATGGAATGGGTAAAAGTGTGAAAACTATCATGTAAGTCTTTCTTTGTTTGTCACGCTTTCCGGTTTCCTTTTTCAAAAATATTTTGTTTGTCGAGTTTTCATCAAGTCCGACGCTTTCTAAAACACAACAAACCGGTTTATTTACTAAAATATATACAAAATACAGGTATTTATGAATGATTTTTCTGATTTTCTGATTTTTTTTTAAATGAGGACAAACAAAGTTAACAAAGTTAACAAAGTTAACCCCCTCCCCACACTTGAACTTCGCATTGTCCCCAATGCGAGACCCGAAATATAGAGAAAAGGATAACAATACTCCCCTCAAGATGATGTTTATGCAACGAGACTTCCGAAGCTGTATCTGTCACGTGCTCCGGTCCAAGATCCGATAGCCCAAACCTGCAAGTATGTCATATGTACACCAAAACAAGACAAAAACAGAAAAATCACAAATCAACCATAATATACATAAATATAAAAACTAGCAATCCCAACAAAGACATAACATAAAAACTAAAGTAAAGAGTCTGAAAAATAAAGCATACATAACCGGGGTGTTTGAAATAACAGTCAAAATAAACACCCAAAATAAAGTACTGAAATAAAAACAACCAGCGACAATCAATACCACCGACTCCTAAGCGTCATCACCATCATCGTCTCTAGTAAAGGACGGACCCGCATCTCCGTAACCAGGTGGGTTCCACGGTGGGAACTGTGGGGGATGCTGAAAGTAGTCGGGATATGCGTGATGCATCTCCCCGAAAAGATATGAAAATCCCGCACTCACCCCCTGGTATAGAGTATCCTGGTTCTGCCGAAGCTGGTCCTGTGTGGCCCTGAGCTGATCCTGACTAGCCCGGATCTGGTCCTGGCTAGATCTAATCTGGTCTATGTAAGTACCATGCTGCTCCTGTGTCACTCGCATCTGCTGGAACTGCTGGTAGAACTCTGGCCACTCCTGATGCTGGTGGAATGCATGGTGCTGGTGCTGCGGTGAATGCGGTGGCGTATGTGGCTGGTGCTGGTGCTCATCATGCTGTTCCCCCATTTCTTCATCCTCATCTTCCCCCATAGCTGGAGGCAACGGGTCCCAGACCTCGTTGTTCAACCCCTTCAACCTATCCCCCCTATCAGTTTCCACAATCAAACCCATCGCCTTCAGTGACCTGATATCAACAAAAACCCCCTCGGTTATCAGATGGAGACTCTGAAGCACCTCCTCAGTCATCAAGCCTAAGTTGTAGGCTAATTTGGTCACATACTGACCGCCGTGTATCTCACTGTTCGGAGTCCGCCCCGAGCATTTCACGAAGTATTCAGCCATTCTTGCGGCTAGGTTGATATTTGCTCCCGTAACCAGCGCATATAGAAAGATCAAATCTGGTGTGGGACAGTTCCCAAGACTGTCCATGCGCCCGCATATAGTGTGGCTAAACACATGGTGCATCATTCGCACCAAAGGGTCTCTCAGTCGTGAGGCCTTCGACATCCTCGGGTTGTAGGGGTCCCCAATAGCGTTTTCAGCCCAAAATGCATCCCGTGCTGCATCAGAAGGGAAGGTGAACTGATCTGTGAAGACATCGGTATCATCCATGTCTTCCCTTGTATAGATCCCGAGCCTTCTACCCAAACGCCCCACCGACCAAGTATTCCATTTTCTACCCAATCTGAAAACTATCCGCTCCTTGTGGCGGAATTTGGGTCTTCTATGTGCAACCGGCTTTTCATAGGCGTAAGTAGAAAAGAACTCTATTGTCAGCTCACGGTAGACGGGTCGGTTGATACCGACCAGATTTGCAAGCGGGATACTGATCATGTCATCCAGTCTATCATACTGGTTCAGCTCCCTCAAGACTTCCCAATCCAGCCATCGGGGGACTCCGAATTGTCCCCGCCTTGCCCATAGGGCGTCGCGCCTCGGAATGCAAAGTGCTTCTCGCTCATTATTAGGGTCGAACTGAAGGAAAGGGTGATCCATCTGTATGAGGAATAACGTTAGAAAGATGGAAACAGGAAAAAAATTTAATCAAAAACAGCCAAGCAGCCAATTATGAAGATTCTGTGAATCTGATCTGGGCATATGGCACGGTCGTGCGACGAGACGCACGGTCGTGCGTCGCCGATACCCAACACCAGTTTCCCAAATCCGCCGGAACTGCATGGCGTGCGACCAACGGCACCACCGTGCAACACCGACCAACAAGCAGATATCGATAACATCCGGAATGGCATGACCGTTCCACAAAGGAACGACCGTGCGACTACGTTTTTCTGCAGATTCTGACCCAGGCTCCAAGTAGCCCGATTTTTAACAAATCAACAAGTTTTTACATAAACAGGGGTCAGAAAATGCACTGGATGTTCACGATCCGCACGATTCAAACAAGGGTCAGGGTTTCGATTTGTTTATGAAGAGAACCCTAAAAGGCCTTGAAGAATCGGAAGAAATCTAACCTAGAAAGCAAAGAAACAGAAAATCTACAACTAGGAACGTACCGTGCGAAGAAGGGTGCGAGATCGTGCGAAAAACCGTGCGATTTGAAGTAAAAATGGTCTGGAACGGATTGGTGCGACTAGGGTTTCGCGAATTGTGAATGGGGGCTGCAGATGAGGGTATTTATAGTACCAAAAGACAAAACTGCCCTCAGCCTGACGCACGGTCGTTCGACCTGTCCCACGGTCGTGCGTCACCGACATCGCTCAAACCCAGACAACTGTTCTCGGAGATGCACCGGGGGTGCGACTCACCGTCCCGGCCCTCGGAAACGCACGGTCGTGCGTCCTGAGGAACGACCGTGCAACAGCTGCAGATCAGAATTTTCCGCAGAAGCTATTTCCAGCAACTATTTCGGCCGTTTTTCGCCATTTTTTCGACACACAAACTGTTTAAACAATATTTCAACACAGAACCTTCGCCCGGCACGTAAGAAACTTAAACAAACTAACGGAAACTACCTAACTAACCTAAATTACGCTAAAACTACAAAAACATAAAAAAATGGACTATTTTACCCTTATAGCGCCAAAGACGCTCCTGCTACATTTTTGTCGGCGAGTCAGTAGCGTAGACTCATGCTAAATTTTTGTCGGCGAGTCGATAGCAAGACTCCATGCTAAATTTTTGTCGGCGAGTCGATAGCAAGACTCATGTCCGCACACTTGTTACATGTGCGGGCCATTACCACCTGGGGTCTCTCCGACATCATTTTTGCCAACTGGCCCACTTGATTCTCGATGGTCTGAATGGAAGCCTTTTGGCTCCGCATTTCTCCTTCGTTGACCATGAACCGCTCCTCATGCTGCTGATATCGCTTCTCAGCCATTTGATTAGCATTGTTGGAGTTGTTCAGCAGTTGTGCCATCATTTTCTCTAGCTTTGCGTTGCTTTGAGAGGCGTGTGGCTGAGAATTGCTTCCTGAGCCTTGATTATGATACTGTGGCTGGAAGGACTGACCTTGAGATGGTTGTGGCGCGGGAGCATGTTGAGCATATCCGTGTGCGTTCTGGTTACCAGAACCAGATTTCCACCCAAAGTTCGGGTGATTTCTCCACCCTGGATTGTACGTGTTGCTATAGGGGTTATTTTGGGGCCTGATTTGATTGCCCATGTAGTTCACCTCCTCGTGTCCTGTAAACATAACACCCTGCTCACACGTACCCGGCACGTGTGCAACCCCGCACTGATCACAAGATGGCGATTGAATTCGCGAGACATTTTGAGATTGATCGATTCTTGTTGCCAAGGCTCCAATTTGCGCAGTAAGAGCCGTATATGTATCCACAGCATGAACTCCGGAGGTGGATGATGATTTATTCCTCGCTCCACCGTGGCGAGAACTTGACTTCAACGCAGCTTTCTCTATGATCGCGTAAGCTTCAGTTGGTGTCTTTGTTCCAAGATCGCCTCCTGCATACACGTCTAAACGCTTTTGTGAGTCATAATTGAGTCCCTGATAAAAGGTCAGTACCAGTTGCCTTTTGGACAACCCGTGATGTGGGACATCAATTAATAGATCTTTAAACCTCTCCCAAGCTGCGTGTAGAGATTCTCCGTCGTCTTGCTTGAACGTCATGATACGGTTCCTCAATTTAGTCGTCTTTTCCGGAGGAAAGTATTTATGCACAAATAATTCTGCCATCTCGGCCCAAGTGGTGATAGATCCTGCCGGAAGTGACAAAAGCCAAGCACTGGCTTTGTCTCGCAATGAAAACGGAAAGAGCCGCAAACGGATCGCGTCCTCAGAAACATCTCGTATCTTGAAAGTCGAGCACACCTCGAGAAACTTTGCGATGTGCCGACCCGGATCATCGTGATCCTTCCCATCAAACTGCACCGAGTTTTGTATCATATTGATGATGCTGGATTTTATCTCGAAACTCGGTGCTGCTACCGTCGGTCGAGTGATGCTCGGTAGCAAGCCTTCCCCTCCGGGTTGGTTTGTTTCATTCAAAGGTCTGTCGTCGTCTGCCATGGTTGCGTTGCCTGCTGCCCCTGAGCCCTCGGCTTCAGCGGGTATTACCTTCTCCTGTTCACCGGCTACGAGTATCAGCCCAACCGCACGAGATCTTGCACGAAGACGTCTCCTCAGATCACGTTCGGGTTCGTCTGACGGCTCAATAGGATTGGGAGCGGGGGTATAGGACATTAACCTGCAAACGAAAAATTGACACAATGAATATTTTATTAATAAAATACTGCTGTTTGTTTTTTTTTTCAGCTGAATAGAAACAGAATATTATTTTAAATGGGCTGAAAATTTTATAAAAATTCGAAAATGGGCCCGAAATTTAAAAAAAATTACAACACTAAAAATGAATGAATCGGCTAAAGTAAAAATGAAAACCCGAAGCCGAAAAATCAAAGAATAAATAAATAATAAATCCGGATTAAATAAATAAATGGAACAAAAATTTACAAGTGTACAAAATAATCTCGAAAATGAATTAAAAGCAAGAAATATTAACAAATAAATAAAAAAATAAATAATCAAGAAAGTATACACAAATATTCACAAATATATACACCGATAACATAATGACTCGGGTCGTTCCTAAAACTCGCCATTTCCCCGGCAACGGCGCCAAAAATTTGACGTGTGCGTATATATACATAATTTTGCAATGAATTTACACACGATTTGGTTTTAAATTTATAAAAGTGATTATTACTTTTACATCAAAACACACACGAAAGAGGCAAGTGTACCCCGTCACATATGTAATAAAGTATCGGTAAGAACCAAGTATCGATCCAAGGAAATGGGCGGAGAAATAATACTAGACCTTTGTCACTAAACTACCGGTAAAAACATAAGTTTTGTGATTTTTAAATAACTAAAGTAAACATAAGCAAAAGCATATAAAAACATAATAGATAATAGATAAATAGCCTTGCTTAATACACAACCAAAGCATGTCAACTAAGTCGGTTTTGGCACTAGAAGCATTTGATCAAATTTCCAATTTAAGACAATTAGTATCCCTTTCGGGAATCCTAACATGACAATCATTCGGAAAGTTAAAACTATAAACACACTTTAACCACCTAAAATTGTTCTTTAACGTGCAATTGATAAATGTCTATGAAAATCTCTTAAAAATAAGTTAGTCATCCGTTAGGAGTTTTCTAACCGCACTTAATCAAGGAAAGAAACACCGATAAACACAATGCAACCACCGAGACAAGCATAAACTAGATTAAGTCACAACCGAGTTCATTTTACAAATCTTGCACAATAATTAACCAAGATAGTAATTTTGGCCTAAACTACTAACTAAGCTAACAAATCATGGCAAGAATTTATAACGCCATCTAACCCGTTAAGGTCCTTACGTGACGGCAAGCTCTCTTGATTAACAATAATTACATTTTATTAAATCACTAACCATTTCTAGTATCATGATGCATACATTTAAACCAAGCTAAACTAGTTAACCAAATTCAAAGTTTACTAATACAAGATTAATTAAGCTTCATTTTTTAACTATCTTAACTAACCAAGCATCAATCATCCAACATAATTACTTATAATCAAGAAATCAATATCAATAACAAGGTTGCAAACTAATCATCAAAGATTAACATAGAAAATACTTCAAAGTGTCATTACAAACAAAGATTAACACACTAATGGCTATAATCAAGCAAGGGATTGTTGTGTTTTTGCCCAAAGGCTACAATAATACATAAACTTTAATCTAATTGCTTGAAAGATTAACAAAAACATGGAAAGATTAGAAAACCAAACCATAAACAAGCACTAGACTAAGAATCCGGATAGTAATGGAGCTAAACGGCACAATGTGGCTTGAATCCGGGTCAAAAGCATAGCCTCCGGAGCCTGTTAAATCGCCTGTGAAGCTCCCAAAATTCCAGAATATCGAGCAGAATGTTTCTGCAAGTTTTTTATATTTTTTTCGATGTCGCACGGTCGTTCTTCCTATTGCACGACCGTGCACTTTAAGCAATTATTGGAGTATGGTGCACCATACTTCATACGTCATCAGATCTTTGACCAGATTCGATATCGCTCGACCGTTCTAAAGATGGCACGGTCGTTCAATGTCGGGTTCTTGTTGCACGCTTGGTCGCACCGGTCGTTCAGTTCTGAGGTTTGGCTGGATCATCGGATCCGCACGGGGTGCAAGATGTGGAACGATCGTGCATCACCGGATTGGCCTTGAATGCCCTGCACGCGGAGTCGCACCCTCGTTCATTGCCGGGCTTATCATGATTGATCGGATATGCACGGTCGTGCATTAGGTCGCACGACCGTTCCACACGCCCAGGTCAGTTTTCTAATAGAAGGTTCGCAGCTTCGTCGTTTTGTCCGGAAAGTCTTCGTTTTCGCTATCATCTTGTCTGGGATGCTGTTTTAGGCCTGTAAACAAAAGTGTAGATGATTAAGCATCCGAATGACGGTTTTACGGCCGAAAACGCATAAAATAGGGGTAAAACGGGGGACTAAAATATGTGTAAATTAGCGAATATCAGACAGCAAATGGAGAAACCATTAAGATTTCAGAAATCTTGCAGGAAGCAAGAATAGAATCTCTAAATCAAAAATTTATTGCAAACCTTTATCCAATGAATCTGGCAGGATTTGATGTTGTATTAGGAATGGATTGGTTAATAGCCAATAAAGTCAGTATTTTATGTGATCAAAATTCAGTCCAAGTAAATTCACCAAATGGTGAAAGGATCACAATTAAAGAAGATAAACCCTCTAGATCCACAAAATTCATCTCTGTGATGAAAACAACAAGTTATGTTAGAAAAGGATCATTAGTATATTTGATTTCTATAATCATTAATACTAAAGGAAAAGAACTAAAGGATATTCCAGTAGTATCCCAATTTTCAGATGTGTTTCTAGAAGAGTTACCAGGACTACCGCCAGACAGGGAAGTCGAATTCAGAATCCATCTGCTACCAGGAACAGCACCAATTGCCAAAGCACCTTACCGTTTGGCACTCGCAGAAATGCAGGAACTGAAGAAACAGCTAGACGAACTGTTGGAGAAAGAATTCATACAGCCAAGCTCATCGCCATGGGGAGCACCGATCTTATTCGTAAAAAAGAAGGACGGATCAATGCGTATGTGCATTGACTACCGTGAATTGAACAAAGTCACTATTAAAAATCGGTATCCATTACCGAGAATCGATGATTTGTTCGATCAATTGCAAGGAGCTCGATTTTTCTCAAAAATCGACTTACGTTCAGGATATCATCAATTAAAGGTATAGGAAGAGGACATTCCAAAGACCGCTTTTAGAACTAGGTATGGCCATTATGAATTTACTGTCATGCCATTTGGTCTAACCAATGCCCCAGCTGCATTTATGGACATGATGAACCGAATATGTAAGCCATATTTGGATAAATTCATAATTGTCTTTATAGATGATATTCTTATTTACTCTAAAAGCAAAGAGGAACATGCAACGCATCTGTATGCACTTCTAAGTTTATTGAGAAAAGAAAAGCTTTATGCAAAGTTTTCAAAATGCGAATTTTGGTTAGAACAGGTACAGTTTCTTGGGCATTTAGTTAATCATGAAGAAATTCATGTGGATCCCACCAAGATCGAGGCAATTACCAAATGGAAAACCCCTGAGTCACCAACCGAGTTAGAAGTTTCTTAGGATTGGCCGGTTATTATAGAAGGTTTATTCGAGATTTATCTAGAATAGCCAATCCCTTAACTAAGCTAACTTGTAAATCTGTTAAGTTTGAATGGGGACCAAAACAAGAAGAAGCCTTTAGAATTCTTAAGCACAGACTAACCAACGCACCCATACTAGCATTACTTGAAGGAACTGAAGACTTTATAGTCTATTGTGACGCTTCTAAGTTAGGTTATGGATGTGTGTTGATGCAACGTCAAAAGGTTATAGCATATGCCTCTAGACAACTTAAGAATCATGAAGAGAATTATTCAACCCATGATTTAGAATTAGGAGCTATAATTTTTGCCCTTAAAATTTGGAGACATTACCTATACGGTAGTAAGTTTACCATTTTCACTGATACTAAAAGCTTAAGGTATGTTTTCGGGCAAAAGGAGTTGAATATGAGACAAAGACGCTGGATGGAGATACTTAGTGATTATGATTGTAATATCCAGTACCATGCAGGAAAGGCAAACGTAGTAGCTGATGCTTTAAGTCGAAAGTATCACGAAAAACCAAAAAGAGTGCGTTCACTTAAATTAATTCTACAAGTAGATTTAAATGAACAAATTAGAAAAGCACAAGAATCAGTAATCAAGGAAGATACTGAAAAATTGAAAGGAATGATTAAAGAACTAGAACAAGGAACAGATGGAATTTGGAGATTCCATAAGAAAAGAATATGGATACCTAAAGTAGGAAACCTACGCCACCGTATATTAGAAGAAGCCCATAAATCTAAGTATACGATGCATCCTGGAAGTGATAAGATGTATCAAGACTTAAGAAAGAATTTATGGTGGATAGGAATGAAAAAGGATATAACAGCATATGTTGCAAAGTGTCTAACCTGATCACAAGTCAAAGCTGAACACCAGAAACCCTCAGGTTTGTTATAACAGTTAGAAATGCCAGTTTGGAAATGGGAATTAATAACAATGGATTTTGTTACTAAATTACCCAAGACACGAAAAGGTAATGATACAATCTGGATGATTGTAGATAGACTAACTAAATCTGTTCATTTCTTACCAATGAAGGAAACTTTCAATATGGAACAGTTAGCTAAATTATATGTGAATGAAATAGTTTCATTACATGAAATTCCTTTATCAAATTTTTCTGACAGAGGTAGCCGTTTTACCTCTCATTTTTGGAAAAATTTCCAAAAAGCAATGGGAACCAAGTTAAATCTAAGCACCGCTTATCATCCATAAACGGACGGACAAAGCGAAAGGACAATTCAGACCATGGAAGATATGCTTAGAGCTTGTGTAATTGATTTCGGAGGTAATTGGGACGATCACTTACCATTGATAGAATTTTCTTATAATAACAACTATCACACAAGTATCAATGCTGCACCATTCGAAGCACTTTATGGACGAAAGTGCCGAACGCCAGTCTGTTGGGCAGAAATTGGAGAAAAGCAACTATCCGGACCCGAGATAGTACAAGAAACAACAGACAAGATCATTCAAGTTAAGGAACGACTGAAAGCAGCACGTGATCGATAGAAGAGTTACGCTGATAACAGGAGAAAGCCATTGGAATTTCAGATAGGAGACAAAGTGTTATTGAAAGTCTCTCATTGGAAATGAGTGGTAAGATTTATCAAAAGAGGAAAACTAAGCCCATGTATGTTGGACCTTTTGAGATTATTAGAAGAATAGGACCTGTAGCCTATCAGCTACAACTGCCAGAGGAAATGGCAGGAATACATGATGTATTTCATGTATCTAATCTCAAGAAATGCTTAGCTGATGAATCACTGGTAGTACCTCTTAAGGATATAGAGGTAAATGAAAAGCTTAAATTTGTAGAGAAGCCTCTACAGATTGAAGACATAAAAGTTAAGAATCTCAAGCACAAGAGATTAGTTCTGGTCAAAGTGAAATGGGATTCCAAAAGAGGACCAGAATACACATGGGAGCTTGAATCAGAAATGCAAAGGAAATATCCACACCTTTTCCAGTAGATCTCGAGGAAGGGCTCTAAAACAAGGTGGGGAGGATATAACAACCCTCCAAAATATTTTCAACACCCCTAATATAATTAAAGTGTCCCTATACATCCTAAACCATACCTCGTATGCGAAAACCGGGCCTAAACTACCTGGTATATTTAAAAATTAAATAAAAACAAATTCTGTGGAGCTCTCGCGGACTGCGAAGGCTTTGCCTTCGGGCTACGCGGGGCGCGACAGCTCACGGTTAGGGCGACACCCTGAGCTGCCACGTGTCGAGATCGTGTCGAGTCTAGTTCGATGACCGTGAGGAAGTGTCGATCAGACACTATAAATAGAAGGCATCGGCCTTCAGTCCCAATTCGCTCACACACTTTCTCTCTCTCGAAATTCTGCATAATATAAGCTATTTCCGGGCATAATACCCCCCTAAATAACGAAGTTCTGCCTCGTTGTAAGTATCATAACCCCCGGTTAAGTATTAGATATGCTGTCCGATTGATCCAGGGTTCCGTAACGGCTGTCGTGGTTCTTCCCGACGTAGTCGTTGGAATGTCGTCTCGGGGAGGGTATTACTAATGTAAATATTGGGTTATTATACTAACACGTGTGCATTTGTGTAATTAATAGATAATCACCAGGAAATCCTTAAGGAAAACCCTAAGACAGTAATGTGAGTAATCTCCTTTTTGTAAACTGTTTTTACCAAACCTTAATTATTTAACAATGTGATTAGCAGTGATTGAGTCTTTGTAGTTCTTCAATTACTGCCGGTATGTTGGGGTTTTGTATACAAAATGTGGAACACGTTACCATTGGACAAAGAGTTAGCCAATGTGTAATATGACCCACCAGTCAGGATTGACAGTACTGAATGAGTAATTGTGTAGAAATAAACATTGTAATCGCTCTCAATACTGTTAAAAGATAAAACTCTTCTTGATTAAACCGGGATTCCCTCACCAATATTTCCCACTGACAAAATGTTTTTAAACGCGTTTCAGGTAACAAAATGTGAAAGCCAAATAGAAACCAGCTGGATAGCACTGAAGGCTTGGAAAAAGTGGCTATAAAAGTTACCTGAATAAAGAGATGTTTTTATTAAATAAAATAGGGTTTATCAATATAAAAATGTGTGTACTAAAAACTTGGGAATTCCCCACGTGTTTAATATTATAGAAGTGTGGTATTTACTTTGATAAAATATTTCCTAACTACGGTCCTGATGTAAATTTCCTCTGCCAAAATAATAAACACCGATACCACTAAGGGTCTGTTTGGTATGGCGTAATGGAATAGACAGGTGAATGGAATGTATGAGGTAATGGAATGGACGATGTAATGGAATGGATCATTACCATTCTATGTCCTGTTTGGTTATCATGTGAGAATGAAATGAATCATTACTTTGTTTTGTTTGGTAGGAAAGAATAGACGAAGTAATAAAATCGGTGATGAGTGACGGTAGTCGGTGGTGGGTGGGTGGTGATAGGTGGCAATGGTAGCGATTGTCGGAGGTGGTGGCAGTGGGTGGCGGGGGCAGAGGTAGGTGGTGGCGACAACAATGGTGGTGGGTGACGGGGACGGGGACGGTGGTGGGTGACGCGAACGGTAGTGGTTAGTGGTGGAGGTGGAGGTGGGTGGCGGTTGACAGCGGAGGCGGGGATGGGTGGCAGCTGTGGCGCGGTGGTGTGGTGGGTGGTGGCGAGTGACGGCGGGGGCGGAGGTGTGGATGGTAGGTTACGGTTGGTAGCGGCGGAGGTGAGTGACGACTAGGGTGGAGGTGGGTGGTGGCGGGAGACAGCTGGGGTGGAGGTGGGTGGTGGTGGCGGCGAAAGTGGGTGACGGCGGCTACGGTAGTCACGGCGGCAGTAGTGGTGTCGCCCGTGAGTGAGTTATTAAAACCAATAAGAATAATAATAATAATGGTAAAAAAATATAATAATAACAATAATAATAACAATAACAATAACAATAACAATAACAATAATATATCTTTCCATTCCTTGAAGGAATGAAAACAAAACACCACCTTACCAAGGAATGAAAATTATTATATTTGGAAGGTTTACATTCCTTGTGGAATGCTCCATTCCATTACCACTTGACAACCAAACATGTTTCTTTTCATTCCAATAGAATGATCCACTCCATTCCGTCTTCTATTTCTTCGTACCAAACGCTACCTAAATTTGGTCTCGCGGCCGCCCGTTCCCGGGACAGATAGGGGACGGGGGTTGCGATAGGACTAGCGATTAATCGAGATTAATCAGGACTTTTACAACCATCACCCTACATCAAATAATTGCCTTACACGGGACACTATAAAAAACCAAGGAGATTTAAGGAAGACAAAAGGGATTTGAAACAATCCCCTGTGATTTGAACTTTACTTTGTTTGTTTTGGTCTATTTGATAAGACTCAAAGATTATGATGATAACAATAATAGAATGATGATAAGGAAGATGAAAGGGATTTGAAACAATCCCGTATGATTTGAACTATACTTTGTTTTGGTCTATTTGATAAGACTCAAAGATTAGGATAATAACAATAATAGAATGATGATGATAACAAGGATAAGAGTATCTTCTTAAAATTACATAAATAAAAACATAAATTTAAAAGATGGCCGCTTATCCTCTATTATAGTCATTGAGTATAAAAATAATAAACCTTATAGGTTTTGGTATATTAATAATAACTAGTTATAAGCTCGTATATTACACGGGTTGCATAAATCTATACTATATAATAAAAGAAACTAGATTTGGGACACATGTCAATCAATGAGAGCATCTAAAACCAAGTTTTTTTTTTATCTTCAAAAAAAAATTAACTTGATTAATTGTTTTAGAAATAACTTACGAATAGTTTCCAATTTTTTAGGAACTTCCGGAATTAAAAATTGTTTATAAATGTTTATATAATTATTAAATCCGATTTTTAGAAACTACCATAATTAAAGATTGTTTATAATATTTATAAATTATTAAAGTCGATTAAAGTTGTAAGTTACTACCTAATTTAACCTATCTTTAAAAATTATGATTACATTCTACCTTGAAAATTATATTTTGTAATTTTATAAAACATTGGGGTGTGTACGGTTTGGTTTGGTTTTTCGGCAAAATCAAAACCGAAACCAAAATGTTGGTTTTTGGTTTTTCAAAACCGTTCGGTTTCAGTTTTTTTCGGTTTTGGTATTTTCGTTTTTTACACCGGTTCGGTTGGGTTTTTCGGTTATTTCGGTTTTTGAAACAAAAGTAAGTAAAATTCAAAAATAAAAAATTATAATTCAAATTTAAGAATATTTCTTATATGGTTACATTTAAGTTATTATACTTAATCTTTTTAACTAAAAATCTATATCTATACTATATAATAAAAGAAACCACTTTAGTGACACTTGTCATCATATTAGGCCGTCTCTTATAGATAATTATTATTTTAGTTTAATCTCTTCTAATTAATTATAGATAACACTTCTACTAAATATTATTTAATTAAATACCTTATATTATAGATAACACTCCTACTAAATATTATTAGTTTAATATCTTATGGATAATTATTATTTAGGTTAATCTCCATCTCATTTATAATAATATTATTTCTTTTAATTAATTAGATTTGAACGTTTTTTTTAGTTTGGTATCAAATAGATTTACGAAACTTAAAATAAAATTAACTAATATTATTTATCATTTATACATTTACGGAGTTTTAAATAACGGGTTAAATTTATTGAATAATCTATTTTTATCGCGAACAACAGAATAATCTATTTTTATCGCGAAAACCAAACTTTGTATTAATATATTAAATATTTTTATTTTCACTATACAAAATTACATTTACTCGACCCATGTAATACATGAGGTTTTTTTTAAATATAACTTTTTATTATTTGATATATAAAATTAGATTTATTCAATTCGTACAATACACGGGGTTTTTAAGGATATATATTTTTTTATTATTTAGTACAGAAAATTACATTTTTTCAAACCGTGTAATGCGCATATTTTTAAAGATGTAATTTTTTTTATTATTTGGTATATAAAATTACATTTATTCAACCCGCGTAATAAATGAGGTTTTTTAAAGATGAATTATTTTATTAATTGGTAAACAATATTACATTTATTCAACTCGTGTATATACCTGGTTTTAAAGATATAATTTTTTTATTGGGTATATAAAATTACATTTATTCAACCAGTACAATATGGTTCTTATAGATATAACTTTTTATTATTTAATATATAAAATTATATTTATTCAACACGTACAATAAATGAGGTATTTAAAGATATATTGTTTTATTATTTAGTATATAAATTTATTTATTCAACCCCGTGTAATACACGGGGTTATAACCTAGTGAATTTTATATATTAAATAATAAAATAATATATTTTTAGAAACCTCCTTTATTGCATGGTTTGAATAAATGTAATTGTATATATTAAATCATAAAAGTTATATCTATAAGAACCATATATATTATACGGGTTGAATAAATTTAATTTTATATACCAAACAAAAAAGTTATGTTTTTTAAACCATGTATATTACACGGGTTGAATAAATATACTATTGTTTACCAAATAATAAAAAAAGTTATATCTTTAAAAACCCTCGTGTATTAAATGTGTTGAATAAATACTATTTTATATAACAAATAATATAAAAAAATTATATTTAAAAAAAACTAATGGATATACTCGGCACACCATAGATACGGTGATTACGGAGATTATTATTGAAAAGAAGATACAAAGGTCAAACTTTATCGTTTTTATATAAGTATAATGAAGTTTAAAGGCTACATTATAATTCAGTGAAATGTTTGTAACTAATAAAATCTTTTTTGAACACGTATCACTTTCTTGTGTTTTCTCATCTTATTTTCTTATTTATCTCTCATATTAAATAATAATAATTTTAAACAAAATATTATATAAGAATAAATATTTGTTTTTCTATAAAGAATTTTAAATAAAAATTTAGATAAGGATAAACGTTTGTTTTTATTATGTACTTAATAATAATTTTTTTTCATTTGCTATAATTAAATAATTATTATAGGTTGGGCATATGCTTTTATCAAATTGCAAGAGTTTTTAGACGCATCACTGTAATGGTCCGGACTCACCATTATAATCGGACAATTCTTTTAAATGTCAATTCCAGACAGCTTAGTTTCAACTATGTAATGTTAGACGTACTGTTATAATTGGTTTAAATCTATCATTTATCGCACATTGCATGAACATGTAGAAAGAACACCATTTTTAGATATAATAATTCTCGATTTTACGATATGACATTATATTTTATTCAACACGTGCAATATATGAGTTTTTTTTTCAAAAATATATAATTTTTTATTATTATTTATTATATAAAATTACATTTATGCAACCCGTGTAATACACGGGGTTCTAACCTAGTTAATTAATATTTTGAACAATAATAATTATTTTAATTATAGATAAAACTTTTCTTTCTGGAGCAAAATATAACAAATAAATATTATATGTTTTACTTTTAATATCATCTCACGGTTGTTTTTCCTAGCACAATATATATTAAATGGATATCTCATTGTATATCTCATAAATAATTATTTAATTTTAATAGGCTAAAAAATAGATGGCTTCAATTAATGACATATGTCCTATAAATGGTTTCTTTTATTATATAGTATAGATATTTTTAATATACTACACACAATTACAACACTGTCAACTAACCTTAAAAATACCATAAATTGAAATTAACCTATATATTAAAAATAAACCTATATATTAAAAATACAAGTGAATGAACAGTATTAATATAATAAATATTAAAAAGAGAAATTAATGAATAGTATCGGGTACCGGTATCAAATTTACCAAACTGAAGAGAAATTAATGAATAGTATCGGGTACCGGTACCGGTATCAAATTTACCAAACTGAGTGTATTTTTGGTATCCGTTCGGCACCGGTATTCATCGGGTTTTACCTTCAAATACCGGTGCCGTACCAGTAACGACCGTATCAAGCCATACTGTACCAGGTATATTCGGTACCGGTACCCACTTTTGGGGATTTTGGTAACGGTATTTTCGGTACCGCTTGGTACCGAGCTCATCAAATCCTATAGCAATGCAGGTAATTGCACAATTTAGATTACTTTTCATACACACAGTAAGTAAAATGTATTTCGTTTGAATGAGGTTTTATATACACAACAACTTATTTTGTTTTGTTTTTTTTTTCTTTTTACGTAATGAATGAATTGTAGCATGTAAAATTAACTTTGATATTTAGATTATTGATGAGCAAATCATATCAAATCCTATAATCAAACCGGTATCGTATCGGTACCAAATTTACTATACCAAATCATTTTCGGTACCAATTTGGTACCCACCTTTTGGCGTTTTCAGAATTGTTACTTTCGGTTCGACACCGGTCTAGCACCATACCTATATTTATTGATTTGTACCTTCAAATACCATACCGTATTGTACCGAGCATTTTCGGTGCCGGTACCTGATTTCGATGATTTTCCGGATCGGTACTTTCGGTGCCGTTACCGGTACCGAGCTCATCCATATTTTAACGTGTTAGCACCGTAATAACTGAACTGAAAACAACCGAATTTCCAACGTGTAGGACGTGTGGGTCCTATTATTATATATTAGGTTATTTAAAATCGTTTTTTTAGGACGGATTGACTATCCTTTTCACGACATTTTTATTTATGTTTTGATATTCGGTATCTGCTTGCCGTTACTGACATGCGTTTTACAGTCACTGAGTTCCCGCCGCAACACGCGGGCTGAAATTTAACTAGTTCTTTCAAAATTTGGCAAAATAAAGAATACAAATTCAATTTACTTTTGTCTTTTCAAGCTACAAAACAAGTTCTTAGTTTCATTTCATAGCTCCCTCATTATAACAATGAGATTTAAGGAAGATAAAAGGGGTTTGAAACAGTGTTTTCAGACTCGGACCGGCCGGTTAGACTGGGAACCGGAGGCTGAGCAGGTCCGGGTCATGGTATCAGGCTATAAATGCATTGAACCGAAGTTGAACCGACGACCCGGCGGTTGGACCGGGAAACCGGCCGGTCAGACCGATTTTTGGAAGGGTTAGACCGGTTTTTTATATATTTTTTTAGATTTAACCCTATTAATTTTTATAATATTTACGAAACCTTCCTGTTCTTACGTCCGGTCTGACCGGTCAGACCCGTCGGACCATTGAACCGGTAAGAAGACCGATTCAACGTCTGGCCCGATTCTAAAAAGTAAAAACATTTGTTTAAAACAACCCCTATGATTTGAACTCTAGTTTGTTTTGTTCTATTTGATTAGACTCAAAGGTTCAAAAAAAAAAAGGGATTTAGACTCAAAGATGATAATAGTAGTACAATAATAATGACAACAACGATAAAGGTAATAGTATTTCTTAATATTATAAATAATAAGATATATAAAATTAAAAATCTACCGCTTATCCTTTGTTATAATCATTGAGTATCAAAATAATAAATTTATAGGTTTGATATATTTAAAAACTAGGTTACAACCCCGTGTATTACACGGGTTGAATAAAATAAATATAGTTAATAATAAAGATTAAAATATTATAAAATAAATTTTGTGACAACATATTGTTATTTTTTTTAATAAAAGTTATAAAATTGAATAATAAAATCTGAAAGAGAGTGAAATAAGAGGGAAAATAAATCTTCGGCTAACTAAATTATAACATATAACGCAAAATAATAATAATAATAATAATAATAATAATAACAACAACAAAAACATTGTAAATAAAATAAATTACCACTGGAATATAAAAGAAAACCGTCACCTTAAGAATTTTCATAAAGTTATTATGAAATTTATAAATTAATCAAATAAATTCAGTTAGGAAATATCTAATATAACTTCTAATAAGTTAATGTCACATGTCAACACATCATTTAGTATATTTATTTCTTTTTAATATTTGAGGCTGTGTCACTGAAATAATATATGGAATTTGTGTGAAAAATATATATAAACAAAACAAAATATTTTTGTGTTACACGGGAATAGGTATTATACAAAATCGTAGCCATCCTTTAATTTTTGTGTAACATATCTATAAACACATTTTTAAATTATGTTAAATTCATTGCATAAGATATCTCACCTATGCAACGCATCCTCTCAGTTTCAGAAGATTACAAATTCAACGTCATGATTTTATATCATCATCTTTCTTAAAGCCAAATTTATATGTAAAGAATGCATAAAATAAAATAAAAACTTGTCTATAATTATATGTAAAGAATGCATAAAAAAAACTTATCTATAATTATAATTTATCACTTATCAATTACAAAACATATAAATAATATTTAAACTAAAAAATCCGTAAAACATAAAATAAAACTTACCTATAATTATGGCTCATTTTGAGGGAAAAAAAATTACATATTTATTAATTAGAGATAAATAAATCAGTGGGAAAACAACTCTGAGGATGCGTAGGAATGCGACACGTGTCTCAAAACAGGTTTCTTTTATTATATAGTATAGATAACACTTTTAACATACTACACATAATTACAACACTATTAACTAACCAAAAAACACCATAAATTCAAATTCTTTCAAAATTTGCAAAATAACGAATGGCAAATTCAATTCACCTTTTTCTTTTCAAGCTCCAAAACAAATTCTTAGTTTCATTTCATAGCTCCGTAATTATAACATGTTTTCCTTTACGTACTTGTATTGTGGCCGAAAAGAAAACATGTTACATAATGAAGAAGTCGGCAAACAAGGTAATCAATATACAAATTATTAATACTTAGCTTTGACGAAAAATATTGTCAAATGATTATTTAACCACATTAACTTAAACATTGTTGTCATTCCGAGTCTCTTTCTTTGATGCTAGTTCAATTGAAGTCGGCTTTTCGACATTCTTGTAGGTGCGAAGCATGAAGTTGCAAGCTACCACGGCCTCTCCCACCGTTAGATATATCCATTCTTGCCCGATCACATCTATTAACTTCGCTTTGTTCATCTTCTTTATCACTTCTCCTCCCGGATTTGCCAAAACCAACTACAAATAAAAAAACAAAGTCATAGTCAGTTATGTGTCACTCAGATTCGTATAATAGAAAATAAAACGTAACAAATACCTTTAGCCCTCTTCTTTCCATAACCTTTTTAACCTCTCCAAGCATCGTAATCCCGCTAGTGTCAATGTTTCCGACCGCTAGAACCATCAAATCGTCCATAATAGTTATTTTCAACCTTTCAAGGCTATTTTTCAAAAAATATGTACATAATTTGTGACTAAAAGTTGATTACTTACCACTCAAGGCAAGAATGACATATTGCAAGCTATTTTCTCCTGAAGACTTCAACCTATCTTCCTCTTCATCGACCCATCTCGAAATCCTGATAAATAACGAAATTTAAATATAAAAATCGTAAACAAAAACGTATTCTTGTGATTGCAAGTCGATGAATTGTATAAATATACCTTTCCCTCAAGTAACTTGAGTTAGCAAAGTAAATAGGTGCATCAATTTGAAGTATCAAGATTCCGGGAACGGTTTTCACATTTTGGTATTGATCCATGCTTCTATAAATCGTGGAATCGGGTATGTTACCTAGTGTGGATGTTCTTGGCCTCGAGACAAACAGGAGTACCCTAAGTAGCGACAATGCAACCTACATTTTTCCCATTTAAACTAAATTATAACATGGAAAATAAAAAAATGTATGAAGAAATTAATATAATATGAAAAACTATACCGCAATCACTAATCCAATCTCAACACTCGCAAAAACAACACCAAAGTACGCACTCATGCATACAACAAAGTCAAATTTGTCTAGACTCCATAGGTGAATCGCTTCTTCGTAGTTAATAAGACCAAGCATAGCCGAGATGATAACGGAAGACAGTACAACAAGGGGCGTGTAATGAAACAATGGCGTTAGGAATAGCAATGTGAACATCACCGCAATGGCCATTACAATGTTTGATACCGCAGTTTTACATCCGGCATTAAAGTTCACAGCCGAACGCGAGAATGGCCCTAAAAATAGAAGTTAAATTTAGAAAACGCATATTAGAGGCCAACACAGATTATTTATAGAAAAGGGTATAATGGTAATTTTACACACCGGTAGTAAGGTAGCAAGAAGTGCATGAACCAGCAATGTTCATCATGCCAATGGCAATCATCTCTTTGTTACCATCAATGTTGTAGTTCTTGAACATAGCAAAGCTTCTTCCAACCGCAATTCCTTCCTGTTGAAATTACATTATTACCCTTGTTACAAATATGCATTGATGACTTGTACCTTTTGTATTATTTTATGTAATTTGTACGGAATTTTGGTTTTTAGGATTTAGATCAAACAATAGTCTTGGGAATTGCATCCCCTTTGGGTTTTTGTGAAAATTTGGAAATAAATACAAGTGAAAAAAAACAAACTCAAGGTACAACTGATAAAGCATAAAGTACAAGTACTTACAGCTAGTGCAATGACACCCGTGACAATGCCAACTTTGATTGCTGAAGATAAATATTGTGATCCAAAAGACAAATCCTCTATTGTAATAGGATTTAAACCTTTCTTTAATTCTCCAATCTGAATTTCACATAAAGAAAATTGTTATACTTAGTAATTTCATTATAAATAAATAATAAATAATGGAAGTAATCAGATCTATTTTTGTATCCCATGTATCATAGATTTGTAGTGTATCGTGTAGTATAAGTTTTTATTTCATGTGATATACAGGCATAATACAGAAAGTAGGAGATCATCAAATCCAAAAACGATAACGACGTGTGTCAAACATGTTCGATGAAACTAACCACTTGAACACCATGTTTTTCGGCATGAGTAAGATAAACAAGAATGCTTCCTAATATAACTGATGTCAATGGAGCCATTGCAGATATCCAAAATAGCTTCGGGCGCTTTATGCTCTGTTCACATTAATTTTTGCATCAGTAATAGTAATAGTAATAGCAATAGTAACATTATATTCGGATCATGTCATATGATTATTTTTAAAGTTATGTTTAATGAATTGATGTGTGCAAGAAATAATAGATAGTTTTATTATTTTTATAAAGTGTTTGCTTTTTTTTAATCTCTTTTTTATGTTTTTAACCTTTAAATATTGATTAAAAGTTTTTTATATAAATAAAAGACATACTTACCACATATCTAGCGAACAAGAGATAGAACAGGAAGACAATACCCAAAACTGCACTCTCCCACTTCCACTGCAAATATATATTATAAATATTTTTATATTAATAATAAAAATATATGACAATACGTTAATGTTTAATTACTTTTTTTTATTAATAATGGAATAAAAATAATGATATTATTTCAAGAAAATTTTCAAGAACCTGATGGGTTTGAGAGAACACAGATCGCAAAACGGAGATAATATCTGTGGCATGAGTAAAGTGTTCGAGACCAAGTATTCCTTTCAATTGTTGTAAGCAAACCACCGTCGCAGCACCACCCATGAACCCAACGATGGTCGCGTGCGACAAGAAATCGACAATAAACCCGAGCCTGCATGGATTATAATATTTTCGTTAAGCCTCTTGTAAGCTTAATGACAATTTTTTTTTTATTAGTCCACTCTGGGAAAATACGTCCCAGAGTGGACTGACTCTCTACTGTATTGTATTTTTTTATTTTATTTTTATTAATAACTTGCGATTATTAAATGTTTTTTTAAGTTGTGCAAGTAAACCTCAACAATTTTTAAATGTGTTTTAAGTTGTGCTAGTTAACCTCAAGAATTATTAAATTTTTATAAGTTGTGCAAGTTAACCTCAACAATTATTAAATTTTTATAAGTTGTGCAAATTAACCTCAAGAATCCAAGGGAAGCTTGCAAAACTCCGGCAAAGAACGTCGCCGTGAAAGCCAAGTGAAGGTACAACTTGGGGTTTTCGTTCGCGTTCACCACCTTCCCTAACATGGAACCTATTAGCAGCGATGCCACAGCCACCGTCCCCACGGCTAGATCTTTTGAACTTCCCATCATTGCATACACTAGTGGTGGAATGAAGCTCGAATCTGCAAAAATTAAATACAAAATAAACTTTTAAGTTTTTTATTTTGTCCGCATCCAATTTACTCTTTTGTCACACTGACAAAACATTTTTGTAGAGTAAGGGGCTGTTTGGTAGCCTCTTAATGACCATTCAGATGCTACCTCTTAATGGTTTAAAACCTCTGAATGAATAAGAGGTAACCTCAAGTCTGAATGGTTAAGAGGTAACCTCTGAATGGTAAATCATCACATGTCACATTCTTCTACCTTCTCATTGGTAAAATTCTTAATGGTTCCATTAAGAGGTAGCCTCTTAATGACCATTCAGAGGCTACCAAACAGCCCCTAAGGGGTTTCGCTGGAAGCAACATCTTTACCCAGTGACATGGGAAAGGTTTGTCCTCACTCCCTATTAGATTTTACTACGTTTGTTTGCTTGTCTGTTTATTTACAACAACATAAGCTTAAAGAACTTACAAAGCCCGAGAATCGGGGGGAGGTTCGCTAGTTTAGCATAGCTAATCCCTTGTGGAATCGCCAAACTCGCAATGGTAATACCCGCGATTATATCAGATTTAAAGAAACTCAAGTTATAACTCGACGCCCATTCGAAAATGGGGAAGAGATATTGAACCCCGAGCACGAATTTACGTGACGGAGGCTGGTTTTTGAACTGCCGAAGCGGGTCATCGGGGAACAATGTTTCCTTGACCGTGTTCTTCAATGATTTTATGAACGGTTGCGGTGGCGGGATGGCGACTTTGTGCGGTTGTTGGTTGAATTTGGATTTCGGGTACTCGTATTCGGTACCCATTGGTGGTGTTGTGAAGTGCGGAATTTTTTCCGGTGGCGGAGACGACGGTGGAAGGTGGTTGGAGGCGGAGGATGGAGGATGGTATGTTGAAGAAGATGGATATGAAGAAGGTTTATATACTGGTTTTTGAGTGGGGGAGTGGAGCCACTTTTGTGACATTATTATTAAGAGTGTGACACGTTGTAAATATTAAGTGGAGGGTATATGTAGAATATTCAATCTTTTGCTACTAGCAAACTTAGAATCTTCAATCATGGTTCCTATATTTTATTTAGTAAAATATATACAAAGTTTGATAATTGAGTTTGTTAATAAACTTACACTGTATTCACATGAAATCTCAAGACATAACATAGTATATATGGCAGTTGTCTTTAAGACTAAAGGGTATGGGGGCCGGCTTAGGCCCGGCCTGGCCCGGCGCCGGTCCCCCACACCCCCCCCCCCCCCCCTCAGCCCGGATCGTCCCAACCGGCTCCCACACGACGATCTCGCCGTGCCTCCTTCTCTCACATATACCTATACATACATACATACATACATACATACATACATACATAAAGGGGCACCCCTTGGTCCATCCCCTTTAGGCCCATCCTCCATCACCATACCCTCCGGTCTAAGTGTTTTAATGGACACATGAAATCTCAATCGGAAACTTCGGAAAAATCAATAACGAGTGTGTATTTTATGTTGTGAAAGTGTATACTTGAAATGGGCGAATCAGACAGTTTCTAATGATACCGGTTCGTTGATGGATTAACTGGCTATGGTAATCAATTTTTCGTTCACTGTGGTGTCACTATGTTAGCGAGACCCTAGCCAGGGGCTTAGTTCCTTGGACCTTGCGAGGGGTGCTCCTCCTTGAACCCCGAGGTTCCTCTGTGTCGAAAATCATATTATTCTCGAATGAGTGTGTACTTCATGCCTTCCAACTCGTATTGATGTTTGGTTAGATTTCTCTTTAGTTTTAAGTAAGTCACAATGAATGAAAATGGTTTGATGATACTAATATCACTAACGATTGCCAATGCTATGTCGTCTAGAAAGGCGTTTCAGAGTTTGGTATTTATCGAGAGTTTAGCAACAACGAATGGAGGTCTACGAATATTGAAATTGTATCCCAAACTCAAACTTTGTTTCGTCATTTAAAAGCCATAGTTTTAAGGTAATGTAAGTCTTTCTATAATTTGGCATATACGACACCCTAGTAATAATTTGACATAGTAGTATAATGTTTATCTCTATTAACATGTTATGATTTTAAATACAGTACTTTTTAAGAAAAGTTGGGTTATATTTACGTGTAAAAATTGTTGTTAATAAAACACCCATGTAATGTCATTAATTATAGAACGACAATAACAATACAATAGTTAGAAAAATTAGAGAATGTAACACAAAAAGATCAGATTTTTTTTCTTCAAAATATTCTCGTTTCCTTTATAGATTAACCATTAATCTCGTTAATCTACGAAATTACCTCATCTTATGAATGTGCTATAAATATTAATTTAAATACTATCAATTGTTAAACTAAGTGGGTTAGGCTATCCGGGGCACCCTCGGTGACTCCCTTCGGGGACCAAAGTTGCCGAGCGGTGATGTGCTGCCAACCAAGAGGGGAGGGAAATCGGGGGGCCAAATCGGTGGGGAGTCACCGAAGAAAGGAAGGAGAGAGGGAGGAGAGAGGGAACTGATGGACCAATGAAAATTTTTTTTTTTTTTTTTTTTGAATAAGAAAACAAGTCATCTAATAGGGGAGTGCCGCCATCAAATTGGGGTGTTAGGGGAGTTTAAGAGGGGAGTTGACGTGGCACACGAGGATTGGTTATGCGTAAGAGAGAGGACTCCCCTCTTAGGGGAGTGCCCCGGATACCCTTAGCTTTATGGAACAAGAATTTTCAAAAAAAAGCTTTATGGAACAAGAAGGATGAATCTTCATGCTTACTGATAACGTGGTGAAAGATGATTGGCCAAAAGTTGGATTTGGCAGGTAATAGAAGGCCAGTGGCGGTTAGAGGATCCTAAAAGGAGAAGATTAAATCATGCCATAACTTTTTGAGTAAAGTTATATTAAAAATCTAATCATTATTAATTTACTATGCTAAATATGGAAGGTGCAAAAGTGTCCTAACTTCTATTGTTGGGTTAAAACAATTCATTTTTAACATTCTTTTAACGGCGAAAAATCTCACATGTAAACCTACTCTGGTAGGGGCTATGTCCAGGGTCGACTCCTCGACTACTGTGAGACCGTACCCCTGATGCGTGGGAACCGCACGGAATCTGTAAACCCTCGCCCCCGTCAGGTTCGAACCCGTGATTAAAGCCCAAATTCGTCCCTTAATGGATATATAATACATAGTTATAATAACAAGATCGTAATATCAACATAAAGATATACTTTAAATCAGTACAACATCAAATACAGTTTAAAGGACTTCTTGTTAAGGACTTAATATATTGTTACTAACTTGAAAAAAATAACTATGAGGCAAGATGTTTATGAAAAACCATGATTTGTTTTTAATCACTTTCATATGAAATTGTTCATACTTGGACCGTCTTTCTTTATGCATGAGTGAAGTTAGTTTTATCATTCACATCACATGTTAAATACATAAACTTGACCTACATGCCTTCCTTCAGGCGTTAATTACTTCGACAGATGCTTGTTTTCTTCATGCACACACGTTATTGCTAGCTACTTAGCGGAGGCAAGAGGCACGGGGAAGGGACATTTCTACACTACGAAGTCCATAATGCGAAGAATAGAACATTTTATATTAAGTGTTTTTTTGTTTAATTTTTATGTTAGAAATATAACATGTTCATAAAATACGAGTTTCTTTTAAGTAATTAATTAGTTAATGTTAGAAATAGCATGTTAATAAAATACGAGTTTTTTTAAGTAATTAATTACTTAAAGAGACACTAGTTTTTTTTTTAACGGCGAAACTTCTATAAAAAATATAGAAAAAGGGCCAGCAAGAAAACTGGAACCGCAGGTTACAGAATTACATCTCGGATATTGAAATTATATTACCTATCCCAACAAAACGTTTACATACTTTGATCTATTGGAAATCCATAAATACGAGTTCTGACCACCACAACATTTCCTCTTTTAGGCGCCTACAATGCTTAGATTTTTTTGAACACTTACACATGGATAATGAGATCGCTAAAGACATTGTGCATAAGTTTTAAATAATAGGAGAAAAAAAAAAAAAAAAAAGTTGAAGAGCACTAAGAGTGGATCACCTGCCTCCAAGTTGAGCCACGTGCATGCCTAAAACTGGATATGATTCACTACATCTCATGTTGGTCCATCCCATTAGTAATATATCGTCTGATCCGTCACTATCACTTATCAATAAAATTCGTTTGTCCATTTCTAAGATGATGATAACTCATTATTCTAAGGCTCAGCAGCCTTCGGTGCGTACTGGTTTCTTTTAAACCGGTACGACACATTAATGGTTTGGGGTAAAACCTTTTGCTCCCCGCCTTTAACTCATTAGTAATATTTTTTTTTCTTAGATGATGTTAACTCATTATTCTAAGGCTCCCCGTCTCTAACTCCATCCAAATTGTCTGTTTTTCCATTTTGTTCCCCGCATGGAGCAAAATGGAAAAACAATAGCAAATTATTGGAGGAAAATGGCTATTTTTAAAGGTTTTGGGCAAAACCGTTAAAATGACCAAACCACAGGGAGCAAAACAGAAGTTTACTCTAAACATTATATATGAAGAATACTATTGTTAAGGGAAAGAAATAAAAAAAAAATATGAATAAAAATGAGTGAAAATAAATTTAAACTTAAAATGTGTTATATAAAAATATGAACTTCGAAGGAGAGCGTATATGAAAACTTGAAGTTAAAAAAATAAAGGTAAAATGATTATTTATTAGATTTTTTTTAATAAATTTGGTATATTTAATATTTTAACTATTTTGTAAGGGCATATATGATGTTTTCAGTTTTGGTTAAGGGGGTGTTTGGCTAAGCTTATGAAACTTCTTATTGACTTTTTGAAAAAGTCATTTTTCCCCTCACATACATCCTCATTGCCAAACATATTTTTGGAGCTTAGGGTGAAGGGAGTGGTTAAACAGGTGAAAGTGGCAAACTTTAAAATGGACCAATCAGAGAGTGCCACGTCAGAGAGGAGAAAAAGTTTAAACTTTGCTGAAAAGTGTTGGCAATGGTTAAACACTTTGGAATTGGTAAACTATTTTTTTTTATTTTTTATTTTTTTAAGACATGCCCGCTGCAAGTTTCTGTCTTCCGGAAGTCTACCGGAAATTTTCGTTTCCAGCCGCCGGAAAATCACGATCACCTCCACTACCACCGGTTCCAGCTCCATCACGATCACCTCCACCACCACCGGTTCCAGCTCCATCACGATCACCTCCACCACCACCGGTTCCAGCCGCCGGAAAAAATGGTGGAAGTGGGTTTGCCGGTGCTTGGTCGGCTTCGCTGAAGGTGATGACGGTGTTTGGTCGGCTTCTTCCTCGGAGACATTTGTTTTAAAAGGCTATATAGCCGTTGAGAAGTCCAAGGGTCACAAACATCACATTTGCCGCTTCGGTGAACCTTTGCCGGTTGATATCAAAACCGATCGGTAAACACCCCTTGGCGGCGGTGTTACCGCTGGGCAAACAGGTTTGCCGACCCACTTTGCCGCCCACTCCCTTCACCCTTATGACTTTACAAAAACCCAATAAGTCAATAAGTTGTTTAAAAAAGCTTAGCCAAACATGCCCTAAGTATATATGAAAATTTTCAAGTTTATAAGAATATATATGAAATTACTCCTAAAAAAATCACAAAGATAAGTAGTACCTAAACTTTAGCTTATTCACATAACTGGAACATGTGCGAATTTAATATATAATCAAGAAAATTTGAGGCCTTAAACTTTAGCTTATTTTTTTTTACAGTCGAGCCACGCTGCCCCTGATGCCGACCAGATTAACATGTGAACAGTTGGAGTCACTGCTTCACCCGTCAGTCACACCAATAAGTTTTGAAAACTATGGTTCCAAATATTTTGTTGTAATTTTCAAACGCATACGATGAAATACTAAAACTAAATTTGGAATAAAGTTGATATCGAGTGACTTGTTGTAATTGCAAGTTAAAAATGATTATGTGTGAATTAGTTAAATAGATTATGGTGTGAACATTCATTAAGATTGCGTATTGAAGTATCAATGGGACCAATGCTCATGTTGGTAAGTGATGTCGACTTATCACTCATGTGCTTTACTAGTCCAGGTTTCATCGGAAACAAGTCAAAACTGAATTCTTAAGATGAACATATAAAAAATGGTCACGATTAACATGTCATATTATAAATTCTTTTTCAATTCTTGATAGTTAGCTCTTTTGATAAGACAATAAACTTTTCAAAGGAAGATCACGACGTTTTATGTTATTTTTTCCCTTTTGTTCCACGACTTTAATACGTGCATTTATCAATAATAACTATGATTAGTCGAATAGTCAAACTTGGATCAACATATACGCGTTATAGATAGACATTTTGGCAACACAAAACCTTATAATTCATATAACTAGATTTGAACCCCGTGTATTACACGGGCTACATAAATGTAATTTTATATAATAAATAATAAAAAAAGATATATCTTTAAAAAAAACTCGTGTATCGCACGTGTTGAATAAAATATAATGTCATATGTTAACACTTACGGTCGTCAAGATTTATCTTTTAAAAATGAACTTTGGTGTACTATTCACTTATTATAACATTTCAGTTTCAAATGGGAACTTTTGATTCTTAGTTTACCATAATTTCAATCACCGAACTCCAAAGTATATTGTGGACTCGGGTTACTCTCGGAGTACTCTATTTGGCCCAGTCGGTGCCCCGAGAGTATTCATGATTGATTCTGTTGGTCGTTCAAAAAAAAAAAAAACTCGGGATGTAACTTTATAATTATATAAAAAAACAAACGTTTATTCTCACCTAAATATTTGTTTAAAATTATTTATAGAAAAACAAATATTTATTTTTATGTAATTTTGTTTAAAATTATTTTTTTATTATTATTTAATATAAGAGATAAATAGAAAAATAAGATGAAAATACCAGAAAGTAACACAGAAAAAATTTTCATTGTATGGGAAGCTTTATTTATTTCATTCGATCACTTGAGATTTTTTTTAATTTTTACTTTTTATATGTTAAGTTAATTAATCATTTGTCTACATAATTATTTCAATTTGAATATCTTATTTTCAAACTTATCTTATTTTCAAACTTGTGATCACATATCGGTTCAATGGTATTCTCAAATAGTAAAATATTTTTATTTATTTATTATTTGTATAGATATAAATAATAATTATCTATAATTAGGTAGAAGAGATTAAATTAAATAATATTTCGTAGGAGATTATCTATAACTAATTAGAAAATATTAAACTAAAAAAATGATAATTATCCATAGAGTATATGGCCTAATATGATGACAAGTGTCCCAAACATGGTTTCTTTTATTATATAGTATAGATTAATCAGTGACAGATTTAGAAGAAAAGTTGAGGGATAGCGTTAGCTAATTTATTTTTTTGTTCAAAAGTAGCTAATGCATAAAACAAATATAAGAAAAATATTTCACTAAAAATGTACTTCGCTAAGAAAGTTAAAAGGTAACACGTAGAAGTGCAAATGAGCCGAGCAGTTCGCGAACTACTCGAGAAAAAGCTCGAAACGAGTCGAGCCTTATCAGAACCGAGCCGAGCTTGAGCCTTAAAAAAAGCTCGTTTATTTATCGAGCCTGAGCTCGAGCCTGACATGTGAAGCTTGTCAGGCTCATTGAGCCTTATTTAAACGAGCCAAGCTAAGCCGAGCTTATTTAAACTTGTTTACGAGACGACCCTGAACATAAAAATAAGCTTATTTAGTAAACGAGTCCGAACTTCACTTATCGAATTCACGAGCCTAAAAAGCCGGTCAATTATTTTTATTATTTTTGTTTAATATATCTTTCTATACTAATAAATGATTTTTTTTGTCACGTGTCAATTTTTGGTGTCTCCTAATTTTATTTTATAATTTCTTTTTCCTATTAAAGAATAGTTTAATTAAATATAATTTAGATAAGGATAATAAATTTTCTATCAAACTTTAAATTAATAATCTCCTTATCTTATTTTTCAATTTTATTTTTCCTAACTAAATTTAATTTAGATAAGGATAATAACTTTTTTTTATCAAAATTTAATTTAATAATAATATTTAATTTGTATTTTCTTCTTTTTTGTAGGAGACAAAAGAGATTTTCCTTTTTTTTTCTTTGTAGAATCAGACAAATATATAAATTTTTATTTTCCTTTAAATTAGATTTAGTTAAATTATTTTTTTAATACTATTTTTAGTTAATATTTAATAGGATACATAAATAAGAAAATTATATTAAATCACAAACTTCATGATATCTCTTATTTATTTTATTTTTTTGCTTATTAATATGCATTTAATATTTCATTGGTTCTATCACATGTAATACACATGTTTCTAATCTAATAATAAATAAAAAAACAAATTAAAATTTTTAATAAGTAAATAGTACACAGAATTTATCATTTAAA
The DNA here is from genome assembly GCA_030545235.1 of Helianthus tuberosus. NCBI lineage: Eukaryota > Viridiplantae > Streptophyta > Magnoliopsida > Asterales > Asteraceae > Helianthus > Helianthus tuberosus. The sequence continues at coordinate 13,320,854 of CM060435.1, forward strand.
TACATATATTGGCGACCGTATAAGTTAATCGATTACATTATATTTATTTAATTGGTGCAATATACGGGGTATTTTAAAAATATAACTATATGCTTATTATATAATTAAATTTATGCAACCCATGTATAACACGGGGTTATAACCTAGTTAATTAATAGATAATAAACGAGCCAAGCCCGAGTCGAGATCGAGCTTGAGAAAATGCCAACGAGCCGAGTCGAGCTCGAGCCTGGTCAAGCTTGGGCTCAGCTCTTGCAACCCTAGTAACACAGGCAACCCCTCAACCTATGCTAGATCCGCCCTGTAATTGGTCTATTGATGTTTGTAAGTAAATTATTGGCCATAAAGAAAGATTAGCAAAGACATCTCTATATATCTAGACGATTACAAGAATATAGGAGGATAAATACAAGCAATAATAATTTACAAAAAAATATGGAATATGAAGGTGATGAGTTTAAAGAATATCAATGTTTGATCGATACTATAAAGAAATATTATGACCAAATGACCAATGTGTGTTTTTATGTTATGTTTGATCGATCTTATAGGAAAAATATTAAGAAAGATATTTAAGGATAGCTAGTAGATGAAGGTGACAAGTCAAAACACAATCAAATATAACTAACGAGTACCATAATGCATTCATATATGATCTCATCGTATTGGTAACAACTCATCCTCTTAAGAGAGGCAATCCCACCCGTAAAGAAGTATACACATGTGAAGAAATATCCAAATAAATCTACGAGTAATATCATCTTTATCCATAAAAAAATTCATGCTCTATGTACATGCTTAAAATCTTATACAATAATCCAACCACCATGAATTTTAAGGATATCACATTCTGCATTAATCAACCTTGGCTGAAATGGAAAACTAATAGTATATTTAAACTAAAATTAAGTGATAAATTTATTTTAAACCTTTTCAGAGTGAAAATCAAATTAGAGTATGTAATTTGAATTGAAATATAGTTCATAACTTATTATTTAATACAATCTTAAAAGGTAAAAACAAAAGAAAAATAATAATAATTAGCTAATTGCATAACAAGCCGTGGCGGACCCATTAGTTTTTTTTTATTGGGGTCAGTAGTTTGTTGGAGACGGGTTGTCTATAGCGATGTATTAAATCCTTTTTTATTCCAAATCGTTTGGCTTACATGATAAAAAGATAAAACCAAATTAAATAAAAAAATGTATATAAGAGTACGTCAATCTTCAATGGAAATGCATAAAATAAATACAAATGAAGTTTGTTTAGTAAATATATTCCGGAGTTTTAGATGAAGGAACAAGAGAAAACCCTTTTTTTCTTGGTTCCGGAGCCGGAGTATATAAATATTGGGGGTTTGGACGAGCGGATCCAAAAAACGACCTCAATACGACTTGTACCCAGATAAACGGTATGACTCGTATTGGACCTAGCGCGTAAAAACCCTAGATTTCGATTATAAAAGCAACAATGAAGGCCATAAACCATGGGGGACTAAAGGCTAAGAGGTGATCGTGGACAATTTTGGGTTGATCAAAAGATTCAAATCATTATTCCAAACCCGAAATCAAACCTAAACATGAAGATTTAAGATCAATCACCAAAGATGCAAGGCTAAATCAACTATGATCATCTTTGGGACTGGGGTTTATATTGGTAATTGTGTTCGTCTTGTTCTTACCTGCTTTTGGGTTACCTTATATTTTCCAAGTCACTTATCATTTATACTCCATCACCCAGTGGCGAATACATATCCGTATGAATATAGTAGTTAGTGAACAAATCCATTTCCCTTTTACTTAGCCTTAGAATCCACTCTATTAATTGCTACATACATATCCGTATGAATATAGTAGTTAGCGACTGATAGAACTCATAAAAAGAAGGGTAAATTGCATTTTACGTCATTTAAGTTTCAGCAAAGTTTCAGACGTTGTTTTTAACTAACGAAATTACAACAAATATCCTTTATGTTTTAATTTCTTTACAACAAATGGCCTTTATGTTTTAATTTCTTACATCGGATGTCTTTTATTTTTTCATCTTTTTAGGGAGAAATGACACAATCTGTAAATAAATTAGAACATAAAGAACATCCGTTGTAATTTCATTAGTTAAAGGATAACGTACGCCTGAAATTTTGCTAAAATAATGGATGTAAAATGCAATTTACGCTAAAAAGAATTTATTAAACTAGATTGAATTCGTGTATGTTTTGACTAAGTGTTACTTGCACTCCTTTCTTTCAATCATGATTCATTTTTAATACGATAAATACAAAATCCTGATAATAATTATGCTTTATAATTAAAGTAATAAGACAGGACTTCCATTAAAGCAAACTATAGGTCGAGAAAATTAACTAATGTTTTGAAAACTGTATCATGCCGGTTGATCAGACTAGTTACACAAAGTGGACTTTTAAGTGTTATTAAACTTAAAAAGATAAACTGCATTCATATTTAATATCATAGTGTATCATACAAAATATATCAATATACACAAGTGATTTATTGATCCCAATACTGTTTTATAAATTTGAACGTAAAACCATAGGGACACAAGTGATTTATTGATCCCAATACTATTTTATAAATTTGAACGTAAAACCATAGGGACCGGGTGATTTATCATTGTCACACAGAGTCCCAGACCGCTTCTTTAATCTCCTCCTCATTAAATTTTGCTATCAACAACTCCGAGTCAGATTGTGATCGTTTTTTAAAATCCATCACTAACAAGCTTTGGCCTTAAACCCATCGTTTCGTAATACTTGGATTGAAAGTGGATACTCTACATGCAAGCAACTCATGATTTACCACTTTGACCAAACTTATTGAGACTTTAAACGAGAAGATTGTGAATTATTCTTTTCTTAAGGTTATGCGTTGTGGTTTAACATAACGTCTCGTCTCGTAGATAATGAATTTTAACCAGCTAATCCATCTTTTAACTATCATGTTTGTAGTTTAACAAATACTTAAAAGAAAACGAAAAAAACGGTGATTGGTGCCTTGGGGTGGGCCCCACCCCTTTCTCCCTCTCACGCCCTTGAACTTCACAGGCCCCCTCGGGTGCCCCCCCCCCCCCCCCTTTAACACCCTGAGGCGGTGTTTTATATCATTAATGGGTGACGTTTTGTGGGCGTTAGCCTACAACGTCTAACCTAATCATTAAATCAGATAATTAAGAGTGAACGGCTTTTATTCGGATAAATGGATAATTACCAAAATAAGTAAGTAGATCCCAAAAGTCAACAAAATAGACATTGATTTTTACATTTTTTTTTTTCAAATAGGTAATCTGAAACAACCAACCAGAGGAGGGAAAACAAGTAGAGACAACTCCTCCACAGTCCACGCTCCAATAATCTGGCTCCTTCATAGCCGAGTTGAAATTAATGTAAAAGTCAATGGTAATATTCTAGCTCCTCTATAGCCCGCACTCTAATTGTTTGGCACAACCCACATTAAGGGGCTGTTTGGTAGCCTCTGAATGGTCATTAAGAGACTGCCTCTTAATGGAACCATTAAGAATTTTACCAATGAGAAGGTAGAAGAATGTGACATGTGATGATTTACTATTTAGAGGTTACCTTTTAACCATTCAGACTTGAGGTTACCTCTTATTCATTCAGAGATTTTGAACCATTAAGATGTAGTATCTGAATGATCATTAAGAGGCTACCAAACAGCCCCTAAGATAATCTGGATGGTCCCTAGCCGACGCCTCAATAATGTGGCTCCTTCGTACTTGACACATGTAAAAGTAAATTCCTAGAATGAAAAAGTTAATGTGCATTTTGTTAATTTTTAGGGTGTTTGAATGTTTGATGATTTTCCTTTGTACATCCTAAAATAGAATTTGAAATTGTTTTTATTTTGAACATCTAAAATTTAATATAAACGTGTCTTAAAACTAAACACTTTATGTTTCCGCATGCATGCAACTCATGATTTACCACTTTGAAAAATTTTGATTCCATTGAAGTTTGAACGGATTAAAAAGAAAAAAAAAGACACTTCTAATAATATCGTCTAACGGAACGGTTTTATATGAGCTATTTAAAGTATTATTTTTATGTTAACATGAGATAATGGTACGTATTTTTTTATATTTTCCTTATTAATCATGTTAAACTTCTATGTACATCATACATATCTCTTGGTCACTATTTATTGTATTTCACACATGTAACCATGGTGTAACCCAGTGGCAGATCTAGCCTAGGAATTCAGAGGTACTAAAATAAAAACGGTGCCATCATCGATAATAAAAAAATACGATAATAAATAAAGGTAAACAAATACCTAACAGAGTTGTCATCTTCATGTTTTCATAGCTTGAAATCATTCCATTACATCATCGTCTTTTACTCTATCAAAAGTTTCTTTTTTGACCGCACAAACAATTGCGTTGTTCAAATATCCCGGGCCCATTCGATTGCGTAAATCCGTCTTGACAAGCTTCAATTTAGACCATGGGGTACGGGGCGGGGGTTTGGGCGTGGGTTGGGGGAAAACGCCCAAGCCACCACCCCAGGTGGGCTTGGGTTTGGGCGTGGCCCTTGGGGCTTGGGTTTCAAGCCGGGCGTGGGGCGGTCTGGCCAAGCTGACATGGCGGGCTCTCACTGGACAAACTAAAGTAACCGTTGGGCTAGCCGTTGGCCAACGGCTATCTTAAAAAAAAAAAAATTTCCACTATAAAACTCACATTTTCTTCCATTTTTTATCACATTCAACCACATCTTCTATAATCATCTTCAATTCTCCTTCTACAAAACGAAAAAATGCATCCTCATAACCGTCCTTTTGACTCGAACAACCCGTATGCATTCCAAGAAAATAATCCTAGCCCACCACCCATTCGTCCAATGCCTCGTCCATTTTTGATACACTCTTCTATGCCCCAAGAAGCGAGTTATGCATCGTATCTTGGGAATTGTTTGTTTACTAACTTCCCACACACCGATGATGGGATACCTACCCCGTTTACACAAACGCCCATCAACCTTTCACCAAACTCCATCGACCTTTCACAAAACGAAACCGTCCCCGAAACTCAACCACCCAACGATGGTCCTTCCGCATCGAAACCCATCAAAAAGAGAAGCCATAAGAAAAAAACCGAGGGGGATAAAGCACTTGAAACCGCTAAGCGAAAACAACTAAAATGGACCGTTCCTGAAGAACTTGCATTGGCGAGGGGTTGGTTTCAACAATCTCAACATGCAACTTTAGGTATTCTTAAACTTTGTTTATATTAATGGTTTTTTTATATAACTTTGTAATATATTAAATTTTGTTTTTATAAAAATAGGAAATTCTCAACATCGAACCCATTTGTGGCAAGGGGTTAGTAGAGTATTCCATAAAGAATTGGGAAGAGAGGTTTATCGTGAAAACGATAGCTTATCCTCGAAGTGGACCGAGATAAGCGGCCAACTTACAAAATATAGTGGTTTCTTAAATAAAGCAAAACAAACCCCAAAAAGTGGTGAAACCGAAGCCGACATTGTGATGAATGCATTGGTTCAATTCAAGACAAATGTGGGGACCGACTTCCGTTTCATGCATTGTTGGGAGATTTGTAAGTTCCATCCAAAGTGGTCGAATATCCCAGTGGTAGCGAAAGTAACACGTCTTCCAAAAGGTCAAGGGCCTCGTCCCAAACCCAATCTGATGCACGAGATCAAGAGTTTGAGGACCTTTTGGATGATTCGCCAAGCCCAAACCGGCCTGAGTATGGAAGAGATGCCGCAAAAAGGCGTGCTCAAAAATCAAGATCTGGTACGGCATCGCCTTCAGCTGGGAGTTCGGGCTTGCGTAGGGGAATATACAGCGACCAGTTGGATGACATTTCATCCAAGTTAGATACATTCAACGTCTTCCAACAACAAAGGGCCGAACAACGAAAGAGCAAAGAAACTAGAGATGCCGCTAGAGATGCCCTGAGACAAAGACGTGATGATTTGAAATTGCTATCCTAGCCGATTGATCACCTACAGGGTGACGAGTTACAAATAGTGTTGGAGATGAGAGAAGAGATAAAAAACAAATATAAACATTAGGAATTTTTTTATGTAATTTTCTTTAATTAAAAATATTAAAAAAAAATTATATTTGTTGTTTAACCCCAGCCCACCGGGTCAGCCCAGCGAAGCCCACCAAACCCACGCCCCAAACCCCCGCCCCACCATACCCTGTTTAAATGTGGGTCGCCCCATGTCTGCCCCCCCCCCCCCCAAGCCACGTGTCAACAAATGCCCCAACCCAAGCCCCACCATACCCCACGGTCTTACAAAAAAACATCTTTCAACGGTTGCGGTTTGCAACCGGTAGAACCAAAGCTAGCTTTACTACCCGATAAACAAAGGACAAGAACTACGTTTGCGGTTAATTACTATACAAGTTTTATCATTTGGGCTTTAGTTATTATACAAGTTTTATCATTTGGGCTTAATTATTATATAAGTTTGGGGTTGTAAAAAGTTAGGGCTTATAAAAATTTGGGATTTTATTAATGTCAAGTATCCTTTTTTTTTTTTTGTGTCGGGAGTATTCTCATATTTTTTCAGAGGTATCCTTTATATAAAAACAAAATAAAAAAATAAAAATTTACACTACGAAGACGGGGTTGAGCCGTAGCCCATGCTACCCCTACCATCACATTACCTCCGCCCCTCGTGTAAGTGTGTAACCCTTTTACGAGATGAGTTGTGTATGACTTATGAGTCATGGTTTAGTGGACACTTAATATGAGTCATGGTTTAGTGTACACTTAATTTTAATAGACATCAAAAGGTTTTAGTTTTGCTGAATCATAGAAAATGCTGAATCTATATATATGCATAAGCCTAGAGGGTATGGTGATGGTCCTCCAAGGGAGGATGATCCGCCACGTAGGCGCCACGTCATAGTCCTCCCATGGATGGTCACTAGAGGGTATGGGGGGATGATCCTACCCCGCCACTTTTTTTATTTTTATTTTTTTAATTTTTATGCCCTATGTACAAGTATTGAAGCCTAATGTACAAGTCACTAACACAAACAAAGGGGGCCCACCATTGGAGGATCGTCGTGAACGTCTGTTCTTCGACGTTGAAGACGGGGACGGGATGAAGAGAGGGGGGGGGGGATGGGGTGACTCCGGCGCCGAACCAAGACAGGCATGGGGACGTCCCCATACCCTGCAGCCTAAGAAGCAATGGACCTTTTGATGTCTATTAATATTAAATTTGGAATTTATTCTTTTTATCTATACTTAATGATAAGCATGAGTATATGTGTGACGTTACAAGGTGTTGTATCGCGATTGCTAAGACAATCCTGGGTCGGTCTGTACGACCTTAAACTAGGGCGACCTAAAATTTGATTAAGGATTCACCGATCAACAATTATTGGAAAGATCTAAACGTTGAATAAAGATGTAATTGGTTAACGTAACCTACCAATCGACTTGATCTTTCATAAGGAGCAATCAGTCACTTGTAAGAGGTTAAGAGTGCTGCGGATTTTAGTTTTTAAGTAATTAATAAATTTGCAATTTTTTTTTTTTTTTTTTTTTTTTTTTTGCAATTAAAAACAAAATGTAATTAATCGCAAAAGGTTTAAATACCGAAAATTAAATCAATAACTAAGAATTAAATTTATTAACAACGGACCAACAACTCTTTGATCTTGATTTATAGCTATGATATTATAATAAACCTAATACGTTATTCGGGCCGATTAAACCAAGATGGAGATGACCGTTGCCCCCCCCCCCCCCCCCCCCAAAAAAAATTGCAACCAAAACCACCACCAGATCAATGATATATCAATGAAGTAATAACACAATTTCTAATGTCTTAATTTGTTAGGAATCTGTAGTCAACAGTAAACAGTTTGCGATTATTAGTCAATCGGAGCTAGCGGGAGAGTACAGGGACCGGAACGTCACTGGAGGAAGGACATTGGTGGTCGAAGTGAAAAATTAGTTATCGCATGCAAAGCATACAAAGCGTGCTGTATTTCTTGTGATTTGGCAATTCGTTGGTAAGTGGTGAGGAATGTTGATATGACATTGACGTGAAGGAAAAAAATACACAATGAATGTAAGCATCTGCAATTTATTGACTAAAGATCAAATATAAATAGAGTTATCGTACAAATGACATGGAAAAACTAAAAAAAACATGGTGACATTTTCGTAATTATTTTATTCGTAGAGTAATTATGATACACTTGTAGAGTAATTTGAATTTTATGTTGTTTGATACATTTGTAGAGTAATTTTGAATTTTATGTTGTTTGATGAACTTGTAGAGTAAATGTGTTTGTTATTATTTATTTTTTATGAGCTGACAGAATAATTATAATACACTTGTAGAGTAATTTTGAATTGCATGTTGTTTGATGAACTTGTAGAGTAATTTTGTATGTTATGTTATTTTGATGAACTAGTAGAGTAATTGTGATGCATTGTAGAGTAATTTTGAATTACTAGTTGTTCAGTGCACTTATAGAGTAATTTTGAATAATTAGTTGTTTGATGCACTGGTAGAGTAATTTTGAATGATATTCTGTAGTAGTGTATTAATGATAAATTGGTAGAGTAATTATGATGCACTTGAAAAATAATTTTGAATTGTATATTGTTTGATGAAATTGTAGAGTAATTGTGTATGTTATTGTTGAACTAGTGGAGTAATTATGATACACTTGTAGAGTAATTTTGATAATTACTCTACGAATAGAATAATTACAAAAATATCACCGTATTTTTTTTAATTTTCCACCCTATTCGTACGTTTTGTACGATAAGCTTATTTGTATTGGATCTTCACTCGCAATTTATTAGTAGCTCGTCACAAAATTCAGTTTAGCTATATTTAATGTAACTGTTTTCACTTGATTCAGGGTCATTCCAACCTTTTTAGAGGCCTGTGGCGAAATGAAATTTTGGAGCCCTTTTTCCTTCTTTGATCGTTATAAATGATACTCTTTTATCCGTGTTTAAACCAAGCAAAAATCTAACATAAGTATAACAGAGAGTGGTTGGCTTGTGTAAGGAATCAAACAAACATGTGTTTCCATTAATATTAATAGTTACTATATTAATTTTCCTGGGGGCCCTATTTTTCTGAGCCCTAAGCTCAAGTCTGAGTTACTTGTAGGTTCAGTTGATCAAAATCTTTTGGCCTGGGTGAGATTTACATTCAACAATCGGGTGAACATGTCATTGCCACGATAAATAAGTTAAAAACACGTTTGATTGTTATATTGTATAGTGCCGTAATGATTTAATGGTCTGGAGTTTGGTGTATATTGTATAGTGCACATCCTTTAGATATAAATTTATTCTCTTGTATGTTAATTACATGACTTACCATAATTATAAAACCGGTTAGGATGCCTCTATGGTTGCCATCGGCGCATTTTACGACCTTCTTTCCTTTTTTTCCCTCGTAATATAATCCCGTTCTTATACGTTCAAAAGTCCATCGTACACGTGCAAAAACATAAATGAAATACTAGGGCTGATAATTTCAGACACAAACACGAAAACACGACACGATCTTAACAAGTTCATGTTTGACCCTTAACAGGTTTCATGTCTTAAACAGGTCGACACGATAAGACCTATTAGTTTTCGTGTCGTGTTTGTATTTACATATTTCGTGTCCGTGTCTTAACAGGTTATGTTCATGCCTTAACAGGTCGTGTCTGATACGGTATACCAGGCCTAGACTCTGCACACCACCCCTCCAGGGCGAGTTCGTGTCTTAACAGGCCATGCTCGTGTCTTAACAAGTGGTATGATACGCTTGTAAATTAATTCGTGTCTTGACAGGTCGGGTTCGTGTAACCTGATTATTATCAGGTTCGTGTTCGTGTTTGGAAAAACTGACACGATAAGATTTTGTGTCGTGTTCTTGTTTACCTATTTCATGTTCATGTCTTATCGTGATTATGTCTTAACAGGTCGTATTTGACACAAACGATAACTACAAAATAGAGATATTTGTATGAACAAGATCTTGCTTGCATCATCTTTTAGCACATGGCTACATGAACTTCCCATCAACTGATGACCTCATCAAACCGAAGTGGGAATGTGGATTAATTTAAACCATTGTTTCTAATTAAGTGGGAAACTTTTCTAAAGGCTAAATAATTGCAACAAAATTGGGAAGAAACTACCCTAGGTATTACCTTCTTTTTTTGGATAATCTAATCATGATTCATCCAAATAATTGTGGCTTTATACTGTTTATTAATGGATTCAGATAACAAGTCAAATATGGATTTTCAAAGGTAGAAGAGGCAATTAAAATATCTACGGATTTTCAAAGATAGAAGAGGCAATTAAAGTATCTATTTTAAGGTCGGTGTCTTAATTTTTACTATACATCGTAATATAGCATATCATAAAACATTAAATTATGCAATTAAAATACTTAAGAAACATAAAAGTTAAGAAATATGAAACTTAAATCCTAAAATTTAGTGATTTAGAGTTGTTCTTTTTGTTCTCGTAATAATTAGTGTTCTGATCGTTATCCTATTTCCTATATATATATATATATATATATATATAGAGAGAGAGAGAGAGAGAGACTTTTTTTGTTGAGAGGCGGAGATTTTATGTACCAGTAGATAAAAAGCTAAAAACTAATAAGATGACCGGTGACGTTTCTGAGAGTTTATGTAACTTATACGAGCTCGAATAAAGCCTATATGTAGATCGTATCTCTTATTTCAACACAACCACTTCTAAACCATAAAAATTGATTTGTAAATGAGCCTATATTGGAATTGGTATAAGTATACTATTTAAAAAAATTAACATATATTTAGATCGTATCTCTTATTTCAACACAATCACTTCTGAGCCATAAAAAGCACGTGCCACTCGAGATCACGAGCCCTGTGCGGTGGTCTTCTCTGCACACCATAAAGCCGCCCATGAAGATGACATGTCGAATGGTCACATTGATCCATGGACTAAGATTGTGAATGATGTCTCATGTAGTAGTAGATAAAAAGTTAAAATGTAATAACTTTTAAAAATTAATAAGATTGTTATTAAAATTACATTACATGAATAATAGATGACATGTCGATGGTCACATTGATGTGTGGACTAAAATGTAATATCTTTTAAAAACAATAAGATCGATTATTAATGTTATTAGAAATTCCATGAATCTAAATCAAATATCTTCAAACCCACATATCCATCGTCCATCCCACAATGTCAATATAACTCTTAACTACCATTGTTGGCTCCACCATCAACTTCTCCAAAATCATGGTGGTTGTTGACCTCATCTTGAATCATTTTCTTGAAGACCTTCGTTTGTCCACATATCATTTTCCCAATATCTTATCACTAGTTGAGAAATCGTTATAAGACGCGGTTATAACTATAATCTACTTGAACAATGACTCAAAATCTCCATATTTCTAATGGATTATATGATGTTAAAGGAGTAACTTTAGAAACCTTAAATTTTGGAAGAGGAAACGAGAAAACGAAGGTTTCATCTGCTATCGTTGAGTGATCATACGACAAATGAGAAGGTGTCACGATAATTGAAGTGATTATATATTCGATTTATATTTATATATGGGCACACGATACTAGAGGCGCCAATATAAGTGAGTTATGTTCGTTGATCAAAGCAGATTATGGTGTATTTATCCTAGAAAATGTATGAATTGTTTTTTTTTTAAAAAGTGAAAATTACTGGAATAGCCAAGCTGATTTTCAAAGTTAACGGAATTGGTATGCTTATTCAGCCTTGGCAAAAATAGACAAAGAGAAAAAGTGCCAATCAGATGACGCCAAACAGGATCCGTGGGCTAAGATGGCTAGGCGTAGCCTACACGCAAACTCATGGTGAAGTTACAATGGGGTTAAAAAACCAATAAAAAAATGTAAAGCGTAGGCTAAATCGTTGATGGATCAAAAAACGTAGGCTAAATAGTTGGCGGATGAAAAAACGTACGTAGGCTAAATAGACGGCGGATGAAAAAAAGTAGGCTAAATCTTATCCGTCGACTATCTAGCATACGCTTTTGTTTATTCCGTTAACGTAAAAGCGAGTCAAATCAAATATATCTTATTCATCATTTACAAAGAAAAAAATGAATACGCCTGTGAATTTCATCAGCATACGCCTGTGAATTTCCTTACATACCCCATGGAAGGGAGATCTACATTGAGACCAGTGGACCTGCTCGTCTTTGGCTGGGCGGGAGGGAAACATGCTTGTGTAGATCTCACAGGAGTCTCTCCCTTAGCTGGGTTAAGGGAAAATGGGTTTGTAGCAGGACAAGCGGTAAAGAAAGCAGAATCTAAAAAGGTGGACAAACACGCTAAAGCATGTGCTGATAACCAACATGCATTTGTCCCCTTCGCCTTCGACACCTTTGGATCCCTGGCTCCAGAAGCTATCCGTTTGCTGACTAGGTCCAACAGGTTGTCCACAGCAGTGGCTCATCAACAGGGGGGCAGGGGTTTGTTTTTAATAGGCTAGGGTTTGCTATCCAGAAAGGGGTAGCGGCGCAGCTTGTTGCTCGCTTACATGCGATATTGATGTAAAGTGCATTTTGTCGAAAAAAAAAATAAAATAAATAAATAACACTTAAACAATTATGTAATTTTGGTATACTAAGGTGAAGGTCTGGTACATAACCAAAGCAAAACAATAGTTTTGCTATACAAAGGATTAAAAAAAATAACAATTTTGCTACATAAAGGCCTTTCCAATATTTCGAGCCCTCCATTAATTAATATACGTGACTATATTGTAGCCACATTTTTGTAATTGATCACCTTGCAGAGAAAGTATATGAATAGTAACATGTATAATAATCAGGGCCGGCTCAATGGGGAGTGAAATAAAGCAAGAGCTTTAGGCCTCCATTTTCCTAGGGCCTCAAATTCTAAGAGAATATATTATATGTTGGTAATTTTGGCTTTGAGATTGTTAACATTGAGGTTTATGATCAATAATTATGCGTATACAAAGATGATATATGAATAATAGGATCCACAGCAATTTTTTTCGTTTAAAAAAGGGCCCCAATTTTGCTATCCGCTTTAGGCTTAGAAAAATTTAGAAAATTTTGAGCCGGCCCTGATAATAATTGATATATGTGTGTGTTATCTTCAATGCTTTGATTGTTTGTGTTTAGGTTTGTTTACTTCCATATTTACGGTTGGTCAAGAGCATCAGGTGGATCACTTGTTTTAGACAGATCTTATTCAGTCCACTATTGCACTATTTAGAAAGGAGTTAACTGTTGTCAAATTTTCCATTTATTACTTTTGTTACAATAGATTGTTTTGTAGGTTTAATGTGTTATCTAAAAAAGTTATATAATTTTGAATGTTACAATGCATTCAAAAACAATGTATGTCCATACGTATGTATACTTACGTAAGAAAGCATGTTATGATACTTGCCAAAACACTGTATGTATGTACACATGTACTACATGTTTGTACACGGTACACGTGTACATACATGTCTTTACAGTTTACATACATACAATTATGGATCTAGAAAATATAGGCACACAACACTTGAGGTGGCATTATAAGTGAGATAGATTACATGGTCAAAGCGATCTAGGTGAAATAAAATATCATATATATCTAATTTATTTATTTTTTTTATAAAAAACTAACGACTAAACAATAATGCATAATATATTAGGAAAACAATAGAAAAATAACTTTACCAATGGGCTGTTTGTTTACCTCTTAATGAGGCTCTTAATGGTTCAGACCTCTTATTGGTTCAGCACTTAATGGTTCAGACTCTTTGTTTCACGAGCAGATGTCTGAATGGTTCAGAGTTCAGACATTTGACTCTGACTGATTAAGATTTATACATAGTCTGAATGATTAACACCTCTAATCTGAATTGGTCAGACATTTGCCTCTGAATGGTTAAGTATTATATAGGCTCTTGATGGTTCAGACCTCTTACTGGTTCAGACCTATTACTGGTTCAGCACTTAATGAGGCTCTTAATGGTTCAGACTCTTTGTTTCACGAGCAGATGTCTGAATGGTTCAAAGTTCAGACATTTGACTCTGACTGATTAAGATTTATACAGAGTCTGAATGATTAACACCTCTAATCTGAATTGGTCAGACATTTGCCTCTGAATGGTTAAGCATTATATAGGCTCTTAATGGTTCAGACCTCTTACTGGTTCAGCACTTAATGGTTCAGACCTCTTACTAGTTTAGCACTTAACCATTTAGATGTTGCCAAACAGCCTAAGTAAAAGAAGAAAAAGATCGAAATCACTTAACAACCTAAACTTAGAAAAAAAAATTGCTACAAAAAATGAAGAAAACATAAAGGGGTCCTACTCAACACTTAGATCTTCCCATTACTATACATGACTACACTGTAGCCACATTCTTTGATCACCATCATTGTAGCCAATTGTTTGATCACCACGACAAAAGTATGAATAGTAACATGTATAATAATTGAGATATGTGTGATTTTAACAATGCTTTGACACAGTATCCGACATGATTTGTGCTTCGGGTTTCTTTACTTCCTTATTTACGATTCGTCACGAACATCAGGCATTGGATCACTTCTTTTAGACACGTCATATTCCTAACTTTATTCCACTAATACAATTAGAATTTGACTATGTTAGTAAATTTATAATTACATACGATAACAAAAGCAGGCAGACCTTTTTAAGTGTGACGAACGGTATGGACAGGCCAACAAGGGCCAAGTGACATGTTCATTGGATCATTTTCTTCTTATAATTTTTCCTTTTTGTTATGTGTTACGTCCCAATGTAAATTTCATTCCACCAAGTTTTGACGATGATGTACAAGTCATGGAAGAACGAGCTTACAAGCCGTCAAAGATGCTTTGCGGTTTTATGTTTTCAATTAGTTTTTTTTCTTACAACCTTTGAAATATAATGATGTTTTATAGTATTTTGGATTTGGCGTTTCAATGTGATTTTTATTTTCTAGTGGCGAATACCAATGTGTAGGCCATTTAAACTGTCTTGCAAATTTTAACACATCCGTCGGAGCGTGTAGGTAATGTAACACTAGTTATCTAACAATATGCCTAATGTGGGAAGGATAGTTTAATTACATTAAAAAAGTTAGCATGCATCATGCTCTAAAGAGGTATGACCTAAAGTCACCTATAAACCCACAAGATTTGAACCAACTCGACAAATCCGGGTGTCGACCCAAATTAAGGTACGTATACGTGGCAAAAAAGCACAACATGTCAAAAAGAATGTTCACATCCTCTAATAGGGTGAAAAAAGTAATTGTCAATGGCAAAAAGAATGTTCACATCCTCTAATAGGGTAAAAGAAGTAATTGTCAATGGCAAAAAGAATGTTCACATCCTCTAATAGGGTAAAAGAAGTAATTGTCAAAACAGTTTTCTTTATCAGGCCCACCATCACATGATAATGACAACGAAACTAAATTTATTTTGATATAAAAATTAAATTAGGATTTTTATTTCATTCCAATCATCAGGGCAAATTACATAAGGATAGCAGGTAGACGAGCAACAAACTGCGCCGCCATCCCTTTCTGAATAGAAAACCCTAATCTACTAAAAACAAAGCCCCGCCCCTGAGGGGTCGAAAAGTTGCTATGGACCACACGCTGAACTCTAGACAAGAACCGAACTGCCTCCGGCGCCAAGGAGCCGAACGTGTCAAACGCCAGAGGGACAAAGGCATGCTGATTATCCTCACAAGCTTTCGCGTGCTTTTCCACCTTCTTTGACTTTGCTTTCAGTACCGCTTGACCCGCCACAAACCCATTTTCCCGGAACCCAGCTAGTGTGGATACACCTGTGAGATCGACACAAGCATGTTTCACGCCCTCCCAACCAAAAACTAGCACGTCAGCTGGGCGTAGGGTGGATCTCCCCTCCGACGGGTCTGTAAGAAAATTAACCGGTGCCTCTTTCTTCGCCGAGATCCCTACTCGTCTGAGGCAGTTCCAAACCCAAGCCATGATGAGGTAATACAAGGCCGGCCCAAACCCAAGCATAGAGGTGCACAAAATAACCGGTTAATTAACCGTAACCGGTTATTAACCGAAACCGTAACCGGTTAATAACCGATTTAGGAATAACCGGTTCAATAGGTTATTTAACCGTAGGTTAGTAACCGGTTATAAGTGTTTAGTATAATAACCGGTTTTTTTAAACCGGTTTTTTAACCGATAGACTGGTTAACCGAAAAAATAACCGAAAAATTCAAAAAAAAGGCAAAAAAAACCGGTTAATAACCGAAAATAACCGGTTTATTAACCGAACCGGTTAAAGTAATTAACCGGACCAGTTAAAAAAATAACCGGTTAAAGTAATAACCGATTAAAGCATTAACCGGTTAAAGTCAAAAAGTCAAATTAACCGGTATAACTGGTTAACCGAACCGGTTATTAAAATTAACCGGTTTGTGCACCTCTACCCAAGCAAAATGAAGCTAGGGCTTTATGCCACCAATTAAATAAGGCCTCATTTTTTTAAATTATTTTTCAAATGTGGTTGGGCTACGCTGTGGGAGGATGTGCAAGGTCCAAGACTAGAGGTGCACAAACCGGTTAATATTAATAACCGGT
Organism: Helianthus tuberosus; assembly: GCA_030545235.1. NCBI lineage: Eukaryota > Viridiplantae > Streptophyta > Magnoliopsida > Asterales > Asteraceae > Helianthus > Helianthus tuberosus. The sequence continues at coordinate 13,337,494 of CM060435.1, forward strand.
TCGGTTAACCAGTTATACCGGTTAATTTGACTTTTTGACTTTCACTACTAGAAATCTAGCATTTTCTAACAAGCTTTTCCGTTACAAATGCGTAGCAAACTCAGCTTTGCTACGCATTTGTAACAAGACCTTGATGTTGGAAAAAGCCCCGTCGGAAACTTTTTACAACGCATTTACTACGCAACTTACAACACATTTGCAACAAAAATATGGTGTCGGAAATTTGTGACGCATTTCCTACGCCAATCTTAATTATTCAGTTTAAAGTTTTGCAACGATTTTGTGACGGAATATTATAAAAATTGCAACTAACTTGTGACGGAATACTGAAAAAATGTAAAAAAAAAACTAAAAAAAAATTCCGGAAATTCCAGCTTTTTTTTTGCTAAAAGCTTACAAGAAAACTGGCCAAAAACAATTACAAAAATTGTTTTAAATTCAACATACTTCTAACATGGTTAAACCACAAACTAACAAACATTTAACAAAAGTAAAAAATCATCAATCTTCGTCTGAATCGTCATCATCATTTGCTCCAGCAGCATCATTCAAAGCATTCAACCTCTCGATAAGCTTTTGTTTCCTCTTCGTAGGTTAGCTTCTTAAGGTTGCACCTAAATCAATAAACAAAATATAAATCGATATAAAGACAATAGCATAGAGGACACGCCATATAAGAAAATAAGATACCAGCAGCATCATTCAAGACAATAGCGTTGGAGATAAAAATAAAACAAAAGTCGACATTTATTTTGGTAATTAAGTCAAAACCGTGATCTCTTAGTTGATGTGTAAAACACGTACTTGGGTCTAAATCGGTTTATGCTGACTGGCTCTTTCCAATGAAGGCTGCAGGACTTAAAATAGGCTCATAGATCAAGCATACAAAACAATAACACATTTCAAAGAGTCTAAAAGGGTTTAGCATTCAGATAATGTGCCATTCAGATGGGCAGCACAACGGTCCACAATTCTTACATCAGAAAACACATACAACGCAATATAAATTTAATCAAAATTGTCAGCGCCCAAACTTAAGCAAGTCAGCCGACTTAAGATCCAAATGGTTTGGGTCTCTATTCGGTTTTTTGCAGTTTGGTGGTTTAATCGTTTGGTCATATTTGAAAGTTGAGACCGGCAGTGTAAACCCAACTAGTTATTATCATACCATGTTTATCATTTTAAATTTTTTTAATACAAACTAATAATTGTAAAAAAAATCGTGTCAAACCACCAAACTGCCAAAACCAAAGCCTTAACCACTAGACCGTAAAATGCCAACCAACCAAACCCATTCGGTTTTGTTTGTCGTTTTCCGTGATGGATTGATTCATAATTTTCATCAAAACCACAAACTAGACCGCGAACATCCCTAGTGCTCACCTCGGAGACTAAAAGGTAGGGGAAAGCATCTGGAAATTTCACATTGAATCCAGTAGCATAATGAGGGTCAGTGGGTCGCATCTCTGACTCTATACATAGAAAACATACCAAATTAATCTGTTTTGTATTGTATGTATCATGGATGCATGACCATGGAGAGTATAGATATCAATGAAAAAGCTATCTTACTGTAATATGTGTTGGATTGTACCTTCATTAAAGCGTACCAAGCGGCTAGGTTTCCCGAGGAAGTCAGTGAACCATTTAGCAGCCTCATCTCCCTCATCCAAGGCCGAGCCTGACCATTCCCAGACCGAGACTCCATCAGACCGTAAACCTGGTTTAGCTAGTGAGATCTCGAGCTCAGCCATCCCGGGAGCATGTACCACTGCAAGAACAACATCAAAGTGAACTCAGCAACAATTTTTTCTGCCAAAATTGTTGCATGTTTTTATACATTTGGCAGCAACAGTGCAAAACAAACCAGTCAAGTCATTTTTAATAATTATCTAGCTAATTTTTTTTTATCAAAAAGCACTCTGTTTATTTTATCGAACTGCCAGTGCAGAGGCTGGGCGATCATGGGTCGGTATGGTTCGGTTTATGTTTCAATCTTTAGATTTTCATAGCCAGTTGTTTTTTTGTTATGAATGGTTTATAGTTAATTTCAACTAATAAAGCAAATTGTATCTTGGGTCATATAAAATATTAGCATTACCTCAAACTGAATGATTCGGTCTTTGCTTTCGCTGCTTCAGGAAACTGTCCGTCTATAATTTTATAATATTTAGTGTATGCTAGCAAATAAGAACCCAAAATATAAAAAATAAACATTTAATAACCTGGTAGCAAATATTGCTTATGGTACTTTGGTGTCTGTATCACCAACGATTGTTGCGAAAGACCCTCATGATCGCTAAACGCCTGCCATGTTTGTAATCTCTGCAACAATCTCCAACAAAATCACACACGAGAGATACTCTTATGAACATCACCATACACGTTCACAAACCTACAATATTTTATAAGAACCAAATTAGTTTATTTATTATGATTATTTTTATACTTATTATAATTATTATTATTGTTATTATTACACACCCTTCTCCCGATGGACGACGCTCGATCAATCTCCCTCGTGAGGTATTACGAGGTGCATCTCTGACATACGAGTTGTGCTGAGAAGGATGGTTTACGTCATCCTCATGATCGCCATCCACAGAATTGGCATCCCCACTGTAATGGTCAGACGCGTAACTAGAAATCATACGTGACTGTTGCTCACGTAATGCCCCGTGCAAATCAGCCATGGGATCCCCCGAACCCCCACGACTACTACTACCACCAAATGCCCCATGACTACTACCACTGAATGCCGCCTCTGGCCCATGATCGAGGGTGCGTCTCCCAGAAGTGAATATACTACTACCATCTAGTGGTCTATCTCCCTGAGAAGGGACAAGTCCGCGACCACCGTTATTACTTAATGCATAATTAGGGCTAAAAGTCTTCAGAGATACGAGTGATATAGAACAGCCATATCAATATTAACAATCAAAACCTAAACTATTCATGATCAAATACAGAATAGCATACACACATTGATCGATGAAAAATCCTGAAAAATTATGACCTAAATTAGCAAAATAAGAGCCCTAAACAACGCAATTGAAGCTTATTCAATACAATTGCTTCTAAAAGTCTTCAGTTAAGTAAAAACTATGAACAGGAATGTGCAGCAAAAAAACGAATATCCTATCAATATCAACAACCAAAACATAAATACAGAATAGCAAACGAACAGATATTGTATTAATATCAACAAAAATTATAGATGATTAAGTACAGAATAACAAACGAACGGATATTGTATTAATATCAACAAAAACTATGACCAGGATTAGGAAAATATGAGCTCTAATCAACATAAACTGAAATATCTTACATCATGTCCTTATAATAACCAAATTTCATTACAGCATTTTCAGATGCATTATTATACAAATAAAAAAACAAAACAAGTTAAGATGCATACCTGTATACGTAGATAGAGACGGTGTATATCAAAATCTTCAAGCCCTAAGCAGATCAGAGCATAACCCTAACAATTCACACAACACAAACTTCACATCATAAATATAATAATAACATAATCAATTCGAACAACAAAAAGTAGGCAAACAGAAGCAACGAACCTGAAGATTACTCGCTTTCCACCAATCAATGAATTTACGAAAGAAATCACGCAACTGGCCAAACACAAAGAGCAAACATCTCAACACATTCAAATTTTCAGTAATTGTTGATCCAGTCGATTGAAAATCAAAATCAAATTCGTTTCAGTGCCTATATGAATCAACATTTTGATAAGTCGATGGTTTAATTAGGTCAGAATGTTCAAATCTATATAAGATCAAAGTTCAAATCTAGGTTTTCATTACGTACCTTATCAGATTCATCGATGTTCAATCGAAACACATTCAATCGAAGCAGATTCACTAGCTAGACTCTAATCGAAACATATTCAATCGATTTCTAGCTCCAATCAAACAGATTCAATCGCCAGATTCTGAAACAAATTTGTTTTACGGCACCGATGATGGTTCTAGATCTGGAATCCGCGAGATGTCGGTAGAGATAAGGATGTACACGAAGATGAGAGAGCCGTTGTACGAGAGCCGTTGTACGAGAGCTGCTGTTGGTGATGATGGTTACTGTTGATGAGAGCAGCAAGGAGAGAGATAAGAGCTGATTGTTAGGGTTTAATATGAGAGCTGATTCTTTTACACTGAATTTTTAGGTTTGATTTTATATATTAAATCAAAAATACGGGCATATACCTTTGCCATCCGCTGAATTTAAGCTAAATTTTTTAGGTTGTACATATAACTTATTTTTAGAATGAAAATAAAATAAGTTAATTGGTTTTCGTAGCAAATGCGTCATAAAGTAGTAATATGTGTCTAACAATGGTAAATTAGCTAATTAGTCAATAATTTTTAAAAGAAATTCAGACATATTTATAACGAAATTGTGACAGAATTAGATGTTTTTTTTGTTTTTGTCACTATCGTGTAGAAAATTTGTTAAAAAATACGGGGTTTTTTTTGTCGTCATAAATGCGTCACAATTTTGTTAAAATTTGTGACTCATTTTTTTCCGTAGCAAATTTCCGTAGTAAAATGCCAACTTTTCTAGTAGTGTTTAACCGGTTAATGCTTTAACCGGTTAATTACTTTAACCGGTTCGGTTAATTAACCGGTTATTTTCGGTTATTAACCGGTTTTTTTTGCCTTTTTTTTGAATTTTTCGGTTATTTTTTCGGTTAACCAGTCTATCGGTTAAAAAACCGGTTTAAAAAAACCGGTTATTATACTAAACACTTATAACCGGTTACTAACCTACGGTTAAATAACCTATTGAACCGGTTATTCCTAAATCGGTTATTAACCGGTTACGGTTAATTAACCGGTTATTTTGTGCACCTCTATCCAAGACTAGCAGGGATGGAAATTAGGAACAACCAAACGGTAGGGAAAAGTTAATCTATACTATTATATAAATTAAAAATATATGATTCTAATGTTCGATTTCTTAGACCAGTGTCTTATCCATTGGGCCAGAATCCTTGATGTAATAAAAGTTCTATTTATATTATTAAAGTAACAATCATCTATTACTAATGTGGAACTAGTTTAAGATTAACATGTGCCCAGTAATTATTTGGTATTAAGATTTGCACATTTACTTTATATGAAATTTTGTATGTGGTTTTTTTGTTTGATTCAACTCCAATATTATAATTTGGTACCAAAGCAGTAAGTACATGGCATCCAAAAACCAATTAACAAGTTTTATTCGTTGGCAATAAAAGGCCCCGGATTTTCATTTCGCTTTAGGCCTCGAAATAGGTTGAGCCGGCCCTGAGGTAATACAATTGATCACTTACAATTACTCTCACTTATAGTTAAATTCTAGAATATTTGCTTCTAAAGAGTTGATACTTCATCTCACATGGACCAATGGTCATGAGGAGACCCCTTCATGCTATATCTTACAAAGTGAATTTTAGTTCTTTAAAAAGTGTGTATGTTACTCTACTTGCCAAACATGATTTTAATGCATATAAGACAAATTTGTGGGACTTTAGTCCATATTAGACCCGAGATATCTTGCATTCTTACTTCATATAAATCGATAACATTACTAAGAAAGAGAAGCTAATAATGTAGACCTCTTACTTGAAAAGATAATAGAATGGTTCTAACTGTAAGGTAGTTGGATCAACAAATAATTGAGTCTTTTCTAATTGGCCATTGGACTTTTAGTGAATATTATTCTCTTGCTTTTTTCTCAACATATATGTTTGTCGGATGGTGTTTGACTTCGATAGATCACTATCTTCAAATAGTAGTGCATGAGTGCATCTCAATTTTATTTCAACAGATAGCTTCCAATCCTTGTCATAATTTGGAAAGTACAGTGACTTAGGTTAGCTAGATTCTTCAATGAACATGGTTGAGATTGGTGGCCACAGCATTTGTGTGGTCACTTGGTCTATTGCCACACCAAACAGTAGCCATTGTTATGGAACTTGCCTGGAGGGTTAGCTGTAAACCATGAAAGTTGATTGTTGATTCCTCGTACGTGCACACCCTTTCTTGGGATTCAAGTGTGGAGATAGCTAGCTAGAAACATTTATTTGTATTTCTATAACTAATGGTTAAGTGTTGAATGAGTAAGAGGTTTGAACCATTAAGTGCTGAAGCAGTAAGATGTTTGAACCATTAAGAGCCAGTATAATGATTAACCGTTCAAAGACAAATGTCTGATCAATACAGATAAGAGGTCTTTGTAATTCAGACTCAGTATAATGCTTAACCATTTACAGGCAAATGTCTGAACCATTCAGACATCTGCTCGCGAAACAAGTTTGAACCATTAAGTACTGAACCAGTAAGAGGTATGATCATTAAGAGCTAAACAAACTAAGAATAAAAGTATTCGTATACAAGATTACTAAATTTATAACCTGGTCATTTTCTAGAATCTCTATGAGACTATGAGTCCAACTGAACTCGTACGGCTGCAATGTAGGGCAGCTAAAAGAGTCGTGTTCTCTAGTTGGCGTGTCGAACCTAAAAATTTTACAGGAACCGAAAATTGTGTCACAGACATGAATCTAAACACGACATGTGTAATCACAGGTTAACACGAATACAATAATTTTACATGGGAAAATATTTATCTATTTATTTTACACATTAATACTTTAAAGTTCTAAATTTATTAATTTATATTTTATAATTATATTTTGAGAAAGTATGTCTAAAGTATGACACTTTGATTTTTAAACTTTTTAGATCTGACTTAAAAGTACCCAATAGTTTAAGTTAATATATAAAACATATGTTAAAAACAAAAACAAAAAAAAAACTAAAATTAAATAAATGGGTTAAACAAGTCAACCCACGAGAATATGTCGCTTTACACAAACACAACCCTTTTAGCTACGGACCCCGAATCTGTTTAGAATAAACTCTAACCCACGAATTTTGTGTTAGCTATATAGGTTCGTTCAAAATGAACAATCCTTTTTGTTTTGGTCAAAAAATCTGTGGAGAATATTGCAACCAAACTCTAGATTACGGGGTATGATGCTCAAAAAGTGTAACAACAATGAGGATCACTTCAATGTGGAATGCACTAACAACACAATGATTTATACGGGGAAAAAGCCCTTGATCAAGAATTGATCTCCGGCACAAAAAACCCCGGGTGATGGAAACTACCGATCACCAAGCTCAAATAAATGAATAAACGTTTACAACTTCGGATAGTAACGAGCTAGGTACAAGGATCACTACGGTGAAATGTGTAAAAAGTGTAAGTAATTGCTAAGTGTTTGAACGAGAGCTTGTATGAGCGTGTTTGCGAGTGTGTGTAACTGCCAAAATGACTAAGTGTCACTAACTAGCTCGTTACCCCTTTAAAATAAGAAAAATATCTAGTTAACAAACTCTCCGACTTTCGGGCCAAGCCTCCACGTTCTCCATAACGTCTAGTTTTGATCTAGCACGTGCAGAATACTTCGGGAATATTCTCCAAGAATGCCGCTAAGACTTGGTCAAGCTTGTTATACCTGCGAGATGTTATAAAACATATGTAAACAATCGTCAGTATGAGGATCCTCGAAGTGATCCATGATCCTGATCCTAAAGCCCTTCTGAGGATCACCACCTGTCACAGAAGTAAGGATCACCAGTTAGGATAACGAATAAGGATCACTAATTGTTAGAAAATCCTCCCCTAACAATTGCCCCCAAAATATAAGGAGTGAAATTGTAAAATTAGCGAGTTATGTTTTCTTGATCTTATCCGTAACAAACTAACGGATATATAGCCGTTAATTTTGAACTAGCCGTTGCGATGATGATGTCACGGAAGTGACAACCTGCAAGATCATGATTATAAATAGAGATATAGATAGGATCAAATGCATTTAAATTTTCAGAGAAACTCCCTTTATAATCCACATTCCGAAGACGTTCAGGTATTCTCTTTCTCTATCATTTTCCCTCTCTTGCTCTGTTTTTATTTTTCCATCAAAGATGTTGCTCCGAAGTTCTCCGGGCAAAGATCACAAGAAGGATAGCCCTTTGGAAAGTCAGAAAATCATCAAGGACTCAGCGAATGAAAAGTGTTGTTTTAACGACGCACAGATAGACAGAATCCGTTGCTGTTTTCCGGCGAATGCCTTTATCAGACCCTTTGATCCTACTACCCTTAGCGACTATGTCTCAGAAACATGGGTTGCATTTCCATCCACTCCATTCACCATAGGATACACCTATCCTTTCCCAGAGTTTACACAATCCTTCTTTTCCCTTACCGGCATCTCTTATATCCAAGCCATGCCGATGATTTGGAGGGTCTTGTATACCTTGGAGAGGATCATCGAACAAGAAGGCATTGCTTTGGGCATATCAGAATTGGCGGAGCTGTATGACCTCACTACTTTTGGTTCCCATCGTTATTTGTTCAAGCGAAAACCCGGTGCAGATCATCCTCTTCTGAAAGTCACCAAGAATGACAAAGACTGGAAACGCCGCTTTTTCTTTGTCAAGAGAGATTCTATCCAGGGTGGAAAGGATCTTCCTAAAAATTGGGCTACCCATGGTAGGATGGAGGATCCTGCTAAGGATCACCAGGAACTTTCTTTGATTGCAAGGATAACTTATATTTTTGCTTTCTTGTTTTGCAGCTATCACCGTTTCACGTATCCGCACATCACCTGAAACCAAGGATAGGCTCGCTGCTTTTTGGAAGCTTGATCCTGAAACAAGGACATTCAAGATAGACACCCAAGACTCACAAGAAGTATCCTCGGGTTCCATTACCATGTCGAGTAAGTATCCTGTCTTTTGCATAGTTTAAATATTAAAATAAATAGATAAATTGAAATAGGATAAAGATACTCATCTTGCTTTGAATGTGTAGGCGCTGGAAAACCTGTCAAGCCTGTTTCCCAATTCAACGCAGCTGATCTTGATCTCGTACGACCCAGGAAGAAGAGGTCCACTACCAGTCCTAGCATCTCCATTCCAAGGGCACCCACCAAAGGAAAGGGCGTTAAGAAGAGGAAAACTTCTGATGCTGAGGATCTTCAAGGGCTGGCACTGATCCGCCACCAATTTCTCGAATACTTCAATGATGTAAGGATCCTTGATTCTGCCTTTGTATCCTACTCGTACGAGGATCACTTGACCTTGAACTGCCTTATCTTCTTTCTGCAGAAATTTGCTGAGATCGAGGATTATGTGGGCCATGTAGAGGATCAAGACAGGAAAATAGCTGATCTCCAACAAGTTGCCGTGCTCAAAGATCTTGCACTTGCTGATGCTCGGAAGGAACTGCAGGATACCAAGCAGGAAATGGCCAAGGCGCTGGTCAACTTTGATTATGAAAAGCATGACCTCATCGAAAATACCAAGCTCTCTGCTGCCATCACAATGTATCAGACTAAGTTGAAGATGGCCCAGGAAGCTCAAGATCCTAGTTTCGACAAAGGCAGCTGGGATGTTGAAGGCTGGAAGGCAAGGTTGGCAGATCTTGAGGATGATGAGGAGGAGGCAGCTGATGTCCTGGCAATTGAGGCAAGTGGCAGTGGGAAGGATCAGGCTGGTGGTGATGATGCTGGTGGTGATGCAGCCAAGGTGTGAGCTGCACAATTGGGCGATGATGGATATATGTGCCAAGGCCGGAGCCCAATTTTTTAGTTTGATGGTCGTTTTTTTGTGGTTGTGATGTTTAAGACAATTTCATGGGTTGTACTTTGAACAATAGGTTTTAGGATTAAGGATCATGTATGATCCTTTGGACAATAGGCAGGATTGCAATCGGTGGAGGGATCCTCTGTTTGGGGGATGAAGCCATTGTGATCCTGCTGCTTTTATATTCCTGCACTACTTTTGAACTCATTATCATGGACACCCTTTACCTACCCCAGCGGACGGGCCACGTTTTGCTGGTAGAAGCTCGGGTAGGTAATTTTGACAACCTTTAAAGGGTTAGTCTTATGTTAATAAATAAAAATTTAACCTTTTGTCGCTTATCTTGTATTTGTTATCCCTTTTAGTATGTTATTTTCCAACTGTTATAATGTTCAATTTGTTTATACTTGTCAAGCCTTGAAAAACTAGAAAAGATATCCAAAAAGTTTAGGATATGAACAAGGATCACATATCCCATAACAGATAAGTTCTTCTTTTTTTTTTTTTTTTTAAAAATGACATGATTTAAAATTGATAAGTTCAGTTGTCAAGTATAAGGGTTATTTAAAAGAATAATGAATAGAATCAAAAGAGTTAAGGATCATACCTGAGGATCCAAGTTAGAATCCTAACCATAATAAGGATAACTATAAGATAAACCTTTGAGTGAAATAAGGATCAAGGATCCCTAACTGCCTATCTTCAATGACCTGAAATAGAGCATGACTTGGGACTAAGCCAATATAAGAAAAGAGTTAGCAACTGGGGACAAGCCCAAGGATAACTGGGGACAAGCCCAAGGATCGTGTGTAAACTGGAGTATGGCCCTAACTGGCGACTATCCAAACTTAGTGACATGAAGATGCCAAAACCTTAGCTAGCGTGAAAACGTTAGAAACCTTAGCTAACGTGAAAACGTTAGAAACCGTATGACCGGATGTATGGTACGTCTACCATTATACGTAGGATCCTAAGCATAGCCAGAACAATGGAATTATCAGCCCCTAGAACGAGTACTGGTCCCAAAGCCTTGAACTACACCAGGATCATCGTGCGCTACAGGCGGAATCTGGGGACAAGCCCAAATAACTGGGGTTAGACCCATATGACGGATTGCTTCTGTGGATAACCATCGTTATGCTAAGGATACCTGAACTTTCAAAACTTAAACTCACGTGAGAGATGGATAAAGGATACATGATCCTTATCCTTAGATGAGAAAATTAAGAAATGAAATAGTTCAAGATTAGGATATTACCTGAATAAGGATCACCGATACTTTGAGGATCCTTTAAGGATATCCCTTTCACTAGGATCACCTCTACCACGAGGATCCTTGTCACATGAAATATTTCTTCAAGTGAACAGCATTCCAAGCTCTTGGTAGCAAATCACCTTCCATGGTTAGCAATCTATATGCCCCCTTTCCTGCTTCAGCTTCAATCAAATAAGGGCCTTCCCATTTTGGAGCCAATTTTCCATCAGCAGGATTGGTGGTATTCTGAAATGCTTTCCTTAACACCATATCTCCAACTTGAAACCTCCTGATCCTGACATTTTTATTGTAAGCACCAGCCATTCTTTGTTGATAACTGGCCATCCTGATCCTAGCCATATCCCTGATTTCTTCAATAGTATCCAGGTCTTGAGCCAAGTTTTCATCATTTTCCTCAGGATCACAGGTACTTGTTCTAGCAGTAGGAACCACCATTTCTGTTGGGATCACTGATTCTGCCCCAAACACCAAAGAGAATGGTGTTTGACCAGTAGCATTCTTAGGGGTTGTCCTGTCAGCCCAGAGCACATAGGGTAGCTCTTCTGCCCATTTTCCTTTCTTGGATCCAAGCTTTTTCTTCAAATTGTTGATGATGATCTTGTTGGATGATTCTGCTTGGCCATTAGCTTGTGGGTGGACTGGTGTTGATGTTATCATCCTAATCCCCCAGCTGTCACAAAAGTTAGTGGTTCTGCCCCCAATAAATTGGGAACCATTATCACATATAATCTCAGAGGGAATTCCAAATCTAGTTATAATATTTCTTTTAATGAAGGATATAACTTCCTTTTCTCTAACTTGGGCAAAAGCTTCAGCCTCTATCCACTTAGAGAAGTAATCAGTCATAGCTAGCATGAATACTTTTCCACCAGGTGCCTTAGGGAGCTTGCCAACTATGTCCATACCCCATCTCATAAATGGCCAAGAGGAGGATATAGGATGCAATAATTCGGCTGGCTGATGAAGGATATTGCTGTGTCTCTGGCAAGGATCACATCTCCTGGCATACTCCACAGCATCTTTCTTCATGGTTGGCCAATAATATCCTGTCCTCAGGATCCTTGAAAATAAAGCCCTGCCCCCAGTGTGGTTTCCACAATCTCCTTCATGGAAGTCTTTTAAAACTTCCTGAACTTCAGGATCCTCAATGCATCTCAAGTATGGTCCTGCAAGAGATCGTCTATACAACATATTATTCATAATTGTGAATTGAGATACCTTAGATTTGAAAGCCCTAGGGTTTTCTCCTGTAGGGATCTCTCCATGTTGTAAGTATCTCATAATTGGTGAGATCCATGATCTGGATCCTGAATAGGATTGAATATCCTCACTAGGGATAACTGCAGAATCATCTCCTATCTCCATAGTCTGGTGATCCTCGATAGCCGGGGTCAGGATATGGATAATAGGAATCTTGATATCCTCTGGGATCTTCAAAGATGATCCTAAGTTAGTCAATGCATCGGCTTCTGTATTTTCCTCCCTTGGTACCTGTGACAAACTAAAGGAAACAAAAAAGAGTGCCAAACTTTTGACTATCTCCAAATATTTGGTTAGTTTTTCACCTTTAACAGCATATGATCCATTAAAGTGATTTGTAATTAACAAAGAATCTACGTGTACCTCAAGATACCTGATCCCCATATGCTTTGCAATTTGCAAACCAGCAATTAAGGCTTCATATCCAGCCTCATTATTAGTGGTTTGGAACTCACAAGCTATAGAATGGGGTATTATGTCCCCCTGTGGCGATTTTAGTAGTATTCCAAGCCCTGTGCCTTTGACATTTGAGGATCCATCAGTGTGGAGTACCCAAGGATCCTTGGTCTCTTCTAGCTGCTGGACTTCTAGCTCAGCTTCTTCTTGTAGATCACTACTGAAATCAGCCACAAAGTCAGCTAATGCTTGGGATTTGATAGCTGTCCTAGGCTCATATCTTATATCATAGGCACTCAGCTTTACTGCCCACTTAGCCATCCTTCCGGACATCTCTGGTTTCCTGAGGACATTCTTAATTGGAAAATTAGTTTTAACAATGATAACATGAGTTTCAAAATAATGTCTTAACTTGGTAGATGCCATTATTAATGCAAGGATAAGTTTTTCAAGGTGCGAGTACCTGGATTCGGCATCAAGTAAACTTTTACTTACATAATAAACGGGATGTTGTGTACCTTGATGATCCTTAACAAGGACCGCACTTACTGCTTTTGAGGATACTGCGAGATACAAGGTGCTTTGATTTGTTCCGGGCTAGCTTCGATGCCTCTCTTAGTCACCATGTATCCTAAGAATTTACCTGCTTTAACACCAAAATGACATTTTGAAGGATTAAGCTTCATATTATATTTGTCAAGGATATCAAATGCTTCCTCCAAGTCTCGTAGGTGATCCTCAGCTTTTAAGGATTTCACCACCATATCATCTATGTAAACCTCCATAGTTTGTCCAATCTGATCCTTGAACATCATATTCACCAGCCTTTGGTACGTTGCACCTGCATTTCTCAATCCAAACGGCATAGCAATATAGCAATATATACCAGTTGGAGTCATGAAGGCTGTATCCTCTTGGTCGGATGGTTCCATTTGGATTTGTTGAAATCCAGATGAAGCATCCATAAAAGTTAACAGTTCATGACCCGCAGTTGCATCCACCATGGAGTCAATGTGGGGTAAAGGGAAAGGATCCTTGGGACATGCCTTATTTAAATCGGTAAAATCGACACATACCCTCCACTTTCCGTTTTTCTTTTGAACAACAACCACATTGGCCAGCCATCTTGGATACTTGACCTCTCTAATCATACCTGCCCGGAGCAATTTTTCTACCTCTTCCTGGATAATGGTATTCCTTTCTGGTGCAAACTTCCTCCTTCTTTGATGTATTGGTTTGAAGGATCTGTCGATGCCGAGTTTATGGGTGATAATATCTTTGGATATACCAGTCATGTCTTCATGTTTCCATGCAAAGGTAGTCTTTCTCCTTTTGAGGAAGGATATGAGGTCTTCTTTCATTTCGCCAAGGATCCCTGATCCGATATAGATTTTGGATTCAGGATCATCAGGATCCATGAGGATTTCTACCACATCCTGCTCTCTGGCCTCCAAGACATTCCTTGGAGGATACCTTGATTGCTATTGCTCCCTTGACTTCGAAGCTGGTTTCATCGATGAAGTGTAGCAGTTCTTAGCTTCCTGCTGATCGCTATCAATCTTTACTATTCCCCAAGGACTAGGGAGCTTCACACATTGATGGTAAGTAGATGGGACTGCTTTCATATCGTGTATCCAGGGCCTGCCAAGGATAACATTACAACAAGATAAACAGTCAATGACACAAAATTTTTGATAAGAGTGTAAGCCTTCAATATATATTGGGAGTTTAATGTCCCCCAGGGTGTTCTTAGTTTCGCCACTAAATCCCACGAGCACGGAGGATCTTGGTATGATCTCTGATTCAGGGATACCCATCTTCTTTAAAACGTCAAGCTGGATAATGTTCACTGAACTTCCTCCGTCTATTAGGATCCTGCGGACAAAACAGTTAGATATAAAAAGAGTAATAACTAAACCATCGTGATGAGGATCCTGGATATCAGTACGATCCTCTTCATCAAAGGTTATGACTTTTCCTTCGGAGACACTCGATGTTCGAACTGGTCTTTCTCCATTATCCATTTTAGTTTCCTTTGCATGCCTCTTAGCTGCTGAGAAGGATGTGCCACAAATGTCGGATCCCCCAGAAATAAAGTTTATCACTTGTGCATTTGCTGGAGGGGCTGGAGCCTTCTCAGGGATCCTTTCAGGATCCTGAGTCCTTGATTTTTTCCTACCCAACAACTCTTTTAGATGCCCTTTGCTCAACAAGTATCCAATCTCCTTTCTTAATGCAATGCATTCTTCTGTGAGGTGCCCAAAATCTTCATGATATGCACACCACTTTGATTTATCCTTAGTTGCAGCTGGCCTGTCATTCTTTCTTGGCCATCTAGCTTTATCACCTAGGTTCTGCATGGCAAGGATTAGTTCATTGTTATCAACACTAAAGCAATATTCAGAAATTGGAGGATAATCCTCATCATCCTCTTCTTGATCAATAGAATGCACGTTCTGATTATCAGATTTGTTGTAGGATCTGAACTTGTTGTTTCTGAATGAGGATCCTTGCTTATCCTGCTTTGAGGATCCTGTTATCCTCTCCTGAATCCTCTTGTCATCCTCTAGCCGAATGAACCTGAGGGCTCGGGTTCTTACCTCATCTAGGTTCCTGCATGGTGTCATAACAAGATCATCATAAAATAACGAATCCCTAAGCAGTCCCATTTTGAAGGCTTCAACAGCCGTGGCTATATCTAAGTTGGGAATGTCTAAGGATTCTTTACTAAATTTGGTAATGTAATCCCTTAATGATTCATTATGACCCTGGGTTATCCTATATAAATCACTAGTTAATCGTTCAAATTTTCTACTACAAGAAAACTGAGTATTAAACAAGTTAACTAGGTTTGCAAATGAGGTAATAGAATAAGGAGGAAGACTTAGCAGCCACTTGAGAGCTGATCCAGTAAGAGTGGATCCGAATCCTTTGCATAAGCATGCTTCCTTTAACTTTTCTGGGATTGGATTGATCTCCATCCTCTCCCTGTATTGTGCTATGTGTTCTTCAGGATCCGTCGAACCATCGTACAATTTCATTGTAGGCACATGGAACCTCTTGGGTATCTCAGCATCACAGATTGGTGGTGCAAAGCGAGATATCTTGTGGCTCCCATCTGCAATCTCTGGAATAGGTTTGACTACTCCCGGAACACTCGAGATCATATCCTTTATCTTTTGTAATTCTCTGGCCATGGCATGATTGATACCTGGATCTCTGGAATGATCGAGGGACCGGTAGAGGCATTGGTCTGCATTGGAATAAAATCTCCTTGATGGACATCTGAACTTCCTGTTTGTAAACTCCTCAAGGATCCTGGCATCTGGAAGGATCCCTGAAACTGAGACGATCCTGGAACAAAGGAGGATCCTTGAACCTGGGATGATCCTGGAACGAAGGAGGATCCTCGAACCTGGGATGATCCTGGAACGAAGGAGGATCCTTGAACCTGGGATGATCCTGGAACGAAGGAGGATCCTTGAACCTGGGATGATCCTGGAACGAAGGAGGATCCTTGAACCTGGGATGATCCTGGAACGAAGGAGGATCCTTGAACCTGGATTGATCCTGGGACGAAGAAGGATCCTTGATGCTGCTGCATTCCTGAATATCCTCCTGTACTCGTGAGGGATCCCATATGCTGGGGATAGGATCCTGCTGGCTGGAAATATGAACCTAGTGCCTGGGTCATAGCTGTTGTTCCACAGTGCACTCCTTTTGGTCCACCCGCATATTGAATGTCTGGAACCACTGATGGCTGAGAAGTAATCACCGGAGTGTCAAAATTCAAAGATCTGGGCATCAGTGGGGAATGATCCTCTGCCGTTTTCTTCTGTTTCTTAATTTCATCAATCTCCCGGAGGATCCTTTCGTTGGTTTTATCCTGCTCCTGTGCATGATTCCTCATCTGCAAAATCAAGGCATAGAGATCATTAGTGGTAGGGTTAGTTGAAACAGAAGAAGTAGGTTGTTTTGAGAAAATGGGAGTCGGTTTCTTCGCAGCATTCTCTGTATTCTTCTGGGATCCAGAAGGTGGTGGAGGCAAAGGAGGAACGCCTTGTGAAGAAGTGAACGAAGGCATCAAGTTTGAAGCATTCTTCGCTGAGGAAGCCATTTGCTTGGTAGTAATGAACCGGAATGAGCACAGAAATGCGAATTCTTCTAAGGATACAGCACCAATTGCCCCACGGTGGGCGCCAAACTGTTTTGGTCAAAAAATCTGTGGAGAATATTGCAACCAAACTCTAGATTACGGGGTATGATGCTCAAAAAGTGTAACAACAATGAGGATCACTTCAATGTGGAATGCACTAACAACACAATGATTTATACGGGGAAAAAGCCCTTGATCAAGAATTGATCTCCGGCACAAAAAACCCCGGGTGATGGAAACTACCGATCACCAAGCTCAAATAAATGAATAAACGTTTACAACTTCGGATAGTAACGAGCTAGGTACAAGGATCACTACGGTGAAATGTGTAAAAAGTGTAAGTAATTGCTAAGTGTTTGAACGAGAGCTTGTATGAGCGTGTTTGCGAGTGTGTGTAACTGCCAAAATGACTAAGTGTCACTAACTAGCTCGTTACCCCTTTAAAATAAGAAAAATATCTAGTTAACAAACTCTCCGACTTTCGGGCCAAGCCTCCACGTTCTCCATAACGTCTAGTTTTGATCTAGCACGTGCAGAATACTTCGGGAATATTCTCCAAGAATGCCGCTAAGACTTGGTCAAGCTTGTTATACCTGCGAGATGTTATAAAACATATGTAAACAATCGTCAGTATGAGGATCCTCGAAGTGATCCATGATCCTGATCCTAAAGCCCTTCTGAGGATCACCACCTGTCACAGAAGTAAGGATCACCAGTTAGGATAACGAATAAGGATCACTAATTGTTAGAAAATCCTCCCCTAACACTTTTCAATATAGTTTTAAAGAATCATGCATGTTTGAAATTCACATGTACGTATTTGTAGCAAACTATCAGTGTTATTATCAATTAACCAAAGATAGTTTCATACCACCAAGGGGTTGGGCTTTAAGAACATGGAAGTGATCATTGTTAAATGACTGAATGAAAGAAACTTTGACAAGACCCTTGTTTGACTTAATATGTCCCTAATGGCATTATGACCCATCAATGTATCATAACCCTAATAGTGGTGGAGAAGAAGGCATGAAGTTGTGGTCGAATGTAACCGCGGCCCGACTGGTGGTCCAAAGAAGGCATATATCTATCGTGTGGACGCGTCTCGACCACACCACCATCTCATGCTACTACATAAATGATTCACACGTCTTATTACTGTAGATGTTACTGAAAATATATTGCAAAAGAGTTTGAACAAAAATTTGAAGTAGAAAGCTTTTGTATGAATTTATGTTTCTACAGTTTTTTTTTTTGGGACCTGTAAAATGTAATAAGCTAGGTTCCTGTAGAAAGGTTCTCTTCTTGTTTAACTTTATAGTTATAAAAAATTAGTTTAAAAAAACTTCTAAAAATATATTGAATTTGGTAAATTTTGATTCTTATAGAAAACCAGTTGGTTGTTTTTTAATTTTTTTATTATAAATAATGACTTGTTTTAAAAGATCATCTATTATAAATTTAGTTGATTTTATCATGTTTATTTTCGTCATAAATATCATTGTAATATTTTTTAAATTAGTCTTAAATGTCATTAAAAAGGAAAAAATAACAAACAAATGGCAGGTAAACGGGTTTATCCATCGTCACAAAAAAATAATTAGTCTTAAATGTCATTAAAAAAATTAGGGAGGAAATTATGTGCAAGCGGTTTATCCATCGCAAGTCATTCGCAAAGGGGTAATTAGTGAGGAAATTATATGCGGCGAGTTTTAATAGTCACAAATAGGACTTATGTTATAATGTTATCGCTTTGGTTCTTTGTGTTTTATATCATCTATAGAATCTTTTTAAAGAAAGTGGTGGTTCTCGCACATTTGACACACTTTCATATAGTCGATAAACGAACTTTAGATCGATGCATTATTTTGAACTTTGTGTTTATCTCAATAAAGCGCAAAAGACGATTTTTCAATATTCATAACGCAATTATATCAAATACGAAGTTGATCGAATCATTTTTCGACCAACGATCTTGATTGCTTGACTTACACTTCAAGTATGATCTCCCAAACAACTCTCGATTAAACCCTTGATGATGTATAGAACTTATGTAACTCTTCATGTTTAAAATCGCCTTTTATCATTTTTAAAGATTATCTTTATGTGTGATTCTATCATGATATGAAACGGATCAAAATAAATCGCATGATAAGATTCAATGAATTTGAAGCAATATAATCAGCCAGTTTCTTGGCCATTGTTGTCCCAATTTTGAAACTTTCTTGGTTTCTTGACACTAGTACAAAACCATTTTTTTGGTGGTTTCAAATTCAATTTTTGGTGGTGTTTTAGAATACAAAGCACCAAATAACAAGATTACCACACTAATAAATAAACACACCTCCAAAAATTGATTTTTTGAGGGTGAAGTTGTTAATAGCACCATTAAATTGATTTTTTGAGGGTAAAGTTAATAGCAACAAAAAAGTGAACAAATCAAAACATTTTGTTAGGCACGATTATAATCCTACGGTTTTCATTTGCTCTCATCCTATTTAATCAATGGATCAAATTAAGCCTTAAAAAACACAACCTTTATTACCCACATATATATAGACATAATGTTTAAATCAAAATCTTTTTTAGAGATAGAAAAATGTTAAGAAGGAGCAAAGCATCACCGGAAAGTTTTCCGAAACGGCTTCCACAGTATCAAGAAACCGGCGATGTGGCGTAAAGCGTAACAATGGCCTTATCTACGAAGAGACATGAGATTTTTGAAGATCTTTGTTGATGATTTTATGTGTGATGCCATCAAATACACCGAAGCTACTCGCCGAAAAACTATTATGGCGATAGACGTCATTTATGCTTTGAAGTGTCAAGGATGTACAATTATAGACTATGTTGATTTGGTTTGATTGTATGTGTTTAAATTGTTATTTTAGGAAATGACTTTATAGAAATCATGTTTGTATCTCATTCTTTGTAGTTTGCCATGAATATGTAATTTTATTTCATTATTCTTTGTAGATTTTATACATTTTTTGTTTGTATAATTTTTTGTTTTATTTGCCTTTGTATTAAATCTTGGATGTTTTATAAACAAAATAAAACTAAAAAACATTTGTTCAAATAATATATATTTTTACGTACAGTTTCAATCATTGATTTTTAGTGGTGTTTTTAGAGATTTAATGGTGGGCTAATTTGGTTTCCATCATTGATTTTTTGGTGGTGTTTAGAGATTTAATGGTGGACTAATTTGGTTTATATTATTGATTTTTTGGTAGTGTATTTAGAGATTTAATGGTGCTCTTATTGAGCAGCACCAACAAATCACATTATTTGGTGGTATATTTGTTGGTGCTCTCTCAAAAACTCTCAAAAAGGCATAAATCCTAGCACCAAAAAACTGCTTTTGTACTAGTGTGATGAAGTGTGTATTTTTTTTATCTTTTTTCTGTTATGTTTTTTGCTGTTTGTGTGATGGTGAAAAACAAACAGTCTTCTTCTTGCAGACTGCAGAGGTTTAGTCCACCTTTTCAGCTGCAGATGTCTGCAGATATGGTCTGCAGACTGCAGACATTTTACCTATGAAAAAACAAACAGCACCTAAGTGTCGACTTAGTTTGACC
The DNA here is from genome assembly GCA_030545235.1 of Helianthus tuberosus. Classification (NCBI taxonomy): domain Eukaryota; kingdom Viridiplantae; phylum Streptophyta; class Magnoliopsida; order Asterales; family Asteraceae; genus Helianthus; species Helianthus tuberosus. The sequence goes on from CM060435.1 coordinate 13,357,816, forward strand.
TAAAAAAAAAAGAAAAAAGCATAATAATACAAATAAATAATTGATTCCCATCAAAAGTTTATATTATTCAACCAAAAAAGCAAGAAGAGAATAAACATAAAGAAAAAGGAGAAAACGTCATCTCAAGCTAGCCCCATTGGATCCAAGTTGTTATTTTATATGACAATGAAAATTATTACTATATATTATATCTGTAAGAACAAGAGATACTTTGTTAGAAAACCTGGAACTCGCATCTATGGTTACTTACGAATGTTGGATCAAAATTCTTAAACTTGAGTAACTTGGGTTTCGCTCTTATTTCTAATTCGCGAACTAGTTTTATCCTTAGAAATGTCATGACATATTACTAAACGCGGTGGGGGTTTGGATCCAATGACAAAGTCATTGGAGTTAACAATGGGAAGCTAAGGATTTGAAATCTCAGTAACATCGTTTTTAAGACATGTTAAAACCTGTATATTAAAACCTGCTACAAAGAAAGTGGCGCTTTCGTGTAACATGCTATGGTCTCAACGCCCTTACGAGGTAGTAACCTGACGTTTCTTCTTGTGAATTCGATCATAAACCCATACATTGACAGGGTCTTTTTTCATATAATCCTGATCAGTTGTAAAGAAATCTATTCTATACAGAACTTGAGGTACAAAGAGGATAAAATAAGGTAATAGAATTGATAGAGAAATTCATAGACCTAGGTGGGATAAGAGAATTGATAAAGGGAATAGAGATGATGATAGAGATTATACTGAGAAGCAGAAGAATTCCGTACGGGTACAACTTTTATTTAAACGAAGTGAAAAAAATGCGATCTTTGTTATCAAATGCATATCAAAAACTGTTATTGTTGGTTAATGATTATTCAAATATATATATTTTTTTTGCTATAAAATGGTAACTATATATGGCTTAGTTCCATACACATGCAAACTACACGTACCAAGAAATAACATTTAGATAAGTTTTAGTCATGCATATAGTGGTATTATGATTATTGTATTTTGAGAAAGATACACGAAATTTATTTTACAATAACCATACCAGTTACAGGTTTCAAGTAAATTTTTTCTTCTTTTTTTTTTTTCCGAATTTGTTTTTGCAAAACTTACCATTAAATATTATTCATCCTGGATTGTTCCCATCAAACACTTATTCTCATGTCATTCAGAAATAACACGTTCAAAATGCTTTTTTGTGGTATTTGAGGTTAACGCTAGTATATCTCTTGCAAACATCATCATCGTCATACTAACTAGATCTCACCAATAGTAAAGCTAAGGTAGGGTCTAAGAAGGGTAAGATGTAGACAGCTTTACCTCTACAAACATAGAGAGGCTGCAATTCCAATGAGACCCCCAGCTCGAGTATATCTCTTACAAACAAACACATTAAATCTAACTAGCTATATGATGTTTTAAAATTAAAAGTAACTTGAATGATATTATATTCTATTTTTTTTAAATATATTAATTGCTAAAATTATAAAAGGCTGGAGATATTTGGACACCCATCGCGCCTATTTTCACACATTTTGTGCCCTAGACGCATCGTATAGACCTATACGAGGCGTCTAAGCACTGAATTCAAGGGGGTCTGCGAGGGTGTCAGGCACAAAGTTTAAGGAACCCTAGACGCCTCGTACAGACCTATACGAGGCGTCTAGGCTTGGGTTTTTTTTTTTTGGCTGAAATGAGGGTGGGTTTTGGTATCGTTTTTTGGATAGTTTTTGAAGATGTGATTTTTGGTTAAAAATTTTTTTGGTTTTTAAAAAACTTTTGTTTTTTAAAAATCAACTATTTTAAAAATCGGCTCACTCTATTTTAAAAACTTTTGTCTTTTTTAAATATTATAATGTTTTTTAACATTTTACTTTTTTAAATATTATTATTCCGATTAAAATTTTATCTCGTTCAAATATTGTTTCCGTATTATATTCAGGGGATATATTGTTTCCGTATTATATTCAAAACATATTTTGTTTCCGTATTATCTCAATTTAAGACAACAATCATTAGGTAACCGAATAACTGAAAACAAACATAAATATGACATATATAAGATAACTTTGTACATCCATAACAAAAATATATAAGATAAGTTTGTACATCCATGATAAAAATAAAAACAACAACAGGTCTATGCATCCAAATCCGAATCTGGATGTGGCTGCTGCGGCTGCTGCTGCTGATGTGGTGCTCGAGCCGGTGGAAGCGGTATCGGGGGCACCCCCTCTCTCTCTCGTCTATCCTGCTCGCACCGTACCAGCCAACGTACCAAATCGTGGAGGCTGTCAAGCTCGGCTCGTACATCCGGATGTAGCGCAGCTCCTGGGGCATGACCTGGAATAGCGTGACGTGGAAACTGAGGCGCCCCGGCAGGTGGCGGTGGCTGTGGCATCGCTGCACCGTCTACATCCTGCGGAGGCTCCTCCACGGGCACTACATCAGCAGGATCTGCAGGAGGATAAACGGGCTCGAAATGCTCTGGTAGGGCCTCCTCTGTCCATATGCCCCCGTCGCGGTTTTTAAACCGCGGGCCAGCTGCGAACCTCCTGATTACCCTCATCCCCCACAGCGACTGCATGCCCATCCGCGTCGGCATGACTGGCGGCGTCCGTAGATGTGGGTCCTCGTGCAGTACGAGGCCAAATGAACGGGCAATGACGGTCACGTACGCCCCGCCATACAAAAATCCGCGCTCCTGTCGGTGATGGGCGGAGGCGTAGTACTGGGCTAGACCGTGTGCTAGCGCGCACGGCCTCCTATACAACAAACAATAAAGGAAAAAAAGATCTGTGGTCGTACACCACTCACGGCTGTAGCCGCGCGCTGAAATCGAAGTAGCGAGCAAATGGTGCAGATACCTGCAGATAGTGTTAGCGAAATACAGAAACAGAGATTAATAAACAATGCACATAATCACAATAATTGCCGTAATAAACGTACGTACCTATACAGTGGGTCCCTAACAAACGACACCCTCCCCTTCGACTTGTCATGCTCCCAAGTATTTGGCCCCGCAATCACCTGCCAAAACCCTAGAAGAATGGGTTTGTCAACCACCACTTGCCCCGCTGTGTAAATCTCAGTCTCGATCTCCCCCTGCATGTATAAACCAGAACGCACCGCAAAGTCTGCTAGCGTCATCGTACGCAAAACGCCAGCGAGCCTGAAAGAAATCTCAGGCGGAGGGGGAGCATCTGGGTACGGAAGCGCCACTAGGACCCCAGGAGGGTGAAATGTGAATGACGAAAGGAACTCGACCAGCAGCTCCCTGTAGGTCGGCGTGTGCGCCAAATCAAAAAGACGATGCCACGGCGAATCGAGAGGTATAAACCGACGCACTATATACGTCTCAGCAAGCTGGTCCATCGCATCCCAGTCGATCGATGCATGCGATCCAATGTACATCCTCCTGAGCTTCTGGCAATGGCGGGCGGCATCGGTGCCGTCGGGAAACTCTAGGTACGGACAACCCTGAAGCGTATCCAGAGCCGGCCGCCGCCTCCGTCGTGGACCCTCCTGAACCGGCTGAACCGGCAGTGGCTCACCAAGATCTATCTGAATGTCGTCGCCCTCCATAATCAATCTGCAGGTAAATAACGTATACGTATAAAAACAATAATAAATAAATCAGAATAATAATAATAATTAATAAATAATAATAATTAATAAATAATAATAATTAATAAATAATAATAATAATAATACTTAATAAATAATAATAATTAATAAATAATAATAATAAATAAATAATAATAATAATAATTAATAAATAATAATAATAATAATTAATAAATAATAATAATACTAATAACAATAACAATAATAATAACAACATTAACAATAATAATTAATAAATATTATTAATTAATAAATAATAATAATTAATAAATAATAATAATAACTAATAATAATAATAATTAATAAATAATAATAATAATAATAATAATAATAATAATACTAATAACAATAACAATAATAATAACAACATTAACAATAATAATTAATAAATAATAATAATTAATAAATAATACTAATTATAATAATAATTAATAAATAATAATAATAATAACAATAACAATAACAATAATAATAATACTAATAATAATTATTAATAAGAAAAAAAAATTACAGAGCCTCGTATAGCCCTCGTATAGGGCTATACTCGGCGTCCTGTTCTTCCCCATTCATCTTCAACCTCACACTCAAACCCCCAAACCCCCAAACCCCACAAAAATCAAATTTCAGGGCAAACCTACGGTCTAAAGGCAAAAACGTTGCAAAAATACTAAACTACGGGGCGAAATACGTACCGGTGATGCTTCAAATCTTCGAAAATCCGGTTGAAATACGTATCCGAGGCGTATAAAGGTGTATTATCCGTATGTGTGTTTGTTTATTGTTTGGGGCTATAACCAGCCTCGTCTAGACACCCCCAGCCTTATACGAGGCATAGACGCCTCGTATAGCTCTATACGAGGCGTCTTGGTTTTTTATTAAATGACCATTTAGCCCCTGGTATGCCCCCAGTATACACGAGACGTACGGATGGAACACTAGCGGAATGTCATCCTGAAACTGTTCGATGATTCCCACGTACTCGTCCCCAATGATTAACGGAAAACCGTGAGCATCTCGTGTCTCTTTCTTCTTAGAACTCTTTGAACGGCTTAGGCTCGCTTTGGGTTTTTGGGACCTTATAACTGACTGTTGAGAGGCATGTGACGGAACGTACGAGCTGTGACGAGGTTTGTCGTACTTACTTTGTCGGGAACCTTCAAAGCACGTGTTTGCATCACCGAATGAGCTTCTCCTTAATTCTTCATCTATACGAGAGGCCTCGTCCAACCTTTGTTGTACCTGCTTTGTTGTTGGTCGGCCACGAGTATTTTGTTGGACAACCGGTGGTTTCTTGGTAGATTTCTTTGGAGTCAACACCACTTTAATCTTTGACATCAGGCTTTTTTGCTGAGCTGGGGGGTGCGACTGTAATTGTTGTCTAACAATATTTAGCTCTTCGACCACGTCCACGTCATCGTCTATCAATTTACAACTTTGGAAGTTAAGTTTCCGCCAGAAGACGTCCACGTCTTCGAGTTGAATCGGACGCTCTGCACGGTTAAAAACAACATTGTTTAAGTCACATGATTAACGGAAATATATCACACAAGTGTTGTACGTTTAACAATTATTACCTTCAAGAATGTACTTTTCTATCCTACAAGCACAGGGCAACCCACAGCTGTGCCACATTTGGCAACCACATGATGAATGAAAGCGCTCCAAGACATCTACCTTCCTAATTGCCTCTCTCCTCAACAAGTCAAGGGCTGTATGGGATACTTCTCCAAGTAGGTGTTGAAACAACGGGTGTTTGTGGTGGGTCATTCTTTTTTCGATGCTATCTCGAAAAGTCTTCCTTATTGCACCAAACTGTGTCTCAACTATATCATGGACACAACCAACTACACGGTCCAGCGAGCTCCTATCTTCAACGTATCTCTTTAAGTTGGCGTGTTGGCTCTCAACTCTGTTTGTGGTACGATTACCAAAGTTGCGCCTCTTATCAGTCCACGCAAAGACGAACATCTCCTTATACTCTTTTAGCCAGTTATCGTACACGTATTTGAAGACTCCTAAAACGTAAAAATAATTTAATGAAATTTGCATATGTGAGTCGTATGTTATTATAAAAACTTACAGGAACGTTTGCACTCCACAAGTCGTTGTCGCATGTTGCGCAAGTGGTACTCGTAGATGAGTATGGATGGAGACTCAATCAATGTCCCCCAGAATGACAAAAATTTCTTCCAGTCTTCGTCTGTGAAGGCACCCTTGCAGTGCTTCATAACATTCTGTTGTATGTGACACCTGCAAAGAAGCCTGGAGGCGTTTGGAAATACTTTAGCACACGCGCCCATAAGGGCTAGGTCTCTATCGGTAAAATTCACACGTGGCTCCATGCATTCATCCAACATTGACTTTACCCTCTCAAGCACCCACACAAAGTTATCACCCCGTTCTTTACTAACAACGGCATGCGCGATAATAAACGATTTGTTGGTAGGCGTCATACCAACAATCTGGATAAAGGGCATACTGTATATGTTTGTCTTGTACGTCGCATCGATCAGCATGACGTGGGGGAATGCACGCCACATGTCACTCGAGTACCGATGAAGAAAGAAGATCTCTGTTACGATCTCTGTTCCGGGTTCCTCCCGTGTCTCGTAAATAAAGTCGTTGTTTATCAGCTTGTTTTCTAGTGAGTGCATGGGAGTCAATCCTTGTCTTTGTTCGGCTCTAATCTTCGCCACAACGTTTTGAACGTCTTTCAGAACATGAAACCTGTCGGGGTCCTGCTTCCTTATCGTTTGAAATATTTTGCGCGACTCCATGTTTTGAGCTGTCAGCTGCTCGATCAGTTTCATTTCGCTTGGAGTAAACCTTCGCACAAACGCGTGGGCCGACAGGTCCTCACAAAGTTCGTGGTTATGTTCAATTTTTCCGTCTTTAATCTCCCAGGTTTCATACGGGTGGTTTCGCACAGCCAGCAGGTAAAACGGGCAACCGGTTTTTTTGCTTCCGGCTTTTCTAAGTGTTGCTGTAGTCTGGTGCTCACCACCACGATCACATTCAAGCCATACCCTCCCGATTCTTCCACCGGTTTTCTTTGATCGACGGGTGACAATAACGAAACCATCCGCGTTTGCTATTTCTTGTATCCGATTCTTTAGTTCATCTAAAGAGTTGAAAACCTGTAACATCGACAATAATAATAAATAATTTTAATAAATAAATAAATAAATAAATAAATAAATAATAATAATAATACAAAAATAGTAATTAATACCTGCTTTTTTAAGTACGGACTGTCCTGGATGGGAGGTGTCTCACCACCATATCTACCATATCCACCATAACCACCGTCTCCTCCGTATCCACTGTATCCACCATCTCCTCTGTAACCACCGTCTCCTCCGTATCCACCGTCTCCTCCGTATCCACCGTCTCCTCCGTATCCACCGTCTCCTCCGTATTCACACCCGTATCTATAATCCGGATACCCTTGTTGCGTCGGATAACTTGGTTGACAAGCATGGTATGAGTCATCTACAGGGGCTGTTTCATCAACAGGGGGATGATTGTTCAAATCTAGAAACGGTTTGTTTTGTTCTCCTTGTATACTAGACACAACCTCCTCTTGCTCATTAGAATCGGGAACGCAAAACTCCTCCAAAATAAAGAACCATATCATCATTAGTAAATAATAAACTAAAACTAAAACAAAAACTAATTAAAACATTTAAGTGCTTGTACTGTTACCGGATCGCTTTCGGGCACCCAGTTCTCGCTATAATACTGCCCGAAGACATAGTTGCCGTCCCAGTATGATGACATTTCAACACTTCGGGATGATAAGAACACAAATTAAATGCCGTCCCAGAATGAAAGAAGAAGAAGCAGCAGAATGAAAGAAGAAGAAGAACAGGCGTAGAGACATAATTAAATGTCTTAAACGTGGATGCTCGGGACAAAACATACACTGTATGTTGCACTTTTTCATAAGCCTTAGACGCCTCGTATAGCTCTAGACCCCTCGTATACATTTTTGTCACCTGTCGAAGACGCCTCGTATAGACCTATACGATGCGTCTTAGTGCCTCGTATCCATTCCTCGTACAGACCTAGACTCCCCGTCTGATGTGACTGATTTGACATTGTGCTTTGGTGCAGAGATGGTCGGAAAAGTAAACCTATACGCCTCGTATAGGTCTATACGAGGCGTACTGAAGGGTGTCAAAATAGGCATAAAGGTGTGTAAATATGTAGACTCTTATAAAAACAATTAATTTAGTATTTAAATTCTTCTTTAGAAAGAATATTCTCTTTTGATCTTACATCATATATTGAGTGACAGCCAAAATTCCAAAGTCCCATGCTACCAAAAAGCTCTAGGTGTTGTCTATTCTAATCATTCTTCCTTTTTTATATTTTATATATTGAAATAAAAGATATTGATTTCGTAATTATTTTTTGTCCCATTCTTAAACAATGTAACAGTTCAGGATCATGACCCCATGTCATGTGAGTCTGTGACAATGGCTAACCGGTTGGTAATTAAAAGGTTGGGACTCGAGACCCTTTTGAGCACATTATCTATCCCGACGACAAGTCGTCGGGAAATGGTTGGGCGGGTGACATTGACATCGGAGCGAAAACCTTTCCCGACGACAAGTTTTTTATTTCGCTTTTCCATTTTTTTTAATCCGGTTAAAAAATTAAATTTTTATTCGAACCCTCTCCCGACGACGTCGGGATACGTTTTTTTCTTTTTTATTTATTTATTTATTATTTTCTAAACGCTGATTGAGCTGGTGTATAAATATGCCGTCGCTTAATAGATAATTTCCCGGCGATAAGTTTGAGATTTGATGTATATGTCGGATAAGAGTTTTTTAGTGTCGATATCGTAATTCATCCATGATGCAGGCCCAAGTGTGGAGGAACGGGCTATTTTTCACTTCAAATTCCGTGCCTTTTGGGTGGAATCTTGGGGGTTGGGGAAGAACACACGGGTATTCTTAGAATCAACGTGTTTGATATTCGTTTCCGTATCACGCGCTACATCAATACACCTTTAAATCTGATTAACACATATTTAACCATAATAAAGAATTAAAGATACAGAAACACATGTTTGACAAATTCAAGGTAAACAAACTTAAGAACTTTCGATTCTATAGTCACAAAAGCAAACTCCATAGAAATAATATACATAGATAATAACATATTTAATCTCCCTTCTTAGTGCCCCCCCCCCCCCCCCCCCCCTCTTATTGTTTTCATGTATATTTAAACTTGTAACTTAATATTTGACTTAAAACATGTACAAATGTTTATAATATAAGGGTTTTTTTTTTTTTTTGTCTTTACTCGTTTTAGTTACTTTCATCCTTATGCTACCATTAGTATTTCAATAAAATAAACTATTAGTTCTTAAACCCTATAACCAATAGGATGGATGGCAAATTGGTAAAAGCAAAGCCTTTAGGTACACCTAAATTTGAAGGTTTTTGGTTCAAGTTTCATAGACGACAGAATTAAAAAGAAATTCGCCTTTTAAAAAAATAGTTTTTAAACCCTAACCCTATGAAACCACTAATAACCTTTAGATAAATCATTTATTTATCCTCTATGACATATCTATTTACTGTGTTCTATTGATGCTAATGTTTTCATTAAAGATGAACCACACGGTTATATATCTTTTTGATTTGTCTCATTATATAAATAAATTATGAACCAATTAAAATGCATCTACAAAAAGTATTGAACTTGACTTTGAGTGAGACCCATCACCCATGCTTGGGGTACCATTGCTACATTCTCCAACACATTTTTCTTAATAGTAATACAAAAGTGTGCTTGAAACATCAAATGTGGAGAAGGTGAGAAAGTGAAAGACCAAAGAATGTGGGAATTTAAGCCGACCATGTGGTGTAGAGCAAAAGGCAAGACATGTGCTTGTAAAAGGTTGGGTGCCTATTATTATTTTTATAACCACAAATTGACTTATCTAAATTTGGAGGTCGTTTTTGGTTCCTTAAAAAGAAAAGTCAATCATCATAGGCAATTAAAAAAAATTTGTAACCACAAATTGACTTGCCTAAAATAAAACAAGATTGAGGATCAAACAATGAAAGTTTATGTAATTATAATATTTTTGGTTGAAAAATCTAAAATTTCATTGTTAATTTGTGATAACCTCTTATTATTGGTTGTGAGCCTCACAATATCATTCGGTATAAAGGTTATAACCACTCATTATTTTCATGATGATACTTATCCTTGTTATGTAAGTGACTAAGGGGTTGTTGGCAACTTCTGAATGGTTAAGTGTTGAACCAGTAAGAGGTCTGAATCATTAAGTGTTGAACCAGTAAAGAGGTCTGAGCCAGTATAATACTTAACTGTTCAGAGGCAAATGTCTGACCAATTCAGATTAGAGATCTTAACCATTCAGACTCTGTATAATTCTTAACCATTCAGAGGCAAATGTCTGAACCATTTAGAGGCAAATGTCTGAACCATTCAGACATTTGCTCGGGAAATAAACAGTCTGAACCATTAAATGCTGAACCAGTAAGAAGTCTAAACCATTAAGAGAGGTAAACAAACAGCCCCTAAGTGACTTAGTCACTTAGAATTTCATTCAAATCAATTATACCTATCATGTAAATCATGTTTATTTTAGTGAAATTTACTCAATTGTGTACATACCAATCTTTATAAAATAAGGCCAAAAATCAACTCAACGCCTACTTGTTCAGTAGTTCATAAAAAGTTGAACAATTTTCTCTGAATATACATTACAAGAAGGTTGTTAACTGATGTATTATCACTACAAGGATTTGACCCTGGGCCGACAACATTAACAGAGATATGCCGACGACATGTTGATGTTATAGGGTATTGTTACCTATCTGGCTATCCCCATGACATGTTGTCGCTTTAGGGTTTGTGGCCAAAGGTGCGCATAGGTTATCAATGTCGTCGTCACAGCTTAGCTTATTCCGACAAAATGTCGTCGCTAAAAGATTGCCATCATCCTAGATGAAAGGATAAAGAAATTAATTAATATATATTATACAATTACTGCCACGATTTCATTTTGTTGTTCAAAATGTATTTTTGGTTATTTTGAATTGCAACTCTATACTTACATGTTTAGAGCACCCCCAATAGCCATTTTCCCCATTTTTAGAAGCCTACTTGGAACATTTTTTGGTTTTTTATTATTGCGGGTGATGTTTTTAGGCACCATTTTTCTTTCATGTTTTTGTACAAAAACTAGAAAAAAATGAAAGAAACTGGGGTAGTGTGCAGGTGATGGGGCCGGGTGAGGGGTTTGACAATAATTTAAAAAAAAATCTTCGTCTCTCACTAAATATATATTTTATTATAAAAGAATAGTGTTATAAGAAATTAAATATTCTAAACTTATATATGTTAAAAATCATTTTTAAATTATAATGTTATAACAGTAAAGTTTTAATAAACTTTATTTTTTAAGTTTTACAATTTATATTTTCAAACTTTAATACAATTAATTAAAATAATAAGATTGGTAATTAAAAAAAGTATATGCAAAAGTGTTGATGATGTGACATTGTTTTTAGGTGTTTTTATGATTCTTTATTGGGTGGGTTTGGATGTTTTTAAAGAATATGGGGTTTTCTGATGTGATAGCTGACTAGATATGTTTTTAGGTGTTTTTAATAGTCGTTATCGTGGATGGTCTTGTGGAGCATGAATCAATATATAGAGTCTAAGATTGAGTTTGTAGGAGGATGTGTACCTAACTAGCTAGTATGTAGATGGACCACAAACTATGCGTCATAGTTTTGTAATATATAATGGAACCTCTCAATCAGATTAAGAACCTATTTAAAAAGCCAAATATATTGTGATATGGAAGGAACATCATGTAATAGACTATATGTATTTTTCTAATGCCATGTAACATAATAATATATAGAAATATTAATAACAATATATTTAATGGTCACAAATTTCGATCAAGTCCAAACTTTTAGACCCAAATAATACATAAGATTATCGTATTGAGTTATATTTAGCCAGACTCAATCCACGGTTAACCGACCATAACCGACCCTTTGTAACCATTAAAACCGAATAAACAAAACCGCCATAACCGATTGGTTATGGTTATGATTATCCATTAACCGACATCTCAGTTATGGTTGTGAATTTGGGCCAAAACCGACCCAAACCGACCGATGTCCAACCCCTCAGTAGTGTCCGGTATGTAGTTTCCGTATAGAATTTTTTAGGTATATACGTTTTCGACCCCCGGGTTTTATAAATTTATTAGGTATATACGTTTTTGAACCCTCGGTCGGAAATCTCAAACTTCGCCACGTGTACAAATATTTGTATTGTTTAATATATGAAAATATTCAAATTGAGTTTGCCAAAATGCAAAGGGAGGTAGGTGACAAACCTGACGATTAGGCGGAAGGATGAAACATAGTTACGTATATATAATAAGTTAATAACAGTATATGCTTTTGGAAAAGGTTTTATTTAAAAAAAAATCTATTTGTTTGAGAAGAAAGAAAAAAAAAAGTCGTCTTGTTTAACCAAGCCGATCCACTGGGCCTTTTGCAACTTCTACAGTCTAGACCATTAGTTTTGTAAAATGGGCTTGGTTTTAAAGCGTGAAGCCCATTATATTCAAGTTGAGTTAATGCAGTTGTTGATTATTTTCTTTTCAAGAACGCTCTCGATTTCTTTCCTATTTGCTTACTTCCTTCAAACCATCAAGAACAACATTCTTGATTGCTTTCTTTTCAACAAATTTGTTTTTCTTGTGTTATTACAGAAACAAATATGCTTGGTATTTTCCTTCTTACCTTTTTTTTTAAAGGTAAACTTCATTAAAACGAAAACCGCCGACCCAAGCCGGGCCGACAAAAACTACATACATAGATTTACATATTCACAAAAGAAACCCATTCGATCCAATCTATCCCTTTGTACTTAGATCTAGTAGAAAACCAAAGAAAACTTAACGCCTTAATCTCACTAATAATACCTTCAATTTTTCCCATGGAATTCGAAAATTTGAACCTGTTCCTCGCTCGCCAAAGACTCCAACACGCTATCAAAATGATGCCGTGAACCGCTTTTCTCTTCTTGTCCGAAACTTTGAGATCAATATGAATGGATAGGAGGTCTTTAAGAGAGAAAGCAATTATATTAGGAATTTTGCACCAAGCACTTAATCCATACCAAACCGTCGAAGCAACGAAACATGCTACAAAGACATGGTCCGCTGATTCCTCCTCCGAATTACATAAAGGGCACACAGGATCGCCGATATCAATGTTCCGTTTTATAAGAGCCATAGCCGTAGGCACCCTATCCATTCCCAACCTCCACGCATGGAAATTAACTTTCGAAGGAATCCAATTACACCAATCTAAAACAAAACCGGAGTCCAGCGGGAAGTCCTCCTTCAGCATCTTTTTTATCGCCTTTACAGTGAAGATACCATCCGATTCCGAGCTCTATCGCCACTTGTCCCTCTCTGCTATGATCCGGGAACCGCTGATCACTGAAACAAGCTGACCGACGGTCGTCTGCAATCCAGCGACAATAGAATCCGAGGTCCAGCACCACCAAATGTCATCCTCACTACCTTGAGAGAATATCATGTCTGCCACTCTGCACTTCTTGTCTGCTTCCAGCCTAAAAAGATCCGGGAACACACATTTGAGGGGTTCATTGAGCACCCATGTATCAAGCCAAAATGCTATGTCTTTACCATCACCGACTGAACTGACCAGAAAGTTCCTTAAAGGTTTCCCACCTGCCTTAGTATTGATGAAATTTTTAGCAATGTTGTTCCACACCCCATTAAGCGATTTTTTGAACGGAATGGTTTCCCACCCCACCCTACTTGAGTGCAAGGCCTCTATAAATTCTTTCCAAAGACAATTCCTCTTCGTTTTGAACCTCCATCCTTGGCTAAAAGCGACGTGTTGACGATTTGAAGTTTAGACAAACCCAAACCTCCACATTTTTTTGGACGGGTAACCTTATCCCAGGCAACCCAATGCAATTTCCTCTCCTCAACAGAACCACCCCACAAGAATTTCTTTATCATGGCTTCAAGATCGTTGATAACTTTCTTAGGCGCTTTATAAAGAGAGAAATAATATGAGGGAAGACTTTCAAGAACCGATTTAATTAATACTACCCTTCCTCCGATCGAAAGAAGATGCGCCTTCCATTTCGCAAGCCTACTAAGAAAAATATCCATTACCGGTTGCCAGTTAGTAACCCGGTTCATATTGGCTCCAACAAGTAAGCCAAGTTACTTGAACGGAGGGCATTCCGGTTTACATCCCACCACCTTGGCCATCTCCTCAATTTCTGTCAACCCCACTCCAACACCATATAGGTTTGACTTCTCAATGTTAATTTTGAGACCGGAGCAAATATGAAAACAACGAAGAATTCGGACGATATTTACCAACTCGATTCTAGACCACTCACCCATCATTATTGCATCATCCGCATACAAGAGATGCGATATATTCGGACCATTACTCGGGGTATCAATTCCTCTAATAATACCCGCCTCCTTGGCATTATCCATCATACACGACAAGGCCTCCATGACAACCAAGAAAAGAAACGGAGACAAAGGATCCCCTTGCCTCATTCCTTTCTCACACTTGAAAGTAAAAGTGGGAGACCCATTAACCAACACAGACGAGCTAGCCGACTTCAAAATCCCCATAATCCAGTTACACCATTTAGCATGAAAACCCATTTGATGAAGAATACTAATAACAAAGTTCCAATTAACGTTATCATACGCTTTCTCAAAAACAATTTTGAGGAAGAAAGCCTTAGATTTCTTCTTTTTGATCCAAGAAATTAGCTCATTGACAATAAGATGCCCATCCAGAATGAATCTACCCTTAAGAAAAGCCGATTGCGAGACCGAAATAACACCACCCAAAACCACCCTCAAACGGTTAGCAAGAACTTTCGAGATCACCTTACTGATCACACCAACCAAATTTATAGGCCTATAATTATTAAGAGACACCGGGTCGATAACCTTAGGAACTAGAGCAATAAAGGAAGCCCCACTTCCTAAAGTTATAGCACCCTCCTGATGAAACATATCAAATATTCTAAGAAAATCATCCTTAAAAAGATCCCAAAAATGTTTAAGAAAACAAAAATTCATACCATCCGGGCCCGGGGCCCTATCCTCCCCGCAGTCAAAAACAGCATCTTTAATTTCCGAATCAGAGAAGGGCTCAACCAGAAAATTACTATCTTCCACCGAGATCTTCTTGATGTTGATGAAACTCGCCTCCGGCCTAATAACAATATATTCCTTGAACTTATCCCGAAAGAAAGAAAGGACCTGTTTTTTAATAAGAGCCGGTTGCGAAACCCAATCACCGTTAATACTCAAACCGTGAATCGAATTAAGCGCTTTTTCTGCTGTTAACCATGGCATGAAAAAATTTGGAGTTTTCATCACCATCAATAGCCCATTTTAAACATGCTCTTTGTTTAAGATCTGAGGTCTTTCTATAATCCACCTCCCTGACAACTTTCCTGTTCTCAGCCAAAATCCATTCCTCTTCTTCCGAGAGATCTCTAGATTCGTTCCGCCAAAGCCGCATTTTCTATCTCTTTTTCTTTAGAATGAAACTCATCCCTCCAAGATTTTAAACGAACTCTAATGCGAGCAAACTTAGAAGAAAGGCTCACGTCCGGGGGATATAAAACATCAACACTATCCGACGCTTCTCTGACAGCTTCCTCGAAACCCGGCTGACCGATCCAAGAGCTATATATCCTAATAGGACGAGGGCCAAAATTAAGATCAACAACCTCAAGCAGAATAGGGCAATGATCTGAGTGTCTATCAGGGAGCGCCCGAACACAAGCCAAGGGCCACTTATTAAAAAACTCCGAACACACCAAGAAGCGATCCAACTTGCTAAGCTTCCTACCATTTTCCCTGATACAAGTGAACTTGCGACCCTGCAAAGGAAATTCCAGAAGCCCATTTTCAAAAAATAAAGTTGTTGAAATTTTCAGCACATACTCTCTTAAACTTCGACTGCTTCCTTTCTTCTGGAGACCTCACCGCGTTGAAATCACCTACAAGCACCCATTGACCCACCGAGTGATCTATCACATCAGAGAGATCCGACCACAGCAGCGGTTTAGTCGGAACACTTTGGGGGGCATAAACATTAATCAAGGAGACAATGGACCCGCTCCCCACCATAGAACCCCTCAACATCAAAAAGCTTCTATTTTTAACAACCGAAGCCATCTTAAAAATTTTAGGATCCCACAAACAAAGAATTCCCCCTGAAAGACCCACAAATGCAACATACTCAAACTCAAAGGAGTCATTACCCCAATAGCCCCTGACATCAGATTTACTAATATTCTCCATCTTCGTTTCTTGAAGAGCGATGAACCCAACTTGATTAACCAATCTCAAATCCTTAACCCATTTAGCTTTAACACCCCCAGCAATACCTCTGATATTTAACGATAACATATTCATAGTAAAACCACATTTTTACCTTCTCCTTTAATTGTGTCTCTAACCAGCTTCTCGTGACTACCGAGGTTGACACCCACCACATTACCAATGTTCACCGTGGCTTCGTACTCTTCTTCTTCCCGATTATCGAAGGTATCCGCTACCTCGACCTCCAAAGATTCTTCCTGACCGTCAAGACCCTCACCTTCCTCGAGATGACCAGACGAGTGAGGAAGAACGCCATCACCCTGAATATCGACGTTGACAGCAGCAAAGTCATCTAGCGAACCCGGGTGAGAGGAGTCACTGGGGGAGCCATTAGACACCTGATTAAGATCAAAATGAAAAGAGCCACAGTCCCTAATCCTTTTTTTGGGTCTGTCAAGAGAAGAAGGGCTAGACCACACTGAAGATGATTAGGCCTTGTTCTTGGGCTTATGCTTAAAAGACCTTTTTTTGGGCCTAGTATCCTTATCCACAGAATTAAAAAAGAAAACATTGTTAGCTTGATTTTGAACCTGGGCCCCACCTGAATTGTTGACTAGCTCTTCCACTTCGAGAGAATCAGCACCAACCAAACCTTTTCCAACATTATAATTACTACAGCCACTTTTAACTATCCCAATGTTGACATTCTCAATAACAGCCTCCAACGTCACCCTATTGTCCCCCTCCTTTTGTGTAACACCCCGAAAACGGGTTTGGTAATCAAATCGCGTTAATACTAAAAGACGGGTAAAGCACCGTTGGTAGTAAAATTTACCCGACGAATATTAGGATTTAAATAAATAAACTTGATGTTAATTAAAAAGAAGGGTAAATACTTTGAGGAAAACAAAGTATATAAAAGGCCCGAGTTGACGGGACTCGAAATATAAAGGATAGGGAAACACCCCAAAGATATATAGGTTTCGTACATATATATTAAATATCGGTTATGAACAAGATAAAATAACTAGGAAGTAAATAACCTAGTTAAATTACAAGTCTTGTAGTAATAAAGAAATTGGTTAAAATACACTCAATGTAACTTGGGTGAATTAGAGGGGCCATAAGGGACAAACTAGAAACAAGTTTTAATTAAATAAAACTCTCTACACCAAAACACACACCTTGAGTGTGTGTTCTGGTCGATGTCTTCCACAGGAGCAAAGGAGTTCCTTTGTTCAACCCTAACTTGCCTAAATCCAAGAAATTGAGAGGCCAAATCAGTCCCAAATCGAAATCCAAGCTCGTATTCATGAACACCTAGTTGAAAGGATCACAAGGTATGTAAAATTGTGACGTTTTGATCCATCTCAAATTCTAGGTTATTTGTAAGAAACTGAAATTGAGCTTGATTATGTCATGCATGAGTGAATCTTGAAGTAATATGATGTCTAGGAGTAAACCCTAGTCAATAACATGTTAGATTGTTGGAAAAACTATGAGATTCATGATGATCCATTGATAAGCTAAGTGGGTTTTATGTTAATATGATGAACACTAGGAAATAGATTGTTGATCTAGTGTAAATTGACGATTTTGAAGTGAATTCAGAAATTATAGAAGTTAACCACTTTGTAAGATGGTTGATTTATGTGAAATTTGGGGTAAGAGATAAGCTAGAGACATGATAAATAAACATGTAAAATTCTGCCCTTAAGGTGTTCGTTGAAATGCCTCAAAGAATGCTCGAAACTAGAATTTTGTAGTTAAAACACCTAGTTGTGATGTTTCGACTATTATGCAAAAAGTGATTAAAGAGAGTTCTAAATGTGTTAAACGCGATTAGAACTTTGGTTAAAACGGAGGTCTAAAGATAACGCCTACCGAGTAATTTAAAGAGTGCTAAAACTAGTTGATAACTCGAAAATGCAAATTAGTATACTAATGGGCATTTGACTATTAAAAAGGTCAAACTGACCTATAATACGATAAATAGCAATTTTGATATGAAATGCATAAGGTGGAATAATCGTATTAGAGTATGATTAAACTAACCACCTTGAAAACGATGATGATAGTTTGACGCGTAACAAGCTAGGTGGAAGCTTGGAGTGAAAGCGGGTCAAACAAGTCAAGCATGGAAGAAAAGCGTAGCTCGGATGCAAGGTAAGTGAAACTTACATAATTGTGTAGATTACTTGTTCATTCTATACGTTATAGATGCAATAATGCTAATATTGAAAATATGGATTTCCGACGTGATTGATACGAGTCGGAACATATAAAGATGATAAAAACCATGGTTTATGGCAAAAAGGGCAAAACGGTAAATTAATTATGTAAAGACTAGGAAATTATGAATTTCCGTCAAAGTCACCTTGTAGTATAACCTAATAATGATAGAAAGGGTAAAATGGAAATTGGTCAAGTATTGACTAATGTAAACCGAAGCCTAAAGGAAACTTTTGGCGTAAGCCGAAACGGGTTGAAATTGCAAGAAAAGAAATTAAGAGAAAATGGGATTCGGTAATGAAATCCGGGACGGGATGGATGTATGAATTAGAAGTCAAAAACCATGTTTTTGATTTAATAGGCAACGCTGGGCATATAGGCCGAACGGGTCAAATGGTGGTGATAACACCATTTGACAATATCGACTAATGCGATTGTCAAGTCTTGTGTTAACAGGAGCGATTAGCGATTCGGTTAATTTCGCCACACTAAGTGTGATAATAAAAGCGAGGTATAAATTGGGTTTATATGTTGACCCTAGCCAGGTACGTATGCATACGATTATAGTTAACATACAAACTTGGTCAAATAGGTAGTGAAAGCCCCTCGTAGTAAATGAGGGGCTAATGTTGACTAAAATGCCCTTGAAGGGTAAATTGAGCAAACAACTTATAAAGGTTGTTTAGGAACTTATCTTATGATCTTGTAACCTTTAGACGCGCATGAAAGTTGTAGACATAAACTTTCAAGAGTTAAATGCTTAAATTGTGTGTGTTACCGCAAAAATAACACATCCGTGGGATTTAACTCGGAATAACTAGTCCATTTCGTTAAATCCACCACATTCATAGTTGTGGTGGAAGACTAGCTAATAACAAACTGGTGGAACTATGAGGTACATGAGAAATGAGCACAGTTCGTGCTTAAATGGTCGTAAATACCCTTAACGGGTCAAAATAAGATTCTAAACAAAAACGGGTAAATAATTGCGTAGAAACCCGTGTTCAGTACTTAATATGATTGACAATATTAGAATTTAAGGGTTCATGATGAATGGTGGTCAAACAAACATGTTTGTGTGATAAACACATAGTCGGGTCAAAATTTGTTGAAAGATAATAAGCCGAAGGCTTAAAAGTCTCAATTTTATTTAATCCGGATGTCAGATCTTAACTCCATATGATGGAGAATTAAATTACAAACATGTAGGAAGAAACGGTAGGTCAAACGGATAAGCGGTTTGAAAGATACGAAAGATTTCGTGTCAAATTACGGCAAGATGGAAAGGTGAGATGCAGGTGCCACCGTAAATTACGGTGCCACCGTAATTTACGGTAAACCTGAAATGGCTTACGGTGAAACACTCCTGATTTACGGTGGAAACAAATCAAAACAAGGACCACCGTAAATTACGGTGTCCACCGTAATTTACGGTGGACCTTGTACAAAAATGTATTTTTGATCAGTTTTGTTTTTCCGGATTCGTTTAGATGCGTTTTAAATACCGTATAACTAAAGCATTTCATGTTTATGAAATGTAGGTACTTTCTGGGATGCCGGAAGACGATCAAGCTCAGCGAAGAACCGAACACGATAAAGATACACGCTTCCGCACATAGCATCGTTGTAGATTTCAAACAACGAATTTGATCACGTTATGTAGAATAACTTATGATTTGTAAAAGTTTTAATAAACCCGTATTCCCGAGGTATATGATAGTGATTAATTACATGATTATCTTTCAAAATTTACGTAAAACCTTGGTTTACAAGAACGGGTGTTACATTTTGAAATTCCTGATGAGGGACGGTTGGACACCCTAAAGGAACTGAAGAGTCATCGACATTAATATGCTCCCGTCTCCGATCACCCGAGCAACTACTAGCCGGGCTAAATCCTTTATCTGCCGGACTTGAACCTATATCACCAGCCGGACACACCGGCCCGACTGAATCCGGTGTCCAGTCCGTGATTTCCTCCTCTATCCAAACTCGAAAAAGTTTATTCTTGCACTTAACCGTGACACGCTCTTGAATTCTGCCACCTTCACCAACAAGCAAACCAATCCAGCTCACCGACAAGTTTTCATCATCCGCTTCCATCTGGGAGCCATGCACTATCTTCCCAAAGTGTTCCGCTATATTGTTAAGCACATCATTGTCGACTAAATGAATGGGAACCCCCTGGATTTTAACCCATGCAAGCCGTTCAAAAGGGAGGGATTGGCCTTCCCATGGATCAAGGCTAGAAAACCACTCCCTCCAAACGAGATGGTCCAACAGAAATTTAACGCAACCCTCTTCCTCGTCAAAGTTAAGTAACATGGCTAGACCACCTAAGTAGCTCAAAGAAACACCCGCCATTCTATGCTCCGCTAAAATGGAATTAAGATTCTTCAAAACCTTAAGGTCTTTACATCTTCCTACCAAAGCTCTCCCGATCAACTCTTTGAACGCCATGGTTTCATCAGTCAGTTCGATAGTTATACCTGACTCCACAACTGAAGGATTCCTGTTCTCCACATTACCTTGACCGGGGTTGAACAATTCACTAAACAACTTCCCCTTCCCATTATTAACAATAGCCTGGTTCTGAAACTTATTACCTTGAAAAGGAAAACTAGGGTTCTTCTTGACACCATACGTACCTCCGACCTTTCTTACTGCCTGACCCTCGTTTTCTTTAGCGAACCTAGCCAGATTAGCAACCAGCTTGGAATCTCCCATCTTAGTTCCGTTTAAAGCACGTTCCATTTCTTTGACATCAGCCACATTAGAGAAACTTACAAAACCAAACCTCCTCCCTTCTTTGTCCAGTTTTCTAGCAATATACACCCCTGAGACCTCTCCGAAAACTTTAACAAAATCAGCCACATAGGGTTGCATCCCCGCGGAAGGTTCGAGATGAAAAACTTGGTAACAACCCCTTTGGAACTCCTGTCCAGCGAAGAGCCATTATTACCTTTACTCCTGAGTTTCTTTTTGTTAACCACATCGTTCCAATTCCCTCCATCGTCCCCTACTTCCATACTGGCAAAAAGGCTTAGTCTCGTGCAAGGAGCGAATGGACGTGATCTAATCCAGATAGTATGAATGGACTTATCAATACTGCATCAAAAGTAATCGAACGTCCCCACACACTATACAGAATATCTCGCCGCCGTCGAGCACCCTTACCACAGACTAAGAAACGACAGAAAAAACCCGAAGAGACTCCGATCCCGAAAGGCGAATGAAGGTTAATAAAGCTGAAATAGGGATAGAGGAGCGCTCAAGGAAACGTCCCGAGCAATCCTCACACACTATTCCGGCTAGATGTCCCTCGTCGAGCGCTTCCGGCGGCCAGAAAGGAGGGAGAGAAAATTAGGGTTTCTTACCAAGTATATCAAACAAACTGTAACATAAATCTTAAACCTGAACCGTCCACTCAACCGCCAAACCATACTACTCTAGGCCGGAAAAAACTTTGTTGCTAACTTTTTTTTAATAAACGTCACCACTCGGTTCACAAAAAAAAAATTATATATGGTATGCTTCTAATGTTAGATGTGGTTGAAAGTCAACAAAAGAAAATTAATTGTTCGAACTCCAAGCAATTCTCAAAACAAACAATGCTTGTTATTATTCTTATGCCTTTCTTTTTCTTCGTCAAACGGCAGTGAAAGAATTATTGATGCAAACTTGCTTCCTTCTTTTTTAATTAGCTTATCAAACCAACTAATGTAATATTTCCGTTTTTTGGGACTCCTAGCTTCTTGCTAGCCCCGTCTTTGTTTTTATTTTTTTTTAAATGCCGCCGTTCAAAAAAAAAAAAAAAAATCAAACCAATTAATTAAACCAACAACACCGACTTGGTTTAATTAATTCCACTGACAATTAAATAACGAACGGTTCAGATGGCTACTTCATCTTCTCGCCTTACTTTTTCGGTTTAAACACGACAGACGAAACAACATTTTTTTGCTTTTTTTCGTTATTTCTTGCGATTGAAACACCAAATTCTACTTCTTCTTTTCTATCTGGCTCTGATACCATTGTTGGTATAGACAGTTTAAACAATCGTATTAGCAAACAAGAACACGAGATATTGGGGGGAAAACCCGCAACTTTTTTTATTCAATCAAACGAACATACAAACTTACAATGAAAAGGAACAAATAAAAACAATAATCTAGACCCCTATTTATGGTACGACTAAACTTGCTCTCCAAGACATTAAACCTTTTCTAAGACCGTGGGGTATGGTGGGGCTTGGGTTGGGGGCATGAGTTGACACGTGGAGTTCGAGCCCTCCCACCGCCGAGTGACGTGTCCGTGGGGTATGGCGGGCGTGGGTGCACCGCGTGGGTTGGCAGGTTATTAAAAAAATTCAAACTCAAACACCCCGCTATGACTTGGCCAACAAAGCGAATAGGAGGCCGCCACATCGGATCGCTAGCCCGCCCCACGCCCGGCTTCAAACTCAAGCCTCAAGGGCCACGCCCCAACCCAAGCCCACCCGGGGTGGTGGCTTGGGCGTTTTCCCCCAACCCACGCCCCAACCCACGCCCCAACCCAAGCCTCATACCCCACAGTCTAAACCAATTACTAAACTTTCTCTCAAAGACATTAAATCTTTTCTAAACCAATTACAAAATAATTATCTAAAATAAACCGAACTTTAATAAAAGATAATTATATCAGTATCCACTTTGGCCCTTCAACTTTCAACTCATACGAGTTTTAGTATTAACTTTCAACACCATTCATGTGGATCATACTTAATAAAACCCAAGTGTTTGTTACATCAACATGCCATAGTCACATTGTCTAGCCCGAACTCGGACTTAGAACAAACGCTTGTTCCGACTATTTTATTTATGATTAAAACCAATTACAAGAAAATAATTCTATCTACAGTATACACCATTAGCTAGCTTGGAGTCCAAGCATCCTCTCCTGACTCAACTATAAAGCAAAATAATTCAATTAATTAATTTAAACTAATACTTATCAACTAAATGTTAAATTTAAGGGGAAATCTCCAAAATAGCCAAGACTTGGTCAACATTTCAAAAATAGCCAACTGAAACCCCTCAAAGAGGGGTTTAACGAATCCCCACGCGTCTCAAAGACGTTTCCTCATCAGCCATCCACCGAAAGCCACATGTCCACAAGTGCTGAAACGTCTCAGAACACTGAAACGTCTCAGAACCTGAAACATCTCAGAACCTGAAACGTCTCAGGTGAAACGTCTTCTGTTCCGCTCGTTTTCCGGCAATCCTCTCCGGTACGGTTGAAAAGTCTCTGGTGACCCCCGCCTGACACCGGCCTTTATTACTTTATTGGAGCTAGAAGTGTATACCCGTACAGTAACCCAGATGGTTGTGGTGGAATAGGAGCTAAAATAAATAGAAAAAATACATTTCCTTTAGTTCTCCTTCTTCACCAAAAAGACATAACCAGCATTTCATCAACTCCCTGGTTCGCTTCTGTTCATCAAAAAAGTTCCGGTATTTTTTATTCACCTCTCTTTTATAAGTTATCGACCCAATGGTGATAAAACCCACAGATGGTTTTGAGACGGTGATGGGGGTTGCGGTTAGTACCAGTTTTTGTGGTGGGTGGTGGTTGTGGTGGGCGGAGAGTGACGATTGTTGGTAGGTGATGGTGGTGGTTGGTTGGTATGTGACCGTGCCGTGGTGGTTTACGGTGGTGGTTGTGGTGGGTGGAGGGTGCTGGTGCTCGGTGGAGGGTGGTGGTGCTCGGTGAGGGTGGTGGTGGTGTTGGGTGAAGAAGAAAGAGGAATAGTAGTTGTGGAGAGAGAAATGAATGGGTGGTCTGGATGTATATATGACTGAGTATGTGCTGTAAATAATGGGAATTCGTGGGCACCGAGTGGTATTTGCCCATTGTTTCACAAAAGATGACTGACAACTTGACAAGAGAGAGAGAGAGTTTATGGTATTTCCCAAGACAGGACTGTCGTCATGTGCACAGTGTACCACGCCTACTTGTTTATTGTTTATTTTTTTTGTGGACACGTGGCTTTCGTGGATTGGTTGCTGGTTGAGACGTTTCAGGTTTGAGGAAAAGTCTTATTGAGACGTTTGAATTGGCTATTCTTGAAACTTAGGAAAAGTCTTGGCTATTTTGGCTATTTCCCCTAAATTTAATTCCTTTTGCAGCAAGCTTTTATCCAATGATTGAAAACGCAAAACCGGGTCGGTTTTGAACTTTCACAGATAATACTTGTACCTGGGATAGTATCGCATTTCTTCATGTTTCCACTTTTTCCATTTGTAAGTTCTTATAAAGAAAGAAATAAAAAAGCATTACTCAATGAAAAATAAGAAAACATGGTCAATAAATTGAATTTCAAACATTAAGCAAGCAAATGTCATATAATTCTTTCTTGAAATTACCATAAACTTTTTTTTTAACGGCAAACACACTTTATATATATATATATAAAGAGCCAGCAAGGAACTGGAAGATACAAAAGAAAACCGGGAAAAGAAAAACGAGTTACAGCAAATCCAAAACATCAAAAACTTTCCATTTCGCCCAATCGGGCGTCTTAAGCTTTGAGCGGGCACTAATCCATCTAAACGCTTCCTCCTTGATCCGGTCCACCAACTTGCTAATCGGGAAAGAACAGTCATCAAAAACCTTAGCATTTCTAGCAAACCATATGTTCCAGACAGTTGCAGAGGCAATAGTGTAGACAATCCTCTTCCACATGGCACCCCCGGGCCGAGAGACGATAAAGGAGACTAGATCCTTGAGACTATTAATTACCATAAACTTATGCTTCAGTTTGCAACCTAGAAATTAAAGAAAAAAAGTCTCATGATAGCTATTGGCAACACATGCGTGGGGAAGGCCAACAAAAGATACGGGAGATGACCTGGGAAGCATTCAAGGTCATATTTCTGAAACAATATTGTTCACAGGCTTTAGTGGACAAGATTGCTGAAGAATTTCTCCATATGTCTCAGTCCACTGAGTCATTGAAGAAATTACCGGAGAGTATTTCGATAAACTCCAGTTTTACCCTTATATGATGCTGTATGAGAGAATGAAGATTAACCGATATCATAACATGCTGAAAAAGGATATTCGTGAATTTATAAACCCTTCTAGGTGCGAGTAATTTTAGGTACAAACAGAGTTGAATATAAAAACAATAAGAATAAATATTCAATATCTTATCAGTACATTAACTATTTACATAATACAAAAGATAACAAAAGAAAGCATTCGATATATAACCAAAAGACTAGACTATTGGTATGTATTTTCTAATTGCATGAAATTAATTAAAACAAGAGACTGACTGATGTTAATACTAATTTCTTCTTCTTCAACTTGACTCGTGTCTGGGTACACAACTCGGCTCTGTCTCGTTAACAACAGGCACATCTATTCTAACATCAACTACTCGTTCCGACGCTGTTGTTGTTTGGATAGATGAAGCAGTAGGATGAGGTGCAGACTGATCCATTGTTACTTTTGGCTGTTCATGAACAGGTGACACTACAAGAAAGTCGATTAATAGCGGCGACAATTGTCGCCGCTAATAGTCCCATATGTCGCCGCAAAAGCTAATAGGGTTTTGGCAATAATTTCATCAAAAAATCAGATATCAACATGATTTTAAATGCTTTTAAGATCTAACCCCTATGAATTTAACACATTATTATATACACTAATTTAACTCACTAAAACTAGGGTTTCAACAGTTTCACATATTTAACCGATAACCGTGTCACAAACTCGCAACTTTTGCCATTACAAACACTAAACTAGGGTTCTAACAGTTTATGCACGAGCAGATTTAAAAAAAACAAAAAAAAATATGTATAAACAGATTTAAAACTAACCGGTGGTGGCCGTGGAGACAAGGTGGTGCCGGTGGTGGCCGTGGAGACAAGGTGGTGCCGGTGGTGGCCGTGGAGACGAGAAGGTGCCGGTGGAGAACCTACATTCACCAAGAACCAAGAAATAAACAACCTACATAACAAAATAAACAAAAAATTCAACATAAAACTAACCGAATTAAAGTAGAAAAGAAGAGATTAGCCGGATTTTGGAGAGAAACCGACTTGAGCAGCAAAAAAATTGGGGGAAAGTAGGTGGAGGGAAGGGAAAAAACGCGCAGATCTGGATCTTATTCCGTCGACCAATAGCGGCGACACTTTGTCGCCGCTATTAATAGATCCCGTCGCCGCTATTGATGAAAACGATCCGCAGCCGTTGGATGATATACACAATTGTGTGGCTATGGTTGAACACAGGACACCGGATTGCGGATTGGACCAATAGCGGCGACATATTGCATGTCGCCGCTAATAACGTCGCCGCTATTACCCTTATTTCTTGTAGTGTGAGCGGCAAAGCGGGCAAGTTGAATGATTAGAAAACCAGATGTGAATACAGGCACTATGAAAACAATGTTTACAATTGGGTAAAACCAGACACTTGTCACTGTCTTCAAACTCGGACAAACAGACAGCACAATCTTCCACAACATTAGTTTTGGTTTTGGAGTAAACAAACACAGGGAGTGACTTCAATATGGAAGCGTTGAGCCCACTTGAAAAACTGCGGTTGTTGCGCAAATGGGCGAGGAAGCCCCCCAAGAAGACGAAGATGAAAGAGCTGGTAAACATGGCAATCATGATTTTAACGAAGACAGCGTCAAGTATCCCTACGTTATGTTGATCGACATGATGTTCACTGTCGGGCCATGGGGCCATGACCGCCGACATATCGAAGATGAATGAATCGGAATATATATGTTTGGATTATAAATGGGAGTAATCTTAAAGCTCTGATATATATCTAAGCAAATCAAACAACATGCATGAATGAAAAACTCAAAAGTTCATACCATCTATTTATAAGTTTACATACATTATAACTTGGAAACGAAGTAATAGAATTTGAAATAATGCAAATACGAAATTCAAAAAAAAAAAAAAACTAATAAATGCTTTGCATGTATATCGGCCATGCAGGTTTATCGTCAATCTCATGCATAAGAGGTGATTCAACTTCCAACATTATAATAAATACATGTTTAAGTGGTTTTTCACCAGTGGCGGTACTAGCCCATTAAATCAGAGGTATCCTAAAAAAATATTTTTTCCGTGCAATCATACAATATTAAAAAAAAGACAATATATATATAAATAAACTAAACAAATAACTAATAGATTTGACCTCTTCTTTTTTTCATAGATTGAAATCGTTCCATTATATCACCGTCTTTTACTTTATGAAAAAAATCCTTTTCGACAGCACAAACATGCCATTGTTCAAAAATTACGGGCCCATTCGATTGCGTAAACCCCTCTTGATAATTTTCAATTTTCAAAAAATATTTTTCAACGGTTGCGGTTGTAACCGGTAAAACCAAAGCTAGTTTTACTACCCAATAAACCAAATGACAAGAACTATGTGTTCTCATTTCAACCATAAGCACAAGATCACTTTTTCTATTATATGAGCTTTATTAGTTATTACAATTTGGGCTTAATTATCATAAAACTAATTATTTAGGCTTTGTTACACCCACTAAGGGTAAAGATCAAATAGGAAGTTTATTTTGGCTAGGAAGTATAGGAAGCAATCTTAGCCGTTCATCATATTTTTTTAAATTTTTGTACGCGGTGGCATTTTCGTCTTTTTACATTATCATATCTTCGTTCTAATTCAATTACAGATTCTGTTACTTCTTTTCTTAGTTCATCACTCTCATAACATAATTGAAGGTTCTGTAACCCTAAATCGCAGTCGATTGCAAATTCATCTCTTTTCAAACATTAATCTTGTATCGTTCGTCAATTCGATAACTTCAATGTCTTCTTCAAACTCTGCTGGTATGTTTAGCTTCAATTCGGAGTAAAATTTTGTTATTTTTTCTGAATTTCTTTGTTTTACGTTTTATAATTCGTGGTTCTGTAAGTAATATTTGATTTTTCATAAGTTTAATAGTTATTGTTGTATAATTAAACATAATTTGTTTGTTTTTTTTCTTCATCATTTATTGCGTTTTAGTGAAGAGTTGCGTTTTACGATATTAATTAAATTGTATGCATATAAACTTTTATTTTTATGTTATATAAAGCTTTAACTGTCTATAACTGTTATTGTTGTACAATGTTTTGTTTATTCATCATTTTATGCGTTTTACTGAATGTATTGCGTTTTATGATTTTTTAGATAATAGTTCATATACAAACCTTAAAGGTTTGTATTTCATATATTATTATTAACTTATTTTTGTGATTTAATATTAAACACATTATTATATAGGATGTATTGCGTTTTATGATTATTTGTTAAGTGTTTCAGATCATATGATGCGTTTTACTGAAGGTGTTGCTTTTTATGCTTTTTATCCATATTAGTCTATATATAAACTTTAAATGTTTGAATTTTAATTTTTTATTAATATATTTTTTGGTTTATAAAAAAAAACATTATTATGTAAGATGAATTGCGTTCTAAAGTTTTTTTTAATTGTTTCAGATAACATTTCCAAGTGGGAGGAACGTGTATGCATAAACAGTGGAAGAAATTTTTTCAAACCTAAAGTCACTGGATCCATTACACCTGCTGTTGGAATGTTTTTTAAGTCATTTGATGAGGCTTTTGCGTTTTATCAGAGATATGCACTTGCTGCAGGTTTTTCTGCAAGAAAAAATACCTCTTGGAAAAATGGTGATGGTTTAGTGAAAATAAGATATATTGTCTGTTCAAAAGAAGGATTTCATGTTAGCAAAGAAATAGATTCTGGTTCAGTTGAGAATAGTAAAAAGATTGTTAGACGTAATAGAGGTTCAAAAAGAGTTGGATGCAATGCTCATGTGAAATTAATATTAGAGAACAATAATATGTATAAAATCTACTACTTTGAAGAAGAACATAATCATATCTTTGTGGAAGATGAAGATATTCATTTCTTGCCGGCTGCACGAAGTATCGATTATGTGAAAGAAAGTTTTATATCTGGATTGTCTGCAATCAATATTGGACCTGTTAAAGCATTCAATATTATGAAAACAATGTATGGTGGTTTTGGTGAAGTTGGTGCTAGTAAAGTTGATTGTAAGAATTATAGAAGGGATTTGAATCTTTATATCGGAGAGTATGATGCAGAAATGGTAGTTAGGCGTCTTATTAGGAAGAAAGAATGCTGTCCTGGTTTCACATGTGATTATGTTATTGGTGAAGATAGAAGATTGAAAGGGCTTTTCTGGGCTGATGAGCAATCAAAAAAAAATTATACAGTGTTTGGTGACATATTTGGTTTTGATGCTACTTATAAATCAAACAAGTAAGTTTTTTTTCATTTATTGCGTTATATATTCTATTGCGTTATACATGTTGTTCTAATTTTCTAATGCTTTTTTAATTTGTTTTTTATGCAGGTATGATTTGGTTTTTGTTCCATTTACTGGTATTGATAATCATTATAGGAATGTCACATTTGGTGGTGCATTACTTGGTTCGGAGACTGCAGATTCTTATAGATGGCTTTTAAGGTGTTTTGTTAATGCTTTTGGAAGTGAGCCTAAAGTTGTTGTTACTGATCAAGATGCTGCAATGAAGAGAGCTATTAAGGATGTACTTTCAAGTAGTAGGCATAGGTTATGTATGTGGCACATATGGGAGAAATTGAAGACAAAGGTATTAACTGCGTTTTATGATATTACAAACTGCAATTTTAATTGTTTTATTATTGCGTTTTATGTATTATACAATAAGATCACCAAATATTTTTATCAATAGAATTACAAAACAATTGCGTTTTACCATCAATTCATTATGTTTATCATTTTCAATATATTGTTTTTAAATTATTGCGTTTTATGTTTTTTAATATTATTACTTTTTTATTCAGGTTGGTCCTGTTTTGTCAGCAAACACTGATTTTAATACAAGAATGACTCATGTTGTTTGGAATGATACTATTAGTCCAGAAGATTTTGAAACTGAGTGGCATTCAATAATGTCTACTTTTGGATTGGAAAATCATGAGTGGTTAAAAGATATGTACGATCTTCGATTTGACTGGATTCCTGCTTATTACCATGGAGAGGATTTGGCTGGTCTTATGCGTACTACGTCGAGATGTGAAAGCGAGAATTACTTCTTTGGTCAGATTTGCAATCCAAGATGTACACTTGTTGAATTTTTAACTCATTTTGAGACTGCAATGGATATTCAAAGGCATGAGCATAGGAGGAATGATCATGATACAAGGTATATTGAGTCTAAGCCCTGGAGTGACTTTGTATTGGAGAAACAAGCATCAGAAATATATACCAAAACAATTTTTAAGGATATTCAGATTGAAATTGATGCTGCCATTACAAAGTGTATGTCAAAGTCTCTTGATATTGTGGGTGATGTTCAATATTTTGAAATAAAGGATTTCAGACAGCCATGCACATCTTTTTTGAAGGTATTTTTTAAATTTATATATTTTTAAATATCTATTGCGTTTTATTATTCCATCTTTCATTGCGTTTTATCATTATATGAAAATATAGTTTTATCTGTATTATAATTAAGATTCATTGCGTTTTATATTTCATTTCACTAATTTTATATAGCTTTTTAATCTTATTTACAGGTGCAATACAGCAAACAAGAAGATGGATTAACAATAAGTTGTTCTTGCAAACGGTTTGAACAATTTGGTATATTATGCCGGCATATATTTTACGTTTTACGGTATGATGATATAAATGAGTTTCCTAGAAGATATGTTCATAGAAGATGGATGAGAGATGTTGTGTCTGTTGGATCAAATCATTCAAATATTCGGTTTGATGAAATTAGTAGGAATAGTGAAATTGATAAAGTTTATAGAGAAATCATTGTTGCAAATGAGTATGTGGTTAATAGGCTGGTTGGCGATATAGATGAGTTGTGTCGTTACAGGGATCATATTAAAAGTTATATTGATAAAGCGGATGAGGTTATGGTTGCTGCGCCGCCTCCTAGTCGCAAAGAAAGATTTGCTGAAATTGGAGGGAACATAGAAAAATCAGATTCTATTATTCGTGTGCCGATCAAAACAAGGACCAAAGGATGCGGTGTACAAAAAAGGATCAAGTCAAATCGTGAGATTGCAATTCAGAAATCATCAAAGATCCAGAAATCGTGCCGTGTATGTGGTGAAAAAGGACATAACAGTCGCACATGTAAAGATAAGGTTTCTTCTAATGCTATAGGTTCTAGCAATGCAATGTAATTATGTATAGAAATTCTGACAAAATCAGATATCAATAAGTAAAAAAAAATTTGTCATTGCGTTTTATGATGTATATGTTTCATCTCATTTTATTACTGAGTTTTATAATATCCTTTATATTTATCAGTATGTTTTGGTTAATTGCGTTTTATCATACCAACAATATATTGTAATTGCGTTTTATACATGAACAATATAATTTAAATTGTATTTTTTGATTATTGCGTTTTATTGTAACATAGATCATAGATCAAATTAAACACGAAATGATGACAACACTAAGCTTCCAAAAGGGATTTCCAAATCACTTGTCAGCTTTTTTTGGAAAGTTGCGTTTTATGATAACAGTATATTGTTATTCCGTTTTATAGATAGAACAATATACTTTAATATGTTTTTTTTATTATTGCGTTTTATTGTAACACATATTAAACATAAAATTAAACAAGAAATTCAAGTGGATATAATAAACATTGCGTTATATAGATAATGATAGTTCTAAACAAAGATGATTTTTTCAAACAACAAAAATAACAAAAATAACTAGCATGATCAGCTTCATGGATCAAAGTTTGTTTCTTCATCGGATGAAAACCCTAAGCTTCCATCAGGGATTTCTTCATCACTTTCAGATTCAACCCAAAGTTCAACCTGTGAGAGTACTGCGTTTTGAAGCTTCTCTGCAAATTTGCTAGCAGAGTTGTTGATGATTGGTATTTCAGATAACTGCTTCAAAAAACTTAGATCCTCACTGGTAGATATGTCCTTTGGGTCATACATCTCCACATCACCATCGTCCCAAGTCACTGAAACTTTGAAAGTTTCCTCAATGAACTCCCAAGATGTAACCTGGGCATCTTCAGTTTCTGTTTGATTCGGATTACCATATCTTTTGTGTAGAATTCTGAACAGTGCGGCTGTTTGATCTGTGTAACAAGAAGGTGGTATACCTATTTCGTTCATCCTTTTCAAAACATTTTCATTGCAGTTTTGAAGGACAGAAGCAACGGAATGGTATTTTATTTTTTTTCCATCAAGGAATTGAAGAAAGAAATTGCCTCTTTTAACCCACCAAACTGATAGTTGTTGATTATCCATTTTAGGGTTTGTGTGTGTTGGGTATTTGGTGTTTTTTGGTGTATGATGAGAGAAATGTGAAAATAGTTTAGGGTTTCTGTTCTTATATAATCTACTGGTAGAGGAATTTGAATCAATTTGTCTTAATAATAATAATGATTATTTTTTATTTTTTTCTTTGAATTGATATTTCCATCATACATACAGTATTTATATCAGGAATCTAAAAGGCTTTTTAAGGCTTTTGGTCTAATCATTTCTTGTCATTAAGATATAAGTTTATTTTATTTGTTTTTTGTGTTTAATAAATTTAAAAAAAAAAATCAATGCGTTATAAATATATTGCGTTATATGTTTGGAAATGAATATTTAGAAAAAATATTGCGTTTTATAGTTTTTAGCATTTTAATACATTGTAATAATTTAAAAAGACAATAGCATATATTAAAATGTTGCGTTTTATAAATTTTATATATTTGTATAAATTGTTTTCAAAATAATGATTTAATATTTTTAAATGATACATATTGCGTTTTAAGATAACAAAAAAATAACTGGTATTTTAAAATAAAAAACATTGCGTTTTATAGTAAGTAGCATTTTTAACTCAAAGTAACTAGCAAGATCAAGAAAATAATGATTTATATAAAAACCAAGATAAATGAAAAAACATTGCGTTTTATAATAAGTATCATTTCAAAATCAAAGTAAACCAGCAAGAGCAAGCCTGTCTTTAATCCTATCTAAACTAGTTTCATAAGATTGTTTTTTAAGTTTCGCACTGAGGTCTCGAAACGTCTTTGAGTCTTCAATAACATAATCTCTTTGTTCGTTGATTTCGTGCAATAATATCTTTGCGATGAACTTTCTTCTTAAATCTTCAAGTTGTGCGGTCTGCTTGTTGACTGGTTTTTTGTTTTTAACCTTCTTGATATTTGCAGGTACTTCATATTCCACGTTAAACCCACAATCCCATTTTTCGACCGGTTCTCCATTATAACATTCCATATGACGCATTGTGAATATACCACAATCAATGCCATTATGTTGTGTCCTCCATTTCATCTGCATTCTAACAGGGATTATTCCCTTTATATCATCTGCTTTTTCATGTCCAACAGATTTAAGGTAAGCTGCCAAAGCATCCCTCTATAGAAAAAAAAAAAAACAAAAAACAAAACAAAAAGATTAGGTGGTTTATATTTGTGTTTTAAAAGCATAATTAAGAATACTTACTGTATTTTCAGGGACATTTCCATATTTAGATTCATTTGTTTCTTCTTTCGCACTGTTGTCAATGATGAATATTTGTTTCTCTTCAAGATTGAAGGATATAACAAAGAAATGCTGTATATGGAGAATCGGGACAAGGATAATTTTAAAATCCTTTATGCTTTTTAGCTTTGCACCTTTAAGAATTTTTTCTATGTTCATTGTGAATGCTTTTATCATCTTTCCTTTATTTTCAGATTCTTCCTTGTTACAATTTGGTAAAGCCTATATAAAATAGAACAAATTAACATATTATTGCGTTTTATGAAGGTAAATAAACATAAAGCTGCGTTTTATGAAGTTAATAAAACATAGAGCTGCGTTTTATAAAACATCATTCAAACAAAGAAATCATTGCGTTTTATTAAAGAAATAAAAATTCTATTGCGTTTTATAAAACATAATTCAATCAAACTTCAAAATACTTCATTATAAGAATAAGAAAAATTGCGTTTTAAATATCATACCAGCATTCGAATAGTACAGAAAAATCGTGGAGATTTGTTGTCTTTTGATCTTCTTTTTTCTTCTTCATTCAAAATATAAGACCAACAATTGATTACTTCTCCGGTGATTTCCAATCCTGGCCTCATTGTTTCAGCAGCATATCTATATAGAAATGCATGTTCTTTAATTTCAAAGAGAGTATCCCTGCAAAAAAAATATAATAATAATAATTAAATTATAATATTTTGATTTTTGTTTTTTTGTTTTAGTGTATATAAATGAATTTTTACATCATTTCTCCTTTTGCATGGAACGCATATCCCGATATGTTGTTTTCGTGTGCTGTTCTTGATTCCTTCATTGCTACTTGTCTTAGATAATATGGTGAACAAAATACTTCAGGAACATTTTTCTCTCGATCTGGTCGTACCATCTTTGTGATTATTTCTTCTGTTTTGCTTATATCAGTTGTTGGTTGTTCTTGATGAACTGATTTTGCAGGTGTTTTATACTGATCTTCTTGTGGGTGTAGGAATGATGTGTTTTGAAGTAGATCACTGATTTCCTTTTCAGTATCCTGTTCTTCAATTCTATCAAACATTGTTTGTATTCCAGTAATTTGAACATCTTGTTCGATTGTTTTTTTTTCAGATTCCGCTTGAATTTCGGTTTGTTCACCGTGTCCAGTAGCATCAACTTCAACTTCATTTTCATCAACATTTGAAGACAACTGAGAAATTTTCAAATCAAAGGATGGTACCTCATCATCATTAATTTTCTTTTGATTTGATTTTTTTTTCTTCTTCATCTGTCTTTTTGATAATCTCCAACATTAATGATGGAGTTTCTTCGCTAAATGATGATTGTACCATTGAAGGTTTTTCAATGTGTGTTTGCAGAACAGATGCAGGTTCATTCTCACTGATTTTTTCTGGATTGGATGATTGAACTAGAGGTGAGCTATCCTCATTGCGTTTTGTATCATCATCATTGCGTTTTACAATCAATGGTGTTGAAATGATTTGATTTTCAGTGTCTTCATTTTGGCTCAAATTTAGAAATCTTGATGGTGTTTCAATCATAGTTGAATCAATATTAACTTTCTTGTACTTTTTTGCTTGATGGTGGAATTTTTCAATCAATGACACCCATTCATTAACTTTGTTATGAAGAGCTTCACTCGTTGGATATTCCTCCACAATCTCATCTATGCGTGATTGAATGTTTTCGAAAACATCTTCAATTCCTTTAAAATGATGATCCAAAGCAGTCACAAGATATTCTTCATGTGATT
This sequence comes from Helianthus tuberosus, assembly GCA_030545235.1. Taxonomy (NCBI): domain Eukaryota; kingdom Viridiplantae; phylum Streptophyta; class Magnoliopsida; order Asterales; family Asteraceae; genus Helianthus; species Helianthus tuberosus. The sequence goes on from CM060435.1 coordinate 13,393,443, forward strand.
TTTTATCTTTAATGTTCTTCATATTTTCATCGCCACTTTTTGTTGAATGAATGTCAGAAAGACCTTCACTTTGATTTTGTGATGGTATGAAATTACGCAGTCGGCTTTGACTGTCTACCCACATTTTATCTTTATTTCCTATTGATGGTTTAATGAAGAATTGCCCCCATGATCCTCCACTTTCTGTATTTGTTTTCTCAGTTTCATTTGTTATAATTTGGCTGTTTTGAACATTCTCTTGATTCTCTTGATCAATCCAGTCTGTTGCAGCTTTAAGTAAGGAGATTGGTTGTTCTTCAGCATCGTCTTCATGTTTTTCTTCAGATTCATCTTCAAAAATTTCTTCGTTTTCATTCTCGGATTCACTTGGATAAACATAAAATTCATTCTTTTCATCTTTCTTTTTTTTGTTTAGTCTTTCTGACTTTTTTAACTTTATCATTTACAAGACATCTGCCCTCATTTTGTGCAGCAATTTCCAATTCATCTTCAAATTCTTGTAATGTTGTAGAATCAATTTTATCAAGTGAGAACTCTTCAGTGTTTTCAGTATCATCAAATCCTTGTTTTTTGTATGCATATAGTATCTGTATGATTCATTGCGTTTTAGATAAATAATAAATTCATAATTTGTTGCGTTTTAAAATATAAATCATTGTAAACAAATTAAAAAACTATTGTTTTGTAACTTTAAATATATTGCGTTTTACAAAAACATTGCGTTTTACTCAAGCAAAGAAGAGTTTTAAAGAAACAAAGAACTTAAATAAACAAAAATGAAAGATAATTGCGTTTTAAAATATACATTGCGTTTTATAAAGTCTAGTTTTAAACAAACAAATAATATAAACAAGCAGCCTAAACAAGCATTCAGCAAATATGTAGCAATAATGAAAGATCAGATTTCATACCGCTAACAATGCAATAGGTCCATTGAAGAGCTTCTCATTTCCAGGCCATTGTCTTCTTGTACGCTTTAAAACGGTCAGCATATATTCACACCAATTAAAATCCTGGGTTTTTTTGTCACTTTTCATTGATGGCAGGAATCTTTGATTAACATTACTACTCTGCATTGCCTCCGCCATGATCGTAAAAAAAATAACCAAGAAATTCAGTTTGAACAATCTTCCAAGCTCATTTCTTGATTTTAAATAAGTAATCAAGTTGTGCGCATACATTCTTTGCAAAATATCTTTGGTGAATTGACCGCGCCAGAATTTAATTATAAGATCAGTGTCTTTTGGTCTCAGTTTTTCCACAATCTCTGTTTTTCCATTTGGTATTTGAAATACCTTTTGGATGAATTCAGCTGTGATCTTAATCTTTTCATCTCCAATATTTATCTCATCATTTTCAGCATCAAAGTTTTTTACCAGCCAATATCCGAATTTGCGTGGAACTGAATGCAGCTTGAATTTTAGTATGCTCTCAAACCCTATTTCTCTAACAACATTCCTTTGCTCTTTTGACAAACCTTCAATATAATCTTTTAGATTATTGACTGCACATCTAATGTTAATTTTTTTTTCCGTCGTAATCATAATATGGTTGTTGTTCTGGTTGTTCTTTTGTTTTATCTTTCCTCTGTGATCTCTTTGGTTTTGATTCTGCCTTTTCCTTCTTTTGATTTTTTGTCAGGTTAACTCTTGGTTGTGGATCAACAAAATCATCATCTGATACATTGAATTGTGTTAAAAACATATATTTTTTTCATGAAATATGTTAAATGCGTTTTATGTTACCTGAATTTACTTGTTGTTGATTGGAAGCATGCAGAACAATAGCTCGACTAGATTTTTCATCCATTGAATCAGAAACTGTTTCTTCTGATGATTCTATCACCACTTTCTTTCTTCGCCTTTTTTGTTTTTCCTGTTGTTGTTTTTCCTCTTGTTTTTTAACTTTAAATAGAATAATGAAACAATGTCAATTAACAAATTTATGATAAAACGCATTAGCTAACACCATAAAGATAAAAAGCAGTGATTCACAGGTTTAAGATAAAACGCAATACTTTACATCATATTATTTAACACACCAAATTAACATTACATAATCTCATTTTGTTTTTTATGATTTATTAATGTAAAACGCATTAGTCAACAATGTCAATTAACAAATTTATGATAAAACTCTCTAGCTAACACCATAAAGATAAAAAGCAGTGATTCACACAGGTTTAAGATAAAACGCAATACTTTACATCATATTATTTAACACACCAAATTAACATTAAATAATCTCATTTTGTTTTTTATGATTTATTAATGTAAAACGCATTAGTCAACAATGTCAATTAAGAAATTAATGATAAAACGCATTAGCTAACACTATAAAGATAAAAAGCAGTAATTCACAGGTTTAAGATAAAACGCAATACTTTACATCATATTATTTAACACACCAAATTAACATTACATAATCTCATTTTGTTTTTTTATTAATATTAATATAAAACGCAATAGTTAACAACACATGTATCTCAGCAAATTCAAAGATAAAACGCAATGTACTAAAATTCGATTACAATTATCATAATAATAATCTCATTGTTTCTGCAAATTTATTTAGGTAAAACGCATTAATTCAAAATATATAAATCCCGTAAGAAGCATTAGTATCTTAGATCATAGTTTTAACATAAAACGCAATATAGTCTCTGGTAACAAAAATGTTAAGATAGGGGATGATATTACTCATTAACTATTTTTCGGAACGGGTATGATATATTAGGTCTATTGTACTTCATAAAACGTAACTTGAATTCAGTTAAAGAGCAAAAAATAGATAAATATACCATTGTCTGAAATATCTTTGCGTTTTCTAGTTCTTTGTTGTTTGATTGTTGATTTTCGGCTAATATTTTCTTGTTCATCAATGTTCTCTTCAGCTGTTGATGTTTTTCGCTTCTTTGATGATTTAGGGTTTTCAGAGACTGATTTGTTTTGAGTAACTCGAATGTAAACCTTTAAATTATCTCTCGACGACGCCATGAACTTCAATGGAGTATGATTTTCTCAAATTTCTGTATGTGTTTGATCGTTCAATGGAAGTGTAAAACGTAATGCACTTTGTTTCGAAGCGTTTCTGTGTATAATCAACGGCGGTTATTTTGAAATTTGACGATAATACCCCTGAAACTCCGGAGAGCGTGTTTAAATGACAGTTTTTAATTTGATTTTGATCTTGACCGTAGATTGTGCAATTGGACGGTTATGATTACTTTCTATCCTTCCTAGCGAAATAAACTTCCTATTATATCTCCACCCTTGTTACTAAATATGTTTTGGGCTTAATGAATAATATCAAGTTTCATAATTTTCTCTTAGGGGTATCCTCGTATATATTTTTGGGTAGGCTATGTATAAAATCGAAAAAAAATTACACTGCGAATATGAATACGGGGTTGAGCCGTAGCCCGTGCTACGGCTCATTCTTAATTAGTTCCACCCCTGACCGAGTTGTACCAAAAAAGCGGGTCAATAAAAGTGTATTTGGGTCTGGTTTAAAAAAAATCGAGTTAATGTTGGAGCGGTTTAGATAATTTATCACAATCGCGGCGGGTTCCATTCATATGGATCATACTTAATAAAACCTAAGTGTTTGTTACATCAACATTCAACAGTCACATTGCCTAGCACGAACTCAGACTTAGAACAAAACGCTTGTTCCGACTATTTTATTTATGATGAAAACCAACTACAAGAAAATAATTCTACGGCAATTATCTACAGCATACACCATTAGCTAGCTTCGAGTGATCGAGTCCAAGCATCCTCTCCTGACTCAACTATAAAGCAAAATAATTCAATTAATTAAATTTAACAAACTTATCTAATTAGTTTAAAGAGTTAAATGTCTGGTTGGTCCTGTGGTTTGCAAATATTGCAGACTTGATCCTAGTGGTTTACTAATACATAGTTGGTCCCAGTGGTTGCAAATTTTGCACTCGGGTGATCCTTATCACTAACCCATGTTAATTTTCTCAGTTAAATATATTCGAAATGACTAGATAGTCCCTGAACAATAAAAAAATAAAAAATAAAGATGAAGATAGCAGGATTTGGGTGAGGACTGCTGCTGCTTCTGCTTCTTGGTCTCTTGCTTTCAAGTTGGATACGCGTCAACCTGTACTGTCCATCAATGGTGATTTGGTGTTTATTTACAATATTTTCGCCGTTTTGACCCCGTTGTCACAAGACCATGACTTGACATACAAAATACTGAAGCTGGTTTAACACACCGTGAGACAAAAATCAGTTATATGCAAATGCTCAAAACATGTGAACTTTATTATTCTAACTTATGGCAGATATCTCATCTATTTTTTTTTTTTTTTTTTGTTATATATGGTGACTATTGCATAAATTCGCAACTTGATTTCCGGCAGTTCAAGAAAAAATAGCACCTTGTTGCACACATGAAGATATCCATCTCACCATTCTTGCGCATCAGCCAAAATGCAGTGTTTGCTAGAAGCATTGCGAATTATTTGAACCATTGAGGGAGCATATATCGAGTATGAGGAGAAGATTTGATACTTAACATTAGATAAGGTAATCGCTGCCCGTTTATTACATGAAAATGGGTCAATATGAGCTAGCCTACATATAAGTTGGTGTGTTAGATTGTTGCTTTAGCTGGAAGTAAACCTGGGTCGAACGCTTTTAACAGTTTGCACATAGCACACATCTAGATCGTTATTTTGGTAATAGTTTTTGTAACATATTTAATGCGATCCTACCCACTAAATATCTACCCTTTTGTTGACCCGACCCTTTACCCAACCCGTTCATATTCGCCTACACCCAGCATAACTCATTCCTTGAAGTTTTGACTAAATGGGTCAAACGGTAGAATTCTACTCACAAAGCAGACACAAGTTTTGTTTCATCAAAAAAATGGTTCAAGTTGATAGAAACCGGGTACGAAAAAACCCGGGTTCGGGTTCGATATTGAACAGAATATGCATACCCGGTCCCTACCCTACGGGTAGGGTCAGGTCCGGGTTTAAAAAACCCTGTTTTTCGGGGTTCGGGTTTTTCCCGGGTCCGGGTCCGGGTCTAGGTCCAGGTCCAGGTGTTTTGTGCACCTCTAACATTAGGTGGGGATTTATTTGATCTATAAACATCTGATTTAATGTCATATTACCCTTGACCCACTTTCCCTTTGATTAATCATTAGTCAAGTCTAAGAGCACACACAATGGAGTTCATATCCCTTCCCAATACCTTATTTATAAAGAAAATACGAGATTTTATTCATTTTTACTCTTATATTGGACCGTATACCCATCCTCATACCCTATACCCCAAACTATATGAAAAACAAAAGTAAACCCTCATATAGTGCTCACTATTCATCTCCTATCTTATATCTTAATGTGGTTGTGAATGTAAGAATGTATTATTTAATTGATTATGAATAATATGAGGAATCAGATGTGGAGAGTTTTTAAAAAGTGAACAAATTTTGTGAATAAATATCAATAAAAGTGAAGATTTTCATAACCAAGTATGGAAACAACGGGTTACCAACTTTACTATTTTGAAGGCTCGTAGTAGAAGCATCAATCGCAACAGGAATAAGCTTCCGGGCCAAGGGTGGCAACATAAATGATATATTGAAGTCCTGTTTTGGGCCGAGGGTGACCTCGACCCAAAGAACATCAACCTCCATGTGACTATCTTAATCATCACATAAACGTCTAAAAATGACATCTATGGTTCAAAGTGTGTCCAGTCAAGTTAACCTGATGATCAAAAAGGTTTGTTTCTTATGAGGATATTCATCCTCAGAAATAATACTTCTATGCTCTTTTAGTTTTAAAAAAAGATTGTTAGTTTTCTCAAGATTGTTTTTCTCCTAAGATCATTTTCAACGGGGGATCCGTTTGTCGCACCCCTAGCCGATGTGAAAGAGAGAGGAAGGGAGAGAGACGTTGCTGAGAGAACGATACGAGGAGAGAGAATAAAATAAAATGATATAGAAAAACTCTCAGTATTGTTTTTATGTTATGTTTTTTTACTAGGCATATGATTTTTGTTATATAGCAACGTGAGAATCTGTTTTAACCTTCAATAATTTATTCAAGAAACTCAGACTTCTGGTTGTTTGGTAACTTCTGAATGGTTAAGTGTTGAACCAGTAAAAGGTCTGAACCACTAAGAGCCAGTATAATGCTTAACCGTTCAGAGGCAAATGTTTGACCAATTCAGATTAGAGGTCTTAATCATTCAGACTCAATATAAAACTTAATCATTCAGAGGCAAATGTCTGAACCATTCAGAAATCTGCTCATGAAACAAACAGTCTAATAGAGTTTTATCAATCTTGTATTCAAACTCAAATTAAGAAATTTTTAAATACCTCTTTTAATATTATAATAATAATAGATTCTTGGTAGAAGGGTCAGAATCTCCAAATGGAACCCATGCATGTGACATCAAATCTAATCGAGTCAAACGTTTGGGTTTACATTAACCCACAATTATGACATTTGTCATCTTGTCTTATGTTTGTTTTTTTTTATTATTCAACTAGACATAAACTAAAATAACACGTATAAATGAATGGCAGTTGCATCTATTTTTGTAGCGATTTTTAAATTTAACAATCTAATTTATGTTTCATCTTGATTAAAAAAAAAACACTTGCGTAGCCGGAAATGGGACTCTACAACAGTACTAGAAGTACTGATTCCAAATGTTTTCATTCTCTTTACCTTTAATACGTCTCTTACCTCTGAAGCTATCGGTTTCTTAGATGGAGTGCAGAAGGTCGTGCACGGCAATTTCTCAACGCCGAAGAACCAGAATTTTATTTTTGATAGAATTGGATTTGTTATTAAAAAAATAAAGAAAGAAAGAAAGAAAAATCTCCTGTTTGTTGGATTAAGAAACATGGATACTCAATGTACATCTAGTATAAAAAGTAATACTATATAAAAATTCTTCCATACCATCTTAATATTAATAAAGGTATTTGTAATACTATAAAAAGTAATAGAAAATTATAATTTTTTAAGATTATTAAGAATATTTAATAACACAAAAATAAATATTTAAATAAGAGTTTTTATAAGGACAAATGGGTGAGCGAGCGGGCTCCTACAAATGCAGCAGGGTCTTTGAAGTGAAGGACGGTGCCAAGTTGCCAACACTAAGTTACAAAACACTTGACTCCAACAAGACAAAACCATAATCACTTATTGATTTTGTTTTAATAATCCTAAAGTTTAGTTTAATAGACACTTAAATGAAATAATAAAGATAAATTGTTTTAAAAAAAAAATTCTCTAACAAGCGTGAGACTGGTTAAGACAACATAGCCTGGTCAGAGTGAGGCAACATGACTCCCCCAATTTGAGAAGTGCGGTTACCAAACACAAGAAAGTCGTCGTTCCAAAAAAAATAAGAATAACTAGCAAATTACTGATATCTTGCTAAAATGAATCTTACTATCTTAGACGATCAATATTTCCAGTTTGAGTTATCCTCAAACAACTAATTTTGTGAATACGATTTTCAGTAGTACGAATCATGAGTTTTACCTAGTTTTATCTAGGAGTGTAAACAAGCCGGTCCACTTGTGAGTGCCACTGGCTCGTTTTAAAACTTTGAGATAAATTTAAACAAGCTTGAACTTAATGAGGTTTATATAGTATTGACTCACATTTAAAGTTTAAGATAAATTTAAACAAGCCTGAACTTAAGGAGGTTTATATAGTAAACATACTTGAGCACATGCTACAAATGCCGAGACTAGACTCACTAGTTAGTCACAAGCCTAACGAGTATACATAATTTATATAAATATTATAAATTTGTTTAATATAAATAATATATTATTATATAAGATAATATAATATATATTATGTTATACAAAATAGTTAATAAATAATAAATAAGTGAGTCTTAAAAAGTTGAACTCGAAATTTATACATATAGCTTAAAACGAGCCAATCTCAGACCACATAGAGTGTGCATGGGTTTTTTTTGGCGTTGTGGCCTCTCCACGTTGGGCATACCGGCCTGCGAACGGCGTGGAAGGTGGCGTTGTGTGTGGTGCAGCAACATCTCCACCGGTGTGGAGTGAATTGTGGTGATAAGGTGGCGTAGTCCAATTGATTGAGGTTATTGTTGTTGGACCCCAACAACTTTTTTTTAAATTCATTTCAAAAAAATATATTAACTCACCTTATAAAGCCCAACCTATTTCACAATTTTTTATCACATTTTTTCGGAATTTTTTATTTGTTTGGTTTTTTAAATTTTGTAATGATTTTTTTAGTTAATGTTATTTATTAAATTAGTATTAATGTTTTTTTTTTCAATATTAATAGATTTTATATAATTTTAAAAATGAAATAATAATAATAATAGGTGTATGCCACGTGTCGAATAACGTCACCCTTTCACGCCCCGTCCCACTTCTCCTTTTTTTGTACCAAGCCACTTTTCTGACACGTACTAACGTGACATCCATCTGTCGTATAACACCTTCTCCGGTATAGTCTCAAACATAAGCCATGGCTAAGCTCTGAGTTCTGCTCAGAATGCATCACCAATGTTTTAAAATAGAATATTCCAAAATTTATAAAAAAAAAAAAAAAGAATCCTACAAATGTAGTGTTGTTGGAACTTTTTATTTATATCTTTGTTACATTTTTAAAGCGATTAATTGGCATAGTAAAATTAGTGACAAACAACTCATCTGTATCAGTAGGCTACCCCACCTCCGTCTGTCCTCACGACCACTTGGTTCACCCTTTAAAGTATCACTTGCAGCAAATAAAAGCTCAAATAGTGATAGAAAAGAATACCGTCGAATTATGCTTTAAGAAACAGTAACAATTATGCTGCTGGTGTAACTAACTATACACACATTGGTCGGAGCTCGTCCAAGACACAACATAATGGCCGAGCTCGTTCACCTACACAATGACAAGAAACGAATGGAGAAACAAATCGGTTGCATGTCTAGTTTTCTTCATATCTTTGATCGGCAACAGATTCTGGCCCGAAAACGGATACATTCCGCTAAACGCCTCACACCTGTAACATCTTTACCTTTTTTTCATACGTTAGATGTGTAAATGAATATATCTTTAAGTCCTTGATTTAGTTCAACCGTATGCACTAACTTCTCAATTTTTTAAATCTGTTCTACAGAGTGTCGGTGAGTCACCGGAGCCGATAAGTTCCGGTGACTCACAAGAGTTCTGTAAAGAACTCGAAAAACTAGAGCCGGAGAAAGACCGGACAATGTATCCAGGAAAATGCATCAATGAATTGGATAGCATGCCGACAGTTAGTGTGGTCGCAAGACTCATGGGACTCGAGTCTCTGTCGACAACACTAGAGAAACCGATACCGAGAACGGGCTCGGAGTCTAGGGTTTCGAGAGATCTGGTTCACTCGAAGTATATAGACATAGACTGCAACAATTTTCAAGTGAAACAGCCGAATCAGGCACATAATTTGAAGCCGGAATGTTCTAGAACATCTCCGCGGAGTTTGGAAAATCGGGTGGCATTGACGATGGATGGAGAGTTGGAGAAGAGATTGAAGATGAGAGGAATGGATGAACAGTTTAATGATTTGAATGCATTGAAACAAATTCTAGAAGTTTTGCAGCTTAAAGGTCTTCTACATTCAACTAATCGTTCAAACCGAGATAGCCAACAGAACTTTGTTTATGATCCGAATGAATCCAGCATTCAGTTGAAAAAATGGCGATCATTAGCCGCGAAAGTTGATCAACATAGATCTGTAAATGATAGGAGTGTGAGGATTCCGGCGAGAGTAGCAACTACTTCAACTAATAGAATCGAAAGCAACTTAAAAAGTTGCAACTCGATTGTCAAAAGAAGACCATTGAGCATTGAAATTGAAAGAAGATCTATCGTGTCTTCTAATATATCAACTTCACCACTTGATTCTCCCAAACTTACGCCTAAAAAACCCGGATCCGGATATCACTCCATCACCAACGGATCTCCGAGACACCATAAATTAACGGAATCATATTCCGTTAATTCTCCGAAGCAAAACTTCATCAAAAAAGATGTTAGGGAAAACGAATCATCCCCAATATCAAAAAGCATTGCTACAACCAATTTAGAGGTATGCAAATGTACAATATTAACCGTATAATTATAAAAGGGCGTTTTGTCTAGCAGTATCAACGTGTTAGATAACGTTGTGGTGTGCAAAATGATGTAAATTAGTTGCAGAATTAGAGGGTGTGTGAGTAGTCGTTTTATAGAAAACTGTGTCATTTCATACTAATTATGCCGAATTGCAGATATCCGAATGGAATGGTTACAAAGATGGAAAACTTTTGTTAGAGAGATGTGATAAGCTGCTACATAGCATAGCGGAGATGAATAACGCCTCCGCCATCACCGAGTCACCACCGAGTTCAGCCGCAGTTTTACCGAGTCCAGTGTCGGTTCTTGACCCGGGATTTGACAAGGACGAGTCATCCTCTCCTTCATACAGCATTGATTTCAAAGGTAACCAAAAAAGTAAAAAACAAACTTTCATTGTGTTGTTCACATGATACAGTTGTCAGTTGGTTACAGTGGTTGATCAAAATTAAGACACTGTCAAAAATGTATATACAATAATTTTTGTTTTATTTACTATCATATCTACCATTGAGCTATCAAAACAAATTCTTACAGCGTCTGGTTATAATGAGTGCATCTACTTGCATTCAATTTTTGGAAAATGAAAACCAAGGGGTATGTTATACCCACATCCTCGTTTTCTACGTCATCAAACGGCCGTCTGATGACGAGGAAACGGCCGTTTGAAATTCAGAAGGAGGCCCATGATTTGACAAAAGGTAACTCAAACGGCCATTCGACGAGGGTGTGGGTATAGGCGACCACATAACAAAACTAAACCAAAAACCAAACTGAACCGATTGATCTTAGTTCATCGGTTCAACCAATAGGGTCTTGAAAAACCAAACGACTCTCAAACAAAGAAGACAAGATAAATATGATTTAAGTTAGTAAATATGTTTTTGTGTTACTAATTATGTTTCTAAATAACGTAAAATGTCATTTTCGTCCCCGAGAACTGACCACTTTTGCGACTTTCGTCCTTGAGGTGTCATTTTCATCTAAAAAGTTTGAAATTTTGTCATTTTCATCCCTGAGAGTCAAATTTTGAAGGACGAAAGTCGCAATAAATTGTCAAACTCAAAGATAAATGACAATAAAACGCAAATCTCAGGGGCAATTTTGGTATGGAACAAACAAAAATGATTAAACCTCAGGGACGATTTTATCATTTTACTCTTCTAAATATGATTATTTTGAGTTAAATGTCATTTTAGTCCCTGTGGTTTGGGTCATTTGTCAGTTTATTCTAAAGGTTTGAAACGTTGCCAATTTAGTCAAAATAGTTTCAAACGTTGTCATTTTAATCCACTGGATTAATTCCATCCATTTTTTCTGTTAACTAAAAGGGAATTTTGGTTATTTTATATGTAATTCTTTTAACTAGAAGGGCAATTTTGCCGTATAAAATGACCGAATTGCCCTTGTAGCTAACATAAAATGGATGGAGTTAACCTAGTGGACTAAAACGGCAACGTTTGAAACTATTTGGACTAAAATGACAACGTTTCAAACCTTTGGACTAAACTAGTAAAATGACTCGAACCAGAGCTACTAAAATGGCATTTAACTCGATTATTTTAGTATATAAATTTCTAAATATAACTATTTTACTAATTATTTTTTACATAATGATTGTAAGTTTGTAACTCATGTGACAAAAAATAGTCCTACAACTAGTCATTCACTCTTTTCAACAATAATCAGTGATGGAAAACCATGTACGGATTCTGAATATGTTTTCTTACTGTTTGCAAATCAGCATCTCCAGCCATTGATTTCGATGACGACAACTGGACCACTCAAATTTCACCGACACAACAAGAACACGATGAACACGAAGAACTCATATCAGATGACTCCGATTTCATTTACATCTCGAAGATACTTCGAGCACCACAACACCTACGAGACGATCCCAACGTCTTCTTGTCAATCGAGAAACAATTCTACGAATCCAAAAACATGTCACACGTCTTTAATATATCAAAAGGCCACCGAAAGCTTGTGTTCGACGTGATAAGTGAAATGTTGGATAGAAATAGACAAATGCCACCATGGAAGGTGTCGATTAGAGACTCTCGAGCTTCGGTTAAACAAATTTGGAATGAGTTCCAAAAGATTCGGGAGTTGATTATAAACACGGGTGATGATATTGACCTATTGGAATTAATTACGCGCGTTATAAAAAAAGAGGTTGAAGTCAAGGATTGGGATGATTATCCGATTGAGACGTCGGAAGTAATACTGGACGTCGAGCGATTAATCTTTAAGGATTTGGTTGGCGATCTGATCGGAGATCTTGTTGAATTTTCCGGCGAGTGTGTGTTTTCTAGGACTCGACGGAAATTGGTCTTCTAAAAGTTTACTAGATGAGTAGCAGAAAAGAGTTTTATTGTAATTTTCATGGTGTATTTCTCCTTTGATATGGTTTTGTTTCTTTTGTATGTTTGTGTTTTCTTGTTAGTTTAGTTTTTTTTTTTTTTTTTATGTTCTAACTCACATACCCTCTTATCTTACTTATTTTGTCTGGTTTGAGACTTGAAAGCTTAATTATTTGGTGAAGGATACAGTTTCTAATATTGTAAATATTGAGTTGTTACAAGATTAATTTTTTTTTTTTTTTTGAGAAAACTTTTATATACTAAAATTTATAACATTATAATAAAGGTTGTCAAAAGGTATATCATTGATCTTTAATAGAATATGGAAACCATCCTAACTAATTGTTTTCTAGTGGTATCTTTTTAGTTATCACACTTTGTTGGGTGGAATGAAATCCAAAAGTTTTTAGAATTGTTTAGACACATTAAGAAATTAAAAGGGGTCAAAATGTAAATTTTGTGAGAAGATAAACTAGATAGCGTACAAAAGAATCAATTTGAAAGGGTCGTTATTGAGACTTGACACTATCTGTAAAGGTGAAAATGATATTTGAGGGGCATAATTATAAACTTGAAGTTTTTGAGGGGTGTGTCATATATCATGGGGGGCGAGTGACATGTGAAATGATTTACTGTTAGGGTAGAGACGCCTCACCAGTGATGTAATTCCATTACTCACAACATCTAATCAAGTTTCATTATGTCATCAAACATTATTCCATCACTAGTGATAGATTTTAATGGAAATGTCCATCACTCACCACACACTCATCTCCATCATCAAAATCATTCACAAAACAACTGAATTCCAACGCGTGAAGATCCCCGCTAGCGGCGGTGTTCCAGTCCATTCCACGCGTGAACAAATGTTCACCACAGGTGCCCCGGGTAACCTTAGGGGGGTAAGGGTGCTCCACTTTCCATCACTCACCACACCCAATCATGTTCTGCTACATCATCGAACTTGGTTCCATCATTAGTGATGGATTTTAGTAGGGGTGCCCATCACTCACCACATGTGAAGTAGAAGGAAGCAGGGGTGTTTGGGAAGAAATCTTCAACGCATTGTCACCATCACGCGTGGTCACCCAACCACCACACACCATAACGTAGCGCCCTGCTTGCCCTTGTGTAAGGGGAATTCTATTGGCACACCAGCCAATCTATCTGTACACTTTGCTTTTTCAATACGGGTCGTATAGGCCTGTACGAGTCGTATATGCCTACACGGGTCGTATAGGTTCAAAAGTCAAATTTGCGTATGTCGGTTCTTTGTCTGGTGGCTGACTGGACCTATACGGGCTGTATTGCTTTGGTTTTTTTTTTACATATTTTTGTATATATTAATCATAGTTTTAAAAAAGTTTAATAAAAGAATTCTATTATTTTTTAAACAATTTTTTTAATTTATCATGTAGTGTAGGTTTGGTACATGTTTATTATACTATATTATTTATATTATACCCGTATTATATACTACACTTTTTTACAAATTTTTGTATACATTTAATCTAGTTTTAACAAAGTTTAATAAAATAATTCTTTTATTTTTAAACAAAAAACATGACTGATCTAAATAACTTAAATCACTATTCGATTTGAGTTTTAGATGCATTTAATCAAACTAATTAAGATGAAAATTATTTTTTATTGAACAGTAATATGAAAATTATTTAACACAAAAAGCGAATTATGAAGCTATAGTAATGTTGAGTTCTTGATGTTTCATGGGTAAGATTAATTTTTCCTGTGGGCAAATGCATTTTCATGTATGTCATTAGATTAAGGGTTAATGGATTTAAACACCCCCAACTATGACCATTTGGCCGCATGCACTCTCAACTTTGACTTTGGCTAACATCACTCCCAACTTAACACATTGTTTGTCATGGCACCCCCTCGTTAAATAAACACTAACCTAGTTAGGAAAATTAGCCTACGTGTCATTTTAATCTGATGTGGCATGTATGACGTGTAAGTTCCCCTGATTCATCATCTTTAAAACCCCAAATGAAGAATCATCCAAACATATTCAACAAATAGATTTCTTCTAACTTTTTATCATCCCCTTCACATTCTGCAAATTCATTCACCATGGAAATACCATTGAAATCAACGAACCCCATCACCCATTTCTTCACATGGATCAACACCTTCTTCACCCAAATCACCCTCCCTTTCACAATCATCTTCATCGCTCACACTTTCTCACCCAAAATCATCCAAATGACCAGATCATGTTCACTTTCACTCACCCACTTTCAGACCTCATCGTTTCCACCATCATCTTCTTCTCTTATCACATCTGAGCTGCATACCTCACTGCCGCATCTGATAACAGCAATAACACCTTCCGGAACATCAAAAGTTAATTCAAGCAAAAGTTATAGAATTAGATTTAGTATGGTAAGGGCGACTTAGCGTCTCGGAACATCGGCAGAAAGAAAGAAAGACGAGGCAGATACATACCTGACGGCGGCGACGTAGTGGGGAGGATGGCTGATTAAAGACGACCGCCAGTTCATGTGTGACCGGAGCCGGCGACAGTGGTGACTGGCGAGAGACGGAGGTTGGCTGGAGAAGGGGGTGCGCCACAAAGTGGGTGACCGGCGACGATGACGTGTGGAGGGCCGGCGGTGGTGGAGGTTGAGGGCGGAGAAGTAGGGCTGTAGTGTCAATGTTCGGAACCGGCGATGATGACGGCTGAAGACGAAGACCGGCGTCGATGGGGGTGGGGTTCGGAGTGCGTGGCGGTCGGAGATGGAGGTTGATTCAGAGTGTGAAAAGGGTGGATGACTGGTGGTCGATGGCATGTGGGTGTCGATGAGGGAATTGTGGGGATGGGGCTAACAAGGTGTGTCTAACAAATTGTTAGGGTGGTGTGCTTAAAGATGATGAATCAGTTTAAATGACACGTAGGACATGCCACATCAGCTTAAATTGACACGTAGGCTAATTTTCCTAACTAGGTTAGTGTTTATTTAACGAGGGGGTGCCGTGACAAACAATGTGTTAAGTTGGGAGTGGTGTGAGCCAAAGTCAAAGTTGAGAGTGCCAGCGGCCAAATGGCCATAGTTGGGGGTGTTTAAATCCATTAACCCTTAGATTAATAGAACTCGGAATTTCATTTTATAACAAAAAACTGTGGAGATCCAAGTTTGATGTCTAATTATGTCATTTTCGTGGATTAAGGCAATGAAGGATTTGAGCTAAACCTTGTGCAAGGTTGTCAGTTCGAATTCCGAGCTCATCTTAGTTTTCGCTCCACTGTGTGTTACGCTAGAGAATTCTGCTCTTGTGGTAGCACAACGACTGTCAAGTGGCAGCCGACGGTATAATTTCTCGGGCGAACGCCCAACCAAACCTCTGAAGCTAGCGTGAGACCGGTTAAGACAACATATTCTAGCTAAAATGAGGCAACAAGACTCTCTAATTTAAAAAGTGCAATGAGCAAACACAATAAAGTTGTCTTTCCAAAAATATCATAATCCCATAAATTTATTAATATCTTAATTTTTCTTTTTCGTTTAAAAACAATGATTTACGAGTTAGGAACGAGTGTACGACACCATTGCAGATGATGCATCCAGTGGCGGACCTATGATTTTTTTCTATTAAGGTTCACTTTTTGTGTTAGAATTTTTCACAACCAAACATTAAAATTTTCGGGTAGGTCATCGTAGTCGGATCGGATCGGGGCTAGGAAATAATGTAGAAGCATTTAGTGTATATGAAACCACTACATTATTAAGAACCATTTTTAAGAATCAAGTTATCAAATTGTTGTGATTAATAAGTTGTTTGAAACCAATAGCTACCTAAACAACACAACTACTTCACATAACTTCAAAATTTTGTTTAATCTTTTATTTTAACGCCACTATATGTTGGGAGTCTTATTTGGTAATCATTCAGAGACATTAAATTTATCATTTTAAAAAAGTAAATTAGAGGGTCAATGAGTGGTTGTGATGTTTTAAAACGAGTAAACTACAGTTTTACCCCCAGGGGTTAGATGCATTGGCACCCTTACCTCCTACCACGAAATTTTTGTTGTCTTACCCCTCAACTATTGAAAAACGCTACAATATTACCCCCTGGTGTTAAAATATGTTTAAAGTCAACGTCACTTATTAACGGTCAAAGGGTAATATTGTCTTTTCCACTTGTTTTGATTGCTTCCTCAACACAACACCCTATATTATAAACTTCACTTCAACCTTACCCCCCAAGTATTCCCCCAATCTCCTTTCTTCTCTCTGGCGACCACACCACCGGCGACCACACCAAATTTCTTCAAGAACACGGTGTTGTGTTCGTCAGCGAACCTCCACCTTCTCCAGCCACATCTCCACCTTAGTTGCCGCCCACGTCGAGCTCTACCTCCTCCGTCGGCCCCCACGTCGACCTCCGCCGCCCCCTCAGTCACCGTCAAAGCGACCGTACAACCGTCGAAGGCTGCAATTGAGGGGATTAAGGTGAGAAATCTAGAGGATTCTGAACTTTTATGTGCAGAGACATGGAGAAGAGAAAGGGCTGCAATTAGGGCTGCAAATTGAGCGATTAGGGCTGCAATTGAGCGAAACCTTCAGATCTGTAACCATTTATGTACTCTTGTGAAGAAGAATCCCATTTGGAATTATTATTAGGGTTGGTTTGAAGCAGTTCACGGAGGTTGGTCATGGTGGTTAGTTGAGAAGGTGGTAGCTGACAAGAAGCATAGTGAAGAATGATGATGAAGAAGAGAAGGGGTATGGGTACATACCTGTTCATTGTAAAGGTGGTTGGTGTTTGAAGTTTGAGTGATTGTTGTTGATTAGTGGTTCATGAGGAAATGAGAATGAGATGTGAGTTTGGTATGGGATATCTCGTTACATAAGCCAAGTCAAGAGAGTTGACGGAGACGACGACCGGAGAACAACTGTGTGGCGTGTGGAAAATAAGACCATCGACTCTTTCAACACAACCGAAATGTTGGATTAATGTTTGTAGGGAAATGGCAATGCTTTTTGTGCTGGTGCAGATATAGTCTTCGTGCGCGATGTGATCAAAAAAGGTACAAAACAAACATTTTTTTTAATATGTGGTTAGTTTCAATTTCATTAAGACTCGACATCATCTTGTGCAGGCAATATTGAAGGAAGCAAAGAAATATTTAACACCGGGTGTCACACCCCAACCGATGGCGGAAACATCGGAGTGAGACGAAATAGATTGCAAGAGACTTCATAACACTATTTGTGACAAGTATTTAAATAATAAATTTCCATTTCATTTCTAAAGAGTCAATTACAAGATTTTGAAACAAATACAACAATATGAATAACGAAATACAATCCAATAAGAGTACAAAATTTAAAGTGTGTATCTAAGCATCCTACTAGATTCCATGCATCATCAACATCATCGCTAAACCTGCAACATGTTTTAAAAGTGTACTTCAATACAAAAAGTATTGGCGAGCATACAAGTTTGGTGCGTAATATATATGTATAAAATAATAGGGAACAATCCACATGGCAAACCTAGTTATCAAGATTAACGTATAAACTGGCATGCGATTTACAAGTCAACCCTCTGTTTACACAAGTATAAATGAAAATTTAACATGACCACTAGTCTACGGGCGGTGCGTTACTCCTATAGCGCTATACATGTTAAATGGAGGCTCGTACGAAGCTACTGACAAGTTCATCACATAAGTATGGTCCAGAAAACACGAATCAAACATAACAAATAGTAAGCATGTATTGGATTGTTTGTTTATGTATTTGCATAAGAATAGGTATAATAAGTGTGTTTGTATATAAAAACATGTTACACCCAAAAGTGTGAAAACGGTAAAATGGGTCAAGTATACTCACAAAATTTGCATATACTTTCCGATTTATCCAATTGTTGACGAGTAATGAGATTAGGAGGTCGAATGTATAAGGGTTAAAGTTCAAGCATGATTAGAGTCGAGATTCGGAATTTAAAATAACATGTAAATAACATATGAATTACGCAAATAAGGTTTCGGGGACGAAACCTCTTTAAGGGGGATAGACTTGTAACACCCCAAAAACGGGTTTGGTAATCAAACCACGTTAATAGTAATGACGGGTAAAATACCGTTAGTGGTAAAAATTAACCCGGTAAATATTAGGATTGAAATAAATAAACTTGATATTAATTAACAGGAGGATAAATACTTTGAGAAAACAAAGTATGTAAAAGGCCTGAATTGACGGAACTTAAAATAAACGGGTTAGAACTCCCGGGACTCACTAAGTTAACTAGGGGTAATTAACCTAGTTAATTATTAGTTTAAAACAATAAAGAAGCATGGACTAGTAAGCCTTTTATAAACCATGGATGGAAACCCCTAAATTATAAATAAAACAAAAATTGAGAGGCCTAAGTTGTAATGTTAGAAACTTGAATGATCAAAATCAAAATAACCCACACTAAACACACACTTAGGTGTGTCTGGTCGTGAACACAGGGGCGGGAACCCTAGTTAATGTTAATTTTCCCAAATTGAATATCAAATTCAGTTCCAAATCAAAATCCGAGCACGAAATAGTGATCTCCACTAAAAAAGGAGTCATAAGGTATGTGAATTCTATGGGAAATCTCTAGTTGAATTTCTGATTAACTTAGAGAATTCGAAATTTATGTTTGCATGTTTGTTATATGGATGGAATAGGAACAATATAGTGTCTAGGAGTAAACCCTAGACAAGTATATGTTAAAATCATGTTTAATTCTAGTAAATTCTATGAACACCATTGAAGGTGATCAGTGGGTTTTTGTGGAACATGTTAAACACTAGGATTTTGATAGTTATTCTAGTGTAATTCGAGTTCTATGGAGTAAATTCAGATTTGTTGATGCTAAATTCAAGTATGTGATGTTTTTAGGGTTTTGATTGCTAAAAAATAGTGTTATGATGTCATGAACATGCTTTAATCGAAAGCTGAATTCGAACAGCTTCTGATCAGAATTTACAGCCGATTTGTATTGGTTGTAACGTGGATAAAACGTGACAAAAACATGTGTTTCTTGAGTCTAAAATGTAATTCCAGGAAATATCTTTAAAACCCCACTGGAATTGCATTTTTTCGACGAAAACTGAATGTTTTATGAATTTTTCAGTATCGAAGGTTCAGGCTGTGTTTTCTGGCAGAATTTGCAGCCCATTACGAATGTCGTAACTCAATTTAAGAATTGATTTATGATCTCAAATTTTTACTGTAGGTAGCTTCAGGTAATTCCAAAAATCTCCAATTGGAATTTCGTCAATCGGATAAACGAGGAATTTTAAATGAATTTTTTCGTAAGCTGCAGTCAGAAGTGACGAATCTGATTGCAGCTTAGTAAATGAATTTTTACGAATTTTTTGTAAAGAGTTAGATCTTGAAATTTTAACACAAGGCCTAACCCTCTGAGAGGTACGTCACATAAAAAAATCATAATTTTTGAAGACTTGTAAACATGTTAAACAGGTCACCAAAAACAGCCTATTTTCAGTTATATGAACATGCCTAAATGAAAGCTAAAATGTTGAAATTTAGAGTGAAACGCACATTTGAATGATATGGCAAATTATGCGAAATATGAAACGATAAGAGTTCTAAATATCATGTTGATTTAGACTTAATTGTGTAAACCATGTGATCGAAAATAGTTAACTTATGATAAGTTAAGCTACCTAATGAGGAAGTCGAATAGTAGTTTCGACATAGAAAATAAGTAAGGTGGAATAGTCGTGTTGGTTAATGACTAATCTAACCACCTTGTAAATATTGACAATAGTTCGATGCTTAACGAGCTAGGTGGAGGCTTTGGGAAAGAAGTGGTCAAACGAATCAAGTACGAGAAGAAAAGCATAATCGGGATTCAAGGTAAGTAAAAAGCTTACACTCTTTTTTTTAGACATGTATTTATTCATAGATCGTAAATACGATAAAATGCTATATCCGAAATATGTTTCTGACACGAAATAATACGGGACATATAAAATGATGAAAAACCTTGGTTAAAAAAAGGGATCTAATGGTAAAATCCGAAATGGGTCGGATGGGCGAATTGGTAGTTAAAGCCATGTTTTGTTATGTATGTAAACGTTTGGTCATATGGGCCAAACGAGCCAAATGGTGATGAAAACACCATTTGGAAATATCGACTAACATTTGGTGGTCAAGTTATATGTTCTCAGGATTGAACAAAAAATTGAATAATTGCGTTGCTTTGGATTAGCGGCTAATAAAAGCTAGGTATAAAAATGAAACGGGTCTATATGTCGACCGGGCCAGGTACGCATTATTATATTGTAGCTAAAAGTGCTATTTTGGTCAAGTGATTGTGAGAGTCTTTCGTCGTAAAATAAGATACTAGAATTGACCGAAAAACCCTTAATGGGTAAAACGAGCAAACGACCCCTAGAAGCCGTTTAGAAACTTGCATTGTAATTATGTAACCCTTAGATACATGTAAGAGTTGTAGGCATAAACTTCGTAGTTCAAATGCCTAAAAATGGTCATTTGCGTAAAATGACTAGTTGAAGGGTAGAATTGAGGAAAAGTGGTTCGTTATGTTAAATCCACCACAAAATAGTTGTGGTGGATTATATATAGTTATTTAGATATGGAAATATTGTAGTGTCAAAAAGAAAAGAGCAAGTTTTAGACTAAATTGCTTAAATTCCCTAAACGGGTCAAAACAGTTTATGCACATAGCTTGCGTACTAGTCGCGCAAATTATAGCAATTACGAACCCAAGCTAAATATTTTGTGTTAAATTTTGATTAGTTAGAAACAAGTTGGTGGTTTTAAATACAAACGGGTCAAAATGTTGATTTTAAATAATAAGCCGAATGCTTAGAAATTTGGAATTTTATTAGTTTGAATGCTGAATTTTAACTCCATGAAATGGAGAATTAAATTACGGTCGCGTAGGAAAAAGAATCACGCGAATCGGATAAGTAGAACAAAGGTTATGACATTTTAAAGTTGAATTTCGATTAAACTTATAGCTGGGCAAATGCAGGTTTCAGCAACAAACCCGCTGGAAATTGGTTTCCCCCGCGCCACGTGACGGGTCACAATGTGTGGGGCGCGACACGCGACAAGTTTGTCAGAGTCTCTCGCGACACGCGAGAGATATAAAAGCTGGAAAAATTATTTTTAATTATCGTTTGACGCGTAGAACTTGTTTAAACTTATATTTAAGTTATCAAAACTAACTTTTATGTTGGTTTTGATCATAGGTGAATATCAAGAGTACCCGGATGAAGATCAAGCGACGAAAAGGAACCGAACACGTGAAAAAGAAGCTTCCGCAAGTCGCGTCGTCGTAGCTTTTAAACGACGAATTCAATTACGCTATGTTGTTCTAAACTGTAAATTGTAAAAGTTTTAATAAACCCCAATTTTGTAATATATATGTGCTCATAATCACATGTTTATTTTCGTAAATTATACGAAAACCATTAAATAATATTAAGGGTGTTACAGCTAAAACGGACAAGAAATGAAGAAGTTATGCTCATTTTCGTGAAGCTTGAAGAATCTGCTCGAACACTGAATTGCAGCTACGTTTTAGGTGATTTGAGAGTGTTTTAGATGAGTTTGTAAAGTGTTTAGAGCTTGGATTATGATGGGTTTTTATAGGGAAGAGTTTGGTTAGGTGTTAGGTGAGTAATTAATGTCCAAAATTCGTTTAAAAATCAAATAAACACCAAAAATTGCGCCAAAACACAAGCTGGAAGGCTTCTGGTCGCGGCTGCCAGGGTTCGACCGAACGAGGTGTTAAATGATTTAATGATGGGTTAAGTTCAATGTGGAGGCATAGCTCAATTGGTTAGTGCGTGTGGGTGTGAGGATGTATACCCGGGTTCGAGTCATGTGGTCTGCAATCTTTTTGTTGATTATTTTCTTTTGTTTTATTATGCTTTCAGAAGTTACACAACTAGCCCCTGCAACTTTACACTTTCAGAAATTGCACAAATTACCCCTGAACTTTAATTAATCAAATTATGTTATTTTAAAAGGAAACTAACTTTTTAATTTGAACTAACTAAGTTAGTTTACTAACCTTAATATTTAACGAGACTAACTAGATATTACAAAAATAAACTTTTAAATAGTAAAATTAATTAATTTAATTAATTAAATAAAATAGGATAGGTAAATAACCATGTTTATAAACGAATAAAAGTCTTTAAATGATTATTCTTTTCACGAAGCTTTCGAGTCTCATTATTTTAAGAGTTTTAACAAGTTTAACGAGTACTGAGTTTCATTGTGTAATAACGAGCCAAGAGTCTTGGATAATATATCGATTGCAACGAAAGACGGCATACGAGAGTACAAAGTTTCCAAAAATAGGATTTCAAGAAAGGGTTTTCAAATATAGAAAGTATGAAAACGCAGGACGTTACACCGGGGGTAATACGTTTTCTTACAAGAAAGCATAGGGGGTAGTAAGAAAGGATAATATAGTCATTTAACACCGGGGGTAATACATTTTCTTACAACAAAGCATATGGGGTAATAAGAAAAGATAATATAGTCATTTAACATCCTAGTTAACAGAACTGTTAAGTTTTTTAACACCGGGGGGTAATATTGCAGCGTTTCGCATTCGTTGGGGGCCAGACAGCAAAAATTTCATGGTAGGGGGTAAGGTGTCAATCGCATCTAACCTCAGGGGGTAAAATTGCAGTTTACTCTTTTAAAACACTAGTTTAATTTTGATGGAAAAAATAAACTAGAAAACAAAAGGTGTAAGACTTGAACTTGAGACCTGTTTGTTGGAACACAAGAGGATTTTCCACCATATCATCTTTGTTTTTAATACTATAAGGTCCAACTAATTTATTTTATGAGGTCCTTGAAAATTTTTACATACAAATTCTACTATTTTTTTAAAAAACATTGGGGTCCGTGCACCCCTACCCGTACCATATGAGTCCGCTGTATGCATGTCAACGTCGTCATTAACTGCATTTAAGACCAAATAGTCAATGTCCCACAAAAAAGGGAATATAAAGAAAATACTCAAAATAATAGGTTAACAACTATTTTAAATAATAATAAAAAAAATCTTCTTTCACTTATAAATCGTGATTTTCACCTTTTAAGATGGTTTTTTTTTTTTTTTTTTTTTTTGAACGGCCAACAAACTCAATCCCGAGCACTTTCGGGGCACCCACTGGACAAACGGAGTACTACGAGAGTAACCCAAGTCCACCACCAATTCCGGGGAAAACCCGGTAACCCACCCACCTGTAGGCACGACGGTGAAATTACTGGTAAAACCCGTTTGGCTCAAGGATCCAACCCAGGTTTCCCTGGGTCTCCTATCATTGCCCACCAGTGCCTCACTCTGCACCAAGTGAGAGTCGAACCTGCATCTTTCAAGAGAAATGCAAACCCTCCACCACTTGATCTAGAGATCATTGGCCACCTTTTAAGACGGTACCTTCCTTTACACTAGTTATTTGGCTTCAACAAGATTTATTTTACACCTTCAAGGCATGCATGCCATCATATTGTTATGTGACAAGTCATGTGGTTTATGCTCTATGACAAAAGTATACATCTCGATGAGAAAAGATGTAAAATTACACTTTTTTGAGGTCAAAATAGGAAAGGTCAGCGTCTATAAGCGGATAGCACATCTTTAGGACACGGGACATATTACGTTCGTTGTTATCATTGATCGTGAACAAAAATATACAATACATAAAAGAAATTGTTAACTATTTTATTTTTAAATGGTTGAAAAACTAAGTTATTCTTGTTATTAAAAAAAAAAACAATTCAAAATACACTTGACATAGATTTAAATACATCGGGTATTGTTTTTCTAGACCAGTAAAAACTCACATGTGTATCAAAGTATAGTATGTAGTTTTCGCATAAAGAACACTTTTTGAGCAAAATACAAGTTCTCAAAGAGAGATTCGACTAAAATGTAACATGTGGCCGAGATTATATAGTTACCACACATTGTGTATTATTAGACATGATAGGAAACAAAAACAAAAAGGTGTATAATGTACACCCTAACCTGGAAGGGCTGACGTGTCACAATAACAGTATCATAAACAAAAGTAATAATTCCATTTATTTATTTATTTATTTATTGGACAAGGATACAACAACAACTAAACTTAAGGTTAATATACAAATAGAGACATTCGACTTAATTAACTAACATCTTCAGATTTATTCCTAGGCTTTATTCTTCTCTCTTTTTCCCGCCCAAAGTAACCTGCTGACCTGTATATACAAAAATTTACGGAATGAGCCGAATGCTCAGTACGGAATAATAGGCTCAAATAACAAATAACGCTTTATGCGAAAATGATACGATGCAAGAACATAATTTCATAATCATATCTTACGGATGTACCCATGAGCAACTTAAAACGTGACAATACACAGGTAGCTACTCCTGCATAATTATCACATGAGATGGCGAGTTGGCATACCCGCTATCCACCTCCTTAACTTAAATCCTAGGATCGATCCATACGCCTCCTAATAGCCTTATGTACCACACTTGTACTTAAGAGACGTCGTGAACTGATCTCTCCGTCACGGGTGGAGCAAATGATGTCGATGCCGCAACAACATGCTCGTGGGACACTCCACGAGAAGCGATACTCAGGGTATCAGAGTACAAATGGACTTATTCACATAACTTATAAAACTTATTTTCATAACAAGACGTAACATATATTGGAACATGCGATAATGAGTACAACAACATAATACTATCGCATGGCAGGAAAGCTAAATCCAAAGTTATGATTTAGAATAGGAATTCAACGGACTGTCAAATGAATCGATAATCAAAGACGTGAGGAGTTTTAAAGAGATATATGAATTTAATGGGTTTATAACAATTTGAATATGAAGCAATAAGGAGTGGGGTTAAGGATCCGTACCTTAATAATTCCAAAGTGAAGCTACCTTGTGATAATATTTCAGATTTATACGGGCAGAGTTTAGACTACTGATTAAGCTTTTAACCTAAATTAAATAACATGCACACAAACTAGGTTAGTAACTTAATACAGCATTTACGATAACTCACGAGATTAAAATCCTCACAACGAATGACAAAGTACGATACTTAAACATCCATCGGATTCACAATTAATGACAAAGTGAAATCACTTAAACATCTATCGGATTCACAACGAATGACAAAGTGTAAACACTTAAACATCCATCGGAATCACAATTAATGACAAAGTGAAATTACTTAAACATCTATCGGAATCACGACTAATGACAAAGCATAAACCCAATTTGAGCAGCACTTAAACATCCATTGGATTGATTTCAATCAATCGGACATTGAATCGTATCAGCGATTGAGTTAATACCCTGTTCTGCAGCACCCCGCTATACTAATTAGTGTTTTCGTGTGTGTTAATTGAAGTAAACAGACGATAACTAGAAGTATATTACGAATTCTTTCGTCGTTTCAGCGCCCAGATTCAAGTGCCAATGTCCTCTATTTATACCCGATTTTTGCCCCCCCCCTTACGGACCGTAACAAATAACCCTTACGGTCCGTAAGGGACACCTATTGCTCATAGGGTTGCCACGCATGGAACTAGCCTAGCTGAGTCGACAGATTTTAAAATTTCAACTTCGGCAGCAAGTTATTAGTATAATTATCAAGTAGGAAATACCCCCCCTGAGTTTTAGGGGCCCTAATCCTGATTCTGAAAATTCTGAAAATTCTAGGGTTTGTACAGAATTACTTGGGTGTCTTAATTAGGGTTTCCTATTGGATAATTTATAAATAATAATAATAGTTTTGGTTGATATACCGAAAGATGGATCATAAGATAAATATATTTTATTATTATTCTTTTATTTCTAGAATAATGATTTTTAAATTTAGGGTTATTACAACTATTACCCCCTTAAAAGAAATTTCGTCCTCGAAATTTTTCAAACATATCGCATAAGTAACGGAACGGAACTTTCATAGCAGAGTTACTAACTTATATAACAAAATCTCCTAAACACACAGGTGTATCTGAAATTCATAATTACGTTCATGACTATAATTGTCAATTACCTTACATATGTGCCTTAATGGTCCTCCTATAACGCATCTTAATAAAATATCTTACCGTACGAAAAGTCAATGGAGACTTACAGATAATAGAGTGACTATTGGTACTGATATTTCCTACATAGATATGCTTAATCATAGCTAAGATATTTTCACATAAGGTAAAGCATGAAGAACAATTGAACATATATCAAAGAGTAAGATTTACCGTTACTTCGACTAAAATTCTATTTCTAGAATAGATTAGGGTATAGAGAGCGAATTGATTCTTCAGATTCCCATGTTGCTTCGTGTTCAGAGTGATTTTTCCAGAGGACTTTGACAAACGGAATTACTTTCCTACGCAAAACCCTTTCTTGTCGATCTAAGATGGCTTCTGGTTCCTCTTCGTAGGACAAATCTTCGTGAATTGTAAGTAACGGATAACTAATGACATGGAGTGGATGATAATAATATCCTCTTAACGAGGAGACATGAAAAACGTTATGAACGTGAGAGAGTTGAGGCGGTAAAGCCAGTCGATATGACACTTCTCCAATTCTTTCAAGGATTTCAAACGGACCGATGAAACGGGGACTAAGCTTACCTTTAATTCCAAATCTACGAACGCCACGCCAAGGTGATACTTTTAAGAAAACGTGGTCGCCAATTTTAAATTCGAGTGGTCGTCTATCTTGATCTGCATAGCTCTTTTGTCTGCTCTGAGCTTCTTTTAGTTTTTCTTTTGCCATAGTGACTTTTTCATTTGTAATCTGAACTAGTTCTGGCCCTTCAATAATTTTTTCTCCAACTTCATCCCAGCAGATCGGTGCGCGACATTTCCGACCGTATAAAAGCTCAAAAGGTGCCATGCCAATACTTGCTTGCCAACTATTGTTGTAAGCGAACTCAACAAGGCATAGATATTCATCCCAGTTTCCAGACCATTCAAGTGCACATGCTCGGAGCATGTCTTCCAAGGTCTGAATCGTGCGTTCTGACTGCCTATCTGTTTGTGGATGGAAAGCCGTACTAAACTTCAGTCGTGTACCCCAAGCTGCCTGAAAACCTTTCCAAAATCGTGAGGTGAAACGTGGGTCTCTATCGGAAACAATGGAAGATGGTGTGCCATGGAGTCGAATAATTTCTTGAAGAAATATTTCGGATAACTTATTAACCGAAAATCCTTGCTGAATCGGTAGAAAATGTGCTGACTTCGACAATCTATCGACAACAACCCATACAACATCATTCTTCTTGAATGTCTTAGGCAAACCAGTAACAAAATCCATTGTGATCTCATCCCACTTCTGTCACGACCCCCGACCCACCCTGGACGGAATCGGGTGCCGTGAACAGTCCAGTGGTACCGGTGATTATTTTGAAAACGTTGCAGCGGAATTTTCATCAGGACCGTGAGTTAGGAAAAATATCAGAGTTTAGAAACACCGGATTTTATTTTAATAAATAAATGGGATAAACCCATGTTTTATAATGGTAGCTTAAATAAAGATAAATTTGATTATATAAAACAATATTTCTTAATTTGATTTAATTAATAAAATAAGCCACTTCTTGATTCCTTTCAGTGCCGTATCCATCTCTTACTTCAATCTACTGTAATTACCTGAAACGCGTTTTAAAAAGGTTTTGTCAGCGGGAAATACTGAGTGAATCATTCTATTTACTAAAATGACACATTTGTTATAATATACAGTATTAAGAGCGATTACAATGTTTCTGATATCAAGCCAACTACCCACGGTACTTGTCACTCGACCCATTGGCCCATTCGTCCAATGGTGTCTGTGGCTATGGTCATATCCCCCATTGGCTGCCCCAATGGTGACGATTATCAAGTAATGTATACAAAACCCCACATACCGGCTGTAACTTGGTGATTACAAAGACTTAATCCCCGTAATTATAACTTTGAAAAACATTTAAGAATTTATAAAATACTTTGATAAAAAGAGAATGACTCACAAATAATCAGGCAGATTCATACGGACAAAGTTTAGTCTACAGATAAGCCTTTGATATATTGCAGATTTGTACAAGCAGAGCTTAGCCTATTACTTAGCCTTGGAACCTAATGCATATGAACTAGGTAGATAACTTAATACAGCA
Source organism: Helianthus tuberosus (assembly GCA_030545235.1). Lineage (NCBI taxonomy): Eukaryota > Viridiplantae > Streptophyta > Magnoliopsida > Asterales > Asteraceae > Helianthus > Helianthus tuberosus. The sequence goes on from CM060435.1 coordinate 13,422,165, forward strand.
TTTACGATAATTCACGGGATCAAATTCTCACAATGAATGTCAAAATGCAATACTTTGTCCATCGAATTAACGATGATCCATTGAATTAACAATGAACGACAAGGTATAATACTTTACCCATCGAATTAACGATAATCCGTTGAATTAACAACGAACGATAAAGTATAATACTTTACCTATCGAATTAACGACAATCCGTCAAATTAATGACGAACGATAAAGTATAACCCTAATGTGGGCGGCACTTAAACATCCCTTGGATAGTTTAATCGATCGGACAATGAATCGTAAGAGCGATTGAGTTAATACCCTGTTCTGCAGCACCCTGCTATACTTAATTAGGGTTTCGTGTGTGTTAATTGTAGTATTCAGATGATAACTCGACGGAATTTTGGAGTTTGAACGTCGCTCAATCGCCAGAAATCAAGTCCCAGACGCTGCTATTTATACACAAAACTTGACTAGCTTACGGACCGTAAGCTTATCAATGTTGAGGTCCGTAAGGCAGCATACGGACCGTAAGCTTGGTGACCTTACGGTCCGTAAGGTACACTTCATGCTTAAATTGTTGCCACATGTGGGACTAGCTCAGATGAGTCGACAGAATTCGAATTTGAAACTTTGTCAGCACGTAATTTGGATAATCGTCAATAGGGTTTAACCCCCCCTGAGTTTTAGGGGCCCTAATCCTGATTCTGAAAATTATGAAATTTTTAGGGTTTGCACAGAATCACTTGGGTGTCTCAATTAGGGTTTCCTTTTGGTTAAATTAAAATAAGAAATATTATTTTAATGAGAGTTGTTTTATCAGGGGTCCGAGTTCATACTTACGGAACGTTTTTAGGATGTTTTTGTGTGAGTCGTTACATTCTACCCACCTTAATAAAAATCTCGTCCTCGAGATTTACTGGAATAAATAGGAATACTTTTTCTTCATCTCAGATTCCAGCTTCCAAGTGTATTTGGGTTATAATATTTCTTTTGGAATTATGTCACCTTTTAGTTAATAGTATTAGGGTAGATGACCCAGAATTGAAATATTAAATTTTATGAATATAAATAGGATTCAATGGTTCAATCGATGATAAACGAATGAAATGAAATGATAAAATGTTCAAAGTGACTAAAACCAAAAGATATATGATCAATAGATTCTTGAATGTGAAGGATTTTTAGAATCAATAAAATTCTTTGTCAAAAGAAAGCTTACTTTGATTGAGGAAGACGTAGAACTGACAGGTTCCAAATGAAATCAAAGCATGAAAAATGATTTGTCAAATATTTATGATATGAGAAATCAAAGTGTTGAAAGGAATGAATTGCAAAGATATATCAAAAGATAATAGAGTTAGTGTATTATTTTAAAGTTTCAAATTGTTTTAATTGTGAAACATTGTGATAGTACACTTTTAATGACTATACTTTTCATACTATCTCCTAGAAATTGAAATATAATAAGAACAAATTATTTTGGTTTGACCAACCATTATACTTTTGTAAAGCAATTTGAATATATATATTATTTGTGTTCTTATCTGAACCGTATCTTATATATATCACATATAAATATTATGTAATATATATATTATTTGTTATGCATTTTTACTATATGTAAATGGTTACCACTTTTAAATAAATATTATTTTAGTATTTTATCATACTATGTAAAATAATTATGTAAGATATATTACAAAATAACGTAATGAAGTCATTATGTTTACAAAATATTATTTTGTAAAAGAAATCATTATTATTTATAACGTTAAATAAGATTGGTAAAAATATTTATTATACAAAATATTTATACATATATTATACTTAGTGGGTCGATTCTATGGGATTACTTATTTGCCTTTGGAAATCATATAACTTTTGTGAATGTATTTACAAATGTTGTAAATAAGTGAAAACAGAGACTATTCTTATATAGTATAAGGTTCCCTTAATCCAGCGTAGTTGATGACTTTTGTATTATTCTTATATGGTTATTTTCTTGCCCGAGTGTTATGGTACATAGTTACCACAAAATATGTGATACATAATTATTTATAAAATTTTATTCGTCCTTCTAATTCTGGTATTGTTTTATGAAAATATATCTTTCTCCCATGTATATATATTTCCATATAAAATTAAAATTTACTTAAATATGTATGGTGACTAGTCATTATCATGGTTGGATATTGGTTAGTGCTGCCTTGTTTAAGCATAGGTGGCCAATCCATGCCTAACTAAGGCTAGGTTACCCAATATCTGCCCTTGATAATAATCTTAGTATTTTAAAATAATACTAACATTTATTATTATTAATATTTTCTTACTAATAATAAAACTGATATTAGTATTACATACTTAAATGGAAAAATTTCTAATAAAAATGGTGAAATTGGCCGTCCCCAGGATCGAACCCGGGTCTAGGCCACACCCTTTCGCGATCTTAGCCAACCGAGCTAAGTGCCTAGTTTGTGAAAATTTCCATTTTGGTTAAATATAAGCACATGTACAATAAATTCGGTACTTTTTATTATAAGTCACTCACTTATATTGACTAAGTATTTGCTTATCCTCCTTATGGTGACTAATAAGAATATAGTAATACTATTAGGTAATCAATAATGTTTTTCGATTGAAGATGTTAAAGTAATAATTATCACGAAAGGCTAGATTGATATTTGTAAAAAAATCATTTAAGAGATATAAGATATATTAAAATATGACAGGAACTTGTGTATCATTATCTTATCACACGATTTGTGTTAAGATAACTTTTATAAATATTCGTATATGATATATATAAAATGAGATTGGTGCAAGTTTTAAATTTTATGAAAACGTTAGTACAAGGTGACCGTGATCAAAGAAATGATTTTAGTGAAGTCGAAGACCAATTAGGCATTTTATAGTTCTAGAGAATTGAAGTGTTTGTTAGAGAATATGATAGCTTTAAATCCATCATATGGGAACTTGAAATGAGCAAGTTTAAACAACTGAAATCGGTTTAAACAAAACGAGTTTAAATAAGAAAGTTCGGACATGGTCATAATAGAAACCATGGATGCCAAAGAAAATTGAGTTTTTCAAAAATTTATTGACTTGATATTCTGAGTCATTGTTTAGCAATAATGTGGTTTACCGTACCAAAATCAAGTCTAACTAAAGGATATTTGAGTTTGGATAAAACGACAAATTAGAATGAATCCTTTTAGTGGAAATTTAGAAATTAAACGAACCATATGTGTAACAAACGGTGTATGTGTGGATTTACCAAGAAATGAAATGAATCAATATCCGCTACTATGAAATAAATCCTTCTGGTATGATGACCGTTAGGAAAAGTAGAAATGCGAAAGTCAACTTTTTATATGCAGAAGTCAGAATCTTCAACAAAAGAAATATAAGAACTTCTATCTGGAATTTCGAATGATAACCGTTATTTAAATGATATTATCAGGGAATGTCAAAAATAAAATGAAAATAGAGAATTTGCAAAAGTATATGATTCCTTTTTCAGTGCTAATACTTATGACTCTGATTAGACTGTGCACCGATGTTTTTGTGAAATCTTGTTCTAATATACCTCAGCGAAATTTTATGTTGGTTGTAGGATCATGTGATAAAGTGTTGTTTTTAGTTCTTCTACTGACAGAATTTTAACATTAGTGTCATTGTGCCCAATTTATATTTTCCAAAGATCTTGCCTCGAAAGTTGTGTGTGATATATTTTAACGTCTGCGGACTTATAATTAAATTTTCATGTGTATTAGCACAACTTTTCATACTTCTTACTTGCGTTAATAGTTTATGGTAATGTATTAGAAATTCTTTATACTTTCAATGGTATCCCAACTTAATGGGTTTTTATTATTATTATTATTATTGTCGCTCAAGTTATTAGGCAGATAATTAAACAAAATAATGTTTGATATCAGAAAAGAAATTCCTAATAAAGAATTCTAGACATAGATGCTTATGCTTTATTTCATATTGACTTTTTGGAATTTCTTATAGATATATCTATCTTATATAATCACATATTTTACATGCTGAATTAAACATTTCATTTATCAGGTAAATGTATTTAACAAATTCATTTTTCCAAAACCAGTCAAATATCTGATTATGATACTATTTAGGGAAATCTTGTCACTCGTGTGACATATTATATATTCCGTCTTATCCGATTCGCGCCGGAGCGGTAATTCCAATATATCCGAACAAACTAGAGAGTCTTATTACCTCATACCCAGTCTTGCCGGAGAAAATTTTCTATTTCCCATAAATAGTATCTTTTCAAAAAGTGCCTATCTTATTAGGGCTTTTATTCAGAATTAAGGAAATTTGTATTTCCATAACATTTATTATTATATTGATCACTACACGATTCCGGTGACAGTGTCAATTTGATCATTTTTCCAATTAGTGACTCAGGTCATATTACTATTGATCATTCTTTCAACTAGTAATTCTGGACTTAGTTATCCCGTGATATTACTTTATCAAATATATTACTTATGGCACAAAACCATTTAACCCAGAGAATGACATATATCATTTTATTTCAAACTACTATAACTTATCAAATATAATATGTTAATTTACTTAAATAATTGTAATATCGTTATTTGATTTAATTAAAAAAAAAATATAATCTCCGTATAGTAGAATATATTATACTTGACTATTTTATTATGGGATACATTAATTAAATTTATTTTAAACATTTATTAACTTTATTAATGATTCAATGTTTAAAATAATATTAGTCATAGGCTATGGTTACTGATGCGTAGTTTCTATTGTGATTGTGGTTATGCTATTATTAGCTAACTTTCTATTAGAAAATAGATATAACTTTAATTACTGTAAGTATAACTGATAAATATTTTAGGATTTTGAAAAGTCTTTGTAATTATAATTGTATCACAAAAAGGTGATAAAACTATGAAAATAGAGTGGACTTACAAACTGTGAAAAAAGAAATGAACTTACCAAAATCCATCATATTTATTTACACAAATACTTAGCTTATTGTGAAGCTAATATTAAGGCATCTTTTCTTAAGTTTGAGTCTAAATGCTACCAATTAACATTAATCCCCTAACTCTTTTATATCAATTTAGGTATTATTATTACAACACCTAAAGGCGTAAAGCAGTGGCTTTGCTTAGTGGCTCTGATACCACCTTCTGTCACGACCCCCGACCCACCCTGGACGGAATCGGGTGCCGTGAACAGTCCAGTGGTACCGGTGATTATTTTGAAAACGTTGCAGCGGAATTTTCATCAGGACCGTGAGTTAGGAAAAATATCAGAGTTTAGAAACACCGGATTTTATTTTAATAAATAAATGGGATAAACCCATGTTTTATAATGGTAGCTTAAATAAAGATAAATTTGATTATATAAAACAATATTTCTTAATTTGATTTAATTAATAAAATAAGCCACTTCTTGATGCCTTTCAGTGCCGTATCCATCTCTTACTTCAATCTACTGTAATTACCTGAAACGCGTTTTAAAAAGGTTTTGTCAGCGGGAAATACTGAGTGAATCATTCTATTTACTAAAATGACACATTTGTTATAATATACAGTATTAAGAGCGATTACAATGTTTCTGATATCAAGCCAACTACCCACGGTACTTGTCACTCGACCCATTGGCCCATTCGTCCAATGGTGTCTGTGGCTATGGTCATATCCCCCATTGGCTGCCCCAATGGTGACGATTATCAAGTAATGTATACAAAACCCCACATACCGGCTGTAACTTGGTGATTACAAAGACTTAATCCCCGTAATTATAACTTTGAAAAACATTTAAGAATTTATAAAATACTTTGATAAAAAGAGAATGACTCACAAATAATCAGGCAGATTCATACGGACAAAGTTTAGTCTACAGATAAGCCTTTGATATATTGCAGATTTGTACAAGCAGAGCTTAGCCTATTACTTAGCCTTGGAACCTAATGCATATGAACTAGGTAGATAACTTAATACAGCATTTACGATAATTCACGGGATCAAATTCTCACAATGAATGTCAAAATGCAATACTTTGTCCATCGAATTAACGATGATCCATTGAATTAACAATGAACGACAAGGTATAATACTTTACCCATCGAATTAACGATAATCCGTTGAATTAACAACGAACGATAAAGTATAATACTTTACCTATCGAATTAACGACAATCCGTCAAATTAATGACGAACGATAAAGTATAACCCTAATGTGGGCGGCACTTAAACATCCCTTGGATAGTTTAATCGATCGGACAATGAATCGTAAGAGCGATTGAGTTAATACCCTGTTCTGCAGCACCCTGCTATACTTAATTAGGGTTTCGTGTGTGTTAATTGTAGTATTCAGATGATAACTCGACGGAATTTTGGAGTTTGAACGTCGCTCAATCGCCAGAAATCAAGTCCCAGACGCTGCTATTTATACACAAAACTTGACTAGCTTACGGACCGTAAGCTTATCAATGTTGAGGTCCGTAAGGCAGCATACGGACCGTAAGCTTGGTGACCTTACGGTCCGTAAGGTACACTTCATGCTTAAATTGTTGCCACATGTGGGACTAGCTCAGATGAGTCGACAGAATTCGAATTTGAAACTTTGTCAGCACGTAATTTGGATAATCGTCAATAGGGTTTAACCCCCCCTGAGTTTTAGGGGCCCTAATCCTGATTCTGAAAATTATGAAATTTTTAGGGTTTGCACAGAATCACTTGGGTGTCTCAATTAGGGTTTCCTTTTGGTTAAATTAAAATAAGAAATATTATTTTAATGAGAGTTGTTTTATCAGGGGTCCGAGTTCATACTTACGGAACGTTTTTAGGATGTTTTTGTGTGAGTCGTTACAACTTCCATATGGGAATATCCAATGGCTGCAACAGACCGCTTGCTCGTTTGTGTTCAATTTTCACTTGTTGGCAAGTGAGGCATTTACTTACGTATCGAGCAACGTCTTCTTTCATGCCATTCCACCAGAAGTTCTGTCTTAAGTCTCGATACATCTTGGTAGATCCTGGGTGAATTGAAAATGGTGAGCTGTGAGCTTCGGCTAACAATGACTCACGAAGGGTGGAGTCATCGGGTACACAAAGTTTTTTACCGCACCAAATCACCCCATGATGGTCTATACGAAATTCAGATTGCTTACCCACCTCAAGATTTTGCACAATTGCCCAAAGTTCTCCATCTTGCTTTTGTGCATCTTTGATCCGTGATATGAGGTCGGGTTCAATCTGCATTCTAGCTAGATATCCATCAGATTTACTAACCTGAAGCCAAATGTTCATCCTTTCGAGATCCCTCCTAATATGAGGCTGAATTTGTAAGCAAGATATAGTCCCGGAATTCTTTCGGCTCAATGCGTCAGCTACAACATTGGCTTTACCTGGATGGTATTGAATATTTGCGTCGTAATCTTTTAAAAGTTCTAACCACCTTCTTTGCCTCATATTTAGCTCCTTCTGCGTAAATATATACTTGAGGCTCTTGTGGTCGGTAAAGATGTCACAACTCTCACCATACAGATAGTGTCGCCAAATCTTAAGTGCAAAGACGACTGCGGCTAGTTCTAAATCATGTGTAGGGTAGTTAACTTCATAAGGCTTCAACTGACGGGAGGCATAAGCGATAACCTTCCCATGTTGCATTAGCACACAACCTAATCCTTTCTTTGAGGCATCACTATAGACTTGGTAACCTCCTGATCCAGAAGGGAGAGCGAGTATTGGAGAGGATACGAGTCGTTTCTTCAATTCTTCAAAGCTTTTCTCTTGTTCCTCATTCCATGAGTACTTCACCCCTTTCCTTAGGAGTTTTGTGAGTGGTAAAGCAATTACCGAGAATCTTTCAACAAATCTTCGATAATAGCCAGCAAGACCCAAGAAACTTCGTATTTCGGTAACAGAAGTGGGTCTTGGCCATTTTGTAATAGCTTCAACCTTTGTTGGGTCTACCATAATTCCCTCTACTGATATGACATGTCCTAGAAATGACACTTGGCTAAGCCAAAAGTCACATTTGGAAAACTTTGCGTACAACTTCTCTTGCCGCAAGGTTCCAAGTACCGTATGTAGATGTGCTTTATGCTCTCCGCGACTCTTAGAATACACCAGAATGTCATCGATAAAGACAATAACGAATTTGTCTAGGAATTTGTGAAATACGCGATTCATCAAATCCATGAAGACTGCGGGTGCATTAGTTAGCCCAAAGGGCATAACCAAAAATTCGTAATGACCATATCGAGTACGAAAGGCGGTCTTGGGAACATCATCGTTCTTGATCTTTAGCTGATGGTACCCGGACCTCAGGTCGATTTTTGAAAAGAACTGAGCCCCCTGAAGTTGATCAAAGAGATCATCAATGCGAGGCAGAGGATACTGATTACGAATAGTAATCTTGTTCAGCTCTCGGTAGTCAATACATAAACGCATACTACCGTCTTTCTTCTTCACAAATAAAACCGGAGCACCCCAAGGTGAAACACTGGGTCTTATGAATCCCAGATCTAACAATTCTTGCAATTGTTCCTTCAACTCCTTCAGTTCCATTGGAGCCATACGGTATGGAGCTTTAGAAATAGGTTCGGCACCAAGAATCAAGTCGATGGTGAATTCTACCTGATGGTCGGGTGGTAATCCCGGTAGTTCATCCGGAAATACATCAGGATATTCACGAACAACGGAGTGGTTATTGATACTCTTAACACTAGCAGAAGTATCCTTAACCGATGCTAGGAATCCAGCACAACCGTTTGATAAGAATTTTCGAGCCTTAAGCGCAGAGATAATTTTAAGAGATTTATGAGCTTGAGTTCCCTGATATATAATATCAGGATGATGAAGATTACCGAAAATAACACGGCGGAAATGACAATCTATAGTTACGTGATGTCGAGACAACCAATCTATCCCTAGAATAACATCAAAGTCACACATATGTATTGGAAATAGGTCTGCCTTACACACAATAGATTCAATACGGATCGGACAATCTTTATATACGTAAGTGATTACGGATGAATTTTCCATGGGAGTGGAAATGGTTAAAGTATGATTTAAGAGAGTTGGTCTTATCGGAAGGTACTTAGTAAACGAATGGGATACTAAAGAATGGGTCGCTCCTGTATCGAATAACACATAGATACTACGTTCACCAAGCTGAAGGGTTCCAGATACAGTACCTGGGACATTAGCAGCGTCAGTAGCAGAAAGTGCGAAAACTCTTCCTCCAACATTGGGTTGGTTATTCTTCTTAATGTCTTTCTTTGTACACTCCTTGATCATGTGTCCAGTTTGGCCACATCTAAAACATGCTCCTGTACTTCGGTGACATACGCCCTGATGTCTCTTACCACAAGTATTACATAGAGGATATGTAATCTGATTCGGGTTTATATGTTGATTCAGTGGTTGAGCTCTAATAGGTTCTGCATACAACTGAATCTGGTTTTGAGCAGGCCTCGGGTTTTGTGGTCTAGGTTGCCATGGACGTGCCTGATTTCCAGAGTTTTGATTTCCTTGCACTTTACGGTCTTGATGCTGTGGCGTAGTGGATGATTGGCCGATTGCCTGCTTAAATTGTCCTTCTCTGTTTCTCTTCTTATTATCCTCAGTTCGAGATAAGAATTCTTTCCTCTCGAACTCAAAAGTTTTGATTGCATCGCCAACTTCAGTGATATCCTTAAATTTCATGTACATGATCGACTTCCGAATTCGATCATTGACTGCCCACTTGCATTTCTCTGCCTGGGCTTCTGCCGATCATGCAACGTCTCCTACAATACTAGCCAACCTTGCAAATCTAGTAATGAACTCAGCGGTTGGTTCATCACTCCCTTGTCGAATCACTGCATACTCCCTGATATAAGCTTCTTTATCAGCGGTCGAAAAATACTTGTCGTAAAAGATGGTACGAAAGTCGACCCATGAAAGATTAGCGTCAAAATCATCCCCTCCTTTGACTTGCTTATATCCTTCCCACCAAGTTTGCGCGTCATCTTCAAGTTTGTAGGTAGCCAATCTAACTTTGTATTGCTCCGGAACTCCAAGAACTCCGAAGATCTTTTCAACATGAGCTATCCAGTTTCTTGCTTCGACTGGATTAGTAGCGTGACTAAAGGATTTCGGCTTTTGTTTTTGGAATTTACTAATCCATATGTCTATACTATAGGTAGTATGGTTCGTGGTATTCTCACGAATTTCTTCACCAGAGATTGGATTCGTGTTATTACGTTCTGGATGACGAGTTTGTTGAATAACGGCCTCAGCTGTTTGAACAACCAGGTTTGGAAGCAACCCGGCAACAACCTGGTTGATAGCATTAATTACATTTGGATCAACTGGAGTCTCATTCGAAGAAGTGTCGTTACGCACATGGTTAGTACGAGTACTCCTACGTAGCGGACGACGAGGAGGCATCTATAAGAATAGACATAGGAATTAAACCAAATAAGAGACCAAGTTGAATCCTATCATAAATATCTACCCATTCCTCACAGGTTTTACTTACTATATTCAAGTTTTCTACAGGAAAGAGCCTTTGCTCTGATACCATAGCTGTAACACCCCAACCTGGAAGGGCTGACGTGTCACAATAACAGTATCATAAACAAAAGTAATAATTCCATTTATTTATTTATTTATTGGACAAGGATACAACAACAACTAAACTTAAGGTTAATATACAAACAGAGACATTCGACTAAATTAACTAACATCTTCAGATTTATTCCTAGGCTTTATTCTTCTCTCTCTTTCCCGCCCAAAGTAACCTGCTGACCTGTATATACAAAAATTTACGGAATGAGCCGAATGCTCAGTACGGAATAATAGGCTCAAATAACAAATAACGCTTTATGCGAAAATGATACGATGCAAGAACATAATTTCATAATCATATCTTACGGATGTACCCATGAGCAACTTAAAACGTGACAATACACAGGTAGCTACTCCTGCATAATTATCACATGAGATGGCGAGTTGGCATACCCGCTATCCACCTCCTTAACTTAAATCCTAGGATCGATCCATACGCCTCCTAATAGCCTTATGTACCACACTTGTACTTAAGAGACGCCGTGAACTGATCTCTCCGTCACGGGTGGAGCACATGATGTCGATGCCGCAACAACATGCTCGTGGGACACTCCACGAGAAGCGATACTCAGGGTATCAGAGTACAAATGGACTTATTCACATAACTTATAAAACTTATTTTCATAACAAGACGTAACATATATTGGAACATGCGATAATGAATACAACAACATAATACTATCGCATGGCAGGAAAGCTAAATCCAAAGTTATGATTTAGAATAGGAATTCAACGGACTGTCAAATGAATCGATAATCAAAGACGTGAGGAGTTTTAAAGAGATATATGAATTTAATGGGTTTATAACAATTTGAATATGAAGCAATAAGGAGTGGGGTTAAGGATCCGTACCTTAATAATTCCAAAGTGAAGCTACCTTGTGATAATATTTCAGATTTATACGGGCAGAGTTTAGACTACTGATTAAGCTTTTAACCTAAATTAAATAACATGCACACAAACTAGGTTAGTAACTTAATACAGCATTTACGATAAGTCACGAGATTAAAATCCTCACAACGAATGACAAAGTGCGATACTTAAACATCCATCGGATTCACAATTAATGACAAAGTGAAATCACTTAAACATCTATCGGATTCACAACGAATGACAAAGTGTAAACACTTAAACATCCATCGGAATCACAATTAATGACAAAGTGAAATTACTTAAACATCTATCGGAATCACGACTAATGACAAAGCATAAACCCAATTTGAGCAGCACTTAAACATCCATTGGATTGATTTCAATCAATCGGACATTGAATCGTATCAGCGATTGAGTTAATACCCTGTTCTGCAGCACCCCGCTATACTAATTAGTGTTTTCGTGTGTGTTAATTGAAGTAAACAGACGATAACTCGAAGTATATTACGAATTCTTTCGTCGTTTCAGCGCCCAGATTCAAGTGCCAATGTCCTCTATTTATACCCGATTTTTGCCCCCCCTTACGGACCGTAACAAATAACCCTTACGGTCCGTAAGGGACACCTATTGCTCATAGGGTTGCCACGCGTGGAACTAGCCTAGCTGAGTCGACAGATTTTAAAATTTCAACTTCGGCAGCAAGTTATTAGTATAATTAGCAAGTAGGAAATACCCCCCCCCCCCCCCCCTGAGTTTTAGGGGCCCTAATCCTGATTCTAAAAATTCTGAAAATTCTAGGGTTTGTACAGAATTACTTGGGTGTCTTAATTAGGGTTTCCTATTGGATAATTTATAAATAATAATAATGGTTTTGGTTGATATACCGAAAGATGGATCATAAGATAAATATATTTTATTATTATTCTTTTATTTCTTGAATAATGATTTTTAAATTTAGGGTTATTACATATAACATGTAATGTTGGGAAAAGCATTCTATATTAGTATCCAAACAAAATTCAAAATACATTTAGAAAAGAGTAAACTTCTGTTTTCCTCCTTGTGATTTGGTCACTTTAACGGTTTTGCCCCAAACCTTTCAAAATAGCCGTTTTACTCCTTGATCTATGAAGACATTCATGATTTTGCTCCCCGCCCCTAAACGTCATCCACTTTAACAGTTAAAGTATGTCACGTGCAAAACACCTGAGGGGGAATTATGTCTTTTCCCAACCCTCCCTTTACAATTCCAGCTTAAAACCCTAACTGTTAAAATGGATGACGCTTAGGGGCGGGGAGCAAAATCATGAAGGCCTTCATAGATCAGGGAGTAAAATGACTATTTTGAAATATTTGGGGCAAAACCGAGTTGACCCTAACAAAGCCAATTACTTTTCAGCGTTATATATTTGTACCTTGGAAATGATATTCATTCTAAAATATGACAGACATAGCAATTATGTTTTATTTTTTTAAATCAGACTCGACCAAGTTGACCAACTATATCCTATTCTGACCGAGGTTGACCACGTTTGATCGATTATGAGTAATTAGGCGGAGTCTAAGAAAATCGTCTCGGCATCCCACCTTGTGATGATTACTTAGAGAGTAGTCATCTTGTAAATCTTGTTTTACAACATTGGATAGGACACGAATTTAGGTTTGTTCAAGTACAATCCAAAACCACTCCTCTAGAGCATCTCCAACAAGGGTGGTTTAGAGTGGCTTGGTAGAGCGAACTTGGGATGAAACAGACCACACCATTGGAGGAGGTGGTCCGATGTGTGTTGGTCTACTTGAGCGGACGAGCTTTGTGGGTGTGATGTGGCAATTGTGGGACCACCTAATCACAATTTTTTTTTTGCTTTTTAGTGTAAAAAGTGGGGCGTGAAGGTTTGAAATAGTTTATTATTGTAGGAAAAAGTGGGGTTTGGAATGGTGGTGGTTTGGAATGATGTGATATGTTGACTAGGCAGTCTGGAGTTTGTACCAGGTTTATTGTTATGGATTATCTTAACTAAAGGTATGTGTTGGTTCAACTTAAACTAACCCGAACCTATTTAGACTTAACTAAAACCTGTGATTTTGTATTTGCGATTCATAATTTAATCTCCTGTAAGATACATTCACAAACCACACTTATTGAGCCGAACTTAAAGTCTTTAAGTCGGGCTCTAGTTTTAAACTTGACTCAACCCTTAGACTATGGGGTGTGGAGAAGGGTAGTCCTCAAAGGATGATCCGCCATGTAGGTGTCCACGTAAGCGGGTGTGGGGATGAGGCTAAAGTGGATGGACTTAAGGTCAGGGCCGGCCCGAAGTGTGTGTGGGATGGGCGACGACTCAGGGTCCAAACCCGTTGGGGGCCCAAATGTTTTTGTTTTTGTATTAGTTTTACACTGTAAATTTAGAATATATATATATATATATGTATGTATATATATATATATATATATATATAAACGGGATCAGGAGAAAACGCTCAAAAGTGTGAGAACGGTGAGAACGCTTCCTGGCCCAACACGTGTCACGTCGCTTAGATTGATTGAGTAGTCCATGGCCAGTGAAGGTGCTTTCGGGTCTATACCCATAGCCCTCTCATCTAGGAGATCAAACTGATGACTCAAAGCCTAGGCGGAGGGGCTTTTTTGTCCTTTCATATTTCTTTTTTTTTAACGCGTGTCACTTCATCTTTTCATTTTTTTTGGCGTTTAATAAATACGCGGCGTTTTTATTGTTTTTAGATCAGAATCATAGTAAACATTTTGGCGTTTTAAGTATTGTTTTGACGTTTTTATTGTTTTTTAGATCAGGATGCAGGCGTTTAATGGTAAAAACATCATTAATTTTCTTGATTTTATTATATCAAGTGTTTTGCCATTTAGGATACGGGCCTATAATGTGACAGACAATTATGGCGTTTTGAAATGATAAATAAATTTCAATTTTTCATTTAGTGGTATTAATATAACTATAATGTTTGGCAATAATGATACTGTCTCTTTATTTTATTGTTTCTTTCATTTTTCATATGTCAATTAGTGTTGATTTTCCAGTAATACTTTGTTTGCGTTTTTGGCGTTTTATATAGCAACATCATGTTTTGCTAGCATTCGTTCTCACAGTTTTTCAAACTATCAGGCGTTTTTGGTGTTTGTAGTTTTTGGCGATTTATACTCAAATTTTTTTTAAAATAGTATAGAATTAGACGATAAACAACAGAGAATTACATAACAAACAATAGAAAATGAAAAAAAAATTAAAAATTATAATCTCATTTCTCATCCAAATCTTCACTGCCATCAGCCTCTTCTACTTTAACATTTTGGCGTTTTGAATACCTTATGTAGATCCTTATTTTTCTATATACCTCCCGTCTTTAGAAGATGCTTATTTTTTGGGCATCCTTTATTGTGGTTCGATATATACTTGTTTGATGACATGTTGAACACCAACGCCTGCTCTAATGTATTGATCCCTTCATGCCATCAATATATCCATTAAGAACAAAGTGACATGATGTCATATCAGTGTCATCAGTCTCTTTATCTTAAATATTTGTCCATCTCATTCAGCAAAAGATTATAGAGATACCCAACTCAGAGAAGAATGCATTCAGTGAAACTTCATTCAGATCAATACTCAATATATCAGAATCGAGGTTCTGCATCTGTGGCTTTTTAACTATTATTTTTGGCGTTTTTAAAGTGAATGGTTTATAGGAAATATGACGTTTGTTTCTGGTTTTGTGATCAGTTGATTGTGCAGAGACGTCTATCTTATAAGATGTTTTTGGCGCGTAGTTTAGGCGGGATTTTATTTATAATAATTGATATTAATAAAGTAGCTGTCTTTTCAATTTTTGTGTATTTTTACTGTTTTTTGTTCAGCTTTTTATGAGTTTTTAGGGTTATAGACTTTCCATCTCCCAGGTTTGGCGTTTTTGAATGCGTTTAAGTAGTTTTTGGCCTTTTTTTTTTTCATTTTTAGCTTTCATTTATTAATACTTCTGCAAATTACTTTCATTATAGTTTGGGAGTTTTTGGCGTTTTTACTCCATTTTATGGCGTTTTCATATGCAATATGACTGTTTGGCGTTTTATTAAGATAATGTATTTTTTTATTCTAAGTTGAAAAATACATAGCAAACAACAGAACAAGAAAATTAAAAAAATAAAAATAAAAACAATTCATCTTCCAAATCTTCACTGTCATCAGTCTCTTTCTTCTTTGAATCATGTTCGCTGGTGGTTTAGCTTAGCCATGCTTGTGTTTTTGTGGCCGTTCGTAAAGACAAAATGACATGAGTTTTTTTCTGAATATGTATCTTCAAACAACTCATTAGTGTCATTTGTCTTTTCATGCCATTAAAATTTTCATCAAGAACAAAACACAGAAATTGACATAAGTCTGACCTCAGCATCTTTTTGTTTATGATTTGTCCATCTGATGCAGCAAAATGTTATTTGAGTCACAGCACCTCAGGGAAGAATGCATTATCCGAAACTTTGGCGTAGAACAATATTTTGAATATACAAGAAACGATATTTTGCATTTTTGGCGTTTTACTGAGGAAATAGTGTATCCGAAGGAACCGTGGATCTTTTGGAATCTTTTGATGTTTGAGTGTTTTGCCGTTTTCTAAGATGAATGGTATATAGTAGAAAATATGGCGTTTTTTGAGTAGTTGTGTTTGATGTTTTGGGGATTTTAGTGTTTGTAAGATGAATGGTATATAGTAGAAAATATGGCGTTTCAGGTTCTGGGGGGTGTGTTTTTATGTCTAGGATGTTTTTGTTTATATAGCGATGTGTTTTGGTCCGTAATGGCGTTTTATTCATCAGTATGGCGTTTTGGTATAGTGGTGTAAAGACCTTTTTACCCTTAATGAGGCGCGTCCACGTAATAAAATTGATGTTATTTACGAAAACACCACCGCGCCAATCTAGTCCATAGATTGTTTTGATCGGACGATCCATAAGCGTTCTCACCGTTCTCACCGTTCTCACACTTTCTACCGTTTTCTCCAAATCCTGACTGACCCTATATATATATATATATATATATATATACATAATGAATCGGAAAAATACCATCCTGAAGCACTTGTTTTGAGGGTTTGAAAGTCCTTAGTTTTGTTTTTCTTTATCTTTCTTATTTATTTATTAAACTGAAGCACTTGTTTTGATGGTTTGAAAGTCCTTAGTTTTGTTTTTCTTTATCTTTCTTATCTATTTATTAAATGCAAATGACAATAATTGCCTATTTTTTTCAAGTTACATTAAATGATTTGTGTTGATTCAAATGACATTAATTCATTTTCATATATTTAAATCTTTTTATATATATTCTTTTTAAAAATTTATACTTAAGGGGCCCGTATTTTCTTTCGCACAGGGCCTAAAAGATTTTCGAACATTTTTGGAGACGGACCTGCCTAAGGTGTGAGGATGAGCATCTCTCTCTCTCTATATATATGTGTGTGTTAGTATAAAGAAGTGGGTTGTCTTCATCGTCTTGGCCTGGACGGGGACGACCCGAGGGGCAGTGTTCCTGTCCGTCGCCACACCAAGGACGAGCCCCACACCAAACAGCAGTGGCGGACCTAGAAATTATTTGCTGGGGGTGCGGATGAGGTGTTCAATAATATTTTCAAGGGGTGCGGTCTGGTTTTTTAGCCTAAAATATACACTAATTTTGCAAACTACATGTTCAGAAAATTTTGGTGGAATTACAAAATACAAAGGCATGGGTCCCTACCCATTTGAGATATGGATGGTGCACTGGCATACTCACATGCCACTCTCAGTTAATGACCCGTGTGTACCTTTCAATCTTCAAAGTACGATTTTAACTAAAGATATCACTAGATTTGGGTGTTTTTTTATATATATTTTTAAATGAAATTTGTTGTTTTAATGCTAGATATGCTAATTTTTAAAGCTAGATATGGTACATATCAATAGCCATATACGCTAGACATCACTTTAAAATGTGATTTTGTGATAAAGAAAATCACGAGAACAAAAAGATTTGTTTTTCTTCTTAAGACTTTTAAAATATAATATTTTATAAATTCCGATTTTTCCATTGCAATGTGATTATTCTTATTAATGTTTTGACATAAATTTTCTTTTTTGAGATGAATACTAATATATAAATCGCCGAAACCTGGTCTTAAAAGTTGTAACACCCTCACCGCAATATGCGAGTTTTGCCCTCTAGCTATATATATTTTGTAGTTTAAAAGTGACTTACTTTTGAAGAAAAACAACTCAAAAAAAAAAAAAAACATATGGTCAAGTTGTACATCTAAATGAGTTATAATAACACCCAAAGATAAACTGAGATAATTTCGTGCATTTTAGTTGTAACTTATAAAGGTAAAAATATACATGATAACACGATATGCTTTCCGAACCTTGAAAAAAGTTGTTGGGGCCGATGTGGACGAGACAGTGTTCCCACGCGACCCCAAGCTTTCATCCCCCGATCCATCCTATTTTCTTTTTTGTTTGATCCCCGATTCTCTCCAAATCACGTAGTGCTTCCTGATTTTGAAGCTTTTGATCGGCTCGAATGACAGAGCAATGAGTTAAATTGATCATGTTTAGATTACACATTAACCTTATATACATACATATGCATAAGTTTATTTATTTGTTGTACATTCAAAGTAAAAAATTAAGACGATGGAAGTACCCGATCAAACTTGCAACGTGTATGAACTTTTTGTATTGGCTTTGTTTTCCTTTTTTTAATATCTATCTTAAACTTAACTAAACAATTTTTAGAATGTTTTTCCCTTGTATTATCTAACTAAAATTCATTTAAAAAACAATAACCCAGCACGTGTCGAATCTCATAGCTATATTACGACTAACGACTGTATACTTTGGATTTTCATTTTAATTTGCTATAGCGAGTGCACCGAAATGTGATACCGACCGAGTCTCCGTTGTGACACCTGTCACAACGCACAGGCGACAGTAACTAGTTTATTTTTAAATTAGTTTTATTTATTTTAAATTAGTTATAACAATGTCAATCTAATATGGAAACATTATATAGTGTATAATAATTAAAAGAATGGTAGTAGGTAGTAGTACTTTATTGACACTTTACTTGGGCTTTTTGTTGGGCTTCAAGAACAAGTCCAATGGATCGAAACATCAAATGAAGTGCTTAGAGCATATAAGCCCAATATACTAAACGAAAATTTCACGGGATCATTGAACACTAGTTCGAATTTTAGACTCATTTCATAAGAACACTAGTTTTAAGAATTGGATTTTAGTTTTACCTTTTACTGTAACAAAAAACAGTAGTAATTAGTAACTTTTAAAAAAAGTGTTGGTGTTGTAATAAATTAATTTGCCATTTTTAATTAATATGTACAATGTAATAGATTATATTATAGATTATGATGGCCATTGGCGAAGCTTGGGGGGTCGATTTTTCCCAATTCTGTGGAGGCGAAAACGTATATACCTAAAAATTTATATAAGAAGGTACTGTTCATAACACTACGCGTCGAAAACGTATATGCCAGAATATTTCTATAAAACCATGGGGTAAAAAACGTATATACCCAAAAATTTCTATACGAAAACTACATACTCTTCACTATTGAGCGAAAAGTTCGGGGGGTTGGCAACTATGCAGTTAATCTCGGTGATATATCGGTGATATATCGGTCATATCGGTCGCCTAGTAAAATATCGGTCTCAAATATCGGTCAAAATATCGTTACCGATATTATCGGCGATATTGACCGATATTTGACCGATATATCACCGAGATTTGACCGATATAACCGATATATCACCGATATTTGACCGATTGATGAAACACAGGTCGACACCAAGGTTAATCTGTAGGGTTATTTCTTCTGTGGGTTCAATCTCCTTTCTTACTCGTAGAATTGACTTGGGTCCTGCAAAACAGCAACACCGTTAATCTCGTTAAGAGGGGAATATGGGGGTTTCCCTCTTAATCAGACTCCGACGTGAGAATAAGTACTGTTCCGAGGGAGAATAAGCAGTGTGTGTTGAGTGTGTGAGTATAAGGAGCAAGATGATTCAACCTGGATGATGAAGGGTCCTATTTATAGCCGGAGGGTGAAGGAGGGAGGAGCAGTTGTGCCAGCTGTGGTTGCGCGCCAGCTGTCCGACCAAGGGGAATATCCTTTTGGTCTCCTCTGCCGTGGTCAGTGTAGTGGTACACGTGGCGCACTTATATTTGCCTATTTTGGGGACATCGTACCGGTCTTGTCGGACTGCTCCTTGATTTGTCGCAGGCCTACCTGGCGCTTGATGTCTGGTGACACGTGTTGTCCTTTTTGCCGGATGGAGCATCTTTGGTGCCACCTTGATGTTTTCCAGAAGCTTCTTGAAGCTTCTAGATGACATTGCTGATGTAAACGCCACATAGGATGGAAAGATGGTGTGGTCCTTGCCATGTGGGCAAGGAATTTGGACCATACATCTTCAAGTCCCCCCAGTCCAGTGTGCCTTCTAGTTGAGTTGATCGTCTAGGATGGATTCTGGACTTATGAAGGTAGTGGTTTCTATGGCGTATGTTTGTTATGCGAGGTTGTACCGACAGGACGTATGGCGCATGCTTTTGTGGAAAACTTGAAAAGTTGAGCCAAATGGATGCATGGCGCATGGGTTTTGGCAACTTGTAAAAGTTGAGCCAATTGGACGCGTGGCGCATGGGTTTTGGCAACTTGTAAAAGTTGAGCCAATTGGACGCGTGGCGCATGGGTTTTGGCAACTTGTAAAAGTTGAGCCAATTGGACGCATGGCGCATGGGTTTTGGCAACTTGTAAAAGTTGAGCCAAATGGACGCATGGCACATGGGTTTTGGCAACTTGTAAAAGTTGAGCCAAATGGACGCATGGCGCGTGGGTTTTGGCAACTTGTAAAGGTTGAGCCAACTGGACGCATGGCGCATGACGCAATGGCACTTGTTGTTTTCTTATGAAGGAAGTTTTGTTGTCTTGGGAGGGAGCGACTGATGTGACTGTCTGGTGTCCCCTGTCTTATCGAAGGTAAACAGGCGCCTTTTCAGTCATGTCAGTTACTTTCTGTCAAGGTGTCAGTTACCTGCTCCTGAGAAAAGAGGTGGCGTCTTCTCTCTCTTTTGACGTGTTTCTTCCCCATTGGTTGCTTTTCTGGATTCTGACGGCCCACTACCCATCGCATTTAATGTGATGGGTATAAATATGAAGGCGGTTTCTCCTTCTTCCCCATTTTTTTAAAATTTTGAAGTTTGATTCTCTCCCATTCCTTCGTCTTTTCTCCTTCTTTTCTTTGAGTGTTTTCTTCCAGCTTCTGATTTTCATCATGTCTGGGGCGAATCCTTCCCAGAGGAAGAAGAGAAATAAAGGGAAAACTCCTCCGGGTCCTGACCAGACGGTTATAGGGTGGAAAGAAGAGGAGTTCCACAATCTGGTGAGGGAGATGGGTTTCCTCCCTGAATGGGGAGCTCAGTATCCGACTGCTGGTTCTACTGCTATGGATGCACCCCCGGGCTACATGACTTTGTATGCTGCGTTTTTTCAGGAGGGCAACTTCCGACTACCAATCACTAGATTTACTGCCGAAGTTTTGAGGAACTACGGGCTCCATCTTTCTCAGATCAATGCTATTGGGCTTCCCCGTATTACTCATTTTGAGTTTGTTTGCATGGCTAACCGTGTGGAGCCAACTTTTGCGATGTTCAACGTCTTCTATACTGTTACGTACACTAGTGGCTTTTATTCCTTTAACTCTCGGACCGGTGTTACTCCAGTTTGTTCTGTCCCTTTGAAGAGTCTTCATGACTGGAAACAAAAGTTTTTCTATATTCGCCGAGGTGTTATCCATATGGATATGCATTACCGGTCAGTGAATGAGGGTATTCCCAAGATAGACGTTTTGTCGGGTTTTGCTGAAGAGAACTGGTATAAGAAGATAACACATAAAGCTACAACCATCTCTCAGTTGGAGGAGATGGCTTTGGTTGGTGTTGGGATGAGTTTGTTGTGGGTTCCGAAGAACCCTCTGGGTGTTCCTGTATACGGTTACCAAGGCAAACGTATGTAGTTTTATTATTATTATTGTTATTTTTTTTACCGTCCGTTTTCCCTCATTCCTTTGTGTTTTGCAGTTGGATACAGCTTGTTAAATGTTTTGGATCCAAAGGCCGCGGGTGCCATGGTTGAGGTGATCCAAGAAGACGGAAAACATCCTTGGTTGGAACAGATTCGCCCGCGTTTCCTGCATCCCACAAACGATAGCTTTGTTGCTTATGCCAATGTTGTATTAGGTGAAACTGATGAAGATGATCCTATTGGTCCCACCCGAGAGGAAGTTGTTCTCTCGAGTGGAAGTTCTGGTAGATCCCTTGGAGGTCTAACTTCTCATTCGGCGCGTGCAGGACCTGCGCAAGGTGTTGTTAATGAGCCTATTCAAGAGATTGTTGGTGATGATGATGATGTTCCAGTTGGGCCTACTGATCCACTGGAGACGAGAAGAAAAACGAAAGCTGATAAGCCGGAGAGGAAGGAGCAGAGGGTGGAGGGAAAATCTGCTGGTACTCCTTGTAAGCGACCCTCTACTCTTCCTGTCTTGGATTATGTAGTTGTTTCTGACACATTGTCTGGTTTAGGGACCGGAGAGAAACCTCGTGGGTCCGATCCGGACGACCGTGCTACCTTGACGGAACTGATGCAGAAAAAAGCTCTTGATGACAAAAAGCGAAAACTTGATGAGCAGGCTGCTGCTCTTCTTGCTTCGAAAAGGGTTAAACTCCAGAAGGAAGCTCCTCCTGCACCTTCCGAATTTGAGATTGATATGGGTATATTTAGTGGTGGTCGCGGTAATCTCTTGGAAGAAATATTTGATGCCTCTGCTCCTACAGGTGAGGCATTTGTGGTTGTGGGCTTTGTCATCTCGGTTTTTTGCTTGTTTTTTATTTTTGTTTTTATCTTGTCTCAGGTGTCAAGTCAGGTAGACTACCTCGCAGGGTTGATGTTTCAAAAATTACTCCTCCTACCTCTCCGCCGTCAAGGACCATTGACTTGTCTCCTCCTCGCGATGATCCTGGGAAGGAGAAGAAAGATGATGTGACCACTGAGCATGTGGGTGAAGGTGGTGGTGGTGTTGTAGGTGGCGACGGTGTAGGTGGTGATGGTAGAGGTGAGGGTGCTGACACTACAGTGGAGTCCAGTCAAACTGCTCCACATCAAACCATTTACATTAAACGCCCTCCGGGTGACGACGGTGGGGCTACTTCAGGTGTTGTCCGCAGCCCCCAGTTTGAGAATGTTCGTGCTGATTCTTGGGATACAAATAACCCTGCTTGTGATGATCTCCCACATGCCCCTCGCTGGAATCTAACCCAAGGTTCCAGGATGAATGATCTGGGTAACTGTCATGATTTTTTCTCGCTATCTCTCCCCCCAGCTGAGAGGATGTTTCAAAAGAAACGCAATCGGTTTGAGTTGTTAGATGATCATGTGCGCGCTGGGGTTAACTATTTCGCCACTTCTCAAGAGATTGTGCGTGAATGGAGATTGATGGGAGAGGAGACAACTGAATTTGAAGATGAGAAGAGGGCATTTGCTGAGGAGAAAGAAAAATTTAATGCGGAGAAGAAAGGTTTGCTATGGAGGGTTGCGGATGCTGAACGGAAATTCGAGCAAGAGAAACAGGTCAACGTTCAAAAGCAAAAAGACTGGGAGTCTGCCTGTGAACGTACTAATGCCGAGATGCAATCTCAACGTGACGCTATTGTGCGTTTGTCTGGTGAAAAGACTGAGATTGTTGAGGAAGCTCAACAGGCGTGTGTTGCGTTTGAAAAGAAAGAAAAAGAGTATGTTGATCGCATTGCTAAACTGGAAAACCTTGCTAAGCAGAAAGTTGCTGAGTGTGAAGCTGCTGAACGTCTTCTTGAGGAGAAAGTTGCTGAGTGCAAGGCCTCTGAACTTCTGGTTGAAGAAGTTTCTGCTGATTGCAAGTGGCTGCTTTCGCGCGCGGTGCCTTTGGTAACTTCCTTTGTTTATTTTGTTTTCTGGTTTGCTGTGCTTTCTTCTTACCTTATTGTATTTTGCAGATTGCGGATCGTATTGTTAACTCTCGCGAACTTGCTACTTACATGTTTGAGCTCGGTCAAGCAGGGTACAATAGTGGTCGGAAGTATGGCTATGCTGAGGGTAGTGCTGCGGCTGCCAGTAATGAAAAAAGATTACCACTTCGAGCTTTACAAAGAGGATTGTGATGGTAAATATGCTGCTAAGCGCAAGGAGTTCGCTTCCCTGGAGTTTGCCGTTGTTAAGGCTGCTCACAAGTTATCCCGGAAGCCGGATGGTGTTGCCTTGTTGAAGAAGGCTCTTGATGATGAAGGTAATGCGGCTGGAGGTACTGGGACCAGTCATCCCAAGTGAAGGATTCCGGCCTGCGTGCCGCGTATGGCCTTAGACGGCCCTGTAATCGTTTGAAAACTTTGTGAACAACATTAATTTTTGTTTACCTGTTATGCTTGTGAACATTTGAATACGCTTGACATTTGTTATGTTAATATTCGCCTTTGTTTTATGCGAATTTTGTTATCGTCATAATATGTGCATGTATAATTACTTTGATTCAGGTATCACGAATGAATGATGGCGCTGACAAGTTGTGTTGTGTTAGTTACAACGTGTTATTTTGTCGTTCATGTGCGCAAGTTGGTTCGTGGATACGAAGTGATCGAGTTACAGATTATTGTGTGGATCCAGCTGTGCTCAGCCTTGGGGGTGTTTACAATGTTTGTTTATCCTGTGTTCGATGTTTTCGTGTTTATGTGGGCACGAAGTATTTATTTGGCGTTTTTTAGGCTTTAGTTGTGTTTTTGACCCGGCTGTGCACTTGTTTGTGACAGGCCTTGGAGGTCTACAACGTTTCCTAATGGTCGAGCCATTGATGTTTTCGTGTATGCCCACAGTAATGTATGCAGTTGTGACAAAAATTTTGCATTCCAAGGAATAGCCAAACACTTCTTATATTAGTGCTAACTGTGTTGGCGTGCGGCTGTTACAAGTACATAAAAATTTCGGGCTTTTACATGTAGCATCTTCTTAACTGTTGGGCGTTCCAGGTTCTTGGAACTTCTTTGTCGTCTAGGGTGCGTAACTTGTATGCCCCTTTTTCCAAATACCGCATCTATTACATAAGGCCCCCTCCCACTTGGGGGCTAGCTTTCCTGGTTTTTTGGCGTTAGACGCCTCATTATCCCTTAGGACGTAATCTCCTGGATTGAAGGTCTAGATCTGGACTCTGGAGTTGTAATACTTCTCCAGTTTTATCTTGTACTTTGCTTCGTTTATCGCCGCCATCTCTCTCCTTTCTTCTAGGAGATCAAGGTCTAACCTCCGCTCTTCTTCGTTGTTGATCACGTTCATGGAAAGCATTCTTGGCGATGGTAGCTCGATTTCTGCTGGTATCACAGCCTCGGACCCATAAACTAAGCTAAACGGTGTCTCCCCGTTGCTTGTTTTCGGCATTGTTCTATGGGCCCATAGTATGCTGGGCAGTTCATCAACCCAACCTCTTCTTTTGTCTCCCAATCTTGCCTTGATTCCGTCGACGATACTCTTGTTGACTGCTTCCACTTGACCATTCCCTTGCGGGTGCGCAACCGAGGAGAAGGTGTGCTCAATGTGTAATTCTTTAAACCACTGCTGAAGATCGTCTGCGGCAAAGTTCGTTCCATTGTCGGTGATGATCCTGAGTGGTAGTCCAAAACGGAATATGATTTGTTCCCATATGAATCTTTTGACGACAGTGGATGTGGTTGATGCAAGTGCCTTTGCCTCTACCCATTTTGTAAAATAGTCAACTGCGACTATTATGAATTTGACAGCATCTGGGGCTTTGGGGAAAGGACCGGCCATATCTATTCCCCACTGCTGAAAAGGCCACGCCGTTGTGACTGGTACCAATTCATTCTTGGGGCGCATCATTTTGGGGGCGTGTCTTTGGCATCCACTGCATTTCCTCAATTCTTTTACTGCGTCTAAATGCATCCCGGGCCAGTAGTACCCGACATTCATCACCTTTGCCACCACCATTCTCGGCCCGGCATGTATACCACAAATTCCTTCATGCACCTCTTTGATCAAATAGTTTGCGTCTTCGGGGTCGACGCATCGTAACAGTGGCCCAAGGTATGACTTTCGGTACAAAATTCCATCAGCCATCCGATAATGTTCAACCTTGTACTGGATTTTTCTCGCTTCAGCTTTGTTCTCTGGGAGTATCCCAGATTGGAGGTACGCTATTATCGGAGTCATCCATGACGTTGTTCCTACTTGAATAACGCTTACTCCTCTTAATGGCACTGATGGGTTGCTCAAAACTTCTATGCGCACATCCTTTGCCAAGTGTTGAAAACTTGCAGATGCGAGTTTACTCAGCGCATCTGCTGGTTTGTTCTCGCTTCTATTAATGTGGTGTACCTTGTAGGAATAGAAGGTTTGTAACAACGTCTTTGCTTGACTCAGGTAGAGCGCCATTACATCTCCTTTGGCTTCATATTGCCCGTTGATTTGTCCGGCCACTAACATGGAGTCTACATGTGCTTCGATGTGTCTAACTCCCATTTTGATTGCCAGTCTTAAGCCAGCAAGGAAAGCTTCATATTCGGCTTCATTGTTCGTGCTCTTGAAATCTAAACGTATGGCGTAGGTGAATTCATGGTTGTCAGGGCTCACCAGTCGAAGCCCTACACCTGCGCCGTCTTCGTTAGACGCGTCATCTGTGTATAACAACCACGGTTCTTCTACTTGCTATTTTTCGGCTTTTTCCATTGCTTTACATTCCCGATCCTTGTCGTCAGGCACTTCTGTCATGAAGTCTGCTAGCACTTGGCCCTTGATTGCCGGTCTTGGCCTGAAAACCACATTATGGCCCCCGAGTTCTATCGCCCACTTTGCTAGTCTTCCTGAAATCTCTGGCCTTGCGAGGATGTTGCCGATATTGTAGTTTGTTAGCACGTGAATGATGTGGTTGGCAAAGTACCTGCGCAGCCGTCTTGATGCATGGATCAATGCGAGTACTAGCTTCTCCATGATGGCATATCGGGTTTCTGGATCGGTCAAGGTTCGTGATACATAGTAAACTGGTGTTTGGACACCTTGTCGATCAACAAGTAACACTGCTCCTATTGCTCTGTCAGAGGCTGACAAGTATAGTACCAGAGGCTCTCCTTTTACCGGCGCCGCCAGTGTTGGCAATCTTATCAGACAATCTTTCATCTCGCGGAACGCGTTCTTGGCTTCCGGAGTCCACTGAAATTGGCTTTTCTTCATGCAGTTGCGGAGTGTTTTGATAAACAGGAAAGATTTAGCTGCGTGATTGGCCAGGAAGCGGTTAAGTGCGGCCAACCGTCCTGCCAATTTTTGCATCTCCTTGATCGTCGAAGGTGAAGGCATGCGTTCGATTGCTTGTATTTTATCAGGATTTACTTTGAAGCCATCTTTTGTGACGATGAAACCCAGGAATTTTCCCTCTTCCATGCCGAAAGAGCATTTCGCTGGGTTTAGCTTGATACTTACTCCGCGCAAGGTGTCGAACGTTTTTTGGATGTTCATCAGCATTGTATTCTCTTCTTTGCTCATAATGACTAAATTATCCATATACACTTCGATGTACTTGCCGATAGCATCGTGGAATGTTTCATTCATCAGCCTCTGATAAGTCGCGCCCGCATTCTTTAAACCGAAAGGCATCTTGGTGTAGCAGTATAGCCCTGTCGGTGTGCGGAATGCGGTTTTGTCTTCATCTTGCACAGCCATCTGTACCAGGTGGTACCCCTTGTAGCAGTCAAGAAAACATTTCCACCGGAATGTTGCCAACGAATCAATCTTTTCATCGATGTCTGGTAGGGCATAACAGTCACGCGGACATGCCTTGTTTAGATCCTTGTAATCTACACACATTCTCCAACTACCATTTTGCTTCTATACCATTACTGGGCTCGCCACCCATGTTTGGTATCTGACTTCTCTGATGATTCCTGCGTTTAATAGCTCCATCACCTGCTCTTTCATAGCATCGTGTTTTATGTCTCCCAAGTGGCGCTTGGCATGCACTACCGGCTTTGCTTCTTCTGAGACGTTTAATCGATGTTCAGCTATGTGCCGCGGAACACCCACCATGTCCGCTGGTGTCCAGGCGAACACATCCATGTTTTGGAACAACAACTTTTTTAGCGCCGCGCGCGTTAAATCGGACATTGCAGGTCCTAAGGTAACTGTCTATTCTGGGTATGCACTGTTCAACACCCATTTTTCTGCTTCCACGCGTGGTGTTGGTTTACTTGCCTTTGTAGGTCTGAGTTTGTCTGTTGCTAAGACTTCCTTGCTTGCGTATATTATTGCTACCCCCGTTTCTGTTGGGAATCCCACAGCTGAATGTGGACCGGAGCAAATCATACTGAAGTCTCCTTGAGACTCTCTTCCCAGGAGGATGTCATGTCTTGAATGTGCGGGTAGCACCATGAATGTGACATCTTCTGTTCTTGAATTCCTTCCATCCGAGAGTAACACCGGGAACGATATCTGTCCGAGGGGAAAAACGGCTTCATTGCAGAAACCAGTGAGTGGGTAATCAACTGGTTCTAAGCGCGCCTTATCCTCCTGATCGAATTGATTGAAACATTGTTCGTATATGATATCCGCGGTGCTCCCTGGATCAATGAAAATGTAATCGGTTTGGTAGTGTCCGATCACGCCCGAGATGACTATGGGTCTTCTTTCTCTTGGGCCTCCTCTTACAATAGGAAAAACAACCTGCCTTTCGCGCCACGAGTCGTCTTGTGTGCGCTTGTTGTAGTTTTTCTTTGGCCTTCGCTGACCTCCTTGAATCATGTGGGTTTCTAATTTCCTGAGTTTTTTGTTATCTGGTCCTTCTTCTCTTCTTTGTTGTAACACCTCAAAAAAAAATTCGTGTTTAATGAAATAACGACACGTGTCAATTAAGACAAAAGTGATATAAACCCGGATATAATTAAAGATGTACGACGGGAATTAAAAGTGTTGTCATGTTAATTTTACACCTCTGAACGACCTTATTATGAATCCCAAGACTAATAAACATCTGGTATATATTCAAATTCGGGGAATCATAGCAACAAACTGATTCATAATTGAAATGGTGGACTCCTACGAAGAAAATGCACGGTAAACCTTCTTTAACGGCACTTTCTTATGGATTTAAAGAAACATATCATAATGGTAGGGTATAGAATTGTTCAAGGCACATTTTAGAGGCCCCATACTGTTAAAAAAAGTCCCAAATTCGAAACCCACGAGTTGCCCTTTCAAAACACCAAAGAACAACAAATTTTTGCCCTGATGACAGGCTTACGGACCTCAACACTGGGGACCTTACGGTCCGTAAAGCAGTGCCCAGCAACAGAAAACCGGCGGTTGCCTGTTTAAGCGCAATTTTCGACCTTTAAACGATTTTCCACATCTTTCTTGACCCCTAAACAACCCCTAAACATCTAGGACACTTGTGGGAAGGTTGTGGTCTGTTGTAGACTTATTTGTCAACACTTTGTGGAGCCTTGATCACTATATAAAGCTCATGAGTGCAACACTTGATCATTCATCCCTCAAACAACTTCTGATCAATTGTGGAGCACAAGAGCACCTTCCAGGCCTTCCTAATCAATCATTAGACACTTGTAAGTTTGCTTAACCTGCTTTAGTTGAGTTTAGCTTAGTTATTTAGCTAAAAGTCAAACCGTCGTAATTACGGTTTGACTTCGAGATTAATTAATAATGGCTCAGTCAAATATTGAATTAAAAGTACCTTTAAGTAGGTAATTATGTGGGTAATAAACCCTTAAAAGGGTTCCCCTGATTCCCACTCTAACTAGGTCAAATGTCGGGTCAAACTTATTAATAAAAAGTCAACAGGATACTTAAATTCTAATTTATGCATGATTAGCAATGTAGAACACATACAACCTGTTTGATCATTAATATAACTTGGTAATTAGTGTAAGAACATGTCTAAACATGTTCAACCCGACAATTTCCTGTTTAGACCCGGTTCGGAACCGAAAGTCGCATAGTTTGACTTATACTTTGACTTTCAGTTCTGACCCGTTATGGTATGTTTTAGAAATTCCTTAGAGCTTTATTTGGACCAGGTTAAATACTAGTATAACCCTCTGTGATTATACACCTCGGATCATTAGTTATCCAATTAATATGCATGATTCCGTTAATTGCTCATATGTTGACCATTATGCCCTTTTCACCTTAAAACGTAATTTTTGGAAATGTAAAAGAGTAGAAACTTTACTTACTGATATTTAAACTTGCATACAAAATTTGACATCAGTTTGAGGTGTAGATTAAGAGTTATGCTCGTTAGCGTAAAATGAAAGCTTTATGTTAATTAAACGGCGTAATTAGCGTATAGCCTACTTAAACATACTTTTTGATATCAAAACCTTTACCCACTGATGTAATATATTATTTTGGGATTTTTAAAGATTTTTAATAAATTTTAGGCTGAGCATAACTTATGGTCGTAGGCTTAATCCGGTAATTGTCGGTTTTGCCCTTACGGGCTATAAAATGAGTTTTACATATCTAAATGACTCCAAACCTTTTGCTACTGATCACATATGATAAATAAATTATTTTAAGCCTTCTGGAATAATAAAAATATCAGCTTTATGCATAGAACCCGGAAACGGCTTCTAATCGCCCTTTTTAGCGTTTTTAACGCATAATATGTACTAAAACGATTTTAAATATACAAGGGTTGATACCTACTGATATTTGAGGCAAATTATAATGTTTTAACAGTAAGCAAAGGTTGATAAACTCAGACTTCAGTTTTGAGCTTTTCGGCTTATGTGAAATTACCAAAATGCCCCTACGGTGCATAGCTTGGTTATAATTGATAAATTTCACATATATACTTTACCCTACTGTTATAACTTAGTAAAATAAGTATTTTTGCTGATTATATCAGACCTGTAACTCAGGTAAATACTTAGACTCTTTTATAACCTTTTAAATGACCAAACTACCCCTACGGGGCGTAGTTTGTGTTTAAATTCGTTTCGGGCATAATAAAAGACATCTTACTGATGTCACAACATATATGAAGCATATTAACTTAGGAAACCTGTAAATGGCTCATAAGTATACCCGTTACGCTTATTACGCGTTCGGTTCGGTTTATGTAACTTGTTTACATAAACTAGCCTAAACGGGTCAAACCTTAACGGTTTTATCTCAAAATCCAGAATGTGTATGAAATACCCATATTAATCAAGTCTCTGAACTTGTCGGGTCTAAATCACATTCTATCCGGTCTTCGCTTAATCATGCGTACGAACCGTATCTTTGAAACTAACCGGTCTAAGCTTAAGCTTAATTAAAGACCCGTTAGGATTCTAATAGGTTATTATAAACCTTTGTTCCAGAATAGGAGACCAGTAAAAGCTACGTGCATTTTGCTTATTGTGATTATTACATTGCTCAGGTAAATACTTTTAACTTATTTTCCCTATACGGGCTTGGGTTACGGTATATAGTATACCGCTTGATCGGGCATCAAATCTTCCATCGTTGGGTGGTTAATTGAATAATTTGATCGGATCGTTTAAACAGTCTTGTTTACTTAAAAGCCTCTGGGGGGTTAATGACCATGTCCCGGATATCCTTGGCATCATTTTACGAAATGGCCACGACCTAAGCGCGGAGTGTAGGCGTACACTCGTCAGTGCATAAATAGTTGATGTGTTGTGTCTATTGATCTTTAACCCGGTACGTCCGGGCTACTGAACGCATAAGGAACATGTAATTCGTTCACAAGATTATATATTTAAATAATTCTCCCAAGTTAAATAAAATGTTTATGCCATGTGCATCCAAACCAATTTTTAATCATTTTCCAAAATGAGTCAGTTGATTGTATTTACCAGTGTAAACTGACGTATTTTCCCAAAAAGATTAAATGCAGGTACTAAGCGTAATTGGCTGGGATTTCTCCTTAGCATCACTAGAAGTCTCGCAAGCTTAAGATGCCTACCGTCTGTTGAACTATTATTTATTTTGATCCTTCTGTGGACAAACCTTCAACTGTTGTGATACACGATGTTACAATATTATTAAAGTTGAATTATATTTTTCATTTGCTTCCGCTGTGCATATTTATATATTGTGTTGTTTGACTATTATGTTGCCAACCACATCACGATACTCCCCTACCGGGCCCACCGGTGACACGTGAAATTCGGGGTGTGACAGGTTGGTATCAGGGCCAACACTGAGTGAATTAAACACTAGCCTTTTGCGTTTAATCTCAGTTACACGATTGCACATTCTAAACTTTCGAGTCTAGACATATAACATAGGACAAATTCCACTTTGTTTTGTTTTGTCCTTTACTTTATTTTATATATTTTGTTGTTATCTCATATTATAATGACAGGATTTGAAAATGCCACCAAGATTCTTCAGGAGAAGAGGAAGAGGCAAGGGGCCAATCACCGCCCCCAATGATAATGAAGCTGGACCTTCGCATATGCGAGCTCCATCTACCACGGAGAGTGACGATCCTCGGCAGAACCGGAGGAACCTCTTTGAGCCGGCTAGACGGTCGGTTTCACACAGTTCGACACCTCATGTTCAAAACCCTTATGGGCCACAACCGGAGTATGAGCCCAACAACCCTCAACCGTCCTACATACCGTTACAGCGATCCTTATCGCATCATTCTTTTGGTGACCCTACACCTGTTTTTAGGGGCCGGTTTAACCCGGCCAATTACATACCAGAACCAGCGGGTTTTAACCCATTGGGGCCGGAGGATCATTTCTCGGGAGATCACGCGGACGATATGGACGAGGATACGGACCCCGTCGAACCTGCCAGTGGTACACCAAACCACCCGATAGAGATCTCTGACGGATCTTATTTCCACAGATCACCCTACGGTGGTCCAGATAGCTTTCAAGCTATGTTTACCAGGCACGAATGGTATTATACACCTCCTCGCCATTCCCCTCCCCAGCAGCAGCAGCAACAGGATCCCTCTGAGGATTCAAGATTTGTGGCAGTCACGCCACCACCTCCACCGCCACCAGTTCAACCGGCACCTCCGCAACCGCCAAGGCGTAGGAGAACCGGAGCGCGTATGTCTGCGCGAGCGGGAGACTTTCATTTTAGTTCTCCACGACAATCAAGTGGCAGCCACTATCCACCGCTCCCAGAAGATCCACAAATGGGTGGACCTTCACACCCAGTTGCACCGCAACCACCGCCTATGGGTTTTGATAACCCAATTCCGACATACACGGGTTCCATGGCGTATAACCCGTTTGAACAGCCAGTGCACACCAACTACAACTACGCAGAAGCCGACCCATACTTGGTAGCGGCTAACTATAACACCCAAGGACCCTATGGAGATCCATGGGGAGTAGGGTACCCAACACATGGGTACCAGATACCTCCAAGACCTATTATCAGGCAACAATCGCAACCACCAATGTCACACCCCAACCAATGGCGGAAACATCGGGATGAGACGAAGTGTGAAGATTGCTCGAGACATCATAACGCTATTTATGACACTATTTAATGAACCGATTTCATTTCATAAATAAACTGTCAACAATACAAGAAATTCCAATAACAATAAGTTCGAAGGAAATACATAACAACATAATCAAAATGGATACAACATATTAAACCTACACGTCTATATGTGTATCTAGGCATCAATAATACTTCATTTCATAGCATCGTCAGCCTCAACCTGTAACATGTTTACTTATAAAAAACTTACACATGAACATTTTTCTTAAACACATGAACATTCCTATAACATGCTTGTATACGTGATTGCTTGATACTTTAAACTTGGGTGAAACTTTATGTGTTGAACTTATCATTAACTTCGTACGAGCCTAACCGTGACATATGTAGCGCTATAGGATTGACGACCCGCCCGTAGACTTGTGGTTATGTCATGAGCATTTTGCGTCTCTTTATTAGGTTGATATGTTAGACACATGCCAAATTTATTGTTTATCTTGAATCACATGCTTGCTATGAGGAATTGTTTAAAAACTTATCTTATGCTATGTACGTACCAAACTTGTATACTCGCCTTTGCTTTTGCATTGAATTGTATTTTAAACATGTTACAGGTTGACGATGATGATGCTATGAAATGAAGTAGCAATGATGCCTAGATACACATATAGACGTTTAGGTTTAAATGTTGTATCAACTTTTATTATGTTGTTATGTATTTCCTTTGAACTTGTTGTTATTTGAATTTCTTGTATTGTTGACAATTTACTTATGAAATGAAATCGGTTTATTAAATAATGTCACAAATAGCGTTATGATGTCTCTAGCAATCTTCACACTTCGTCTCATCCCGATGTTTCCGCCATTGGTTGGGGTGTGACAGATTCACCACGTTACCAAAAGTTCGTAAGACGTACCATGAGAAATTCAGTGTTTTGCAGACCTATTTAGACCTAATACAAACATTAAACAACTCACAAACGCATTATATCCGATTATCCACGACGAGACTTCATTCATACACTATTCTTATACTTGCACTCATTAAGAGGCAATCGTACGCCCCATACTCATATACCCTTTCTTTCATACGAACCTCGTCCACAATCAAGCTCGTTAAGCATCCGAGTCCTAACTTGTCTTATTACCTTTAGAACCGATTTTCTAT
Organism: Helianthus tuberosus; assembly: GCA_030545235.1. Lineage (NCBI taxonomy): Eukaryota > Viridiplantae > Streptophyta > Magnoliopsida > Asterales > Asteraceae > Helianthus > Helianthus tuberosus. The sequence goes on from CM060435.1 coordinate 13,456,431, forward strand.
TATTTATTCTTGTGTAAACATATTTAGTAGGTCGATAATACTTTATCTTACCAAACCTCCTCGTTCCACTCGAGAAGCAATTCCTATGAATATGTCGTCTTATACTATCTTTAAAACTTCCTACGCAATCTATTTTATTGATTTCAAACCATTGTATAAAGATCCCTTCGTAAATACTATACATTTGCAAAACAACTCCAAATTTAGCTATTACACATTCACCCATGCTTATGCCCCAAAACCATTTTAGCCAGACAAATCATTTTACAAACCTATGTTATCCTCCCAAAACTTTGTACTTTCAAAACGTTTCAAAATTTCAAATCTCAAAACTTCTACCAAAACTCTTTAAGTCTTCCTCTTGAATAAATTTCGGGACGAAATTTCCTAAAGGAGGGGAGACTGTAACATCCGGCAAAATAAATTCCCGAAATCTGACCCGTTTTGAAATCCGGATCCTAACTTTTGAAACCTCGGAAATTTTCGCGATTAAATTATCGATATAGTTATTTATTTATAACCTGTTACCATTTAAAAATTTCACAATTTATTAATTAACCTAGTAGTTCCGTTAGTTTTAATGAGTTTTATGGGTTATGTAACTTAACCGAGTTAATTAAACAAGTTAGTTTTGTTAATATAAGTTAACCAAGCTAATTTAACTATTTGAAAGTTGACAAACCACATCTACTTGAAAGTGTAAAACAAGTTTTTTGTTTGTTAAAACACAAAAGACTACAGGGACACAACTAGTGCAATCTCTTGAATGTGTAAAGCAAATGGAATTAAAAGAAAATAAATCGAAAATTAGACAGAAACAAACTTAATTTACTTTTTCCATTCCTATCTAATTTAAACAATAATAGCCTTTTTAAATAGGCATACAATAACGTAAATTATGGAAATCATGGACTAATGGATTAATCTATCTTCTACTATAATAAAAGAAACCAAGTTTTGTACACGTGTCATTCATAGAAGGTATCCTCAAATCTATACTTATCTTATTAACTAAATAAATAAATAATAAATTAATATTAAATCTTATCATACTTTAATAAAATATTATTCTCAAATCTAACTTGTTAATTTAATATATTTTTAAAACAAGTACCTCTCTTTTCTACTTATCTTATATTAAATATATATATAAATAATAAGTTAATATTAAATGTTATCCTTATTTATTAAAATATAACTTTTTTTATTAATTGGTATACAAAATTATATTTATTCAACTCGTGTAAAACGTGGAGTTTTTTAAAAATATAACTTTTTTTATTATTTACTATACAAAGTTACATTTATATAACACGTGTAATACACGAAGTTTTAAAGATATAACTTTTTTTATCGTTTGCTATGTAAAATTAGATTTATTCAACACGTGTAATACACGAATTTTTTAAGGATACAATTTTTTTTATTTGGTAGATTTTTCAACCCGACTATACACGGGGTTTTTAAAGATACGACGTTTTTAGTATTTAATATACAAAATTACATTTCTTTAATATGTGTAATACATATGGTTTTTAAAGATATAACTTTTTTAGATCTATTCAACACGTGTAACATACCGGGTTTTTAAGGATGTAAAATTTTTATTATTTGGTAGATTTATTCAACCCGATTATACACGGGTTTTTTAAAGATACGACGTCTTTAGTATTTAGTATACAAAATTACATTTATTTAATCTGTGTAATATAAATGGTTTTTAAAGATATAACTATTTTTTATTATTTGATATATAAAATTACATTTATTTAACCCGTACAATATATGGGGTTCATAAAGATATAACTTTTTTATTATTTAATATATAAAATTATATTTATTTAACCCGTGTAATACACGGGGTTCTAACCTAGTAAAAAAATAAATAAATGAAAGTAGTGGGTAGACTTGGAAAATGCATAAAGCACACAACATTAAATTATGCGACAATTTCAATTCCCTTTTTTCTTCTTTTCAAGTTTGCCGCCAACTGAAGACAGCGAAATCCTAGCTGTGTCTTCCTTTCTTCCTCCCATAATTGACTTTCCATGTTCCAAATGAATGAATCTAGACACCCTTTTGAAATATAAAACTTCCGCAAATTTCGAGCGAGATTATCGGACGCGTTTTATGTAAACCATAATCCCCATCTCGACACTATAAAACCGAAGCTTTCTTCATCGATTCTACCCCACACACAACCTGTTTCGACACACCCAAAAACACCTTCACTTCACTAAAACCACCTTCACTTCCGTTAAACACCATGCGATAATTCGCCACCCTCTCTGATCTTGTACTTTCGACACCAAGGGTCCATCAGCTTGTTGCCATACCTCTCTCACACTCGTCACACGTTTCGACAACAAGCTCGTCACCGGAGACGACCGAAGACACGTAGATGGAACCTACGGAACTCGCATATCTCGTTGTCGGTATACTTTTCTCCATCAATGTATCCTATAATTGAAACACCATCTTTTGATTCAAAATTATAACATGATTCTGTTTTGGGTTCGCAAAGTTCGCCGGAGATCGGAGTCCGAACTCATGACAGGAAACCTTCCATCCCACTCGTTCGGTATACCACACTCATCTCTCCCTCGGTTGTTATCAATTCTAACGTAACCTTCATTGATGCAACTATAATCTGAATCAACTAAATAAAACATGTTAACAGTGGGTTTTCATTCTAATGAAGAAGATGAGTTAATTTAATAAGTTTATATGAAATAAAGAACCAACATAAAATAAATCAAAAGAATGCTTTTTCATCAAAGAGTTATGAAAATATGAAGGAATGTGTGCATGAAGTTTAAAAGGAAATCATGATTTTTGATAGTACTATGCGTGAGTTATTTGAAAAAGAAAGCATTTAAACTTGGTTTTAATTACTTAAAAGTATGTTTCTTTTATCTAAAATTTTATTTATTGTAGTATGAATCATACATCAACATATAACAGAATGTCTAAAAATAATAAATGTATATTATAAGTAATTTGTGGAAACAATAAATATTAGAAACATTATCTAACCTACAAATATTAACGGATCGCTATGTGATATTTTAAATTTCTAGGATAACCATCACGCATGTTCTTACAAGAAATCACAACGAAATCAATGTGAGTATACTCGTATTCCCCTCTTTTACTTTTACCATTTTTGGGGTGTAACATGTTTACTTATCAAAAACTTGCACATGAACATTTTGCTTAAACACATGAACATTCCTATAACATGCTTGTATACGTGATTGCTTGATACTTTAAACTTGGGTGAAACTTTATGTGTTGAACTTATCATTAACTTCGTACGAGCCTAACCGTGACATATGTAGCGCTATAGGATTGACGACCCGCCCGTAGACTTGTGGTTATGTCATGAGCATTTTGCGTCTCTTTATTGGGTTGATATGTTAGACACATGCCAAATTTATTGTTTATCTTGAATCACATGCTTGTTACGTTTAGAAAGATTATATATACCAAAACGTCTTTTCTAAATATCTTATTATGCAAACTCGATCATGTTTTATACCTAAATTATTTATCATTATTCAGAATACATACGTATACAATTTCAAAATACATTGTTTTATCAAGTGTACTTTTTATCCTACAACCTAATTTCACTTAACTCATTCACACGAGATTCTCAATCAAATCTTAAAACATCTTATTACTCAAAACCATACGAAATGCTACCTACCAATGTAATCGGTCCAATGAAACTCTTGCCCATGAACTTCATATTCGACTTAATCACAAAAACACACACACACGTTATATCACCATACTAAAGACTTTCATTCTCATATACTTATAAGATCTTATAGATATTATACGGTCATTTTACCAAAGACGCCTTTCAACATCAACAAATCATTTGTTAAAATATTTTTTTTAACAATCACTACGTCCTTTTTCAAACTTATCGTCGCCGATTTTCTTTCCGGCTCCTGATTTCTCGGTAATTGATTAGAGTCCGCGTTTCCATCTTATCGATCAATGTGAACCTAGACTTTTGGTAGCACCTTTGCGGCTCATCATACAGCATTTCCAGACTTTACGAGATTGGCATGAGCTATAAAAACTGAACCGTTCTACCTTCTCACATCACCACAACACCTTCTTAAACTCTATATCACTCACACACTCGTCGAAGAAACTCACCACTTAAACACAATAAACAAATGGCATATTTCCCAGTAGCACATGCTGAATCCTCAAATGCAGCAAGAATTCATCCATTCCTTCGGTTTGCTGAGCTACCCACTCGTGAGAAGTATCAGAAAATGGAGTCTAAGGGTCTTGTATTTATAGATGGAAGTGGTAGGTGGTGTTTGAAATGAGTTAAAATGGCTGCAAGTTAGTCAAAAATTGAGAAATTTCTGCACATTTTCGTTTCTGAAAGTTGCTGAATGAATAGTGCCTGCAGGGCACTGTTCACACTATTCACTCGTTTTTTTTAATACTATGGATTAAAACAAACACTTTTTATAAAAGGGGCCTATGCTAAAACAATTTCTAAAAATTACTAAAATTTCTTTTGTATAGTTTTACGCTAAAAATTATTAGAAAAATATTGTGTTTATCCATTAACAATGTGATAAAAAAATGTATTACCATTATGATTAACGCCTCGAAAAGTAAAATACAAATATGAAAATACGAGGCGTTACAGTCTCCCCTACTTTTAGAAAATTTCGTCCCGAAATTTATTTAAGAGGAAGGCCTCAGAGAAAAAGCATGGGGATCATAATCAAAGTATAATTTAGCGTATGAAGGTCGTATTCAAGTATCGTTTATGATCGAAGCACGTTTATGCATAAGTTTCACGTATTTACAAGTTTAGCACATAGTTTCCAAGAATTTCGAATAAGCATCAATTGTTCCACGAAATTGAACGTATGCGCATATATAAGGTATGTATAACATGTAATTAACAAAATACGAGTTTTATTCATGATTCAAGTCTCGGATTTTACAACGGTTACAAAGAAAGAACGATTACAAGAACACAAGGTTTCCAAAAATAGAAATACGAACATGACTTGCTATAAATGGAAAGTACAAAGTAGCGGGGCGTTACAGTCTCCCCTCCTTTAGGGAATTTCGTCCCGAAATTTAGGAAGATGTAGGGAAAAGATGCGGATATTTCGTCTTCATGTGACTCTTGAGTTCCCAAGTGAATTCAGCGCCACGTTTACCTTCCCATTGAACCTTAACGATAGGAATTTTACTGCGCCTCAATAACTTGACTCCTTGATCCATGATTTCGACAGGTTTTTCCACAAAATGCAATGTATCGTTGATCTGTAGATCTTCGAGTGGGACTTGAAATCCTTCGTCAGCGAGACACTTCTTTAGGTTGGATACGTGGAAGACAGGATGTACATTGTTAAGTTCTTCCGGCAGGTCCAGTCTATACGCAACCGTGCCAATCCTTTCGAGAAATCTAAAAGGACCAACGTAACGAGGTGCAAGTTTTCCTTTCTTGCCAAATCGAACTACGCCCTTCCAAGGGGATACCTTAAGAAGTACGAAGTCACCTGTCTCGAATTCCGAATATTTGCGACCCTTATCTGCGTAAATCTTTTGTCGGTTCCTGGCCTTCAATAAGTTATCTCGAACCTGTAAAATCTTGTCCGTCGTCTCTTGTATAAGTTCGGGACCAGTGATTTGAGATTCACCAATCTCGTGCCAATGAATAGGCGATCGACACTTGCGACCATACAATGCTTCGAAAGGTGCCATTTTAATACTCGTGTGATAACTGTTATTGTACGAAAATTCGACCAAAGGCAAGTGTTTATCCCAGTTGCCACCAAAATCTATTACGCAGGAACGAAGCATATCCTCTAAGGTTTGAATAGTACGTTCGGTCTGACCGTCTGTCTGAGGATGGAAGGCAGTGCTCAGGTTAAGTTCAGTACCCATGGAAGATTGAAAAGTTTGCCAAAGACGAGAAATAAACGAGCATCGCGATTGGAAATGATGTCAATGGGAGTACCATGACGACAGATTATCTCATTAGTGTAAATTTAAGCCAATTTCTCGACTTTGAAATCTTCACGAATGGGAAGAAAATGAGCTGATTTGGTCAATCGATCCACGATCACCCAAATACTATCATAACCAGAAGAAGTACGAGGGAGCTTGGTGATAAAATCCATGGCAATGCTCTCCCATTTCCAGATAGGAATCACTGGTTGTTCGAGTAATCCAGAGGGACGTTGATGTTCAGCTTTCACCTTTGAGCACGTAAGGCATTTCGCAACGTATAAGGCGATATATTTCTTCATCCCAGGCCACCAATAAGATGTACGCATGTCATGATACATCTTGTCGGCACCAGGATGAACATAATACTTTGTTTTGTGTGCCTCATTCATGAGAAAGTCTCGGAGGTTTTCACGGTTTGGAATCCAGACACGATTGAGATAGTATAAAATACCATCGGACTTAGACACGAGCTCATGTTCCTTAGCACCTCGTATCTCTACAGTGAAATTACCTTCGTTAATGGGGGCATATTGTGCTTCGCGAATACGGCGTAGAAGGTCGTTAACAAGTTGGAGGCAACGAATACCCTTTACATGAGTTTTACGACTAAGGGCGTCAGCTACTACATTCGCTTTACCTGGATGGTATTTGATTTCACAGTCGTAGTCGTTTAACAGTTCCACCCAACGGCGTTGACGCATGTTCAGTTCTTTTTGGTTGAAGATATGTTGAAGGCTCCTATGGTCGGTGAAGACCACACACTTAGTACCATAGAGGTAGTGTCGCCAAATCTTCAATGCAAAAACAAATGCACCAAGTTCAAGGTCGTGGGTAGTATAGTTTTTCTCATGTATTTTGAGTTGCCTTGACGCATAAGGGATGACCTTGTCTCGCTGCATAAGCACACAACCGAGGCCAAGGCGGGAAGCATCGCAATATACGACGAAGTCATCGTTTCCATCAGGAAGTGTGAGGATTGGGGCATTACAAAGCAAGTCCTTGAGCGTTTGAAAAGACTCCTTTTGTTCGGGACCCCAAACAAAAGGTTTCTCTTTTTGGGTCAAGGAGGTCAAAGGGACGGCGATTTTTGAGAAATTGGAGATAAAACGACGATAGTAACCAGCGAGACCAAGAAACGAACGAATTTCGGATGGAGATTTCGGTGTGATCCAATTCTTCACAGCTTCGATTTTAGCGGGATCGACATGAATACCAAGTTTGTTGACCGTATGACCAAGGAATTGAACCTCTTTTAACCAAAATTCGCACTTGGAGAATTTGGCGTATAGACGTTCAGTACGAAGAAGTTCAAGGATAAGGCGCAAGTGTCGCTCATGCTCTCCGCGCGTCTTAGAGTAAATGAGGATGTCATCGATGAAAACGATCACGAAGCGGTCCAAGTATGCTTTGCACACGCGGTTCATTAGATCCATGAAAACAGCAGGTGCGTTGGTCAACCCAAAGGGCATGACCACGAACTCATAGTGACCATAACGTGTACGAAAGGCAGTTTTAGGTACATCCTCCTCGAGGACTCGAAGTTGATGGTACCCTGAACGAAGATCGATCTTTGAGAAACAGGTCGCGCCTTGCAATTGATCGAAGAGGTCGTCGATGCGAGGAAGAGGGTATCGGTTCTTGATAGTAATCTTATTGAGTTCACGATAGTCAATACACATACGGAATGACCCATCTTTCTTTTTGACAAACAAAACGGGAGCGCCCCAAGGAGAAGTACTAGGGCGTATAAAGCCTTTATCAAGAAGCTCTTGAAGTTGACTTGAGAGCTCTTGCATCTCAGAGGGTGCTAAACGGTAAGGAGACTTAGCGACAGGCGTAGCGCCAGGCACTAAATCGATGCGAAACTCGACAGAACGAGCAGGAGGCGGACCAGGTTCCACTCCTCGATCTTTGTTTTCATAATTCCCGCCAAGTCTCGAGATTTCGATCGATTTGTGACATGTAGTAACCGAAAGGGTAAATACCGTTAACCGACTTGTCGGCGAGAGTATTCCACCTATTAGGCCAAAGCATGCTCCTCAAATTCGAAAGACTTTTCGACCACTTTGGTTAGTCAAAGTTCCGTTTTGGAACCATCCAAATTTTAATCAAACATGCGTTTCTATTATTTATCTTATACGATGCAATCTTTCAAATTCGAATTTACTTTCGATATTTTTTTTTCACACACACATCATACTAAATCTTTTTCATACACTTATACATATGCATGATTTCATATAATTTAAATTCATATTCCTTGTAACAATAAGTGGAGATATATCATCGAGATAGGAGTGACTTCCTTACCTTGACAATTAACTTCACTCCCCTTTTCTTAAAACGACCTCACCAACGAGTTAGGGGTGATTCCCTTACCTAGGTGATCGTTACCAAAACGTCTTTTCTAAATATCTTATTATGCAAACTCGATCATGTTTTATACCTAAATTATTTATCATTATTCAGAATACATACGTATACAATTTCAAAATACATTGTTTTATCAAGTGTACTTTTTATCCTACAACCTAATTTCACTTAACTCATTCACACGAGATTCTCAATCAAATCTTAAAACATCTTATTACTCAAAACCATACGAAATGCTACCTACCAATGTAATCGGTCCAATGAAACTCTTGCCCATGAACTTCATATTCGACTTAATCACAAAAACACACACACACGTTATATCACCATACTAAAGACTTTCATTCTCATATACTTATAAGATCTTATAGATATTATACGGTCATTTTACCAAAGACGCCTTTCAACATCAACAAATCATTTGTTAAAATATTTTTTTTAACAATCACTACGTCCTTTTTCAAACTTATCATCGCCGATTTTCTTTCCGGCTCCTGATTTCTCGGTAATTGATTAGAGTCCGCGTTTCCATCTTATCGATCAATGTGAACCTAGACTTTTGGTAGCACCTTTGCGGCTCATCATACAGCATTTCCAGACTTTACGAGATTGGCATGAGCTATAAAAACTGAACCGTTCTACCTTCTCACATCACCACAACACCTTCTTAAACTCTATATCACTCACACACTCGTCGAAGAAACTCACCACTTAAACACAATAAACAAATGGCATATTTCCCAGTAGCACATGCTGAATCCTCAAATGCAGCAAGAATTCATCCATTCCTTCGGTTTGCTGAGCTACCCACTCGTGAGAAGTATCAGAAACTCAAAGATCTTGAAGTTTTTACCATTGGCGGCATTGATTGGCTTCGAATAGAAATGGTTGACCCTAGTAATTCACTGGTAAGACTACTACCACACAATACACCATGGCGCCATTTCTTCGACATCTTAGAACCATCATATGATGAACCGGTATACGAATTCTTGTCCACTTTCTATTACCAACCTAATAAAAACCTTACCGGAGAATCCATTCATTTTCGGCTTTGTGGACAACCTTATAACATGTCATTATCAGAATTCGCAGTTCGTCTGGGTATATATACAACTGAAGAAGTTAATCAGCCCATTTTTACGAGGGCATTAACCTCCTTTTCCTATGTGAACATGAAGGAATATTGGCAACACCATACATCAAAACCATGGTGCAGCTACAATAATTCTACAAACTTCAGAGACCCTCGTTATCGGTAAATGCAACGCGTTTTACCCAACACTATCACGGGACGCCAGATTAGTCAACAAAGGGTTAGTTCAACCGAAGTCTTCCATCTGTACAGTATTTTTGAGCAAGTTCCTTGCAATATTGCCCGCGAACTTGCTGCATATTTTTCTAGTCAACAAACCAGTCCACTGAGAAGTCTCATGGGAGGGTCTTATATTACGAGAATAGCAAAATCTTTAGGTGTCTTAAGTGACCAGGTTATCCAAGGATTATCCCCACCAAAGGCACCTGGGATTGTGAATTGTAATAACATTAAGCTAACCCATGTTCTTGGCCATGCACCAACTCAATCATCCCAGTCGGAGGGAACTCCAATTATCTTAGATAGTTCATTCATACAACAATCAATGTTGCAATTTCCTCCATCATCTTTTTACCGATATGACATGCTACCACAGCTGTCATACACACAAGAACCTCTTACCACTAACATATTCCAACCATTAACATCAAACGTCTCACCAGGCCTCTCACCCATAATGTTTGAGGAGGATCTAGCAATGCAAGAAATTTATGAGAATATGATGCTCCAAGAACAGTTAGAACCGGATTCACGTTTGCCACAGTCCTTCCTGTCACTGTTGAACGAAGTAGAACAACTACCACCAACTAATATAGCAGGCCCAAGTACGGTGCCTCAAACGGATCTACATCCAGATCAAATGGTAGTTGAAATGGCTAGGTTAAACAATCAGAACCAAGAGTTGTTACGGCAAGTACAAATGCTGACAGAAAGAAATCAATGGTTAGAAAGCATGCTAGATGCCCGTATGCAACTGGATCCACTACCTCCACTACCTGATAATTTTGAGCCTGAAATTGATCCATTACATGACTTATTTCAAATGTAAACTTGTTCACATCATAATAAGACTAGCAGATTTTTATTTTTACAAAATTTAGTATGACATAGTGGTGTGCAAAGCAATCTCTATACACTCAATGGTGCTCATAAATCCTTCGAAAACTATCAACACCACACGATACTCTAGAAACTAACACCTTGCTCATCTATTCAAAACCTTTTGAATGCTTTTATATGCTTAAATCCTCTATGTCCCAACGTATACTATATACGTACAATTTTATTCTTCGTACCTACAGTTATACGAATACGTCTTAAGTTTATACTCTACTCATACTACTCGTGCATTTTATGTTTATGCTCATACTTACGTGCACACTCATACTTAAACTTATACTTAAGCTCGTATTTATACTTATATTCATACGTTTCATGCTTATACGTATACTCATACTACTCATACGTTTTATGTCTATGCTCATACTTACGTGAATAATCATATTTATGCTCATATTTCCATTCATATTCATGATTCATATATTCATACCCGTACGCAAGCGTAATCCGAGGGATTTGCTTACGTGGGTCCCATACATACTTAAGCATGGACTTGCTTACATACTTTATTCTTATACACATACACATTCTTAATTTTTAAATCACGTATACCCTAATTCATACATAACTAGTACAAGCTATACAGATCATGCGACGATCAATATAATCACGGGTGCACACGGGATTATAGTGAAAGGCGTATGAGAACCATAGAGTGTACTACTGTGTATGGTAAAACACAGGACGTAACATGACACCGAATGCGTAACGGACGTAACATGGTCAAAACATGATATAAGTGCTTTCACCACGTTACCAAACTTTCGTAAATCGTGTCATGAGAAATTTAGTGTTTTACAGACCTACTTAGACCTAATACAAACCTCAAACAACTCACAAACGCATTATATCCGATTATCCACGACGAGACTTCATTCATACACTATTCTTATACTTACATTCATTAAGAGGCAATTGTATGCCCCCTACTCATACACCCTTTCTTTCATACGAACCTCGCTCACAACCGAGCTCGTTAAGCATCTGAGTCCTAACCTATCTTATTTTCCCAGAACTTCGTACTATCAAAACGTTTCAAAATTTCAAATCTCAAAACTTCTACTAAAACTCTGAGGCCTTCCTCTTGAATAAAATTCGGGACGAAATTTCCTAAAGTAGGGGAGACTGTAACGCCTCGTATTTTCATATTTGTATTTTACTTTTCGAGGCGTTAATCATAAGGGTAATACATTTTTTTTATCACATTGTTAGTGGATAAACACAAGATTTTTATAAGAAACCAAAAAACTATACAAAGATATTTTTCTAATAAATTTTAGCATAAAACTTACAAAAGGATTTTTAATAATTTTTACAATTTTTTTTAGCATAGGTCTCTTTTATAAAAAGTGTTTGCTTTAATCCATAGTATTTAAAAAAAACGGGTGAATAGTGTGAACAGTGCCCTGCAGACACTATTCATTCAGCAACTCATTTTTGAACGTAATTAACTCGTTTTTGACTTCTAGACGGGATTTGAGCAGTCATTTCACCTCTACACCAACCCCAAACTCATCCCCTATAAATCCACACCTTCCCCAAGGCCTTAGACTCTTGCACAACTCTCAAATCTCTCCTAAATCACTCTCAAATCTCTTGCAAAACCAAAATTCGGACAGATTCACTACTCCTTACAAAAGTGAGCATAACTTGCTCAAAACTCAACCAAATTACTTGATTCTTTTTCCTACTTGCTTGTATAATCATGGGGTTTGATTCCTTGACTTCTCATGGGAGAAATCAGACCTGGAATTGCCCCGAAATTGTCCATAAACTTTCTGTTTTGTTTTGAACATTCTTAAACTCTTGTATACTTCAAACAAACTTGTGTTCTTATGCTTCTAGTCTATCGCATGATTAGTAAAGCCAAATCAAGGTTGTTTTACACTTAATAAGAGTGTCTAAACACTCTAAACTTTCTGTTTTAATAGAGTTATTAACTCACAAGTGATGCCAAGTCTTGAACTTAAAGATGGTGTGACTACTTGGTTAGCATGGGCTAACTTACATACAAGTCCACACATCACTTGATGTTTTGTTTAGTATAATTGTACCTTTAATTCTTGACCATACCTATGAGGTTCCTAAGTGGAAGGTTCAACCTCCCGCCTCTTACATAACCTATATATTAACATAATAATCGAGGTAACCAAGTGGAAGGTTTAACCTCCCGCCTCCTACATAACTCATATGACACCAAGAGGTAACCAAGTGGAAGGTTTAACCTCCCGCCTCCTACGTGACTAACTATATTATTATTATGTATATATTATAATTATGTATATATTATAAACCGAACCCTTGATAGTGATTATATAAATCTACTACCAAGTTAATAAGTTCTCACTATGTGTGTAGTTCCTTGTCACGATTCTAATAGGTCTTGAACCTATGAAATCATATATAATCCTTAAGGATTACCATAGTGTCAAGACAAGTGCCAATACTATAGTGAATATTTTTCTAATACATACTTTATCATTCTGTGAATCTAAGTCCGAAAAATATTAGAAAAATATTCACTGTAGTATTAGCACTTGTCTTGACACTATGGTAATCCTTAAGGATTATATATGATTTCATAGGTTCAAGACCTATTAGAATCGTGACAAGGAACTTCACACATAGTGAGAACTTATTAACTTGGTAGTAGATTTATATAATCACTATCAAGGGTTCGGTTTATAATATATACATAATTATAATATATACATAATAATAATATAGTTAGTCACGTAGGAGGCGGGTGGTTAAACCTTCCACTTGGTTACCTCTTGGTGTCATATGAGTTATGTAGGAGGCGGAAGGTTAAACCTTCCACTTGGTTACCTCGATTATTATGTTAATATATAGGTTATGTAATTAAAGGTACAATTATACTAAACAAAACATCAAGTGATGTGTGGACTTGTATGTAAGTTAGCCTATGCTAACCAAGTAGTCACACCATCTTCAAGTTCAAGACTTGGCATCACTTGTGAGTTAATAACTCTATTAAAACAGAAAGTTTAGAGTGTTTAGACACTCTTATTAAGTGTAAAACAACCTTGATTTGGCTTTACTAATCATGCGATAGACTAGAAGCATAAGAACACAAGTTTGTTTGAAGTATACAAGAGTTTAAGAATGTTCAAAACAAAACAGAAAGTTTATGGACAATTTCGGGGCAATTCCAGGTCTGATTTCTCCCAGGAGAAGTCAAGGAATCAAACCCCATGATTATACAAGCAAGTAGGAAAAAGAATCAAGTAATTTGGTTGAGTTTTGAGCAACTTTTGTAAGGAGTAGTGAATCTGTCCGAATTTCGGTTTTGCAAGAGATTTGAGAGTGATTTAGGAGAGATTTGAGAGTTGTGCAAGAGTCTAAGGCCTTGGGGAAGGTGTGGATTTATAGGGGATGAGTTTGGGGTTGGTGTAGAGGTGAAATGACTGCTCAAATCCCGTCTAGAAGTCAAAAACGAGTTAATTACGTTCAAAAATGAGTTGCTGAATGAATAGTGTCTGCAGGGCACTGTTCACACTATTCACCCGTTTTTTTTTTTAAATACTATGGATTAAAGCAAACACTTTTTATAAAAGAGACCTATGCTAAAAAAATTTCTAAAAATTATTAAAAATCCTTTTGTAAAGTTTTATGCTAAAATTTATTAGAAAAATATCTTTGTATAGTTTTTCGGTTTCTTATAAAAATCTTGTGTTTATCCATTAACAATGTGATAAAAAAATGTATTACCATTATGATTAACGCCTCGAAAAGTAAAATACAAATTTGAAAATACGAGGCGTTACAGTCTCCCCTACTTTAGAAAATTTCGTCCCGAAATTTATTCAAGAGGAAGGCCTCAAAGTTTTGGTAGAAGTTTTGAGATTTGAAAATTTGAAACGTTTTGATAGTACGAAGTTCTGGGAAAATAAGATAGGTTAGGACTCAGATGCTTAACGAGCTCGGTTGTGAGCGAGGTTCGTATGAAAGAAAGGGTGTATGAGTAGGGGGCATACAATTGCCTCTTAATGAATGTAAGTATAAGAATAGTGTATGAATGAAGTCTCGTCGTGGATAATCGGATATAATGCGTTTGTGAGTTGTTTGAGGTTTGTATTAGGTCTAAGTAGGTCTGTAAAACACTAAATTTCTCATGACACGATTTACGAAAGTTTGGTAACGTGGTGAAAACACTTATATCATGTTTTGACCATGTTACGTCCGTTACGCATTCGGTGTCATGTTACGTCCTGTGTTTTACCATACACAGTAGTACACTCTATGGTTCTCATACGCCTTTCACTATAATCCCGTGTGCACCCGTGATTATATTGATCGTCGCATGATCTGCATAGCTTGTACTAGTTATGTATGAATTAGGGTATACATGATTTAAAAATTAAGAATGTGTATGTGTATAAGAATAAAGTATGTAAGCAAGTCCATGCTTAAGTATGTATGGGACCCACGTAAGCAAATCCCTCGGATTACGCTTGCGTACGGGTACGAATATATATATCATGAATGGAAATATAAGCATAAATATGATTATTCACGTAAGTATGAGCATAGACATAAAACGTATGAGTAGTATGAGTATACGTATAAGCATGAAACGTATGAATATAAGTATAAATACGAGCTTAAGACGTAAAATGCACGAGTAGTATGAGTAGAGTATAAACTTAAGACGTATTCGTATAACTGTAGGTACGAAGAATAAAATTGTACGTATATAGTATACGTTGGGATATAGAGGATTTTAGCATATAAAAGCATTCAAAAGGTTTTGAATAGATGAGCAAGGTGTTAGTTTCTAGAGTATCGTGTGGTGTTGATAGTTTTCGAAGGATTTATGAGCACCATTGAGTGTATAGAGATTGCTTTGCACACCACTATGTCATACTAAATTTTGTAAAAATAAAAATCTGCTAGTCTTATTATGATGTGAACAAGCTTACATTTGAAATAAGTCATGTAATGGATCAATTTCAGGCTCAAAATTATCAGGTAGTGGAGGTTGTGGATCCAGTTGCATACGGGCATCTAGCATGCTTTCTAACCATTGATTTCTTTCTGTCAGCATTTGTACTTGCCGTAACAACTCTTGGTTCTGATTGTTTAACCTAGCCATTTCAACTACCATTTGATCTGGATGTAGATCCGTTTGAGGCACCGTACTTGGGCCTGCTATATTAGTTGGTGGTAGTTGTTCTACTTCGTTCAACAGTGACAGGAAGGACTGTGGCAAACGTGAATCCGGTTCTAACTGTTCTTGGAGCATCATATTCTCATAAATTTCTTGCATTGCTGGATCCTCCTCAAACATTATGGGTGAGAGGCCTGGTGAGACGTTTGATGTTAATGGTTGGAATATGTTAGTGGTAAGAGGTTCTTGTGTGTATGACAGCTGTGGTAGCATGTCATATCGGTAAAAAGATGATGGAGGAAATTGCAACATTGATTGTTGTATGAATGAACTATCTAAGATAATTGGAGTTCCCTCCGACTGGGATGATTGAGTTGGTGCATGGCCAAGAACAGGGGTTAGCTTAATGTTATTACAATTCACAATCCCAGGTGCCTTTGGTGGGGATAATCCTTGGATAACCTGGTCACTTAAGACACCTAAAGATTTTGCTATTCTCGTAATATAAGACCCTCCCATGAGACTTCTCAGTGGACTGGTTTGTTGACTAGAAAAATATGCAGCAAGTTCGCGGGCAATGTTGCAAGGAACTTGCTCAAAAATACTGTACAGATGGAAGACTTCGGTTGAACTAACCCTTTGTTGACTAATCTGGCGTCCCGTGATAGTGTTGGGTAAAACGCGTTGCATTTACCGATAGCGAGGGTCTCTGAAGTTTGTAGAATTATTGTAGCTGCACCATGGTTTTGATGTATGGTGTTGCCAATATTCCTTCATGTTCACATAGGAAAAGGAGGTTAATGCCCTCGTAAAAATGGGCTGATTAACTTCTTCAGTTGTATATATACCCAGACGAACTGCGAATTCTGATAATGACATGTTATAAGGTTGTCCACAAAGCCGAAAATGAATGGATTCTCCGGTAAGGTTTTTATTAGGTTGGTAATAGAAAGTGGACAAGAATTCGTATACCGGTTCATCATATGATGGTTCTAAGATGTCGAAGAAATGGCGCCATGGTGTATTGTGTGGTAGTAGTTTTTACCAGTGAATTACTAGGGTCAACCATTTCTATTCGAAGCCAATCAATGCCGCCAATGGTAAAAACTTCAAGATCTTTTAGTTTCTGATACTTCTCACGAGTGGGTAGCTCAGCAAACCGAAGGAATGGATGAATTCTTGCTGCATTTGATGATTCCGCATGTGCTACTGGGAAATATGCCATTTGTTTATTGTGTTTAAGTGGTGAGTTTCTTCGACGAGTGTGTGAGTGATATAGAGTTTAAAAAGGTGTTGTGGTGATGTGAGAAGGTAGAACGGTTCAGTTTTTATAGCTCATGCCAATCTCGTAAAGTCTGGAAATGCTGTATGATGAGCCGCAAAGGTGCTACCAAAAGTCTAGGTTCACATTGATCGATAAGATGGAAATGCGGACTCTAATCAATTACCGAGAAATCAGGAGCCGGAAAGAAAATCGGCGACGATAAGTTTGAAAAAGGACGTAGTGATTGTTAAAAAAAATATTTTAACAAATGATTTGTTGATGTTGAAAGGCGTCTTTGGTAAAATGACCGTATAATATCTATAAGATCTTATAAGTATATGAGAATGAAAGTCTTTAGTATGGTGATATAACGTGTGTGTGTGTTTTAGTGATTAAGTCGAATATGAAGTTCATGGGCAAGAGTTTCATTGGACCGATTACATTGGTAGGTAGCATTTCGTATGGTTTTGAGTAATAAGATGTTTTAAGATTTGATTGAGAATCTCGTGTGAATGAGTTAAGTGAAATTAGGTTGTAGGATAAAAAGTACACTTGATAAAACAATGTATTTTGAAATTGTATACGTATGTATTCTGAATAATGATAAATAATTTAGGTATAAAACATGATCGAGTTTGCATAATAAGATATTTAGAAAAGACGTTTTGGTAACGATCACCTAGGTAAGGGAATCACCCCTAACTCGTTGGTGAGGTCGTTTTAAGAAAAGGGGAGTGAAGTTAATTGTCAAGGTAAGGAAGTCACTCCTATCTCGATGATATATCTCCACTTATTGTTACAAGGAATATGAATTTAAATTATATGAAATCATGCATATGTATAAGTGTATGAAAAAGATTTAGTATGATGTGTGTGTGAAAAAAAAATATCGAAAGTAAATTCGAATTTGAAAGATTGCATCGTATAAGATAAATAATAGAAACGCATGTTTGATTAAAATTTGGATGGTTCCAAAACGGAACTTTGACTAACCAAAGTGGTCGAAAAGTCTTTCGAATTTGAGGAGCATGCTTTGGCCTAATAGGTGGAATACTCTCGCCGACAAGTCGGTTAACGGTATTTACCCTTTCGGTTACTACATGTCACAAATCGATCGAAATCTCGAGACTTGGCGGGAATTATGAAAACAAAGATCGAGGAGTGGAACCTGGTCCGCCTCCTGCTCGTTCTGTCGAGTTTCGCATCGATTTAGTGCCTGGCGCTACGCCTGTCGCTAAGTCTCCTTACCGTTTAGCACCCTCTGAGATGCAAGAGCTCTCAAGTCAACTTCAAGAGCTTCTTGATAAAGGCTTTATACGCCCTAGTACTTCTCCTTGGGGCGCTCCCGTTTTGTTTGTCAAAAAGAAAGATGGGTCATTCCGTATGTGTATTGACTATCGTGAACTCAATAAGATTACTATCAAGAACCGATACCCTCTTCCTCGCATCGACGACCTCTTCGATCAATTGCAAGGCGCGACCTGTTTCTCAAAGATCGATCTTCGTTCAGGGTACCATCAACTTCGAGTCCTCGAGGAGGATGTACCTAAAACTGCCATTCGTACACGTTATGGTCACTATGAGTTCGTGGTCATGCCCTTTGGGTTGACCAACGCACCTGCTGTTTTCATGGATCTAATGAACCGCGTGTGCAAAGCATACTTGGACCGCTTCGTGATCGTTTTCATCGATGACATCCTCATTTACTCTAAGACGCGCGGAGAGCATGAGCGACACTTGCGCCTTATCCTTGAACTTCTTCGTACTGAACGTTTATACGCCAAATTCTCCAAGTGCGAATTTTGGTTAAAAGAGGTTCAATTCCTTGGTCATACGGTCAACAAACTTGGTATTCATGTCGATCCCGCTAAAATCGAAGCTGTGAAGAATTGGATCACACCGAAATCTCCATCCGAAATTCGTTCGTTTCTTGGTCTCGCTGGTTACTATCGTCGTTTTATCTCCAATTTCTCAAAAATCGCCGTCCCTTTGACCTCCTTGACCCAAAAAGAGAAACCTTTTGTTTGGGGTCCCGAACAAAAGGAGTCTTTTCAAACGCTCAAGGACTTGCTTTGTAATGCCCCAATCCTCACACTTCCTGATGGAAACGATGACTTCGTCGTATATTGCGATGCTTCCCGCCTTGGCCTCGGTTGTGTGCTTATGCAGCGAGACAAGGTCATCCCTTATGCGTCAAGGCAACTCAAAATACATGAGAAAAACTATACTACCCACGACCTTGAACTTGGTGCATTTGTTTTTGCATTGAAGATTTGGCGACACTACCTCTATGGTACTAAGTGTGTGGTCTTCACCGACCATAGGAGCCTTCAACATATCTTCAACCAAAAAGAACTGAACATGCGTCAACGCCGTTGGGTGGAACTGTTAAACGACTACGACTGTGAAATCAAATACCATCCAGGTAAAGCGAATGTAGTAGCTGACGCCCTTAGTCGTAAAACTCATGTAAAGGGTATTCGTTGCCTCCAACTTGTTAACGACCTTCTACGCCGTATTCGCGAAGCACAATATGCCCCCATTAACGAAGGTAATTTCACTGTAGAGATACGAGGTGCTAAGGAACATGAGCTCGTGTCTAAGTCCGATGGTATTTTATACTATCTCAATCGTGTCTGGATTCCAAACCGTGAAAACCTCCGAGACTTTCTCATGAATGAGGCACACAAAACAAAGTATTATGTTCATCCTGGTGCCGACAAGATGTATCATGACATGCGTACATCTTATTGGTGGCCTGGGATGAAGAAAGATATCGCCTTATACGTTGCGAAATGCCTTACGTGCTCAAAGGTGAAAGCTGAACATCAACGTCCCTCTGGATTACTCGAACAACCAGTGATTCCTATCTGGAAATGGGAGAGCATTGCCATGGATTTTATCACCAAGCTCCCTCGTACTTCTTCTGGTTATGATAGTATTTGGGTGATCGTGGATCGATTGACCAAATCAGCTCATTTTCTTCCCATTCGTGAAGATTTCAAAGTCGAGAAATTGGCTAAAATTTACACTAATGAGATAATCTGTCGTCATGGTACTCCCATTGACATCATTTCCAATCGCGATGCTCGTTTATTTCTCGTCTTTGGCAAACTTTTCAATCTGCCATGGGTACTGAACTTAACCTGAGCACTGCCTTCCATCCTCAGACAGACGGTCAGACCGAACGTACTATTCAAACCTTAGAGGATATGCTTCGTTCCTGCGTAATAGATTTTGGTGGCAACTGGGATAAACACTTGCCTTTGGTCGAATTTTCGTACAATAACAGTTATCACACGAGTATTAAAATGGCACCTTTCGAAGCATTGTATGGTCGTAAGTGTCGATCGCCTATTCATTGGCACGAGATTGGTGAATCTCAAATCACTGGTCCCGAGCTTATACAAGAGACGACGGACAAGATTTTACAGGTTCGAGATAACTTATTGAAGGCCAGGAACCGACAAAAGATTTACGCAGATAAGGGTCGCAAATATTCGGAATTCGAGACAGGTGACTTCGTACTTCTTAAGGTATCCCCTTGGAAGGGCGTAGTTCGATTTGGCAAGAAAGGAAAACTTGCACCTCGTTACGTTGGTCCTTTTAGATTTCTCGAAAGGATTGGCACGGTTGCGTATAGACTGGACCTGCCGGAAGAACTTAACAATGTACATCCTGTCTTCCACGTATCCAACCTAAAGAAGTGTCTCGCTGACGAAGGATTTCAAGTCCCACTCGAAGATCTACAGATCAACGATACATTGCATTTTGTGGAAAAACCCGTCGAAATCATGGATCAAGGAGTCAAGTTATTGAGGCGCAGTAAAATTCCTATCGTTAAGGTTCAATGGGAAGGTAAACGTGGCGCTGAATTCACTTGGGAACTCAAGAGTCACATGAAGACGAAATATCCGCATCTTTTCCCTACATCTTCCTAAATTTCGGGACGAAATTCCCTAAAGGAGGGGAGACTGTAACGCCCCGCTACTTTGTACTTTCCATTTATAGCAAGTCATGTTCGTATTTCTATTTTTGGAAACCTTGTGTTCTTGTAATCGTTCTTTCTTTGTAACCGTTGTAAAATCCGAGACTTGAATCATGAATAAAACTCGTATTTTGTTAATTACATGTTATACATACCTTATATATGCGCATACGTTCAATTTCGTGGAACAATTGATGCTTATTCGAAATTCTTGGAAACTATGTGCTAAACTTGTAAATACGTGAAACTTATGCATAAACGTGCTTCGATCATAAACGATACTTGAATACGACCTTCATACGCTAAATTATACTTTGATTATGATCCCCATGCTTTTTCTCTGAGGCCTTCCTCTTAAATAAATTTCGGGACGAAATTTTCTAAAAGTAGGGGAGACTGTAACGCCTCGTATTTTCATATTTGTATTTTACTTTTCGAGGCGTTAATCATAATGGTAATACATTTTTTTATCACATTGTTAATGGATAAACACAATATTTTTCTAATAATTTTTAGCGTAAAACTATACAAAAGAAATTTTAGTAATTTTTAGAAATTGTTTTAGCATAGGCCCCTTTTATAAAAAGTGTTTGTTTTAATCCATAGTATTAAAAAAAAACGAGTGAATAGTGTGAACAGTGCCCTGCAGGCACTATTCATTCAGCAACTTTCAGAAACGAAAATGTGCAGAAATTTCTCAATTTTTGACTAACTTGCAGCCATTTTAACTCATTTCAAACACCACCTACCACTTCCATCTATAAATACAAGACCCTTAGACTCCATTTTCCCTTGCTAATCACTTCTATAACATCAAAATCACCCTCAAATCTCTGGAAATTTAAGATCAAGCAGAATTCTCTCAAGAACCAAAGTGTGTTCAAACTCACTTTTCTTCATCAAATCTCCTTCAACAAAGCTTGGATCTTCTCTAGGATTGTTTCCCTCAGTTTATTTTATCAAACTAAGGTATAACAACATCATTTCATGATCCAAACTCTCTGCTTTTATGATTACTCTTATACTATATCTATATTCATACTAACATACATGAAACTTATATCCTCCATACTTCTAATCAAAACCATGTTCAAGACACTTATGTATGATTAATTCTCATGAGTTTAGAGGTGTGAAAACCCTCTTAACTTTCTGTTATTAATAACTAACATAACTACAAATATTAAAACCATCCAAATCTATCATAGTTCTTGTGGTGGCAAGTGTTTTGGTTAAACCAACCGAGTCTACCATAATTCTTGTGATAAGATTTGTGTTTTGGTTAAGCTAACTTAATTACAAACCCTATTATTATGTTGTTATTTTCCTTTCAATCCGATCATGCTTGTATTGATAAGAGATGAGTAATTTATACCGTCCGATCATACTTGTATTGATATGTGATACAATCCGATCATACCTATGGTGATAGGTGATGGTAAATCATACCGTCCGATCATCTTCGTATTGATATGTGATTTTGGACATAACATAACAACCTAACTCTTGGACTTAACTTGCAAATGACTTAACTTATAAACTATATATCCTTATACATAATATATACTATGAACATCTACATATATACCTTGCATCTTAAAATTTCAATCCGAATCCTCCTTAAGCACTCCAATTCTCACACCTCCGTTTACCCCATATAGGGTGACCACGGTGTTCCAACTTCAATTCTCCAACTCTTCACGGGACTACCAAAGGAACAACTTTGAGAAACCGTGAGTATACTCGTATTCCCCTCTTTTACTTAGTCTTCTTCGATGAGCTTGGAGATGCCATCTAGGAGTTCGAAAGAAAAGGAAAGGATGAGACTTGATCATAAATTTTAAAACAAGGTTTTAGCATGTAAAAGCATGTATGAGTTCATGTATCATGTAAAGTTCACATAAAGCATAAGTTTCCAACATGTATTCATTAAGTATAGCACGTATGAATGCGTATAAGGAGTATAAATTTAGTTTGTTCACGAGGATTATTATTGTTTTTGGTTGCGATGACGTGTGAAATGAGTTTAAAAGCTTGAAATGAACGAACGTTCAAGTATAAAATAACATAATAATTGAGATACATAAAAGAGAGGCTCAATAAAACATTGGATTGTTTCGGGTAGAGAAACGTCGACTATTCCAAAGTGGGTCGAAAAGTCCTTTCGAATTAGATAAAACGTGCTTTGGCCTATAGGTAAGATACTCTCGTCGAGAAGCGACTAACGGCATCTTACCCTTCCAGTTACTACATGTCTCTAATCGATTGGAACAATCGGGACTTTGGCGAGATCGAAAATCGAGGAGTGGGACTTAATCGACAAGGTGCGAGTTTCACCCCCTAACTTGAAGATTTCGTACCCTAATGTGGTTAGTACTCGTCGGTCGAAATAAATTTTGACACTTTGACGAGGGTCCACTAGAGTTGAATTGGAAATTTACCATTTAGATGTGGATTTCACTACTGGCTAAGTGGCAAAATTTCGTGCAAAAATAAGAATAAGCGGAACGAGATTCGTTTACCAAATTATGGGTTTCACGCCTATTTTGGTAAACTCGTCTCTCTTGTATAAAGAATGTCTTCAAGTCTTCAAGTGTATTGTGTAAAATGTCTTAGGAAAGACATTATGTAAACATTGAGACCAAAAAGAAGAAAAAGAAGCAAGGTAGGAAGAATAACCTTTTAAGCATATAATAAGAATGGTAAAAAATATGGTTCCTACTATAGACTAGGTCGAACATGGCAATTCTACCTAATTCCCTATAGTTATGGCTCTGATACCAATCTGTCACACCCCAACCAATGGCGGAAACATCGGGATGAGACGAAGTGTGAAGATTGCTAGAGGCATCATAACGCTATTTGTGACAATATTTAATAATTTGATTTCATTTCATAAAGTAAATTGTCAACGTTACAAGAAATTCAAATACAACAAGTTCAAAGGAAATACATGACGACATAATCAAAACATATTAAACCTAAACGTCTATATGTGTATCTAGGCATCAACACTACTTCTTTTCATAGCATCGTCATCATCAACCTGTAACATATTTAAAATACAATTCAATGCAAAAGCAAAGGCGAGTATACAAGTTTGGTACGTACGCATCAAAAGATAAGTTTAAACAATTCCATGTGGCAAGCTCTTGATACTAGATAAACAATAAAATTGGCATGTGTCTAACATATCAAACCAAAAGAGACGCGAGATGCTCATGACATAACCACAAGTCGACGGGCGTGTCGTCAATCCTATAGCGCTATATATGTCACGGTTAGGCTCGTACGAAGTTAATGATAAGTTCAACACATAAAGTTTCACCCAAGTTTAAGGTATCAAGTAATAAAATAAGCATGCGTGTAATAGGAATGTTTATGTATCATGATAAAGTTTGTGTGTAAGTTTATAAATAACATGTTACACCCCAAAAAGTGGTAAACGAAAAAGGGGGTTGCGAGTATACTCACTTGGTTGCGTTGCGATTTCTTGTACTAACGCACGAGTAAAGAGTAGAGAGTTCCAAAATGTAGTGGTTATCCTAGATATTTGAAATAACACATGCGAATTCATTATTATTTATTGGTTAAATATGAAATCCTAATATTTATGGTTTGCGAATCGATTATAATTTATCTCATTAATATCTTTTAATGATATAAAGAAAATCATAATAGATTGTTAATTAATTATGTTACAAATATATGTTTAACGTTTAATTTTAAAAGCAATAAATGTTGATCTTTGACTAAAAAGGAAAAGGGAAAAAGACCATAACTAAACATGTTAATAATATATTTAGTGGGCTTTATTTAAAAAGGGAAACGAATTTGAAATGAGATTGTTAATTACAAATTTTAAGGTTTTATAACAATAGAAAAATGAATTATAAATATGGTTTCATAAAAAGACATAAACAAAACACATGGGGGACGGGTCGAACTCGTGACCTCCCTGCTGTGTGTCGTAGACATCAACCACTAGGTATATAATGGTTTTTGTGATGTTATTTGTTTTGTATTTAAACTTATTCCGTAGATCAGCGTCATCATCTTCATTTTCAAACAAAAACAAGACGCAGACTATTATGTTTCTCAACTTATATCTTGTAAAATCCTTCCATGCTTTATTAAAGTTATAAAATCAAAGTGACCAGAACATATAATGTATCGGTTCATTATTTCCTTTTGAATGTCATAAAATTTCATCTTCTTTATAAATAAAAAAAATCCACTGTTATATGTTTTAAGTATGATTAACATTAGTTTGAAACTTTATTTATTTTATGACTAGAAAGGAAATGATATGAAATGAAAAGAATTTACGAAAGAAAGGTATACCGAATGAGAGAAACGATTAAAGTGTATGCCACAGCTGCCTTTAATACTGACTTAGCCAGATTCTCATTCCTTGTTCTAATTACTGTAATGGGTCATTAATTAAATAAGGAAATATACATCGAAAATACTAATTAAATAATTTTTGCTTAACAGATGTCATCTGAAAACAACTCCTCTTTTGCTCTCAAGTCCATACTTGAGAAAGATAAACTAAATGACACCAGTTTTCTTGAATGGCACCGCAACTTGAGAATTGTTCTCAAAATGGCAAAGAAGCTTTATGTTTTGGAAACCCCAATCCCAGCTTCACCTGAAAATGGTACTGCTGCTGCGAAGAAGGCTTTCGATAAACACAAAGAAGATGCCATAGAAGTTGCTTGCCTCATGCAAGCCACCATGTCCCCAGATCTCCAAAAGAACATGGAAGACATGAATGCTTTTGACATGATTGAGCAACTCAAGGGCATGTTCCAGAAACAAACCCGTCAGGAACGCTATGACACCATGAAACAGCTTATAAGCTGTAGAATGCAAGGGGGTTCCCCAGTTAGTGCTCATGTCCTCAAGATGAAAGGCTACATCGACCAATTAAACAAACTTGGTTATCCTCTCCTAGATGAGATGGCTGTTGACTTCATTCTCAACTCTCTTTCCAGTCAATATGATCAATTTGTTATGAACTTTAACATGAATGACTGGGTAAAGACAGTGCCAGAGCTGCATGGGATGCTCAAAACGGCAGAGATGAACATTTCCAACAAAACAAACCAAGTGTTAATGGTTCGATCTGGTGGTGTTAACAAGCCCAAAACAAAGAAGAAAAGTTATAACAGCAAAAACAAAGGAAAGGCTCCTGTTGCTGCCAAACAAGCCACCAACAAGAGTAAGCAAGCTCTAATACCACTGTTGGGTTTCAGTGGAGTCAATTTTACTTTTATCAAAAACAAGTTTGACATATTTTATTAATTAAAAGGGTAATTAATAAACGCAGCGGAATATTTATAATAATCAACACCAAAAGTGAACCGAACAGGATCATGGTTACAAACATGCAAATACGGTATAAAATTAATTAATCTACCGATGAGAAAAATTATACCCTTGTGGTTAATAATTAACCGTGTGAGACACCGAGGTACAACGAACGAGTGCTAGACACGAACACGAACAAAACGAGGCGTCTCGTGGCGGCACCTGAGATGATGGTGGCGACACTACTTCACAGAATTAAACCCAAAAAGGAATATCAATAACACACTTTGTCAATTGATGATTATTATTCCCCTGACAAAGCTTAACCCTCTGTTATATATATAATATATCAACCCTACACGTCTTTGAATTCTTTATATTTGTGTAAAAGATGGACCAAAAAATTGTGGCTTGCTTTTGACTTTTTGGAAATCAAAATTTCGTGCATGCTTTTGAAGATTCAAAGCTTGACAATTTTGAATGCACTTTAACTGTGTATATATATTATATATAATGATTTAATAATTACCCGGGTACCAAATCTAATATATGTAGTACAGGTTCAAGACGCGATAAAGCCCGAGAATAACATAATAAACGTTAAACATATTATTTATAATTAGTATAAATAATAAATCCGTTTATTTCGTTAATTGTTCGTGATTACCAGTTAATCGAGTTAAGTCGATTTAATGTTCATTGTCCAAGGTGTAACTCTTACAGGTCATAGCTCGGTTAGCAGCGTTGACTTATCGAACCCGTACATATAATTCCAACAATCTCCCACTTGGACGGTATTCGATAAAATGCTCAACGCAGACAGTCAGCGGTGCTCTAGCTGCACATGGCTGTCCCCAACAAGGTATGACACTTTAAAGTCATTAACCAAAACACCTTGCTATTAGTAACAACTTAATAATGCAAGACAATAGACTTATGGTAATTGTTGTCATTCATCCTTTCTATAAAAGACATAAATTGAATCAATGAGACATGGATTAAGTTCATTCTCATATGGTGTTCAATTATTATTGTTCTCGATCAAGAGTCAAAGTGGTCCGAACAAACACACAGTAAGTTTGGGTAAGGCCTTACACTTTACCAGTTTGAATCAACGAGGGCGCCACAATGTCTAACTGTAACATATCATGTAAGAGTACAGAATCCCTTATCGACTACATACAACTCCCACTGAACTTCAGAACTATTCTCAATTAAAGCCTTTATGACTGGCAGTTATGCGACAGCGGTTGACAGTAATCAAAGAATAATCCTTGGTAAACGGAAGTTCTGATATGTATCTCAGGTCAGAGGATACTAAATGAGTATACCAATATCAAATCATCTTATGACTAAGATCCATGAAGATAATTTGATGCGAGTTACATCCAACGTCATTCATAATGAGGTCTGTGAGTTTGGAAGTCAATTCCTTGAGTCCAAAGTCAGAATAGTCTTAATTCAGAGTCGTTCCCACGAGTCTGACCGACTACGGATAATTTAGAATACAAGATTCATGGATTAAACGTATTAAAATCGAACACAGTTGTAAGATTCAAAGTTTGCATTTAACCAGTAAATCAAAGGTGAATTCAAAAGGTACAACTGTTTGAATGTTCGTACATCCAAATACTAAATCAAAACATACTGCTAGCTAATCTAAGCCCGATAGCATCCATGTGCTGATCATGCTTGTCCTGAGTCATGGGCTTAGTGAACGGGTCTGCTAGGTTTTGATCTGTGTCTACTTTGCTTATTACGATGTCTCCACGTTCCACAATTTCCCGTATGTAGTGGAATTTCTTAGAATGTGCTTGGCCTTGTGATGAGACCTGGGCTCTTTGGCTTGAGCAATAGCACTTGTGTTATCACAGAATATCTCGATGGGTTTCTTAATGCTAAGAACCACATCGAGATCGGTTATGAATTTCTTCATCCAAGCAGCCTCCTTTGCAGCATCTGATGCGGCTATATATTCAGATTCGGTGGTTGAATCCGCCACCACACTCTACTTGGAGCTCTTCCATGAGATAGCTCCTCCATTTAGAGTGAATACGAAACCTGATTGTGAGCGAGAATCATCTCGGTCAGTTTGAAAACTGGCATCAGTGTAACATCTTACAGTGAGCTCCTCTTCTACTCCTCCAAATACTAAGAACATATCTTTAGTTCTTCTCAGATACTTCAGAATGTTCTTGACAGCAGTCCAATGGGCGATGCCAGGAGTTTGCTGATAACGACTAGTCATGCTTAAAGCATACGAGACGTCAGGTCTAGTACATAACATAGCATACATGATAGAACCAATCGCTGAAGCATATGGAACTGCTTCCATTCGCTTAACTTCAATGTTCGTTGTAGGAGATTGCGATTTGTCCAACACGGTTTCTAGCAACACATGGGTATTTGATACCGGATGTGGTTATCACATCGTTAATGTCTTGCAGGAGCCTGAGAAGTAGAGGAAACTGAAACCAGGGAGCATGGAGCTCATTGTTGGTAATGGGAAGAAAGTCCCAGTTCTAGCAACTGGCATATTTAATCTTACATGTCCTTCTGGTCTTATTGTTGTTTTGAACAATTGTCTTTTTGCACCTGGTTTGACCAGGAACATCATTTCAGTTTCATTGTTGTTTGAACAAGGTTTTAAGTATGCTTTTAATGGTATTGCTATTTCTGCCTACTTGAATAATATCTTTTATTTTGAGGCTAAACCTCGAAATGGTATTTATGAGATAAATGTTCCAACTGACAATAATATATATAATCTTTCTAAACGTAACAAAGCTGGTATTAATGAAACCTTAATATGGCATTGTAGACTTGGCCACATAAGTAAGGGATTCTTGAATCCACCGGACAGGACTCCTTTGATGATTGCGAATCTTGCTTAGCTGGCAAACTCACAAAACGTCCCTTCACTGGTGTTGGTGAACGGACCAATGGTCTGCTAGGACTCATTCACACTGATGTATGTGGCCCTTTCAGAACCATGACAAGAAACCATGAAAGATACTTCGTTACTTTTATTGACGATTATAGTCGATATGCTTATGTCTATCTTATGAAGCACAAGCATGAAACTTTTGAAAAGTTCAAAGAGTTTCAAAATGAAGTAGAAAACCAACTTACTAGAAAGATAAAAATACTTCGATCATATCGAGGTGGCGAATACCTCAGCTTAGAGTTCCTCAATCATCTAAAAGAGTGTGGAATAATTTCAGAACCCACTCCACCTGGCACACCCCAACTTAATGGCATGAGCGAGAGGAGAAATCGAACCCTACTTAATATGGTTCGATCGATGATGTGTAGAACTAACCTACCTCACTCCTTTTGGGGTTATGCTCTTATGACTGCCGCCCGCATTGTCAATCTGGCTCCGACTAAAAAGGTAAACAAAACCCCATATGAGATATGGCATGGGCGTAAACCCGATTTGGAATACCAAAAAGTATGGGGATGTGATGCATACATCACCAGTGATGCTGATGATAAGCTCGATCCTCGAGGCGAAAAGGTTGTTTTCATCAGATACTATAAAAGAAGCGGATATTATTTCTACCATCCTGATGCAAATGTTATTTCCATCAAAAGGAAGGGGCACTTTCTCGAGGAAGAACTTCTTAATCGAGGAACTGGAAATAATGTGGTTGATCTTGAAGAAATTCGAGAACCAACAACAACCGCTGATGAAGTCGGAACGTCTGAACAACAAGAAATTGTTGCTGATGAATCAGACATGAACACAGGCGTTCGCAGAAGTAGCAGGACTCATAAAGAACCTGACAGATACTTTTGGCATCTCGAAGGTACTGAAGTCTTGGTAGTAGATGAGTCTAATGACGAACCTGCTAACTACAAATCTACAATCTCGGATCATGAATCTGTGAAATGGCTGGAATCCATGAACGCTGAGATGCAATCTATGCGTGATAATCAAGTCTGGGACTTGGTTGAGCTACCCCCCGAATCTCGGGCAGTAGGGAGCTAATGGATTTTCAAGAGAAAAACCGATATGCATGGAAATGTACACACCTATAAAGCACGGCTAGTTGCGAAGGGTTTCACTCAAACTCAGGGTATTTACTATGATGAAACTTTCTCGCCTGTTGCTATGATCAAGTCGATCAGGATATTGCTTGCCATAGCCGCGTACTATGACTACAAGATATGGCAAATGGATGTCAAAACTGCTTTTCTTAATGGGCATCTCTCTGAAGATGTCTATATGGTTCAGCCTGAAGGTTTTGTCGATCCTAAATATCCAAGTAGGGTGTGTAAGCTGAATAAGTCCATTTATGGACTCAAACAGGCATCTCGAAGCTGGAATCTTCGTTTTGACCAGAAGATCAAAGAGTTTGGTTTTGTCAAGAATGAAGATGAGCCTTGTGTTTACAGAAAGGCTAGTGGGAGCACCATATCATTCCTCATCCTGTATGTGGATGATATACTAATCATTGGAAATAACATCCCTATGCTTAACGAAGTCAAACACTATTTGGGAACTTGTTTTGCAATGAAAGATCTTGGAGAAGCAGCTTATATTCTAGGAATCAAGATCTATAGGGATAGATCTAAGCGACTTCTTGGGCTAAGTCAAAGTACATACATAGACAAAATAATGACACGCTTTAAGATGGAAAACTCTAAGAAAGGAGGTGTTCCTATGACTAAAGGAACCGTGTTGGACAAATCGCAATCTCCTACAACGGACATTGAAGTTAAGCGAATGGAAGCAGTTCCATATGCTTCAGCGATTGGTTCTATCATGTATGCTATGTTATGGACTAGACCTGACGTCTCGTATGCTTTAAGCATGACTAGTCGTTATCAGCAAACTCCTGGCATCGCCCATTGGACTGCTGTCAAGAACATTCTGAAGTATCTGAGAAGAACTAAAGATATGTTCTTAGTATTTGGAGGAGTAGAAGAAGAGCTCACTGTAAGATGTTACACTGATGCCAGTTTTCAAACTGACCGAGATGATTCTCGCTCACAATCAGGTTTCGTATTCACTCTAAATGGAGGAGCTATCTCATGGAAGAGCTCCAAGCAGAGTGTGGTGGCGGATTCAACCACCGAATCTGAATATATAGCCGCATCAGATGCTGCAAAGGAGGCTGCTTGGATGAAGAAATTCATAACCGATCTCGATGTGGTTCTTAGCATTAAGAAACCCATCGAGATATTCTGTGATAACACAG
The DNA here is from genome assembly GCA_030545235.1 of Helianthus tuberosus. Lineage (NCBI taxonomy): Eukaryota > Viridiplantae > Streptophyta > Magnoliopsida > Asterales > Asteraceae > Helianthus > Helianthus tuberosus. The sequence continues at coordinate 13,487,934 of CM060435.1, forward strand.
GTGCTATTGCTCAAGCCAAAGAGCCCAGGTCTCATCACAAGGCCAAGCACATTCTAAGAAAGTTCCACTACATACGGGAAATTGTGGAACGTGGAGACATCGTAATAAGCAAAGTAGACACAGATCAAAACCTAGCAGACCCGTTCACTAAGCCCATGACTCAGGACAAGCATGATCAGCACATGTATGCTATCGGGCTTAGATTAGCTAGCAGTATGTTTTGATTTAATATTTGGATGTACGAACATTCAAACAGTTGTACCTTTTGAATTCACCTTTGATTATTGGTTAAATGCAAACTTTGAATCTTACAACTGTGTTCGATTTTAATACGTTTAATCCATGAATCTTGTATTCTAAATTATCCGTAGTCGGTCAGACTCGTGGGAACGACTCTGAATTAAGACTATTCTGACTTTGGACTCAAGGAATTGACTTCCAAACTCACAGACCTCATTATGAATGACGTTGGATGTAACTCGCATCAAATTATCTACGTGAATCTTAGTCATAAGATGATTTGATATTGGTACACTCATTTAGTATACTCTGACCTGAGATACATATCAAAACTTCCGTTTACCAAGGATTATTCTTTGATTACTGTCAACCGCTGTCGCGTAACTGCCAGTCATAAAGGCTTTAATTGAGAATAGTTCTGAAGTTCAGTGGGAGTTGTATGTAGTCGATAAGGGATTCTGTACTCTTACATGATATGTTACAGTTAGACATTGTGGCGCCCTCGTTGATTCAAACTGGTAAAGTGTATGGCCTTACCCAAACTTACTGTGTGTTTGTTCGGACCACTTTGACTCTTGATCGAGAACAATAATAATTGAACACCATATGAGAATGAACTTAATCCATGTCTCATTGATTCAATTTATGTCTTTTATAGAAAGGATGAATGACAACAATTACCGTAAGTCTATTGTCTTGCATTAGTAAGTTGTTACTAATAGCAAGGTGTTTTGGTTAATGACTTTAAAGTGTCATACCTTGTTGGGGACAGCCATGTGCAGCTAGAGCACCGCTGACTGTCTGCGTTGAGCATTTTATCGAATACCGTCCAAGTGGGAGATTGTTGGAATTATATGTACGGGTTCGATAAGTCAACGCTGCTAACCGAGCTATGACCCGTAAGAGTTACACCTTGGACAATGAACATTAAATCCACTTAACTCGATTAACTGGTAATCACGAACAATTAACGAAATAAACGGATTTATTATTTATACTAATTATAAATAATATGTTTAACGTTTATTATGTTATTCTCGGGATTTATCGCGTCTTGAACCTGTACTACATATATTAGATTTGGTACCCGGGTAATTATTAAATCATTATATATAATATATATACACAGTTAAAGTGCATTCAAAATTGTCAAGCTTTGAATCTTCAAAAGCATGCACGAAATTTTGATTTCCAAAAAGTCAAAAGCAAGCCACAATTTTTTGGTCCATCTTTTACACAAATATAAAGAATTCAAAGACGTGTAGGGTTGATATATTATATATATAGCAGAGGGTTAAGCTTTGTCAGGGGAATAATAATCATCAATTCACAAAGTGTGTTATTGATATTCCTTTCTGGGTTTAATTCTGTGAAGTAGTGCCGCCACCATCATCTCAGGTGCCGCCACGAGAAGCCTTGTTTTGTTCGTGTTCGTGTCTAGCACTCGTTCGTTGTACCTCGGTGTCTCACACGGTTAATTATTAACCACAAGGGTATAATTTTTCTCATCGGTAGATTAATTAATTTTATACCGTATTTGCATGTTTGTAACCATGATCCTGTTCGGTTCACTTTTGGTGTTGATTATTATAAATATTCCGCTGCGTTTATTAATTACCCTTTTAATTAATAAAATATGTCAAACTTGTTTTTGATAAAAGTAAAATTGACTCCACTGAAACCCAACAGTGGTATCAGAGCTTGCTTACTCTTGTTGGTGGCATGTTTGGCAGCAACAGGAGCCTTTCCTTTGTTTTTGCTGTTATAACTTTTCTTCTTTGTTTTGGGCTTGTTAACACCACCAGATCGAACCATTAACACTTGGTTTGTTTTGTTGGAAATGTTCATCTCTACCATTTTGAGCATCCCATGCAGCTCTGGCACTGTCTTTACCTAGTCATTCATGTTAAAGTTCATAACAAATTGATCATATTGACTGGAAAGAGAGTTGAGAATGAAGTCAACAGCCATCTCATCTAGGAGAGGATAACCAAGTTTGTTTAATTGGTCGATGTAGCCTTTCATCTTGAGGATATGAGCAATAACTGGGGAACCCTCTTGCATTCTACAGCTTATAAGCTGTTTCATGGTGTCATAGCGTTCCTGACGGGTTTGTTTCTGGAACACGCCCTTGAGTTGCTCAATCATGTCAAAAGCATTCATGTCTTCCATGTTCTTTTGGAGATCTGGGGACATGGTGGCTTGCATGAGGCAAGCAACTTCTATGGCATCTTCTTTGTGTTTATCGAAAGCCTTATTCGCAGCAGCAGTACCATTTTCAGGTGAAGCTGGGATTGGGGTTTCCAAAACATAAAGCTTCTTTGCCATTTTGAGAACAATTCTCAAGTTGCGGTGCCATTCAAGAAAATTGGTGTCATTTAGTTTATCTTTCTCAAGTATGGACTTGAGAGCAAAACAGGAGTTGTTTTCAGATGACATCTGTTAAGCAAAAATTATTTAATTAGTATTTTCGATGTATATTTCCTTATTTAATTAATGACCCATTACAGTAATTAGAACAAGGAATGAGAATCTGGCTAAGTCAGTATTAAAGGCAGCTGTGGCATACACTTTAATAAGTGACTAGGCAGACTGACAACGAGTGTCAATTGTGAGAATTGCACAACTCTCGGATATGAGGCCGCTAAGACAACTCTTGTCTATGCATTGATACGTTTAGCCTCATCTATGCCGACTTTTTTACTTTCGAGACAGCTGGAGCATGTGATGAGAAACGAAAAAGTAATAGTCGTCCTAAAAGAAGGTACTTGTGGAAGGGTCGGATGTGTCAACCAAACCCTTGAACCTTGGAAGGATAAGCTAGACATCAAGTGCGGTGCTGTGGCTCCAAACACTGATGGTTCGCATTACGTTCCAAGTGTAGCTTGTGATAGGATGGCATAGACTATTGATTTTAATTATAGGTTAATTTTAATATTTACCAAATAGGGTCGCAAGAGCCAATTTTAGTATATATTTTAGTCGTGACATTTTGATGAACCCTTTCATCTCTCAGGACACTTGGTTTTTAAATAACCTATTAAAACTAAGTTTGTCGCGACTTGGAATAACCAATTTTAAGTTAATAGAAAACTACTAAGTTAATAGTTTTGAAAATAAAAACTAGTTTAATTTGCAAAACTTAATTGGTTATTATTTGTTTAAAAAAACAACCTTTGTTTTATAACAAAAACTTTAACAAGTTGTAAAAAACAATATAGAACTTGTTTTAATGTGATTGTTTTTAATATTTTAAAACTCCTTTTAAAATCATGTTGGTATTTAGGTTGGTTATGTTATAACAAATTTTAAGATAAAAAGCAACCACAATAGCAAAATAAATATGTAAATCTATATGGCAAAAATTGTTCGATCCTGCTAGAGCCTTATAGCAAGATCAAACGGGTCACGGGGTCACAACACACAAACAACCACAAGGATGGACTTGAGTGCATCTTGTTATCTTGAGCAACTCCCACTAACTCCAAGACTCCTCTTGGCATTCGGTTTTTCTTCGGGTCTTCGTATCAACAATATTTAACAAGTAAATATAACAAAGACAAAAAGAAAAAAAAATATCTATTACAACTTTGAACCACACAATGGGCCAAATTAATAAACTAATTATTACAACTCTGAACCATCTCAGTGGCAAAAAATAATAATTACAAAACCGAATAAAATATACAACCATAAAAATAAGGTCGGGCCAGATTTACATATTCCACAACAATCACAAAATATACCGGGCAATCTTTTGGTCAAGAAAACAAATAAAATATTGACCAAAATTAAAGTTGCCCTTAAAATTATTTAGATCAGAAACTTTAAAAAAAATTAAAGTTTGTGTTCTAATTCCAGTTAAAAGACCGGTACCGATTTGCATGTTGTAATCGTGGCTCTGATAACACTGTTGGGTTTCAGTGGAGTCAATTTTACTTTTATCAAAAACAAGTTTGACATATTTTATTAATTAAAGGGGTAATTAATAAACGCAGCGGAATATTTATAATAATCAACACCAAAAGTGAACCGAACAGGATCATGGTTACAAACATGCAAATACGGTATAAAATTAATTAATCTACCGATGAGAAAAATTATACCCTTGTGGTTAATAATTAACCGTGTGAGACATCGAGGTATAACGAACGAGTGCTAGACACGAACACGAATAAAACGAGGCGTCTCGTGGCGGCACCTGAGATGATGGTGGCGGCACTACTTCACAGAATTAAACCCAGAAAGGAATATCAATAACACACTTTGTGAATTGATGATTATTATTCCCCTAACAAAGCTTAACCCTCTGCTATATATATAATATATCAACCCTACACGTCTTTGAATTCTTTATATTTGTGTAAAAGATGGACCAAAAAATTGTGGCTTGCTTTTGACTTTTTGGAAATCAAAATTTCGTGCATGCTTTTGAAGATTCAAAGCTTGACAATTTTGAATGCACTTTAACTGTGTATATATATTATATATAATGATTTAATAATTACCCGGGTACCAAACCTAATATATGTAGTACAGGTTCATGACGCGATAAAGCCCGAGAATAACATAATAAACGTTAAACATATTATTTATAATTAGTATAAATAATAAATCCGTTTATTTCGTTAATTGTTCGTGATTACCAGTTAATCGAGTTAAGTGGATTTAATGTTCATTGTCCAAGGTGTAACTCTTACGGGTCATAGCTCGGTTAGCAGCGTTGACTTATCGAACCCGTACATATAATTCCAACAATCTCCCACTTGGACGGAATTCGATAAAATGCTCAACGCAGACAGTCAGCGGTGCTCTAGCTGCACATGGCTGTCCCCAACAAGGTACGACACTTTAAAGTCATTAACCAAAACACCTTGCTATTAGTAACAACTTACTAATGCAAGACAATAGACTTATGGTAATTGTTGTCATTCATCCTTTCTATAAAAGACATAAATTGAATCAATGAGACATGGATTAAGTTCATTCTCATATGGTGTTCAATTATTATTGTTCTCGATCAAGAGTCAAAGTGGTCCGAACAAACACACAGTAAGTTTGGGTAAGGCCTTACACTTTACCAGTTTGAATCAACGAGGGCGCCACAATGTCTAACTGTAACATATCATGTAAGAGTAGAGAATCCCTTATCGACTACATACAACTCCCACTGAACTTCAGAACTATTCTCAATTAAATCCTTTATGACTGGCAGTTACGCGACAGCGATTGACAGTAATCAAAGAATAATCCTTGGTAAACGGAAGTTCTGATATGTATCTCAGGTCAGAGGATACTAAATGAGTATACCAATATCAAATCATCTTATGACTAAGATCCATGAAGATAATTTGATGCGAGTTACATCCAACGTCATTCATAATGAGGTCTGTGAGTTTGGAAGTCAATTCCTTGAGTCCAAAGTCAGAATAGTCTTAATTCAGAGTCGTTCCCACGAGTCTGACCGACTACGGATAATTTATAATACAAGATTCATGGATTAAACGTATTAAAATCGAACACAGTTGTAAGATTCAAAGTTTGCATTTAACCAGTAAATCAAAGGTGAATTCAAAAGGTACAACTGTTTGAATGTTCGTACATCCAAATACTAAATCAAAACATACTGCTAGCTAATCTAAGCCCGATAGCATCCATGTGCTGATCATGCTTGTCCTGAGTCATGGGCTTAGTGAACGGGTCTGCTAGGTTTTGATCTGTGTCTACTTTGCTTATTACGATGTCTCCATGTTCCACAATTTCCCGTATGTAGTGGAATTTCTTAGAATGTGCTTGGCCTTGTGATGAGACCTGGGCTCTTTGGCTTGAGCAATAGCACCTGTGTTATCACAGAATATCTCGATGGGTTTCTTAATGCTAAGAACCACATCGAGATCGGTTAAGAATTTCTTCATCCAAGCAGCCTCCTTTGCAGCATCTGATGCGGCTATATATTCAGATTCGGTGGTTGAATCCGCCACCACACTCTGCTTGGAGCTCTTCCATGAGATAGCTCCTCCATTTAGAGTGAGTACGAAACCTAATTGTGAGCGAGAATCATCTCGGTCAGTTTGAAAGCTGGCATCAGTGTAACATCTTACAGTGAGCTCTTCTTCTACTCCTCCAAATACTAAGAACATATCTTTAGTTCTTCTCAGATACTTCAGAATGTTCTTGACAGCAGTCCAATGGGCGATGCCAGGAGTTTGCTGATAACGACTAGTCATGCTTAAAGCATACGAGACGTCAGGTCTAGTACATAACATAGCATACATGATAGAACCAATCGCTGAAGCATATGGAACTGCTTCCATTCGCTTAACTTCAATGTCTGTTGTAGGAGATTGCGATTTGTCCAACACGGTTCCTTTAGTCATAGGAACACCTCCTTTCTTGGAGTTTTCCATCTTAAAGCGTGTCATTATTTTGTCTATGTATGTACTTTGAGTTAGCCCAAGAAGTCGCTTAGATCTATCCCTATAGATCTTGATTCCTAGAATATAAGCTGCTTCTCCAAGATCTTTCATTGCAAAACAAGTTCCCAAATAGTGTTTGACTTCGTTAAGCATAGGGATGTTATTTCCAATGATTAGTATATCATCCACATACAGGATGAGGAATGATATGGTGCTCCCACTAGCCTTTCTGTAAACACAAGGCTCATCTTCATTCTTGACAAAACCAAACTCTTTGATCTTCTGGTCAAAACGAAGATTCCAGCTTCGAGATGCCTGTTTGAGTCCATAAATGGACTTATTCAGCTTACACACCCTACTTGGATATTTAGGATCGACAAAACCTTCAGGCTGAACCATAAAGACATCTTCAGAGAGATGCCCATTAAGAAAAGCAATTTTGACATCCATTTGCCATATCTCGTAGTCATAGTACGCGGCTATGGCAAGCAATATCCTGATCGATTTGATCATAGCAACGGGGGAGAAAGTTTCATCATAGTCAATACCCTGAGTTTGAGTGAAACTCTTCGCAACTAGCCGTGCTTTATAGGTGTGTACATTTCCATGCGTATCGGTTTTTCTCTTGAAAATCCATTTGCTCCCTACTGCCCGAGATTCGGGGGGTAGCTCAACCAAGTCCCAGACTTGATTATCACGCATAGATTGCATCTCAGAGTTCATGGCTTCCAGCCATTTCGCAGATTCAGGATCCGAGATAGCAGATTTGTAGTTAGCAGGTTCGTCATTAGACTCATCTACTACCAAGACTTCAGTACCTTCGAGATGCCAAAGGTATCTGTCAGGTTCTTTACGAGTCCTGCTACTTCTGCGAACGCCTGTGTTCATGTCTGATTCATCAGCAACAATTTCTTGTTGTTCAGACGTTCCGACTTCATCAGCGGTTGTTGTTGGTTCTCGAATTTCTTCAAGATCAACCACATTATTTCCAGTTCCTCGATTAAGAGGTTCTTCCTCGAGAAAGTGCCCCTTCCTTTTGATGGAAATAACATTTGCATCAGGATGGTAGAAATAATATCCGCTTCTTTTATAGTATCCGACGAAAACAACCTTTTCGCCTCGAGGATCGAGCTTATCATCAGCAGCACTGGTGATGTATGCATCACATCCCCATACTTTTAGGTATTCCAAATCGGGTTTACGCCCATGCCATATCTCATATGGGGTTTTGTTTACCTTTTTACTCGGAGCCAGATTGACAATGCGGGCGGTAGTCATAAGAGCATAACCCCAAAAGGAGTGAGGTAAGTTAGTTCTACACATCATCGATCGAACCATATTAAGTAGTGTTCGATTTCTCCTCTCGCTCACGCCATTAAGTTGGGGTGTGCCAGGTGGAGTGGGTTCTGATATTATTCCACACTCTTTTAGATGATTGAGGAACTCTAAGCTGAGGTATTCGCCACCTCGATCTGATCGAAGTATTTTTATCTTTCTAGTAAGTTGGTTTTCTACTTCATTTTGAAACTCTTTGAACTTTTCAAAAGTTTCATGCTTGTGCTTCATAAGATAGACATAAGCATATCGACTATAATCGTCAATAAAAGTAACGAAGTATCTTTCATGGTTTCTTATCATGGTTCTGAAAGGGCCACATACATCAGTGTGAATGAGTCCTAGCAGACCATTGGCCCGTTCACCAACACCAGTGAAGGGACGTTTTGTGAGTTTGCCTGCTAAGCAAGATTCGCAATCATCAAAGGAGTCCTGTCCAGTGGATTCAAGAATCCCATTGGATTGGAGCCATTTTATGCGTGCCTTACTTATGTGGCCAAGTCTACAATGCCATAGAAAGGTTTCATTAATACCAGCTTTGTTACGTTTAGAAAGATTATGTATATTATTGTCAGTTTGAACATTTATCTCATAAATACCATTTCGAGGTTTAGCCTCAAAATAAAAGATATTATTCAAGTAGGCAGAAATAGCAATACCATTAAAAGCATACTTAAAACCTTGTTCAAACTACAATGAAACTGAAATGATGTTCCTGGTCAAACCAGGTGCAAAAAGACAATTGTTCAAAACAACAATAAGACCAGAAGGACATGTAAGATTAAATATGCCAGTTGCTAGAACTGGGACTTTCTTCCCATCACCAACAATGAGCTCCATGCTCCCTGGTTTCTGTTTCCTCCACTTCTCAGGCTCCTGCAAGACATTAACGATGTGATAACCACATCCGGTATCAAATACCCATGTGTTGCTAGAATAAGTGAAAAGTTCAATAACATATATTAGAATACCTGAAGAAGTGCCTTCTCCATTAGCCTTCTTCAATTTGAGTTTGGCAAGATACTCGGGACAGTTACGTTTCCAATGTCCTATCTTGTTACACTCAAAGCATTGCCGCTCTTCAGGAAGAGGGGCTTTCAGAGCTTGCTTACTCTTGTTGGTGGCATGTTTGGCAGCAACAGGAGCCTTTCCTTTGTTTTTGCTGTTATAACTTTTCTTCTTTGTTTTGGGCTTCTTAACACCACCAGATCGAACCATTAACACTTGGTTTGTTTTGTTGGAAATGTTCATCTCTGCCATTTTGAGCATCCCATGCAGCTCTGGCACTGTCTTTACCCAGTCATTCATGTTAAAGTTCATAACAAATTGATCATATTGACTGGAAAGAGAGTTGAGAATGAAGTCAACAGCCATCTCATCTAGGAGAGGATAACCAAGTTTGTTTAATTGGTCGATGTAGCCTTTCATCTTGAGGACATGAGCACTAACAGGGGAACCCTCTTGCATTCTACAGCTTATAAGCTATTTCATGGTGTCATAGCGTTCCTGACGGGCTTGTTTCTGGAACATGCCCTTGAGTTGCTCAATCATGTCAAAAGCATTCATGTCTTCCATGTTCTTTTGGAGATCTGGGGACATGGTGGCTTGCATGAGGCAAGCAACTTCTATGGCATCTTCTTTGTGTTTATCGAAAGCCTTCTTCGCAGCAGCAGTACCATTTTCAGGTGAAGCTGGGATTGGGGTTTCCAAAACATAAAGCTTCTTTGCCATTTTGAGAACAATTCTCAAGTTGCGGTGCCATTCAAGAAAATTGGTGTCATTTAGTTTATCTTTCTCAAGTATGGACTTGAGAGCAAAACAGGAGTTGTTTTCAGATGACATCTGTTAAGCAAAAATTATTTAATTAGTATTTTCGATGTATATTTCCTTATTTAATTAATGACCCATTACAGTAATTAGAACAAGGAATGAGAATCTGGCTAAGTCAGTATTAAAGGCAGCTGTGGCATACACTTTAATAAGTGACTAGGCAGACTGACAACGAGTGTCAATTGTGAGAATTGCACAACTCTCGGATATGAGGCCGCTAAGACAACTCTTGTCTATGCATTGATACGTTTAGCCTCATCTATGCCGACTTTTTTACTTTCGAGACAGCTGGAGCATGTGATGAGAAACGAAAAAGTAATAGTCGTCCTAAAAGAAGGTACTTGTGGAAGGGTCGGATGTGTCAACGAAACCCTTGAACCTTGGAAGGATAAGCTGGACATCAAGTGCGGTGCTGTGGCTCCAAACACTTATGGTTCGCATTACGTTCCAAGTGTAGCTTGTGATAGGATGGCATAGACTGTTGATTTTAATTATGGGTTAATTTTAATATTTACCAAATAGGGTCGCAAGAGCCAATTTTAGTATATATTTTAGTCGTGACATTTTGATGAACCCTTTCATCTCTCAGGACACTTGGTTTTTAAATAACCTATTAAAACTAAGTTTGTCGCGACTTGGAATAACCAATTTTAAGTTAATAGAAAACTACTAAGTTAATAGTTTTGAAAATAAAAACTAGTTTAATTTGCAAAACTTAATGGGTTATTATTTGTTTAAAAAAAACAACCTTTGTTTTATAACAAAAACTTTAACAAGTTGTAAAAAACAATTTAGAACTTGTTTTAATGTGATTGTTTTTAATATTTTAAAACTCCTTTTAAAATCATGTTGGTATTTAGGTTGGTTATGTTATAACAAATTATAAGATAAAAAGCAACCCCAATAGCAAAATAAATATGTAAATCTATATGGCCAAAAATTGTTCGATCTTGCTAGAGCCTTATAGCAAGATCAAACGGGTCACGGGGTCACAACACACAAACAACCACAAGGATGGACTTGAGTGCATCTTGTTATCTTGAGCAACTCCCACTAACTCCTAGACTCCTCTTGGCATTCGGTTTTTCTTCGGGTCTTCGTATCAACAATATTTAACAAGTAAATATAACAAAGACAAAAAAAAATATCTATTACAACTTAGAACCACACAATGGGCCAAATTAATAAACTAATTATTACAACTTTGAACCATCTCAGTGGCAAAAAATAATAATTACAAAACCGAATAAAATATACAACCATAAAAATAAGGTCGGGCCAGATTTACATATTCCACAACAATCACAAAATATACCGGGCAATCTTTTGATCAAGAAAACAAATAAAATATTGACCAAAATTAAAGTTGCCCTTAAAATTATTTAGATCAGAAACTTTAAAAAAAAATTAAAGTTTGTGTTTTAATTCCGGTTAAAAGGCCGGTACCGATTTGCATGTTGTAATCGTGGCTCTGATACCACTGTTGGGTTTCAGTGGAGTCAATTTTACTTTTATCAAAAACAAGTTTGACATATTTTATTAATTAAAAGGGTAATTAATAAACGCAGCGGAATATTTATAATAATCAACACCAAAAGTGAACCGAACAGGATCATGGTTACAAACATGCAAATACGGTATAAAATTAATTAATCTACCGATGAGAAAAATTATACCCTTGTGGTTAATAATTAACCGTGTGAGACATCGAGGTATAACGAACGAGTGCTAGACACGAACACGAATAAAACGAGGCGTCTCGTGGCGGCACCTGAGATGATGGTGGCGGCACTACTTCACAGAATTAAACCCAGAAAGGAATATCAATAACACACTTTGTGAATTGATGATTATTATTCCCCTGACAAAGCTTAACACTCTGCTATATATATAATATATCAACCCTACACGTCTTTGAATTCTTTATATTTGTGTAAAAGATGGACCAAAAAATTGTGGCTTGCTTTTGACTTTTTGGAAATCAAAATTTCGTGCATGCTTTTGAAGATTCAAAGCTTGACAATTTTGAATGCACTTTAACTGTGTATATATATTATATATAATGATTTAATAATTACCCGGGTACCAAATCTAATATATGTAGTACAGGTTCAAGACGCGATAAAGCCCGAGAATAACATAATAAACGTTAAACATATTATTTATAATTAGTATAAATAATAAATCCGTTTATTTCGTTAATTGTTCGTGATTACCAGTTAATCGAGTTAAGTGGATTTAATGTTCATTGTCCAAGGTGTAACTCTTACGGGTCATAGCTCGGTTAGCAGCGTTGACTTATTGAACCCGTACATATAATTCCAACAATCTCCCACTTGGACGGTATTCGATAAAATGCTCAACGCAGACAGTCAGCGGTGCTCTAGCTGCACATGGCTATCCCCAACAAGGTACGACACTTTAAAGTCATTAACCAAAACACCTTGCTATTAGTAACAACTTACTAATGCAAGACAATAGACTTATGGTAATTGTTGTCATTCATCCTTTCTATAAAAGACATAAATTGAATCAATGAGACATGGATTAAGTTCATTCTCATATGGTGTTCAATTATTATTGTTCTCGATCAAGATTCAAAGTGGTCCGAACAAACACACAGTAAGTTTGGGTAAGGCCTTACACTTTACCAGTTTGAATCAACGAGGGCGCCACAATGTCTAACTGTAACATATCATGTAAGAGTACAGAATCCCTTATCGACTACATACAACTCCCACTGAACTTCAGAACTATTCTCAATTAAAGCCTTTATGACTGGCAGTTACGCGACAGCGATTGACAGTAATCAAAGAATAATCCTTGGTAAACGAAAGTTCTGATATGTATCTCAGGTCAGAGGATACTAAATGAGTGTACCAATATCAAATCATCTTATGACTAAGATCCATGAAGATAATTTGATGCGAGTTACATCCAACGTCATTCATTATGAGGTCTGTGAGTTTGGAAGTCAATTCCTTGAGTCCAAAGTCAGAATAGTCTTAATTCAGAGTCGTTCCCACGAGTCTGACCGACTACGGATAATTTAGAATACAAGATTCATGGATTAAACGTATTAAAATCGAACACAGTTGTAAGATTCAAAGTTTGCATTTAACCAGTAAATCAAAGGTGAATTCAAAAGGTACAACTGTTTGAATGTTCGTACATCCAAATACTAAATCAAAACATACTGCTAGCTAATCTAAGCCCGATAGCATCCATGTGCTGATCATGCTTGTCCTGAGTCATGGGCTTAGTGAACGGGTCTGCTAGGTTTTGATCTGTGTCTACTTTGCTTATTACGATGTCTCCACGTTCCACAATTTCCCGTATGTAGTGGAACTTTCTTAGAATGTGCTTGGCCTTGTGATGAGACCTGGGCTCTTTGGCTTGAGCAATAGCACCTGTGTTATCACAGAATATCTCGATGGGTTTCTTAATGCTAAGAACCACATCGAGATCGGTTATGAATTTCTTCATCCAAGCAGCCTCCTTTGCAGCATCTGATGCGGCTATATATTCAGATTCGGTGGTTGAATCCGCCACCACACTCTGCTTGGAGCTCTTCCATGAGATAGCTCCTCCATTTAGAGTGAGTACGAAACCTGATTGTGAGCGAGAATCATCTCGGTCAGTTTGAAAACTGGCATCAGTGTAACATCTTACAGTGAGCTCTTCTTCTACTCCTCCAAATACTCTTGTTGGTGGCATGTTTGCCAAACGTAACAAGATATGTTCTTAGTATTTGGAGGAGTAGAAGAAGAGCTCACTGTAAGATGTTACACTGATGCCAGTTTTCAAACTGACCGAGATGATTCTCGCTCACAATCAGGTTTCGTACTCACTCTAAATGGAGGAGCTATCTCATGGAAGAGCTCCAAGCAGAGTGTGGTGGCGGATTCAACCACCGAATCTGAATATATAGCCGCATCAGATGCTGCAAAGGAGGCTGCTTGGATGAAGAAATTCATAACCGATCTCGATGTGGTTCTTAGCATTAAGAAACCCATCGAGATATTCTGTGATAACACAGGTGCTATTGCTCAAGCCAAAGAGCCCAGGTCTCATTACAAGGCCAAGCACATTCTAAGAAAGTTCCACTACATACGGGAAATTGTGGAACGTGGAGACATCGTAATAAGCAAAGTAGACACAGATCAAAACCTAGCAGACCCGTTCACTAAGCCCATGACTCAGGACAAGCATGATCAGCACATGGATGCTATCGGGCTTAGATTAGCTAGCAGTATGTTTTGATTTAGTATTTGGATGTACGAACATTCAAACAGTTGTACCTTTTGAATTCACCTTTGATTTACTGGTTAAATGCAAACTTTGAATCTTACAACTGTGTTCGATTTTAATACGTTTAATCCATGAATCTTGTATTCTAAATTATCCGTAGTCGGTCAGACTCGTGGGAACGACTCTGAATTAAGACTATTCTGACTTTGGACTCAAGGAATTGACTTCCAAACTCACAGACCTCATTATGAATGACGTTGGATGTAACTCGCATCAAGTTATCTTCATGGATCTTAGTCATAAGATGATTTGATATTGGTATACTCATTTAGTATCCTCTGACCTGAGATACATATTATAACTTCCGTTTACCAAGGATTATTCTTTGATTACTGTCAACCGCTGTCGCGTAACTGCCAGTCATAAAGGCTTTAATTGGGAATGGTTCTGAAGTTCAGTGGGAGTTGTATGTAGTCGATAAGGGATTCTGTACTCTTACATGATATATCTAGAGCCTACTTCTGCGAACGCCTGTGTTCATGTCTGATTCATCAGCAACAATTTCTTGTTGTTCAGACGTTCCGACTTCATCAGCGGTTGTTGTTGGTTCTCTAATTTCTTCAAGATCAACCACATTATTTCCAGTTCCTCGATTAAGAAGTTCTTCCTCGAGAAAGTGCCCCTTCCTTTTGATGGAAATAACATTTGCATCAGGATGGTAGAAATAATATCCGCTTCTTTTATAGTATCCGACGAAAACAACCTTTTCGCCTCGAGGATCGAGCTTATCATCAGCATCACTGGTGATGTATGCATCACATCCCCATACTTTTAGGTATTCCAAATCGGGTTTACGCCCATGCCATATCTCATATGGGGTTTTGTTTACCTTTTTAGTCGGAGCCAGATTGACAATGCGGGCGGCAGTCATAAGAGCATAACCCCAAAAGGAGTGAGGTAAGTTAGTTCTACACATCATCGATCGAACCATATTAAGTAGGGTTCGATTTCTCCTCTCGCTCACGCCATTAAGTTGGGGTGTGCCAGGTGGAGTGGGTTCTGAAATTATTCCACACTCTTTTAGATGATTGAGGAACTCTAAGCTGAGGTATTCGCCACCTCGATCTGATCGAAGTATTTTTATCTTTCTAGTAAGTTGGTTTTCTACTTCATTTTGAAACTCTTTGAACTTTTCAAAAGTTTCATGCTTGTGCTTCATAAGATAGACATAAGCATATCGACTATAATCGTCAATAAAAGTAACGAAGTATCTTTCATGGTTTCTTGTCATGGTTCTGAAAGGGTCACACACATCAGTGTGAATGGGTCCTAGCAGACCATTGGCCCGTTCACCAACATCAGTGAAGGGACGTTTTGTGAGTTTGCCAGCTAAGCAAGATTCGCAATCATCAAAGGAGTCCTGTCCAGTGGATTCAAGAATCCCATTGGATTGGAGCCATTTTATGCGTGCCTTACTTATGTGGCCAAGTCTACAATGCCATAGAAAGGTTTCATTAATACCAGCTTTGTTACGTTTAGAAAGATTATATATATTATTGTCAGTTTGAACACTTATCTCATAAATACCATTTCGAGGTTTAGCCTCAAAATAAAAGATATTATTCAAGTAGGCAGAAATAGCAATACCATTAAAAGCATACTTAAAACCTTGTTCAAACAACAATGAAACTGAAATGATGTTCCTGGTCAAACCAGGTGCAGAAAGACAATTGTTCAAAACAACAATAAGACCAGAAGGACATGTAAGATTAAATATGTCAGTTGCTAGAACTGGGACTTTCTTCCCATCACCAACAATGAGCTCCATGCTCCCTGGTTTCAGTTTCCTCCACTTCTCAGGCTCCTGCAAGACATTAACGATGTGATAACCACATCCGGTATCAAATACCCATGTGTTGCTAGAAACAGTGAAAAGTTCAATAACATATATTAGAATACCTAAAGAAGTGCCTTCTCCATTAGCCTTCTTCAATTTGAGTTTGGCAAGATACTCGGGACAGTTACGTTTCCAATGTCCTATCTTGTTACACTCAAAGCATTGCCGCTCTTCAGGAAGAGGGGCTTTCAGAGCTTGCTTACTCTTGTGGGTGGCATGTTTGGCAGCAACAGGAGCCTTTCCTTTGTTTTTGCTGTTATAAATTTTCTTCTTTGTTTTGGGCTTCTTAACACCACCAGATCGAACCATTAACACTTGGTTTGTTTTGTTGGAAATGTTCATCTCTGCCGTTTTGAGCATCCCATGCAGCTCTGGCACTGTCTTTACCCAGTCATTCATGTTAAAGTTCATAACAAATTGATCATATTGACTGGAAAGAGAGTTGAGAATGAAGTCAACAGCCATCTCATCTAGGAGAGGATAACCAAGTTTGTTTAATTGGTCGATGTAGCCTTTCATCTTGAGGACATGAGCACTAACTGGGGAACCCTCTTGCATTCTACAGCTTATAAGCTGTTTCATGGTGTCATAGCGTTCCTGACGGGCTTGTTTCTGGAACATGCCCTTGAGTTGCTCAATCATGTCAAAAGCATTCATGTCTTCCATGTTCTTTTGGAGATCTGGGGACATGGTGGCTTGCATGAGGCAAGCAACTTCTATGGCATCTTCTTTGTGTTTATCGAAAGCCTTCTTCGCAGCAGCAGTACCATTTTCAGGTGAAGCTGGGATTCGGGTTTCCAAAACATAAAGCTTATTTTCCATTTTGAGAACAATTCTCAAGTTGCGGTGCCATTCAAGAAAATTGGTGTCATTTAGTTTATCTTTCTCAAGTATGGACTTGAGAGCAAAAGAGGAGTTGTTTTCAGATGACATCTGTTAAGCAAAAATTATTTAATTAGTATTTTCGATGTATATTTCCTTATTTAATTAATGACCCATTACAGTAATTAGAACAAGGAATGAGAATCTGGCTAAGTCAGTATTAAAGGCAGCTGTGGCATACACTTTAATAAGTGACTAGGCAGACTGACAACGAGTGTCAATTGTGAGAATTGCACAACTCTCGGATATGAGGCCGCTAAGACAACTCTTGTCTATGCATTGATTCGTTTAGCCTCATCTATGCCGACTTTTTTACTTTCGAGACAGCTGGAGCATGTGATGAGAAACGAAAAAGTAATAGTCGTCCTAAAAGAAGGTACTTGTGGAAGGGTCGGATGTGTCAACGAAACCCTTGAACCTTGGAAGGATAAGCTAGACATCAAGTGCGGTGCTGTGGCTCTAAACACTTATGGTTCGCATTACGTTCCAAGTGTAGCTTGTGATAGGATGGCATAGACTGTTGATTTTAATTATGGGTTAATTTTAATATTTACCAAATAGGGTCGCAAGAGCCAATTTTAGTATATATTTTAGTCGTGACATTTTGATGAACCCTTTCATCTCTCAGGACACTTGGTTTTTAAATAACCTATTAAAACTAAGTTTGTCACGACTTGGAATAACCAATTTTAAGTTAATAGAAAACTACTAAGTTAATAGTTTTGAAAATAAAAACTAGTTTAATTTGCAAAACTTAATGGGTTATTATTTGTTTAAAAAAAACAACCTTTGTTTTATAACAAAAACTTTAACAAGTTGTAAAAAACAATTTAGAACTTGTTTTAATGTGATTGTTTTTAATATTTTAAAACTCCTTTTAAAATCATGTTGGTATTTAGGTTGGTTATGTTATAACAAATTATAAGATAAAAAGCAACCCCAATAGCAAAATAAATATGTAAATCTATATGGCCAAAAATTGTTCGATCTTGCTAGAGCCTTATAGCAAGATCAAACGGGTCACGGGGTCACAACACACAAACAACCACAAGGATGGACTTGAGTGCATCTTGTTATCTTGAGCAACTCCCACTAACTCCAAGACTCCTCTTGGCATTCGGTTTTTCTTCGGGTCTTCGTATCAACAATATTTAACAAGTAAATATAACAAAGACAAAAAAAAAATATCTATTACAACTTTGAACCACACGATGGGCCAAATTAATAAACTAATTATTAGAACTTTGAACCATCTCAGTGGCAAAAAATAATAATTACAAAACCGAATAAAATATACAACCATAAAATAAGGTCGGGCCAGATTTACATATTCCACAACAATCACAAAATATACCGGGCAATCTTTTGGTCAAGAAAACAAATAAAATATTGACCAAAATTAAAGTTGCCCTTAAAATTATTTAGATCAGAAACTTTAAAAAAAATTAAAGTTTTTGTTCTAATTCCGGTTAAAAGACCGGTACCGATTTGCATGTTGTAATCGTGGCTCTGATACCACTGTTGGGTTTCAGTGGAGTCAATTTTACTTTTATCAAAAACAAGTTTGACATATTTTATTAATTAAAAGGGTAATTAATAAAGCAGCGGAATATTTATAATAATCAACACCAAAAGTGAACCGAACAGG
Organism: Helianthus tuberosus; assembly: GCA_030545235.1. Lineage (NCBI taxonomy): Eukaryota > Viridiplantae > Streptophyta > Magnoliopsida > Asterales > Asteraceae > Helianthus > Helianthus tuberosus. The sequence goes on from CM060435.1 coordinate 13,506,433, forward strand.
ATCATGGTTACAAACATGCAAATACGGTATAAAATTAATTAATCTACCGATGAGAAAAATTATACCCTTGTGGTTAATAATTAACCGTGTGAGACACCGAGGTACAACGAACGAGTGCTAGACACGAACACGAACAAAACGAGGCGTCTCGTGGCGGCACCTGAGATGATGGTGGCGGCACTACTTCACAGAATTAAACCCAGAAAGGAATATCAATAACACACTTTGTGAATTGATGATTATTATTCCCCTGACAAAGCTTAACCCTCTGCTATATATATAATATATCAACCCTACACGTCTTTGAATTCTTTATATTTGTGTAAAAGATGGACCAAAAAATTGTGGCTTGCTTTTGACTTTTTGGAAATCAAAATTTCGTGCATGCTTTTGAAGATTCAAAGCTTGACAATTTTGAATGCACTTTAACTGTGTATATATATTATATATAATGATTTAATAATTACCGGGTACCAAATCTAATATATGTAGTACAGGTTCAAGACGCGATAAAGCCCGAGAATAACATAATAAACGTTAAACATATTATTTATAATTAGTATAAATAATAAATCCGTTTATTTCGTTAATTGTTCGTGATTACCAGTTAATCGAGTTAAGTGGATTTAATGTTCATTGTCCAAGGTGTAACTCTTACGGGTCATAGCTCGGTTAGCAGCGTTGACTTATCGAACCCGTACATATAATTCCAACAATCTCCCACTTGGACGGTATTCGATAAAATGCTCAACGCAGACAGTCAGCGGTGCTCTTGCTGCACATGGCTGTCCCCAACAAGGTATGACACTTTAAAGTCATTAACCAAAACACCTTGCTATTAGTAACAACTTACTAATGCAAGACAATAGACTTATGGTAATTGTTGTCATTCATCCTTTCTATAAAAGACATAAATTGAATCAATGAGACATGGATTAAGTTCATTCTCATATGGTGTTCAATTATTATTGTTCTCGATCAAGAGTCAAAGTGGTCCGAACAAACACACAGTAAGTTTGGGTAAGGCCTTACACTTTACCAGTTTGAATCAACGAGGGCGCCACAATGTCTAACTGTAACATATCATGTAAGAGTACAGAATCCCTTATCGACTACATACAACTCCCACTGAACTTCAGAACTATTCTCAATTAAAGCCTTTATGACTGGCAGTTACGCGACAGCGGTTGACAGTAATCAAAGAATAATCCGTGGTAAACAGAAGTTCTGATATGTATCTCAGGTCAGAGGATACTAAATGAGTATACCAATATCAAATCATCTTATGACTAAGATCCATGAAGATAACTTGATGCGAGTTACATCCAACGTCATTCATAATGAGGTCTGTGAGTTTGGAAGTCAATTCCTTGAGTCCAAAGTCAGAATAGTCTTAATTCAGAGTCGTTCCCATGAGTCTGACCGACTACGGATAATTTAGAATACAAGATTCATGGATTAAACGTATTAAAATCGAACACAGTTGTAAGATTCAAAGTTTGCATTTAACCAGTAAATCAAAGGTGAATTCAAAAGGTACAACTGTTTGAATGTTCGTACATCCAAATACTAAATCAAAACATACTGCTAGCTAATCTAAGCCCGATAGCATCCATGTGCTGATCATGCTTGTCCTGAGTCATGGGCTTAGTGAACGGGTCTGCTAGGTTTTGATCTGTGTCTACTTTGCTTATTACGATGTCTCCACGTTCCACAATTTCCCGTATGTAGTGGAACTTTCTTAGAATGTGCTTGGCCTTGTGATGAGACCTGGGCTCTTTGGCTTGAGCAATAGCACCTGTGTTATCACAGAATATCTCGATGGGTTTCTTAATGCTAAGAACCACATCGAGATCGGTTATGAATTTCTTCATCCAAGCAGCCTCCTTTGCAGCATCTGATGCGGCTATATATTCAGATTCGGTGGTTGAATCCGCCACCACACTCTGCTTGGAGCTCTTCCATGAGATAGCTCCTCCATTTAGGGTGAGTACGAAACGTGATTGTGAGCGAGAATCATCTCGGTCAGTTTGAAAACTGGCATCAGTGTAACATCTTACAGTGAGCTCTTCTTCTACTCCTCCAAATACTAAGAACATATCTTTAGTTCTTCTCAGATACTTCAGAATGTTCTTGACAGCAGTCCAATGGGCGATGCCAGGAGTTTGCTGATAACGACTAGTCATGCTTAAAGCATACGAGACGTCAGGTCTAGTACATAACATAGCATACATGATAGAACCAATCGCTGAAGCATATGGAACTGCTTCCTTTCGCTTAACTTCAATGTCCGTTGTAGGAGATTGCGATTTGTCCAACACGGTTCCTTTAGTCATAGGAACACCTCCTTTCTTGGAGTTTTCCATCTTAAAGCGTGTCATTATTTTGTCTATGTATGTACTTTGACTTAGCCCAAGAAGTCGCTTAGATCTATCCCTATAGATCTTGATTCCTAGAATATAAGCTGCTTCTCCAAGATCTTTCATTGCAAAACAAGTTCCCAAATAGTGTTTGACTTCGTTAAGCATAGGGATGTTATTTCCAATGATTAGTATATTATCCACATACAGGATGAGGAATGATATGGTGCTCCCACTAGCCTTTCTGTAAACACAAGGCTCATCTTCATTCTTGACAAAACCAAACTCTTTGATCTTCTGGTCAAAACGAAGATTCCAGCTTCGAGATACCTGTTTGAGTCCATAAATGGACTTATTCAGCTTACACACCCTACTTGGATATTTAGGATCGACAAAAACTTCAGGCTGAACCATATAGACATCTTCAGAGAGATGCCCATTAAGAAAAGCAGTTTTGACATCCATTTGCCATATCTCGTAGTCATAGTACGCGGCTATGGCAAGCAATATCCTGATCGATTTGATCATAGCAACGGGCGAGAAAGTTTCATCATAGTCAATACCCTGAGTTTGAGTGAAACCCTTCGCAACTAGCCGTGCTTTATAGGTGTGTACTATCAAGGGTTCGGTTTATAATATATACATAATTATAATATATACATAATAATAATATAGTTAGTCACGTAGGAGGCGGGAGGTTAAACCTTCCACTTGGTTACCTCTTGGTGTCATATGAGTTATGTAGGAGGCGGGAGGTTAAACCTTCCACTTGGTTACCTCGATTATTATGTTAATATATAGGTTATGTAAGAGGCGAGAGGTTGAACCTTCCACTTAGGAACCTCATAGGTATGGTCAAGAATTAAAGGTACAATTATACTAAACAAAACATCAAGTGATGTGTGGACTTGTATGTAAGTTAGCCTATGCTAACCAAGTAGTCACACCATCTTCAAGTTCAAGACTTGGCATCACTTGTGAGTTAATAACTCTATTAAAACAGAAAGTTTAGAGTGTTTAGACACTCTTATTAAGTGTAAAACAACCTTGATTTGGCTTTACTAATCATGCGATAGACTAGAAGCATAAGAACACAAGTTTGTTTGAAGTATACAAGAGTTTAAGAATGTTCAAAACAAAACAGAAAGTTTATGGACAATTTCGGGGCAATTCCAGGTCTGATTTCTCCCAGGAGAAGTCAAGGAATCAAACCCCATGATTATACAAGCAAGTAGGAAAAAGAATCAAGTAATTTGGTTGAGTTTTGAGCAAGTTATGCTCACTTTTGTAAGGAGTAGTGAATCTGTCCGAATTTCGGTTTTGCAAGAGATTTGAGAGTGATTTAGGAGAGATTTGAGAGTTGTGCAAGAGTCTAAGGCCTTGGGGAAGGTGTGGATTTATAGGGGATGAGTTTGGGGTTGGTGTAGAGGTGAAATGACTGCTCAAATCCCGTCTAGAAGTCAAAAACGAGTTAATTACGTTCAAAAATGAGTTGCTGAATGAATAGTGTCTGCAGGGCACTGTTCACACTATTCACCCGTTTTTTTTTTTTTTAAATACTATGGATTAAAGCAAACACTTTTTATAAAAGAGACCTATGCTAAAAAAAATTTCTAAAAATTATTAAAAATCCTTTTGTAAAGTTTTATGCTAAAATTTATTAGAAAAATATCTTTGTATAGTTTTTCGGTTTCTTATAAAAATCTTGTGTTTATCCATTAACAATGTGATAAAAAAATGTATTACCATTATGATTAACGCCTCGAAAAGTAAAATACAAATATGAAAATACGAGGCGTTACAGTCTCCCCTACTTTAGGAAATTTCGTCCCGAAATTTATTCAAGAGGAAGGCCTCAGAGTTTTGGTAGAAGTTTTGAGATTTGAAATTTTGAAACGTTTTGATAGTACGAAGTTCTGGGAAAATAAGATAGGTTAGGACTCAGATGCTTAACGAGCTCGGTTGTGAGCGAGGTTCGTATGAAAGAAAGGGTGTATGAGTAGGGGGCATACAATTGCCTCTTAATGAATGTAAGTATAAGAATAGTGTATGAATGAAGTCTCGTCGTGGATAATCGGATATAATGCGTTTGTGAGTTGTTTGAGGTTTGTATTAGGTATAAGTAGGTCTGTAAAACACTAAATTTCTCATGACACGATTTACGAAAGTTTGGTAACGTGGTGAAAACACTTATATCATGTTTTGACCATGTTACGTCCGTTACGCATTCGGTGTCATGTTACGTCCTGTTTTTTACCATACACAGTAGTACACTCTATGGTTCTCATACGCCTTTCACTATAATCCCGTGTGCACCCGTGATTATATTGATCGTCGCATGATCTGCATAGCTTGTACTAGTTATGTATGAATTAGGGTATACGTGATTTAAAAATTAAGAATGTGTATAAGAATAAAGTATGTAAGCAAGTCCATGCTTAAGTATGTATGGGACCCACGTAAGCAAATCCCTCGGATTACGCTTGCGTACGGGTACGAATATATGAATCATGAATATGAATGGAAATATGAGCATAAATATGATTATTCACGTAAGTATGAGCATAGACATAAAACGTATAAGTAGTATGAGTATACGTATAAGCATGAAACGTATGAATATAAGTATAAATACGAGCTTAAGTATAAGTTTAAGTATGAGTATGCACGTAAGTATGAGCATAAACATAAAATGCACGAGTAGTATGAGTAGAGTATAAACTTAAGACGTATTCGTATAACTGTAGGTACGTAGAATAAAATTGTACGTATATAGTATACGTTGGGACATAGAGGATTTAAGCATATAAAAGCATTCAAAAGGTTTTGAATAGATGAGCAAGGTGTTAGTTTCTAGAGTATCGTGTGGTGTTGATAGTTTTCGAAGGATTTATGAGCACCATTGAGTGTATAGAGATTGCTTTGCACACCACTATGTCAAACTAAATTTTGTAAAAATAAAAATCCGCTAGTCTTATTATGATGTGAACAAGTTTACATTTGAAATAAGTCATGTAATGGATCAATTTCAGGCTCAAAATTATCAGGTAGTGGATCCAGTTGCATACGGGCATCTAGCATGCTTTCTAACCATTGATTTCTTTCTGTCAGCATTTGTACTTGCCGTAACAACTCTTGGTTCTGATTGTTTAACCTAGCCATTTCAACTACCATTTGATCTGGATGTAGATCCGTTTGAGGCACCGTACTTGGGCCTCCTATATTAGTTGGTGGTAGTTGTTCTACTTCGTTCAACAGTGACAGGAAGGACTGTGGCAAACGTGAATCCGGTTCTAACTGTTCTTGGAGCATCATATTCTCATAAATTTCTTGCATTGCTGGATCCTCCTCAAACATTATGGGTGAGAGGCCTGGTGAGACATTTGATGTTAATGGTTGGAATATGTTAGTGGTAAGAGGTTCTTGTGTGTATGACAGCTGTGGTAGCATGTCATATCGGTAAAAAGATGATGGAGGAAATTGCAACATTGATTGTTGTATGTATGAATGAACTATCTAAGATAATTGGAGTTCCCTCCGACTGGGATGATTGAGTTGGTGCATGGCCAAGAACAGGGGTTACCTTAATGTTATTACAATTCACAATCCCAGATGCCTTTGGTGGGGATAATCCTTGGATAACCTGGTCACTTAAGACACCTAAAGATTTAGCTATTCTCGTAATATAAGACCCTCCCATGAGACTTCTCAGTGGACTGGTTTGTTGACTAGAAAAATATGCAGCAAGTTCGCGGGCAATATTGCAAGGAACTTGCTCAAAAATACTGTACAGATGGAAGACTTCGGTTGAACTAACCCTTTGTTGACTAATCTGGCGTCCCGTGATAGTGTTGGCTAAAACGCGTTGCATATACCGATAATGAGGGTCTCTGAAGTTTGTAGAATTATTGTAGCTGCACCATGGTTTTGATGTATGGTGTTGCCAATATTCCTTCATGTTCACATAGGAAAAGGAGGTTAATGCCCTCGTAAAAATGGGCTGATTAACTTCTTCAGTTGTATATATACCCAGACGAACTGCGAATTCTGATAATGACATGTTATAAGGTTGTCCACAAAGTCGAAAATGAATGGATTCTCCGGTAAGGTTTTTATTAGGTTGGTAATAGAAAGTGGACAAGAATTCGTATACCGGTTCATCATATGATGGTTCTAAGATGTCGAAGAAATGGCGCCATGGTGTATTGTGTGGTAGTAGTCTTACCAGTGAATTACTGGGGTCAACCATTTCTATTCGAAGCCAATCAATACCGCCAATGGTAAAAACTTCAAGATCTTTGAGTTTCTGATACTTCTCACGAGTGGGTAGCTCAGCAAACCGAAGGAATGGATGAATTCTTGCTGCATTTGAGGATTCAGCATGTGCTACTGGGAAATATGCCATTTGTTTATTGTGTTTAAGTGGTGAGTTTCTTCGACGAGTGTGTGAGTGATATAGAGTTTAAGAAGGTGTTGTGGTGATATGAGAAGGTAGAACGGTTCAGTTTTTATAGCTCATGCCAATCTCGTAAAGTCTGGAAATGCTGTATGATGAGCCGCAAAGGTGCTACCAAAAGTCTAGGTTCACATTGATCGATAAGATGGAAACGCGGACTCTAATCAATTACCGAGAAATCAGGAGCCGGAAAGAAAATCGGCAACGATAAGTTTGAAAAAGGACGTAGTGATTGTTAAAAAAAATATTTTAACAAATGATTTGTTGATGTTGAAAGGCGTCTTTGGTAAAATGACCGTATAATATCTATAAGATCTTATAAGTATATGAGAATGAAAGTCTTTAGTATGGTGATATAACGTGTGTGTGTGTTTTAGTGATTAAGTCGAATATGAAGTTCATGGGCAAGAGTTTCATTGGACCGATAACATTGGTAGGTAGCATTTCGTATGGTTTTGAGTAATAAGATGTTTTAAGATTTGATTGAGAATCTCGTGTGAATGAGTTAAGTGAAATTAGGTTGTAGGATAAAAAGTACACTTGATAAAACAATGTATTTTGAAATTGTATACGTATGTATTCTGAATAATGATAAATAATTTAGGTATAAAACATGATCGAGTTTGCATAATAAGATATTTAGAAAAGACGTTTTGGTAACGATCACCTAGGTAAGGGAATCACCCCTAACTCGTTGGTGAGGTCGTTTTAAGAAAAGGGGAGTGAAGTTAATTGTCAAGGTAAGGAAGTCACTCCTATCTCGATGATATATCTCCACTTATTGTTACAAGGAATATGAATTTAAATTATATGAAATCATGCATATGTATAAGTGTATGAAAAAGATTTAGTATGATGTGTGTGTGAAAAAAAAATATCGAAAGTAAATTCGAATTTGAAAGATTGCATCGTATAAGATAAATAATAGAAACGCATGTTTGATTAAAATTTGGATGGTTCCAAAACGGAACTTTGACTAACCAAAGTGGTCGAAAAGTCTTTCGAATTTGAGGAGCATGCTTTGGCCTAATAGGTGGAATACTCTCGCCGACAAGTCGGTTAACGGTATTTACCCTTCCGGTTACTACATGTCACAAATCGATCGAAATCTCGAGACTTGGCGGGAATTATGAAAACAAAGATCGAGGAGTGGAACTAGTCGACAAGGTACGGGTTTCACCCCTAACTTGACGATTTCGTATCCTAAGTGTGGTTGGTACTCGTCGGGTCAAATTTAATTTCGACCCATTGATGAGGGTCCACTAGAATTTGAAATTTGAAATTTACCATTAAGATGTGGATTTCACTCCTAGCTTAATGGCGATATTTCGTGTAAAAAAATAGGTAGATTGAGAGTCGTTCACCAAATGGTGGGTTTTACGCCTATTTTGGTGAATTCGTCTTGTTTGTATAATACGAGTGTTTACGGATTTAGAATAGTTGAGTAAAATGTATGAGGAAAAGCGTATGTTGAAGATTAAACAAACAAGTATAAACATGTCAAGAATGGAACATAAAGAATGACATATTAAAACAAATATTAACACATAATAAAACATGTATTAACACATAAGAATAACATGTCAAGTATGATACATAAGGATAAATGACATATATGTTTAAGAGGCTCAAAGAGAATAAATAAGAAACACATAAAGTGGCATGCATGTAGTTTCAAACAAAACCTAAGAAAAGGCTCTAAAACTATAGACTAGGTAAAAGCATTCCTACTTTTTCCTAATTCCCTATAGTTATGGCTCTGATACCAATCTGTCACACCCCAACCAATGGCGGAAACATCGGGATGAGACGAAGTGTGAAGATTGCTCGAGACATCATAACGCTATTTGTGACACTATTTAATGAACCGATTTCATTTCATAAATAAACTGTCAACAATACAAGAAATTCCAATAACAATAAGTTCGAAGGAAATACATAACAACATAATCAAAACGGATACAACATATTAAACCTACACGTCTATATGTGTATCTAGGCATCAATAATACTTCATTTCATAGCATCGTCAGCCTCAACCTGTAACATGTTTAAAATACAATTCAATGCAAAAGCAAAGGCGAGTATCAAGTTTGGTACGTACATAGCATAAGATAAGTTTTTAAACAATTCCTCATAACAAGCATGTGATTCAAGATAAACAATAAATTTGGCATGTGTCAACATATCAAACCAATAATGAGACGGAAGATGCTCATGACATAACCACAAGTCTACGGGCGGGTCGTCAATCCTATAGCGCTACATATGTCACGGTTAGGCTCGTACGAAGTTAATGATAAGTTCAACACATAAAGTTTCACCCAAGTTTAAAGTATCAAGCAATTACGTATACAAGCATGTTATAGGAATGTTCATGTGTTTAAGAAAAATGTTCATGTGTAAGTTTTTGATAAGTAAACATGTTACACCCCAAAAGTGGTAAAAGTAAAAGAGGGGAATACGAGTATACTCACAATATTGCATATACTTTCCGATTATCCAATGTGAGGAAGTTGACGAGTTTAGAAGGTTGAATGTGTAAAGGCTAAAGTTCAAGTATGTTTAGAGTCGAGATTCGGACTTAGATTCACAGAATGACAAAGTATGTATTAGAAAAATATTCACAATAGTATTAGCACTTGTCTTGACACTATGGTAATCCTTAAGGATTATATATGATTTCATAGGTTCAAGACCTATTAGAATCGTGATAAGGAACTACACACATAGTGAGAACTTATTAACTTGGTAGTAGATTTATATAATCACTATCAAGGGTTCGGTTTATAATATATACATAATTATAATATATACATAATAATAATATAGTTAGTCACGTAGGAGGCGGGAGGTTAAACCTTCCACTTGGTTACCTCTTGGTGTCATATGAGTTATGTAGGAGGCGGGAGGTTAAACCTTCCACTTGGTTACCTCGATTATTATGTTAATATATAGGTTATGTAAGAGGCGGGAGGTTGAACCTTCCACTTAGGAACCTCATAGGTATGGTCAAGAATTAAAGGTACAATTATACTAAACAAAACATCAAGTGATGTGTGGACTTGTATGTAAGTTAGCCTATGCTAACCAAGTAGTCACACCATCTTCAAGTTCAAGACTTGGCATCACTTGTGAGTTAATAACTCTATTAAAACAGAAAGTTTAGAGTGTTTAGACACTCTTATTAAGTGTAAAACAAACTTGTGTTCTTATGCTTCTATCTGTCACCCCCCAACCAATGGCGGAAACATCGGGATGAGACGAAGTGTGAAGATTGCTAGAGACATCATAACGCTATTTGTGACATTATTTAATAAACCGATTTCATTTCATAAGTAAATTGTCAACAATACAAGAAATTCAAATAACAACAAGTTCAAAGGAAATACATAACAACATAATAAAAGTTGATACAACATTTAAACCTAAACGTCTATATGTGTATCTAGGCATCATTGCTACTTCATTTCATAGCATCATCATCGTCAACCTGTAACATGTTTAAAATACAATTCAATGCAAAAGCAAAGGCGAGTATACAAGTTTGGTACGTACATAGCATAAGATAAGTTTTTAAACAATTCCTCATAGCAAGCATGTGATTCAAGATAAACAATAAATTTGGCATGTGTCTAACATATCAACCCAATAAAGAGACGCAAAATGCTCATGACATAACCACAAGTCTACGGGCGGGTCGTCAATCCTATAGCGCTACATATGTCACGGTTAGGCTCGTACAAAGTTAATGATAAGTTCAACACATAAAGTTTCACCCAAGTTTAACGTATCAAGCAATCACGTATACAAGCATGTTATAGGAATGTTCATGTGTTTAAGCAAAATGTTCATGTGTAAGTTTTTGATAAGTAAACATGTTACACCCCAAAAGTGGTAAAAGTAAAAGAGGGGAATACGAGTATACTCACGGTTTCTCAAAGTTGTTCCTTTGGTAGTCCCGTGCAGAGTTGGAGAATTGAAGTTGGAACACCGTGGTCACCCTATATGGGGTAAACGGAGGTGTGAGAATTGGAGTGCTTAAGGAGGATTCGGATTGAAATTTTAAGATGCAAAGTATATATATAGATGTTCATAGTATATATTATGTATAAGGATATATATAGTTTATAAGTTAAGTCATTTGCAAGTTAAGTCCAAGAGTTAGGTTGTTATGTTATGTCCAAAATCACATATCAATACGAAGATGATCGGACGGTATGATTTACCATCACCTATCACCATAGGTATGATTGGATTGTATCACATATCAATACAAGTATGATCGGACGGTATAAATTACTCATCTCTTATCAATACAAGCATGATCGGATTGAAAGGAAAATAACAACATAATAATAGGGTTTGTAATTAAGTTAGCTTAACCAAAACATAAATCTTATCACAAGAATTATGGTAGACTCGGTTGGTTTAACCAAAACACTTGCCACCACAAGAACTATGATAGATTTGGATGGTTTTAATATTTGTAGTTATGTTAGTTATTAATAACAAAAAGTTAAGAGGGTATTCACACCTCTAAACTCATGAGAATTAATCATACATAAGTGTCTTGAACATGGTTTTGATTAGAAGTATGGAGGATATAAGTTTCATATATGTTAGTATGAATATAGATATAGTATAAGAGTAATCATAAAAGCAGAGAGTTTGGATCATGAAATGATGTTGTTATACCTTAGTTTGATAAAATAAACTGAGGGAAACAATCCTAGAGAAGATCCAAGCTTTGTTGAAGGAGATTTGATGAAGAAAAGTGAGTTTGAACACACTTTGGTTCTTGAGAGAATTCTGCTTGATCTTAAATTTCCAGAGATTTGAGGGTGATTTTGATGTTATAGAAGTGATTAGCAAGGGAAAATGGAGTCTAAGGGTCTTGTATTTATAGATGGAAGTGGTAGGTGGTGTTTGAAATGAGTTAAAATGGCTGCAAGTTAGTCAATAATTGAGAAATTTCTGCACATTTTCGTTTCTGAAAGTTGCTGAATGAATAGTGCCTGCAGGGCACTGTTCACACTATTTACTCGTTTTTTTTTAATACTATGGATTAAAACAAACACTTTTTATAAAAGGGGCCTATGCTAAAACAATTTCTAAAAATTACTAAAATTTCTTTTGTATAGTTTTACGCTAAAAATTATTAGAAAAATATTGTGTTTATCCATTAACAATGTGATAAAAAAATGTATTACCATTATGATTAACGCCTGGAAAAGTAAAATACAAATATGAAAATACGAGGCGTTACAGTCTCCCCTACTTTTAGAAAATTTCGTCCCGAAATTTATTTAAGAGGAAGGCCTCAGAGAAAAAGCATGGGGATCATTCTCATATACTTATAAGATCTTATAGATATTATACGGTCATTTTACCAAAGACGCCTTTCAACATCAACAAATCATTTGTTAAAATATTTTTTTTAACAATCACTACGTCCTTTTTCCAACTTATCGTCGCCGACTTTCTTTCCGGCTCCTGATTTCTCGGTAATTGATTAGAGTCCGCGTTTCCATCTTATCGATCAATGTGAACCTAGACTTTTGGTAGCACCTTTGCGGCTCATCATACAGCATTTCCAGACTTTACGAGATTGGCATGAGCTATAAAAACTGAACCGTTCTACCTTCTCACATCACCACAACACCTTCTTAAACTCTATATCACTCACACACTTGTCGAAGAAACTCACCACTTAAACACAATAAACAAATGGTATATTTCCCAGTAGCACATGCTGAATCCTCAAATGCAGCAAGAATTCATCCATTCCTTCGGTTTGCTGAGCTACCCACTCGTGAGAAGTATCAGAAACTCAAAGATCTTGAAGTTTTTACCATTGGCGGTATTGATTAGCTTCGAATAGAAATGGTTGACCCCAGTAATTCACTGGTAAGACTACTACCACACAATACACCATGGCGCCGTTTCTTCGACATCTTAGAACCATCATATGATGAACTGGTATACGAATTCTTGTCCACTTTCTATTACCAACCTAATAAAAACCTTACCGGAGAATCCATTCATTTTCGGCTTTGTGGACAGCCTTATAACATGTCATTATCAGAATTCGCAGTTCGTCTGGGTATATATACAACTGAAGAAGTTAATCAGCCCATTTTTACGAGGGCATTAACCTCCTTTTCCTATGTGAACATGAAGGAATATTGGCAACACCATACATCAAAACCATGGTGCAGCTACAATAATTCTACAAACTTCAGAGACCCTCGTTATCGGTATATGCAACGCGTTTTAGCCAACACTATCACGGGACGCCAGATTAGTCAACAAAGGGTTAGTTCAACCGAAGTCTTCCATCTGTACAGTATTTTTGAGCAAGTTCCTTGAAATATTGCCCGCGAACTTGCTGCATATTTTTCTAGTCAACAAACCAGTCCACTGAGAAGTCTCATGGGAGGGTCTTATATTACGAGAATAGCAAAATCTTTAGGTGTCTTAAGTGACCAGGTTATCCAAGGATTATCCCCACCAAAGGCACCTGGGATTGTGAATTGTAATAACATTAAGCTAACCCCTGTTCTTGGCCATGCACCAACTCAATCATCCCAGTCGGAGGGAACTCCAATTATCTTAGATAGTTCATTCATACAACAATCAATGTTGCAGTTTCCTCTATCATCTTTTTACCGATATGACATGCTACCACAGCTGTCATACACACAAGAACCTCTTACCACTAACATATTCCAACCATTAACATCAAACGTCTCACCAGGCCTCTCACCCATAATGTTTGAGGAGGATCCAGCAATGCAAGAAATTTATGAGAATATAATGCTCCAAGAACAGTTAGAACCGGATTCACGTTTGCCACAGTCCTTCCTGTCACTATTGAACGAAGTAGAACAACTACCACCAACTAATATAGCAGGCCCAAGTACGGTGCCTCAAACGGATCTACATCCAGATCAAATGGTAGTTGAAATGGCTAGGTTAAACAATCAGAACTAAGAGTTGTTACGGCAAGTACAAATGCTGACAGAAAGAAATCAATGGTTAGAAAGCATGCTAGATGCCCGTATGCAACTGGATCCACTACCTCCACTACCTGATAATTTTGAGCCTGAAATTGATCCATTACATGACTTATTTCAAATGTAAACTTGTTCACATCATAATATGACAAGCAGATTTTTATTTTTACAAAATTTAGTATGACATAGTGGTGTGCAAAGCAATCTCTATACACTCAATGGTGCTCATAAATCCTTCGAAAACTATCAACACCACACGATACTCTAGAAACTAACACCTTGCTCATCTATTCAAAACCTTTTGAATGCTTTTATATGCTTAAATCCTCTATGTCCCAACGTATACTATATACGTACAATTTTATTCTTCGTACCTACAGTTATACGAATACGTCTTAAGTTTATACTCTACTCATACTACTCGTGCATTTTATGTTTATGCTCATACTTACGTGCATACTCATACTTAAACTTATACTTAAGCTCGTATTTATACTTATATTCATACGTTTCATGCTTATACGTATACTCATACTACTCATACGTTTTATGTCTATGCTCATACTTACGTGAATAATCATATTTATGCTCATATTTCCATTCATATTCATGATTCATATATTCGTACCCGTACGCAAGCGTAATCCGAGGGATTTGCTTACGTGGGTCCCATACATACTTAAGCATGGACTTGCTTACATACTTTATTCTTATACACATACACATTCTTAATTTTTAAATCATGTATACCCTAATTCATACATAACTAGTACAAGCTATGCAGATCATGCGACGATCAATATAATCACGGGTGCACACGGGATTATAGTGAAAGGCGTATGAGAACCATAGAGTGTACTACGGTGTATGGTAAAACACAGGACGTAACATGACACCGAATGCGTAACGGACGTAACATGGTCAAAACATGATATAAGTGTTTTCACCACGTTACCAAACTTTCGTAAATCGTGTCATGAGAAATTTAGTGTTTTACAGACCTACTTAGACCTAATACAAACCTCAAACAACTCACAAACGCATTATATCTGATTATCCACGACGAGACTTCATTCATACACTATTCTTATACTTACATTCATTAAGAGGCAATTGTATGCCCCCTACTCATGCACCCTTTCTTTCATACGAACCTCGCTCACAACCGAGCTCGTTAAGCATCTGAGTCCTAACCTATCTTATTTTCCCAGAACTTCGTACTATCAAAACGTTTCAAAATTTCAAATCTCAAAACTTCTACCAAAACTCTGAGGCCTTCATCTTGAATAAATTTCGGGACGAAATTTCCTAAAGTAGGGGAGACTGTAACGCCTCGTATTTTCATATTTGTATTTTACTTTTCGAGGCGTTAATCATAATGGTAATACATTTTTTTATCACATTGTTAATGGATAAACACAAGATTTTTATAAGAAACCGAAAAACTATACAAAGATATTTTTCTAATAAATTTTAGCATAAAACTTTACAAAAGGATTTTTAATAATTTTTAGAAATTTTTTTAGCATAGGTCTCTTTTATAAAAAGTGTTTGCTTTAATCCATAGTATTTAAAAAAAACGGGTGAATAGTGTGAACAGTGCCCTGCAGACACTATTCATTCAGCAACTCATTTTTGAACGTAATTAACTCGTTTTTGACTTCTTGATGGGATTTGAGCAATCATTTCACCTCTACACCATCCCCTATAAATCCACACCTTCCCCAAGGCCTTAGACTCTTGCACAACTCTCAAATCTCTCCTAAATCACTCTCAAATCTCTTGCAAAACCGAAATTCGGACAGATTCACTACTCCTTACAAAAGTGAGCATAACTTGCTCAAAACTCAACCAAATTACTTGATTCTTTTTCCTACTTGCTTGTATAATCATGGGGTTTGATTCCTTGACTTCTCCTGGGAGAAATCAGACCTGGAATTGCCCCGAAATTGTCCATAAACTTTCTGTTTTGTTTTGAACATTCTTGAACTCTTGTATACTTCAAACAAACTTGTGTTCTTATGCTTCTAGTCTATCGCATGATTAGTAAAGCCAAATCAAGGTTGTTTTACACTTAATAAGAGTGTCTAAACACTCTAAACTTTCTGTTTTAATAGAGTTATTAACTCACAAGTGATGCCATGTGTTGAACTTGAAGATGGTGTGACTACTTGGTTAGCATAGGCTAACTTACATACAAGTGCACACATCACTTGATGTTTTGTTTAGTATAATTGTACCTTTAATTCTTGACCATACCTATGAGGTTCCTAAGTGGAAGGTTCAACCTCCCGCCTCTTACATAACCTATATATTAACATAATAATCGAGGTAACCAAGTGGAAGGTTTAACCTCCCGCCTCCTACATAACTCATATGACACCAAGAGGTAACCAAGTGGAAGGTTTAACCTCCTGCCTCCTACGTGACTAACTATATTATTATTATGTATATATTATAATTATGTATATATTATAAACCGAACCCTTGATAGTGATTATATAAATCTACTACCAAGTTAATAAGTTCTCACTATGTGTGTAGTTCCTTGTCACGATTCTAATAGGTCTTGAACCTATGAAATCATATATAATCCTTAAGGATTACCGTAGTGTCAAGACAAGTGCTAATACTATAGTGAATATTTTTCTAATACGTACTTTGTCATTCTGTGAATCTAAGTCTGAATCTTGACTCTAAACATACTTGAACTTTAGCCTTTACACATTCAACCTTCTAAACTCGTCAACTTCCTCACATTGGATAATCGGAAAGTATATGCAATATTGTGAGTATACTCGTATTCCCCTCTTTTACTTTTACCACTTTTGGGGTGTGACAACCAAGGTTCTCCCCACCAGAGCGTGAAGAAATTCTGCAAAGGTTGGACCATGTAGAGCGAGAATTTCACATGGAACGAAGGGAGCGACAAACTTTCTTCCAAGGATTAACAAGCCTAATTAAAGGGAAGAGCAAGAAGGACCACTAAATCCTTCCATTTGTTGTTGAGCCCCTGCGTGGGCCAGTCTTGCTATATAAACCCCTGCGTGGGTATGCTTATTTGTTTTGACCCCTGCGTGGGTCTATCTTTCTGTTAACCCCTGCGAGGGTATGTTATTTGTGTAACTCCCTGCGTGGACTATTTTGTTATTAAACCCCTACGTGGGTATGTGTGTTATTAAGCCCCTGCATGGGTAAGTACTTGTTTAAACCCCTGCGTGGGTAAGTTTGTTTGTTGAAAAGTCCCGTTTAGGGCAACATGTAATCTTTTGATAATTAATGGAATGTTATATTTATAAATTTCATCTTGCTATTATATGCATAAATGTTATATATGAAATAAATAAATTAAAATGCATTCCTTTTAAAAATAATCTGCCTACTTTAAATATTAATTAAGGATCTTAAAGGTGAAACCTAGCCTTCGGGTCAATTAAAAGACTGGGCCAAGATGGTAAGGCCTGTTAAAAAGATTCAAATCCCAGTTAACATCTGAAAACATGTTAACACTCCTGGCAGAAGTGATTGTTAAAAATCACACATGTTATTATTATATAAGGATCTTTCTAAAGATTCCAAACCCAACTTAATGATCTCTGAATCATGGGTCAAATCATCAGTTACGATGATCATATTTTTCCATACGTGGTAATATGGTGCCTACGAGCCCTGCTCATTTCCATATGAGCCAAAAGACAGTGGTAGCGATGACTCCCTGTCTGATAAAGGTAATAAACTATGTTCAAACCTTAAAAGCCTTGATTCTCTGAAATCATAGCTTATAATTTAAAATGTCCTTGTGACTAAGCCTTATGTGCTAATATATTTAATTTATTGTTTATAATTAGGATAAATTATAATTGAAATCCTAATTAAATACGATTAATAAATTAACCAAATATGGTCTCTGTTTACCATGGTTAATGAATTACCCTAAGGGGCAATTCCATAATAAACTCCCAAAGAAACTATTGTCCTTGTTTTCTGTAACAGTTCAATTAAAATGGCTAACTCAGACGAAATTAATAGCCATCCAGTAGAGAATATTGATAACGCCCGAGTTCATTTAACGGGTGCTGAATTGAAAGCGTTGGTAGACGACGCAGTTACAAAAGCCTTAGAGCGGCAGTACGAAGAGTATAGTGGGACTCGAAGTAGGACCCTATCTACGCCGCATTCGAAGCCACCTTCCAAAAAGGAAGAACCCAAGAAAGATGATGATAGACTCTCCTCAAACCACCACAGTGCTCCATCTCAACAGGTTGTACTTAATCAAGAACCCCGTACTAAGGGTTGCTCCTATAAATACTTTGTCTCGTGCAAGCCCAGGGATTTTACTGGGGAAAAGGGAGCCATTGACTGCATGACGTGGTTAGACGAGATAGACACGGTTGTGGATATCAGCGGATGCACTGAGAGGGATGTAGTCAAATTTGTGTCGCAATCTTTTAAGGGTGAAGCTTTAGCCTGGTGGAGATCTCTGATTCAAGCCACCGGGAAAATCCCATTGTACAACATGTCTTGGGAACAATTTACTGCCCTTATCAGGGAAAATTACTGCCCTCAGCATGAGGTGGAGAAGATAGAGTCTGATTTTCTATCATTGGTGATGACAAACCTTGACTGTCAAGCTTACCTAACGAGCTTCAACACCATGTCCCGGTTGGTTCCTTATCTGGTGACCCCGGAACCAAAAAGAATAGCTCGTTTTATCGGTGGTTTAGCCCCCGAGATAAAGGCAAGCGTGAAGGCCTCTCGGCCAGCTACCTTTAGATCTGTAGCTGACATATCTCTGTCCCTCACTTTGGATGCGGTCAGACAAAGATCACTGAGGAACAAAGATGCTGAGAAGAGAAAACGTGAAGATGATAACTCACGGAGATCGAACAAGAAGCACCGTGGAAACGGTGACAACAAGAAGGGGTCTGAGTCAAGGAAAGATGGGCATCAGTCTGGTGAGAAGCCCAAATGCAAAATTTGCAAGAAACAGCACTATGGAAAGTGCCGACTCGAGTCGAACTCGCAGACTCATTCAAAAACCTTTGCTTGTGGCATATGCAAGTCCACGGATCACAAGACCTTGGATTGCAAGAAGTTGAAAGACGCAACGTGCTACCGTTGCAATGAAAAGGGGCACATTAAAACCAACTGCCCTAAATATACCAAAAAGCCTGAAGAGACCAAGAAGACCAATGCGAGAGTCTTCAGAATGGACGCAAAGGAAGCGGTTCTAGACGACAATGTGATCACAGGTACTTTCCTTGTAAATGATGTCTATGCAAGAGTACTTTTTGATTCAGGCGCTGATAAGTCTTTCGTAGATTATAAGTTTTGCAAATTGCTGAATTTACCTGTCAAAACCTTGAGTATAAATTATGAGGTAGAGTTAGCAGATGGCACCATAGAAACCGTCTCAACTATGTTAGATGGATGTGTTATATCCATTAAGAACCACTCTTTTCCTCTGTCCCTACTTCCCTTTAAGTTGGCCGGTTTTGACATAGTATTGGTTATGGACTGGTTATCTCATAACCAGGCCCAAATTGTCTGCAACAAGAAGCAGGTAGTGATAAAGACTCCGTCTGGTGAATCACTTACCATTCGGGGAGATACCCAGTATGGACTGCCTGAGCAAGTGACTATGCTCAAGGCTTCAAAGTGTTTAAAGAAGGGTTGTGTCATCTACATGGCACAAGTGATTATTGATGAGCCTAAACCGAAGATAGAAGACATCCCCGTCATTTCTGAATACCCCGGAGTTTTTCCTGAAGAACTACCTGGCTTACCACCAGATAGGCAAGTGGAATTCAGAATTGACATCATCCCTGGAGCAGCACCAGTTGCTAGAGCACCTTATAGGTTGGCACCAACGGAGATGAAAGAATTGAGGATACAGCTAGACGAATTGCTAGCCAAAGGTTTCATTAAACCTAGTTCGTCTCCTTGGGGAGCGCCAGTCCTGTTTGTCAAGAAGAAGGACGGATCGATGCGTCTGTGCATCGATTACCGTGAGCTTAACAAAGTCACTATAAAGAATAGGTATCCTTTGCCCAGGATCGACGACTTGTTCGATCAATTGCAAGGGGAAAGTTATTTCTCGAAGATTGATTTGAGGTCAGGCTACCACCAACTGAAGGTCAGAGATGAAGACGTGCATAAAACTGCATTTAGGACTCGTTATGGTCATTACGAGTTCCTCGTGATGCCTTTTGGGCTCACTAATGCACCGGCCGCGTTCATGGATCTCATGAATCGCGTTTGCAAGCCGTACTTAGATAAATTCGTCATCGTTTTCATCGACGACATTCTCATTTACTCTAAGAAACAAGCTGACCACGAGAAACACCTTCGTTGTATTCTCAAACTTTTACATCACGAGAAACTCTATGCCAAATTCTCTAAGTGTGAATTTTGGCTACGAGAAGTCCAATTTCTTGGACATGTGGTCAGTGAGCGTGGTATCCAGGTGGATCCCGCTAAGGTTGAAGCAGTTATGAACTGGCAAGAGCCGAAGACGCCTACAGAGATTCGTAGCTTCCTGGGATTGGCAGGATATTACAGGCGTTTCATTGAAAAATTTTCAAGGATTGCTGCACCCCTAACTTCCCTGACTAAGAAGAAAGTAAAGTTCGTTTGGGGCCCTAAGCAGCAAGAGTCCTTTGATACTCTGAAGCAAAAGTTGAGCAACGCTCCTGTTCTGACATTGCCTGAAGGCACCGAAGAGTTCGTAGTTTACTGCGATGCATCGCACACTGGCATGGGGTGTGTGCTTATGCAGAAGGGCAAGGTTATTGCCTATGCTTCGAGACAGTTAAAGGTGCATGAAAAGAATTACACCACCCATGACTTGGAGTTGGGTGCCGTTGTATTTGCACTAAAGCTCTGGAGGCATTATTTATATGGAATCAAATGTGTGATCTATTCTGATCACAAGAGCCTCCAGCATCTGTTTAATCAGAAGGATTTAAACATGAGGCAGCGCCGTTGGATGGAGACTTTGAACGATTATGATTGTGAAATCAGATACCATCCCGGCAAGGCGAATGTAGTCGCTGATGCCTTGAGTCGAAAGGAAAGGGTGAAACCCATCCTAATCAATGCCAAGAGCATTGAAGTAAAGAATAATTTGATTGAAAGGTTGTTAGCTGCACAGAAAGAAGCTGTGTTGGAAACTAACTATCCTAACGAAAAGCTAGGGGTAACTGAGGAGCAGTTAACTCTTAGCAAGGATGGAATACTGAGATTAAATGGACGAATATGGGTTCCAATTTATGGAGGACTTTGAGATGTCATCCTCCAGGAAGCTCACAGTTCTAAATACTCCGTTCATCCTGGAGCTGATAAGATGTACCAGGATCTAAGGGCAAATTATTGGTGGATAGGCTTGAAGAAGTCTGTAGCCACCTATGTAACTAAATGCTTGACATGTGCGCAAGTCAAAGCCGAGCATCAGAAACCGTCAGGTTTGCTACAACAGCCTGAACTTCCCACTTGGAAATGGGAGATGGTAACTATGGATTTTATCACCAAGTTACCTAAGACAAGGAAAGGAAATGACACAATATGGGTGATCGTTGACAGACTGACTAAGTCAGCACATTTCCTACCCATTAAGGAGACTTATAGCTCCGACATGTTAGCCCAGTTGTACGTTGATAAGATTGTAGCTTTACATGGCATACATGTGTCTATTATCTCTGACAGAGATACTAGATACACGTCGCATTTTTGGAAAAGCTTCCAACAATCTTTGGGCACACGTTTGAATTTTAGTACGGCTTACCATCCTCAGACGGACGGCCAGAGTGAACGTACTATTTAAACGTTGGAAGACATGCTACGTGCATGTGCGATCGATTTGGGTGGAAGTTGGGATAAGAACCTACCGTTAATCGAATTCTCCTACAACAATAGCTACCATACCAGCATTAAGGTTGCGCCTTTCGAGGCATTATACGGTAGGAAGTGTAGAACGCCCGTTTGTTGGGCGGAAGTTGGAGATGTCCAATTATCAGGACCAGAGATAGTCTTTGAAACGACGGACAAGATTGTCCAGATTCGTGACCGTCTCAAAGCTGCCAGAGATAGGCAGAAGAGCTACGCAGATCCAAAGCGTAAATCTTTTCACTTCGAAGTAGGTGACAAGGTGTTGCTTAAAGTATCACCCTGGAAGGGAGTGATGCGATTTGGTAAGAAAGGCAAGCTAAGCCCGAGATACATAGGACCTTTCGAGTTATCGAACGTGTCGGGTCAGTTGCCTATAAGTTAAACTTACCGGGAAGAGCTCAGTGGAATTCACAACGTGTTCCACATCTGCAATCTGAAAAAGTGTTTCGCTGACGAATCACTGGTAATACCGCATACAGATGGGCATATAGAAGAGAGCTTAAAGTTTGTTGAAAAACCTGTGTCGATCGAGGATCGACAGGTTAAAAAGCTTCGAAGGAAGCAAGTGCCTATCGTAAAGGTCAAGTGGGATGCCCGTAGAGGTCCCGAGTATACGTGGGAGGTTGAATCCACCATGAAAGAAAAGTACCCTCATTTGTTTCAGTAAATCTCAAGGTCGAGATTTCTTTTAAGGGGGTGAGGATGTAACACCTCAAAAAAAAATTCGTGTTTAATGAAATAACGACACGTGTCAATTAAGACAAAAGTGATATAAACCCGGATATAATTAAAGATGTACGACGGGAATTAAAAGTGTTGCCATGTTAATTTTACACCTCTGAACGACCTTATTATGAATCCCAAGACTAATAAACATCTGGTATATATTCAAATTCGGGGAATCATAGCAACAAATTGATTCATAATTGAAATGGTGGACTCCTACGAAGAAAATGCACGGTAAACCTTCTTTAACGGCACTTTCTTATGGATTTAAAGAAACATATCATAATGGTAGGGTATAGAATTGTTCAAGGCACATTTTAGAGGCCCCATACTGTTAAAAAAAGTCCCAAATTCGAAACCCACGAGTTGCCCTTTCAAAACACCAAAGAACAACAAATTTTTGCCCTGATGACAGGCTTACGGACCTCAACACTGGGGACCTTACGGTCCGTAAAGCAGTGCCCAGCAACAGAAAACCGGCTGTTTCCTGTTTAAGCGCAATTTTCGACCTTTAAACGATTTTCCACATCTTTCTTGACCCCTAAACAACCCCTAAACATCTAGGACACTTGTGGGAAGGTTGTGGTCTGTTGTAGACTTATTTGTCAACACTTTGTGGAGCCTTGATCACTATATAAAGCTCATGAGTGCAACACTTAATCATTCATCCCTCAAACAACTTCTGATCAATTGTGGAGCACAAGAGCACCTTCCAGGCCTTCCTAATCAATCATTAGACACTTGTAAGTTTGCTTAACCTGCTTTAGTTGAGTTTAGCTTAGTTATTTAGCTAAAAGTCAAACCACCGTAATTACGGTTTGACTTCGAGATTAATTAATAATGGCTCAGTCAAATCTCGAATTAAAAGTACCTTTAAGTAGGTAATTATGTGGGTAATAAACCCTTAAAAGGGTTCCCCCTGATTCCCACTCTAACTAGGTCAAATGTCGGGTCAAACTTATTAATAAAAAGTCAACAGGATACTTAAATTCTAATTTATGCATGATTAGCAATGTAGAACACATACAACCTGTTTGATAAATAACTTGGTAATTAGTGTAAGAACATGTCTAAACATGTTCAACCCGACAATTTCCTGTTTAGACCCGGTTCGGAACAGAAAGTCGCATAGTTTGACTTATACTTTGACTTTCAGTTCTGACCCGTTATGGTATGTTTTAGAAATGCCTTAGAGCTTTATTTGGACCAGGTTACATGCTAGTATAACCCTCTGTGATTATACACCTCGGATCATTAGTTATCCAATTAATATGCATGATTCCGTTAATTGCTCATATGTTGACCATTATGCCCTTTTCACCTTAAAACGTAATTTTTGGAAATGTAAAAGAGTAGAAACTTTACTTACTGATATTTAAACTTGCATACAAAATTTGACATCAGTTTGAGGTGTAGATTAAGAGTTATGCTCGTTAGCGTAAAATGAAAGCTTTATGTTAATTAAACGGCATAATTAGCGTATAGCCTACTTAAACATTCTTTTTGATATCAACCCCTTTACCCACTGATGTAATATATTATTTTGGGATTTTTAAAGATTTTTA
Source organism: Helianthus tuberosus (assembly GCA_030545235.1). Classification (NCBI taxonomy): domain Eukaryota; kingdom Viridiplantae; phylum Streptophyta; class Magnoliopsida; order Asterales; family Asteraceae; genus Helianthus; species Helianthus tuberosus. The sequence continues at coordinate 13,530,446 of CM060435.1, forward strand.
ATAAATTTTAGGCTGAGCATAACTTATGGTCGTAGGCTTAATCCGGTAATTATCGGTTTTGCCCTTACGGGCTATAAAATGAGTTTTACATATCTAAATGACTCCAAACCTTTTGCTACTGATCACATATGATAAATAAATTATTTTAAGCCTTCTGGAATAATAAAAATATCAGCTTTATGCATAGAACCCGGAAACGGCTTCTAATCGCCCTTTTTAGCGTTTTTAACGCATAGTATGTACTAAAACGATTTTAAACATACAAGGGTTGATACCTACTGATATTTGAGGCAAATTATAATGTTTTAACAGTAAGCAAAGGTTGATAAACTCAGACTTCAGTTTTGAGCTTTTCGGCTTATGTGAAATTACCAAAATGCCCCTACGGTGCATAGCTTGGTTATAATTGATAAATTTCACATATATACTTTACCCTACTGTTATAACTTAGTAAAATAAGTATTTTTGTTGATTATATCAGACCTGTAACTCAGGTAAATACTTAGACTCTTTTATAACCTTTTAAATGACCAAACTACCCCTACGGGGCGTAGTTTGTGTTTAAATTCGTTTCGGGCATAATAAAAGACATCTTACTGATGTCACAACATATATGAAGCATATTAACTTAGGAAACCTGTAAATGGCTCAAAAGTATACCCGTTACGCTTATTACGCGTTCGGTTCGGTTTATGTAACTAGTTTACATAAACTAGCCTAAACGGGTCAAACCTTAACGGTTTTATCTCAAAATCCAGAATGTGTATGAAATACCCATATTAAGCAAGTCTCTGAACTTTTCGGGTCTAAATCACATTCTATCCGGTCTTCGCTTAATCGTGCGTACGAACCGTATCTTTGAAACTAACCGGTCTAAGCTTAAGCTTAATTAAAGACCCGTTAGGATTCTAATAGGTTATTATAAACCTTTGTTCCAGAATAGGAGACCAGTAAAAGCTACGTGCATTTTGCTTATTGTGATTATTACATTGCTCAGGTAAATACTTTTAACTTATTTTCCCTATACGGGCTTGGGTTACGGTATATAGTATACCGCTTGATCGGGCATCAAATCTTCCATCAGGGTGGTTAATTGAATAATTTGATCGGCTCGTTTAAACAGTCTTGTTTACTTAAAAGCCTTTGGGGGTTAATGACCATTGTTAGGCCCTATAGGTTTATGGATTAGTAGATTAATTGCTTAATGGATCAAGTTCTAGAAGTGGGGGTATTAGAGTGGGCTTTGGGGGAATTAAGGGCCTAGGGTTTTGGGGGAAACCCCTTACTATAAATAGAAGTTAGAAATTAGGAGCATGGTTGGTTGGTTCCTTGTTTTAGAAACTTGTATTAGACAAGCTCCTTGTATGCAAGTTTAAGCATTGAATCATTTGAATATTCAAATCTTCATAGTGTTCTTGATTATTTCTTGAAGATCATCAAGTTTGGATTCCGCCCATCCTTGGTGATTGTTTGATATCGTTGTTTGATCCGTTTTTCGGGACTTACAATTGGTATCAGAGCCATTTAGATATCAAACATCAAGAAATTCTGCCTTGTTGTTGAAGATCTTCATCGCGTTCTTCGGTGTTCTTCATCGTGTTCATCCATTCTTTTGAAAAACCATCATATTTTGCTTCTTAATCTATTTAGAAAAGTGTTAAAAGTCTTCATATTCATTTTTAAATCTGAGACATCATTCTCGTACGAATATCATCATCCTACATCATCATTCTGACACTTTTGACATTTGAGATTTTCACCAGACATCATTTCATCTTTTCATACATCATCATCACAAGTCATCATCATCAATCATCGTACATCATCAGCTTTATCCGTAATACATTTCATCATCATCAAACAACATTTCATCCGTAATACATCACCTTCCATCCGAAATACATCCTGTTTAATCCGAGATCAAGTTGTTTCAACCGCAATCAGCAACACTCCATCTCGGACAAGCTTCATCATTCCGACATGATCCGTAATCTTCAACATTTACATCCGCAATCATCACTTTCATCCGTAATCTTTTCTTTTTCTCAAAAATAACCATCCTATCTTCATCATCAATTATCATCTAGAAACAACATCCGTAATCACCCGACATCGTATTTTTATCCGAGATTGTCATCCGAAATACAGAACTCCATAATAATCATCCGAAACCGATCAAAACTCGATCATCATCTTAACAGCCCCTCATCACCGTCGCTACATTCTTCTCCGCATCATCTCTCTCACCTTCGTCTGTATCTCCAACCGCCGTACACCGTCGTCACATCCATAACCAACACCCCCGACGATCATTCCGATCATCATCATCATCATTCACCAACCTGCAACTTCGCTGTTCATCATCGTCTTCTCCGACAACCCGATACCTCACTCTTTCATAACCACCGCTAACCTCATTCCGGTCACCGTCGAACGAAAACGAAACCTGCCACTCCGATAATTCCTTCTTCTCCGGCGACTTGCATCTACTACACCGTACCCATCGTATAACCTGCTACACCGTTTCATCGTCAACCGTCTCCCACCGCCGTTCACATCATCATCTTCGCCGTTTTTTTCGAAACATCAACCTCCGGTCCGCCGTCTCTTGTTCTCCGGTCGTTAACCATTTCGGCGGCGGCGTTAAAATTTTAGGGTTTCGGGAGGTTGCTTTGTGAAGAAGACAAAAACGACATTAATTCTGTCGTTTAGGATTTATTAATGTTATATTATATAATAATATTAATTATTGAGTAATCATTACATAATCATTAAAAGGTTTTTATTAAAATATATAATATATAATTATAATATTATAAATAGTTTTTTTTAATATTAATTAAAAAAGGTTTTATATAATATATTAAAAATTATTAATTATTATATTTTAAAAGTTAATTTTTGTTAATATCTAAAAAAAGGGTTTGTTCGGTTTGATAAAGCTGTGACAGGTTTTTGAGGAACGGTAAAGGAAACTGGTTCGTTCATTTGCGACGTGCTCGAATTAGTGTGTGAATTGTTTCTTGTCGTGGCTCGTGATTTACATAACCTGGTTCTACGATAACTTGGTTCGACAATGAATTCCTCAAGTATTGATTCTCAATGTCAGTTGCTCTTGGAACAACTCAATAGTTTTGGTTTCATTGAGGGTGAAAGCGTAGAAGACGTAATCAGAAGATTTACATTGCTGCTTTCTGAAATCGAGAAAAGCGGATTGTATGTGACACTTGGTAGGGTGAACAGAGCCTTTTTGTACGGATTGCCTCGAAGCAAGACATGGGACTATCATGTTGCAGTTATCATGGGGACATACAATCATGCTACAACGGAAACAAAAGATGTGATCTCCTTAGTCAATGAATATGTCCAGGAAGACAAGCAGAGGAGTCAGAATCACGCAAACACATCGTCGTCTATGTCTAACTGTCAGAAGGCTTTTGCTACTTCACCACTTGCCACTGATCCCGACGTTGCTCAGATTCCCTCACCTTCAACTGTGGCAACTTCATCATCTGATGTGAAGAGCCCACAATCAACAGGATCTCATCCCGATGAAGTAGCCAAACCAGCACCCCAAGCCCATGTCCAAACTCAGTCAGACAAAACAAGATCGCTCATCGACACTGTCAACTATCTGTTGTGTACTGAACCGTGCAGGAATAGGGTTGCACAACTTAGGGCACTCAATTCTAAAATAATGGATGATTACAACAGTGTCACGGCAAAGTACATCGGTCTTCGAGAGAACAATAAAATTCTCTATGAAAAGATTGACGCACTTAAGAAGGATATAGCTCAGCTTCACAGAGATGTGAATCAACAGCAATGTTGGGTTCACGACTACAAACATAGACTCACAGTTAAAACTCTTGAATGTGACTCTGTGAAGGGTGAGCTAGAGCTCCTCACTGGAAAGTATAAACAAAACGAGTTAAACATCAAAAAGTTTGATACTTCCAGTGACACTATTCGTAATCTGTGCGATGTGCAACTTGCTTATAAAGAAAATAAGGGTAAGGGTTTGGGCTACAAACAGGTTCCACCACCATATAATCATAACTACTCAAGATTGCCCACTACTGAGCAAGAAATAGAGAACTATGATAAAATGATTTATGGTAAACCAAGTGATTATGTTCCATGGGAGCCTTTCAAACCAAAGAATGCCAAGCCCACTAATTTTCAAAAGCCCATGAGTTTTGTTAACAATGAAAATGAAAATTGTTCAAATGAATCAACTAGCAAATCTGAACAAGTGAATGAGACAGAAAAGAAATCAGAGAAGGAAACAGAACCAGTTAAAACATCCGCAAATGAGCCCAAAGAAAATTTATCAAATTTTGATTCTGTAGAAAATGCTAACTGTTCTAGTTCATGTGCAGAACCAGTGACAGTTGAAGAGCAGTCTGCATTAGATGATAAATCACATTCAAACGTTGCTGAAGTTGCTAATGTTGCAGATGATTCGGACGTTGCTGAAGTTGCTAATGTTCCAGATGATTCGAATGTTGCCAAAGGCGATAATTACGCTTGGAACTATGTTATGTCTTGGTATGCTGAGAGTCGGGGTATTCCGATTAAAATTGATGATTCAGGTGTTGTGGTCTTAGATTATGGTGGTGATGAAAATGTTTTAACAGGGAAATCTGATGTATTGACTGACAAACTTGAAACACCTGTTTCAAGTGACTCAGAAATCAGTCCTGGTGATTCGGACAACTATTCTAGTATGCCTGAAACATCAACCGATACATCAGAAACTCATGAACAAGAGAAAAATGAGAAAATTGATATGTTTGATTGTGTTAGTAAAGAAGTTGATGAACAGGGATCATCTGATGAACCTGACATTCAAGTTGCAGATTCTGGTACATCAGATAATAATTGTAGCGCTTCTGAGAATTTTGAATGTGAAAAACACTCAGAATCAAGTAGTGCAACGCCCGAAGAGAGTCAAAGAGTTTCAAACATAGACTGTTCTTCGGGTGAGAAACCAGAATCAGCTTATGTCAGAAACTCAGAAGTTGATGAAGCTGAAGAAGAGATATTCGTAGAAACCAATTCTGAGGAAACTTATGAGATCTCGGAGCCTGAAGAAAAGGGATCCACGGAAATCAATTCAACAGTTGATTCAACTGATGAAACTGAAGAAGAGATATCTGTGGAAGCCAATTCTGCAGAAACTTCTGAGAACGTAGTTTCTGAGGAAAAGGAATCTGTGGAAGTCAATTCAACAGATGATTCAACTCTCGATCCCAAAGGATCAGATTCAGAAGAAAGCATTTCAAATAAAGCAAAGTCTACTGAATCTGTTCCTTTAAAGAAAAGACGATCACGCAAAAACAGAAGACCACGGAAAAAGAAAGCTCAAAAGGAAAACCCGACTCTCAAGCAAACTGAACCAAAACTAAAGGGTAAAGTCGCGGATACTTACTCTCATGTCGACAACCGTGAGCAAGGTTCATCCAAGATCAAGATCAAGCATACCCACAAGCAGTCAGAGTCAAATGAAAAGAAGAGACTTGATCAGTTCCCTGGAATAACACAAGCAGAACTAAATGTCTTTTTCTCAAAGAGACAAACCTGTTTTAATTGTGGAATTCCGGGGCACATTGCTAGAAATTGTGTTAATCGGCCTTTCGTGCCTCACTACTCTGGTAACACACATCATCAGAAGGCTATGCATCATCGATCGGACGGAAATCGATTTTCTCAAGCCAAGCCTTCTGATGGAGACTGGAATCTAGCAAAGAAGAAAAATCAAAGGTTTTCAAACACAAATGGGTTCCAAAGTCAGCAAATGGAGTCAAAAGTCTCAAATGTAAAGAAAAATATTTCAACAACAACGCTGACTCTAAGATTTGGAAGCCCATGGTTCTTGTTGGATCCCAGTCTCACTGTTCACAACCGTCAACATCGACGTCTTCACCTCAAACCTCAAATTCAAAAGGTTATATGATTTTTCGTGAGGTTTCATACACTGATAGTGATGGTCAACTCAGGTCAACAATGGCCTGGGTTCCAGTTTCTAATTAATCCCGCTAAGTGTGCAGGAACGGCTATGGAGGGCAATCGTTAGACCTTGGTTTATCGATAGTAGTTGTTCCAGACACGTGACAGAAGACTTATCCTAGTTGAATAACAAAAAAAAATATTCGACGGTGGATTTGTCAACTTCGCGGGAGGGAAAACTGGAAGAATAATCATGAAGGGCATTGTCAAAAACGGAGTTCTCATCTTCTCAGACGTCAATTATGTCCCTGATCTGAAGCACAATCTTTTGAGTGTATCTCTGAAGTGCGCCAAAAGAATGGAGGTTCTCTTCACCAAGAGTGGCTCGCAACTTCATTCTTCGATTGTTCAGAAGCTGGTTTCTGAACCTGCTATAACTATCCCTGATGGTGCAGTCAGTAACACTGAAGTCTCCTCAGGACTCTCAAACATTCAAGGAACTTCTCTTTTTCTGGGAGCAATTCCCTCAGATTGCACTGTAGATCCACCGGTGATCAACAATGCCACTGCACCAAATGAGGGGGAGCAATCTGGTATAGCATAAGGAAGTTGCTGGTGCACAATCCCACAACAAATCGGGTATGAGAAAGTTGCTTCGAGCAAGTTAAAGGTCCGGATCATGATGAGGAACACGCATTGTTGATGAGAAAGAAGTTCGAAATGAGCTCGTTGGGAGAAGTGAAAATGTTTATGGGCTTGCAAGTTCGTCAAAACAGGGATATGTAGTGTACATCAGCTGGATGCCAATTCTTGGGGGACAGTCTCATCTCATGGCAGTGTAAGAAGCAACAGCTCACTTTTGCAGTGGAAGCAAAGTGTGTTACAGCATCTGTTGCCTACTGCTCTCAGGTTCTTTGGATACAACACCAACTCAAGGATTACGGTTTGACTTATCTAAACTCTACTACTTATTTTGATAATGATGTCGTTATCCAGATTATCGAAAACCTTGTCTTTTACTCTAAAACCAAGCACATTGATATCAAGGTGCATTTTATTCGAGATTGCTATGACAGAGGATTGTTTAAACTTAAATAGATCTACACTGATGCTAATTCAGCAGATCTTTTACAAAACCTGTCAGCATCTCGAGATTCAATGTGCTTGTAGATCTTTTGAAAATGACGCGTTTCACCGACTGAGCGACAAAAAAAAAACCCAGGGTTTCTATACTAATGTAAATAAATAAGTAAATTTGCGCACAAAGTGTGATGCACAAATTTAGGGGGGGAGAGGGACATATATGTACATATGCATAGTTTGAGGGGGAGAAAAGCAAAAAAAAAAAAGAAAAGAAAAACATATATGTACATACGCATCATTTGAGGGGGAGAAATAGTTACTGGGGAAATGAAATAAGCTTTCGTGTTAAAGAACTTGATTAACACACGTAAGGTTTCAATGTTAAACAGGTTAGGCTCCACTGCGATATGTTGATAGGTCTACCGCTCGAAAAGCAAAAAGAAGCAAAGTGATACAAACATAATGGACTGGACATCTCGTGGGTAACAGACCAACGGTGTATGATTTCATGGTCTTAAATCCTGCGTTGATAGATAGCCAACATCTGAGGTTTCGGGTCTTTATACTGATAAATCATCCGGGATATCAGGGCTATCCCTCTGTTGGATCCAGATTATATGCAGACCTGGACACAGTCAGGATATCTTGCTAAAAGAGCCACAAAAAGGGTCAAAACCTGTCTCGCCCTCGTCAGATCTTCCTTGGTCTCTCTGCTGTACGGAAGTACTGACCTGTTCACCAGGAAGTCTGGCATTGAAAAAATAAAAAAAAATAGAATAAAAGGGCCCTCGTTAGATCTTCCTTGGTCTCTCTGCTGTACGGAAGTACTGACCTGTTCACCAGGAAGTCTGGCGTTGAAAAAAAAATAGAATAAAAGGATGATCTCAGTATACTCACTTGCTACGATGAACCGTTGTGCTTACCTTGATCGTGGGGGTATGCCTTGGAATGGGACACACAGATGTCACAGTATAAAACTACCTAAAAGTGTATCACAAAGCAAAAAGTTGAAGTTTGAGCGGTGGATTTAAGAGGACAAACATATCAACAATTGTGTGGACCAGCCTAAGTAAACGAAGAGCTGAAAAGTGTCCCTTAATCAGTTCGAGAACGATTTTGATCCCATGGCAGGTTCTCCCTATATTACTCCTCCATTAGTTTTCTATTATTAATTTCTTTTGTTTTGATTATCTCTTTGCTCAAAAAGGTTGCTCGGTTGGTTGAATCGTTGATTTTGAGAAAGATGTTTTTTGTCATGAAAAAGCAAATCATTAAAGTAATAGTCTGACACACTGTTTCGGATTAGGGCCCACTGTCGTGGATAACGTGAATCAGATCCGGCCCATTGTTCCGAGTTGGGGCTTGGCCGTTTGATCTCAGGCCCAATCCAAAACACTATTAATTGGCAATCATTCTCTCTTTCGAGTCATGTTTTGGATTAATCTCATCTTCTGGTCATCTCGGATCCTCTCATTGTCTTCCCGGACCACTTATTCGAATTACAAGGTTTGCAGGTTCTTATACTTTACAAACCAAAGCCTTTGAATGTTCAATTGCCGAAGAGCATGACGTACAACAGACATTTGCTGATGAGAAAGCTGAGATAGAAACAGAAATTCTAGATTCATATGAAGAAGAATCTGACGAAGACAGTGATGTGGAAGTATTTGTCTCTGAGAATGTTGAGGAACCCGTTCAAGAATCAACGTAAATGACGACTTAAGATCTTCAAGACCTGATTGAATCCTTGAAGGATAGTATCGGAAACCCTCCTTCCGTATCTATTCCTGAGATTGAAGATGATTCGACAGATGATGCTGAAAAGGCATCCAACAAGAAACGAAGAACCGAAACAGCTCCTGATTTTCATTCTTCTGGCCCAAGCTCAGAACCAGAGCCTACTATGCCTACCGATCCACAAGTCACTGCTTCTACTCGAGAAACAAGCACACAAGATCTATATTTTGATTCTAATTTCGATTTCGATCTGCTGAAACAACTCACTCGCAACCAGAAAGCTCAAGCGGCATCAGGTTCGATGTAGGAAGTTCCAGTGGTGTCGCTTTCTCTGAGCATGATGAAGCAGCCATACACTTTGCAGCCAACAAGATGAAATTTATTGAAGAAAGAAATAATGATGACAATACGACAATTGATGTAGCGAAGTTGCAAAGAAGAGTGATTGTGTTGGAACAAGATGCTGCCCTGAAAAAAGCTCAGATCTCATCTTTGCAAGCTCAAAAATCAAGCAAAGATTAGACGATCGAGTAACTACAAAGCAATGCGGGTATGCTGATGTCTGTTGAAAGCTAAGCTGGAAAGGAAGTTCAAGATCGTAATCAAGAATCGTTTGTTTGATGATCCGGCTCCGTTGCAAGGTGGTCCTCCAAGCGGATTCAACAACTAATCCAGTAAACCTAGGGGGAGATTGTTAGGCCCTATAGGTTTATGGATTAGTAGATTAATTGCTTAATGGATCAAGTTCTAGAAGTGGGGTATTAGAGTGGGCTTTGGGGGAATTAAGGGCCTAGGGTTTTGGGGGAAACCCCTTACTATAAATAGAAGTTAGAAATTAGGAGCATGGTTGGTTGGTTCCTTGTTTTAGAAACTTGTATTAGACAAGCTCCTTGTATGCAAGTTTAAGCATTGAATCATTTGAATATTCAAATCTTCATAGTGTTCTTGATTATTTCTTGAAGATCATCAAGTTTGGATTCCGCCCATCCTTGGTGATTGTTTGATATCGTTGTTTGATCCGTTTTTCGGGACTTACAACCATGTCCCAGATATCCTTGGCATCATTTTACGAAATGGCCACGACCTAAGCGCGGAGTGTAGGCGTACACTCGTCAGTGCATAAATAGTTGATGTGGTGTGTCTATTGATCTTTAACCCGGTACGTCCGGGCTACTGAACGCATAAGGAACATGTAATTCGTTCACAAGATTATATATTTAAATAATTCTCCCAAGTTAAATTAAATGTTTATGCCATGTGCATCCAAACCAATTTTTAATCATTTTCCAAAATGAGTCAGTTGATCGTATTTACCAGTGTAAACTGACGTATTTTCCCGAAAAGATTAAATGCAGGTACTAAGCGTAATTGGCTGGGATTTCTCCTTAGCATCACTAGAAGTCTCGCAAGCTTAAGATGCCTACCGTCTGTTGAACTATTATTTATTTTGATCTTTCTGTGGACAAACCTTCAACTGTTGTGATACACGATGTTACAATATTATTAAAATTGAATTATATTTTTCATTTGCTTCCGCTGTGCATATTTATATATTGTGTTGTTTGACTATTATGTTGCCAACCACGTCACGATACTCCCCTACCGGGCCCACCGGTGACACGTGGAATTCGGGGTGTGACATTTGTATTTGGCGATAGTCGCGTTTTCCGCCCTTTACCAAATGAGTAAGTTTTCCATCTCTTAAGGCCCTTTCTATCTCTTGCTTTAAACTGAAGCAGTCGTCAGTTAAGTGACCCGTGTCTTTGTGAAACTCGCAGAAAAGATTGGGATCTTGACCCCTTTTGTTTCGCATTTGTAGGGGTGGTTTGAACTGGTGATTTTCAGTGGCCAAGACCTCGGAAGGGGTCTTTGTTAGTGGTGTCCACTGTTTCTCCCTGTTTTCTCTTTTTACCTCTTTCCGGTGGGCTATCTGATTGATTGTGTGGCGCGCATCCTCCCTTGCTGGGCTTCTCTCTCTGTGACCGGACGCTTTCCATGGTTGGCCTCTGCCTTTCTTGTTATGCCGGTCGTTGTGGTTGTATCCGCGCTGACGGTTGTCATCACCGGTCAACTGTCTGTCAGACTGCGCAATGGTTTTTGCTGCTTCAATGAAGGTTTCCCAATCTTTGGGTCCTCCGACTCTTCCCTTTACGCGTTTGATTAGATCATCGCACTTGACTGCCCTCATGAAGTGTGCGCGCATCATCTTTTCGCCTACGTCTCCTATTTCCAGACATTCTTTGTTGTACCTAGTGATGAAGTCTTCCACACTCTCGTGGTCTCTGCGTCATATATTTAGACAATCAGCTGGGTCTCTGGTGTGTCTACGTTGCTGAGAGAAGTGTGTGATGTGTGTAAAATGCAACATATAAATTACATCAAATGAGGCATAAAACTAACCCTTTTTAAGTACTAATATTGGAAAAAGAGTGTTTTTGTCTTCCTTTTGTATTTTCAGGATTAAATGAGCTCAAAAACGCAAAAGAAGCAAAAAGACAGCTAAATCCAACATAAATACAAGGAAAGGAACATTAGTGGACTGCCCGAACCCTCAACGGCACCTTCCAAAGCAAAAAGGAGAAGACAGAAGGCTGAACACGCCCCGTGCTCAGCCAGCACGGGGCCGTGCCCAAGAAGCAGCAGAAAAGACAAATCCATAGAAGCTTCTATTGCCCATCACGGGGCCGTGCTCAGCGGACACGGGGGGCGTGTCGAAAGTACAGCAGGCGCATTTATTGTAATTGCGAATTACAATTAATGAGGAGAGAGATTGTCAGACAGACACGGGGCCGTGTCCAGCGGACACGGGGCCGTGTCCAGCACTCTGTTCAGCCTATAAATAGGAGTGATTGGATTCATTTCATCTCATCCCTTGGCACACCACCTCTCTCACACTTCATCCACCACCCACCACCATCACAACACCATCATCCACCACCATCATCCATTGTCCATCGTAGAGTGTGTGAGTCGTCTCGGGATCCAAGATTGATCGTAAGAGTTCTTGACAATCAAGGCCATGTTTGCCTAAGTCTCTTACATCACTTGGTGAAGACAAAGTGTCTAGTATAATACTTTTTATTTCTAATCTTTTGCACTTTTTATTTGGTTTTGTATTAATGACTTTAATAACTAGTTACTTATGTTGAAGGTGATCTTTCCTTGTCGTTTGTCCGTGGTGTCTTGGCATTATTTTACTGTCTATATAAAATAAAGGATTTTCACCATTCATGTCTCCACGGTCTATATGGAGATATGTTGGCTACCTGGTAGGGGGTTAAGGGAACGGTTTGGTAAAGGTCTTGCCATTGTTTAGCGTTTAGAGGTCCTGCAATGGACCTGGGTCAAATTTAGTAGGATCTCCTTCACTACTTCACGGTATTGGATGGCGGAGGTCCAAACTCTTTGATCCCCTCATAAGTTAACTACTATTAATACTATAACCCGGCTATTTAGGACTGTATCCCTGCTGACTCAGACTACTTAGCCGAGGGTAACGTCACCGCCAAAAGCGGGGCCTACCACAATACTGCATTAATAACTTAATTCATTATCTTCCAATAATCCACCCCTTTAGGATTGTATCCCTGCTGACTCAAACTACTGGGGTGAGGGTAACGTCACCTTCAAAAGAGGGGCCTACTACAATAACTATGATAATCTCTTAATTATGTGCAAAAGTGCGGAAATAATCAAAGGTTATACTAGATACGAGTCGGAACCAAGTGATTCATCTTGTCTATCTGTTTTTTCTTTTATTTTTATTTTCAGCATTTTAGTTAGCTTTTAATTTTCTTAGTTTAAAAACATTTTTCTAAACTTTTATTTTGGTTAGACGTTGAGGATAAACCGGTACTAAAAGCTCTTGTGTCCTTGGACGACCTCGGTATCTTACCAACGCTATACTACACTCAACGATGGGTGCACTTGCCCATATGTGTGTTTAGTGTTAGTGAAATATCGTGTTTTATAAATTTAAAACTTGGCTAAAATAAGTGTTAAAAAGGGCTTAAAATATACACCTAATATATACGACACTTACCGCACATCAGTGTGCAAGGAACTTCTCTCGGAAATCGACCCATGACTTGATTTTTCCTGCTGGTAGGCTGTCAAACCAAACGCGCGCTGCGCCGACGAAGGTTTGAGAGAAGAGATGGCACCACGTCGGTAAGTTCCATCCACCTGTTGCTCCAGCACCATTGAAAACTTGGAGGTGATCATCTGGGTCTGTCAACCCGTTGTATTTGCCCACGTTGTGTGGCAATTTCGTTTTATCGATAGCGGCCGTGGCAATCTCTATAATGAATTTTGAATTCTCAGCCATGTCGTCTGGACGATAGCTCAAGGTGTAATCATGCTCTGCTTTTGGGTTGTAACCTGCGCGCTTGCGAGGTTTGTATGCTTCATGCTCTGGCGGCAACCTACTGAACACTGTACTTTCTTTGTATGTCTCATCTTTTTCCTCTTCATAGTTATCGAGCTCGTCGTTTATGTTGCGCGGACCTAAACGACTTTGTATTGGCTTCCTTGGTGGGTGAGAGTACTGCACATAATTGCTTTCTGTTTCACCGTATGTATCGCGCGTGTCGTGCGCACTTGGTCTTCTAATGTTTGGTGCTGGTACTGATTCAGGGCATAAGTTGAATGCATTGGCCTGTTGAGGCATGGGGGCGCTCAAAGGCCTTTGCGGTGGGGTAACAAATGTGGACTGGTTGGCTTGTGCTTGGAGCAGAGCTTGCTGCGCGCTGAGCTGTGTGTAAACAAGGTTTATAGACACCATTTGTTCGGTGTACCAGGAAGCCAGATTTTTTCCTTCGGGTAGCCCTAGTAGTGCAGAGAAATTCAGTTGAGTTTGATCCGATGGAGCTGAGGGGCCAGCTCCATGGCTCTGTGTTTGCACTGGTGGAGGTGTTTGTTGGACTACCCCGGACAGAGGTTGGAAAGTGGCTCCGTTTGTAGTTTGGGTGACGATCCTAGGTGGAGTTTGGAATGTGGCCCCAGTTGTTGTGTGGCTAACCACCCTGGATGCACTCCCAAAGATACTAGGAAAATCATTGTTTGTCGGCCCTTCTTGGATGATTTTGTTCCTTTGACCCCTTTGGACGTGTGTTGTGTCCGAAACGAGCTCAAAGGAAGAAAATTCTCCGTCGACTTGGTGTGAAGGGTTTTGTTCAGCCATTTTAACGAGTGTTTTTTCAAAAAGAAAAGAGATGATAGTGGTTTTTTGCTAAAAGCGGATGGCGCCAATGATGAAACACAGGTCGACACCAAGGTTAATCTGTGGGGTTATTTCTTCTGTGGGTTCAATCTCCTTTCTTACTCGTAGAAATGACTTGGGTCCTGCAAAACAGCAACACCGTTAGTCTCGTTAAGAGGGGAATATGGGGGTTTCCCTCTTAACCAGACTCCGACGTGAGAATAAGTATTGTTCCGAGGGAGAATAAGCAGTGTGTGTTGAGTGTGTGAGTATAAGGAGCAAGATGATTCAACCTGGATGATGAAGGTTCCTATTTATAGCCGGAGGGTGAAGGAGGGAGGAGCAGCTGTGCCAGCTGTGGTTGCGCGCCAGCTGTCCGACCAAGGGGAATATCCTTTTGGTCTCCTCTGCCGTGGTCAGTGTAGTGGTACACGTGGCGCACTTATATTTGCCTATTTTGGGGACTTCGTATTAGTCTTGTCGGACTGCTCCTTGATTTGTCGCAGGCCCACCTGGCGCTTGATGTCTGGTGACACGTGTTGTCCTTTTTGCAGGATGGAGCATCTTTGGTGCCACCTTGATGTTTTCCAGAAGCTTCTGGATGACATTGCTGATGTAAACGCCACATAGGATGGAAAGATGGTGTGGTCCTTGCCATGTGGACAAGGAATTGAGACCATACCTCTTCGCCGATATAATCGATATATCACCGATATATCACTGAATTATTAGTATTAAATTGCTATATATATAAATTCTACATTGTATTAAAATGACCGATATCCCACCGATATGTCACCGAGATAACCTATATCTCAAATATCGGTACTCGACCAATATCCGATATTTTACCGCATTAACTGCATAGGTTGGCTAGCCCCTCCCGCCCCTAGTATCCTACGCCCATGATGGGTGGTGGTGGTAGATATGATGAAAGAGAGAGTCGTGATGGGGTAGTCTATAGGAAGAAAGAGATGATTGGTGATTTTTTATTGAAGAAAAAGGAGAAAGGGAAAAGCTTTTCTGGTGGTAATGGTCGCGCCACAAGGAAATGAGGCTATAGAGATAGTAGTGTTTCATTTAATAATAATATTATTAATAATAATTTAAGAGCGTTAGGATGTAATAGGAAGTTTATTTGGGTAGGAAGGCTAGGAAGTGATCTTGACCATTCATTTACTTAATCAAGGGCTAAGATTAAATGGGTGAAATTGAAAGAAAAAAAGGAGGCGCGTGGGTTTGTTCAGGGGCATTCTAGTCAAGTTAAGGCAATAGTTTCTCTCTCCTCCAATTCCCCCACCCCATTTTTAAACGTTAATAACTCTTTCATACGACATTATTTTTTTATAAAAATTGCACCAAAAAAACGAGCGTTTTTTAATCTTTAAAACGAGTATACTATTGCTATATTTTTGAAAAAAAATTAAAACCCAGTTGCGTAAAACGCAATAAAAAAAACCTAAAAATGACATTTTTCTAAAACGCAATTCACCAAAAACACAAGGAAATGTCTTATTTGTAAAACGCAATGGCCAGAAAACACAAAGAAATGTCTTATTTCTAAAACGCAATAGCCTAAAAACACAAAAGAAAATGTACTTTCTAAAACGCAATGGACTGAAAACACATAAAAATGTGTTTTACCTAAAACGCAATGCACCAAAAACACAAACAAATGTCTTATTTCTAAAACGCAATGGCCAGAAAACACTTAAAATCTCTGTTTTCTAAAACGCAATGGACTGAAAACACATAAAAATGTGTTTTACCTAAAACGCAATGCACCAAAAACACAAAGAAATGTCTTATTTATAAAACGCAATGGCCAGAAAACACTTAAAAATGTCTCCTTTCTAAAACGCAATGGCCTAAAAAAACAAAAGAAAGTGTTCTCTCTAAAACGCAATGGACTGAAAACACCTAAAAATGTGTTTTACCTAAAACGCAATGACTAAAAACACTTCAAAAATGTGTTTTTCTAAAACGCAATGGCTAGGAAACACATAAAAATGTCTTAGTTCTAAAACGCAATGGCCTAAAAACACCAAAGAAAGTGTTCTCTCTAAAACGCATTGAACCAGGACAATAGTTTTGTCTGTGTTGTGAATTGTCTGAACCAATGCAGTTTACGAATGCAGTTTTCCAGAGGCAATTTACAGAAATTTAACTTTTCTGATGCATTTTTATTAAAGCAATTTAATCGGGAAAAAAAATTCGAGCCAGGGGCTCTGCCCCTTGGACCCCGCCAGGGGATGCCGCCCCTGGGACCCTGCTACCAGGGGCGTTTCCCCCAGACCCCCTCCAAGATCGTAAAACGCAATGACTAAATCAAAAACCCAGATAATAAAAATGAAATTAAAGAATTTCTTACATGGGTCGAAGTCGGTTGCTTCAACGATTGACGAAATTTGAATGATTGAAACACTTATCAGAGATCGAATCGAACGGATCGAGTGATTATCTTCAAAATCACTGGAAAAAACGAGATTTTGTATGAAAGTAAACTGGGTTTTCTTCAAAAAGCTAAAGAACACGTTGATCGGGTGTTTGAATCATTGATTGGTGACGAAAATCGCACTATAATGTAGTGATTATTGAGATAGAAAGTGAAGAAATGGTTGAAGATGATGGGTTTTGAAAATGGTGGGTTTTGAAAATGGTGGGTTTTGATGTTACCGGGAAGAAGAAAATGGTAAGATTGACTAAAATACCCTTCCTCTTTATTTTAAATTTTGCCACATGTCATAATCCTATTGCTTCCTATACTTTGTAGCCAAAATAAACTTCCTATTTGATCCTTGCCCTAATTTAGGATATAACTAATTCAATCTTAAATTTAATTTTGACATAGATATTTATGTCATGCAAAGCTCACACAATACATTATCTTAATTGATGCCATACCATATATTATTGTAAGTGACCTCATGTCATATAATAAGAAATGAAAATGTATTAAAATAATAAGTTTTCCAATATATTCATATTTACTTTTTGCTTTTGTGCAAATATATTGGTTGTTTAGGTTTAAAATTTTAAAGACACAAAGTGGCAATTCTAATGGTTGGAAATTATGAGAGAGAAATTTTGTTGACCATATCTGCTGACCTGGCTTAGTATAAGCCCTACAACTGTTCTGCATTGAGCAGCCATTTTTTTGTTAATCATACAAACAGTTGAATCTCAACAAAGGAGATAACTCAATGGACATGAAAGAAAGTGAGTGTCTATGTTATATACACAGATAGATACAGACACAGACACAGAGACGTCACTTTGATGTTGACATCTAACAAAAAACTAACTGAAAAGATCCTCAGTTGTTTATCACACAACTTAATAAACAACTGAAGACATTACAGCAACAACCGAAAAAGATAAACTACTAAGATATCTATTATAACAATTGACGAGTAGAACAATTGTTCACATGCGAGATCGGTTAATTACTCAAAACATTTGTTTCTTCAATCATCCTTAATTCTTTGTCATCAATCTTTTAGATGTTAAAGCGTTGTTTTCACTCTTTCTAAGTCATCGGTCTTTCATTAATGGAGAGTCAGTAATTTTCTTTTTGCTTGCGATCTCGTGATTCTTAATATAATAATAGTTTTCAGTTGAGCATTTCTCTCTCTATATTCTTTCATTAGTGGAGAGTCGGTAATTTTCTTTTGCTTGCGATCTCGTAATTCTTAATATAATAATAGTTTTCAGTTGAACATTTCTCTCTCTATATGTATATTGTATGTGTGCATATCGCTTTAGCACCCAAAAGTGGGAGACACTTTAGGTCCACCCATTCTGGACTGTTACAAGATCTCATATAAAACACTTATGCATTCAAGGGCTAATTTGACTTGATAGTGACTGGGTAGGTGTGACCATAGTGCAAGCATCATCAAAGTTGGTGACAAACCCTTATAAAATCATATTATAAACAGTATTTACTTAAGCATTTATTAGTGATTATATTGATATAACCCATTATTAGTTGTGCACAACATATTATTCCTCTTGCAAGGTAACAAAATCTCCACTCATGATTGATATTTTGATAACCAAGAATTATTAACTATTTTTTCTTATTGCAATGCAACAAGTAAAGAACCCCCCTTGGCTAGTTGTATTTTGTCCATCCATGGATTAAATAAGATGTAGAAAATTAGGCAACCTGACTCGTTGTATAATGGGTCAAAACAGGTAACCTTTTACCTAATATCGATTTTTTCTATTTTATGTATGATAAATGTAAAAAATTATATGATACGTACCCTAATATTCGAATTTTGCTAATAATGCAAAGAAGGTTTTAAACATGTGAAAACACTCCGGGTGACTTTGGCCCATATGACCCGTTCCATTTTTTATCCAAAATTTATAATTTTGACCCGTTGGAAACAAATTACAACCCAAATCAACGCACTTTTTAGGCAGATGAGTCAAAATTGTCACCTCTAGATTAACTACGTTATACAATATGCAAGAAAACATAAACTCGAAAGTAGCTTTGATCTATTGTTACATGATTACCATAGTTAACGATTGCGCGCTATTCATTTACAAAGATTTCTCTGCATAAATGACATATTTTCTTAATTACATAAGCACATATAAAAATGCCTTGGAATTCTTTTGAATAATTCACTTATATGACATATTGATTATGTATTAGTGAGTATAAGAGCTCTAGAGGGGGACCACATCTTCTGTACACCTATTTTCTTTGTAATTTCTATATTACCCTTGTTCTTGAGGGTCTAGTTAATGCAGCTTGCAGTATGCCTTTGTTTTAAATTACCTACATGGAATTTATAGAGAAAAATAAGAGAATGAACCTTTTGATAACTAGAGGTGGTAGTTTCGATCCATTTTTATAGAACGGGTAAATTTGGTAGAGTTTTATTGATAGTGGATCAAACAGGTAAAAGAAATAAACAAAAATTGGCTATAAAAGTAACGGGTCAAACGGGTTGAAAGTGCAACTGAAGTGTACTCTTAACTTGTTTTATAAAACTTTAAAGTCGACCACCTTATTAATTATTATTAACGAAAAGTCCTATTCCTCATGATTAAATCCCTAGACTTTTCAAAATTTAGTGAAAAAAGGTCCTTTTTCATGATTAAGTCACTACAAAAGTATTCTAATATTTTTTTTCTAAGCTTTAAAAGTCTAGGGATTTAATCATACAAAAATAAAGTCCACGGGATTTATGTGCGAATTCAGCGAAGCCTATAGGATTTTTTTTTTTGACCATTGGTCTTATTTATTTATAAATAGTTTAAATTACGGACAAAATGTGTTTGTGGGCCAACCTTAACCCAACCCAACCTGACCCGGCCCATTTTTGCCTGCATTTAAAAATGACCCGTTTGACACATAATCAATTTGATCCCTCTATATTCATCAAAAAACTCTTTAAAGGGGGGGGGGGGGGGGGGGGGGGGGGTAAAAATATGAATAAAATTAAGTTTTAGGAGTGTTTACATAGTTTGTAGCATGGTTCCTTAAATGCCGGATCATCTTCTTGTGCCGGAGGATCCTGACCGAATATAATCTCACAGCTCATATCATCAAAATCTTCATATCAAAATATACATAATGAGTACACTTCATGTGATTGTGATTCAATAGTTGCAGCACTGATAAATTCATTTTGACTATCATGTAAAACTATTGTCTGCTCAAAAATTTAACTAGCACACTGATTTGAAGCATACAAGTTGATGCATTATTCCTAAATCATGATATAAATTGGAGCTAACACTTGTAAAACTCTACTTGCAGTGGTGCGCCCCGAGTGGAGGACACGCGGGCCCACCATACATGTTTTTGGGCCACTCTATGTTAGTGCAGGATAAGTTTGTGTATTCATGTCTCTATTTGAGTTCTTGAATTGATTTGAGTGCACTAAATTTGTTATTTAGGGGTAAATCTTGGTGCACTTTTCCTGTTATAAAATCTTTCTTAGTCTATATTTAGTTGTGTACTGCGTTTGCTTGTGTCAAGTGTTTATTTGACCCGTTTATAATTAAACGGGTCGATTCGTGTCAGATCAGAAAAATGTATCAAAAGGGTAAAATACTAATTGTGTGAAATCAGATTATGTTATAATGCATAGAATATCCTAAATCATTTGTAATCATGTTTGACACACTAATTATATTAAAAAGTTTAGGAATGATTTTTTCGTTGACCTGACCCAGAATGTATTGACCCGTTACTCATGGGTCAATTCAGTTTGTGTTTTTATCTTTAACATGTCAAGCGTTTAAAATTAAGAATATAAATTAAAAAAAACGTAGTGAAAACGATAAAGGGAACGCGTAAAGGGCTAGCCTGACCAACTGTTTTTTTAATAAATAAAAACCTCGAGAGTCAACTAATAATCATATCTGACATACTAGCTATTTATAAAACGTTTAAAAATTTAGGATTTTGCGTCAACCCAATCCAAGCCGTCTTTACATATATACTTTTTAGCCCGTTACCTGACCCACTCATTTTTCACGTCTAGTTTACTTACTAGGAACCATGTTGACAGGAATCCCGAAACTTTTCTTAATGAACTCTTGTGTTGGCATCTTGCAGAGGTTTGTGCACATGCCGACGCAGTTCCCTTCTTCCAAAAACCTACAAGTTTCCCAAACATAGCGACTATAACATAATTTTCGCTAGCTAGTGTCCAGAAATATCATAAAAACATTAAGTTTTTTTAAGAAAATATGCAAGAAGAACAAAAAATATACCTGCATTTTGTTATGTGCACAACATTCCTCTCTTTTTTGCCTTCAAACTCCAACTCTCTTACCTTCAAATTACTATTAGTTAATTAATTAATTAATTAATTAATTAATAATTACTGAAATACATAAATCCACATTTTATCTTTTAGGTGTCAAACTATTATTTTTTCTAATTGTTTGATTGTGCCATCAAGGTATGTATCTAGTTTCGTTTATACCAAATTCAATAAAAAAATTGCATAAATACAAAATATGCCCTTAGGTTATTTTTATTTTGAAAGAAAAAATAAGA
Source organism: Helianthus tuberosus (assembly GCA_030545235.1). Classification (NCBI taxonomy): domain Eukaryota; kingdom Viridiplantae; phylum Streptophyta; class Magnoliopsida; order Asterales; family Asteraceae; genus Helianthus; species Helianthus tuberosus. The sequence continues at coordinate 13,551,454 of CM060435.1, forward strand.
TTGTATCTATCTATCTATCTATGTATCTATATACCGTTCAAAAGGAAACAATTTGATGTAAAAAAAAAAACTTGTTTTCGCCACTTAATTTACGATGTCTAACATGCTTCAATCACATTTGATGCAAATGTAAGCAGATACATACTTGAGCGGCCTATATAGTAGTTTCAGCATATAAAAATGCCGCTTTTAATGAAAAGGTTAAATACTTAGGTGGCCTTCACGTACATTATAAGCCATATATCTTTATGGTAGTTATTATCGGTTAGTGAGCCCGGAACCCTACCTCACTGGGACCCACGAGCCATCGAAAGGCAACCGTTGTAAAGATGGCAAAAAACTCCCTTGTAAACTTTGAATTGGGCATCAGTCTCATCTTCTTAATCTAAAATACAATATCAAATGCATACACAATGAATAGAGTAAAAAGTCAATACCGTTTATATGAAACCAGAAACTAATCAATTTGGGTCGTGTTTTAGCGAATACGGGTCAAAAGATTGTATAACTTGTATTCACATACAAAGTGTTGATGGGTCTAGTATTTTGAAAACCATTTATATGGAAATCATATTTAATATAATCATATTTAACATATTAAATATGTAAAAAAACAAAAAAACCAACTACAAAGTGTTGATGGGTCAAGTATTTTGTAAACCATTTATATGGAAATCAGAAATGAGTTGATTTGGATTGTGTTTTAAGTCAAAAGCTTGTATAACTTGTATTTACATACTTACAACATAAACCATATTATTTTAAAAGGATTTATATTATTATTTTAACAAAAATGTTTTTAAATCATATGTAACATATTGAATATGTAAAGAAAACAAAAAAAAAACAGACAACAAAGTGTTAATGGGTCTAGTATTTTTAAATCATTTATATTGAAATCATAAACAAGTCAATTTGGGTTGTATTCACATACTTACAACATAAACCATATTATTTTAAAAGAATTTATCATATTAATTTAACAATACAGTTTTTAATCATAATAATATATTTATTGCTTACAAAATTGTTCTTGGGGAAGCAAGCCCGATCCGGCCGTTTTTAACCGTATAAAAAATTACCAGTTTTGACCCGAACCCATTTTAATCTTTCTGATACTTTTAACAAAAAAGAAGATAGAAAAACTTGCCATGATGAGTGAAAAACTTGGAACAGCTTTCTCAAGAACCTTAAGAACAAATGCGCGTTGTTCGTTCGGGCTAAGTTCCCGAAACACAGCTGCTGAGGTCGACACGATCCCCTTGTACCCGGGCGTGTCGTCTTTTATCCCTGCAGTAACATTAATTCACATCAAGACTTTATTATTCCAACATGTAAGAAAATGTGTTTAAACTAATGGTAAACAAAACAACTAAAAAAGTATAAACAAACCCGCGGTTTCTTGGATGGTCTTAGAGAGGAAAGCAATGGCAATACTTTCAAGCCAGTTATCGCGATAAACCGTCTTTGATGACGTGGCGGTTGTATAGTTGTTTGTAGTGTCGATTTTAAGACTATTATGATCATTGTTATGTTTTGTAGTAATAGAAGTTGGTGGGATCAAGAGTGACAAAGTGGAAGGACCATGTTTGGGGCATATGTGTGGCGGTTTCCGGTGAGATCTTGCCGGAAATGAGAATACTCTTGCCGGAGATAAGGGAATGGTTGTTCCCATACTGCTGGAGAGATTTTAGAGAGAGAGTGAGAGAGATTAGTGGAAGTTGGCAATTAGAAGCTAGCTCTGCATATTATTTGTTTAACATGACATTATATAGAGTTTTTTAGTTCTAAAATGTGATTCAACTTTTAGACTAAATTATATAAAAAAGATTTTAACTCTTAAAAAATCTCTAGAGTATTAAAAATGCTAGGTTGACTTGTTATATGATATGTGAAAACTATGGTATAAAAGCGTCAGTCATTCGTGAACTACTGAAGATTAGCTCGCTAAAAATATATATATTATGATCATGATTAGATATTATATATAAAAATATATTATGACATAATATGTATAAAAATATATAAAGTTGCGTTAAAAATAACTAAAATATATTATATATATTAATCAATAACTATAGTGCTATACATGTATATAAATATTGAATAAATAATAAATGAGCTAATCTCGAGTTTATAAACTATTAACGAGCCAAACTCGAACTTGAACTTCTTAATCTAAACGTCACGAACTTGGACTTGAGCTCAACCGTATTCATTATCTACAAGGTATCTCTAAATATGAAAAATGTAACCAAAAGGTTACACGGAACGTGTTAAATAACACATAGAGTTGTTGAAAATGATCGAACCAAAAGGTTCATACGTTAGGAACTCAAACTCAATATAGGAAACCAAACATATCACATGATACACATGACTTAACAACCTTATATTGTTAAAATTCCCTACAGTATAATATAAGTTTTGTTTATAAGGTTTGTTCACAGATCGACAAAATTTCTAACTAAAGATTTGGAAAATGACTATTCAAACAAGTTCGGTGGTTCAGTTTACAAAGACAGTTTGAACTATCAGACATAAACCACTAAAAGGTACCAAAACCAAACAATATAAATTTTAAACAGTTTCAGCAGTTTATAAACACTCATAATCTCGAATCCTATACTCGATTAAACATTAAAATTTACTTTTATTAACATTCTAAGATGTCACTTTTAACCACAGGAAATAACATTTGACAAAAGCATGTCCGCACCACCAAACGCTACCCAGCAGGACGATAAAAAACCAACAGATACGCAGATAAAGATGCAAACAGAAGGGACTTAAAAGAGTCAAATCACAATCTAGGATAATGTCATATACATCAATCCTACAATCTATAAAAGATGCAAACTACAATACGACAAGAATCTTTGCTACAATCCCATTAACGTCAACATAAGTAAAAGTCAAACACGATGTTTAAACAGCTAAAACAAGTCACTCTTTTGTGGTTTTGTTGATAAGTGACTTGTGAATGTGAGGAATGACACCACCTCCAGCAATGGTACCTTTGATGAGCGTGTCGAGTTCCTCATCACCACGAATAGCAAGCTGCAAATGCCTCGGTGTGATCCTTTTCACTTTCAAATCTTTGCTGGCGTTTCCAGCCAATTCAAGTACCTCAGCGGTTAAGTACTCGAGAATTGCGGCAGAGTAAACCGCAGCTGTGGCCCCCACTCGCCCATGAGCTGATGTTCTTGATTTCAAATGTCGATGAATCCTACCTACTGGGAACTGAATTCAAATATCAAAAACAGCTTGAATTAATTTTTTTGTTTATCAATATACACTACTCAAATTACCACAATAGTAACATTAACATAATAATAATAGTAATAATAAAAACCCATGAAAAACTCAGTTATCGCAGTGTAAACATTCACAAACAATATCACATGTGACAAAATGAGCAAGTTTTGTGATACATTAAAATGGGACACTTTAATAAAAACAACTATCACAAGTTTACATTAGGTTGACACATAAACAGTTTTTGTCTAAATTCTATAATTTGCACAAGTAATGCATTAATCTTTATCAGAAATATATTAGCACATGAGGGCTGAAATGCACACCTACACACAAAACTCAAAGATTTATCAAAAATCAGCACTTAACAGACTACTTAGATGCTGTTAAAAACAAGTAAGAACATACTAATCGGTCACAATTGGCAATAAGAAACCAACAAGGCCGTCTCCGGGGAAAAAAATGGCCATGTACGAGATAAAAATTTTAGGTCCTATTCGCAAATTTTCATGTATTATAAACTCATCAATAGAGAGTTTGGAGATGCCAGGATTAGAACCTGTGTCTCCTTGTTGTCTAAGCAAGGCAATAACCACCCGAACAAGAACTTGTTTGTGTCATCTTTCGATTCAGTATATATATATATTCTAGCTTATACAATGTAAATTCTATACAAATTAAAAAGATTTAGGCCCCCGAAGGGTTTGGGCCCCGTGCCATCTCACACCCCGCGCCCCCTCAAAGACGGCCTTGGAAACCAACAACAAAGTTGCACATAATACCATTTATCGAAATTAAATTATTAAACAAACAGAATGCATAAATCACTCAACAAGTGCTTCCAAATTGGTGTTATAAAAACAAATAACACGTAATTAGGTCAATCAGCCATCTAAACATCCAATCAGTTCATATAATTCTACAAAATAAAATAGCTAGAGTTTATGTGCAAACCTGTAGACCAGCTCTAGCAGACCGAGACATCGGTCTCTTCTTATCCTTTTCCTTGTTAGCTGCAGCCGCAGGTGTTTTTCCAGCCAACAGACCTTTACCGCCCTTTCCAGCCATTTTCCCTAAATAACAAAGAAATAAACAAGCAAAATGTTTATTAAATCGTGACTTGTGTTATAAAAAAATTAGTGTTTATGTTGGTTAAAAAAATGTCTGGCTCATACGAAACCCTAAATCAAAGGTCTAAGTTTATAACAAGTGTATAAAGTCAATTCTCATCAAAATCTGAAAACAAACAACTAGATTATGAACTGTATCTGAAAACAGACATCTGAAAATATGAAAATTAACAATTAAAACTCTATCGATTTCCAATTAACATGAAAAATGATCAGAACGTAACTGTTTACAATCAAAAATTGGACGGTATAACAAGTGTATATAACTTGAACTACGAATTCAGATCAAGATCTGAACACAAACAGCTAAAATTATAAAGATAACAACATAAAAAAACTCTATCGATTACGAAGATCTGAGTGTAAAACAAGTATATAACATGAAATGCGAGCTCAAATCCAGATCTGGAAACAAACAACTGAAATTATGAACATAACAACAAGAAAACCTCTACCGATATCGAAGATCTGAGTGTATAATAAGCGTGTACAGCATGAAATGCGGATTCAAATCTAGATCTGAAGCTGAAATCATGAACATAACAACAACGAAAAAACACTATAGATTTCCGATTAACATGACATAATGATCAGAATGTAATTGCTTCAAATCGAAGATCTGAGTGTATAATAAGTATGCATAGCATGAATTACGATTTCAAATCAAGATCCGAAAACAAACACCTAAAATTACGGCGATAATAACAAAAAAAAAAAAAAAAAAGCTCTATAAAACGTAGATCTGAATGTATAATATAAGTGTGTATCGATAACAACAAGAAAAACACAACAGATTTCCGATTAACATGAGGAAATGATTAGAATATAACTGGTTTCTGTTGGTAAAATAGATGGAATGGTTACCTGAGAAGATTGAAAGATCGGAAGATGAAGAATGGCTGTGCGAGAAGAAGATGAAGATAAAATGGAGGTATGAAGGTTGGATGAATGTATTTATGAGGCGTGAAATTTAAGCGGAATTGTTTTTTGAATTCAAAGTTTTTGAGATTTACGCAATTTGGCGGTTAAATTTTCGAAATTTTTGCTTTGATGAAGACGAAAACTTTAATTAATTGCCACGAAGCACACCAACAAAACAGCCCATATTGTCATGGCCCAAAAACTAACAGCCCATATTATCATGGCCCAAAAACTAATGTACTCGTTTATGGGGTTTCCACTTCTTGGTTATTTAGGTGGGAAATGTTTGTCTCGTAAATCGGTTTCTAAGTGAAATTTCATATATAATGCTTATATGTGTGGGCTATCGAGGGGTAAAAGTGAAATTGCACTAATTTTAACGTTATTTTACTAATTTCGTAAAAATAACGTTAAAAGCCGCGGACGGTTAATCACGCATCATGATATTGATAGCCGAAAGACAAAAAGGTACATGCACTAATCGGCAATTGTCCCGATTGTTGAGTGTTATGTGTCTTATGTCCAAGGCTTGATGCAAAACTACAATCGAGCCGGGGGTCTCACTAGAAGTAGCCTCTCTATTCCTACGGGATAGAGGTAAGACTGTCTACATCTTACCCCCCTTAGACCCTACCTTACCTTTGCTATTGGTGGGATTTACTGAGTATGATGATGATAATGATGATGATGATGATGATGATGATGATGATGATGATGATGATGATGATGATGATAATCGGTTTCTAAGGCATTGTGTTATAGTAATATAGAAAATAGTAGCCTTTGGGATCATTGGGGTAACGGTTGTGGGTGTTGGGGTTGGAGGTTGACGAGGATAGATGAGTGGATATGTAGATTAGATAAGGATGTGGTTTTTACATTTAAATCGGTTCGTTGTTGGATAGATCATTGTATTATTCCGGTTGGAGTTTGTCCTACTTAATGGAATAATCTCTTTCCAAGAATGATAAATATTTTAGTTTTGAGGGTGTTCATTGATAGTATTCCAACTCGAGTTAATAACTTAATATAGATTAAAAAATGGTATGAATGTACAACCGGTTTTATGTCCATTGTGTTGGTTGGAGCCTGAAAACAAAGATTATATTTTTGGTGATAGTTTCATTAGACCATCTTCAATAGCTTAATTTTTTAGGTTGTTTTTTGCCATTTATCCACCTCATCCATTTGTTGCTATTGTGGAATTCATTTTTTCCTCATGTATTTGAGGTGCATATTTGTTGAAGAACGCATATTTGATATGCTTTTTGTCAGGTGGTGGGGCCAAATGGTGGGGGGTTGGGTGATAAATTTAAAAAAAAAAAAACCTTTTAATATTTCTTATATTTTTTTAATGTAAAAGGTGGTGATAATGTGGCAATGTTTTTATGTGTTTTCTTATTGGGTTGGTTTTTTATGTTTTTGAAGGGTGAGTGTTTTTCTGATGTGGCAACTGACTGGACATGTTTTTAGGTGTTTTTAAGGGGCCTTATTGTGGATGCTCTTATTGTTAAAACGTGGAAGTCGATTTCAAGATGGTTGGAAGTAGATTACCTAATTCTAATCACCCGAGTGAGCTCATTAAGTTGCTTTCATTTGTTACAATAAGTATAAGAAACAATTGTTGGAGGCTATTATTTGGGCTACTTGGTGGATTTTGTGGTGCTTTAGATAGGAGTGTTCAACGAATCGAATTCTTTTTTTTTTTTTTGGGTAAAGATTAAAATTCAAATTTTGAAATTTTGATCCTGAAATTTGAAATGATTATTTTTTCCCGGGTTAGTTATTTGCTAACCGGTGGTGTCGTTATATTTAATTTAATTTTTTTTTATTTTTTTTTTTTGGGGGGGGGGTCTTTTTATTTAATTTTGCCACTAAAAAAATCAAAATATATATCATTTTATTTAGAAAGGAAACACTATTTATAAGGTTCGCCCACTAATTGTTTGTGACATCGACTGCTAGTGTAATTATGTCTTTTCCACATGATTTGCTATTATAAAATTCCATAGAAAACAACAAATCTTCCAACTTGAATATCTTTAAATTTGTAACAAGTTATCATGTCACTAAAATGAGTATGGTCCAAAAACTAATTACATATTTGGCGTATGGATTAAGATACTACTGACCCATGAAATATTAAACTTGTATCACATTTAATTATACGTTAAAATAAACCCTTATAACAATATATATTCAACAAGCTCATTCTTGATTTGAATCAACCTCTATAAATATATTTTATGTCACTATTTGTAAAAAAAAAAATGTCATTCGAATGACACATGCATTTTTTTAATACTACTATGGTTTCTTCAAAATTCCAATGCTTACTTTGCGTATGGCTTTGAGGAGTTGACTCTCCCTTCCTTGATCTTATATAAACCTAGTGCTCTAACATTAAACCTAGTGCTCAGTGTCGCCGTTCTATTGTCATGACGATCAACTCACAGATCTTGTTAAATTATAAGATCTGAGAGTTGATCATCATGAGCTATGGAGTGTCGACACCAAGCTATTTGCTCTTATCATGAGTTGGGGAAGAAAGCATACGGATAACCATATACAGTACACCTGATACGTGCTGGAATCCCACGTTTATATCATCTCCATGTTTCCCTATTTATTGCACTAAATTAGGAATAGATCCATGTTTCATTAGAGTTAGTTATCAACACAACCATCACTAGTGCTCTAGTGGTGGCCACGGGTATTTAAGTTCCACCTATGGTGGGCTCGGGTGAGTTTTTCCCTCCGGGTCTCAAGTTCGAGTTTGGATGATAGGGGTTTCTCATTGAGGGGTTTAAACCGGGGATCTATTGTGCGAGGGGGCTCGCTAGCGCGGACCCGGTTAAGACAACGTATGTTAGACCTCCCGACATTCGCGAATAATTCACACCTTTCAAAAAAAGTTATCTACACATCTCCTTCATGTTTTAAGCCTATATAAGGCATTCTTGTTTTGTTAAATGATTAGGAATGAAAAATATTAAAAGAGATTTATCTATCTCAAAGTCTCCATCTTGCTAATTCTCTTTTGAGCTTAATCCACTCAACGGATTATTTATTGTGACAACCCTCAAATTTGCATGTAACCATACAGTTTATTAATGATAATAAAAGTACTTGATGACTGTGCTGAATCATTTAACTGCTCTCTGATTACTGTGTTATACTTACATGTGCGTGTTAGCATACTAGTAGTATACAGAAAAGTTACTAAATAGTCCGGTATATTTTCCTGTGTGTTAGGAATAAATTTCGTTACAGAAATATATGTATAAGACGCCTTACGGAACAATTAAACGCTTTAACGGAACGATACGTAACCGAACAACCGGACATTACCCGGGACACCAAAATATTGTCAGAAATATTATTTTATCATTTTAAATTATTTATGGTCACAAAAATTCCCATACACCATGTAAACATGACATACACCCACTACACTTGGAAATACCCTTAACCTTCTAACTTAATACCTATTAACTAACAAAAAATTACACTTTACCCCCCCCCAACCGATTTTCTGCCATGATTAGTGAAAATATTTTGTTTAGATTATGTAAAAAGAGAATCTCTATTCTATTGGCCAAAAATCATGGCATGATTACCCTAGGATTAGAAGAGTGCATGTTTCCAAGGAGATGTCCATCATTACAAAGATTACACCCAACCTCCTCTCTCCTCCCTCTTAATTTTGGCACAAGCACCCCCCCCCCCCTCTCTCCATAACCGATTTCACCACCACCATTCTTCACATCCTCCATTTTCTTCTCCAAAAGCTCTCATTCAAGTTTGAGGATTCATCCATAGGAGTGCAAGATTGAAGGGTTTTCAAGGAAGCTTGATTCAAGCTTTTGTCACCAACATTTCACCATCATCTTGTCCTAGGATTACTACCCTAGCCTTGTGCTAGTAGTAAGTCCCTTCACACTCTTGTTCCATCTTGATTCTTGTTATGTTTTGTTGGAATGTTCTTGTCACCCAAAAGCTAAAACACTAAAATGTGAACTTAAAATTCTGCCTAAAAACCATATATAAAAAGGTTGTATGAGGTTGAAATCTGAATGTTTTAGAGTTGGTTAAAGCATGATTGAATTTTTAACATTTGTTCATCAATAAACCATGGTTAGGATCTTCGTTTATGCACTTTTAGTCACTTCTGCAATGTAAACAGCTTGCTGAGTTGATTTTTCAGCCAACTTCAACAGGCTGTAACGGGATCATTTTAAACCGAAAAACGGATTTTCTGAAGCCTAAAATGTGTATTTTGGAGTAACTAAACAAATGGCACTAGAATCGTAATTTTTCGAAACCGTTTACTATTTTTAAAAGACTATTTTTGGACAGCAGCTCAAGCTGCATTTTTACTGCAGAAAAAGTGTGTTGTTTTCGAAGTCATAACCTGAAACCTAAGTGAAACCGACTCATGGAATTTTTACTGTAGATGGTCACTGTTGTTTCCGTGACCCTCCAACTGGAATTTCGTCGATCGGACTTACAATTGATTTTTAGTGAATTTTCCCGTAAAACTGCAATCAGAAAGTAACAAATCTGATTGCAGTCGGGTAAAAGAATTTTTATATAAAATTGGTGAGGAACTGGTCCCCGATATTTTTACACAATAAAATTTGGAACGTTTATGACATCCTGTAAAAATTCGAGAATTTTTGGAAAAGGTTAACTATTTTATTAAAATACTCGAAATCAGTCCAGTTTGGATTAATAAAGCTGAAACGACATAAGGAGTGATTTGCGTGTCTAAATGTCGAGTAGGTTATCCGAGAATGATATAACATGTTATTTGTCAATAAAAGTGTTATGTGCAATGTTGTATGTTTGTCTATGAGTGGGGAATAGATGGGAAGGTTATATGGGCATGAACCGTTAAAGTGATGCATGTTATGTGATAGATACGTGTAGGAACTTTGTGTTCTATTTGAAATCACTAATAAACTAAGTGGTAATCATACTAGGACGTGATTGACCGACCTCGACTATTAGCTATATTTGAGAGTCAAACCGAGCAACCAATGTGAGTTCACACTCTTTCTAAGGCATGGGATTCCCGGTGGGTTGGGAATGGGATTGAATGGCTACTCGAACAATCATTACTATTAAACTACTTACTATTGTCCTCGGATTGAAGGGCACGTACGTAAAGCCTACGTACACGACCATAAGACCATCAACTCTATCAAATGAAGTCCCTCATTTATCGACTTAATCGTCGAGGCCTATGGCGAGCGGGTCATTAGTTAATAGCGCTATTAGGTTTAACAAACCTCACACCGTGCCAGTCGGACGGGCGTGTACTAATGGACTATGGGCAAAGGGTCAATGCTGATAGACATTGACTTAGGGCACCTCTTACATTTTCGTAGCAGTCGATACGCGTGGTCTAGTAACACATGGGAAGCCCCCACTAATCTTCGCAAACATGTCAGAAAGACCGCGATACGAATTTATACGATACATGGTTTTCAAAACGAACAGATGATTTACGAAACGAATGCTATAACTAACAACCAACTGTGAATTCACTCAACTTTGTTGTTGACTCGTTGTTACATGCCTTACAGGTCGCTAAACACTTGGAGCTTGCACGAGGAAGGAGTTGTTGTGGTGTACGGACTGTTATGTCCCGTACTTAATAATTGAATTTTATAAACTTATGTTTTGAACTTCCGTTTTATGCTTCCGCTGTTAACTTAAAACTGTTACTGTCTTATGGTCACCAATCGTATTGTGATTGGTTTTACTTACTAAGATTACGTTGTTCAATATGATTGGTGGCTCGATCCTGGTCATGTCACGCCTCCAAGCGGTGATACCCCGCATGGTGGATTTTGGGGGTGTGACAGATTTGTATCAGAGCCATTGGTTATAGTGAACTTGGTTTTAAAAAGGGGAAAAGTTTTTGATAAAACCAGACTATAACCTGTATAGTGCTCAACGATCCACAACGACGCTTCGCTCCACGTGCAAGACTCGACACCATAAGTGGTATGAATTATTGTCGGTTAGATAATTCACACTGTGCATTAGTTAACGTGATAATTGCTATTTGAACCCTGTGTACTTACTCTCTACTGTCGTCCCACACTTACGCACTTTCGCGACACTTATCTCACGTACGTTGCTTCATTATGAAGATCATGAGCGGACGCGGAGGACGTATCAACCTCACCCAAGCCCAGTTGACGGCTTTGATCAACGAACGAGTCGCTGAGGCACTCGCAGCTAACCCTGCAGGAGGTCAACATGCTCAAACTCCTGCGTGCACATTCAAAATGTTCATGGACTGCCGACCTACTACTTTCAGTGGCACCGAAGGAGCAGTGGGCCTTCTTCACTGGTTCGAGAAACTCGAATCTGTCTTCGAAATGTGTGAATGCCCAGAGGATCGTAGGGTGAAATATGCTACTGGAACACTTGAGGGTGCTGCATTAACCTGGTGGAAAGCACAGGTTCAACTACTGGGACTGGCAGTTGCAAATGCCACTCCCTGGAATGGTTTCAAGGAACTGATCAAAGAAGAGTACTGCAGTCAAGACGACATCCACAAGCTAGAGGTGGAATTTTACAATCTGAAGATGACGGGATCTGAGATTGAGGCGTACACTAAGAGGTCAAACGAACTGGCCATCTTGTGTCCAACCATGGTGGACCCTCCCATCAAACGAATTGAGCTGTACCTCAAGGGTCTTGTACCAGAGATTCAGAGTCATGTGACTTCAGCCAACCTGGGTACCATTCAGCAAATCATTAAGTTGGCCCATCGCCTCACTGACCAGGCAGTGGAGCAAAACAGGCTGCCCAAACGAATCAGTGCCACAACTACTTCTGATGCACCTACCGACAACAAGCGAAAATGGGATGGAAACTCCAGTAAGGGTTCTGCTTCGGTTCAGTCTCAGCAGCGAAAGACTGATGACTACCAGAGTCCTGGTCAGCAATCCTCCGGTAATCAAGGACAGGGTGGGTATCGAGGAAACCACCCAAAGTGCAACAAATGCAACAGACACCATAGTGGTCAGTGCAACAAGGGACGTTGTCAGAGGTGTCTCAAGATGGGTCATGAAACCAAGGATTGCAGGAGCTCGCGGTCTGCAAATCAGAATCGCCAGCAGCAACAGCAAGCACCGCAGAATCAGCAACAGCTACAGGGCAACAGGGGATGCTTTCAGTGTGGCGTTGAAGGCCACTTTAAGAAGAACTGTCCCCAGCTTAACCAGAATCAGAACAACAACAACAACCAGGGAAACAGGAACAATAATGGGGGCAACAATGGAGGAAACAATGATGGCAACGGTGCCAGGGGTCGAGTGTTCGTGATTGGTCAGGGTGAAGCAAGGAATGATCCTAACGTAGTGATGGGTAAGTTTCTTCTGGATGATTTCTTTGTTACTGTTTTATTCGATTCGGGTGCCGATACTAGTTACGTGTCCTTAAAAGTTAGTCAGATGCTTAAGCGTACCCCAACACTCCTGAACACCAAACACACGGTAGAACTAGCTAACGGTAAAGGTCTTGAAGCCACACACATAGTTAAAGGTTGTAACCTCGTCTTAGCTGGTCAGACTTTCTCTATCGATCTTATTCCTATCACACTGGGTAGTTTCGACGTCGTTATTGGGATGGATTGGCTATCTCATCATCAAGCGGAGATTGTTTGCAAGGAGAAAATCGTCCGCATTCCTCGTTCTGGTGAAGACCCTCTCGCGATTCGTGGCGACAAGAGTGGTGCTGTCGAAGGCATCATCTCTTTCCTTAAGGCCCAGAAATGCCTACGAAAGGGCCACACTGCCATTCTAGCGCTCGTTACTGACACATCAACGGAAGAAAAGAGAATTGAAGACATTCCTATTGTGCGCGATTTTCCTGAGGTATTTCCCGAGGAATTACCTGGTCTTCCGCCCCATCGTCAAGTTGAGTTTCAAATCGAGCTAGCTCCTGGGGCAGCACCAGTTGCTCGAGCACCTTATCGTCTAGCTCCATCAGAACTTGAAGAACTATCCACGCAATTACAAGAACTCTTGGAAAAGGGTTTTATACGTCCTAGCTCTTCGCCCTAGGGAGCTCCAGTCTTGTTCGTAAAGAAGAAAGATGGTACCTTCAGAATGTGTATTGACTATCGCGAGCTCAACAAGGTGACTGTGAAGAATCGTTATCCTCTTCCACGTATTGACGACTTGTTCGACCAGTTGCAAGGGTCGAGCTATTACTCAAAGATTGACTTGAGATCGGGATACCATCAGCTGAGGGTCCGAGAAGAGGACGTCTCCAAAACAGCATTCAGAACTCGTTACGGCCATTACGAGTTTTTGGTTATGCCATTCGGGCTGACGAATGCACCAGCGGTCTTCATGGATCTCATGAACCGAGTATGCAAACCTTACCTGGATAAGTTCGTTATTGTGTTCATCGACGATATCCTGATCTATTCGAAGAGTCAGGAGGAACACGAGCAGCATCTACGACTTATGCTGAAACTTCTTCGAAAAGAGCAGTTGTATGCCAAGTTTTCAAAATGTGACTTCTGGCTTCGCGAAGTCCACTTTCTAGGCCATGTGGTAAACGAGGATGGGATTCATGTGGATCCATCTAAGTTTGAATCGATCAAGAACTGGCCTGCACCCCGCACACCAACAGAAATCCGCCAATTCTTGGGTTTGGCAGGATATTACAGAAGGTTTATCAAGGATTTCTCAAAGATTGCGCAACCTCTCACTTCACTGACTCAGAAGGGTGTCATCTATCATTGGGGTGATGCACAGGAGTCCGCATTTCAACACCTAAAAGATAGACTTTGTAGCGCGCCTATCCTCTCATTGCCTGATGGCACAGACGATTTTGTGGTTTATTGCGACGCTTCCATCCAAGGACTTGGTTGCGTATTGATGCAACGTGACAAAGTCATTGCCTACGCATCGCGCCAACTTAAAGTTCACGAAAGGAACTACACTACACACGACTTGGAACTGGGAGCAGTTGTTTTCGCGCTTAAGATATGGAGACATTACCTGTACAGTACCAAGTGCACCATTTACACCGATCACAGGAGTCTCGAGCATATCTTCAAGCAAAAGGAGTTAAACATGCGTCAACGCCGATGGGTTGAGCTCTTGAACGATTATGAATGCGCAATCAAGTATCATCCGGGCAAAGCCAATGTTGTGGCCGACGCCCTAAGTCGAAAGGATACTATACCTAGGCGTGTACGTGCTCTACAGCTTACCATCCAATCTAACCTTCCTGCTCAGATTCGCGATGCTCAGATGGAAGCATTGAAAGCGGAGAACATCAGGGCTGAGTCCCTACGAGGATCGAGGCAGCGGCTAGAGCAAAAGGAAGACGGCGCCTACTATGTAACAGGGCGTATTTGGGTTCCACTTTATGGCAACTTACGCGAGCTTGTGATGGATGAAGCACACAAGTCTCGTTATTCGGTACATCCTGGTTCGGATAAGATGTACCACGATCTCAGAACTACATATTGGTGGCCTAGTATGAAAGCCCACATAGCAACCTACGTTAGCAAATGCCTGACTTGTGCGAGAGTCAAGACTGAATATCAGAAACCATCAGGCCTACTTCAACAACCAGAGATACCACAATGGAAATGGGAGCAAATTTCCATGGATTTCGTAACTGGCCTGCCCAGATCTCAACGTGGAAATGATACTATTTGGGTAATCGTGGATCGACTCACAAAGTCCGCACATTTTCTGGCTATCAAGGAAACGGATAAGTTTTCTACTCTTGCAGACATTTACCTAAAGGAAGTGGTATCAAGGCACGGAGTGCTAACCTCCATCATTTCTGATCGTGACGCGCGTTTTACTTCTGAACTGTGGCAAGCCATGCACAAGTCTTTTGGCTCACGTTTAGATATGAGCACTGCTTATCACCCACAGGCGGATGGGCAATCTGAACGCACCATCCAGACCCTTGAAGACATGCTTAGGGCATGTGTAATCGATTTTGGTAACAGCTGGGAAAAGCACCTCCCGTTAGTGGAGTTTTCATATAACAACAGCTACCACACCAGCATCCAAGCCGCTCCGTTCGAGGCATTGTACGGACGCAAATGCCGATCACCTCTCTGTTGGGCAGAAGTTGGTGACAACCAAATCACTGGCCCAAAACTTGTAGTAGATACAACCGAGAGAATGGCTCAGATACGACAACGAATGGCGGCAGCTCGTGACCGTCAGAAAAGCTATGCTGATAAGGGAAGAAAACCACTCGAGCTCCAGATTGGGGATCAAGTGCTACTCAAAGTCTCACCTTGGAAAGGTGTAGTCCGCTTTGGCAAACGAGGCAAACTCAATCCGCGTTATGTCGGACCATTCGAAGTCACCGAGAAAATTGGCAAAGTCGCCTACAGGTTGAATCTACCTGAAGAACTCAGCGGAGTTCACAACGTATTCCACGTGTCAAATCTGAAGAAGTGTCTGTCAGATGACACCCTCATAGTCCCTCTTAAGGAACTCACAATCGACGACCAGCTGCGGTTCGTCGAGGAACCAGTAGAGATTACGGATCGAGATGTTAAAATCCTCAAGCATACCAGGATACCTCTGGTCCGAGTTTGTTGGAATGCTCGTCGTGGCCCAGAGTATACATGGGAACGAGAAGACCAAATGAAACTCAGATATCCCCAGTTGTTCGAAAATAGTGCAACCACTACTGAGGCTGAAGCTACTGCAGAATTTCGGGACGAAATTCCAAATCAACGGGGGGATGATGTGACACCCCAGGAAAACCAGTAAACACCGCAACTTAACTAGCTTCCTCAGTAACTACGCACTAAATTTCGGGACGAAATTCTCTTAACAGGGGGAGAATGTGACAACCCTCAAATTTGCATGTAACCATACAGTTTATTAATGATAATAAAAGTACTTGATGACTGTGCTGAATCATTTAACTGCTCTCTGATTACTGTGTTATACTTACATGTGCGTGTTAGCATACTAGTAGTATACAGAAAAGTTACTAAATAGTCCGGTATATTTTCCTGTGTGTTAGGAATAAATTTCGTTACAGAAATATATGTATAAGACGCCTTACGGAACAATTAAACGCTTTAACGGAACGATACGTAACCGAACAACCGGACATTACCCGGGACACCAAAATATTTTCAGAAATATTATTTTATCATTTTAAATTATTTATGGTCACAAAAATTCCCATACACCATGTAAACATGACATACACCCACTACACTTGGAAATACCCTTAACCTTCTAACTTAATACCTATTAACTAACAAAAATTTACACTTTACCCCCCCCCCCAACCGATTTTCTGCCATGATTAGTGAAAATATTTTGTTTAGATTATGTAAAAAGAGAATCTCTATTCTATTGGCCAAAAATCATGGCATGATTACCCTAGGATTAGAAGAGTGCATGTTTCCAAGGAGATGTCCATCATTACAAAGATTACACCCAACCTCCTCTCTCCTCCCTCTTAATTTTGGCACAAGCACCCCCCCCCCCCCCCCTCTCCATAACCGATTTCACCACCACCATTCTTCACATCCTCCATTTTCTTCTCCAAAAGCTCTCATTCAAGTTTGAGGATTCATCCATAGGAGTGCAAGATTGAAGGGTTTTCAAGGAAGCTTGATTCAAGCTTTTGTCACCAACATTTCACCATCATCTTGTCCTAGGATTACTACCCTAGCCTTGTGCTAGTAGTAAGTCCCTTCACACTCTTGTTCCATCTTGATTCTTGTTATGTTTTGTTGGAATGTTCTTGTCACCCAAAAGCTAAAACACTAAAATGTGAACTTAAAATTCTGCCTAAAAAACATATATAAAAAGGTTGTATGAGGTTGAAATCTGAATGTTTTAGAGTTGGTTAAAGCATGATTGAAGTTTTAACATTTGTTCATCAATAAACCATGGTTAGGATCTTCGTTTATGCACTTTTAGTCACTTCTGCAATGTAAACAGCTTGCTGAGTTGATTTTTCAGCCAACTTCAACAGGCTGTAACGGGATCATTTTAAACCGAAAAACGGATTTTCTGAAGCCTAAAATGTGTATTTTGGAGTAACTAAACAAATGGCACTGGAATCGTAATTTTTCGAAACCGTTTACTATTTTTAAAAGACTATTTTTGGACAGAAGCTCAAGCTGCATTTTTACTGCAGAAAAAGTGTGTTGTTTTCGAAGTCATAACCTGAAACCTAAGTGAAACCGACTCATGGAATTTTTACTGTAGATGGTCACTGTTGTTTCCGTGACCCTCCAACTGGAATTTCGTCGATCGGACTTACAATTGATTTTTAGTGAATTTTCCCGTAAAACTGCAATCAGAAAGTAACAAATCTGATTGCAGTCGGGTAAAAGAATTTTTGTATAAAATTGGTGAGGAACTGGTCCCCGATATTTTTACACAATAAAATTTGGAACGTTTATGACATCCTGTAAAAATTTGAGAATTTTTGGAAAAGGTTAACTATTTTATTAAAATACTCGAAATCAGTCCAGTTTGGATTAATAAAGCTGAAACGACATAAGGAGTGATTTGCGTGTCTAAATGTCGAGTAGGTTATCCGAGAATGATATAACATGTTATTTGTCAATAAAAGTGTTATGTGCAATGTTGTATGTTTGTCTATGAGTGGGGAATAGATGGGAAGGTTATATGGGCATGAACCGTTAAAGTGATGCATGTTATGTGATAGATACGTGTAGGAACTTTGTGTTCTATTTGAAATCACTAATAAACTAAGTGGTAATCATACTAGGACGTGATTGACCGACCTCGACTATTAGCTATATTTGAGAGTCAAACCGAGCAACCAATGTGAGTTCACACTCTTTCTAAGGCATGGGATTCCCGGTGGGTTGGGAATGGGATTGAATGGCTACTCGAACAATCATTACTATTAAACTACTTACTATTGTCCTCGGATTGAAGGGCACGTACGTAAAGCCTACGTACACGACCATAAGACCATCAACTCTATCAAATGAAGTCCCTCATTTATCGACTTAATCGTCGAGGCCTATGGCGAGCGGGTCATTAGTTAATAGCGCTATTAGGTTTAACAAACCTCACACCGTGCCAGTCGGACGGGCGTGTACTAATGGACTATGGGCAAAGGGTCAATGCTGATAGACATTGACTTAGGGCACCTCTTACATTTTCGTAGCAGTCGATACGCGTGGTCTAGTAACACATGGGAAGCCCCCACTAATCTTCGCAAACATGTCAGAAAGACCGCGATACGAATTTATACGATACATGGTTTTCAAAACGAACAGATGATTTACGAAACGAATGCTATAACTAACAACCAACTGTGAATTCACTCAACTTTGTTGTTGACTCGTTGTTACATGCCTTACAGGTCGCTAAACACTTGGAGCTTGCACGAGGAAGGAGTTGTTGTGGTGTACGGACTGTTATGTCCCGTACTTAATAATTGAATTTTATAAACTTATGTTTTGAACTTCCGTTTTATGCTTCCGCTGTTAACTTAAAACTGTTACTGTCTTATGGTCACCAATCGTATTGTGATTGGTTTTACTTACTAAGATTACGTTGTTCAATATGATTAGTGGCTCGATCCTGGTCATGTCACGCCTCCAAGCGGTGATACCCCGCATGGTGGATTTTGGGGGTGTGACATTTATCCCAAATCCGATTGGTACATATCAACACCTTAGTAGTTATTAGAGTATATATGTTGTGTATTTGTGCAGAGGTGGTTATGCTAGTTGAGAATTAGTTGAGTTTGTTGATAGGTTGTTCATGTATGGTTGTCTATAAAAAAAGAGATGTTGTATCATTGTAAACATAGCAAGAAATGAGATCTTGATATTTTCACATGGTATCAGAGCACTCTCTGGTCCTGTGGCAGTTTCCGGCAACTCTTACATCTCCGGTTATCTTCTCCGGCTAGTTTCCGGCGAACTGTTAAATCTCCGGTAACGTTTTTTTTCCCTTTCCGATCAATTCTTCTCCAATCTTTTCTTCTTCTCTGTCTCGTCCTTCTCTTCTGTTCAGATTTATTTCTATCCTAATTCCATGGCTATCACAGAACCTGCAAACAACAAAAATTTAAACCCAAATTTGTCTTCAAATTTTCCACCATATCTACCTAACATCCACCAATTTTCACAACTTAAACTTGATAAGCACAATTTTCTGAATTGGAGACACCAAATTCTCATAGTTTTTAAATCTATGGGTTTACTACAGTTTTTGAACAAGAAATTACCTATTTCTTTGGAAGGGTCGAATGAACGAGAAGTGTGGAATAAATCAAATGACTATGCCGCTACTTTTCTCAAGATTAGTTTATCTTCATCGTTTCTTTATCTTGTTCAAGCAATCTCCACAGCTTCACAAATATGGCATGAAATTGAAAATGCTTTCTATCACCAATTTACTCAAATAGATGGGGAAGATGAGTGTGATGGTTTTGGTGGTATACAGCTGTCAGACGATGGTGATGGTGATGGAGATGACCATACCTGTTACGCATGAGCTAATTTCAGATTTAGGGTTCCAGAGAAGTTTATGCGTGCCAGACCAAGATGTGAGACAAAGTGTAA
The DNA here is from genome assembly GCA_030545235.1 of Helianthus tuberosus. Taxonomy (NCBI): domain Eukaryota; kingdom Viridiplantae; phylum Streptophyta; class Magnoliopsida; order Asterales; family Asteraceae; genus Helianthus; species Helianthus tuberosus. Next base: position 13,571,359 of record CM060435.1, read on the forward strand.
TTCTAATTGGGCTAAGTCTTCTTTATTAGGCCCAGAACTATCTAATAATTTCTTTGGGCCATCTGAGTTTGGGTTAGCTTCACAAATTACAACTCTTAGATCAGAGTATAGTTTTGGACTTCATCATCAGGCCCAGTTTGAATCTGTTCAGGGTTTTGGGCCTCATCAAGTTACAAATCAAGCCCAACAACAAAATTCTCCTCATTTTGGGCTCATGGCAGATTTATCAGGACTATGTGAAAAAGTTGATTCTTGGATTCCCGACTCTGGTGCTACTGCGCACATGACTGCTGATTCGTCTATTGTCTTTGATGCTGCTCCCTACACTGGCTCTGAGCGAGTCGTTGTAGGCAATGGTATGGCTCTTACTATTTCTCACATTGGTACCGCCTTGATTCATTTATCTGATCGTACTTTTATTATTAGACATGTTCTTGTGGTTCCTGGCTTAGCCAAGAACCTTTTATCGATCACGCAGTTAGTGATTGATCATCCTATAACTGTTGTTTTCTCATATCTTGGTCTGTCTATTCAGACTCTCGATGGACAGCTCCTTCATCACACGCGTGGTAGTCCGCATCAGCTATATTCACTTGCTGCTTTCACTTCTATTTCTCGTGAGACTTGGCATTCTCGTTTGGGTCATCCGTCTGATGATGTTTTGTCTAGATGTTCGTTTTTACATCTAACAAACAAACAAACCCACACACACACATTGTACTGCTTGTAGTGTTTCAAAATCGACTAGATTTCCTTTTACATCAGTTGTATCCCATTCTACTTTACCTTTACATGTTATACATTGTGATATTTGGGGTGCGTCACCGGTTATCTCTAGAGATGGATACCGATATTTCATTACATTCATTGATGATTTTAGTAGATTTACATGGATGTATCCTTTGACTTGTCGTTCTCAAGCGGTCGATTGTTTTCGGCATTTCAAACCGCTTGTTGAGAACCTCTTCTCCTGTTCCATCAAACATCTTCAGTGTGATGGTGCTCCTGAGCTCATTCGTGGTCCTATGGCTCGTTTTCTTTCAGGTTCTGGCATTGCTTATCGCATTTCATGTCCCTATACTCCCCAACAGAATGGGGTTGCTGAGCGGAAAAACTGCCATCTTTCCGAGGTAGGTTGAGCTTTATTGTTTCATACTCGGTTACCAAAGAAATTATGGTATGATGCATATGCTACTGCAACCGGTTACCATCACCGGTTCTTCATCACTCATCTCCCTATGAGGTCCTATTTGGATCTCGTCCCGATTACTCTCTTCTTCGCACTTTTGGGTGTTTGTGTTATCCGTTTCTAGGTGATACTCGAGCGGATAAACTCTCACCCAAGTCTACTCCTTGTATCTTTGTTAGGTATGCTCCATCTCATCTTGGTTATCTCTGTTATGATCCTTATACGTCTCGTACGTATACTTCACGACATGTTCGATTCCATGAGTCGATATTTAATATTCCAGGGAGTTCTAGTACTCCCGTAGCTTCTTTTGATTTTATTCCTTTATTCATTCCTCCTCCTTCGCTTCCGGTTTCTAGTTCTTCTCCTTCACTCCCGGTTTCTGTTTCTTCTCCTTCTTCTTCATCTCATCCTATTATTCCTTCCTTATGTTCTCCTGTTATTTCTTCTCCTAATATTCCTTCTCCTTCTCCTCCTCCTCCCCCTGTTCCGACTCACCCGATGGTTACTCGATCTCGTGATCATACACGACAGCCGCATCAGTTTCCCGATCATGTTCTTTTTCATGCCTCTACTACACCCACCACTGAGCCTTCTACATTTCGAAAGGCTCAGCAGTACTCTGTATGGTGGGATGCGATGCGTGCTGAGATTGATGCTCTTCATGCCAACAAGACTTGGCGTCTGGTTCCGGCTCCCACTGATGCCAACATTGTTGGCTGTAAGTGGGTTTATAGGATTAAGCATAATCCTGATGGTTCTGTGAGTCGATACAAATCCCGGCTTGTTGCTAAGGGCTTTCATCAGACTGAGGGTGTTGATTATACCGAGACTTTTAGCCCGGTGGTTAAACCCACTACTATTCGTCTTGTTCTCTCTGTTGCTTTTTCTCGCGGATGGGTCATCAGACAGGTTGATGTCAATAATGCCTTTCTTCATGGTGATTTATCTGAGACTGTCTATATGTCACAGCCTCCAGGCTTTGTTGATTCTTCCCGACCTCATCATGTTTGTTTACTGCAGAAGGCTCTATATGGCCTGAAGCAGACACCTAGAGCTTGGTTTTCCAAGCTTTCATCGGCTCTTATTTCTGGTGGATTCTCTCAGTGTCTTTCTGACACCTCTCTATTTGTTTACAGTCGAGATTCGATCATGTGTTATGTCTTGATCTACGTGGATGACATTATTATTACTGGGAGCTCTTCAGAGTTTGTTACTGGATTGATTGAGCGCTTGCATTCACAGTTTGCACTCAAGGATTTGGGACAGTTGTCATATTTTCTGGGTATTCAGGCTACATTTTCTGAGGATGTGTTACATTTATCACAGCAGCGCTACTTACTTGACTTGTTACAGCGCACTGGTCTTGCTGATTGTCGTCCGTTATCTACTCCTGTTTCTTCTGGTAGACAGCTTTCTCGGCACACCGGTGATCCTTTATCTGATGCTACTACGTATAGGAGTACTGTTGGTGCATTACAGTATCTTGTGTTGACACGACCAGAGATTGCTTATGCGGTCAGTAAGGTGTCACAGTTTCTTCAGACACCTACTGATCGACATTGGGTCGCTGTCAAGCGGATTTTGAGGTACCTTAAGGGTACCATATCTCATGGTTTATGTATACGCCGGTCTACTTGTCTTGATTTACATGCTTACAGTGATGCTGATTGGGCTGGGTGTCCCGATGACCGACGTTCCACCACAGGTTATTGTGTTTTTCTTGGGCCCAACCACATCAGTTGGAGTTCCAAGAAACAGCATACGGTTGCTAGGTCGAGTACTGAGGCTGAGTACCGAGCTCTTGCTCATACAGCTGCTGAGTTACGATGGATTACATCTATACTGCGTGAGTTACATATTACGATGACTTGTCCACCATCTCTTTGGTGTGATAATATTGGAGCTACATATCTTGTAGTCAACCCAGTGTTTCATCAGCGTACCAAACACTTGGAGATTGACTTGCATTTTATTCGTGATATGGTTTTGGCGGGTATTTTACATGTTAGGTATGTTTCTACTACACTTCAGATTGCAGATATCTTGACCAAAAGCTTGTCTGGTGTTCGTTTTGACAGTCAGAGGTCCAAGCTTCACGTGGATGCTCCCCGTTTAGCTTGAGGGGGCGTATTAGAGTATATATGTTGTGTATTTGTGCAGAGGTGGTTATGCTAGTTGAGAGTTAGTTGAGTTTGTTGATAGGTTGTTCATGTATGGTTGTCTATAAAAAAAGAGATGTTGTATCATTGTAAACATAACAAGCAATGAGATCTTGATATTTTCACAGTAGTGATTTCCAAAACCAGCGGTCGTTATCACCATCGATCCAGATTACCCGTCTTGATCCGCCTCTGAATTAACCAGCCGGTTAGGGTGGCTGTTGGTTGAACCGCTGACCGCAATTGGGTTGAATATGTTGGATGGAAAGTCTTAAAGAGGAAATATAATTGCTTCCTCACTTCTTTTTTTTAATTTTTTTGTTACTTCATATTTGTTTGTTATCTCTGATAATTAATTTTCTTATGATCTATGTTTCAAATAATTAAATTAATTTTTATGTCATTTAGATTCTATGTCTTACATTCACTTGATGACGTTATGTATATCAGTATATTTGAGTTTTAAATCTTTGCTTTAGAATAAGTTAACTTTTGAAACTTTTGGTGAAATTGTTCTTAATATATTTGTGTTGATTTGTTATGATTTATGTTCAATTGTGTATATGTAAGTATGTAACTTTGATCTGTTAATCATTAAAAAGTGAATCTAACCAATGTTATGTAACTTTGATCTGTTAACCATGGTGAAGCCCACCTCTCAAAACGCCTAAAACCTTAATGGGCCTTCCACTTGTGTTTATGTGATGTTACATTATCTAGAACTAAACACTGGATAAGAAAAAAAGAGAAGTTCGGGATCCGAAACCAACTGATCCCAGACTCACTGGCGGATCTAAAAAATAATTATAGGGGTAACGCTTTAAAAAAATTATGGGGGTAGCAAAGTCGGAAAAAATGACAAATTTTCAAAAAAGAATTATCCCTGCTACTCCTTGTTATAAGGTATATCCACCCCTGAACAACACACAACACATAAATAAACCTCTCTAAATAGCCAAACATTATGCAACAAAACATATCAATCAATGGAAAATCAAAACAAATAAGGGATAAAATGTGTACAATCTTATTAGTGATTTTACACTATCAAAAATGATACATACATGTAGCACTATTAAGGGATAAAATGTGTACAATCTTATTAGTGATTTTTTTTTTATGAAATGTATCCATTAATTAGTAACCGTTAGCTAAACAAGGTTATACATGTTCTCAAAACACATGTTGCCACAAGTTTATTTGTATATAAATAACATCAACAAATCATGAAGATATGATCCTATTTCTATCCGCAAAAGAAACGACTACCAACACCCTTGAAGATACTTGTTACATAATCGTGTTGGTGATCAAAACGCTCAAAGGGCTAAGGCGATTAAAAGTTAAAACCATAACAACTAGTAGTATACCCATCGGTGGACGGACGGTTTAAGGTTTTTAGTGTCGTAATGACAAAATCTTTTATTTACATCTACATGTATAAAAAAGGTGATGCCATACCTGACCCAATTATGTATGTTGAGAAAAAAAGGTGATGCCATACCTGACCCAATGATGCCAGGCCGTGGGCACGGTTAAGACACCACACTGGCCGGAGTGGGGTTAAGGGACTATCATGTCGACTGATAGTTGCGGCCCTATCGTTTGTTATAGTACCCGCCTCTTACAAAAAAAAAAATTATATTACACCTACGTTAGTAGTACTCTAAATATGTAGGGTTCTCAACATACAATTGTAACGCATTAACTAGTTCAACTTCGGTTCTATATAATAAAAATTGCATTTATTAAGTATAAAGACAAAAGAAAGTTTAACTCAAGTGATGATAAACAAGTAACATTACAATATTTCGTAATTATTTATTTGGCTATAACTTTGGCGTCTTTTATAATGATTACTATACTTTTAATGTGATTGGTCTTTTGAATAGTATAATAGTAATATATTTATATAAATTATAAGTTAAAAGAAATTAATATTTATATTTAATTAGAATGTTATTCCATGATCGGCCCAAGGGGTTTTATTTTCCTTTAATCTTTGTCCAAAGTCCAAGTGAGTGAACAACCTTTTCCTTTATTTTTTTTCCTTTTCCTTTTTATATTCATTGAGTTTATTTTACAATATTTTTTTATCTTCATTTCTTGTTAACAAATTAAAATTGATAACAAATTAAAGTTGAAGGTGACCGGGTGGAAGACGAAGGTTAGTTGTTGTTCAGGTGAGGTTGAAAATTTGGTGAATGTTTCTGTGAATTTGCCTAATGAGACTAGTGTGTTTAGAAGAGGGGTGTGGGTATGTTTTTTTCTAAGTATGCTGAGGATGTTTTGTGGGAAACAATTTGTGACATTTGTGGAAATAATTTGGATGGCAGAAATGGTGGTGGTGAAGGGTGGAGGGATGGTGCTGATGGTGAACGGTGGAGGATGGTGGTTATGGTGAACAATGAACAACGATGGTGGTGAACAGTGAACAACGGTGATGGTGAACGATGGTCCTATTCTTTGTTATATAACATTTTTATATGTATATTTATTAAAAATAGTTGTTTTATTTTTATTAATTAAAGTAGTATTTGTTTTAAATATATACTAGTGATGTTCTCCCGCGCTTCGCGGCGGGGATTAAGTCGGTATCAATTTGGTTGGTTACAGTAGCTGCACTCGATATAGTAATTGAAAGAGAAAGCACTACATCGATCGAAAACAAAAAAAAAACACATATTGATATGGTACCTATATATGTTGTTCAGTTGATATCGGTTCAGTTCGCCTGCATTTTATGTTTATTTTATTTCAACATTACGATATTTTTTTGAAAACGGATATTCTGCCACTATCGTACCAAGCCCATCGAAACCAATTGAAAACATTTGTATCGATACCAATATTTTTTTTAGTTTTTTTGTTTTCAATAAATTGATGTTGTATCACTACTATATTGTACCGAACATCATCGGTACTGGTATACATTCCGTTTTATTGTTTCCTGTTTGATAAAGGGTACTTTGATCGTATCTTAAAAGTTATATGAGATAACAAAATATACTTAAATCAATTAAACTAATAAAATAATAAAACCTTAGAAAAAACAATATTGAAAGAAATAAAAAAACAATTGTTCCCCTCTTTTTATTTCAACATTACGATATATATTTTTTAAACGGATATTGTGTCGCTATCGTACCAAATTCAATTAAAACCGATTGAATAACATCTGCATCCGTACCAATATTTATTTTTAGTGGTTTTGCTTTCGATGAATTAATATCGTGTGGTTTTGCTTTCGATGAATTAATATCATATCGCTACCATACCGTACTGAACAACATCGGTACCAGTATAAATTTATTTTTATGATTTCTTGTTTGATAACGAGTACTTTGATCGTATCTAAAAGTTATATAAAAATATATATATTTAAATCAATTAAACAAATAAATCAATATAAGAAAAAAAAACCTAGAAAAAAAAAACAATATCAAAAAGATAAAAGGCACTGTTCATGGGCTCTTTGTTTTAAGGCCATGCGTAGTCATAACGCCCTTTTGTGGGCGTTATGCGACACGTGGCGCGCCACGTCAGCAAGGGGCGTTATGGGGCCTTATGCATTTTAAGCCCGTAGTCATAAAGCCCCGTCTAATCATTACTCAATTATTAATTTCTAATTTTTTATAAAAACAGAAAATAAATAAAAAAACTGCAAAATAAAAAAAAACAGAGTTCACCGGAAAAAATTCCGGCTTGTTCTCCGGCTTGTTCTCCGGCTGAAATTCCGGCTTGTTCTCGGTCTTCTTCTCCGGCAACCAAGTTCACCGGAAAAAATGGTGAACATCAACCAACTTGAAATTCCGGCTTCCTCTCCGATTTGCAGGTCTTCTTCTCCGGCTGAATCATGCTTCCTCTCCGATTTGCAGGTCTTCATCTCCGATTTGCAGGGACCTACACTGCTTCATCTTCGATTTGCAGGGACCAAACATGTATAAACCAAAAACTTTAAACAAAAATAACGCCGCGAAAAATCTCGCGCCCTCCCCCATTTTTGAAACATAGCGCCCGGAGTTTTGGTGTGGGCGGCGCCATGGCGGCGCTATGGGGTGCCATACCGCCCCACTACGCAAGGTCTAATATGTATAACTAGGATTAACCCCCGCCGCGTTGCGGCTGGGGGCTTACAAATTGTTTAACTTACGAATTAGAAACAACATAGTTTCACACAAAAAATGTCTTTTTCCCACTTCACGACTCTCTAACCACTTTGCCAGCTTCCCTTAAAAACACCAATATAACAACAATCATCAAGTTCACCAATCTTCACGTTATGTTAAAGGAATACATTTGACATACGACTAAATCAACCCACTGCCTAGATTAAAAAAAAAAAACTTGTAAAAGGGGAAACAAAATCTTACGCAAGACGGAACATGTGAAATTGTGATGCCACCAGTAATTTGTATAAATAAGCTGCACAACCAGAAGACAACAATTAATAACAGATGACGAATATCCACAGCCTTACTACTTTTAGCAAAACCCTATGTAAAAATATATTCGGTATGACAATAAATTATTTGTGTGGCTATTTGACTAAAGAAAACATAATGTTAACCTATATTAAAGTAGCAATGCGGTTGCTCGAGCATAACCAGAACATAGCAATGTACTGTAACATGAAAATGAATGCTTAAAATATCTGACACTAAAATATTCATTACATATGAGCTCATAACAAATAAAAAATAAGTAAACATATTTTTTAGTTTGGACTTCCCATTTCTAATTAACATTAATGGGTTGTTAAAATTAACAGAGTTAAACTTACTTGTTATGAAGAAAGTAGTAAACATTTTCCGATGCACATAGAGTATTCTTATAAGCTATGAGAAAAACATAATAGCCTCATTGCGACTCGAAACAATTTTTGAAAAAGAATAAAAGTATGAAATGATATAGCATACAAAATTAAATGTGGTTAAGTTGGATATTTAAATCAGAGCAAGACAGGGCCTCTACATCTCCATGAACTATGTCCTAACTTTGAAGCATATAGCATGCTTCTTCTGTATCTTTTAAACAACCAACTTATCATTTAATTCAAAACAATACTTAATAACCTTGTATTTAGAGTATTTTTTAAATATATTTTAACAGGGAAGACTATACCTTTGTTTATGGCTTATCTCTAAATTGTTCCTCCTTGTCGCTCTCGTCACTAAAGTAACTTGTTTCCTTCATCTTCTCTTTTTCCCTTTCTTCCTGCCTTCATCCAGAAGCACAACTCCATCACCCAACACCCTTTCATCAGCCTCGTTTTCCACTAACGACACCCAATCAACATTCACAAACACCTCCTCACCACCATTTTCCTCATCAACCCCACCCCATTCCTCATACAGTCCTACTTTCCCTACCTATGCCCACACCTACCGGAAGCAAAATGTAACACTTGAAAAAGTAAGAAGTGAATACAAAGGCAAAGGCAGAAATCGGAAAGGCAAGATAAACGCACCTGAACTCTGCTAAACTGTCGGGAACGTTTATCGCAAGATCCACACCATCACAGACCCCATGAACCCTAAAAGTTGTCACGTCTGCTGCTTGATACGAAGCTACCATTCGTCTACTTGTGGTGGTTTCTCCACTGGTGTCGCTAGGTGGCGTATGCAGCGTCCCTATGCTAACAAAATCAAAACACATCATAAGCAAAACCATTTCATAAGAAATTGGACTCTTGATGATCAACAAATTAAATAAATATGAAATCCCAAATTGCAACCAACATACAATTATGCTTATGAACGTTATGATCATTAGAACATACAGGTGAAATACAACTTACCGGAAAACTCGCTGAAACCGTAACTTCGCTGAAACGCAACTGAATCGTATTCAAAAAAATCCTGCCTTCGGATGAGAATCAGGTACGATAGGGGCTGAATAATCTGAATTACAATGTTCCTACACAAATATAGGCAAGAATCCAAACCCATCTTTGAGCAAAGCAGAAAAGAAATTCAAATGACTTAGTTTTCAATCGACTGATTCGATAAAATCGAGGAGCAGATCAATAGCGCATATACAATGGAATCAAAGCTTTGTTCTTACCTCTTCTCCTCAAATCTATGCGGTGTGGGTTCGTTGGAGCATTGTCGGAGTCTCGCCTGAAATTTTTAACACCGAAGTAGTCTTAATCAACACATCAATAGCCGATATATCTAATCGTTAAACATTCAAGTGAAAGTAAGGCTTACTGGAACAGTGGAACTATAACGTCTCGCCGGAAATACAAATGCGTACCCTGTTAGCTTCCCCACAGTTTCTCTATTTCTATGTTCACTTCCATGTCATTATAGGTTGAAGTTCTAGTTGTTTAGTTCACTGAAACCCAGGCCACATATTTTTTCCTACCTGAGTTCTTTAACTGGTAAAAATTAGTTCTTTAACTGGGAAAAATTCTACCTAGAAAATCTACAACTACCTACTTGAGTTCTTTAACTGGGTAAAATTCTAGCTAGAAAACCTACTTTTCTATAAATTGTAGAACCAGGTTCAGTGTTTTCTATGAAAGCTTTTTCATGACTTATGAGTAACTTATTGCATGAATTAAAGCTCATATGCCATGATTTTCCAATTGGTTTACTGTATTTGCAGATTCAATGCATGCATCAGACTTTATTAAAGTGAAGCTATAACACAAATTTGTGTTGTTTCACCTTGAGAATCTAGGGTTTAATATGAGGGAAGTTGGATGCATTCTTTCCCAAAATTCATGATTCCCCTAAATTTAAATTTTGTGAACAAAAACACTAACATTGAAACAACTAAGAAACTGGTAATTAGAGCATCGATATAATAACCTGGGTTGGAATCGGTAGGCCGATTGAATCAGGGACCGGTGGAAGGAATCGGTAGGCCGATTGAATCAGCGAACGGTGGAGCATCCATATAATAACCTGCTTTGGAATCGGTAGGCCACTTGAATCAGCGAACGGAATAGGGTCGTAGCAGATTGAAGGGAGTCGGTAGCGGCGGTGGTGCGCAGGCTTTCTTCTGTTCTGGAGAGTACGAAGTGGGGAACAGAGGACCAAATAGGGTAACCTAATTGCATTAGCTTTGAAGTTACAAAAATACCCTCAATAACTGTAGCAAACACCTGTTGTAAATTGATATATATAATAACTAGGTTAGTTCCCCGTGTGTTACACAGGTTGAACAATTTAAACTTTATAATAAATATTTCTTGTAAATGCAAATCAAAGACGGAGACATTTAAATACCAAATTGACATAAATGGGTTAATATAAATAGGATGTATGTTGGTATTATAAAATTCATCAAAAAAAAAATATGTAATCAAATTGTCGTTGAAAATAATACAAAAATAAATATATTATATAATACTTATTATTGTATTTACGTATTACATTACATTTATGTAATGAGAAATAAAATTTTACAATTATAACTCGCACATTACCGAAAGTAATTTGAATCCAAAAATTATTCACATAGTTCATAAATATCTGTAAATTTATTTGTACACAACATTACATCTTTTATTCGTAACTTTACTATCTCTATCTAGAATTAGTAGTTTTACCTGTCTCTACTTTTATTTATTAATATTGTCATTGATCATGGGTGAATCCAGTAATGCTAAAAGCAAACCAACCTTGGATAGTGACTGACATTGGCTTATATTAATTGTCATTGCAAAACCGACAGATAGTGGAAGTGGAGATCTATGGATATATGGTCACAATGCAACATAACAAAATTAGGTGTTGATAGCAAAAACGGTCACTGCTTACGCACATTCCTAGACTGGCTCGTAGACTTTTTCGGTAACTTGATTAGAATCTCATACACAAATATATCAATATTAGAAAGGTACAATAATAATAATAATGGTAGCAATTATAAATAATACAATAGTTTGGTTTGTCTCTTTCTTAAAATTTGTAAAACTCCGATTTTTTTCAAGCATTAATATTAAAATAATAGTTTTCTTTTTGTATTATAACATGATAGTTTACTAACCACTTAATATGGAATTTAATAAAATAAAGGTGCTTATTAAAATGTTAATTAAATAGTAAATTAACTGGTTCAAAAGCAATTTGAATGTATCCTTTATTGTTTTTTTTATGTATTGATTAATATTTGTCTATATAAAAATATGTAATACTTAAAATAGATTTTTTATGTATTGATTAATATTTGTTTATATAAAAAATATGTAATACTTAAAACAGATTAATGGATTTTGTATTTTAGAAATTTTAGATTGATTTTTAAATAATAGTTATAAGTTAATAAAGTAAATAAATAATATACTTTTGTAAATATTAAAACGTAAGTGAATATGATTGAAACAAAATGTTTATAGATGATGATTTTTTATATAAAAATATGTAATACTTAAAATAGATTAATGGATTCTGTATTTTAGAAATTTTAGATTGATTTTTAAGTAATAGTTATAAGTTAATAAAGTAAATAAATAATCTACTTGTGTAAATATTAAAACGTAAGTGAATATGAGTCTGTTTAAATGTTTATAGATGATGACTATGTAAATAAAAGTTTAGATATTCAAATGAGATTATTGATAGAATATATGAATTTAAAATGTATATATCGTAAATAATTTAAATAGGAGCTCCGATATATTTAGATACAAATTAGGGTTTTGGATAAAAATATTAAGTGGGGATTAATTTATTTTTCTCAAGATTTAAGGATTAATTTTCTTTTTTTTTAATTTAGGATTAACTAATGAAACTAAAAGGATTATGTTTAAGGCGGGAAAATAAAATTCTAGATAGCCTCAATGATTGCCATGTGTCTCAAATTGGTTTACTTTATTATATGTATAGATGTGTGAAAAGGAAAAAAAAACATATATGCAAGACATGTATTGGATAAAAATGGTAAAAACAAAAGACAAATACAAAGTGACGAGAATACCCCTAACTAAATTGAGTTTTTTTACTGAGTTAGGGTGTTAGGTTAAAATGGCAAAAAGGGAAAATTCAAGGACCCAGAGAAGAAAAAAAATTATTTAAACTAAAATGACAATTTGGGACAAACATCAGATACTAAAATGACAATTTACTCTTCATTTTTTTCTCTTTGAAAATTTTAGGAATTTTCTTTTTTTAACAAAACTTTGGATTTCTATAATTTGTCACAAAAGTTAAAATAAGTTTTGTTTTCTATGAGTTTTTGTTTTGCGTTTTTCCCCGAATTTGGTCATTGTTTGGCTGCTACTAAATACGGTGTTTGGTGGTCGCATTTTGTCACTCAAGTTTTTTTATCCCTCGACTTTCTAATATGTGTTCATATAAATTTGACTTCGTCTACGCTTTACGTCATGTGAGTTACTAGGTGTTAAAAATTTGTGTTTTTATTTTACATCTTTTCCCGGTTTTGGTTGTCATTTGATTAGGGTATAGGAAGTGGTTAGACACTTGAAAGTGGTAAACTTCAAAATCAACCAATGAGAGTGTGTCATGTCAAAGTGGTAAACTATGCTCAAAAGTGTTGGCAATGATTAGACACTTCATGAATTGGTAAACTATTTTAAAAAAAAGGAAAAATGTGTGATTGTTTGAGATGGCATTGACCCCACCCCACACTACCCCCTCTCTCTCTCATACCCTCCCTCCCCGCGTCGGCAACCAGTCCCCTATCGACATTCACACCGAGCGGCAAACGAGGTAGGCGGCGGTGTTCCCGCGCGACAAACCCCTTTGCCGATCCCCTTTATCGCACCACTCTGTATCCCCTTACTACTTAGCAGTTAGCATACTTTTATTCCCCAGCACCGCAAAGTGGAGTATTAAGACTAGTTAATTATTATTTCAGTATACTTTTAAATTTAGTGTCACTTTAAATTTAAATTTAGACTTTGACTAAATTTTGAATTTAAATTTAAATAAAACATTAAACAGGAGCATTAAATATGATCAAAGTTGGTAGAAAAGAAGACGCTTTCAACTTTTATTTTAATCTTTGTCAAGAAGCAAACGATACCATCACTTTATTTTACAAGGGGGGCCCGCAAGCAACTCACAACAAACTATTACTAATATTTAATTTATTAAAGTAAGTGCTAAATAACTAAATAAATACAGAATGTGATTTTTTAAATTGTCAATATTCATTTATACATCACTGCAATTATTAAATTTTGCATCATAGGTGATGACGTAATTTTAATTGAATATATATGGTCTATATATTTACACACCTTAATGTCTATTTCCACACCCTAATAGACACCTCGTATAGGCCTATACGAGGCGTATAGGGTTCCTTTTCCCGACCAGCTTCTGAACCTCGTACAACGTCACATCAGACGGGGAGTCTAGGCCTGTACAAGGGACCAATACGAGGGTACTAAGACGCCTCGTATAGACCTATACGAGGCGTCTTAGAGACTGATTTGACTATGTGTCTGACATGTGACTTAAAGCAATATGGGGCGAATAGACCTATACGAGGCGTCTATATCTCATATAAAGTGCAACATACAGTGCATTCTTGGTCCACCCGAGCATTCAACATTCATTTCATTCTGTTTCTTCTTCTATTACTCTTGTTGTTTGCAAGTTGTTTCCACAAGTTCTTAATTCGTGCTAAGAGCCTTTGTAAACATTCTTAGCTTCTCTAGTTCAAGTTTCATTAGCTTAATGACAAAAAGTCAAAGCCGTCGTAATTAAGCTTTGACTTAGTGATTAATCACTAATGGTCTAGCCATTATTCGAATTGAAAGTGGCTATGAGTTGGTAATTATGTGGGTAATAAACCCTTAAAAGGGCACCCCCTGATTATCAATCTAACTTGGTCAATTGTCGGGTCAAACGTAATATTAAAAAGTCAACAGAAAGCTATTCTGCAAATAAACTCATAACTAACAATGTAGAAGCTATGAAACCTGTTTTAACACTTATATAACTTGGTAATTAATCTAAGAACATGTCTAAGCATGTTCAACCCGACAATTTTGAGTTTAGGCTCGGTTCGGAACCGAAAGTCGCAAAAGTAGACTTTTGCTTTGACACTCAGTTCTGACCCGATTTAGCTTAGTTTAGATATGCCTTAGAGCTCCATTAGGACCAGGTTATAGGTTAGTATAACCCTCTGAGGTTATACAACTTGGTTCCTAATTATTCATTTGCATGTTTCCGTTAATTGTTTAAATGTTGACCATTATGCCCTTTTGACCTTAAAATGAGATTTTTGAAAATGTGAGAGGACGAAAACCTTTATTACTGATTTATAAACATGTCCTAAAAATTTGACATCATTTTGAGGTCTAAATTAGGAGTTATGCTCAATATCGTAATTTGAAAGCTTTTTATTAATTAAACGGCATTATTAGCATAAAGCCTACCTAAACCCAAATTTTGACACCAAACCTTTTACCCACTGATGTAATATAATATTTTGGTATTTTTGAATATTTTTATTAATTTTTAAACTGATCATAACATGGGGTTCTTGCTTTGATTCGGTAATTGACGGTTATACCCTTTTTACTAATAAAATGAGTTTTACATAACATTTTGATACCAAATCTTTTGCTACTGACTTTATATGATATATAAATATTTTGAACTTTATAAACTGATCAAAAACTCAGATTTCCTTATATAACCTGAAAATCGCTTAAAACCGACTTTTTATGCGTTTTAAACGCATAGTATGGGTTAAAACTATTTTTGGCATATAAGACTTAATACCTACTGATGTTTTAAGTAAATTTTTATAATTTAACACTAAGCAAAAGTTTTGAACTCAGATTTCCAAATTTGACCTCTAAAGCTTATGTGAAATTACCAAAATGCCCCTACGGTGCATAGTTTGGTTATAAATAATAAATTTCACATATATGCAATACCCTACTGATATGACTTACAAGAATAAATATTTTTACTGATCATTTCAGACCAGAACCTCAGATTAATATTTAATCTCTTTTATAACCTTTAAAATGACCAAAATACCCCTACGGGGCTTAATTTGAGTTTAAATCCGTTTTGGGCATAATGGAAGGTATCCCACTGATATCACAACATATTTAAGGCATATTAACTTAGGGAACCTGCTCATGACTCATTTGGTTACCCGTTATGCATTTATCGCATTCGGTACGGTTTATGCAACTAGTTTGCATAAATTAACCGAAACGGGTCAAACCTTGTCATTTTCACTTCAAAATCCATAATGTGTTTAGTTTACCCATATTATACAATTCTTCATACTTGTCGGGTCTAAACCACATTCTAATCCGGTCTTCGCTTAATCTTGCGTTTTGAACCGTATACCTTTCTTTAAAACTAACCGGTCTAAGTTTAAACTTAAGTAAGACCCGTTAGGAATCTAATAGGTTATTAAAACCTTCATTCCAGATTTAGGGGACCAGTAAAAGCTACCTGTACTTGCTTGATTGTATACGGCTGGGATAAATTTGTATAATTTGCTTAGGTAAATACTTTTAGCTTATTTTCCCTTATACGGGCTTGGGGTACGGTATATAAAATACTGCTTGGTCGGGTATTGAATTTTTAATCGTATGAAGGTTAAATCATTGAGATAACCCGTTTAATCTGTTTTGTTTGTTTTAAGCCTTTGGGGGGTTAATGACCATGTCCTGGATATCCTCGGCTCATTCATTGAAATGGCCACGACTTAAGCACGGGGTGTAGGCATACACCTGCCGGTGCGTATGTAAAATGATATACCTGCTTGTTCGAGAATAACTCGCCGTAGGTTATATTATGTGGTGTGTCTATTAATCTTTAACCCGGTATTCAACCCGGGCTACTGAACGTATAACAAACTTATAATTCTTTTACAAGATTATTTTTAATTAATTATCCCAAGTTATAAAAGATTATTCGTGTCTTGTGCATTTAAATCAAATTTCTTAAACATTTTCAAAATGAGTCGGTTAATTGTATTTACCAGTGAAAACTGGCGTATTTTCCAAAAAGGTTAGGTGCAGGTACTAAGCGAAATGGGCTGGCTACTCCTAGCATCAATAAAGAGTCTTGCAAGCTTAGATGTTTTAAAAATATGTTGAACAATGTTTCTTTTATCTTTGATCCGACTGTGGATCCCTTTACAACCGTTTTGTAATAATTGATATTATTTTCAATCGGTTCATAATGTTATTATCTTTTAGTCTTCCGCTGTGCTTGAACTGTGATTATTTGACTATGATGATATTAACTACGTCACGATACTCCCCACCGGGCCCACCGGTAATACGTGGAAATATCGGGGTGTGACACTTATTAATCTTGTTTTATTTATAGTGAGTAATTGTTATTACAAATTATATTGTTATTGGTTTATAATTTGAATAACATACATTAATCCACGTGTATTTCTTTAATATAGTTAATCATGTCGAATCTTGCAAATCTTGAGTTTATGGCTTTAGACATCACTGGAAAAAATTATTTGTCGTTGGCTTTGGATGCTGAAATCCATCTAAATGCCAATAACCTTGGGGATAAAATTAAAGAAGGAAATAAAACGAGTACCCAAGATAAAGCAAAGGTAATGATTTTCTTACGCCACCATATTCATGAGTCATTGAAAAATGAATATCTCACTATCAAAGATCCACTCGTCCTATGGACCAATTTAAAAGAAAGGTATGACCGTCAAAAAACAGTAATATTACCAAGTGCTCGTTATGAATGGATTAATTTAAGGTTGCAAGACTTTAAGTCTATAAGTGAGTGTAACTCAGCAATGTTTAGAATCACGTCACAATTAATTCTATGTGGTGAAAATATTACTGATAAGGAGATGTTGGAAAAAACATTCTCCACCTTTCACGCCTCAAACATTGTCTTGCAACAACAATATCGTGAAAGGGGCTTCACTAAATACAGTGACTTAATATCATGTTTGCTTATGGCTGAGCAAAATAATGAGCTACTAATGAAAAACCATGAAACTCGTCCGGTTGGTACAACTCCATTCCCAGAAGTGAATGTGGCAACATATAATGACCAAAGTGGAAGTCACAGACGTGGTCGTGGCTATCAACGTGGGCATGGTCATGGTCGTGGTCGTGGTCGTGGTCATGGACGTGGTCGTGGACATACATATGGTCAGGGGAATTATCATGGTGTTCAATTAAAAAACAAAAGAACCCACCAGAAGTTGCATGACAATGAAAAGAAATCCAATGATGAAATAGGTAAAAAGAAAAGTGGAACCTCATCGAATGCATGCTATCGATGTGGTGGTAACAAGCACTGGGCTGGTACATGTCGTACATCCAGACACTTGGTAGAGCTTTACCAACAATCTATAAAAGACAAACAAAAAGGAATAGAGACAAATTTCACATATGAAGATGGAAATGTTGATGTCCCAAGTGGTGAAAAGGACCATACTAATGCAACTAATCTGGATTATGATGATTTCCTTATCGAGCAAGCTAATTTGGATTCTGGTGATATCGTGGCTGATACAAACCAGTTGGATGCTTGCAATTTTCCCTACGCGTGAATGATTTTACTTAAAATTATGCTATTTCCTTGATGTTTTATTAAGACATTTTGTTTGGGATTTTGTTATGTTTTGTTTTGAAGTGTTTTGGGGCACTTTATGAAATTGTTATGTTTGAACCATATTATACTTTTATTTACGAAGCTTTGTTTTGTTTTGAAGCATATGGAGTATTCAACTAAACTTCATATTAAATGTGAAGATGTATGTCTAATAGACAGTGCTACTACACATACAATCCTAAAGAAAATGGATTATTTCTCTAGTTTAACAATGAAAGAGGCAAGCGTTGGTACTATATCTGGTAAACCAAAATTAATTGAAGGCTTTGGAGAAGCATATGTAGTTCTACAAAGTGGAACTTTGCTCAAAATTAACAATGCCTTATTTTCCCCACTATCTCAAAGAAATCTGATAAGCTTTAAAGATATTCGTCTAAATGGATATCATCTTGAGACTACATGTGAAGGACATGATGAGTATCTTCAAATCACAAATATTATTTCGGGAAAAAACACATATTAGAGAAGTTACACGCATTTGCCTCTGGTTTGTATTGTACCAAAATTTATGCGGTTGAATCAAATGCAATCATAAACAAAAAGTTTATGGACCGAGAAAATTTTATCATTTGGCATGACCGGTTAGGCCATCCCGGATCAATAATGATGCGAAAAATTATAGAAAATTCATGTGGTCACTCTTTGAAGAACCAAAAGATTCTTCAATCTAAGGATATTACATGTGTTGCATGCTCACAAGGGAAGTTAATCACTCGCCTATCACCAGTTAAGGTAGGGACACAATCCTTGAGTTTTTTAGAAAGAATACATGGGGATATATGTGGACCTATACACCCTCCCAGTGGACCATTTAGATACTTTATGGTCTTAATTGATGCATCAACTAGGTGGTCACATGTGAGTTTACTATCAAGTCGTAATATGACATTTGCACGACTACTTGCTCAATTAATAAGGTTAAGAACACATTTTCCAGATTATCCCATAAAGAAAATTCGGTTGGACAATGCTGGGGAATTTACATCCCAAACCTTCAATGATTACTGCATGTCTATTGGCATAAGTGTAGAGCATCCAGTACCTCATGTGCACACGCAAAATGGACTTGCTGAATCGCTTATCAGGCGACTTCAAATGGTTGCGCACCATGAAATCAAAACTACCAGCATCTGCCTGGGGGCATGCAATTTTACATGCAGCAATACTAATTCGCATAAGGCCAACAAGTTATCACACTTCCTCCCCATTAAAGTTGGTTTTTGGTCAGGAACCAAATATTTCCCATCTAAGGATTTTTGGTTGTGTTGTATATGTTCCTATCGCTCCACCACAACGCACAAAGATGGGGCCTCAAAGGAGGTTAGGAATATATGTTGGGTATGAATCACCATCGATCATTAAGTATTTAGAGCCATCAACAGGTGATTTATTTACAACTCGATTAGGTGATTGTCATTTTGTTGAAACAACATTCCCAACATTAGGGGGAGACGAAAAGCAGCTGAAAATTAATAATATAATTTGGAATGAATTATCACCATCTCATCTTGATCCTCGAACTAAAGAGTGTGAACAAGAAGTTAAAAGAATAATTCATTTACAAACATTAGCAAATCAAGTACCAGATGCATTCACTGACCCAAAGAGAGTGACTAAGTCACACATACCAGCTGCTAATGCTCCAGTAAAAATAAGTGTCCCAGAAGGACAACAACGTGTTGGAAATGAGTCTAATGCACGCCTCAAACGTGGTAGACCAATCGGTTCTAAAGATAAAAATCCTCGAAAGAAAAAAGGAGCAAATAATGGAGATGGTCCAGTCGAGGTAATGATAATGCCAAGAAAAGAGTCTCCTGAAGAGACACTAGACATGATGGTTCCAGAAGAACCCCAGGTACCTGAAAACGAAGAGATCTTAATAAATTACATCATGTCTAGAAAGGTATTGAACCGAAATGGAATCGACGTCGATGACAGTTTTTCATATAACATAGCGCTAGAAGTAATGGAAAATAATGAGGATCAAGAACCAAAATCTGTTGAGGAATGTAAACAAAGAAATGATTGGCCAAATTGGAAAGACGCAATTAAGGTAGAATTAGATTCCCTTAATAAACAAGAAGTTTTTGGACAAGTAGTTCCAATACCTAAAGGTGAAAAGCCTGTCGGATATAAGTGGGTCTTTGTGCGAAAACGCAATGAGAAAAATGAAATCGTACGATACAAGGCACGATTAGTAGCACAAGGATTTTCGCAAAGACATGGGATTGATTATGAGGAGACATATTCTCCGGTGATGGATGCGACAACTTTTTGTTATCTTGTTAGTCTGGTAATACAAGAAGGGATTGATCCGCGCCTAATGGATGTTGTGACAGCCTACCTTTATGGCTCACTTGATACTGATATTTACATGAAACTCCCTGAAGGATTTAAATTACCAAACTCATGTACATCTAGTTCTCGAGAACATCTTTCAATTAAATTAAACAAATCATTATATGGGCTAAAACAATCTGGGCGTATGTGGTATAATCGCCTTAGTGAATATTTGTTGAAAGAAGGTTACAGAAATGATTCAATATGCCCGTGTATCTTCATAAAAAGGTCAGAATCTAAATATGTTATAATTGTTGTATACGTTGATGACTTGAATATAATTGGAACGCCAAGTGAGCTCCAAAAGGCGGTTGAATGCTTGAAAAGAGAATTTGAAATGAAAGACCTTGGAAAGACAAAATTTTATCTTGGGTTACAAATCGAATACCTCAAGGGTGGAATCCTTGTACATCAACAAAACTACATAGAAAAGTTACTTAGAAGGTTTTATATGGAAAAATCACATCCATTGAGTACCCCAATGGTTGTAAGATCTCTTGATGTCGAGAAAGACCCATTCCGACCTCCGAACGATGGAAAAGAAATTCTTGGTCCATAAGTACCATATCTAAGTGCAATTGGTGAACTAATGTTTCTTGCTAGTCATACACGACCAGATATATCATTTTCTGTAAATTTACTGGCAAGATATAGTTCATGCCCTACGAAGTGGCATTGGAATGGGGTAAAACAAATATTTCGATACCTTCAAGGTACAAAAGATATGGGGTTGTATTTTACTAACCAATCGACAACAAGTTTGGTTGGTTTTGCAGATGCAGGGTATTTGTCTGATCCTCACACTGGACAATCTCAAACTGGATATTTATTCACAAGTGGAGGCACTGCTATCTCATGGCGTTCTGTAAAGCAAACTATCACAGCCACATCATCTAACCATGCAGAAATATTGGCGATTCATGAAGCTAGTCGAGAATGTGTTTGGTTAAGAAGTATAATACAACACATTCGTGGGTCTTGTGGTATTTCTACGAGAGATAAGGGACCGACAAATTTACATTAGGACAACGCAGCGTGCATTGCTCAACTTAAGGAAGGATACATCAAAGGTGACAGAACGAAGCACTTTTTACCAAAGATTTTTTTTCACACATGATTTGCAAAAGAATGGAGATATCACTGTCCAACAAGTTCGTTATAGCGACAATTTGGCAGACTTGTTTACTAAAGCACTTCCGACCTCTACATTCAAGAAACTGGTTCATGGGATCGGGATGCGTCGACTCAAGGAGCTTAAATCATCAGGGGGAGAATAATACGCGCTGCACTCTTTTTCCCTTAGCTGTGGTTTTATCCCACTGGTTTTCCTGGCAAGGTTTTTAACGAGGCAGCATCACCAAGCGTATTATAAAAATAATATATTATTTTGTCACGTGGATAGTCAAGGGGGAGTGTTATGAATTATTACTTATTTATTATATGACTATCCATATACTAAACTCCCATCCCTCTATATACTTAACCCACATCTTATAAGCCTATAAATAGAGGCATATGTGATTCATTTTAAACATCAATAAAATATCCATTCCCCAATCTCTCTTTCTTATCTCTATAATATTAGTAGGCTAGTTGTTTAAAACATTAATTTTATTATTGAATATTAAGTATTTATAATAAACACATTAACATGTTTATTTATAGTTAAGATGATTTATTTATCACCTACAACTAACAACAAAATTTAATATTAAAATTAGAGTAAATTGTCAAAATTGTTCCTGATGTTTTGGCATGTTTGTCATTTTTATCCAAAACAATATTTTTGTACCATATAGACCTTCACTTTTGGGATTTTTTGCCATTTTCATCCAAACGTCTGACTTTTTTACAAAATTGTCCTTGAGAATTGTGATTTTTACCATTTTCATCCAAATGTTCAATACGAAAAATAAAGCAAATTAGACGTTTGGATGAAAATGACAAAAAAAAAAAAAATCCCAAAAGTGAATGAGTATATTGTACAAAAATAGTTGTTTTGGATGAAAATGACAAACATACCCAAACCTCTGGGACGATTTTGGCAATTTACTATAAAAATTAAATAATCTTCAAGGTATTATAAAGATTATGTCCTGGTAAAAACTTTAAAGATTAGAAGGTTATGTTTATTTAAACATTATTAGGTAAAAAGGTTATTTATAATAATTTAAATGTAAATATATAAGAAAAGATTCTAAAATTGTAAATTACATTTTTTATTTTTGAATCTTAAATACTTTTGTTAAAAAAAACCAAAATAACCAAAAAATCCATCTGAACCGGTGTAAAAATGGCAAACATGCCCAAACCTCTGGGACGATTTTGACAATTTACTCAAAAAATTAACTAGTTTTCAAAGTATTATAAAGATTATGTCCTGGTAAAAACTTTGAAGATTAGAAGGTTAGGGTGTAAAGAGTGGTTAAACACTTGAGAGTGACAAACTAAAAAATAAACCAATGATAATGTGTCATGGCAAAGTGGTAAACTATGCTCAAAAGTGTTGCCATTGGTTAAACACTTGGTGAAGTGGTAAACTATTTAAAAAAAAGAAAAATATGTGATTCGTTGAGATTGAAATGGACCCCACCCCACACTACCCTCTTTCTCTCACTACCCTCTCTATCTCTCTCATGATTCCCGCACGGCAAGCCCTCACTGATTCTGCAACGAAACCGCAGCGGCAAAGGGTCGGCGGCGGTGTTGCCGCGCGGCAAAGGCCTTTGCCGACACCCTTTGTCGCACCCACACCAGACACCCTTAGGTTTATTTGAACATTATTAGTTAAAAGGTTATTTATAATAACTTAAATGTAAATATATAAGAAAAGATTCTAAAATTGTAAATTACATATTTTATTTTTGAATCTTAAATACTTTTGTTAAAAAAAATCCGAAAAACCGAACCGAACCGGTGTAAAAACCGAAACCGAATGGTTTTCAAAAACTAAAAACCGACATTTCGGTTTCAGTTTTGATTTTGCCTAAAAATCAAACCGAACCTTGCACACCCCTACCCTATATATAGATTATAGTAATAATAATTTTATATTATTATTATTATTATTATTATTTCTAATATAATATATCATAAATTACTTTATTGTACGAAACTAATTCCAGGTTAACGGGTATGGTTACAAACTTACTATAGTTAGCAATGACCCACGTGGGTATCAATCGCGACGCACATTTTTAAGGACACGTGGATCAATCTGTGCCGTACACCTATCACACGTCTTTCTTAACGTTTGCCGCGTGTCGTACGCAATCAACGTCACTCACCGCTTCGGCTTCAACGAAATGCCCAAAATAGCCACTACAGTTGGGGCCCACAAAGAGAATCATTGAAATGCTATAATGGTCCATGAATTATTTCGTGGTATACTAATTTCGTCTATTGAACTTTATGCTTTACAACATAGGTCCCTATGAAGTTTTGTTATTGTTCTAATTGGTAGGTCATGTCTACTTTGCATAAGCACGATTATTGTTTTATTCTTCTAATTAATCAACTGAACTGCTCATGAACGTGTTTCGGTAGAAAGTTCGTTTAAAAGAACATGGATATTTTTTGTCCATTTAATTTAACAAACATAAACACACCTTTTGTTCGTTCATGTATGTTCACGGTCCGTTTATGTTCATTTATTCATGTTCATTCATGTAAGTTCTTCTGTGTCTGTTTAAGTTTTAATAGATACATAAATAATTGTATTTATTTATTTAGATTTAAACATAAAATTAGATTTCTAACTATATTTGTTCATTTGTGTAGCTTTATGTTTGTTATATTATGTTCGTTTAAGTTTGTTTATGTTCGTTTACTTTATTGAACTGTTCGTTTAGGCATGAGCGGGTCTTCTTGGTGGTCCAGGGTGCCTCTGCCCCCACTGATTTTCACTCCTAGTATTAATTTTTCCGGAAGTTTTTTTGTAGTGTAACACGGTCTGAATTCGAGATACATAGAACGCTTTAACTCGACAACTAGGCATTACCCAGCAAATTAATTTCGAGCTTATACTTTTCGACGAAATGCCAAAAACAATAGTCCAGGGGTAATTCTTGTAACTTAGCAAAAGTTGCATACGAATATTCGATAACTCCCAAAAGAGAAAATTCCTCCCAAAAGGCTATTAGAGTGACGCGTGGGGCCCATATCACAGTAAATGACATTACTACCCATCTATTTTGAAACTGAACGACACCGTTTTGATATCAAAATTCAAAGTTCAAACCCACAGACTTTTAAAACTGCTTTAGCAAGTGAAATTACATAATTACCCCCGGTTCGAACGAACCGGCACAACCACTAAACCAACCCAACACCAACGACTCGTGTTTTATTACAATGACCAAATTATCCTTTGTCTACCTTCCAACTTTTGCTGTTACCAGAGGTGTCATTGTTGTAATAATGCTCGTTTCTTGAGGGTAGTTTGGTGAGCAAAGGATCACGCATTTGTGGTCTTGGTTCATGGGAGCGTGACCCCTTGTGTTCAGAACTCACGGGTTAATATTATTTATCTATTTTTTAATTTAATTTATTTAAATGAAAAAACAAATTTGTTTTCCTAGAAACTTCAACAATACTCAAATATAATTTCTTTACTTAAAGGCTGTCTGCCCGTATTAACAGAGCCGGCTCAACGTTTCTGAAAACCCAAACAAACTACAAATGCGAGAGCCCTTTAAATTGGTATAAAAAACGTTAGGTTTGCTTAAAAGTATAAATTAGGGATATAGGCAGACAATGATTGAGATTGAGTGA
The DNA here is from genome assembly GCA_030545235.1 of Helianthus tuberosus. Classification (NCBI taxonomy): domain Eukaryota; kingdom Viridiplantae; phylum Streptophyta; class Magnoliopsida; order Asterales; family Asteraceae; genus Helianthus; species Helianthus tuberosus. The sequence continues at coordinate 13,596,387 of CM060435.1, forward strand.
ATCAGAATATATAGAGATTGCTATAAAAAATAGTTGTTAAACAACCTGCATTATCCTTGCGGCACCACTAATTTCTCCTAATTCCGCCGCTAATTTCTCCCCAATTTGTGACTCCATTGAGCGGGATGAACATGTACGACGTTACGGTTAGCGAGAATGACGATGTCAGCCCAAATTAAATATGAATTGCATATTGCTTGGAGTTGGAATTGCGTCTCTTTTATTTTAAAATTGGTTCTTCAGTTAGGTCTTGCAATAAATATTGTTTTTGTTTTGTTCATTTGAGCCTAATACACGTATGCTATATAAAAAAATTTAAAAAATAAAATAAAATTGAGGCCCTATTTTATAAAAGCCCTAGGCCATTGACTAGATTTGAAAGTCTCTAGACTCGTGTAGTAGACGTTAAGCCCATGCCAAGTCACTATTAACCTCTTTGTTAAGCCATTACACCCCTAATAACAAGGGCGTCAAGGGGATCGAGCCTTCCTTTATCGTTATATCCTTAACGGCATTGAATGTCGAAGTTGTGAATATCGTTATATCCTTAACGTTAAGCCCATGCCAAGTCATTATTATCCTCTTTGTTAAGCCATTACACCCCTAATAACAAGGGCGACAAGGGGATCGAGCCTTCCTTTATCGTTATATACTTAACGGCATTGAATGTCGAAGTTGTGATAGGGTTCACCATTAACAAATTATATATAAACAAATTTGTATGCATATAGGTGTGTACCTTATGCTTAGGGTGGTTTTCAGAAAAAAAAAATTGATGTTTCATTTTTAACGCAAAGCTATTTGTTTTTCTACTTAAGACACAAAAAGTTTTCATCTCTTGCAATTCAACCTTACAACTTTTGTACTTTCAACTTTTGTCCCCACACTTTTCATATTTTGTTTTAAATTTTGCGACTTAACACGGCGTAACGTGTGTGTGGTTCAACGTTTTAACATTTACGCTTCGTACTATATTTTGCGAGTTAACACGGCTCAACGTACGTGTGTGGTTCAACGTTTTTACGTCGTCTATCTTTTCCCTGTTTGACAGGTTCGTTACAACATGCGGGGTCCTAAATCGACTTAATTATTTTTTTCTATGTTTTACGTTGCAGTCTAATTTCTTTACATTAATACACCGTAACTTCAGTACTGATTGTCGCTGGCGGCGATATGGTATTGGTGCTATTCGGCACGGTTGTTACAATCCATTTCTTTGTTTTCTTTTATATTATTTAAATTACTACCCTATTACGAATGTGTAGTTTAGTAATTAATGTTTGAATGTCTACGTAATAATGACATGATAGTAAATTTTGCACTTTTTAATTAGCTCATGTGTGGTCTAACTATATATTAAGACAATCTCCATATACATATGTGAAATGTTAAAGACAATGAAAGATAAATATGTTTTATTTATAATAGTATGTTTTATTTATAATAGTTTTATCAAATACATTTTTATAAATCAAAATAATATTGTTTTAACTTTTATACCATTTTAAGTTATAGAAAAAGAAATTAAAAACATTTTGCCAATGAAGTAGTGGTGGAGTGATTGGGGAAATACTTGGTGTTACTTGTGACTCAGGTTCGACTCCACTCTCTCCATTAATTTCTGCGGCATCCAGGTGAAGGGCGAATACGGGTGGCGTCGGTTCGTCTTGGATGGGAGGGGAGGTTTTACTGATTATTTCACTGTCGTGCCTTCGGGCAGGTGGAGGTCGGGTTTCCGCGTATCTGGGAGAGCTAAGGGGCTGACGGCGGTCGAGTAGTCGATCTTGGCCACAGCGCCCGGTGTCACAATGATTAGCACGTCGTTCCTTGCCGTTAAAAAAAATTAAAACATTTTATCGTACTCCAATAATTGTTTTGAAATCCGCACAAATGTTATTTAGAACTGTTTTAAAGAGTTAAATGTCATTTTAGTCCCTTTGGTTTGAGCCATTTTGCCAGTTTAGTGCAAAAAGTTTCATTTTTTGCCTGTGGGTCAACTTCATCTATTTTTTATGTTAACGAGAAGGGCAATTCGGTCATTTTATATGTAATTCTGTTAACTAGAAGTGCAGTTCGGCCATACAAAATGACCGAATTGCCCTTCTCGTTAACAGAATAAATGGATGAAGTTAACCCAATAGATTAAAATGGCAACGGTGAAACTTTTTTGGACCCACATGTGAAAAATGAAACGTTTAAACTAAACTGACAAAATGACTCAAACCAAGAGACTAAAATGACATTTAACTCTTTTTTAAATGTATCGTTTTGGAAACTTATGGTGAAAGCCTAAAAAACAAAAAATCAATATTTTTAATCACCATTTTAAAAGTTTTAATATATCTGATTATGTTATGGTTTCACAACTTTAAAATTAAAAGAGCGGCAACTTAATGATAATAAAACAAAGTTAATATTCACACATCCGCCTTTATCTCTGTCTCTATACATACATATATATAAAGAGAGATAGAGTAAAAAGGGTGTGTAAATAAAATATAGGAGTGTGAGAATAGTAGGGGCCATAATGATAATAAAATGGGACTTATACAAGAATCACATACATTTAAGAAATGCTATGTTTGTTTTTATTGTTTTAACTCTAATAAATGATTATAAAGAATGTCACGGTATTATATACCCTTAAATAAATTACTTGTCAATGCCAGTTTGTTTCAACTATCAGAGGTGTAGGCGATTATTAGGTTGAAGAGGTAATTTCAATTATTGTTGACAGATCGAGATGAAGTCTGAGTCAATTGATGAAACCCTAGACAAAGATGAGGCTGAAGAGGAAACAGAGGAGCTTACAAACTAGGTAGAAATTATGCAACTATGTTGTCATTTTTTTAGCATCCCTGAATAAAAAATATAACATTTTTGGCCCATTTGTTGTGTAGGTGCTTTATGAGATTGGTGTAGGCATCGCTTCACAGGTGAGTTTTGTATATGACTTGATGAGATTGGTGTACGCATCGCTTCACATGTAATTTTGGTTAAGTTTTGTAAAATATATTGTATATTTAGTATACAACCTCCTTAAATGCCTTATAATTAAAAGAATTACATTTTTTACTTACTATCTATACAACTTTTCTACACATGACTTATGGTTTTTTCAAGAAAATGGACAACTTTCTATAACTCGTTTACCCATCCTGCTCAAAAGAATGACTATACAACCAGGGCCGGCTCAAGGGGAGTGAAATAAAGCAAGAGCTTTAGGCCTCCACTTCCCTAGGGCCCCAAATTCTTAAGAAAACATATTATATGTAGGCGATTTTAGCTTTAAAATTGTTGACATTGAGGTTTATGATATATAACTATGTATACATAGAGATGGTATATGAGTCATAAGATCAAAAGCAAATTAGTTTATTTTATTTTTTACGAAAAGGGCCTTAATTTTGTTATCCGCTTCGGGCCTACAATATTTTGAGCCGGCCCTGTTAATACAACTTTCTAATAATGTTTGTTTGTTTTCTTATAGTTATCTTCTGCACCAAAAGGTCGACTCGGACCCAAGAAGGTTGACAATACTGTCCCCAGGTATGCCAATTAGTAGCTATAATGAAAGTCATTAACTTTTACCATACCCACCCCTACTTGCAATGAATATCTGATCATTGTAACTTTGAAGTCTCATTAATCAGTATTTTTAACTTTTGGCATTTTGGATAAGACAATAAAATGATATCGTAACGAAAGAAAACATTAATTGCCTGAACTGCATATATTGTCATGAGAGCATATTCAATTTTAAAGATTTCATTTTACTTAGTTAGTTCATATTTTTTTTTAAATAAGTTTCCTGTGCAGCTCTGTGCCAAATGATGTTGATGATCTTGAAAAGAGACTTGCTTCTCTTCGACGCATTTGATATGTGAGACATTGCATCCAGACGCGGACCAGAAGTCTTTTGTGTATAGTCTTGTATCGTCTTTATAAATGTTAGTAGGGCTCAGAATCATTTATCTCTTGGCGATTCGAGTGATTTTGTGAAGGTTCAAGAGGTAATTTAATTAGTTTTTGTCTAATTGATCAATGCTAACTTCTTTTGATTCTGAGTTCCAAAATTTAGGGTTTAATATTTTAAACGAAGTTTCACTTCGGTGATTCAGTGTTCTTAAGTTTAGTGTTTGAAATGTTAAAACGAAGTTTGATTTTGGTGATTCAGTGTTCTTTAATTCAAGGTTACATATTTTTAACGAGGTTTAATTTTGGTGTTTCACTTGAACCACCATCAACAAGAATCTTATGACTTCAAATCAGGCTTTCGTTTGGTTGTATCTAGGGTTTGATTGTCGTTTCCATGGGTTCAAGGGTTTTTTTGTTTATTTTTTTAGAGGATTCATCTGGAACACAAGTTTGAATGACTAATATGTACGTTTTTATATGATTTGTTTGAAATTATGTTGGATTGACTAATATGTATGTTTTGATCTACTATTAACAACAATCTGGTAATTCCATTGCTCCTTAATCTTACCTTTTTGTTCAGATTTCTACAAAAAAAATCTTGAAATATTTGGGATTATAACAACTTTTTGACAAGCCTATGCATCTTTATATGTTAGCTTTAATATGAGTTATAATCACGCTCTTAATTATTTTCTATTTTTTATTACAATTAGAGGAGCCATGGAGGTTAGAGAAAATTAGGCTAACTTGTCCGAGTAGTACACATTAGATTATTTGACCATGTAATGCATTTAATGCACCATTTGATATGAGTTGGGATACCCGTTGCAACGCGCGAGCATTCCCACTAGTATACCCTTAAATAAATTACTTTTAATTAAAATTGATTTTTTAAATCAAGTTAATATCTAGAATGTCACGTGGCAACATTGCTTATTTAAAATCTTTACATTAGTATTCGTGTTACTTCATCTCTAAGTTGACAAGTATGGTTTAAATTAAATTTGTGAAACCTTCTTACAAAATCCGTCTTTCCTTTTCACACACACACATATATATATATATAGAGCGGTTAACATACAAAAGCCCTTATCATACTTCACGTACGCGACAATCCTGGCCGTGGATTAAAAGCGTGATTAATTGTATGCGTGATTATTTAACACGTGCGTGATTATTTTCAAGCCCTTATTCCATGCGTGATTATCTGAAAACATGAGTTCCATGCGTGATAATTCAATTCCATGCGTGATAATGTGTTCCATGCGTGATAATTACATACATCTGACGGACAGGCTTGTCGCGTACGTGAAGTATGATAAGGGCTTTTGTACATTATAATTTCTCTATATATATATATATTAAAATTTAATTTATCACGATAAGGATAATTTTGAAGTAAACCTTGTAAAAAAATAAAAAATACAATGACATTGATATTTTTAAATTACATTACCAAATTTGTGTTCCTGTGTTATTTAATGTTGTAAAGATGGAAAATAAGCGTATGATGTGTATATCTATATTTTTGAATTACAATAGTCTTTTTTTTCGCCCATTCCTTCCCCTTTTAATGGTGTGGGGGAAGCCGAGCTTTCTTCAGGTCGTTCTCTTAATTGGTTAACATTGCCTATTTGTGCATTCGTTATTATATTAGCCACTTCCACAACTATATTATGGATATCTTCGGCATTTAAATGCATGATCACACTAGATTGGGATCTGACAGTGTGAGAAGGAGTTCGAGCCCTGCGAGGAACTTCCTCTCTTTTACTGCTAATTTCTTTGTGTTTAGACCATTGTTCATGTCTAGATCCTCGTTCATTTCTATGTTCAGACAATGTCTCTTTCCTATAAGATATGATTATACGGAGTTACTAGTATATCCTATACATCTTTATAACATAACAATTATATTACACAAATATATATATATATATGTATGTATGTATGTATGTATATATATAGAGAGAGAGAACATAGAAATGAACAACAGAAGTTATTTCTTCTTACGCCACTAAAAGGACCATATGAGAACTTTTCCTGGAAACTTATTAACTGGCCTAGCTTGAGTTTGCTAGTAACCTTCTAAATATCTACTGGTTAAAGCTTTGGCATTCCTGTAACACCAAATTCGCTAAAACATTAGGCTCTGATACCAACTGTAACACCCCACCCGTAACTCGGGTGATCATGCACAATTGATACCTGACTTAGCAGCGAAATCGCAACTTTCCTTGTGAACTCGCTAATCTTGTGATATATGTTTAAAAAGATTTTTATGTCAGCTTATGCTGGTGAGCTCATACATAGTTATATAAAAACAATCATTTCTTTTATGAACAATGAATATTACTAATTCTATTTACATGATAAATAAAGGTTGGCACATGCCTTGTTTACCTTAGCATGTCCACATTTACTTTTACAATTGTGGGTATACATCCTCACCACCTTACATACTAAACAAATATCTGTACTGGGCTAGCGTACTGGCATTATATAAGACGGTGGCATACTGCCTATTATGAGCGTATTTTACTACTGTACAACCCATAGGGAAGGCTCACCGCGGTTTCCCCAGCCTCAATACCTCATGACGATGGCATACTACCTATTATGAGCGTATTTTACTATTGGGCAACCCATACTGTGAAGGCTCACCGCGGTTTCCCCAGTTTCAATACCTTATTACGTATCCATGGATCCGGAATATCATAATGCCCGTGCATGTATGATACATCACATTCATTTATTTATTATGTTTGGGTGTGTTGCAAGCCTTACATGGCCTGAACACCTCCTTCACATCACATATATTTATTACACAAACATATATCACAGTTTTGGGAAAACAAACATGATACTCATCTGTTTAACAGTTGCTAAACAACTGCTAGTGCGACCGGTACTATCTCAATAGTCCTGATAAAATTACATAATCCTAGGTTGTAACACCCTTGTTATAATTTAGCGTTTATCGTATAATTTAAACTCATAATCATGTAATTATAGTCACAATTATACTGAAAATACGGGTTTGTTAAAAACTTTTACAATTTAAAGTGATACAATATAATGTGGTTTAATTCTCCGTTATAGAATATCGACAAAAACAACGTTGCGGAAGCTTTGTTTAATGTGTGTTCGGTTCTTGCTCGATGCTTGATCTTCATCCGGGACTCTCGACATTCACCTTTGATCAAAACCAACTTAAAGGTCAGTTTTGATAATTAAATAACCAATATAACCAGGAAATTAGGAAAATCCAACATTGATATCTTGATCCACAAACAATCAATTGAATTCTGGCCTCCACCGTAACTTACGGTGATCACCGTAAGTTACGGTGGCCCTTAAATGTCAAATTCCCTCACCATAAATCAGGGGTATTCTACCGTAAAAATTTTAGCTCCACCGTAACTTACGGTGGCACCGTAAGTTACGGTGGCCCCTACATCCAACCTTTCCATTTTTTTTGCCGTTATTTGACACGAAAACTTTCGTATCTTCCAATCCGCTTATCCGTTTGACCTACCGTTTCTTCCTACATGATTGTAATTTAATCTTCCATCATATGGAGTTAAAATCCAACATCCGGATTAACAAAATTTAAGACTTTTAAGTCTTCTGCTTATTACCCTTTTTACCAAATTTTGACCCGTTCGTAATCTATCAAGCAACCAAGTTTGTTTGACCCTTATTTCTCTTAAACCTATTAAATTCAATGATGTATAACATATTAGGGTCCAATTACAGGTTCATATTCCTTCTTAAACCCATTTTCACTCATATGCTTATTTTGACCCGTTAAGGGTATTTAAGCACCTTTTAAGCACAAATCGCTTTCATTCGTTTCTAAATACATATGTCCACATTTCTTATCAAATGATCTCCCACCACAACTATATTTGTGGTGGATTCAATGTGGTGAATTTATATATTCTAAATTTTACCCTTCAAATCATTATTTTACGGCAAGACTCAAATGGAGCTATTTGACTAACGTATTACATCCTTCAACTTCTACACTTATTCTAAGTATTTATTTAATCATGAAACTTGTTTCCAAACAACCTTTAAGGGTTGTTTGTTCAATTTAACCTACAAGGGTATTTTGGTCAATTTTGGTCCTTCTTTTACGATAAAGGACTTTCAGATACTTGTTTGACCCAAAAATTCGATCTTTTAACTATAACCTTGTTTAGAAGCCATTATGTTTCTAAAACACTACAATTATAACTTGAATTATTCGGTTTATCTTTAAGATAACCAAATATCCAATTTGACCTTGTTTAACTCTTAGAAAACCTCAAGTTCTACATGATGAATTGAATCATTATACATACCTGGCTCGGATCAACATATTGACCCGTTTCAATACCTTGACTTAGTAGCCGCTAAGCAATAGTGATGTGCGTATCCATTTGATATTTATTCCTATAAACATGTAACTCGACAAACCATTAGTCGATATTGTCAAAGGGTGATAATTTCACCTTTTGACCCGCTTATTTACCTAGTGATCTTCGTCACTTCCACTAAATGCCAATTTCATGTATTATGCTAATTTAAAGTCTACTAACGAATATACGAAATCAATCATAATGTAACGGAACCGCAGTTACGTACCTTTTAAGCATCATTTTTCAAACGCGTATTCCCACCGGCTTGTCCACTTGACGATCCGGATTCCTCGCCTAAAGAGTTTAATTCACAATCCGTTTAGAACCCTTTTTATAAGTCTTCACGCACAATTTTCCATATCCATCAAACATGCGTTTTTGTCCGATTTTTAACTTTCAAGCCTTCTTTGGGGCATTTTTACAAACACTTAACATGCAGAATTTTATATCTTTTACATTCTAATTCATGGCTTGTCACTTAGCCTAGATTAACAAACATTGAGCTATCATTTATAGAATTAAACATCATATTTTTCAGAATTCAGTTTCTATGAATCAATTTGCACTAGAATAGTCTTCTAAACCCTAGTGTTCATCATTTTCTCACAAAACCCATGAACCACCTTCAATGTGTTCATGAGATTTCCTGAATTTAGACATTATTTCACATGTTATTTGTCTAGGTTTTACTCCTAGACACTATATCATCCCTATTCTATCCACATAGCAAACATGCAACATGAGATTTCTACTTTTCTAAATTCATGAGAATTTCAAGTAGTGAATTCTTGTCAAATTTTACATACCTTATGATCTCCTTGCAACGGGGATCACTAATCTATGTTCGATTTTTGCTTAGAACTTGATTTGAACCTTCAATTTCTGAGATTTGTGAAGTTTTTGGGTTTGAAGAACCCTGGTCGCCCTTCCCTGCTTCTTGATCGAACCAGACACCAAATGGTGTGTTTGGTTTTTGTTTTAATTAATTCTAGTTTCACTTTTTACAAGATTAACCCCTCCTCTTTTGTATAACTTATAGTTTGGCTGTTTTTAACCTTATTATAAGTTATTTCTAGACTATTAGCTAACTAGGTTATAATTTTTCCTAGTTAATTAGTTCTTGTTTAAAAACCCGTTTTATTTTAAGTCCCGTTAAATCTCGGGCCTTTTTATATACTTTGCTATCTCAAAGTATTTCCCATCTTTTTAATAAATATTAGATTTATTTATTTAAATCCTAATATTCACCGGGTTAATTTTTACCACTAACAATATTTTACCCGTCTTTTAGTATTAACGTGGTTTGATTACCAAACCTGTTTTTGGGGTGTTACAAGTCTACCCCCCTTAAAGAGGTTTCGTCCTCGAAACCTTGCTTACATAGTTCATTGAGTTCTAAACTCAATGCGTTTGACCTGAGTAATCTCTTAAGCATTACTCATACTTTAACCAATTGTTAGTATTACCAGAAAATTTATGGTAATATCTTTTTGGTTACAGAACCTCTACGTACCTCATACGACATGATGTAAATTGAAATAACGTAATTCCGTTATTTCTACTAGTTTAGTTAACTTAGCGATTTCCATCGCTTTTATATATTATCGAACTCTTGGTGAATCCGTTACCTGGACCCGTTTAAAGGTCTTTAGTGAAATATTTCACTTTTAGCAATAAATTCTTTTGTTTTCAGATTTATTTATTCGGTTCAGTTATACCGAATCCACTGCTTACAAGCAAACCAATTTTTATTGATTTGAATTACTGGCCTTAACCTGTCTTACTAACTAGACTTATTAGTCTCGTTACTTTTCACCGCTCGCTTGGTTATAATGTGATTTTACTTCACATTACATTTCCTAACCGTGATCATGTCACATCGTGTTTAGTTTGTATCAACCTTTCATTTTTCGAAAATATCACTTTTCGAATATATCGTCTTGCGCCTATCAGTGTCAAGACTTGAACCTTTCATGCTTACTATTCAAATTCCTATCAAAATTTATATTTGTAACAACGTTATTTCTTACTAAAATCGAAGTTTTAGTTTTAGGATCTTTTCTTTAACTTTTGTCAATTATCCATACCATGATATTGACAGTCCATAATTTATTCTTTTAAAATCTTAGTTTTATACGGGGAATCGTAACAAGTTCCCTTACCTCACACTATCGACCCGTAGGTTCCTTCACTTAACCCCGTAGGCTATTTCCTTAGGCTTTCACCTCTTTGAGGCGAGGCCCTTATGATCCTTTTGCTTCAATTCATGACCCGTGGGTCATTTTGGCCCCGTAGACCTTTGCTCTAATTAATATCCCGTAGGTTATGATGATCCCGTAGATCATCTTTTATTCGAGTCTTTATTCAAATGTGTATACATTTATATACGCATATGGCGTTAAGGCACCCCTTCTTATGTTTTAGAATTATTAACCTTTACTTTTTGGATTTCTTTTGACCTTGACCGTAGTCTAAGGCTACATTGTTTTCTTTTGAATTATCTTTCCGATTTCTTGACTTCTAACGTCAATTACACGTCAGTTTGCCCTACACTTACCGTTACCGAGTTCTTACCTATACTTCTTTACGTCCCATTACCCGGGTTCTTTTATTTTAATGTTTTTAACATTTTTGTTTCGCTAGTTTGCGTTTTTCCTATATATATTCCTTTATGAGCCATCACGTAGGTTCATTAATGTTTCGCGCTTCCATTATTCGGTTTGCGTTTACTTGCACTACCAATTTTTTATACTTTATTTATCTCGTTTGACTTGTTCGTGTGAAATTTCATCACTTGTGAACATCAAACTCTGTTCTTTATTCGACCCGTTCAACTTTAAAATAGTTGAGCGTAGTTATTAACATTTATGTTTGCAAATTCTCATTGTCTTTTAGTCATGACTCATATTCCGAGTCTTTTGACTTTCTGTTTCGCGTTCCCGTCTCTTGGTTTACGCATTCTTTCCAAATCCTACCCATTCATCGGGTATCTTTACCGTAATCATTTTCAAGTAACCATTTTTATATGGTTTTAGACGTTATTTTAATTTATTTGGTCGTCTTAGCGAGATCCATCGCTTTTATTCAATCAAGTCCTTTATTCTTTATTCAATTCGTTTGACTTGTCCATGTGAATTTCATCACTTGTGATAGTCAAGCTTTTATCCCTATGCCTTAGCATTCCTATTGGTCGGTCTGTATTTTCTTTTTACTTAATCCTTGTCCCTTCTCTCGGGCTCGTTATTCTTACGTAATACGCTTCCGTCATCCGACTTACGTTTACGTTTCCATCAAACGTCTTACTTATTTGATTCATTTGGGTACCATTTAAGTTAGTCCCATTCACCCCACCCTTACTACATCGGACATAAATGTGTCCATCATAAGAAGTTCATGGTACCACGTGTTCACTACTTACTTGGCCAGAGTAAGCGATCAACACCTGGTATACATGACCTTTTTATAATTTTCACATTACACCCCATGTAAGTAATGCCTCTATTTGTTTCTCTTGGAAACAATATCCTGGATAGGTATTCTATTCAGGTTTGTCCAAGTTTTCAATCTAAATCTGTAACTATCAATTTCTACGTATTGGTTGCATGTTTATATTCATGCAATAATTTAAACGTGCACCTGGTAAATGCTTGCCCTAACGGGCTTTTCTTGCCATTAGCCTTGTTCGCGACCATTACGCGATTTAGGTCCTTAATGAGCATGCTCTTCTTGTCATATCTCGGACCATTCCATCATCATATCCACAATTCGTTTGACTCTCGTCGTCTTCAAACGCGAGTGTCGTTCAATTAAAACATTCACAAAAGTTAGTAACATCTACTTCAATAATCGCCCGTATTATAATACAATGCTTTTTCTACTATATGCGTCAATGCACGCATTTTTGTCAACTATTTCAATCATTTCAATTGGGGTAACGTGTATCACACGGTAGCCCTATGTGTTGTTTACAACACTTTAGCATGCTAAACTATTAACATACATGTACTTACCGGATTTGCGATCAAGCCTCGAACCGAACACCAATCTTTATTAAGAGCATAAGGTTTAAGTCCAAGCATAGTTTTCCCACCATACTTGAATCTCTTAAACCAAGGCTCTGATACCAACTTGTAACACCCTTGTTATAATTTAGCGTTTATCGTATAATTTAAACTCATAATCATGTAATTATAGTCACAATTATACTAAAAATACGGGTTTGTTAAAAACTTTTACAATTTAAAGTGATACAACATAATGTGGTTTAATTCGTCGTTATAGAATATCGACAAAAACAACGTTGCGAAAGCTTTGTTTAATGTGTGTTCGGTTCTTGCTCGATGCTTGATCTTCATCCGGGACTCTCGACATTCACCTGTGATCAAAACCAACTTAAAGGTCAGTTTTGATAATTAAATAACCAATATAACCAGGAAATTAGGAAAATCCAACATTGATATCTTGATCCACAAACAATCAATTGAATTCTGGCCTCCACCGTAACTTACGGTGATCACCGTAAGTTACGGTGGCCCTTAAATGTCAAATTCCCTCACCATAAATCAGGGGTATTCTACCGTAAAAAATTTAGCTCCACCGTAACTTACGGTGGCACTGTAAGTTACGGTGGCCCCTGCATCCAACCTTTCCATTTTTTTTGCCGTTATTTGACACGAAAACTTTCGTATCTTCCAATCCGCTTATCCGTTTGACCCACCTGGTATACATGACCTTTTTATAATTCTCACATTACACCCCATGTAAGTAATGCCTCTATTTGTTTCTCTTGGAAACAATATCCTGGATAGGTATTCTATTCAGGTTTGTCCAAGTTTTCAATCTAAATCTGTAACTATCAATTTCTACGTATTGGTTGCATGTTTATATTCATGCAATAATTTAAACGTGCACCTGGTAAATGCTTGCCCTAACGGGCTTTTCTTGCCATTAGCCTTGTTCGCGACCATTACGCGATTTAGGTCCTTAATGAGCATGCTCTTCTTGTCATATCTCGGACCATTCCATCATCATATCCACAATTCGTTTGACTCTCGTCGTCTTCAAACGCGAGTGTCGTTCAATTAAAACATTCACAAAAGTTAGTAACATCTACTTCAATAATCGCCCGTATTATAATACAATGCTTTTTCTACTATATGCGTCAATGCACGTATTTTTGTCAACTATTTCAATCATTTCAATTGGGGTAACGTGTATCACACGGTAGCCCTATGTGTTGTTTACAACACTTTAGCATGCTAAACTATTAACATACATGTACTTACCGGATTTGCGATCAAGCCTCGAACCGAACACCAATCTTTATTAAGAGCATAAGGTTTAAGTCCAAGCATAGTTTTCCCACCATACTTGAATCTCTTAAACCAAGGCTCTGATACCAACTTGTAACACCCTTGTTATAATTTAGCGTTTATCGTATAATTTAAACTCATAATCATGTAATTATAGTCACAATTATACTAAAAATACGGGTTTGTTAAAAACTTTTACAATTTAAAGTGATACAACATAATGTGGTTTAATTCGTCGTTATAGAATATCGACAAAAACAACGTTGCGGAAGCTTTGTTTAATGTGTGTTCGGTTCTTGCTCGATGCTTGATCTTCATCCGGGACTCTCGACATTCACCTGTGATCAAAACCAACTTAAAGGTCAGTTTTGATAATTAAATAACCAATATAACCAGGAAATTAGGAAAATCCAACATTGATATCTTGATCCACAAACAATCAATTGAATTCTGGCCTCCACCGTAACTTACGGTGATCACCGTAAGTTACGGTGGTCCTTAAATGTCAAATTCCCTCACCGTAAATCAGGGGTATTCTACCGTAAAAATTTTAGCTCCACCGTAACTTACGGTGGCACCGTAAGTTACGGTGGCCCCTGCATCCAACCTTTCCATTTTTTTTGCCGTTATTTGACACGAAAACTTTCGTATCTTCCAATCCGCTTATCCGTTTGACCTACCGTTTCTTCCTACATGATTGTAATTTAATCTTCCATCATATGGAGTTAAATTCCAACATCCGGATTAACAAAATTTAAGACTTTTAAGTCTTCGGCTTATTACCCTTTTTACCAAATTTTGACCCGTTCGTAATCTATCAAGTAACCAAGTTTGTTTGACCCTTATTTCTCTTAAACCTATTAAATTCAATGATGTTTAACATATTAGGGTCCAATTACAGGTTCATATTCCTTCTTAAACCCATTTTCACTCATATGCTTATTTTGACCCGTTAAGGGTATTTAAGCACCTTTTAAGCACAAATCGCTTTCATTCGTTTCTAAATACATATGTCCACATTTCTTATCAAATGATCTCCCACCACAACTATATTTGTGGTGGATTCAATGTGGTGAATTTATATATTCTAAATTTTACCCTTCAAATCATTATTTTACGGCAAGACTCAAATAGAGCTATTTGACTAACGTATTACATCCTTCAACTTCTACACTTATTCTAAGTATTTATTGAATTGAAACAAGAATGATTAAATCGAGTTATGAACTTGATTAAATCAAAACAAGTAAAGCATGTGTTATAAATGGAATGTTTAACAACTTATGTAAACATTTCAGAAATAGAGATGGCTGATAAAGGTAACGATGATGCGGTGCCAAGAGTCACCGAACAAGTGAGAGAAGTGATTGCCGAAGAGGTTGGAAAGGCGATCGAAAACAGTTTGTCGGGCTTTATTGATAAAATTCAAAACACAGTTTTATCAATAGTAGAAGATAGAATCAAGAAACTGGAAGATGATTCAAATGTAGCAAAGGAAAAGCATGGTGGACGAAAGCCTTGTTCATACAAGGAATTCATGGCCTGTAAACCACCAATATATAATGGGGAGGTTGATCCAATTGTGTGCCAACGATGGCTAAGTGATATCGAAGGAGTATTCGAGAGAACTCATTGTGATGAAAATGACTACGTAGCTTATGGTACGGGTCAATTAAGAGGTCAAGCGAAAGACTGGTGGGATAACAAAAAGAAGGAGATTGGAAGTGAAGCGGCTAAGGCCATGACATGGGAGGAGTTTAAGACGCCGTTTCTTAAACACCATAGTCCCAAGGCGGTCATAAATAGAATCAAGGAAGAGTTCATGCAACTCAGACACAAGGGTGAATCCATAGACAAGATCACGGGGATGTTTATGGACAAGATAAAGTTCTGTGATGATTTGGTGACAAATGAAGAACAAAAGGTCTATTACTACCATAACATGCTAAGTGCGGAGTATAGAGAGTTCATAACCCCTTCAAAATATGAGACCCTTACCGAGATTGTCAATGCTGCTCGGGAAAGGGAGATCGAACTGAAAAAGAGCATAGAACGGGGTGAACGAAGGGCACAAGATGTGAATCCAAGCCCTACTAAGAAGGCACGAACAAACGAAAGCGCAAAGAAATCTGATACGAAAGGCGGATCGCCAAGTTGCAGAATCTGCGGGAAGGGTCATAAAGGCGAATGCCGTTACAAGGATAAGCCTTGTCCCATATGCAAGAAAACGGGACATATGGCTATATCATGCCCGGAGAAAGTGACGGTTTGTTACAATTGTTATCGAACGGGTCACAAGAAGTCGGAATGCCCGGAGCTGGTTGGAAAGAAGGATGGGCAGGAACCGAAAGGTGAAGCCCCGAAAGCAAAGGCAAGATCTTTTCAACTAACCGCCGCAGAAGCAAAGGTTGAACCTGACGTGGTCTCAGGTATATTTGCTGTAAATTCAATTCCTGCACACGTGTTATTTGATACGGGTGCGAATAAATCCTTTGTTTCATATGGACTTATTCGACATCCTTCATTTGTTCTAACAAAATTATCTGTGCCTTTAGAAGTAGAGATAGGTAATAACAAGAGTTTTATTGTTTGTGATGTATGTGAAAATTGTAAACTGAGCTTCGACGATGAAGAATATTTGATAAATCTAATCCCGATGTCGATGGGAGAATTTCAAGTAGTCGTTGGGATGGATTGGCTATCTCGACACCATGCAAAGGTCGTGTGCTTCCGTAAAGAGATAAAACTAACATCTCCGAGCGGGAAACACGTCACCATTTATGGAGAAAAAGGAGGCAACCCCATAGTATGCTCAATGTTGAAAGCTCACAAGCTAATGAAGCGAGGATGCAAGGCATTCATGATATACGCTAATGAGCCCGAAAAAGAATCACGAAAGATTGGAGATATACCGGTAGTACGAGATTATGAAGATGTTTTTCCGGAAGATTTACCGGGGATACCGCCTGAACGGGAAATAGAGTTCGGGATCGAATTGATTCCGGGCGCGAAACCCGTAGCAAAAGCCCCGTACCGACTTGCACCGTCAGAACTACAAGAGTTGATGTCCCAAATTCAAGACCTGCTTGACAAGGGATTCATAAGGCCGAGTGTGTCTCCTTGGGGCGCACCGGTGTTGTTCGTAAGAAAGAAAGACGGGAGCATGCGCATGTGTATCGATTACCGGGAGTTAAACAAACTCACGGTAAAGAACCGATACCCGCTCCCAAGAATAGATGACTTATTCGACCAACTACAAGGCGCGAACTGGTTTTCAAAAATTGACCTTAGGTCGGGGTATCACCAACTAAAGGTCAAAGAAGAAGATGTGCCGAAGACGGCTTTCCGCACGAGATACGGACATTACGAATTCCTCGTGATGTCATTTGGGCTAACAAACGCACCCGCGGCTTTCATGGACCTCATGAACCGGGTTTGCAAGCCAATGTTGGATAAGTCTGTCACACCCTGGCTTTGCGGAAGCGTGGTTAATTTGGTGTGACTTCTTAATACCATAGCTTAACCATAACAAGCTATATGAAATAAAACCATGCAAGATCATCCATTTAATTAAGTTTTGAAAACCAAATACAACAACATTTGTCTTAACAATCACAAACATCAACATGACATAAACACAGTTTAAGGACTGTGACTTGTCCAGGAAAGAGTCACATTCCCCAAACCCGGATGACCTCGTAACTTGTGCAGCGGGAAAACGTGTCATACCGCGCCAGATCCTTTAATTCCCTGAAATACATGTAAGTTGAAAAATCAACAATAATGTTGAGCGAGTTCATGTGTTTAGTATGTGCGCGCGAATAAACCTTTGTAATCATTGCAAGTATGAATGTTTTGTGAACTCCGGTATGAAAGCAAATAAGGAAACATATCAGTTATTGTGTATCCACATGGTCCAACCTGCGGGCGCATGGGAGGGGATAGGACAAGGTCACCACATGGTCCAACCTGTGGGCGCATGGGTGGTGTTACGACAAGGTCACCACATGGTCCAACCTGCGGGCGCATGGGTGGTGTTAAGACAAGGTCACCACATGGTCCAACCTGCGGGCGCATGGGTGGTGTTTGTTATGCTCAAATAGGCCTATCACTCGTATCCCTCGATCGTACTACGAGGACTAATGTTCTTAAGGGTTCACCTACCCAATCACATAACCTAACAGTTCCTTCCTTAGCTGACCATACCATGTAAGAAACATTCGTAATCATAGTAACATGTATTTCACCCCCGCAGTTAAAAACTGAAAACAGTTAAGAGAAAAGGGGGACATGAACTCACAGTGAAGCGTCTCTACCAAGTATCTCCTGCTCACGCAGCTGTGCGACGACCTACAGGTGCTAATTTCTATTAGACGGACGGCCGTGCCTTAGCTTTATAGTTTAAGTCTTTGGGAAATAGTTAGACAACTATTTCGTGTTTACATTCTGTATATACTTGGTAGTTAATCTCCTTCCCAAGGATGGGGGATTCAATACATGTGCGTTCAAATTATAGCATTAAGTCTCACTCAATATATATATTTTCCAATCTCACATAATTTTTCTCCAATAATACGTTGTTAAAGTACGCGTTCATAAATATTTCCGTAAGTGCGTAAGTTACGTTTTAACAATCGAGTGGTAATATACTTACCGGTGTAACTTTTATATTTATGGTGAAAGCGTTCGTATTATTTTGGATTCGATAACGTTCGTAAATATTATTTTTACTCTAAAAATAATATCTATGTATTTTCACAAAATAATCATAAACAGTGTGTGAAAATATATATTTATCACGTTAAATTTTGTGAAAATCCCACCTCCGAATATTTAGTAAATAAAGTCATGGCGAAATTTATATTTCGAAAACATGTCAAAAATAATTCTAACACTTGTAGTGTAAATAGTTCTAAGTGTTAGGTTTTTAGAAAAATTTCGCCAGAGTTTCCTCTGTAACTGGAGGTGGCCACGCTTTCAAGCGTATCATTTTCTTTAACAAATCAACTCAACAATTTTCTTTATTTGATCAGAACAACTTTCATCACAACAACTAATCGACATATGTGTAAATTGCCAAAATTACATGAACTTGCAGTTTTTCCCAAAAACTGTGGTGTAAATCCCCTTAAATTTAGTAGACCTTCATATAAGGTAATTTGATCTTGTAAAAACCTCGTTTTTAGAGAAAATCCATCTTTACAACTTCTAGTCTCCTTTTACAAAAACTGTTATTTTGTCGGATCTTTTCATTTCACAAGTGTTTACACACTTGTGGTTTATAAAAATCATGCTTGTTAGTGTAAGATCTATCTTTTAAAATACATGATTTCTTTGATACGTGGTTCTTTGAAAATACCACTTGCAGATGCGTAGATCTGCTAGTTTTAAACACTTTTGTACAAGCTAAAACACTTTTACACAAGTTCATGTTTCATGTGTGGTAGAGTTTCACCTTTTAACCCTTGTTACTTCTAAAATAGTCTTATGTCATGATCCAAGAACATGACTACACCGGGTTAAACGATGATTCGAGCTACCACAACATAGATCGGGTCTAAATAATCACAACCTTCAATTACTACAAGCTTTACACAACTTATGTGCTTTTAACCACCATTTTTAGTGTTTTAAGTAGACTTTAAAGCATCAACTTGTATGTTAACGAGTTTTAACCGATAAAAATCCTTTTAACCACTTTAGATTAGTTCAAAAACGAGTTTTAAGCATTATACCTCTAGCTCGAGGCTAGGGAAGAATCTATGCGCAAAATGGGTGGATAAAAGCAAAGTAGAGAGGTCTTTCACGTTCCGTTTGCACCAAGCTTCCTAATACGTGACCCTTAACACTTGTAGATGCTTGAAATATGAAGATTAAGATCGAAAATATGATGGATGGAATAGGGGATGCTTGGCCGTAAGCTTTGAGAGAGAAAGAAAGAGTTTTGAGTGATTTGTGAAAGTGATTATGTGATGGTGGGTTTAGAGATGAACTTATAGATAATTACCAAGTGTATTATCCAATGGAAAATATGTCTAGATGATATTAGGCAATAGAGATTATAAAAATCTACAAAGTACAAGTGTGCCCCCCCACATGGGGACGGTTGTAAAGAGGGGGGGGTCCTAGTCCGAAACCAACTAGTAGTTAGGTTACATAGTTAGGTTAAGTATAGTTAATTAAGTGCTTAACCCGGTTAGTTGTGTGTAGTGTGTTACAATGGGTGTTAGGGTAATCAGGGACCCTAACTGGCTCAGAAAAAGATAAACAATGAAAATAACAATATTTTCCCGTTCCGGGTATAGTCCGGTTGTTTGGTTGGATAGTAATCCGTTAAAGCGTTACTAAAGCTTTAAAGTGTCGTTATTACTCTTTTTAGTGACACTACCCATTTCTGACACTTTGGAAAGTGTCTAGTAATATTTTTCTCATGTTTTGGCACTTTATTAGTAGCTAGAAGCTGAATTATTATGTAAAGTGCTGAGTTTTGTACTTAGAGTACGTTTTAGGCACATCCAGTCATAGTGACTTATTCCTAGAGACGTAGTTCCACAACCCTTATATCCCTACACTCATCATTAGTGTATCAATTATCTCAGGCTCTTATAGGCCTTAGAGGCAATGTCTGCCTGATGCTGGCTTTATCAGCATGTTCAATAGGTTATCCGCTGTTGTGCTACTGTGCTTTTTGTGCATCATGTTTGTCACTAAGGTTCAGTATGTAAATAATGTAGTGACGATAAGTAAAGTATGATGCAAGTAAGTACATGTATCAGATATCAAGTAGCAGTTCATTAGCTAGTTCAACAAGCACAGTAATTAAGCAGTAATTAATCATTAATTAAGTCGTACGGATACCTGGTTTGGTGAGGGTTGTCACATTCTCCCCCCGTTAGAAAAATTTCGTCCCGAAATTTTAAGTTCTGCTTATAGATGCAGGGTTCTTAGGAAATAAGTGGGGGTATTTCTCTTTCATCCGGTCCTCACGCTCCCAGGTGTACTCAGGACCGTGTCTGGCATTCCAACGAACTTTGACGAGCTTGACACTGCTCCGGCGGGTCTCGTTTACTTTCAAATCCGTAACCTCAACCGGTTCTTCAACGAAATGGAGCGTGTCGTCATCATGAATCTCGTCGATGGGAATGGCAATGGTATCTTGAGTTGGACTTTTCTTTAGGTTGGATACATGAAATGTATCGTGAACTGAATGGAGTTCAGCAGGTAAGTCCAGCTTGTATGCTACCAGTCCTATTCTTTCCAAAATTCTGAAAGGACCAATGTAGTGGGGGTTTAACTTTCCACGCTTTCCGAAGCGTGCCACACCCTTCCAGGGTGAAACTTTCAACAACACCATTCCTCCCACTTGGAAATCCAAGTGTTTCCGGTTTGGATTCTCATAGGCTTCCTGCCTGTGGCGAGCGGCTTCGATGCGTTTCAGAATCTGCGCAATCTTGTCTGTCGTCTCTTGGACGATTTCAGGACCAGCAAGCTGCCTATCTCCTGCGTCAGCCCAACATAGGGGTGATCGGCACTTGCGTCCGTATAGGGCCTCAAATAGCGCGACACCAATACTGGTGTGGTAGCTGTTGTTGTATGAAAATTTGACCAAAGGCAAATGCTTATCCCAGCTACCGCCCAAAGCCATAACACACGCTCTCAGCATGTCTTCCAAAGTCTGTATCCTTCGCTCGCTCTGGCCGTCAGTTTGCGGATGAAACGCAGTGCTCAGATTCAATTGTGAGCCAAAGGCTTCTTGGAAGGATTGCCATATCCTTGACACAAACCTTCCGTCTCTATCAGAGATGATTGAGAGAGGTACTCCATGACGTGCAACGATCTCTCTCATGTAAATTTCAGCCAATTTGCTCGTATCATCCTTCTCTTTGATAGGTAAGAAGTGTGCTGACTTCGTTAATCGATCCACTATCACCCAGATAGTGTCATGGCCTCTTGGCGTTCTTGGCAATTTTGTAACAAAATCCATTGAGATTTGTTCCCATTTCCACTTGGGAATCTCAGGTTGTTGCAGAAGTCCTGAAGGCTTCTGGTATTCCGCTTTAACCTTAGCGCACGTTAAACATTTGCTCACGTAAACAGCAACATCGCCTTTCATCCTAGGCCACCAATAATAATCTTTGAGATCCTGGTACATCTTATCCGCTCCTGGATGGATAGAGTACCGCGACTTGTGAGCTTCGTTGAAAATAACCTTCCTTAAATCACCAAACAGAGGAACCCAAATCCTTTTCTCAAAACATAACGTTCCTTCCTCGTTTGGCCCCAAAAACTTCTCCATCCCACGGAGATATTCTTCTTCGAGGTTTCCTTCTTTGAGGGCTTCTTTCTGCGCGGCACGAATGCGCAAGGAAAGATCGGTTTGGATAATCATTTCCAAAGCTCTAACCCTTATGGGTTTGATCCTCTCCTTCCGACTTAGGGCATCGGCGACCACATTCGCCTTCCCTGGATGATACTTTATCTCACAGTCGTAATCGTTCAGCAACTCAACTCTTCGTCTTTGCCTCATATTCAACTCCTTCTGGTTGAATATATGCTGTAGGCTCTTGTGATCTGTAAAGATTGTACACTTCGTACCATAAAGGTAGTGTCTCCAGATCTTTAATGCAAAAACCACTGCGCCAAGTTCCAAATCATGTGTGGTATAGTTCTTTTCGTGCACTTTCAGTTGACGCGATGCGTAAGCAATAACCTTTTGGCGTTGCATCAACACACAACCTAATCCTTGACGCGAAGCGTCACAGTATACCACAAAATCATCTGTACCTTCCGGTAGTGCTAAGATTGGCGCATTGCAGAGCTTATCCTTCAATATCTGGAACGCTTCTTCCTGTTTGATTCCCCAATCAAACTTCTTATCTTTCTGGGTGAGGAGCGTCAAAGGTTGAGCGATTTTTGAGAAATCCTCAATGAACCTTCGATAGTAGCCAGCCAAACCCAAGAATTGTCGAATCTCGGTTGGCGTCTTTGGCGTTTCCCAATCCTTGATCGCCTCGATCTTGGTTGGATCCACGTGGATTCCATCTCCATTCACCACGTGTCCAAGAAATTGTACTTCACGTAGTCAAAACTCGCACTTAGAGAACTTGGCATACAACTGTTCCTTCTTCAGCAGCTCCAAAATAGCTCTTAGATGCTGTTCGTGCTCGGCCTTTGTTCTTGAATAAATCAAGATGTCGTCGATAAACACGATCACGAACTTGTCCAAGTACGGCTTGCAAACTCTATTCATCAAATCCATAAAGACTGCAGGTGCGTTTGTCAAACCAAACGGCATAACAAGGAACTTGTAGTGTCCATAACGAGTTCTGAAGGCTGTCTTCGGGATACTCTCCTCTTGTATCCTTAACTGATGGTATCCAGATCGAAGGTCGATCTTTGAATAAAAGCTTGAGCCTTGCAACTGATCGAATAGATCATCGATTCTTGGCAGAGGATATCTATTCTTGATCGTTAGCTTGTTCAGCTCCCGGTAGTCGATGTTTATTTGAAAATCATCATCCTTCTTTTTGACGGGTAAAAATGGGGTTACCCCAAAAGGGAATTTTTGGTCTGTTATCTTCCTTCTCTATCCATTGCTAACACTTCTATGTCAATCCTTGCATCTCCGAAAATGTAAGTCGCTATGATGCATCGACTACGGGTGCAGTGCCTGGAATTAAATCGTCGCGAGATTCGATTAATCGTTGAGGAGACGATTCCGGCAAGTCTTCGAGGAAGACTTCAGGGTATTCTCCATTTACAGGGATATCTTCGAGTTTTGATTCTTCGACTTCTTTTTCCACGACATGAGCCAAGAATGCAACACATCCTTTGTGTGAAAATCTTCGTGTCTTCTTTGCCTGATAATCCGTAGGAGCGTATCCTGCTCCACGAATCACGATCATTCCTCCGTTCGTCGTCGGGGCGTGGTCGTCAATCTCCGCATGGTCATTCGACAACCAGTCCATCCCAATTATCACGTCGAAGCTTCCGTTAGGCTTATTCTATCGAGAACTGGGTATCTAGGTTACTTACTACTAAAACAACTGTATTTTCTGAAGCTAAAATTTGACAATACTGTCAAATAGAGCATAACATTAACTATTATGAGACGTACCGATATCCACGCTTGGATTCTATCCCCGCTATTGAGCTTTCATCCACTTGCCTGAGTGTTCTTAGGGCAATACTTCCTGAAATGCCCCACATCACCGCAATTAAAACATGCTTGGCCACAGCCTTGATCGTCACCATCCCTGTCCTGATAGTTGTTGTCGTCGTTATTTCCTCCGCGATTTCCGCTATCATCTTGACCTCTATTTCCATGTTTAGTGCCCTGTCGACACGTTTCCTTGACATGTCCCACCTTGCCACAGTTACCACATTTTCCATATCTACACCGCCCGTTATGGTGACGTCGACAGTTGTCGCACTTTGGTAGAATACCCGTGTACTCTTTTCTCTTTTTGACCTTGTTGTTGTTACTCGACTGGGTACCCTGTTTGAAATTCGCCAACTTTCTCTTGTTGTCCCCGGATGACTCTACATGAGTCTCCTTCTTCTTCTTAGAGGTCGAAAATTTGTTCATCCTGATTGCCTCTTCCGTCAAGGCTATACTTAGATTGATGGCCTCAGTGATTGTCGCAGGCTTGGAGGAGGTTACCATACTTATGATTTGAGGAGCTAAACCCCAAATGAAGCGCTCGATTCGCTTGTATTCTGGTGTAACCATGTAAGGAACGATACGCGATAGAACTTGGAACTTCTCCACATACTCAACTATTTTTGGACCTTCCATCTTCAAGTTCCAGAACTCAGTTTCTACCTTCTGGCTTTCTGTTCTCGAACAGTACTTTTTATGCATTAGCTCTTTCAGCTCGTCCCATGATAAAGCATACGCAGCAGCCTCGCCCATTGTCTGAACCTGAAGTTTCCACCATGACAGAGCCCCATCTCGGAACAGCCCGGAAATGTACGTGACCTGATCTCTTGGGGCGCATTTGCTCGCACGCAAAACAGTGTCAGTCTTCTCAATCCAGCGTACGAAGGCTACGGCACCCCCAGTGCCATTGAAATGCAGGGGCTGGCAGCCCAAGAACTGTTTGTAGGTGCAGCCGTTGGGTGGGTTACTTCCTGAGGTATCTCCGTTGTGCTCGGAGCGATGGGCCTCGTATTGTGCGATGACTGCAGCAATGATTCCCTGAAGTTCCGCCTCGTTGGTGGGTATGTGTACACCCCGTTTTGGAGGCATTTTCTAAAAGATGTTTCACGTAGGTTAGGTCATCGCAAATAAAATGCACGTATGCATTCAACAATATCAACACATAACATCTCATGCTATCAATAATTAATCCACATAACATCTCATGTTATAAATAAATTAGCCTCTGCAATGGTTGAGGGCTTCGAGGTAGTAACCATACCCCTGATCTGGGGTGCAAATGTCCAAATGAATCGTTCAATCCTTTTGAACTCCGGTTTGACTAAGTAGGGGGGGGGGGGCGACCCTAGATAAGTCGTGCGATCGCTGGACAAGTTCAGGAATTTCTGGTTCGTCCATTTTCAAATTCCTGAACCCCACCTCAAGCTTCTAAATTCCAGTCCTAAAACAACATTTCTTCTCAATCGTTTCCTTGAGCTCGTCCCAGCTCAGTGCATAAGCAGCGTCTGTGCCAAGGGTCTGAACCTGGAGGTTCCATTAAGAGAGTGTGCCATCTAGAAATATCCCCGAGATATAGGTAACACTCTGTTGGGGCGAACAGTTACTCATTCTTAGAATGGAGTCGGTCCTTTCGGACCAACGAACAAATGCAACGGCGCCTCCTGTTCCGTCAAAGTTCAAAGGCTTGCAGTTCAGGAACTGTTTATAGGTGCAGCCAGTTTGGAGAGTTATCTCTAGTAATGCCATTGTTGTACTTAGAGCGGAGGGCTTTATGTCGTGCATTTATCTGTGAGATGCGTTCTTGCAGCTCGGCTTCTGTCCTTGGCAACGTACTGGTGTTTGTGTCACGTCTGGGTGACATTCCCTTTTATCGACGTGGTGTGAAGCGGGTTAGACAACATTTCAATTGTCTATGAGGTGTATATAGCAACATAAGCCATCATGTAATCACCCAACTTCACACGCAAATATACTCAATGTATGAGTGGGGAAATAAATTTCTGAGCCTTCACATAGGCTTGCCAATTTGGCTTGTTGCTTGTAATAGAATGAACTCGAGGCTACATCGCCTTGGTCATTCGTATTTAAGTTATTTCCTGCTGCATTGGTTATCATTAGCTTGACCCGCAGAGTCCACCAGGATTCCTGTGCACTACAAATCGTTATTACGTGGGCCCCCGTAATAATAAATTGTCTTGCACAGTTACCCCAAATTTTCTCTCGTCTAAGCAGATGATCAATCAAGGAGCAACAGTAGGCGCATTGGCATGAACAGGGTCATGCTCCAATGCGGGGTCAGGAGTAGCGCCTGGCTCAGGGGCCACGGCCGGCTCCGGATAAAAAACTCCATCTCCAGATCAGCTGGATCAACAAACACAGGGGGTTACAGGATCCTCCAAGGGCTGATTTAAGTGTATGAACTCAAGGTCATGGTCTGGATCAGGACCAAGTGGAAAAACAAGATCACCCTCAATACTGTGATCAACTCAAAGCTGGGTGCGGAAACCGGTGCAGCTGATGATGCCGTATCAGGGTCGGCGTCGTGTGAATGGTGCTGCACTCCCTGTATATGCGAAAATGCGGATGTCAGAAACTCAAATGAGTCTGGGATAGGGGAATGGACATGAGTTTCCCCTGCAGGAGCGTCCGCATGCAGTAGTCTAATACCAGCAGCAATAGGGCCCTGCCCTCGAATGGGTCCTCCTCCAGTAGATCGTTATCGTCGTCAGAGGCCACGTCGGGAGGGGGGGCATATCAACAACAGGATAAGCGGCAAGGGGCACAGGAGCAGGGATCACCGCGAGTGGCAAACTCCCAACAAGATGGACATCAGTAGGCTCTGCTACGACTTCAGGCAGCGCAAAAAGGGCTGAAAGTCGTCGTTGTCTGTGCTGGTAGTATCGGAAATGTACACCTCGTGCTTCGATGAAACTATGTCGTCTGATACTATGGCCACGGGATTCGTAGTGTCCATCTTTCTAGTACATGATGAAAGCATGACGTTTGTAACACAAACTCATATACGTATAATAATCAATCATATAATCATATAATCACATAAGTCACCCAGTAAGCATTCAAATCATTCGCCTAGTCTCACTAGCCAATTTCTCCCAGTCTTTAAGACTGCTCTATCCTCCACCTCGACCTCTTAGATCGAGCCTCGGTCCCCTTGACCGAGCCTCAGCCTTCATGACTGAGCCTACTCTTCCTAGCCTCACTAGCCAACTACCTCGGTCACCTAGACCGAGCCTCGATCCTCCAGACCGAGCCTCAGCCCTCCAGGCTGAGCCTATAATAAATCAACGTGCTCAACTACCTCGGTCACCTAGACCGAGCCTCAGCCCTCCAGGCTGAGCCTATAAATAATAAAATGTGCTCAACATTTGTTTGTAAAAAGTTTTGGATCTGGACTTAAGTGGTATGCAGTAAAATGTTTTCGTGAGAGCCCTAGTGATCATAGTCTAGACTCGAGATGGAATCCTAGTTCGCTATGATCAGAGCTCTGATACCAAGCTGTCACACCCTGGCTTTGCGGAAGCGTGGTTAATTTGGTGTGACTTCTTAATACCATAGCTTAACCATAACAAGCTATATGAAATAAAACCATGCAAGATCATCCATTTAATTAAGTTTTGAAAACCAAATACAACAACATTTGTCTTAACAATCACAAACATCAACATGACATAAACACAGTTTAAGGACTGTGACTTGTCCAGGAAAGAGTCACATTCCCCAAACCCGGATGACCTCGTAACCAGTGCAGCGGGAAAACGTGTCATACCGCGCCAGATCCTTTAATTCCCTGAAATACATGTAAGTTGAAAAATCAACAATAATGTTGAGCGAGTTCATGTGTTTAGTATGTGCGCGCGAATAAACCTTTGTAATCATTGCAAGTATGAATGTTTTGTGAACTCTGGTATGAAAGCAAATAAGGAAACATATCAGTTATTGTGTATCCACATGGTCCAACCTGCGGGCGCATGGGAGGGGATAGGACAAGGTCACCACATGGTCCAACCTGTGGGCGCATGGGTGGTGTTACGACAAGGTCACCACATGGTCCAACCTGCGGGCGCATGGGTGGTGTTAAGACAAGGTCACCACATGGTCCAACCTGCGGGCGCATGGGTGGTGTTTGTTATGCTCAAATAGGCCTATCACTCGTATCCCTCGATCGTACTACGAGGACTAATGTTCTTAAGGGTTCACCTACCCAATCACATAACCTAACAGTTCCTTCCTTAGCTGACCATACCATGTAAGAAACATTCGTAATCATAGTAACATGTATTTCACCCCCGCAGTTAAAAACTGAAAACAGTTAAGAGAAAAGGGGGACATGAACTCACAGTGAAGCGTCTCTACCAAGTATCTCCTGCTCACGCAGCTGTGCGACGACCTACAGGTGCTAATTTCTATTAGACGGACGGCCGTGCCTTAGCTTTATAGTTTAAGTCTTTGGGAAATAGTTAGACAACTATTTCGTGTTTACATTCTGTATATACTTGGTAGTTAATCTCCTTCCCAAGGATGGGGGATTCAATACATGTGCGTTCAAATTATAGCATTAAGTCTCACTCAATATATATATTTTCCAATCTCACATAATTTTTCTCCAATAATACGTTGTTAAAGTACGCGTTCATAAATATTTCCGTAAGTGCGTAAGTTACGTTTTAACAATCGAGTGGTAATATACTTACCGGTGTAACTTTTATATTTATGGTGAAAGCGTTCGTATTATTTTGGATTCGATAACGTTCGTAAATATTATTTTTACTCTAAAAATAATATCTATGTATTTTCACAAAATAATCATAAACAGTGTGTGAAAATATATATTTATCACGTTAAATTTTGTGAAAATCCCACCTCCGAATATTTAGTAAATAAAGTCATGGCGAAATTTATATTTCGAAAACATGTCAAAAATAATTCTAACACTTGTAGTGTAAATAGTTCTAAGTGTTAGGTTTTTAGAAAAATTTCGCCAGAGTTTCCTCTGTAACTGGAGGTGGCCACGCTTTCAAGCGTATCATTTTCTTTAACAAATCAACTCAACAATTTTCTTTATTTGATCAGAACAACTTTCATCACAACAACTAATCGACATATGTGTAAATTGCCAAAATTACATGAACTTGCAGTTTTTCCCAAAAACTGTGGTGTAAATCCCCTTAAATTTAGTAGACCTTCATATAAGGTAATTTGATCTCGTAAAAACCTCGTTTTTAGAGAAAATCCATCTTTACAACTTCTAGTCTCCTTTTACAAAAACTGTTATTTTGTCAGATCTTTTCATTTCACAAGTGTTTACACACTTGTGGTTTATAAAAATCATGTTTGTTAGTGTAAGATCTATCTTTTAAAATACATGATTTCTTTGATACGTGGTTCTTTGAAAATACCACTTGCAGATGCGTAGATCTGCTAGTTTTAAACACTTTTGTACAAGCTAAAACACTTTTACACAAGTTCATGTTTCATGTGTGGTAGAGTTTCACCTTTTAACCCTTGTTACTTCTAAAATAGTCTTATGTCATGATCCAAGAACATGACTACACCGGGTTAAACGATGATTCGAGCTACCACAACATAGATCGGGTCTAAATAATCACAACCTTCAATTACTACAAGCTTTACACAACTTATGTGCTTTTAACCACCATTTTTAGTGTTTTAAGTAGACTTTAAAGCATCAACTTGTATGTTAACGAGTTTTAACCGATAAAAATCCTTTTAACCACTTTAGATTAGTTTAAAAACGAGTTTTAAGCATTATACCTCTAGCTCGAGGCTAGGGAAGAATCTATGCGCAAAATGGGTGGATAAAAGCAAAGTAGAGAGGTCTTTCACGTTCCGTTTGCACCAAGCTTCCTAATACGTGACCCTTAACACTTGTAGATGCTTGAAATATGAAGATTAAGATCAAAAATATGATGGATGGAATTGGGGATGCTTGGCCGTAAGCTTTGAGAGAGAAAGAGAGAGTTTTGAGTGATTTGTGAAAGTGATTATGTGATGGTGGGTTTAGAGATGAACTTATAGATAATTACCAAGTGTATTATCCAATGGAAAATATGTCTAGATGATATTAGGCAATAGAGATTATAAAAATCTACAAAGTACAAGTGTGTCCCCCCACATGGGGACGGTTGTAAAGAGGGGGGGGGGGGGTCCTAGTCCGAAACCAACTAGTAGTTAGGTTACATAGTTAGGTTAAGTATAGTTAATTAAGTGCTTAACCCGGTTAGTTGTGTGTAGTGTGTTACAATGGGTGTTAGGGTAATCAGGGACCCTAACTGGCTCAGAAAAATATAAACAATGAAAATAACAATATTTTCCCGTTCCGGGTATAGTCCGGTTGTTTGGTTGGATAGTAATCCGTTAAAGCGTTACTAAAGCTTTAAAGTGTCGTTATTACTCTTTTTAGTGACACTACCCATTTCTGACACTTTGGAAAGTGTCTAGTAATATTTTTCTCATGTTTTGGCACTTTATTAGTAGCTAGAAGCTGAATTATTATGTAAAGTGCTGAGTTTTGTACTTAGAGTACGTTTTAGGCACATCCAGTCATAGTGACTTATTCCTAGAGACGTAGTTCCACAACCCTTATATCCCTACACTCATCATTAGTGTATCAATTATCTCAGGCTCTTACAGGCCTTAGAGGCAGTGTCTGCCTGATGCTGGCTTTATCAGCATGTTCAATAGGTTATCCGCTGTTGTGCTACTGTGCTTTTTGTGCATCATGTTTGTCACTAAGGTTCAGTATGTAAATAATGTAGTGACGATAAGTAAAGTATGATGCAAGTAAGTACATGTATCAGATATCAAGTAGCAGTTCATTAGCTAGTTCAACAAGCACAGTAATTAAGCAGTAATTAATCATTAATTAAGTCATACGGATACCTGGTTTGGTGAGGGTTGTCACAAAGTCGGTCATCGTGTTTATCGATGATATCTTGGTGTACTCGAAAAGTGAAGCTGAACACGCACACCACTTATAAGAAGTGTTAGAGACACTTAGGCGAGAGAAGTTATATGCAAAATTCTCTAAATGTGCCTTTTGGTTACGAGAGGTTCAATTTTTAGGCCATGTCATAAATACCGACGGAGTATTGGTGGATCCGTCAAAGATAGAGGCTGTGTCAAAATGGAATCCCCCGAAGAACCCTTCAGAAATTAGAAGCTTTTTGGGGTTTGCGGGGTACTATAGGAGATTCATTCAAGATTTCTCCAAGATTGCGTCACCGCTAACAAAGCTAACCCAAAAGAAAGCAAAGTTTAATTGGGGAACCGATCAAGAAAAAGTGTTTCAAACGCTAAAAGAAAAGCTAACTCAAGCTCCGGTACTGACATTGCCGGACGGAGTCGAAGACATGGTGGTTTATTCGGATGCTTCACTATCGGGACTCGGTTGTGTGCTGATGCAACGGGGCAAGGTAATAGCCTATGCCTCGAGACAATTGAAGATACATGAGAAGAAATATCCCACGCACGATCTCGAGTTGGCTGCGGTGGTATTTGCCTTAAAAATATGGAGGCATTACTTGTATGGGGTAAAGTGCACCATATTCACCGACCACAAGAGCTTGAAATACTTCTTCGATCAAAAGGAGTTAAATATGCGACAAAGGCGATGGCTAGAAACGGTGAAAGACTACGATTGTGAAATACATTATCACCCCGGAAAGGCTAATGTGGTGGCGGATGCTCTAAGTAGAAAAGCGGACTATGTCCCAATACGAGTAAGATCGATGCAACTCGTGGTGACCTCAGGTATACTGGAACGTATTCGAGAGGCGCAATTCGAAGCAATGAAAGAAGAGAATTGGAAGAAAGAAAGAATAATCGGTCAATTGAAAGACTTGTCGGATGGGAATCACGGGTTAAAGACTCGATCCGGAAGGATATGGGTCCCACATACCTGTGGAGTGAAGGCGCTTCTACTTAATGAAGCTCATAAATCCCGTTATTCAATTCATCCGGGTGCGACCAAGATGTACAATGATTTGAAACAAAATTATTGGTGGCCCGGAATGAAGAGGGATGTGGCGAAGTATGTGGAAAAATGCTTGACATGTTTACAAGTCAAGGCGGGGCATCAGAAACCATACGGCAAACTCCAACCGTTAGATATTCCGGTTTGGAAATGGGAACATATCACAATGGACCTACTGACCAAGTTGCCTAAAACAAATCGTGGTTTCGATGCCATATGGGTAGTGGTGGATAGATTGACGAAAAATGCTCACTTTATTCCGATCCGTGAGACTTATACGTCAGAAAAGATATCAGAGGTTTACACGAATGAAATAATAGCACGTCATGGGGTGCCGGTATCCATTGTGTCTGATAGGGATACCCGGTTTACTTCAAATTTCTGGCGAGATTTCCAAGAGAAAATGGGAACCAAATTGTCCATTAGCACTGCGTACCATCCCCAAACGGATGGACAAAGTGAAAGAACGATACAAACATTGGGGGACATGCTACGGGCGTGTATAATCGACTTTGGAAGCAGTTGGGATGTTCACCTACCGTTAGTCGAGTTTTCGTATAACAACAGTTACCAATCTAGTATTAAGATGGCACCATACGAAATGCTTTACGGTAGGAAGTGTCGAACCCCGGTATGTTGGGGTGAAGTGGGTCCACGTGAACTCGCCCACCAAGATATAGTACGAGCCACGAATGAGAAGATTGATATAGTTCGGGCACACTTGAAAGCGGCTCAAGACAGGCAAAAGGCGTATGCTGATAAAAGGAAAAGGCCAATCGAATTTCAAGTTGGAGACATGGTCATGCTAAAAGTTTCCCCATGGAAGGGTGTTATTAGATTCAGAAAAAGGGGGAAGCTAAGCCCAAGGTTTATTGGGCCGTTTAAAATTATCGGGAGAGTTGGCAAGGTAGCTTACCGTCTTGAATTACCAGAGGAGCTAAGTGGAATTCATAGCACGTTCCATGTATCACAATTAAGAAAGTGCCTAGCAAACGAAACGACCTATATCCATTACGATGATATCGAAGTGGATAATAGTCTAAATTATGCGGTGAGACCGGTGGAGATTTTAGATCGAAAGGTCAAACATTTACGAAATAAACAAATTGACCAAGTTAAAGTCAAATGGGAGCGTAGGAAAGGTTCGGACACTACGTGGGAGTCCGAAGAAGAGATGCGACGTCTTCACCCTATTTTATTTGGTACGTAATTCGGTTTCGGGGACGAAACCCTTTTAAGGGGGGTGAACTTGTAACACCCCGAAAATATAAATCCTTATATTAAAATTTAGAAGTAAAAAAATAAATAAACAAGAGTCAATCAACTAGGAATTCTAACTTAGTTAATTACAAGTCTTGAAATAACCCATGATAGGGTTATTACACTCAAACTTAAGGATAAATCAAAGTTGAGGGTTTAAAATTGTCAAAACTGAAACTTAGGTTACTAATAGTAACCAAAACAAAACCAAACACCCCAAAATCTGGTGTCTGGTCGAACAAAGGGCAGGGGGCGACACAGGGTTTTCTTCAAACCCTTGTTTCATAGCAAATCTCCAAATTGAAGCTTCAAATCTGCCCTAAATCAAGTCTTGAATATAAATTAGTAATCCCCTCGTAGTAAGGATCAAAAGGTATGTATAATTTTGATATTTTGATTCACCATAAATTCTAGGTTAATGGTGAATAACTGAAATTGAACCTAGATATGTCATGCATGAATGAATCTTGAAGTAATATGTTGTTTAGTGTTAAACCCTAGATGATTATTTGTGAAAATCATTGCATGTTACTTGAAGAAATTACAATCACCATTGTAGGTGATTTATGATATTGTAAAGACTAGACGAGCACTAGGATTATGAAATGTTAATCTAGTGAAAAGCTGAATTGTATGAGGAAATTCAGTAATTGAGTGTTTAAATGTGTACAATTTGCTTAATTAAAGTGAAATTAAATGATAAATTGCAAGTCATGAACTTAGTAATGATTGTAGAAAAATCTGACTCGTTAGGTGTTCGTTGAAATGCCTAAGTGAGAAATTAAATGTTAGAATAAGAGGAAAACGCAGATTTAGTCATGGCTCATACTGATGTGATTATGGTCATGAAAAGAGTTCTAAACAAGTTGTAAAACTGAATTTTCTAGGCAAGGAGTCCGGATCATCAAGCGGACAAGCCGGAGGGAATTCACGGGGGAAAGGCGTGCTCTAGAGGTACGGAAATTATCATTTCGTTATATTATGCAAAATTGTTAGTTTTATGTAGACATTTTGATCATGATAATCAAGATTACTAATATGTCACGAATACGACTAGTATCTTGAACAAGTGATAAACATGGTTTCTTGCATACCCTGAATGGTGCTTAATTCAGCACTCAAATGGGTCAAAACAAGCTTGTAAACTATTCCGTAGTGATTCTCTTGAGAGAATAGTCAAGTATCATCATAGGTAAAAATGTTGGATATGGGTATCTAACTTTGTCATTTAATAATTTTGTGTGGAATTAAGCTGTTTCGATATAAGAAAAGAATCAGCCAAACTGAAATTAGAACAAGAAAAACTGGTTCAGCATGCACCGTAAATTGTGTTACGATGGGATTCTTCTGTTTTACGGTGGACTAGTAATTGTCCAGGACTCACCGTAACTTACGGTGATACCGTAAGTTACGGTAGAATCAGAAAAGCTTTTATATTTTTATTATTTCCAATGTGATGTTAAACCTTGTGTTTATATATTATATAACCAAGTCAAAACTAATGTTTTAATGGTTTAACCATAGGTAATTGGTGGATTTTACGGGTGGCGATCAAGCACAAGTATCCGAACCGAACACTCCAACTAACGCTTCCGCACATGATCTTTTGTTTTAAAACTATGTAAACAATTGTAGTTTCTGTCTTGAATATGGGTTCGTAGGATCAATATGTGAATGTTGTGTCTAATTAAAATTCTCTAGTCTTGTAAATTTTGTAAACTCCAAATTTTGGCATGAAATGCAAGGTCTTATGTTATTAAATCTAGTAGTATAACAAGGGTCTTACAATAGCGATGTGCGTATCCATTTGATATTTATTCCTATAAACATGTAACTCGACAAACCATTAGTCGATATTATCAAAGGGTGATAATTTCACCTTTTGACCCGTTTATTTACCTAGTGATCTTCGTCACTTCCACTAAATGCCAATTTCATGTATTATGCTAATTTAAAGTCTACTAACGAAAATACGAAATCAATCATAATGTAACGGAACCGCAGTTACGTACCTTTTAAGCATCCTTTTTCAAACGCGTATTCCCACCGGCTTGTCCACTTGACGATCCGGATTCCTCGCCTAAAGAGTTTAATTCACAATCCGTTTAGAACCCTTTTTATAAGTCTTCACGCACAATTTTCCATATCCATCAAACATGCGTTTTTGTCCGATTTTTAACTTTCAAGCCTTCTTTGGGGCATTTTTACAAACACTTAACATGCAGAATTTTATATCTTTTACATTCTAATTCATGGCTTGTCACTTAGCCTAGATTAACAAACATTGAGCTATCATTTATATAATTAAACATCATATTTTTCAGAATTCAGTTTCTATGAATCAATTTGCACTAGAATAGTCTTCTAAACCCTAGTGTTCATCATTTTCTCACAAAACCCATGAACCACCTTCAATGTGTTCATGAGATTTCCTGAATTTAGACATTATTTCACATGTTATTTGTCTAGGTTTTACTCCTAGACACTATATCATCCCTATTCTATCCACATAGCAAACATGCAACATGAGATTTCTACTTTTCTAAATTCATGAGAATTTCAAGTAGTGAATTCTTGTCAAATTTTACATACCTTATGATATCCTTGCAATGGGGATCACTAATCTATGTTCGATTTTTGCTTAGAACTTGATTTGAACCTTCAATTTCTGAGATTTGTGAAGTTTTTGGGTTTGAAGAACCCTGGTCGCCCTTCCCTGCTTCTTGATCGAACCAGACACCAAATGGTGTGTTTGGTTTTTGTTTTAATTAATTCTAGTTTCACTTTTTACAAGATTAACCCCTCCTCTTTTGTATAACTTATAGTTTGGCTGTTTTTAACCTTATTATAAGTTATTTCTAGACTATTAGCTAACTAGGTTATAATTTTTCCTAGTTAATTAGTTCTTGTTCAAAAACCCGTTTTATTTTAAGTCCCGTTAAATCTCGGGCCTTTTTATATACTTTGCTTTCTCAAAGTATTTCCCATCTTTTTAATAAATATTAGATTTATTTATTTAAATCCTAATATTCACCGGGTTAATTTTTACCACTAACAGTATTTTACCCGTCTTTTAGTATTAACGTGGTTTGATTACCAAACCTGTTTTTGGGGTGTTACATAGGTTATGCAACGGTACACCTTACTAGTCATTATCATGGTTGGATATTTGTTAGCGCTGCCTTGTTTAATCATGGCTGATTAGTCCATGCCTAACTAATGCTAGGTTACCTAATGCCCGCCCCTGACAATAACCCTAGTACCTAAAAGTCATACTAACATTACTACTAATAATATATTACTACTACTAATAATACTAATATTAACTACTAAAAATAAATAACAAATAACTAAACATAAACTTAAACGAGAGCATACCTTAAAACTATCTACGGCATGTTGATGTAGAGTTTCCCTTCTTCTGCTCCTACTCATTCTCCAAAAACGACTACTAGCAACACCTACAACGGGTACTGCGTACTCGAGATTCTCTATACTAGAGCATTCCCGTTAAAATTTGATGTACTAAAAGGTTACATAAAAACTCCTATATAAAGAAAA
Source organism: Helianthus tuberosus (assembly GCA_030545235.1). Lineage (NCBI taxonomy): Eukaryota > Viridiplantae > Streptophyta > Magnoliopsida > Asterales > Asteraceae > Helianthus > Helianthus tuberosus. The sequence goes on from CM060435.1 coordinate 13,633,023, forward strand.
GAATGGACGGTGGGTATCATGTTTTTGGCGATGTGAGATGAAAGGTGACCTGCTTGGCTGGTTGCTTGGTTACATACTACGTTTCAAAGGTTTCAAATAATATAATATATATTTATATTATAATTAATTCAACTGCTTAACTCGTTTATCCCATATAACATTTAAAAATATAACATTTTATAAAACGACGAATATGTCATTAGAACGACAATATTTTTATCTACGTATTAATCTAAGTTTAATTAAAAACAGGGTAAGTTCAAAAATAATATATTTTATTATTAATATTAAACGGTCTCTTATATCACCAAGACTCGTCAAGATAGTTCATATTTCAAATAAATATTCTACTTGTTTCTGACTCGTTTAACAATATATGAAATATAAATTACATATTTCACATGTTATAACCAGTACATTAAGATTCGGGGATGTTACAACCGCACTTAAATTAAGTTCGATAGCCCGGACCTTATATAAACTTTACAACAACAACAGCAACAACAACCATACCCAGTACATCCCCTAGATAGCAGAGTGTCACAACCCCTAACCCCACCTTGGGAGCGGGAGTCGTGAACCAGTCAAGTGGTACCGGTGTTTATTAAATACGCAACAAAAATTTTTTTTCTTCAGGAACGTAGTTAGGAAATAATTTCAGAGTTTATTAAAACACCAAATTCTTAATATTAAATAAATAGGCTAAAACTCGTATTTCATTTAAATGTTTTTCTAGGGATAAACCCAAATAAATAAAACATAAATTTCTTCTTTTATTCAGGTATCTATAGTCACTTTATTTAAGCTTTCAGTGGTTGAAATTTTGTAAAATTTTCTAAGTACAAAGTTCGATGTTTAACGGAGACGGCGTGACGACGTGTCAAACAACGGAAACATACCAAATTCAGTTCATTCGGTCGGATGGGTACCACCCCTTCGGACAGACGAGCTGTTTTTGGTGAAATTACATGTTTGACCAGTTAATCGGTCCATCTCTCCGGTGGAAATCCGTTTTCAAGCCGGCTCTCGACCAAGGAACGAACCGAGAGTCTGATTGAGTCCAGATTCCATCAAAGTTTGTGTGAAACTCGAAGAAAAGTTGAAAACAGATGAAAAAGTGTTGAATCTTTCATAACTTAGTTTGGAAAAGTGTGGAAATCCTTTAGATCTGGAACCAATCTTGGTTAAATGGTGCTCTTCAACAGTTTGCATAATCAAACGAGTGAAAACCACCTTCAAGAGGTCCAAATCAGTCGATTTCGAAGAAAAAGTTAGTGTCTGTGTGTGATTTTGATGAAGAAGATGATGTAGAAGTGATTAGAGTCAGATTGTACAAGAATTGAGAAGAAATTCTTACAAAATGGCCTTGATTCACGATTGAAAGCGTTTGAGAGCGTGTGAGCGGATGGAATTGTCAAATCAGAGAAATGAGGGTGTACGACGGTATCTATAATGGAGGTGCGAGGGTTTAAGTCGGTGGAGAGTGCAGTGTTTGGGGCGGATGGCCATGTGGACGGATGGTCATCCGGTCAGATGTCCATTCGGACTGCCGTGTTGTGCTTTGTTAGTTTTCCAACTTTCGTTTCGTTTGTTAAGCGTTACGTTGAGTTGATAACCACATAACATCTAAACAAATAATCACACAATCTAACACATGTAGACTAAATGCATAAAATACATAAATCTGCGTTTCAAGTCTGCGTTGAGTTTGCGTTGCGATAGCGTTTAGTCTGGATAAGCGATGTAATAAGCGATAAAATGCGTTTAAGTAGTAAGCTTTATGAACAACGTTTAAAGTGTGTTGAAAATATAGTTTAACCCATGACGATAATCGAAATCTTGGGAGTACAAGCGATCACAAATGAAATGACAGCGATAGGCAACGATCCGAAAAGTCGGGTTGTTACAGCCTCTCCTACTTTAGGAAATTTTGTCCCGAAATTAAGGAGCGGGTGTAACAAAGAGTTGTGGATATTTAGCTTTCATATCACTTTCGAGTTCCCAAGTGAACTTGGCGCCGCGTTTGCCTTCCCAGCGAACCTTCACTATAGGAATGCGAGAGCATCGAAGTTTCTTGGTCTCTCGATCCATGATTTCTACTGGTTTTTCCACAAAGTGTAGAGTCTCGTTAACTTGCAAATCTTCAAGTGGCACGTGAAGATTTTCTCGATCTATGATTTCATTGTTTATCATTCAAGTCGCAATTCTTCTTCTTCTTCTAAATTGGTTCGCTGAAAAAAAAAATAATGGCGTCACAACGTGTTTTATAATTAAAACACACTGCAATGAACACATCTACGTTGTGTTTTAATAGTCAGTAACTGGTTCGTCACGTTGTTTTTTATCAGTTAGTAACTGGTTCGTCATTGTGTTTAAGATAAAACACAAAACACACTTTTATGAACACACATAGTATCCAACATCAAGTGCACTAAAACATAGTACTATGACTAGACTTTTAAAAACACATTGTGTTTAACAAAACATACTTAATACACGTATATGTAGGATCTAATCACAATGTAACTCCAACACATCAATCCTTAAAACAATAGCAATGTAAAAAACCATACCTTTACCAAGTTAGTCACTTGTTCGTCATATTGTATTTTATCACTAAAACACACTACTATGAACGCATCTAGTATCCAACTTCAAGTGCAGTAAAACACAGTACTATGATCATCTCTTACGCTTGTAATTCATGCCGAATTTGTAATCTTGATCCATGATTTTAGCTAATTTTGGTATGGAAGGTGGTTATCGATAGTGAGTTTTAGATAGAGAGAAGAAAATGTGCAAGATTATAGGAGGTGTGTTATTTTTGCCAGTTATTCGATTGATTTAAAACACGGTAAATGACCAGACTACCCCTAACCTATTATAACAATTAATTAAAGACTTACAAATATTACAAAAATGCCACCAACTTGACATCAGCCATTAAACACACCTATCAAATGGCCAGGATCGTTAGTGTAGGAAAACACAGTTTACGCAGAAACCCCACTCTCAAAAATAATTGATGATAATATAGAAATTAAAAGATTTACAAAAGATGTTTGCATGATTTGAAAGATTCATTAAATCTGATGTGTAAAATTTCCTTTATTTTTATCCATTTTTATTAGAGATAGACTTAACTATTTCCGGATTTTGTATTTTTTATGAGTACAGAATTTAACTAAGCTTGGTGTCAATTATTAAAAGGTAAAGGGCAAACCAGTCTTTTCACATTGAATGCGACGTGGCAACCTATGGCAACATCTATGATTTAACGGACGTTTATCTGCAGAGCATAATCAGAAAAATGACTGTCAAAACAATATCCACGTCAGCAAACAATATCCATGTAGGCAAAATAATATCCATGTCAGCAGAACAGATAAACACCTTATATATACAAACTCTCAGTTTTCTCTGTTACCCCAAACAACACTCAAAAAACTCAACAACCAGAAAACTTTTCCGATCACCGTTGTACGCCGTCGCCGGCGACAATCTGACTGTAAAATTGTGTAATGATTTCGCCGGAGATGACTTTTCCGTCCGCCGTTCGTTGCCGTGATGTGTTAATCTTCGTAGATGCCGTTCTCACCTAACCTAAAACCCTAGCGAAATCGAACAAAATTAGCAGAAATTAGAAGTTATTTCATCAATTGTCACACAAATCGACGTTAAATGAACACAAAGAGTATGCTAATACTGCTAATTCGAAGATAAATACATAAATTTTCAGGTTTTTTTTTATTTTATCAGAGTTTTAGGGTTTTGAGCCGATTGATTTCGCGTGATTTGATGATATACTAGTTAGTGTGCTGTGTTTTTACTATTACAGCCGTTTAGATTCAGTAATTTGATTTTGTAGTAGTGTTGTTGATTTTGAAAATTAGGGTTTTTAGGTTTTCTAGGGTTTCGTTTGTTCAAAACTTCAAATTAAGTGATAATCGGAGAGATTTTTGTTATGCCGTTGACGATGAAGATACAGCCGGTCGATTGTTCATCGCCTGAGTGTTTCGAGTCGGTGAAGACAGTGCAGAAGTCTCGGTTGAGACGTTTGTTTGATTTCTCGAGCTTTTTGAGGTCATCGGCGGTAGCGGACAGGTCCGGCGCCGGCGAAACGCAATGCGGCAAGGATGTTGTAGACGAATTCGAGCCGAGCTCTGTTTGTTTGGACAAAATGGTTCAGAATTTCATAGAGGAAAGCACCGAGAAAGAGAAACAGTCTGTTTGTTTGAACAAGTATGGTCGGTGCAATCATCGCCGGTGTAATTCCGGCACCGGCGAGTGCAGTTCCGATGGCTCTGAAGATGAACTTGACTCGTTTAACTGTTTTGGAAACTCTATTAGTTCATCCACAGATGCATGTGACCCTCTTAAGGTGATAAATAATAATATTATTTTATGAAATTGTACGGTTTGGAAATTGGAACCCTAAAAAGTTGATTTTGAACATTTTATACAGAGTTTGGTGGTTTGTGAGACGGTGTTTGAGAGGAATTTATTGGCGGATGTTGCTAAAATTGTGGATAAGAACAAGATCTGCAAGAAGAAAGATGAAATTAGCAGAAAGATTGTTACCGATGGGCTCTTGGCTGCTGGATACTCTGTTTCTATCTGTAAATCCCGGTGGGAGAAAACTTCTACTTATCCTGCTGGTAAGACAGATTTTCCCCAAATTTTATTGTTTTTTTGTATGAAATTTATAAAATGTTAATTTAAATGTTTGATTAAGTTATAGTTTTGAGGAAATTACTTTACTTTATAACATTTATGGCTTCAGTTACTCACTGTTCACAATTAGTTTAGTTGATTTCATCAAATTTTGTAACAATATTTTTTCCCCAAATTCTATTGTTTCTTTGTGTGATATTCTTTATAAATTTTCTTTTGATTGCCCTTGTATGGTTTAGTGATTTTACTTTACCAAGAACATTTCTGGCTCCAATTACTTATATTAGTTCATTTGATTTCATTAAATTTTGTGATGAACATTTTTCCCCAAATTCTTTTGTTTCTTTGTATTAATGATGTTATTTGATTGCCATTATAGTTTAATGAACATTTCTTGCTCCCATTACTGATTGAATTGGTTTGGTTTGATTTCATTGATTTATGTAATATGTAATAATATTTTGGGGATTGTATATGAACAGGGGAATATGAGTATATTGATGCTATGCTAGAAGGGGATCGAGTGATTGTGGACATAGATTTCAGATCAGAGTTTGAAATTGCAAGATCCACCAAAAGCTACAGAGCAGTTCTTCAAATACTTCCTCATATATTCGTGGGTAAACCCGATCGTCTCCAGAACATCATCAACATAGTTTCTGACGCTGCAAAACAGAGCTTGAAGAAGAAAGGAATGCCTCTTCCCCCATGGCGTAGAGCCGATTATGTCAAAGCTAAATGGCTCTCACCTTGCAACCGAACGGTCAACAATCCGACTGACGATAAGAATAACCAATCGTTCACTGAAACCGCAAGCAAACCCAACTCGATTCTAGAACCGAAAGACCCGGTTTTGAATGATGGGTTTGAAGCCATGGGAGGTACCGAGGAGGCTGTGAAACAGTTTGAGCCGTTAGAGATCAAACCAAAGGTACCAAAGATCGGAAGTAAAGTGGTTAGCGGTCTAGCTTCTGTGATCGAAGGCAAATGATAATGGTGGTAGGGTTCAGTTGGTCTAAATTCAATCCAAATCCAGTTTACAACTTGTGGTTCTTGATTTTCTTGCCCAAAATCTTGAAAATGGAACCCAAATCACTAAAATGATTTGGATGAATTGGGATTTAGATTGACTGGACCCCTAAGGTTTTGGTATTTTAACTATTTTCCTTTTTTGTTGTTTTTTTTTTAATTTTTCTTTTGGGTCATCTTGGCACCAGGAAAAAGTACAAAAAGAAAGAAAGAAAAAAAAAAGAAGAGAGAAAAATATATAGTCTAAAGAAGATAAGATGGGTAGACTGAAGTCCCCTTGGTGTTTTTTGCTGTAAGGGTCCATCTTTACCAACTGCTTTTTATAATAATTGAAAGTATAAATAAACATATAATTGAATATTCTGTGGTTTGTTGTATATCCTGCATCCACCTGATTCCCCTGGTTTCTTTTCTTAATTTTCTACTTTGTACTACTTTTTGAGATGTTTTCTTTTGTTTATCTTAGTTTCTAGCATTATTTGATTCTGGATCATAGTTGTAGCAATGGCGAGTGTCGAAAATCTTGTGATTTGTATGTTCCCAGGTGATGGGTTTTAGTATTTGGCATATGGGTGACGGGTTTTTAGAGTTGTATCGAAGGGTAGGTGATTAAAGTTTTGATCTTTCGTTATTTTAATGTCCGGGTGCTGGGCTTTTAGGGTTGTGTCGAAGTTGTTAAAAGTTTCGATCTTTTGATGTTAGGGTGACGTTCTCAATAGTTGTATCGAAGCGTGGTGGTTAAGTTTTGATCTTTGGTTTCTTAGTGTTTCGGTAAACATGTTTTTCGAGTCGTATCGATGGGCTGGTGATGAAAGTTTTGATCTATGACAAAATCGCGAAAAAAAAATCATTTTGGTTGTTATTGGTCTATCCCTCAATTTATTCAACCTGACATCAATACATGATGATATGTTCATGTATCTTATGGCTAAGTTATGATGCCTATCAAGACACTCAAAAGAAATGACTACTTTCGCAATTATCTGATTGATCTTGTGTTCATCTTTATCTCCTGTTCGGGTGACCTTTGTTTAGAGTTGTACCGATGGTTTGGTGATTGGAAGTCTTGTGATCTTGTGTTATATATTGATCCCGTGAATGTAGAGTTGTATCAATGTGTTGGTAATTAAAAGTCATGATCTCGTGTTTTTCTTCTAATGTACGAGTGAATTTCCCGAACCGCCTTGATTTTCGGTATTGACATTTAGCGTTTTTTTGGTACTGGTTCGGTACCGGTACCTATTTTCTTGGGATTTTCGGTACCGTTTGGTATCGAGCTCATCCCTAGTTGATGATAGATGTAGGGGTGTAAATGAGTTACCACTCTGACTTGTGAGTGCTTGAGATCGGCTTGCTAAAAACTAGAATAGACTTTAGGGTTGTGTCGAAGTTGTTAAAAGTTTCGATCTTTTGATGTTAGGGTGACGTTCTCAATAGTTGTATCGAAGCGTGGTGGTTAAGTTTTGATCTTTGGTTTCTTAGTGTTTCGGTAAACATGTTTTTCGAGTCGTATCGATGGGCTGGTGATGAAAGTTTTGATCTATGACAAAATCGCGAAAAAAAAATCATTTTGGTTGTTATTGGTCTATCCCTCAATTTATTCAACCTGACATCAATACATGATGATATGTTCATGTATCTTATGGCTAAGTTATGATGCCTATCAAGACACTCAAAAGAAATGACTACTTTCGCAATTATCTGATTGATCTTGTGTTCATCTTTATCTCCTGTTCGGGTGACCTTTGTTTAGAGTTGTACCGATGGTTTGGTGATTGGAAGTCTTGTGATCTTGTGTTATATATTGATCCCGTGAATGTAGAGTTGTATCAATGTGTTGGTAATTAAAAGTCATGATCTCGTGTTTTTCTTCTAATGTACGAGTGAATTTCCCGAACCGCCTTGATTTTCGGTATTGACATTTAGCGTTTTTTTGGTACTGGTTCGGTACCGGTACCTATTTTCTTGGGATTTTCGGTACCGTTTGGTATCGAGCTCATCCCTAGTTGATGATAGATGTAGGGGTGTAAATGAGTTACCACTCTGACTTGTGAGTGCTTGAGATCGGCTTGCTAAAAACTAGAATAGACTTTAGGGTTGTGTCGAAGTTGTTAAAAGTTTCGATCTTTTGATGTTAGGGTGACGTTCTCAATAGTTGTATCGAAGCGTGGTGGTTAAGTTTTGATCTTTGGTTTCTTAGTGTTTCGGTAAACATGTTTTTCGAGTCGTATCGATGGGCTGGTGATGAAAGTTTTGATCTATGACAAAATCGCGAAAAAAAAATCATTTTGGTTGTTATTGGTCTATCCCTCAATTTATTCAACCTGACATCAATACATGATGATATGTTCATGTATCTTATGGCTAAGTTATGATGCCTATCAAGACACTCAAAAGAAATGACTACTTTCGCAATTATCTGATTGATCTTGTGTTCATCTTTATCTCCTGTTCGGGTGACCTTTGTTTAGAGTTGTACCGATGGTTTGGTGATTGGAAGTCTTGTGATCTTGTGTTATATATTGATCCCGTGAATGTAGAGTTGTATCAATGTGTTGGTAATTAAAAGTCATGATCTCGTGTTTTTCTTCTAATGTACGAGTGAATTTCCCGAACCGCCTTGATTTTCGGTATTGACATTTAGCGTTTTTTTGGTACTGGTTCGGTACCGGTACCTATTTTCTTGGGATTTTCGGTACCGTTTGGTATCGAGCTCATCCCTAGTTGATGATAGATGTAGGGGTGTAAATGAGTTACCACTCTGACTTGTGAGTGCTTGAGATCGGCTTGCTAAAAACTAGAATAGACTAGAGCTTTGCTTATTAAGCTGACTCGCAAGCCCAAACAATTGGATTCATATAACATTTTTGTAAAAGTATATTAAACATCTTAATATAGTAATTATTATTATATGTAAAATTATGATAAAAATAACTGATTAATTTAAAATGTATAAATAAATAGTTATAAATGTATATATTTTAACTAATAAATAATAAACAAGTCGAAACTCAAACCAAGCTCAAGCTTGAAAACTTAATCACGAGCCAATCTCGAGCTCGAACTCGTGTATGTTAAATGAGTCGAGCTCAAGTATGGTCGAGCTCGGTGCTCTGCACGGATTGTTTACACCTCTAGTTCCTTCAATGGAGGTTCTAACAGTGTGTTTTTAACCCTGAGGTGACAATTTTTAAATATGACTAAAGTTTCTATGATGTGTTTTCTTTTAAGACACTAACTTGTATTTCAAGATAGGTGACATTAGTTAGTCTTTTGGGGATGTTTCTTTTTGATCTTGAAGGAATATATAAAGGACAATGGGTCCCAATATATTGAATTTTAATGATCTTGAATAGGTCCACAATGCCCTTTACCTAATTTGGTGGATTGTGTGGATTGTGTATATATCCATCAACCTAAATGCACCTTACCCTACAAGATTTTCATTGTTTGCAACGTGCAAGACCATTGACATGATGTTTTTCCTTGTCCCACACTAACGTCGACACCTCGTTAGCATCCCTACCACTCTGAGATCGCGTTGGTACACAAGCATCTATATGATTTATTGCCTACTGTGTTCTTGATCATTCGTCATACTGTTACAGTAGTGTCGTGTAGTAGTTATTGTTTTTGAGCATATTTATGTGGATTATAAATTTATAATTATAAAATTGATTTAGAGCAAAGGTACTAAGATTTTTGTCGGTCGTTGGACTTAAAAGCCAATGCACTCGTATTTATGTCAAAATCCCGTTAACAAAGTTGTATTTGTTTTTATAGTTTTCAATTGAAGTAAAATATGACTTTATCTTTTGGGTTATGTCAGACAACTTATGTGTAATAAAACCATTTCAAATAAATTTTCTTATCGAGTACCGGTAACGTAACAAACCGAACCGAACCGATATCGCTCTAACAACATCAATAACGGTACCGTTATCCATTCTTATAATTTTTTTGGTTTCGGTATGAGCCGATATCTATATTTTTCTATTTTTTTTACCACCCATACTCAGGCATGTAATTCAGAACAGAGGCCTGCAATTCAAAACTTTATTTTTTTTAACTTTTCTCAATTGATCAATATTATTGTAAACAATATTTTATATTTTGTATATATACCGAGGTCACCCGTCATCACACGAAGAATGCCACATAGTATGATATAAAATAGATGGGAGGAATGTTTTAAAATCCGTTTTTTACACCGTACTGGATTGGGCTCAGAAACGGTTTCACCAGGTGTACCGGCCATTTTAAACGGTTCTACCGGATGGTTCAATCGATACTAGCGGCCGGTTTGAACAGGTTTTTAAAACACTGGACCGGAGAGAGACGAAATTACTAAATGATACGGTTTTATATTTAGGATGTTGAAATTAAAGTATTTTGCTAATAAGATATGTTATTTTTTTCTAAATGAAAATAAAATCTTGTTATAAATTTATGATGGATTAATGTAAAATTTTTAACGGCAAACAGAATCAATCCCGAGCACTCTTGGGGCACCCACTGGACCAAACGGAGTACTCCGAGAGTAAACTGAGTCCACCACCAATTCCGGGGAAAACCTATTAACTCACCCGCCCATAGGCACGACGATAAAATTACCGGTAAAACTCGTTTGGCTCAAGGATCGAACCCAGGTTTTCCTGGGTCTCCTATCACTGCCCACCAATGACTCATTCTGCACTAAGTGAGAGTCGAATCTGCATCTCCAAAAGAAATACAAGTCTCTAACCACTTAATCTAAAGATCATTGGCATAGATTAACGTAAGTATGAAACCAAAATAAAAAAATGAAATAAAAGAAGTCTAAATGGCACAATATCCCTGACCCTGATACCCTCACGTGCCACATGAATCCGAGGGTTACAACTTACGACATACTTTAATCGGTTCTTAAAAGACTAGTCACGTGCTTATCATCGTACTTTCTTGTAAAAAAAATTACATATTAACTTGGGGTTTTAAAAATTTATTTCTATAATGTCATAACTTATGAAACGATTTAGAGTCTGCTAACTCCGAACGTAGTGGGGCGGCATAATTGGGCGGTATGCCCTCATAGCGCCGGCATAGCGCCGGAACACCGCCACGGAGGGCGCCATGTTTCAAAAATGGGGGGAGGGCGCGAGATTTTTCGCGGCGCTATGAATGTTGCTTTTCTTCCCTCCACTCTCACACAGACATATATACATACATATATATGTATAATTTAAGGGTTTATTAATTAATTGGGTAATGATGAGGTAGGGGCGTTATGACTACGGGCTAAAATGCATAAGGCCCCATAACGCCCACACGCTGACGTGGCGCGCCACGTGTCGCATAACGCCCACAAAAGGGCGTTATGACTACGGATGGCCTAAATAATATATCTTACAAACTTACTTTATGTCTTGTAAAGTGACTTGCAAGTCATACTTAAAGTTATGTTTTCATTTATTATATTCTGTTCTTGCAAACTTCAAACTAGTAAAAAAATATGCTATTATAATATTATTGTTATGTGTATAAGACATGTCTTAATAATTATCATTTTAAATTTCTTTAGAAAAAAAAATATTTTCATAAAACATATTTGAGCAAATTACCAATAGTTTATAAGGTGGTTCATAGTTGTGTGTATATGATCTTTGACTAAATAATAAGGATATTTTCGTGTAAAAAATATGAAGGAATTTGTAAAACATTTCTTATTTGAGAGTAAATTACCAAAATGGTCTTAGAGGCTTGGTTCATAACACAAACATTTTGAATCTGTGTCCATGTGGTTTCAATTTTGTTTCCATTTCAATTCAAAATCAAAATCTAATCAGATTTTTCAGTTAACATCTAGTTTTTTGTATCTTTCCTCTCTTTTAATGAAGAGCATCATGGTCTTTTAACGTTTTGTTATAACAAATTAAAAAAAATCTGACCATTCTGCCATTCATTAACATGGAGGGAAAAGAGAAAAAAACTAGATGTTAACTAAAAAAACTAACCAGATTTTGCTTTTGGATTAAAATGACAACAAAATTGAAACCACTGGGACCCAGATTTAAAATGTTTAAGTTTTGAACTAAAGTGACAAAAGTTAGCAAACCTTAGGGACCATTTTAACAGTTTACTCCTTATTTGATTATAAATATTAGGGGTGTTCATCGGGTTAGTTCTTCGGTTCTCGGGTTCTTCGGGTTTTCAATGGTGAAAATATTATCTAATAACCAACCAAATTAACTATATCGAGTTCGGGTTTAACTGTCCCTCAGGTTTAGATTAATTGGTTAAGCTAGTTACTCGGGCCGGGTTCGGTTTTCGATATCGGTTAAAACTTAAAAAGAACACCAATATATAGATGGGAATAAATAAAATGTGATTTTATGTTCTAAGCGTATATAGTAACATTAAGTGGGTGTTCGGGATTCCTTCTCGGAAATGACTTATTAACTTATATAAGTCATAAGGGTATCCGGTGTGGGCTCGGCAAAGTGTTTTGCGGCGCGGCAAACACCGCCGCCAACCCTTTGCCGATTCGGTTTCTTTGGTCAGGCGGGGAACCTTTGCCGACGCGGGGAGATGTGTTCAGGAGAGAGAGGGCTGCGGTGAAGGGAGGAAGGAGAGAGATAGGTGTGTGTGGTGGGGTCCAAGCAATCTCTCAACCAATCACACCCTTTTTTTTTAAAGTTTACCACTTTAGCAAGTGTCTAAACCATTGCCAACACTTTTCACTGATTGAAGTGGCGCACTCTGATTGGTTGATTTTTTAGTTTGTCATTCTCAAGTGTTTAACCACTCCTTACACCCTAAGTGAGAAGTTAGAAATTCTGACTTCTCAAAAATGACTTTTCAACACAAAAACGCTCTAAAATAAGATAACCCAAACACTCAAAAAACAACTAATTAACTTTTATAAGTCAATAAGTCATAATTTGCTCCAAAATAAGCTAACCCAAACACCCCCTGCTAATAGATCTCACTATTCCAAAGGTTGGTTAAAGTTGAGGTGGTAAAAGTTTGTAACTAGTAGTCAATAACAAATGACTTAAAAGTAAAAAAAAAAAAGCAATTCAACCTTTATTATTATTTAAGCTTAAAACAACTTTTATATACATCATCATTATTATTATTATTATTATTAAAAATTACTATAAAATCTATAACTTTATTATCTTAATGTAGTACTGATTATAATAGTGTATCTAAGGCTAGCCACAATATTGAGTCTAAGTCGTACAATAACAATGATGTGAGTAAACCAATTGCGATGGTGTGTTTAAACCATCTACAACAATAAGTATAATGTGAAACAATGCGTTCAAGTTGTCCATGCCTGACGCATGAATGGACTTTGCGACTATCATGGTGTGTCCACACCATTACAACCATGCATTTAAATACCAACTTTTTTATATAACAGACGCATTTACCGTCTCCCTAAAATACACGTGTCGTGCTTTTTCTGAATATTTATCAAGAAAAAAAAATCATCTTTTACAAGAATCTATCTTCTATATGTGTTTTTTTTTTAATATGATAGGATTAATATATAAAGATGTGATTTTTCTTCATATAAAATTAAAGAAACGAGACAAAAAGACATTCGTATCGTATGCGGAGAATATGAGGTAAAGATCAATATTTAATATTTAAACGATTCTTGATGTTAGATTACGGTCAAAGTGGGCATGTGTTGGTTATCGAAGTCGCCATTTTCGTCTTTTTAACTGGTCCAACTTTGGATAAGGCTTAACCAATATCCGACAAGGTTATTGTAAGAGGGGGACCGCTAAAATGAGAACCACCTCGAGTTGTAAGAACCGTGAGAACTACACCGTACGGGGCGAGGTGGACCAATTTTTTTTTCCATAAACGTAGATGCGTGTATTATAAACACATTTGTAAAAAAAAATGCCGTGTGTGTAGTTTTGAGCACCACAAGTTTGTGTTTACGGGTACCGTAAGTCCTACCGGAAAATTTACGGAACCCGTAAACACACACTTGTGGTTAGGGCTGTAAACGAACCAAACGTTCGGCGAACAGTTCGTGAATCGTTCGACGGGAAGTTCGTTTGTGTTCGTTCGTTTATTAAACAAACGAACACGAACAAGAAATTTCGTTCGTTTAGTTAAATGAACAAACATGAACAGAGGTCGTGTTCGTTCGTTTATGTTCGTGAACGTTCGGTAACGTGTTCCCTTGTGTTCGATAGTTCATTAGTGTTTTTAGTTTTTATATTTATTTCAATATATCAAAATTCTGACAAATTAAATATCTAGTAAGTGTCAGTGTATTATATATTCTGTTCATGAACGATTGTTTGTGTTCGTTTGTTTCCATTTGTGTTCATGAACACTAGTTTGTGCTCATTTGTGTTCGTCAACGTCCGTTGCCTAAAATTAACAAACAAACACAAACGAACACGAACAAGTTCATTTCCTTAACAAACGAACACAAACATAAAATCTCGTTCGATAAGTGTTCGTGAACGGTTCGCGAACACATATATTTTTTAACAAACGAACACGAACAAGGTCTTGTTCGTGTTCGTTCGGTTCGTTTACAGCCCTACTTGTGGTGCTCAAAAACTTTTTTTTTTTGAATTTTTTTTACAAATGTGTTTAAATACACGCATCTACGTTTGTGAAAAAAATTTTGGTCCACCTCGCCCCGTACGGTGTAGTTCTCACGGTTCTTACAACTCGATGTGGTTCTCATTTTAGCGGACCCCTTGTAAGAGGTATACTAAAAACTATAGAGAATATATACATCTTCTATACTAATTAACATTTGATCAAATGGGAGAAAACAATAGGTTATGAAATTACTTATGTCTTAATAAAAAAAATACACAAGACAATATATACATATATGAATTCACTACATACCATGGTATTCATTGATATTGTTAAAATGCTTTATTGGTTTTGATTCGATTTTTAACTTGTAACAACTTACGAAGAACAATTAAAATTTTAGGGTCGGTACATGCATGATTTATAACTTGAAGTTGTTTAGGTTTTTAAATTTCGGGATAAGTCTTTTTTTTAACGGCAAATTTGGATCACTAATGGACAATTGGAGTATCATCGAGCCACCAACAGAACCACCTGACTATATCTGTCTCCAATAGGCAATAACGCTTATACACCAATTCAGGAGGAAATCCAATAAATCGGGAAAACCCCCATTGTGGGAATTGAACTCAGGACCTAATGGTCCCTTAGCTTATCTCACCCATAAGATGTCACTAGGTTATAATGCCATGGGCTCCGGGATCAGTCTCTAATTTTAGAATTTGTTTAGGTTTTTAAATTTCAGGATCAGACGATTTTAGAGAAAAATAAAGATTGCTTGTTCTAGAGGGAATAATAAAGTGATTATATAAATACACACACCTCCTTGATAGTATCCGCTACAAATTAATTAGCAACTCACTACATGTTCTTAACAAAATGCAAATGATACACGATTCATGTTTGTAATCATTGTTTAAAGTAGAATTAAGACCATAGTATAACAATATGGTTTCACTTTTTAATGATATGTGATTTAAAAAAACACTATCAATTTTAATAAATAAAAAAACGAGTGTTACAACTTACAAGCTTATTATGACATACGTCAAATCACTTCCTTTCGAATTAACAACAGAATAGCAAAATAAAAATAAATTGAACGGATATATACAACATCACAACTAATAGTGTCAAAAAGGGATTCCAATCAATGATCATCATAAATTTCATTATTAATGATGAAAAGAAAAGGCATCAAATAGTAAAATAGATGTCTCAACAACAAAAGGTGTCTAAAACTTAAACCATTGATGACTTTAAAGAGGAAAATAAAAGGAAAAAGGGAAAAATTTATTAAAGAAGTTATGCTTTCTTTATTAGTTGGGTAAGGAATCATGTTTCACAATTGTCCTTTTATCAAAGCTCACATACTTAAGGGGTGTTTGTTTTTTCTTCAAACATCTTCAAGGGGGCTGATGTCTGCAGGCGTGCAGACGTTACCCTTGAAGACTGTTTGATTTTTTTTCAAACAGATCTGAACTCAGCTTCCTTTATCTTAAAAAATAAGCTATGGAACCCTTTCTTAAAACATCTTCACACCTCCCTCTTCTCCTCCCTCAAACATCAACCCCTCCCACCGCCGCTCCTCCTCCTTCTCCGACATCCCTCTTCTCCTCCGGCGATCTCCCTCTTCTCCTCCGGTGACCTACCTCCTCCGGCGACCTACCTCTTCTCCGACCTCCCTCCTCCTCCGGCGACCTACCTCTTTCTCCGGCGACCTCCCTCCTCCTCCGGCGACCAGCTCCTTCTCCGACCTCCCTCTTCTCCTCCGCTGGATCGAAGCGGGATGTGAATGTTTCGTCATTGTTTGATGCGCTTCAGACCGGTATCAACTTATAAAAACAAACAGTCTTATATTTTCAGCTTGCAGATCTTTAGACCACATCTTCAGTTGCAGACATAAAAACAGATGAAATCAGCTTGCAGACAATTTATGTCTGCAAAAACAAACAACACCTTAATGTAATTGGAAATATAATTTTTCATTTTTCATCAATCATAAAATTGTAATTATAAAATATCATATGAGACAAGTATTAGACATGTAAAATAAATACAAAATATCTTGACTCTGTCAATGAGTGGATTAGGATCAAATACAAAGGATCCTAATTGTAAGAAGTGTAAGAAGGATTTATAAAGTGACAAGTGTACAATAACCTAAAAAAACCCACTACAAAAAAAAAAAAAAAACTTAAACATCCACCACCACCAAAAACCTAAACCCCCACAAAAAAAAAAAAAAAAAAAAAATTTTGCCAAGGGGGTGGGGGTTTAGGTTTTTGGGTGGTGGGGGTGGGTGGGTGTTTAGTTTTTTTTAGGTTTTTGTGGGGTGTGTGTGTGTGGGGGGGGGGGGGGGGTTAGGTTTTTTTGGGGGTGGGGTTAGGTTTTTGGGGTTTTTTTTTTGGTGAGGTATAGTTTTTTTTTGTTTTTCTTTGCCGCGGAGGGCGGAGGGGGGGGGGGGGGGGGTTAGGTTTTTTTTAGGTTTTTGGGGGGTGGGGGTGTAGGGGGAAGGGTGGTTAGGTTTTTTGGGGTTTTTTTTGGTGAGGTATAGTTTTTTTGGCCGGGGGGGTTAGGTTTTTTGGTGGTGGTGGGTGTTTAGGTTTTGGGTGGTGATGTAGTGGGTTTAATTTTAGGTTATTGGACACTTGTCACTCTATAAATCCTTCTTACACTTCTTACAATTAGAAGCCTTTGTAGAATAACTTGACCCGTCAATGAGTTACCTTCCTTTTTGGTGTCCTCGTAATTGAATTGGACTGGCCGGTTGGATTGAGAACTGCTTACATAATTGGGCCACGTAAGTACTTTTGAACCACCTTCATGTGGGTCGATCAATTATGGCATTGACTTGTTGACCCAGCGAACGGATAGTTGGTCGATTTGAATTTATCAAATTATTTATTTTTCTTTTTGTTAAATAGTAGTTGATTTATTTCATTATACTTCAAGCTCCTAGTTGATTTATTTCAGGCTTTATTTTTTGTTAACATTGCAATTCTTAAAAAAATAAAAATAAAAGTGGTTTCTATTTTGTTTCACGTTAGTTATGGATATATTAATTTTTAAAATATTTATGACGTGATCTAGGATCACCATACCAATGGACCACTATATCGATGGACCACTATACCGACCAATTCAATGACTAATATTCCTAGATTATTACATATGATAAAGTAATAAACTAGATAAACAATGTTGTGTAAATATAAAAAAAGGTAGCGGCGTAGCTTGTTTCCAGTTTGTTTTATATTTCAATGTGAAATAAAATATATTGTCTCACCTATAAAAGATATTGGAATTAAGATTGGGCTTTAGCCTTGTGTGGTTGTTTAATTTGCCTTCCCTTGGCATAGCCCATACTGATTTTAATCATATTATATAGACATAAGTTCATTATGTTAGGCTGGTTTTGTATGGAAGAGAAGTCCATAAAACATGCTATGCTGGGCCAGCTTTATATAAAAGAGAAGTCCATAAAATTGCTATGTTGGGCCAGCTATGTATAGAAGAGAAGTCCATAAAACATGCTATGTTGGGCCAGCTTTATGTAGAAGAGAAGTCTATAAAAGGCTATGTTGGGCCAGCATAGGTGGTACTTTGACTGGCATAGACCAACCCAGTAGTACTCTAGGCGGTTTCGGTCCTTGGTCTTTATAACATGTGTATTTCGGGTTTCGGGCCGGTTTGGTCAATTGATCCTACCCAACATCTGACCCAACAAAACCAAGGATACCTAATAATTTTTTAAAATAAAATTAAAACCTAAATTTATTAGGAAGTTAGGGTGTAGGTATCACATACACACGAGAAAGCTAGAGAGACGAGCGGCGATCATCACCATTATCAAGATTCAAGAATTCTTTCGTTATAGTAATTTGATAATCACTCATCGGTCATTAAGTTTCGCAAA
Source organism: Helianthus tuberosus (assembly GCA_030545235.1). Lineage (NCBI taxonomy): Eukaryota > Viridiplantae > Streptophyta > Magnoliopsida > Asterales > Asteraceae > Helianthus > Helianthus tuberosus. The sequence continues at coordinate 13,651,210 of CM060435.1, forward strand.
GAGGCTTGTATCAATCAGTCATCACTAACATGTTAGCAGTTCATTATAGTCATTTGTGTGTAACAATTTGTACATCATAACATTGGTAATTGGTGAGTAACCATATGTTTTGACCATTTGTAAGTTAAACCAGTGCATATATAAAACAGTTCATAATCATTTATGCATCAAAATTCTTTGTTTTTAAAAATCCAGCCACAAACCCAACATAATAGTAGCAGCCCAACAAAATGGGTTTGGCCCAACCCATATGGATTACAAAATCATTTTTTTTAACGGCAAGGAACGACGTGCCAACCACCGTGACACCAGGCGTTGTGGCCAAGGTCGACTACTCGACTGTCGCCAGCCACTTGGCTCTCCCAAATGCGCGGAAACCCGACCTCCACCCGCCAGAAGGCACGACAGTGGAATAATCGGTAAAACCTCGCCTCCCATCCAAGATGAACCGGTGCTACCCGTATTTGCCCTTCACCTGGATTCCGCAGAAAATAATGAGGAGAGTGGGAGTCGAACCTGAGTCACAAGTAACAACAAGTCTTTCCCCGACTATTCCATCACTACCTCATTGGCATTAAAAATCATTTAATTAGAGTTTTTAGATCCATCTAATAGATGAATCATATATCGGTCCGACATGTAACATTTTTTTTATTTCTTACTTCATTTCCCATTTATCTTTTTTTTTCCTTATACAAATAATTTAAAAACAAAAAAATTGCAATAAATTATCAAAGTATAAAAAAAATACTTTCAAATATGCAAACCTATTAAAAAGTTCTATTACACCAATGTGGGGCTAGCCCATTTAGTAAAGGCATTGCCTCTTAAAAGAGATGTCACAGATTCAAATCTGGGCGTAGATGATCATTGAAATACCATCTTTGCTTTTATGTAGATCATGGAAAAACTATTTTTGCCTATTTTAACCTAGGTAGGTGTAGGCGCTAGGCACAAAGGGCAAGCCTTTCGGCTTAGACCGTGGGGTATGGTGGGGCGGGGGTTTGGGGCATGGGTTGACACGTGGATATGGGGGGCACTCAATAAACAAACCCAAGTTGTAGGGGTATGGTGGGCGTGGCTGGGCTGGCGTGGCCAAGCCAAATCAATTTTTTTTTTATATAGAGGAAGGTTCATTGGGGAACACTTAAAAAGTGTGGAACAGCGGGGAACCGACTCAAACGAACTCCGATTTGACTCATTCCAACGGCGTTGGAACCGGCTCGTCGAACCCTAACTAAGATCTCTTAACCCTAAATCCTAAACTCTAAACCCAACATATGGCCGAGTTGCCTTTCTAGTTAACAGAATTACATATAAAATGACCGAATTGCCCTTCTCGTTAATAGAATTAATGGATGAAGTTAACCCAGTAGACTAAAATGGCAACGGTGAAACATTTTTGGACCCACATGTTAAAAATGAAACCTTTGGACTAAACTGACAAAATGGCCCAAACCACAGGGACTAAAATGACATTTAACTCGTTTTTTTTTAATATGATAGGATTAATATATAAAGATGTGATTTTTCTTCATATAAAATTAAAGAAACGAGACAAAAAGACAGTCGTATGCGGAGAATATGAGGTAAAGATCAATATTTAATATTTAAATGATTCTTGATGTTAGATTACGGTCAAAGTGGGCATGTGTTGGTTATCGAAGTCGCCATTTTCGTCTTTTTAACTGGTCCAACTTTGGATAAAGCTTAACCAATATCCGACAAGGTTATTGTAAGAATAGTGGGTATGGGGAGGCTCATCCCCATGAGAATGGGCCGCCACGTCAGCGTCACGTAGGAGGGGCTTGCTGGGGATGGACCTAGGGGTGGAGGATGGGGCCCCACAACAATTAAAAAATATAAAACTTTAGAGAGAGATAGAGAGAGAGGAGAGACAAAGATGAGAGAGAGAGAATGAAACAACCCGTCATCATCGTCTTCCGGAAGCCGGGTTTCACACGACGGGGCGAGGGGGGCGGTGTGGGGGACCGGCGCCGGGCTTCGCCGGGCCTAAGCCGGCCCCCATACCGCTTGGTCTAAGAGGTATACTAAAAACTATATAGAGAATATATACATCTTCTATACTAATTAACATTTGATCAAATGGGAGAAAACAATAGGTTATGAAATTACTTATGCCTTAATAAAAAAAATACACAATACAATATATACATATATGTGTTCACTACATACCATGGTATTCATTGATATTGTTAAAATGCTTTATTGGTTTTGAATCGATTTTTAACTTGTAACAACTTAAGAAGAACAATTAAAATTTTAGGGTCGGTACATGCATGATTTATAACTTGAAGTTGTTTAGGTTTTTAAATTTCGGGATAAGTCTTTTTTTTAACGGCAAATTTGGATCACTAACGGACCACTGGAGTATCATCGAGCCACCAGCGGAATCACCCGATTATATCTGTCTCCACTAGGCAATAATGTTTATACACCAATTCAGGAGAAACCCAATAAATATGGGGAAACCCCCATTGTGGGAATTGAACTCAGGACCTAATGGTCCCTTAGCTTATCTCACCCCTAACATGTCACTAGGCTATAATGCCATGGGCTTCAGGATCGGTCTCTAATTTTAGAATTTGTTTAGGTTTTTAAATTTCAGGATTAGACGATTTTTAAAGAAAAATAAAGATCGCTTGTTCTAGAGGGAAAAATAAAGTGATTATATAAATAGACACACCTCCTTGATAGTATCCGCTACAAATTAATTAGCTACTCACTACATGTTCTTAACAAAATGCAAATGATACACGATTCATGTTTGTAATCATTGTTTAAAGTAGAATTAAGACCATAGTATAACAATATGGTTTCACTTTTTAATGATATGTGATTTAAAAAACACTATCAATTTTAATAAATAAAAAAACAAGTGTTACAACTTACAAGCTTATTATGGCATACGTTAAATCACTTCCTTTCGAATTAACAACAGAATAGCAAAATAAAAATAAATTGAACGGATATATACAACATCACAACTAATAGTACCAAAAAGGGATTCCAATCAATGATCATCATAAATTTCATTATTAATGATGAAAAGAAAAGGCATCAAATAGTAAAATAGATGTCTCAACAACAAAAGTTGTCTAAAACTTAAACCATTGATGACTTTAAAGAGGAAAATAAAAGGAAAAAGGGAAAATTTTATTAAAGAAGTTATGCTTTCTTTATTAGTTGGGTAAGGAATCATGTTTCACAATTGTCCTTTTATCAAAGCTCACATACTTAATGTAATTGGAAATATAATTTTTCATTTTTCATCAATCATAAAATTGTAATTATAAAATACCATAGGAGACAAGTATTAGACATGTAAAATAAATACAACATATCTTAACTCTGTCCAGTGGCGGACCCAGGATTGTTTTTCAACGGGGTCCACTTTTTCCGGTGTTCAAGTTTTTAACAAACAAAAGTTAAAATTTTCGGGTCGTCGTTTGGGTCGGGTCGGGATGAGGAACTTAATAAAATACAATACCATAACAAAATTATATAACCATTTGTCATTAGAAAACACACAATAAACATACGATGTCTTTCGAAACGAAAAAAAAGCATTACAAACTTTTAATGATTCTTGCATAATTTGGCCTATAATTCAAGTTTTAAGATGATAAGCAACTATATAAATAACAAAATTCAACTTACAGAACTTCTGAGACATGAATTTCTGTAACAGAGAAGTAAAAAAAATCATAGCAAACCCTAAGCAACTAGATATATACCAAAATTCCTTAAACAATTTGGCCTATAATTCAGATATAAACAAAGATTCAAAGCAAAAAAGGCCTTAAACAACTAGATATCAACCAAAATTCAAGTTAGAGAATTAAAAAAATTCTTACCACTACTTCTGTAACAGAGAAGTAAAAAAAAATTCATAGCAAACCCTAAAGAACTAGATATATACCAAAATTCCTTAAACAATTTGGCCTATAATTCAGATATAAACAAAGATTCAAAGCAAAAAAGGCCTTAAACAACTAGATATCAACCAAAATTCAAGTTAGAGAATTAAAAAAAAAAAAAAAATCTTACCGGTGGAGGCGGATAGGGCGGCGGAGAGGGCGGAAGGAGGAGCCGGCGGTGGGCGGCCGGAGGCGGAGGAGGGAGGCCGGAGGAAGGAGGAGCCGTGGAGGGTTTCTTGAATAGGGGGATGGTGTGCACAGGTAATACAGAGCGTTTTTGATCGCTGTGTGTGATGAGGGTTTCTTTAATTGTTTTTTAAAGACTATTAGAATACCAATATTAAAATCAGATTAAAAAAAAAACACAAAAAAACGTAAAAAGCATGTATCGAACCGGGATCTTTTGTGTGGAAAGGAGGAGCTTTACCAATGCACCAAACCCAAGCTTATTACTATGGGGTCCAAGTAAATAATTTTATGGGGTCCAAAAAAATTTTATATAACGTTTCTAGTATTTTTTTTAAAAAGATTGGGGTCCGGGGACCCCGTTCGACTCAACGTGGGTCCGCCCCTGACTCTGTCAATGAGTTACCTTCCTTTTTGGTGTCCTCGTAATTGAATTGGACTGGCCGGTTGGATTGAGAACTGCTTACATAATTGGGCCACGTAAGTACTTTTGAACCACCTTCATGTGGGTCGATCAATTATGGCATTGACTTGTTGACCCAGCGAACGGATAGTTGGTCGATTTGAATTTATCAAATTATTTATTTTTCTTTTTGTTAAATAGTAGTTGATTTATTTCATTATACTTCATGCTCCTAGTTGATTTATTTCAGGCTTTATTTTTTGTTAACATTGCAATTCTTAAAAAAATAAAAATAAAAGTGGTTTCTATTTTGTTTCACGTTAGTTATGGATATATTAATTTTTAAAATATTTATGACGTGATCTAGGACCACCATACCAAAGACCAATTCAATGACTACTATTCCTAGATTATTACATATGATAAAGTAATAAACTAGATAAACAATGTTGTGTACATATAAAAAAAAAAAAGTAGCGGCGTAGCTTGTTTCCAGTTTGTTTTATACTAGGTGTTGCCCCGCCCGTGTTGCGGGGCGATGGCCGAATAATGAGCGAGTGTTAGTTAGCTCATTGACACGAAAAACAATTAAATCGAGTCAACCAATTAAAAGAAAACACCTTTATAGTTTTGATAAAAAAAACTAAAACAATGGCAATATTGTAATTTTTAACTGAGGGAAAGTTGTATTTTTTGACTGGGGTAAAATCGTAATTTGCCAAAAGCTAAAGTAATGGCAGTACCGTAAATTTGACCCAGGGGCAAAATTGTAAATTTTAACAGGGGCAAATTCATAATTTTGAACTTGGGGTAACAACATAATATAAATTTGAACTAAGGGCACAAGCGTTATTTTAAGCTGGAGGCAAAAGCACAATTTTATTTTGAACCGATGCCAAAATCGTAATTTTGAATTGGGGCGAAAAACATAATTTTATTTTGAACTGGGAAAAAAATGTAATTTTGAAATGAGGGCGAAATCACAATTTTTAAACGGGGAAAAATCACATTTTTGTACAGAGGGCAAAAGTGTAATTTTTAGCTGTGGGCAAAAACAAAATTTTATTTTGAACTGGGGGCGAAAAGGTAATTCTAAGCTGAGGGGAAAACCACAATTTTATTTTGAATGGAGGGAAAAATCGTAATTTTGAGCCGAGGACAAAAACGTAATTTTATTTGAGCTGTGGACAAAACCGTAATTTTAAAGAGGGACAAAAACGTGATTTTAGAATGTATATAAAATAATAAACTGGTTGGTCCAATGGGAGAGTGTCAGGCAAAGTCGTAATTTTGAATTGAGGGCAAGATCGTAATTTTGAGACGGGGACAAAAAGCGTAATTTTATTTTGAGCTGGGGGCTAAAACGTAATTTTAAAATGGATTTAAAACAATAAACGTGTTGGTCCATTGGGGGAGTGCCAGGCAGCTGCCTGACACTATTCCCCCAACTTGTAAATGTATATGTAGTATAGTATAATATAATTTCAAAGTGAAATAAAATATATTGTCTCACCTATAAAAGATATTGGATTTGAGATTGGGCTTTAGCCTTGTGTGGTTGTTTAATTTGCCTTCCCAAAATGGCATAGCCCATACTTTTGAGATTGGGCTTTAGCCTTGTGTGGTTGTTTAATTTGCCTTCCCAAAATGGCATAGCCCATACTGATTTTAATCATATTATATAGACATAAGTTCATTATGTTAGGCTGGTTTTGTATGGAAGAGAAGTCCATAAAACATGCTATGCTGGGCCAGCTTTATATAAAAGAGAAGTCCATAAAATTGCTATGTTGGGCCAGCTATGTATAGAAGAGAAGTCCATAAAACATGCAATGTTGGGCCAGCTTTATGTAGAAGAGAAGTCTATAAAAGGCTATGTTGGGCCAGCATAGGTGGTACTTTGACTGGCATAGCCCAACCCAGTAGTACTCTAGGCGATTTCGGTCCTTGGTCTTGATAACATGTGTATTTCGGGTTTCGGGCCGGTTTGGTCAATTGGTCCTACCCAACATCTGACCCGACAAAACCAAGGATACCTAATAATTTTTTAAAATAAAATTAAAACCTAAATTTATTAGGAAGTTAGGGTGTAGGTATCACATACACACGAGAAAGCTAGAGAGACGAGCGGCAATCATCACCATTATCAAGATTCAAGAATTCTTTCGTTATAGTAATTTGATAATCACTCATCGGTCATTAAGTTTCGCAAAGAGGCTTGTATCAATCAGTCATCACTAACATGTTAGCAGTTCATTATAGTCATTTGTGTGTAACAATTTGTACATCATAATATTGGTAATTGGTGAGTAACCATATGTTTTGACAATTTGTAAGTTAAACCAGTGCATATATAAAACAGTTCATAATCATTTATGCATCAAAATTCTTTGTTTTTAAAAATCCAGCCACAAACCCAACATAATAGTAGCAGCCCAACAAAATGGGTCTGGCCCAACCCATATGGATTACAAAATCATTTTTTTTAACGGCAAGGAACGACGTGCCAACCACCGTGACACCAGGCGTTGTGGCCAAGGTCGACTACTCGACTGTCGCCAGCCCCTTGGCTCTCCCAAATGCGCGGAAACCCGACCTCCACCCGCCAGAAGGCACGACAGTGGAATAATCGGTAAAACCTCGCCTCCCATCCAAGATGAATCGGTGCCACCCGTATTTGACCTTCACCTGGATTCCGCAGAAAATAATGAGGAGAGTGGGAGTCGAACCTGAGTCACAAGGAACACCAAGTCTTTCCCCGACTATTCCATCACTACCTCATTGGCATTAAAAAATCATTTAATTAGAGTTTTTAGATCCATCTAATAGATGAATCATATATCGGTCCGACATGTAACATTTTTTTTTTTATTTCTTACTTCATTTCCCATTTATCTTTTTTTTTTCTTATAAAAATAATTTAAAAACAAAAAATTGCAATAAATTATCAAAGTATAAAAAAATACTTTCAAATATGCAAACCTATTAAAAAGTTATATTACACCAATGTGGGGCTAGCCCATTTAGTAAAGGCATTGCCTCTTAAAAGAGATGTCACAGATTTAAATCTGGGCGTAGATGATCATTGAAATACCATCTTTGCTTTTATGTAGATCATGGAAAAACTATTTTTGCCTATTTTAATCTAGGTAGGTGTAGGCGCTAGGCACAAAGGGCAAGCCTTTCGGCTTAGACCGTGGGGTATGGTGGGGCAGGGGTTTGGGCATGGGTTGACACGTGGATATGGGGGGCACTCAATACACAAACCCAAGTTGTAGGGGTATGGTGGGCGTGGCTGGGCTGGCGTGGCCAAGCCAAATCAATTTTTTTATAATATATATATATATATATAGGGAAGAGCTCATGCGAGAACCACCTTTATTGTGAGAACCGCGAGAACCAATGTGAACACAACCTAAAATCGCTAAAAAAACCCTAAAAAAAACCTAACCCCCAACCCCCCCCCAAGCTAAAATGCTAAAAACTAAACCCCAAAAAACCTAAAAAAATCTAAAAAAATTAAAAACAAATCTAAATTTTTTTTTTTGAATTTTTTAATACTTTTTATGTTAAAATCGCTACTTTTAGAAGCAAAAAAATGTTTTTTTTTTTTTTTAAATTTTTTTTTTTTTTTGCTTCAAAAAGTAGAGATTTTTTTATAAAAAATTTTGAAAAATTCAAAAAAAAAATTTTGTGTGATTTTTAGCTATTTTTAGGCATTTTTGGTTGTGTTCACATTAGTTCTCGCGGTTCTCGCAATAAGAGGTGGTTCTCGCATGATCTTCTCCCTATATATATATATATATAACCATTAAAAACTACATAAACATACATAATAATTACAAAAAACATAGTATTAAAATAAAAAACAATCATTCTTCGTCATCTTCGTCGGTTTCGAACCCAGGAATCGTTGAAACATGATCGACCAAATCAGATCGAAGGTTGTGATGTATATCCCTTGACTTGATCAAAAATTCATTTGACGCTTTATCTTCGTCTGTAACTGTTACGTTACCTGGTTGGGGGTCATCGTCATCATAGTAGTTAACGACCGCTCTACCTTCATCCTCCAAAATAATGTTGTGAAGAATGATACATGCTCCAAAATCATGTTGTGTTTTATGTGTTTGATATTGTGTGAGAAAAATGTTAAATATGGTAAGGTATTTATAAAGGAAATTTTTTTTTTTTAAATAATGCCCAACGGCTAGTTTTGTTAGCCAATCACATCCCGCCAAGTCAGTCTCGTAGCCCCGCCCCACGCCCGGCTTTAAACTCCCGCCTCTTGGGCCACGCCCAAACCCAAGCCCACCCGGAGTGGTGGCTTGGGCGTTTTCAGCCAACCCCCACCCCAACCTCCGCCTCATACCCCACAGTCTTAGGTGCATTAAGCTTAAAAGGCGAGCAGTGGCGGACCCAGGATTATTTTTTACTGGGGTTCATTTTTTGTCGAAGAATTTTTCACAACCAAATATTAAAATTTTTGGGTCGGTAATCGTAGTCGGGTCGGGGCTAGGAAATAATGTAGAAACATTTAGTGGACATGAAACCACTACTTTATTAAAAAAACTAAAAAACAAGACCTGCAAGACTTGAACTTGGGATTTATGTGTTGGAACACAAGAGGATTTACCACCACACCAACTTTGCTTTTAATACTATGGGGTCCAACTAATTTATTTTATGGGGTCCTTGATAAAATTAACATACCGGTTCTACTAGTTTTAAAAAAAACATTGGGGTTCGTGGACCCCGATCCGGACCATGTGGGTCCGCCCCTGAAGGCGAGGTGTCTTCTAAAGTTCTAAGCAAGACACACAATATAACGGACCATTTTAGTTGGTTTGGGGGTCCCATGTGTATCCTGGTTCTGAATTTAACCAAGTTTTGTTGCTTTTGTTTTACACTTAATAAAGATGCTGAATGAAGGCAGTTAAAGTAACAAAAGATAGCAGAAAGCCTGGTCTTTTCTAGTTTTCCATTTTCCAATACATACAACTCTCCTTTCAGAAAAAAAAAAAAAAAAAAAAAAAAAAAAAAAAAAAAAAACCTTTTGTTTTATTTTATATTTCAGGCAATTAATGAGAAAATAATAGAGCTCTCAAGTTGTCACACTGTGTACCTTGGTATTGATTTTAAAAAAGTAAGTTCATAATCATGGAGTCATGGTTGATTAATAACTAGCGTTCGATTTGGGTTGTGTTACATATATCATGTGAATAAAAAAAATAAGCCCAGGCCCTTTTCTACCCATACGGCCATACTTGAATGACCCAGTTTGGGTAGTAAAACATGTCTAACTAAGGGGTGTTCATCTAATCAAATAACGAATTTTCGAATTATTTGAATTTTATTTTTTTAACCTGAATTCATATTCGATTAAAATTTGATTTATTCGGTTCGATTAGATTTGTATTTGAAACTCAAATTCGAATAAATTCAAATTCACCTTAAACAATAAATTATTTTACTTTAATTTTTAAAACTACTACAAACTAATTATTTTTAACATAAAAAATTAATAATATGCAATATTAATAAACTATCAATATGTCAAAAGACCAAGTTAGGCTGATTGCTAGAATTTAGAAATTAGTAGAATGAGTTATAGACTTATCACTTATGGATGTAATTTATACTTTGACCCAAAATGTGTGTGCGTATTAAAAAGTATGTATAAATTGAATTCGAATTTCGAATTGAGTTGAAAATTTTAAATTCATATTCTATTCGAATTAGATTATTGGACTCGAATACGAATCAAATCGAATTAGACTTTTTAAAAATCGAATTCGAATCAAATCGAATGTCAAATTTTTCGAATTCGAATCGAATGCAGAACAACCCTAAGTCCCAACTAATCCAATAAACAAGTGGTCACTTATTTTACGTAATTCAGGTTCAGGTGAAACCAAAAAGAATTTTGGGTAATATATTCAACTTTGGTTAGGGTTTTTTTAGCCCCGCAATTAGAACCCTCTTTTAAACATTTAAACTATAGTTATAGAAAAGTTTTTATTTAAACTATAGTTATAGAAAAGTTTTTGAATAACGTTTTCAAATTTTGAGACTAATTATTACTCTTAAGTGAAAAATGCAACAATTTTTTACATAATGTTTTTATCAAAATTGCATCGTTTTATAAGCGGATGTTTATAAACATAAATATCAATGGGTAGTGGCGGGGCTTCTCATGGGCCAGGGGGTCCCTGGTCTCCTTATTTTTTTCACTCCGTAGTGTTATTTTTATCAAAAATTTCTGATTTTTTATAGTGTAAAATATTGGATTTTCCCCTGATATTAAGTTTAAGATCCGCCAATGTTAATGGGCCCAATATAATCATTGAGTGTCATTCTTGGATATTTGACATTCATTAACATACAAGTGATTGTAGATCTTCAGACCATGTCAAGATGGGTGGAACCAAAACAATGTTATGTAATACTTGAGATGTTTACTGTTGATGCAAGGAAGATGTTTGCCAATGCTAGAAGTGAGTGGTGACAATTACTTATGAATGAGTTGATTCATTTTGTATTTGATCTCTAACAAGTCTCACAGGTTAAACGAGTCAAATGGGTTATAGGTATAAATGTGTAACAGTCAAACAAGTCGAAAGTGGCTCAAAACCTCTTATACCATTATATCAGAAAAATATTCTTATTGAAATTATATCAAAGATTTTATAATCTATATCTGACAGTAACACACTAATTTTATATTAAAGTCTTTTCATGTTGTTAGGCTTGTAAACGAACTAATTGTTCAGTTGTGACCCGTTCAACAGGATGTTCGTTTTCTTATTAAATTAAATAAACGAACATAAACAAAATTTGTTCATTTAATTATACAAGAACAAAACATGGACACTAATACTATGTTCATTAATAATAATAGTTACCTATCGGCCCTTGAGGAGTTGAGGCATTAGCCCCATCGGCCCAATCAAGAATTTAGAACCAACTACCAAGCTTCTTGTTATATAATCAACATCTTTTTTTTATTTGCTTATTTGGTTAACCACTAAGAAACACGAGGTTAAATGTAAAATTATTGATTTACATTAGGGATGGGATTGGTACTGTACTCGTACCCGTACCGAAAATACCGGTACCAAATTTGAACAAAACTGGGTACCAAATACCGTACCGAATATATTGGTACGGTACGAGTACGGGTACGGGTACTGGTACTTTCGGTAGGGTACCCGCTTTGGTACCACTTTGTTTTTTTATTTTTTTAGCACTCATATATACCATAATACGAAATAAAGCATGATATAAAATTCATTCATAATCAGTAAAACATAGTACCAAAACCAAAACATTATAAATGTCCCAAAAATCTTATCAAAATGATTAAAAAACCAACACAAAGAAAGTTATCATTCGTTTAATCCTCAATAATCGCTTTGCATATTCCCTTTTCCTCTTTCCTTTTGCTTGTTTATCGCATCCTCAATTTCTGTTGAAAAAACAATATAGAAAATTAGTTCATATTATTTAACAACTAAAGAAAGAAAAAACTACTATTATGGTATTACCTATGGCAATATCGTCATCTTTTAAGATATCATTTATATCATCAACTATTGGATTTCTCGATTTTCTCACCCAATCTTGAGTGCAAACCAAAGCTTCGACAATGTTAGTTGATAATCTTGTTCTGTATGCGTCTAGTACACGACCACCCGTACTAAAAGCCGACTCCGAGGCAACTGTGGAAATTTGAATGGCCAAGATATCTAACAAAGATACAAAGTAAACATACATAAATAATGTAACACATAATGTAAAAAGAGATTAAAAATGTTTAAAACATTTTACCTCTAGCCATCCGAGATACTACTGGAAATCTAACGGCATTTTGTTTCCACCATGTAAGTATGTCAAACCGCTTAGTAAAGTCAACTCGCGGCTCTTGTAGGTACCTCTTTAGCTCGGTATCTATTGCAACCGAGTTACTTTCTTCCACGTTTAGAAACTCCGCAAAAAAATCATTCCCAACATCAAATTCCACAAGATCTTCATTACGCGCCTCTTGAGTTGTCGAGTTATTAACAACGTTATCAAACTTTTCCTTATAAGTCTTAAACAAGCCATGCAGCCTATTCTCAATCCCTAATACAATACCCGACACCTTCTTCTCAATGGCTTCTTTAGACATAGGATTTTCTTTCGGATTTTCTTTCGTTATGTCATACTTAATCAACTTTGTAAAACAATGTTCAATAAAATGTAATTTCATTGTAGGGTCTAAAATAACAGCAAAATATTGTTAGTGATGATATTTTATTTACTATATAGACTTAAAAGTGGTTGGCTTTTTGTGTGTCCATTTACAGATTACAACATTAACAAATGGACAAAAGCATACATACAAGTTCATTTTCTTAACGAATGAGCATAAGAAATTTCGTTTGTTTAAGTGTTCGTTCATTAATTGGTTCAATTAAAGTTAAATGGACAACGTGAAGTCACGAACATTCCCCTCGTTGTGTTCGTTTACATGCTTATTTTATTTTAGATATTACCATTTTATTTTAGAGGTTGTATACGGTTCGATTCAGTTATTAGTATTAATCGTAACCGTAACCGTAATCGAAGTCAACGGTTAATCGGCTTGCTTAATTCGGTTAATTTGTCGGTTTCGGTTTGGTTCGGTTAATAACCAAATCAAATAAAGGGCTAATATTTTTGCTTAGAAATACATGTAATAGAGGTATAAATGCATGAAATAGATGTATAAATACACGAAAATGATGTATAAATAAATAAATGAAATGGAGATATAAATACATGAAATAGAGGTATAAATACATGAAATGAAAGTATAAATACATCAAATGAAAGTACAAAACATGAAATAAATGAATGGAGGCATAAAAGCTATAAATATATGAAAATACGAATGGTTATGTTCGGTTAAGGTCGGTTAACCGATGGTACAAAAAATAACCGATAATCGACTTTCGGTTAATTCAGTTTCGGTTATTACACACCCCTATTGGATTAATTATATGCCATGAATCAGATAAACAAATTTGTGTATTTATTTTATTTTCTGAAAAAATAGAAAATTGTTCATCTTTTATATTGTGTATTTATTTTATTTTCTGAAAAAAATAGAAAATTGTTCATCTTTTATATATTATATAGAGTTGATACGTGAAAAAGCCCGTATATATAGATTTTTTGAAAGGCCGTATATAATATAAAAGCGTCTTTATATAAGTGTGTGGAACCCATAGATGTTTGGTTAATGCTAAAGTGTTTTTTTTATGAACCTTTTAGAGGTATCCAAGGGACCATAAATAACATAGTATGAAAAATGTTATAGATTGCAATTTTTATTTGATACGTCATGTTGTAAATGCCTTTTATTAATTATTTAAAATCTATACATATAATAAAAGAGACCTCTGTAGGGACACGTGTCAATCAACGAGGCTATCAAAATTTGAGTTTTTTGTAAATATTATTTAAGTATGATAATATCTTTTGTTCAATATTTGAATAATTCATGGTTGTTTGTTGCCTAATGATTTAAAGATAATTTAATCCATTAAAATTTTTAAATCTTCCATCCAAATTTTATGTAACATTGGTGTTGGGTTTTGAATTATTTATTCAATATTAGGATAAAGGATTTAACTGACAAGATCAACACTTTATTTGAAGAAATCTTCATTGGAATGAATTGTGTCAATGTGGTCAACAAAATCAATTCTCAATTTTTTTTATTTCTAATTTTAATATCCTTCATTTTGTTCAATTTATTCTACCGTATATTATGTTGATATACTTACTCTTTATTAATTTCTCAATGGCGCATGTTATAATAATTTTACTAAATTACACCAAATAGATCCTAATCTATCCACGCTATAGTGCATTTATAAGTTCTCATATCTTTTAAAAAACTTAAACATATTAAGTATAGGTACTTGGTGTCTTTATAATTAGATATATTTTTCATATAACTAAGTTTTTTCATTACCCAATTTGGAACAGAATGCTTCCCTATAACGAAATCGTTTGTTTTTTTATGCTATAACTTTTTCTTATTATCACGAAAACCAAACTTTTTATTAATATGTTATCATTAGTTTTTTATGATACAACTTTTTTTCTTATTTGGTACATAAAATTAGGTTTATTCAACCCATGTAATACATAGGGTTTTAAAAAATAACCTTTTTTATTATTTACCATACAAAATTACATTTATTTAACCCATGTATTACACAAGATTTTTAAAGATATAACTCTTTTTTTAATATTTGGCATATAAATTACATTTGTTAAATCCATACAATACACGAGTTTTTTAAGAATATATTCTTTTTATTATTTAGTATATAAGATTACATTTAGTAAACCCGTGTAATACACGGGGTTCTAACCTAGTGTAAGACTAAAAAAAAACCTCTAACCAGTTAATCTAAAATGTAAGATTAAAAAATATAGATATTTCCAACCAGTTAATCCCTGTGAATATTTTTTAACGTGACTTATATCTAACATGTTTTATTTATCAAATTAATGTTTTTTTTTTTTTTTTGCTTTGTATAATTATTTTTCACTATTAAAATATTCTGTTTTGATTTTAAAGTCTTGTTACAATTTTTTTTTAATTATTATTATTTAGATGTATTTTCTCGTTAAAATGTTTTAGAGCGACTATCTACTACTAAAACAATTAAATCGTTTATTTCAATTATCACAATTTCTTTATCTTTTGTTTTCTTGTTATTTTTTGTATTTTTATTATTTTTGTTGTTGCTGTTGTTATTATTAGAAATATGAGTTTTAAAAAGTCAAAATGATTATATATATTAGGACCAACATCTTATATTCTTATCTAATTTGAATCCAGCTCCTAAAATAGCAATTAATTACTTAAAAAAATACATAATCCGAACGCTTTTAATATCATTATCCATAGTTATCTATGCACATCTCATAATAAATTTAGTGCATAGCTAGTGTTCATAACATCAGAAAGTTTTTTTTTTTTGAAAGGAAAACTTCATTAACACAAGACTCGCAAGTCCTCAAAACAAGGACTTAGCGAGCGAAAACAAAATACATCAATCAAAAGGGAAATTACACCAAGTTTTCCAATCAATAGATTTCCAACGAGACCTATTACGGAGCCAGAAGTAAGCCGTCGCTTTGATGTTCTCCACGAGCTGAATCGGTTGCCTCTTCTTATCATTGAAAACGCGTTCGTTTCTTTCATTCCATATCATCCAAATGGTCGTGTAAGTGATACCTCTGAGGATGTACTTCGACTCCTTAGACAAGGCTTGAGACTCCGCCATTTGAAACATATCCGGGATGTCGAACAAGAGATTATGACTTATCTTGCACCAACTTTCTATACGAGACCAAACCTCATGCGAGTAGCTACACCCGGTAAATAGATGTAAAGTAGTTTCCAAACCATCCTGGCAAAACCTGCATTCGGTTTGCTGAAAAGACACTCCTCGTCTGATGAGTTCAGCAATGGTAGGAATGCGGTTCCGGGCGATCCTCCAGGCTAAAATTTTGCACTTCAACGGCACCCATCCTTTCCATTTAATCCCAAGATTGCCGTCTCCCACGTAATTGCTAGACAAAAGTCTCTTGGCCGAAGAAACTGTGAATTGTCCGTCCTTCTCTTCGGTCCATAACATCAGAAAGTTTAATGTTAATTAACTCTTTTTAACAATATTTTTATTTTATTTTATTTTTTATAGCATTTTTATATATTAGTTCATTCATATAACAGTTAAATGCTTATTCTATTTAAATTTTAAACACTCTCATAAAGAACTTTGAAATGTTCCCAACTTGAATGAAACTAATTTTCCAGGTAATTAAACATAACTTACCTTGGTGTTAGATCAGTTGCAGAGCTAGCCAAAAAATTTAGAGCCATCCCATTTTTATTTATCAGCGGTATCATTTACTTCGAAACCGGATTTTATTTTTTATTTTTTTTACACTACGAAAATAGTACGGAGACGGGGTTAAGGGGGTAGCACGTGCTACCCCTTCTAATACACTAGTTCCGCCCCTATGTTCGATAATGCTTTATTTTTCTAAAGCGGTGAGGGGTCTAATCCCCGTGATGGATAACTAGGTGTAATTTAATATTAGAATTAGATCAAAGTGTCATTCTAAAAAAAATATACCAAGGCCTTGTTTGGTGAATCAGAGCCTCTGACCGAATAAGAGGCTCTACTTTTCTGAATGGTTCAGCGACTCCTCAAAGCTGAATAGTTAAGAATTTGAAATCTTCATTCAGATGTCGAACCAAACACTAAAACCTTTGACTGAATCAGAGCCAACCTCTGATTGATTCCATTCAGATGCAAATAAACAGGGCCTAAGTCTTATATAATTACTTAGTTAAAGAGTTAAGTAAATGAAAGTACATAAACGTTACTTATCTAGTTCTATTAGTAATTAAGTTAGTTTTATAAATAAATTTAATAAGATTGTATTAATAAAATAATTTTCAGTAACATAGTTTTATAGATAAAATTATTTATTATTTAATTAACTAAAAGTGCAACAAAATATATATAAATTAGCTAGTTTCTAATAGGCTTCTAAATGAACATAAAGATACACTTATCAAATGAATACAAATAAATAAAATTCATTTGTTTAAGAGTTAATACATCTGTTCGGTTAAAGTTAAACAAAAAACACAGATGTTCATGAAACTCCGTTCATTTACATACCTAGTTTGTAGAGATTAGATGCAAGTTTTTGTATGAATGTATCGAAAACATAGATGAATTAGTTTATAGCATGACATGCAATTGCCAATGAGGTGGTGGTGGAGTGGTAAGGAAGAGTCTTGGTGTTTTAAGGGACCCAAGTTCGATTCCTGCCCTCCCCATTATTTTCTGCGGCACCTGGTGATGATGGGAGACTAAGCGAATAGGTGGAGATCGCTAGTTCGATCCTTGAACTGAGCGGGTTTTACCTCACCGCACTGTCGTGCCTTCGGGCGAGTGTTCACGGGCTTCGGCCCTAGGTGGGGGTTTTCCCCGGTTCGGAGGCGAGTGTATCCCGATGTGGTGAATTTCGCCAGTAGCCCGTTTGGAGGATTCGTTGGTCGTTAAAAAAAAAAGGATGACATGCAATTATTATTGGAGCACAATCAAATTCGATAGAAAAAAGAAAAAACACATGCCTCATACATACTTAAAATATCACCTAAAAGTGACAAAAGGAAGAGCAAGCATTACTCAACTATCGTGGTTGACATCTTTATCCAATATCCCTTTTATTTAAAGAAAAAGTAGTTTATAAATGGTGTCTATAAAAATTGATATAGTTTATTTAAACTTTACCAAAAAGATAATTAAATAAAAAGGTTGAAAGGTCTAAGGGTATCCGGGGCACTCCCCTAAGAGGGGAGTCCCCTCTCTTACGCATAACCAATCCTCGTGTGCCACGTCAACTCCCCTCTTAAACTCCCCTAACACCCCAATTTGATGGCGGCACTCCCCTCTTAAGTGACTTATTTTTTTATTAAAAAAAAAAGGAAAATATTTCATTGGTTGAAACTGAGGCTGGCCCCACACTCTCCCCCTTTCTTCTTCGGTGAACTCACACCGATTTGGGTCCCCGATTTAGGTCACCGCAGGGATGGCGGCGGTGTTCCCGCTGGGGGAATAGGGTCACCGAGGCCACTCCCCGCTGGTGCCCCGGATACCCTAATATTATTCTTTTCCATTTACACATTACTTTGTATAAAGAATTGTTATTATTGGAGGAAAAAGTTGCTTGCTCTTTCGTCCATGATTATTTGGATTATGTGTACACATGAGTGATCAAATAACCTTATTGTGTGACATTTTCGTCAGAGTTTCTGAAAATTACTTTTTAAAAGTCATAAAATATATATATACTTTCGGAATTTTTATAGACCTTTATAGTTATAGTTATGTTAGGAAAAACGATTTATAGAACACAACTACAAAATACATAATTTCTACCATTTTGCGTATTTGGTTGAATTGTTTGATACCCTTTTTATTTAACATATTGTTCATATTTTAGTTTTTCATTTCGAATTTTCAATATCATCTTCTATAGTTGACGTTATGCATTCTAAACCATGGTCTTAGACAATATTTCTCTAAATTAGTTAGGTGTGAAATGGTTTGTTTTAGTTATGATTTAATAAAGGGATATTTGATTTAAATAACCATAATTTTCACCAATTGGTCAATAGTACTTCCAACTTCTGATTTGTCATTTGTACCACACCACTCCCAACTTTCAATTTATTTTCCTCTGGCACTCACAAACTAACTGAACCCTAACTCAGTTAGTTTTTTTTTTTTTTTTTGTGCTGATGTGGCCCCTTTATTTGTTTAAACCCATATTTAGGACGTTTGATCTTGTTAGTTGTTTAGATCTGTTTAGTTTGTTAAGTCTCTTGTGAGATATTAATGAGATCATTTTGTTGATGATTTGAGTGTGAGTGTTGGTTGTTGTTAAATCTGTTTAGATTATCCTTTTGTATAAAAGTTTTTTGTTCAATGAGTATTTGAGTCTTTGATTTACCTGTTTTGACATGGTTCACCAACAAAGGTTAATTTTAATCACCTAAAACACTTTTCAATGATAAGTTCCATGTCAGTAGAAACCCCCTATCAATGTATAGTCTTGTGATGTGTAAAATGTTGTTTATATTTAAAAACACCAAATTAAAAAGGACTCACTAACTCGATTACACACAATCAACAAGTATGTCGGTCGTTATATAGTCAAGTCAGTAAGATCGTGATCAATCCAAGGGCACAGTGTGGCGATTCTCGATACTAAACTCTATCGATCCTTTTTTAATATGTTTTGTGAATGATCATTTTACTAACCACTAATACTGCAAATAACACAAACAAGCAATCCACACAACAAATATCAATGAAATCAGATAATGAGAAAACAGCTACCTAGGCAAGAATCATCCTAACTCATTCATAGCTCTCGGGATTGGATAATTGAGATTTGGCTATCAGGATCTTAAAATACACTACCTAGACTAAAACTGGATGTCGAATCACTCTCCAAACATGACGCAATCTAGTATCTAGGGAAGTTTGTAAACACACTGGTCTCTGGTTCAGATCACCTCTCGGTCTCTCCAAACAAATGCTAAGGTACCCTAAATATGGATATACTCTCGGTCCCACCACAAACAATACATCCCAGATGTGTAAGGGGTGCACGTGGTAGTATTTCTATCAGTTTCTAACACGGGATGCTAACTATATAGACATGTTAGGGGTGACCCACTCTCGTGCAGACCACAGTCCCAAATATCTATAAACCTAGACACACTGACATCTAATCTTTTCTCGGACTCAAAGATGGTAGAATGCAGTAGTTAAGTTAGTTGGTCATAGGGTTTACTACGTCTAGCAACCACAAGATTATATAAAAAACACAAAGTCTACGAAAATCATCAAACCCTAGATCAATCAATAAAAATCAATCAACTAGAATCGAGTGGAACATGTAATAACAATCAGATATAAAACACGCATGAACATTAGAAACTTGATTAGAAAACATTTTACCCAAACATTAGCCAAATCATGTCATTTTCCAAAACCGAGAATTGTTTAAAAGTTATCAATCATCATAAAACCTAGGTAGATTTAAGAGTTTAGTTACTCGTGTTCATAACAAAAGCAAAAGTCAGATCTAAACAAATGAATTCAGTAAACATGTTCAAATAAATCAAGTTCTTAGACAAACCGAAAGCGATAAACATCAATCTAACCGAATACACTTGCAAATCACCAACTCGCTTGATCTCTAAGCTTTCTCCTCTCCAAAATCACCCAAAATCGCCCTGTGGAAGCTCTGGATCGTCAATTGCCAAGTAGCGCTGACTAGGGTTAAACAGATGCTTACATAGGTGATTAACTTGTTTTCATGACAAACCCTCCCTCGCGCGTCAAGAGGGAGTCTTGCAACTGTTTGGCGACACACGAAAGACCACAAGGTGACATAATAGTTGCGGTGTCTGTAAGATTAAATATATTATGTATTAATATTTAATCTATAGCCATTATAATCATTTACATAATAAAGATCAAAATATATAATAACCTATTAAATAATTAGTTGGTAATTGTTGATGGACCATATTACCCTTATTAACTAATTAGGTTTCCTCCTGGGTGCTTATATAAGGAGAATTATGTGGAGGTTAAGGGGTTAGACAGTTACACATTAGAAACCCCCCATTAGCCATAACATCAATTCGTCCTCCATCTCCTAGCCGATACCCTTTTCGGTTCTCTAAGCCCCATCATCAGTCAGCACCCTAAGGAGGAACCAGATCAAGATGACAAGCATGTCGAACTCCATTACTGGATTCTCCACTGGACTTTCTGCTGTGACAGGTATGTTTTACTGTTTTCCCTCATGATTAAACAGAACTGAACCAACATGTGGTATCAGAGCATATGTTGATTAGTCAGTTCTGTTTTCGTATCCATTAATTCTGGGATTGAAACTTGGAAAACGGATTTTTTGTAACTTTAAAACTATAACAGCCGGTTTCGAGTCATGAAGATCGACTCGAGATCTCTGTTTTCGGGAAAAAGATCAATTATATGTTCGTTCGAAATCAACTGGGTAATATTATAACCGAAATCTGTTTAAGAAAGGCTTTAAAATTCAGGTTTCGGGTTCCAGAATTTTATTTTTTATGTTTAGGGTTCATCGCATGTTCTTAGAAAATTCCTGTTATGATTTGGAATATGATTCGGATTGTTAAGTGTTTTTTCCTATTTTGATCTAATTTTGTCCTCTTAAATTTCCGAAAACTGTTATTAGATAAACAATTATGATTTTAGAAATATTTGGTAAAAATTAGATCAGCACTGAAATAGGAAACATTATCACATAATCCCTTAGATTTCGAATTTGCAGTTATGTTATCACAATTCACAGCTGTTAACAGAGAGTTTCGAGACCATCAGATTGCGACTCGAGACCATCAGTCTCGACTCGAGACAACAAGGTCTCGACTCGAAATCATCAGGCCATTAAACCATTACAACTCGAGACAGAGGTCTCGACTCGAGACCATTAGATCTCGACTCGAGACCATTAGATCTCGACTCGAGACCATAACGTGACAACTCGAGACAAAGGTCTCGACTCGAGACCATAAGGTCATAACTCGAGACAAAGGTCTCGACTCGAGACAACAAGGCTGTGACTCGAAACCTCATTATTTTTTAAGCTGTTTAATGTGAACTAAAAATTTTTTCGGGGCTACCGCCCCGAACCCCGGGCGGGGGCGCGCTGCCCCCCGCACACCCCAGCGAACTCATCGCGGAGTTCGATCCGCGCTAACGGGTGGTTTGCTATTAAATAAATGGTTTTGTAATTTACTTAGTTAATTAATCAGAATCAGATAATGTTTTGTAAAACCAGAATAGCTTAACTTGAATGAGCTTCTGATATATCATTTCTGCCCAAAGCTGACTTGATACATCTACTTATCGTTCAAGTATTACGAAAGCTATGTTGTGTGTGCATCATAAGCATGAATGTCTTAATTTCTGGCCAAAGCTGATTTAATTCATTCATAGATGGCATACTCAACAAGTGCATAACTAAAGTGATTGTTTCAATTTCTGGCCAAAGCTGATTTGTTACAAACACTTTGCACATATGCTTAAATGATTACACTTCTGGCCAAAGCTGTTTTGTCTTCGTTTAAGTAGAATTTTTTAGCTAAGTCTATTATTTTGATGTTAGTAATAGACAATATCACAGCTTCATAATATAAAATGGTCATTATTTATGCCTGCCTTAGTTTAACGTGCCCTTAGATCACATTAGGATTTCTTCCTTAGTATCATAACTTGCTCATCTTATTTCCACTATCAGCACCCAATTGCGGGATTCCACCTTTGACTGGTGATAACTTTGCTGCATGGAAGGATGCTCTCATGCTTACTCTTGGGCTGCTGGACTTTGATTATGCTCTAAGAGAGAATAAGCCAGCGGATCTTACTGCCACAAGTACTGCTGCTGAGCAGTTAACTCATGATAAGTGGACTAGATGTAACCGCATGTCTCTCATGTTTATGAAGCAGTCCATAAGCAATGCTATCAGGGGAGCCATTCCTGATTCTGAAGATGCTAAAACCTACTTGGAACATGTGGAGGCTCAGTTCAAGGGGACGTCTAAAGCACACGCTAGTACTCTTATTCTCAAACTGGTGACAACTAAGTATGATGGGAGGAGCGGCATTCACGAGCACATCATGATGATGAATGACATGGCCAATAAGCTGAAGGGGCTGGAAATGGAAATCAGTGATGGTTTCCTTGTTCATTTCATCATTACTTCGCTTCCTTCGTCCTTTGAAGCATTCAAGATCAATTACAACACTCAGAAGGACAAATGGACGATGAGTGAGCTGGTCGCTATGTGCGTACAGGAGGAAGAGCGTATGAGGATGGATCGCCACACTGATGTTGCAAACTTCACTACCTCCAACTCTAAGAAGAGGAAGAGCAATTATCAGAGGAAGGATGCTTCAAAAGTCCAAAGGCCTAATCCTAATCCTAATACAAGTGCACCTTCCAGCTCTAAGAACTCCTTAGGCAGTATCCGCTGCAAGTTCTGTAAAAAGACAGGACACATGCAGAAGGAGTGCCCTGATTTTAAGGAGTGGCTGGCTAAGAAAGGTAACGATTATTTTATGATACTTGAGTCCTATAATTTAAGTGTTCCTGCTAATTCTTGGTGGTTTGATTCTGGTTCTATGGTTCATGTTACCAATTCTACTCAGGGATTCCTTTCAATCCGGAAGCTGGAAAGAAACCAAAGAACGCTTAAGGTTGGGGATGATCGAGAATTAGAAGTGAAGGCCATTGGAACATTACAATTAGTTATGAAAACTGGTTTATGTATTAAACTTTATGATACCTTATATGTTCCTGAGGTAACTCGGAACCTTGTATCAGGACCAAAGTTAGACATGGACAGTTTTATTGTTTCCCATGGTCATCGCAAACTCTCTATCCTTTATGATTCTGTTCTTTATGGTACTGGTATTCTGGATGGTGGTCTCTATAGATTAGAACTAGAAGATAACTTTTCCAAATCTTTGTTGTCATATAACATTAATGAATCACTCACAAAGATGGAAGAGAAACGAGACTTAGAAACTTCATCCATGTTGTGGCATCAGCGTT
Source organism: Helianthus tuberosus (assembly GCA_030545235.1). Lineage (NCBI taxonomy): Eukaryota > Viridiplantae > Streptophyta > Magnoliopsida > Asterales > Asteraceae > Helianthus > Helianthus tuberosus. Next base: position 13,674,988 of record CM060435.1, read on the forward strand.
TAGGCCACATCTCAAGAGAACGATTAAATCGTCTCGTAAAGGATGAAGTCTTACCTCCTCTCGATTTCTTTGATTTTGGAACATGTGTCAAATGTCTTAAAGGTAAAATGACATTAGCGAATAAGAAAGGTGCCACTAGGAGCTCTAATTTATTAGAACTCATTCACACTGACATTAGTGGTCCCTACCAAATCGCTGGCATAACAGGACATACTTCATTTATCACTTTTATTGATGATTATTCTCGTTACATGTACTTGTATCTAATTAAGGAGAAATCTGAATCTCTTACAACTTTTAAAGATTATAAGGCTGAAGTTGAAAAGCAATTAGATCGTCAGATTAAAGTTGTGAGATCAGATAGAGGCGGTGAATATTATGGAAGACATACTGATGTGGGTCAAGCTCCTGGTCCATTTTATGAGTTTTGTAAGGGCCAGGGGATTGTGAACCAATACACCATGCCTGGTACACCTCAGCAGAACGGTGTCGCTGAAAGAAGAAACCGTACCCTTATGAACATGGTGCGCAGTATGTTAGCCAACACTAATTTACCATTATTCCTCTGGACTGAAGCGTTAAAAGCAGCTGTTCATATACTCAATAGAGTTCCTTCTAAGTCTGTCCCTAAAACTCCTTATGAACTTTGGACAGGAAGGAAACCGAGTCTTAAATATATGAAAGTATGGGGCTGCATTGCTGAAGCAAAACTTTACAATCCTTTCCTAAGGAAACTTGACCCTAAAACAGTTACCTGTTTCTTTATCGGGTATCCAGAGAACTCTAAGGGTTATCGTTTCTATTGTCCTTCTCATGTCACCCGTATTGTTGAAACCAAGCGTGCCGCGTTCCTGGAGGATTTCAAGGTCAGTGGGAGCAGTACCAACCCTTACGAAGAATTGCAAGAAGTACAAGACGCGGGGGGGAGAGACTCGTCGCTTACCATTACTCCGATTACTCCTCTTGTACCCAATGCAACTACTGTACCTGAAGCTACTGCACCAACTCCAAATTTACCTCTACAATCAGAACCCATTATACCTCATGACGAAGGCACATCAAACGCTCAAAACCAAGACAACGCTGAACCCGATAATCCACTCAGGAGGTCATCTAGGCAAAGAAGGCCTACTAATTGGGATGATTATGTTACCTACCTGACTGAAATGGATGCTGGAAAGCTCAATGATCCTATCTCTTACAATGAAGCCATTAGCAGTGATCAGTCTTCTGAATGGAATAAAGCGATGATTGATGAGCTTGAATCCATGAAGAAAAATGACGTTTGGGATTTGGTAGAATTACCCAACGGAGCCAAACCCGTAGGATGTAAATGGGTATTCAAAACAAAACTGGATCCGAATGGGAACGTTGAACGCTACAAAGCGAGATTGGTTGCAAAGGGCTACACTCAGAAAGAGGGAATTGATTATCAAGAGACGTTTTCACCTGTCTCTCGTAAAGATTCATTAAGGATCGTCATGGCCCTAGTAGCTCATTTCGATTTAGAGCTGCATCAGATGGACGTTAAAACCGCTTTCCTTAACGGAGATTTGGACGAAGATGTTTACATGAAACAACCTGAAGGCTTTAAACCTGAAGGTCAGGAGCATCTAGTCTGTAAGTTGAAGAAATCCATTTACGGGTTAAAACAAGCATCACGTCAATGGTACCTCAAGTTTGATGAAGTCATGAAGAAGCAAGGTTTTATGAAGAATCAAGTGGATCAATGCACCTACCTCAAGATGAGTGGGAGCAACTTTACTATTCTTGTCCTTTACGTAGATGATATTCTATTGGCAAGTAATAGTTTAGACATGTTGCATGAGTCGAAGCGGTTACTTTCGCATAACTTCGACATGAAGAATCTCGGAGAGGCTTCTTACGTCATTGGCATCGAAATTCACCGAGATAGACACAAAGGGATCTTAGGATTGTCCCAGAAGGCTTACATAGATCGTGTCCTTACACGATATAACATGCAACAGTGCAAACCCTCCGTCGCTCCAGTAGTTAAGGGAGATGTTTTCGGTTCATTCCAGTGTCCGACAACAGAGGTTGAGAAGGAGCAAATGAGCCAGATACCTTACGCGTCAGTAGTAGGGAGCTTGATGTATGCTCAAGTCTGTACTCGCCCAGATATCGCTTATATTGCTGGAATGTTAGGTCGTTATCAGACTAATCCTGGCCTAGATCACTGGAAAGCAGCTAAGAAGGTACTTCGATATCTGCAAGGGACGAAAGACTACAAACTGACTTATAGAAGAAGTGATCATTTAGAAGTGGTGGGCTATTCTGATTCTGACTTTGCAAAGTGCAAAGATGACAAGAAATCCACTTCGGGCTATATCTTTATGTTAGCAGGCGGCCCTATCTCATGGAAGAGTCATAAACAACAGTTGACCACAACTTCCACAATGATGGCAGAGTACATTGCTGTTTATAACGCAACCTGTCATGGAATGTTGCTTAGAAATCTGATCACTGGACTCAAAATTGTTAATTCCATTTCTAGACCATTGAAGCTTTATTGTGATAATTCAGCTGCCGTTAGTTTCTCGAACGATATAAAATATCTGTTCGTACGTGAACGAGTTGAGGAAAATAATCTTTGTATCGAGTATATTAGTACTAAGGATATGCTTGCGGATCCGGTGACTAAAGGTCTCCCTCCTAAGGTTTATGAAGAACATGTTCGTAATATGGGATTTTGTAAAGACCTTATTTGAGTATATTGTACTAGCTTATGTTTTATGTTAATGAAATTTCCTCAGTTTGATTTTGTATGTCTCTTAGAATATGTTCAACCGGTATAATGGCATATTGACAAATAAAGTTACAAATCAAACAAAGGGCTTACGCGTATTTTGATCATAACGATTAGGTTTTAAATTAAGGCTATAGTATGATTAATGGGGGTCCTGAGTCGCATAATGATTCAACGGCTGTATTTCTCTGCTATAGTACTTGTTTAAGGCTAAAATGAGTGTTAACTCCTGATCAGGCTTATCTAATACTCATAGTAAATGATTACTCGGCTAAGTGGGAGAATGTAAGATTAAATATATTATGTATTAATATTTAATCTATAGCCATTATAATCATTTACATAATAAAGATCAAAATATATAATAACCTATTAAATAATTAGTTGGTAATTGTTGATGGACCATATTACCCTTATTAATTAATTAGGTTTCCTCCTGGGTGCTTATATAAGGAGAATTATGTGGAGGTTAAGGGGTTAGACAGTTACACATTAGAAACCCCCCATTAGCCATAACATCAATTCGTCCTCCATCTCCTAGCCGGTACCCTTTTCGGTTCTCTAAGCCCCATCATCAGTCAGCACCCTAAGGAGGAACCAAATCAAGATGACAAGCATGTCGAACTCCATTACTGGATTCTCCACTGGACTTTCTGCTGTGACAGGTATGTTTTACTGTTTTCCCTCATGATTAAACAGAACTGAACCAACAGTGTCATGTTTTGTAATTTCCTTGATCTTACATGGGTAATTTGTTCTTTTCGTTGACATTTTCATTGTCTGTGTGTCGCGAATGAGCATCCTCAAAAGCTTGGCTACGCGCTGACTTGTTGTATCTCCAGAATATTGTTTCCTTATTCTTGATTCTCTCACGTGCTCGTTTCTTCTCCATTGAAGCTCATTCAAGCTCCATTGCATACGCTCACCTACAAAATACAACAATATTAAAGTTCAAGCTAATAAAGACTAAAAAAAAAACTCAAAACCTATCTAAAACTATACATAATACATAGAGAGATAGATGTGTTTTGCAACACACTATCTTGTATCCACCAATTCAAAGGATAATATACTTAAGAAATTTAAATAGAGATATCGCTGATTTCAACTTCTAATTTGTCTTGTTTCTTTACGACTAACAGCTAAAATCCTACTAAAAATCATACTAAAGTGATTAATTTTGGTCTTGTCCACCAAGATCTTTCTTTACTAGAAAACATGTAGTACAACAAAGCATCCTACTAAAGTGATTAATTTTGGTCTTGTCCACCAAGATCTTTCTTTATAGGAAAACATGTAGTACAACAAAGCAGTATGTGCTATCAATGTTACATTAAATACATAAAGTGTGGCTAGCATATAAGGCATCTAACTATTCTAAGAACATCGCATAAGAGCAAAATGTATGCTCTACCTGATGACGGGGTGGCCCAAGACCAAATAAAAATGACTTAAAATACATGGATGCTCAAAACGTTAAACGGTTCAAAGGTTGAAAAGCTGGGAGATGAAGTAAAGCAATACGGGAACAGTAAATGGTCACGTCTCTGGATTGCTTCACCAACTCACCAGCCGCAAAAGCAACACGGATCCACAGAATACACTCTTTTACCCGCAGGTCAAAGCCTTCAACCCCCAAAAAGGGCAAAACCCCCACTGCAAGCATGTTCACTAGTCAACACATTCCTCTTTGAGCAATGTCTTTTCCTATAAATTAGACACTTCATTTACTGAGGAGGACATTCTTGGCCAGCTCTAATTCCTGAAATCTCTGGTCATTCACTTCGAGTACTTACTTCATGCAAGTTACTTTCTTTCATATTCAACACACACATTCCTTTTGCTCATACATACAAATCTGAACACATTTCAGAGGTGGATCTTTAGCAAATTACAAAACCAATCTAGTGAACCTCTCTCCACATCTTGCAAACGTGGGGGGACCCCACGACCTGCGTTAGGAAAAGTTGAACCCTTCAACCCTTTTGCCTAACCAGCCCAGCTACTATCCTTGGTCTATTATTTGTTGCGTCAACAAGTTGGCACCCACCGTGGGGCTACGCCACTATTTTTCTTCAAAAGACCCAGTAGTGTAGCTCCATTCTTTCCAAATTACCATGTCAGAAAGTGGATCATCGGGAGAGGTGAATCAAGTTCCAAACGCCTCCACCCCAAGCACTGGTCAGGCCCATGTGGCTATACCAACGTCCTTCTCGACACCGGGGAGCACCCCCGAGTTTCTCACTTTCAACACTCCGACCCCATCCAGATCAGGGGTCCATTCCCCTAATGTCGGTGTCTCTGGCACCCCATCACGTGTTGAACTTGCCCCTGAGGGGGTTGCCAACAATTTCCTTGAGTTGAGGTCTCTCCTCAACCAATACGTGAGTAGGGAAAGGGACAAGGGAGTGAGGATTCGTTTGGATTATGACGAGCCATAACCAACACTATCTCCTGGACCACCTATCCCTCCTTTTGCAAACTCACAACCTTTAGTGTCCAGGGATGAGCCCGGACCCAGTAATCCTCTTCCAAACCCTAACCCATATTTGTCCGCGAGGCCGAATCCCACGGCATATCCTCTTTTTTCGTCTCAACCAGCTACAAACGGTGCTCCCTTGGGCCATGAGCTAACCCTTGACCAGCTCCTACAATCCCCAATAACAAGTTTTCCACCCTCAACAACAACTTCATGGGAGCAAGCTTTGTTCGTACTTCCGCTGGCACGGAGTGCTGTTATGAGCACTCCCTTGGGAGTTAGTTGCCCAGTTGCACCCGGAAGCCTTCAAGGCTTCAACCTTATGCCCCAGATGATGGCCCAAATGATGGTCAGCTTCCAGTGGCAGCACTTTATCAATCAGGTGCTGGCCTCTCAAGGGAACAACAACAACAATAACAACAACGCGGGTGCAAGGGCTGAAGAAGATTTGGCCAAGCCTTACAAGCCGAGTAACCTCTCATGCTTTTCACAGCAAATAGCCGATTATGATTTTCAGACAAAGATTAAGATGCCATCCCACATCAAAACATATGATGGGACTGAGGATCCTGAAGACCATCTTCATATCTTCACTGGTGCTGCAAGGATTGAGAAATGGTCAAACGCTGAATGTTGCCTAATGTTCATGCAGACCCTTGTCGGATCAGCCAGAATCTAGTTCAATGATTTACCTGCTCGAAGCGTTCGAAGCTTCGATGACCTCAGCAAGGGGTTCCTGGCCAATTTCTCCCAACAAAGGCGATACGTTAAAGATGCAACAGTGATCTTTCAGATAAAACAAAGAGATGATGAAAGTCTTCGAGAGTTCATAGAAAGATACAAGAAGGAAGGTCTAACATATGTAGGGGCAGACGAAAAGATGCGGGTGATAGGTTTTATGAACGCCATTACGTCCAAATATCTCACAAGAGATTTCAACAAATCCCTGCCCAAGACCTTGGAGGAAGTTCTCGAAAGGGCAGAAGCCCATATCCAGGGAGAGGAGGCAGTAGACATTAAAGAACAAAGAAAAAGAGGATCAAGCTGGCGAGGCAACAGCCCAGCCAGGAAAAGAGGGAACTTCAACTCCTATGACAGGCGCCCGAAGGGTTCAGACCATCGAAGGTCTGAAGGACGAAACCCTTCCAGCAGGGAGAAAGGCATAAGTTTCACACCCCTCACCAAGACTCCTCAAGAAATCCTAGCAACGGAAGAAGTCAAGCAAAACTTCCGGCCTCCTAGGCCTCTCCCCAAAAGCAGAAAGAACGAAAATTTCACACAATACTGTGAATTTCACGAAGAAAAGGGGCACCATACCAACGATTGCTTCCAGCTTAAAAAGAGAATCGAAGAAGCCGTTAAGTCTGGGGAACTTGCTCACTTGGTAAAGGGAGTAAGGGACAAAATGGCTGAAGGAAAGGGCAAGGAAGTCAATATGGTAGATTTTGATGGAAGTGTTCCCCACAAAAGGCAGCGGTTGGAAGCTTGGGAGCTCCAATGTGTTTGTTTTCCTCCAACAGAGAAAGACCCTCTCTCAAACCCTCCTGTGGTTGAGGCTGCTGTGGGAACATTACAAACAAGCAGAGCATACATAGACACCGGTGTTGCCACCGAAATTATGTTTGAAAAGTTCTTCAACCATTTGAGCAATGAAGAACGTTCAAGGCTTCAACCCTACGGGACCTCCATAAAAGGTATTGCCGATATACCACTCAAGCCTTTAGGGCAACTGACACTTGATGTTCGTTTCAGTGAAGGTCAGAAGGAGAGAGTCCAACCACTCACCTTTGTGGTTATCAATATACCTTCAAACTATGATGTGATCATCGGAAGGCCGGGACAGTGTGCATTTTTATGGCTGTGTCTGTTGGCCATGGCACCGTAAAATTTCCCACCGAGAAGGGAATAGCAACCCTTCAACCTTCCCAAGAGGCCTACATGGTTGAAGGTGAAAGTTCCAAAAGTGAAGAAGACAAGCAGAGTGTAACGCCCGACTCAATTAATCAAGATTTTAATAATAAAATACACATTTTGATGCTAAAATGTGTCTTTACAAAAAACTTGTCATACTAATATTCCCTCATGTTTACATCATTTAAAAACATATTTATAAGTGTTTACATAATTCATTTATAACTAAACAAATCAAGATTTGACGCGGAAGCTTCATTTAACGTGTGTTCGGTTCTTCTTCGAGCTTGATCTTCATCCGGGCACTCTTGGCTATCACCTATGATCAAAACCAACTTAAAAGTTAGATTTGATAGTTAAATAACAAGTTTAAACAAGTTATATGGGTCAAACAAACAAAAATTAAACAATTTTCGGAATCAGGGAGGGCTAGACGCTACGCCTAGGGGCTAGACGCTACACCTAGCCCCTTTTTTGACAGCAAGTTGCTTAATTGCTGCTGCAAAATTCCCAGCCAACCCAAGTTTCACGAAAACGGACATAACTCATTCGTTATTGATCCGTTTTACACTATTCTTTTTCCTGCGCGTCCATAATTTAATTCTCCATCTTATGGAGTTAAAACCCGACATCCGAATTCACAAAAAATTAGATTTCAAGCTCTCGGCTTGAAATTCAACTATGACACTTTTTGACCCGTTCGTGTATTTATCAAACGAGCAAGTTTGTTTGACCCCTCATTTCTCATGAACCTTTTAATTTCAATATTTTCTATCATGTTAGGTTCCAGTCATGGGTTTCTATGCATCATTGACCCGTTTTTGCTTAAAATCTTATTTTGACCCGTTAAGGGTATTTATGCAATTTAGTCTAAAACTAGCTCTTTTCCTTTCACGCTTCGTAATTCCACAACCAAAATATCTACTTGTATTCCACCACAACTATCCTTGTGGTGGATTTGGTATAACTAATTTATTATTCCAAACTTACCATTCGGTTGGTCATTTTATGCTATTGACCCATTTTTAGGCATTTGACCCACAAATGTATGCCTATATCTTTTATCCAAATATACGGATTACATATTCATAATTCACATTCCTAAACAACCTCAAAGGATCGTTTGTCCGATTTTCCCATCAAGCGCTTTTTGATCAAATTTAGCCCCCCCCCCCCCATTTACGACGAAGGACTTTCGCCACTTATTTGACCAAAAATGTACGTTTAACTACAAACATATTTATACTTACATGGCTCGGATCAACACACAGACCCGTTTTAATACCTTGTCTCGATAATTTGCTAATTCATAGCAACGCAAAATCATAAGCTGCTTTATCCTGTAAGCATAAGACTCGACAAGTGCTTATTAGTCGTTAATTGTCAAATGGTATCAATATTACCATTAGATCCATTTTACTCTTTTTATTAGTTTAGGCTTACTTATAAAGTAGCCGTTCGAAAGCTCATTTTATCTTAGTCTTTTCGTGACTAATTTACCGTTCCACCCCGTTTTACCGTTGCTATGGTTATTAACATTAGTTTTTGGTTCCGACCCGTACCACTTTGCATCGAAAACCATATTTCGAATATTATCTCTATCGTATTCATAAATTATAGAATAGATACGTGTTCTACAAAAAGGTGTAAGCTTCACTTACCTTGCATCCATGCCACGCTTTTCTTTTCGTACTTGCTCCGTTTGACCCGCTTCATCCACAAGCTTCCACCTAGCTTGTTAGGCGTCAAACTATAATCATATTTCGTAAGATGGTTAGTTTAGTTATTGTCAATCATGACTATTCCATCTTACGTATTTTCTATCTAAATTATCATTCGATATTATTAATGGTCGGTTTGACTTTTTAAAAGTCAAATCACCAATTAGCACATATGATTGCACTATCAAGTTCACAAGACTCAATTAGGCGCATTATCAACACTTAGTGAGCATCGTCTTTTGAGACGCCAAATTAGCTAACATGTCATCCATTTCATACCTCAAGTAATAATAAATCAACATGTAATTTCAGTTATTATAAGCATATACACACTTTGACCATCATAATCATGGCTTTAATTCTTATGTCAAGACCCACTTTTAATCACTTATGAACTCTTAACAAAATCCCTAATTTGTTCAAGTAGTTCATTCATATGAGTTAGTATGATGTTTATAAACACCAATACAACATCAATTTCGTCAAATCATCAAAACCCACTTAGCTCATACTTGATTAGTTGACTAATCACTAGTTTATGGCACAATTCTACAAGTTCGCATCTAGGGTTTGTTCCTAGACTTATACTCACATCAATATCACTAGAACACTCAACATTTATACAAGAATTTCGTTCATGCATGTTTATCACAAATTCAAAATATCACCAAACATCAAAATTCAACATACCTTGTGATCCCCTAAGCTTGGTGATCACGATTTTATTGAAAGCCCCAATTTTTCGGCTCGATTTCTCTTTGATTTTGTTGAATTTTTGAGTGTTTAGGGTTCCCCCCTTCTCTTCTCCTGTGAACATCGACCAACACACCTTGTGTGTGTGTGTTTTGGTTTTTGTTTTGTTTTAATTATAAACTTCATTCACATATTGCCCATTTTAGTCCCTCTTAGTTTAAAGGTTTTATAAATGGGTCAATTACTACAAGTTCCTTCCTTGTTTTACTAAACATTATTAACTAGGTTAATTATTCCTAATTAACTTAGTTGGTTCCGGGAGTTGTAACCTGTTTTATTTTAAGTCCCGTTAACTCGGGCCTCTTATGAACTTTGTTTTTCTCAAAGCGTTTACTATTCTTTTTAATTAATATAAGGATTATTTATTTAAATCCTAATATTTACCGGGTAAATTTTCACTACTAGCGGTATTTTACCCTCATTAATATTAACGTGGTTTGGTTACCAAATCCATTTTTGGGGTGTTACACAGAGGCTAATCATAAATCCTAAGTACCCTGAGCAGAAGATAAGGGTCAATCCAAGCCTTTCACAAGAAACCCTCTCATATCTCGAAAAATTGTTGGCACATTATAGCGATGTCTTTGCCTGGTGCCCGGAGGATATGACAGGCATCCCTCGAAGCATTGCTGAACATGAATTGAAAATACCACCTGGTGTCAAGCATGTTGTTCAAAAGAAACGAAGCTTAGCACCTGAAAGAAGCTTGGCTGCGTGCCAAGATGTTGAAAAGCTTGTGTCAGCTGACATTCTACGAGAAGTCAAATATCAGTCCTGGGTTGCAAACCCGGTGATGGTTCGGAAGCCGGATAATTCTTGGAGAATGTGCATAGATTTCAAGGATCTTAACAAGGCTTGTCCTAAAGACTGTTACCCATTGCCGGAAATTGATCTCAAGGTTGACTCCTTCACCGGTTACCCGTTCAAATGATTTCTGGATGCCTACAAAGGTTATCATCCTCATGAAGGAAGAGGATGAAGAAAAGACCGCCTTTCACACCGACAAAGGGATCTTTTGTTACCAAAAGATGCCTTTTGGCCTCAAAAACGCTGGAGCAACCTACCAACGCCTAGTTGACAAGGCATTTTCAAGTCAACTTAGTAGAAACATGGAGGCATATGTCGACGACTTGGTGATTAAAAGCAAAACGGAATATCAAATGCTCGATAACATCCAAGAAACCTTTAAGAACCTAAGGAAGGTCAACATGAAACTCAACCCCGAGAAGTGCTCCTTTGGGTTTGAGGAAGGTAAATTCCTTGGACATATTGTGGGAAAAAAAGCATTAAAGCCAATCCAAACAAGGTGAAAGCTGTTCTAGAAACCAAACCACCAAGAAGCAAGAATGAGGTTGAAAGCTTAAACGGGAAGCTTGCAGCCTTGAAGCGTTTTACCTCCAAATTGGCTGAAAGGTCTTTACCTTTTTTCAAAACGCTCAAAGGTTGCTCTGATAAGAAGGACTTCAAATGGACCGAGGAGGCCGAAGAAGCCTTCAACCAGATGAAGCAACACCTAGCTTCCCTACCTACCATTGCAGCCCCGGAAACAGGAGAATTGATCTCGGTATATCTTTCAGTTGCTGAAGAGGCCATAAGCGCGGTCCTCACCATTGAACGAGACAAGGTTCAGGTACCCGTTTACTTCTTCAGCAAAACTCTAAAATTGGCTGAAATCATATATCCTCCCTAGAAAAGACTTGCTCTAGCCCTAGTCCAAACGGCTAGAAGGCTTCGAAGGTATTTCCAAGCACACCCTATACAAGTGGTCACCGACCAACCTATTAGGAGTGTGCTTGAAAAACTAGAAAACTCGGGACGACTAGCCAAATGGGCAGTGGAACTAGGTGAGCATAATATCACCTACGTCCCAAGAAAAGCCATCAAGGCCCAAGTCTTGGCTGATTTCATTGTAGAAGTCCCAAAGCAAACAGTCACTGAAGTGAACACAGCTGCCACTGAACCCTCAGACCTTGAAGCCTGGAAGCTTTTCACCGATGGGGCTTCAAGCATTGAAGGGTCAGGGGCTGGGCTCATTCTGCTCAACCCAGAAGAGTTAGAATTCACATATGCTCTCCGTTTTAATTTTCAGACCACCAACAACGAAGCTGAATACGAAGCACTGATCGCCGGCCTAAGACTGGCTAAAGAAATGAAGGTCCAAAAGCTTGAAGTATTCACAGATTCGTTGCTGGTCTCAAGCCAAGTGAATGATAGCTACGTTGCAAAGGAGCCCAACATGAAAAGATACAAAGAAAAATTCAAAGAGCTGATGAATACCTTCCAAACATACACCATCAAGCAAATTCCCAGGTCCCAAAACAAGAAAGCGGATGCCTTGAGTAAGCTTGCATATCTCACTTTTGCCCACCTTACCAAGAAGGTATTGGTAGAGGTGTTAAAGGCTCTATCAATCGATGAGTTGGAAGTTCAAGATGTAATCACTGAAGAAGATCCAAATTGGATGACTCCAATCAAGAAATTCCTTAAAAACGGTGAATTGCCTAGTGATCAAATAGAAGCTGAAAGGGTTAAGATCAAGGCAAGGCAGTATATACTAAAAGGTGAAACCCTTTACAAAAAGGGTTATCTTGCACCCTTGCTAAGATGTGTTGGTCCCGAGCAAAGTCAGTATTTGATCAAAGAGATTCACAAAGGTATATGAGGAGCTCATTTTGGAGCTAGGTCGGTGGTTGCCAAACTTATGAACCTTGGGTATTTTTGGCCCTCAATGCACCGGGATACCACTGATCAATTAAGGAAATGTGATGCCTGCCAAATTCATGCACCAATCCCAAAAAGTCCCAAGCATGATCTGGTCCCAATAACCTCAGCATGGCCATTCTGTAAATGGGGGATGGACATTGTCGGTCCGTTTCCCCCAAGCAAAGGTGGTGTAAAATTCTTGTTGGTGGCCATAGATTATTTCACCAAGTGGCCTGAGGTTAAACCACTTGCAAAGATCACGGGCAAACAGGTCATTGACTTTGTTTGGGAAAACATTATTTGCCGTTATGGATTGCCGGGAGTACTTGTCACTGACAATGGAAAGCAATTTGCTGAGAAGCCTTTCAGCGTTTGGTGCAAAGAATACAGAATCAATCAGGTTTTCAGCTCAGTGGCTTACCCACAATCAAACGGTCAAGTTGAAAGGACGAATCGAAGCATAGTGGAAGGTATCAAAACCAGATTGGGAAGGTACGAAAGCAACTGGCTTGAAGAATTGCCGAGTGTTCTATGGGCCATAAGAACAACCGAAAAAACAAGCCACAAAAGAACACCCTATAGCTTGGTATTTGTATCCGAAGCCGTGATCCCAGCTGAAGTAGGAGTTGTAACACAACGAATTGTCAACATAGATCCCGAAACAAACCAAAAAGAGACCATGTCGAACTTACAACTCATAGAGGAAGCACGAGACCAAGCCGTAATTCAAGAGGCCAAGTACAAACAACGAATGGAAGCCTACTATAACAAGAGAGTCAAGAATGAACGCTTCAAGCCAGGAGACCTGGTGCTTAGAAACAATGAAGCTAGCAAAAAAGAGAATCAAGGAAAGCTTGGCCCAAAATGGGAGGGCCCGTATACCATCCTCGAAGCACATAAGGGTGGATCTTACAAGCTAGCAGACTCAGAAGGTAAAAGGCTTCCAAGGCACTGGAATGGAAAAACCCTGAAAAGGTTCCATGTCTAAACAGGAAAAATTGGTTTGTATTTCATAAGTTGTATTTCAAGAATGGCACTATGAATACCTTTTGTAAAAACAAGTATCTCTTGAATGAATGAAGTTGTTTTATCAAATCTGTCTTTCTATCCTAAGATCAGGTTGAGAACCTAGCAAAAAACTCCATGGCAAGGGCCATGTAAGGGGATGAGCTCCTAGGCCACATCGCTCAATAGGTTCAAGGGTTGAATGAACCTATATAAGGGGTGAGTTCCTAAATCAATACAACTCCATGGGACTTATTATTGAAAACAAAGTTGTCTCATAGACGGGTTTGAACAACCTACACCAAATGTTCGTTAAGCCTTAGAAAAATAATCAACAAATAGGCTTACGGACTCAAATGAAAACAAGAAAATAAATAGGATAGGTGCTATGTCTTCTTGTTAAAAATACCAAGGCTAAGTGACTGCAGCACTGAACTCTTTAAGGTATAAAAAACATAAAGGCAACACAAACTTGACAAAGACAAAGTCACAAGAAACAGAAATAACTTAAGAAATAATGCAACAACTTGAACAAAAAGTTACAAAAAATTACAAACCAAGCCAAGTCACAAACTAAGAAGCCTTCAAGGCTCCAAGCTTCATACGTGACAACTCAAAGCCTTAAAGGCTTCAACCTACATACGGGATCAAAAAGCTGGAAGGTTTAAAACCAAACAAGCTGCCTTAGCAAAATAAGCACAAGTATAAACAACACAACACAAGACAAGACAAATAGTTAAACATAATAGCATATCAAAGAAAGTCTGAAAGACTTCCTAACAAAGTTAAAAGCAAGCCCTAGCAGCTTGCAAGTTGAGAAATTGTTCAAACGGCCATACAGGCCCCACCATAACCACATAACAAGAACCTTAAGGGTCCTTGTGAAACCTAACATTGTTTTAGTTAACATACACCACAAATTGTTTTCAAATAGTGCTAAGAAAGCTACGAATATCCATTAAGCATCAGCAGGAGGCCTGGAAGCCCCAGAACCTTCACCTTTAACCTTCTTTGCTTTCTTTGACTTCTTAGCCTTCACACCACCATCACCACCTACCGCTGAAGCCTCCAAGCTTGCATCCTTTAAAGCATCTGGTTCTCCTGAAAGGGTGTCATCACTATTTCCCGAGTAAGATCTCTTTCTTGAAAGAGGACCTAGGACTTCAGCACAGACTTTTTCATTGAGGCCCTCCGGTTTCAACTCCTGTAAGGCAGTAAGAGGCTTACCAAAACAAGTAGAAACTTGATTGACATACGGGTAGGTCAGCCTCTCCATCTGTTCAACTGAACCCTTGAAGACCTCAGAAGCTTCAGGACGAAATAATGGAGACTTTTCCAAAGGATGGCCAGATTTATGAAGCTTATAACCAGCAATCAGGCCTTGATGTTTCCCCAAGTTGAGAAATTTCATGTAGACTTCACCTAGAGCGGAATTGAACTCCTTTGAGTGAAGAAGATAAGTAACAACTTGCTGGAAACCTTGCTCAATTAACCATTGATTATCACTGTTGGTCTGAGCAACCAAAGCCTTTAGGCCTTCCTTCTCCTCATCGAAAGCTCTCTGTTGAACAGACAGAGTCTCCCTATCAGCCTTAAGCTTCAACCGATCAGCCTCGAAGCTTTTCTTAAGATCACCCATTTCAATCTCATGCCTCCTAGTCAGTTCACCAACCTTTTTAGCCCAAGCCTCTTCTTTCTCAGCAAACCCACCTATCTCCTTCTTCATTGCAGCTATGGAAGATTTCATTTTATCTTTCTTCTTAGAAAATTCTTCATACTCATGCATACTCTTACGAAAACGAGCAACCCCCTGAGGAAGCATGGCAGCAAGATTGCAGGTACTCAAAATTATACGGGACAGCATCATGTCATCATCCATATCAGCAATAGTGTTATGAACCGAAGGATGGGTAATGTGGCTTAACGCATCCTCACAAACAATAGCATCCTTGAAACTGTCATCAACTTTAACCGACCAACCAGACACATAAACCTCATCTGCATCCAACCCTTCAACGTCTCTGCTCGAGGAACCTTGAACAGGAGTAGCAATAACCTTCTTGGCTGGAGTCTTCTTGCCATGAACAACCAGCTTCTGTTCCTTCTTAACACCAGCTTCAACCCCTTGATCTTCAGAAGCCTCAATGTCGTCACTCAAATCCACCGGTTCAGAAGAAGTGGATTGAGGAGCACCCTTCAACAAACGGCGGGTAGATCGACGGGTTGAAGCCTTGGGAGCATGAGATTTAGAAAAAACCTTTGACATTGGAAACACTAACATAACCCGAACCCTCGAACCTTTGCTCAGCACTTCTAACCACAACATTTTCACCAGGGACAGATGGAACATCCTCAAACGCAACATCAGAAGTATCGTCGCTTTTGATGAAATCAAGTGCAGACATGACTGCAAATAACAATAAAACAAAAAACACATAAGACATAAATTAAGAAAAAACAAAAGGAGCAAAAAAGAAAAAATGCATGCCCGTGCCATTCCTCATTAGAACCGGATCCCGATTGGCCTTTTCCCACAATTTACTAACCCCTAACAGAACTAGCAATTGTTCAGGGAAGGGGCGAACCCTTGAAGGGCACTCCCGGATGGCTTTAAGAAAAGTGCCATTCAAATCAGATTCAGAGGGTTCCGGTTCATTGAGAACAGCATCCGGATGCCTCCACACCATTTTGAATGGGACAATAAAATCAGAGACCCAGAAAAAACGATCCTTCCAAGTACCGAGAGTGGTAACCATGGAAGAAATAAGACAAGCATCAACCTTGGATGTTTCAAAGGTAAACCAATCACCGTTTTTGGCCAAACGAAAAAACCGACGAAAAAACAACAATGAAGGATCATAACCAAGGGCACGACACAAAACCTCGAAGTGCAAAACCCTAGCCATGCCCTTCGGATGAATCTGACCAAAGGAAACTCGGTAATACTCCAACAGATTTAAAACAAAGAGGGAAAAGGGATGACGGAGGTTCGAAAACTCAAAATGACAACGATAAAGAGCAATCGAACCAGCCGGACATTTATCAATCGGAACATCGCAAGCAGGAGCAGTCGGTTTAAACTTCTTCCCAATACCATTTTCCATACAAAACAGTTTTACTTCTTCTTGGGTTAATCGAGAAAAGGATTTTGACAAATCCTTACGAGCACCCATTTTTACAGAAAAATACGAAGAAAACAAGGAAATAAGAAGAAACCAGAACTAACCTTGAAGAGAGGAAAATGCAGAGAAAACTTGAAAGATAATAAAAAGATGGAATGTTTATCTTCAATAATAAAAGAAGATAAAAACCAAAGTAGAGGTTATAATTGCAAACAGTTATCTCTCTGCAAAACCGCCGCCCTATGAACTGCCACACATCAATCAAATCAGTTGTCAGTTTTTTAAAATTCAAAAAATTAACTGACTCCAAACCTTTAAGCCTCCAAGCTTTGAACCCTTGAAGCCTTTAGACAGTAAAACACATGTATAAAAGTCAGAAGTCTTTGAGCTCATTTCCCAAAAACCTCTGACTTGGGGGGCAGATGACGGGGGTAGCCCAAGACCAAATAAAAATGACTTAAAATACATGGATGCTCAAAAGGTTAAACGGTTCAAAGGTTGAAAAGCTGAGAGATGAAGTAAAGCAATACGAGAACAGTAAATGGTCACGTCTCTGGATTGCTTCACCAACTCACCAGCCGCAAAAGCAACACAGATCCACAGAATACACTCTTTTACCCGCAGGTTAAAGCCTTCAACCCCCAAAAAGGGCAAAACCCCCACTGCAAGCATGTTCACTAGTCAATACATTACTCTTTGAGCAATGTCTTTTCCTATAAATTAGACACTTCATTTACTGAGGAGAACATTCCTGGCCAGCTCTGATTCCTGAAATCTCTGGTCATTCACTTCGAGTACTTGCTTCATGCAAGTTACTTTCTTTCATATTTAACACACACATTCCTTTTACTCATACATCCAAATCTGAACACATTTCAGAGGAGGATCTTTAGCAAATTATAAAACCAATCTAGTGAACATCTTTCCACGTCTTGCAAACGTGGGGGGACCCTACGACCTGCGTTAGGCAAAGTTGAACCCTTCAACCCTTTTGCATAACCAGCCCAGCTACTATCATTGGTCTATTATTTGTTGCATCAACACTACCCGTAGCTACTATCCTTGGTCTATTATTTGTTGCATCAACACTACCCGTTCTATTAAATCTAATCAAAACCTATAGCTACCATGCTTTACATGTTTTTCGTCATACAATAAATAAAAAGCGTCGCATACAACATGTGAATCAAGTCATTCAGAGGAGTCGATACAACCCACACATTCCTCAATCTACACATTTATCCATCACAAAACTAAAATCTTTATTCTTACGGTATTACAAGCCCTTAAATAATTAACGATTAAAACCTTGAAGGGACTATCTCTAAAATAAAGCTATACTTCAAGGACCATATAGGCATATATATAACCAACACCAAAAGGGCATACTCGTAAATAATCCAAAACACAAGCCCCATTTAAAACCGGCCTCCATTATTTTCATGCTCTCACAAGAAAGACGAAGAACAAGAGTAAAAAAGAAAGAAAAAAACCCCTCACTTTCTCTCTCTACTCTCTCTCACACAGTAACCGCACACAGTAGTAGAAAAACCATCATTACAAACACACCTTTTCTCCTCACACACACACACTATATATATATATATACACACACACACTTATTCTTCACTCTCACAACTCCAATTCTGCAATTCCGTTAGCATAACCGATGCTTTTTCAATTACAATAATAATAATATAATCATGGCGAACAGCAATCCTTCCGACGGCTCCGCCGACGACTTCTTCGAACAAATCCTAGGGTTTCCAGCGTATCCTCCCGGTGCAAACGACCCGAATTTGGCGGGAAACGAGGGAGGAATGGCCGGAAATAATGCTGCTGCGGCGGCGGCGGTGGCGGCAAACTCGATGATGTTGCAGTTGAGTTCGGCTGGTGATGGTTCCGGTCATCATCATCATATGGCCGGAGGTATGGTTGGTGGTGGTGGTGGCGGTGGTGGTGGAGGGTTTCATTTTCCGTTAGGGTTGAGTTTGGAGCATGGGAAGGGTGGGTTTTTGAAGATGGATGATGCTTCTGGGAGTGGCAAGAGGTTTCGAGACGACGTCGTTGATAGCCGTGTCTCCGCTGCGGTAAGCGTCATAGCAGTTTGTTTGAAATTGGCCAATGTTTTAAAAACCGGTAAATACCGGCCGGTTATACCGGTATTACCGTTTTCAGATGTAAATCCGGTACGAAACACCCCGGTAAATAAGTGAAACGGCATAAGGTTTGTACCAGCGGTAAAATCCGGTATACCGGTTTGAAACGTAATACCGGTACCCACCCAGGGTTATTTTAATTTGGGTTGTTAATTATTCTTATTATATGTGTTACTTATTTTACGTATTTTTTTATATATTATGATTATTCGTAACTAAAAGTTCTTATTTAATATTGTATGAAACGAAAATAGTTGATGTATTCAACACTCAAATGGCTTAAACATATCGTACACTTTCGTTTAAAAGAGCTTGTTGGAAAATTGAATGATTTTTTATTATCTTTTGGATTATTTTTATTATGGATTTACTTTTGGGTCATCTTTTAATATGTAATCATGCATTTTTGGATAAACTTTTGAGTTGATGTTGTAATTTATGAAATTATAGAGTTAGCTAGTCAACCCGGTTGAACCGCTCGGTACAACCTGGTTCAACCGGTTGAACCATTTTTTAGCCTAATCCGGTTTGATTTAAAAACCGGTTTTTAAAACATTGAAATTGGCTCGGTTTTAAATGAGCCGAGCTGAGCTGTTTCAAGTTGGCTCGGTTTTTAAACGAGTCAAGCTCAGCTGAAGCTTGACTCGTTAGCCTCGTTTAAATTAAAGCCCAAATTTTAATACACGTAGATTTTGTTAGTATAACTAAAATTTTAATATATCTAAATTATAAATTCTTTTTGTATTATAAATTATTCATTAATGTTAAAAATTGTGTATATAAACGAGCTTGCTTGAGCTTTCGTAAGCTGGCTTGAGCTTACGAAAGCTTTTTTCAAAAAAAAAATTATCGTAAAAAAAACTATTCCAAAAAGAAAAAAAAGCCTAGTTTTTTTTATTTATAGTAGCCGTAAATGCTATAAAAAACTGTTGTCATGCTGATGTTATTATTTAAGGACCCGAAAACACCACTTCGATTTTTTTACGGCTTTTAACATTTTAACCTAGGGGTGTAAAAAAAATGAAGGTAAAACTCGCACTCAGGGTTTTCCCTTGATCCGAATTCTATACAGAGAGAGAGAGAATTTTTTGTTTTTTTTATATAAAGGAGTTGACTCGAGATTTTTTACCGAATAGGCTCGAGCTTAATATTTCAGCTTGTTAACGGACCACCCCGTGTGCTTTAAGATAAATTAGCCCGGGATTTTTTTATACTTTATAGTTCCTTTTTTGGAAATTAAAAATGTTGTGAAAAATATGTTCCATAAGTTGTTCCCCCCACCATTCCTATAGAATCGTATGAAAAGTTGTCCTTTTACATACCGGAATATATGCATGTGGATCCGTCAGGATTTGTCTGTTTATGTTATCTTTTTCTATGGTTATTACATTGCAAAATTATGAAAGGGAGGGGATGATATTCATTTTGGTTTTTATATATTTTGTAAAATTTTAGAGTAAATTACGTTTTTGGCCCTTTTGGTTATATCACTTTTACTATATTAGCCCAAAATAAGAATTTTTAACATATCTGCCCCCATGATCTCTATAACTAACCATTTTGGCCCCTAAGTCTAACCATTTTAGCCCCATGGTCTCTATAACTAACCATTTTGGCCCCCATAATCTCTAGACTTAGGGGCCAAAGTGGTTAGTTATAGAAACCATGGGGGCAGATATATTAAAAAATCTTATTTTGGGCTAATATAGTAAAAGTGATATTACCACAGGGGCCAAAAACGTAATTTACTCAAAATTTTATATTCAAGATGTTTGACATGTAATTTGACTTCATAGTTACATTTCAATTTAGAACTTGGACTTTTTCCCCGTGAATCAATGCCTAATTTGTTTTTTATATGCAAGACTTTTAATTCTTGATTACCAATTGTGGTTTTTAAATTATAAAAGACTAAAATAATAATTTAAAGTTTCCTCATGTTGCAACAATCACTTAAAAATAGGCAATGACAAAAATATTTGATTGTTCAGGGGTTCCAGGCCCAACCGATGGCTAACACCGTTCAACCGCCTCCAAATCCACCTACGGTTCGTCCCACAAGGGTCCGGGCAAGGCGAGGGCAGGCTACCGACCCGCATAGCATTGCTGAGAGGGTAATTCTTGATTTTTTTACTGCTTCTTCTAAGGTTTTATTTTTTTGCATTCATTATAAGGGTAATTCTTGTTTGAAACAGCTTCGCCGTGAAAGAATAGCGGAGAGAATCAGAGCGTTACAAGAACTGGTTCCTAGCGTCAATAAGGTGAGTGTCCCCTCGGTCCTTTTCTTTTCATTTTTCTTTTTTTTTTTTAAGTTGAGAAATAAGTATCGGAGACGTACATTATGCACCCTTTTCTGTTTAGATAGTTGCAATGTCTTGTTCTAGAGTAAAATGCCTTTTTCGTCCTTGAGGTTTGGCCACTTTTGCGACTTTCGTCCAAATGTTTGTTTTTTTGCATCTGGGTCCAAAGGTTTGAAATCTTGCTATTTTCATCCGACTCGTTAACTCTATCCATTTTTTAACATTAAGTCTGTCTGAGGTATTTCTGAATAAAGAAGGTTTATTTTAATTAAAAGAAAGTCTAAAATGACGAGAATACCCCTAATTCAACGTTAAAAAAATGGATGAAGTTAACGAGTCGGATGAAAATGGCATGTTTTCAAACCTTTTGAATCTAGATGCTAAAAAAACAAACCTTTGGACGAAAGTCGCAAAAGTGGCCAAACCTTAAAGACAAAAATGGCATTTTACTCGTGTTTTATTTTCCCTATAATATTGAAATATATATTTTTTTGTATTTTTTTGTGCAGACAGATAGAGCTGCCATGCTTGATGAAATTGTGGACTATGTGAAGTTCTTGAGGCTTCAAGTTAAGGTAAAATAAACAACTTCTGCCTAACATGATTGGCTTTTAGGTACTTTTAAGTATTATTTATATGATCATTATCCGTTTACCGCATTTGCTTACACGGAACTCATAATGCCTCTAAATAAATCTAGTAAAAAAGATGATGTGTGATGATTTGCACAAAATCGCTAATTATGTCCCGATATAATTTGAATTAGTAATGGGTTAGGTATTCGGATACATGTACATATATAGTACATGCGTGTGTGTGCACGCACGTATACATATTATGATCTTATTAATGGGTTGGATAAATTTCAGCCATACCTTAGGAGAAACATTATGATTAGCTCCAATGTGCAAAATCTCAATTATTCTAAAAAGAAGATTTTGAAACATGAAATGACTTTTTCAAATTCAATGTTCCACATCATTGTGATGGTCCCTCATACGATAGATACTATTGAATGTGGTTTCTGATGACTTGTAAAAGACTAAAAGATTATGCATCTCTCATTACTCAAATAATTACTCGTGTCATACGTGTTCGGTGATATGTTGTACATGTGTTTCCTTGTTTACGGTTTTTGTACCTTGAAGGTATTGAGCATGAGTAGATTGGGCGGAGCCAGTGCCGTAGCACCACTTGTCACTGACATCCCTATATCCTCTGTCGAGGTAACATTGCCGTTGATCTTTGATATAGGTGGCAAAATGGTCGGGTCAGACAAATTGGGTAACGGGTCAAACAAGTTGGGTTGACCCGCCAACATTTCTTTTAATCTCATAGATAACTAATCATAGTTATTAATGGCGAATAAGGACAAATAGCGATAAGGTACCTATATGCTAATAGCAATAGCGGGCGCTATTTTATAAAGAGCAATCCACTAGAAAAAAAATTATATGTATGTTATATCAGAATAATACGCAATTTTACAAGTATATTTAACAAAAACCTAAAATCCAGCTATTTATGGTACGTTGTTCGCTATAGCGACCGCTATTGACAACTATGTAACTAATGTATACATTGACAAAGATCATACAATCAAACTTAATTTCAACATAAATTCCTATTGATACACATTCCTTATGTTAGTTTACTATCAATTACATCAGTTATTTTTTTTTATTTCTTTTAACTTTAGAGATTTTGACCAGGAGGAAGGCGGTGAAGGAGGAAGAAACCAACCCGCGTGGGAGAAATGGTCAAACGACGGGACAGATCGACAAGTAGCGAAACTAATGGAAGAAAATGTAGGTGCCGCAATGCAATTTCTTCAATCGAAGCAACTTTGCATCATGCCCATATCACTTGCCTCCGCTATCTATCACACACAACCACCCGATTCCACCTCGATTGCCAAACCCGAATCCGAGCCCCCTTTATAAGCCAAAAAATAACATTCCCATAAACTTCTAGTTTTAGCCCTAGCTTGAATGCAATCACCATTCACCAATATGTTTTTAGTTGAAAGTAGCATCATATTTGCCTTTATCTTTTTCCACCACTCATAATGTTTTATAAGAATAATGGAAAGCCCACAAGATTCAAGGAAAGATGTCAAACATTTGCTTGATATGTTGTGCCTTTTTGTGTCAATTGGTGAGACTAGTGGGGGATGACTAAGGGGATTATAAAGTTTTTATAGTGGGGGGTGGCTTTAAATTTTTATTTTCTTTGGGTAGTGGATTGTGGGCCCAATGATATGATATAAATGCTTATGTTTATCTTAATTATACTATAATTGTAGTTTAATGTTTTAATGTGGATAATGGTTGGCTGTCTTAAATAGTTTAAGATGTGAAAAGTGGTGTGACATGGAGTAGTATTTGTGCAAAGGAATTTAGTGGGTTGGTAATACATAAAGTAGTTTTGACTTCTTTTTCTGCATTATTGTTTGATCAAGTTGTGTCCTTGTTGGTTTTCCTTATTGTTATGATTAACATTTCGCATACACCGTAAAACGGTGAGGTCTAGTCAATTCGTATTCGCTTTTCTTATCGGTTTTCGGTATTGTGAATGCCGTGTTAAACATGTGATGTTGAGTGGTAGTAATGTAGAAGAATGAGTGGGTGGTTAAGACGAAAAGTATTGTTTTACCTTTTTGGTGCGTGATATATTGACCTTTTTAACAAAGGCGAGTCAGGACGTTGTAAGCATTTCAATATGTGTAGTGATTGGGTTACCATTAATCCGTTATGTCGGATTTGTTTTCACAACTCCCGTGCTAAAATTTGTCTTTTAACATGAGTTTTTTTAACTTGTTACTTAAAACGGTTGGTAGAAGTAACGGAGTTGAAACTACCATCCAAAATAAAAGCTTGCATCTTGGGAAAGACACTTGATGAGAGCTTTCTAGGCTTTAGCATCAACCACTACTTTGAATCTTTGATGTGTTTTGACTTGAGAATTAGATGAAAAAGGCAAGGAAAATATTCTTAAACAGTCTTGCACTACAAGCTATATGTTTTAACCAACTATTTCTAGGTCTTGGCTTCGAATATTACTTTATCGCTAAAAAGGGGGCGTTGGTTTACTTCTTGAAAGCGCCTATGTCTTGTCATTGAAAATGTCGATTCGTTATTCTCTTCTAAATACTTAGGAACACATTTGTACAATACTGTACTTGTTATCTACCTCTATTCAGTGGCGGAACCAGAACTTTTTTTGTCAGGGGGTCATTATAAGACTCTCTTTTCTACCGGCTACAATTAGAGAGTCTAAAACATGTTTTTTCCTAGAAAAATCTCAGATTGTACATATAAAAATCTTACAAATTTCTATGTCCGGGGGGTCAGCGGACCCTCTTGACCCCCCTCTGGTTCCGCCCCTGCCTCTATTGTATGCCAAACAAGATCAACTTTGCCTAGAGGTGCACAAACCGGTTAATTTTAATAACCGGATCAGTTAACCAGTTATACCGGTTAATTTGACTTTTTGACTTTAACCGGTTAATGCTTTAACCAGTTATTACTTTAACCGGTTATTTTTTTAACTGGTCCGGTTAATTACTTTAACCGGTTCGGTTATTTAACCGGTTATTTTCGGTTAAAAACCGGTTTTTTTTGCCTTTTTTTTGAATTTTTCGGTTATTTTTTCGGTTAACCAGTCTATCGGTTAAAAAACCGGTTTAAAAAAACCGGTTAATAACCGGTTATTATACTAAAAACTTGTAACCGGTTACTAACCTACGGTTAAATAACCGGCTGGACCGGTTATTCCTAAATCGGTTATTAACCGGTTACGGTTTCGGTTAATAACCGGTTACGGTTAATTAACCGGTTATTTTGTGCACCTCTGCCCCATTGAGCAATAAAAGGTATAACTTCATATATCTCCTCAAGACTGGGTATTATATTGTATATACTCAATATTGTACTTGTTATTTACCTCTATTGTATGCCAAACAAGATGAGCATTAACCCCTTTGATCATTGACATGTAAAATTTTATATATCCTCTAAAAATTTGGTATAATATCAAATTTACTCGAAAAAATTCATTACACCAAATATACTCATCTTGAATTTAACATCTATATATCTGAAAATTTAGTGCAAGGAGAAAGAAATGTATGATGACCACATTACAAACAGCATTATTATATATTATAAATTAGCAACTTCTTGTTGCATTGTGTGTAGTACCCCATGCTTGGGGAGTGTTTCAATTTTTTTTTTGATTTTTCACTTTTAATCCAAATGTTTTCATATTTTGTATTTTAACCCTTGTAATTTTTTCACTTTTAACCTAAAGTTTTCCATCTTTTATAATTTAATACAACACTTTATTATTTACAACTTTGGTCCCCTATACTTTTTATCTTTCGCAAGTTTTTCGTTTTACGTTTCATTCTAAATTTTGCGAGTTAACATGTCGTAGCGTGCATGTGAGGTTCAACGTTTTTTGCTCTATTTTTTCATATTTGACAGACCCGTCGCAACATGTCCATTTTTTCCCTTTTGACAAGTTCGCCGCAATAGGCGGGTCCTAGATCGACTAAGTTATTATTTTTTACGTTTTACGTTTCTGGTTAATTTCTTCGAATTAACACACTGTAACGGGTGTGCGTGGTTCAACGATTTTAAGTCTGCTTTTCATTCAGTGTAATTTTCCCATTTTATCTATTTTATTTTTACGATGTTGAGAGTCGATGCTGTTGTGGCATTGGTGCTACTTGGCACGGTTTTACGAACGTTTTTAACCTATTAAATTTTTTACTAATATTTTGTTTCGGTTTACCCTTATACTTCCTTTACTTAAAAACTATTTTTTACGTGCATATTTTATGTACGGGTAGGTATAAATATGATTTGTTCTACATTCCGACGTAAACTTTTTTTATAGACGAGTCAGGTCAAATATAATACGTTTTCGTTTAAAGACACCATTTTTACGTGCATATTTTTATGTTCGTTTCGATATAAATTCAAGTTGTTTTACGTTTCGACGTAAACTTTTTTGGGAAATGATTCAGGTCAAATATAATATGTTTTCGTGTTTATTTTATGTATGTTTCGTAAAGTTTGTTTCGAACCGAGTGGAGTCAAATTATGGTTTCTTTTTCTCCCCTTTTTTCGAAAGCTCTAATTAATCCCTTTCGATTACATGTGCAGATTTTCCTTCATACCCGTTACGTTTTCTATGTATGAGTTGGGTCACATATAATATGTTATGATTGTTCGATGTGAATTTGATTTACTTTATGTTTGATCCAATCACAATGCTTATACATGTTACATTGAGTTCAACTGGATACGTCGAATGTGTGTTTTCATATGGTTAATGCATCATATAACGTTTGGACTAATCCATTCAATGTTTACGATGTACCCGCGCCGCAACGCGGGCGGGTCTTAATCCTAGTTTAACAAAATATGTAAGGAATAATAGATTTTAATAATCCTAACTCTTAGCAGTTGGCCGACAACGGTGCCAACTTTAAAAATAACTAGTGGTGGTCCCACATTTTCAGATATTGTAAATCAATAGACCTTTGCAAACATAAAAGGAAGAGGGACAAAAAGAAATTAATGTCCAACTAGTAAAGGTCTATTGGTTTACAGTATGTGAAAAGGTGAAACCGCCACTGGTTATTTTTTATGTTGGGAACATTGTCGGCCAACTCCTAATAGTTGGGATTATTAAAATCAATTATTCCACTATATAACTATAACATTTTATAATTTTTAAATAAAGTGATAATGAATTTTTTTGCAATATGATATTATGCAAGTTTTTAGAGTATTATATAAACCAACACTAACGTGATTTCTCATTGGAAAATGAATACCCAACAAGTGAGTAAAAACTACTTTCCCAAATGATTAAAAAAAAAGATGTATAGCAACTTCTAAAGCTAGAAACTAACAAGAACTCCATATTTTTCAAGAAAATATTCAAAAGGTTGCTAATGTTCTTATGCATAACAAATGGCAACAACAGCTTTGAATCCATGAATGTTGGCAAACATCAATAGCCATAGCATTATTAGGCGAAACATTTACCGCAACAATTTCGACTTTTCAATTTTACGAGAAAAAACAAAGAACTTGCGCTTAGCAAGCATCTAGGTCACGGCATGGCGGAGGCTTGGGCTCGCCCAACAATGTAGTATTCCCTCCTGCGGGCCCACAATTGATTCGCTCCGGGTTTTGGATCCCACGCTATCAAAGGCCAACATAAACAAGTTAACTAGTATTTCACACAGAGAACTTTTCCACCTTTACAACTATAAACGAAACGATATAGGTTGTGTTTTGTCACTGGTGTTCATCGAATCGAATATCAAATTTTCGAATTGCTCGAATCGAATTTTTCGAATAGCTTTTTTTTGCTTGAATTCGAATTCGATTAAGAACCAGCCAATTCGATTCGTTTACGAATTAAAATCTCAATTCGAAATCGATAAAAAAATTCGAAATCGAATCAAATTCGGATAAATTCGTTTTGATTCAAATTCATTTAAAATATGTAATAAATTTGTTTAAGTTATGGGCTTTGTAACAGGTTTGGTAATGGGCTATTTTAATAAATTTAGAGAAAAATTTATGCTATAGCCCAATAAAAGTTATATATGTATTATAAATAAAAATAATAAATAAATATGTACCATTCTTATTCGAATTTTGAATCAAATTGAATTTAAAATTATAAATTCGTATTCGGTTTACTGGACTCTGATTGAACCGAATTCGAATTCAAATTCTTGATAATTGAAACGAATTTTTGATAACTGAATCGAATTAAATTGAATTTTTCGAATTCGAAACGAATTCTGAACACCCCTATGTTCTGTACTAAGCGGGTCAAAGGGTCAACGAAAGAAATGACAGACGAAAAGCTGGTCAAACTGGTTGAAAATTATTGGAAAGCGTATATTTAGATTAGTATTGTGATAATATCAGTTTTAGTAATCACTATAGTTTTTTTATAAACGTTATGGATAAAGAAGTGTCAGCGGGTCAACCCATACCGACAAGCCCGATTTGACATGTTACTAAACCGCCAATTTTATAACTTACCAGTGGCTTTTCTCCTCGTTTTAATGCCTCGACTATTTCCACAACTCTCTTTGGTGTAACATCTTCCTGCAAGCATTTTGCCACAAAAGACGCGTTTTAATTTTCATTAATATTTATAGGCCGATACACGTCGAGCGACAAATTCACTAAAAGGGTAGTTTATCAAGCTCACATAGTAGTTATAGGTATATCCTTCAGATCCGTTTGAATAATCCGCTACAGTTATCATCGGAGCATTTACACAGCAACCCTGCAGAAAAAGTGAATCAATATTATCACACGACTCGCACATTATCCAATATTTGGATATAATCTCATAAAAAGTGAAATAAGAAAAAGACAAATATCGACAACAAACAAGTGACTCACCATGCATTCCATTTCTCCGACAGAAAACAAGCCATCCTTTGTAACCTCTAATTTTTTTAAGAAGTAATCATGAAGTTGTTAATATGTATAAAACCGCAAAATATGTTTTTTAAGTTGTGAAAATATATATTTATATATATATATAGAATTACAAACCGTTTCGTTTCACTCCCAAGTGATCCAATAATGCAGCTTCAATGTCCCGTGAACCACGAATCATACAAGGAGTTGTTCCACACACCAAAAGATGGTATTTACCAACCTAAAAAATCAACATATTCATAAGTAAAAGTGTTAAAAATGACACATATACAGCATATGTACATGGGACGTACCTTTGCTCTATTAAACATGGAATAAAATGTTGCGACCTCATACACACGAATAGGAGCAACTTCGATTACTTTTGCCACCTTCAGCACGCAACATATCACACCATTAGTGCAAATGAACACAGAAAGTACAGTGTACAAAAAAATAATTGGCCAAAACTAGGGCTGTAAACAAACCGAACGTTCGGTGAAAAGTTCGTGAACCATTCGGCGGGAAGTTCGTTTATGTTCGTTCGTTTGATATATGAACAGACATGAACAAGAAATTTCGTTCGATAAGTTAAACAAACGAACATGAACAGAGGTTATGTTCGTTCGTTCACTTATGTTCATGAACGTTTGGTAGTGTGTTCATCTATATTCGCTTGTTTATGTTCGTTTATTTAAAGGTTTTTTATATTAATTTTTTAATTACTTTTCGTTTTTGAAAATTTGAAACCATATTTATACTATAATGCCTTCGCCAACATCCCTCATTTGACCATTTCAATTTAAGGTTTTGTTAAAGCTTGACAAACTTCTTAATTATTGCGTTAATTATGTCAACTATGTTCCGATAATTATGTTAAGTAATTATTTATGAGTAAAGTATATGGATGGTCCCAGTGGTTTACCAAAATATTGAATTTGCTCCCCAGTAGACTAAAATGGCAACGGTGAAACCTTTTTGGACCCACATGCGAAGAATGAAACCTTTGGACTAAACTGGCAAAATGGCCCAAACCACAGGGACTAAAATGGCATTTAACTCTTATTTTATTTTGGTGTATTCTTCGTAATCTTTCTGATGAAAAATGCAGATTTTAGTTTACAATGAATATATAACGTTCGTTTGTGTTCGGTAAGTGTTCATGAACATATTCATTCCTTAATGAACGAGCACGGACAATAACAAGAACTTGTTCGTGTTCGTTTTCAGCCCTAGCCAAAACTGTCATTCGACCAAAACACTTATAAGAAGTGAGTAACATAAAGAAGCCCAAAGCTTTTTGGGTGTAACTATATATCTATATGGGAATTTCCACATAACATTTTTATGGGTATGTAATATGTTGGCAAATTTAGCAGTAAGCTAGAGCTTTTAGTTGGAGTTGTAGTTGTCGGTATAATAAGATGGCTCTAGCAAAATTAGTTGTAGTTGTAACTAGAAAGTGTAAAAAAACATATATTATCGTGAAAGGGTAATTGGGTAAATTTGCTCTCAAAAGCGTCAAATTTAATTTTGAATTCTGATTTTGAGTAGTTTTATCTTATTAGAGCTTGCTTTTCCAAGATCAAAGCTAAAGCTTTGCCACCATGCAAGGCCTTCTTTTTTAACGGAATCTTATTTTTTTCCTGAATACCAAAAGCTTAAAGCTTCTAAAAGCTGTAGGTCCAAATCATGGATTTGTGTGTTGCAAATGAAGAGCCCTCAAGAGAGTAACAGCATACTTGATAAAAAGGGATGTAAAATATATGATGTATCCCAACGACAATGACATAATAGATAATAGCGACGTATATATTATTAGAAGAAAAATGCATATAAAGATGCTAACATACCGCATCCATTGCGGAAACAGGAAGCCAGCCTCCATGTTGTTGTTGTGCAAGATCTAGCAATGGGATGACTGCCGATTGCTTGTAGTTAGATGGATAGTGTGACAGAATCTCCTTTACCTGTGTGTACCAATTAACCATTAGGTATAAACTTTAAATTATCAATGGGTAGTATAAACTTTACCTAACGTATATTACTATATTCGTGTGCTTAATATTATCCGTTAAATAGTAATATATGAGCCCGTCATTATAACAAGAGAGAAATGCCCGGATAGTCCCTGTGATTTCACCTTTTTTCAGCTATAGTCCCTATCTTTCTAAAACTACTTGAATAGTCCCTGTGGTTTACCGTTTTGTTCTCGGATAGTCCCTGGCTCTAACTTTAGTTACTTTTCTCTGTTAAGTGGGTGTTAAAATGACCAAAATAACCTTTCCTTAAAAGGCCAAACCATAGGGACTATCCGGGCATCTTCTTCATATTCTTCAAAACCCTAGCCCCCATTAGTTTTATCTCACAATATACACACATAACCTGCATAACCAAGAGAGAGAGTGAGATTCGACCGAGAGAGAGAGAGAGAGAGAACCGAGGGAGAGAGAGGCGAGATCGAGACGGGTGGTCTCCGGCCACCTGGTCGCGACGGCAGGGAGTTGTTGTTCATCATCAGAAACTGAAGAATGGTGAAAAATCCAGTGTTCTTGTTGTTCATCTTCGTCACCTCTGTTTCACCTATTTCTTCATTCTCAAAAGATCAATCTGTGAACTGTTTATCAAATCACACGCGAATTTAACAACACTAATCGAATGGATACTGATTGCGTGGTCGAAACCCTAACCGATTCAGCTATTATCGCATTAATTTCTGTTTATTTGCTCGTTTGATGAAGCTTGTTCGTTCTGGTTAGTTTTCACGCAAATTCGGCTGTAAATTTCATCATTATTGCTTCGATTTTGACCTAATTTGGTGCAGTTGATGTGAAATTTGGTGCACTTCTTTCTCAAGCCTCTGTTCTTCCACAGACTTGTCATCTTCATCAACCTTATGCTTTTTAGCTTCGATTGATTGTGGAGCAGCTGTTGACGGTGGTGTTGGTGGTTTCGGCGGTGGCGACAGTTTGTTGTTGATCAATTAAAACACTTTCTGTCAACCGATTCCGATTTATACAATTTTCAGTTCCTAAACCGTTTATCAATCTCGTTCTCTGAATTGCAAACTAATTCGATTTTGTTACGTGAAATGCGTTTATTTTGTTTCAGTTTTTGCTACGTGGATGTATTTGATTTTGATTCGACCTATAATTTTACTTCGAATGTTTCTGATCATCGTTTTTGTTATCAGTGATATCTTGATTATGCTTTAATTCATCTTAATTTTGATCTTACAATATTTCAAAGGTAATTTGGATTCTTAATTACTAAGAGAAAGAAAGAGAGATGGTGGGTGACTTATTTTTTTGTTGTGATTTGATAAACAGTTCACAGTGTTGTTAAATCAGCAGCGCCGCCGTCTGCGGGGCGGCGGTGACTTATTTTTCCGGCGGAGGAGGGTGATGGTGGGTGGAGGTTGAAGATGAAGTGTGGTGGTGGGGTTTTATAAATAAAAATGAAGAAGATGCCCGGATAGTCCCTATGGTTTGGCCTAGGGCTGTAAACGAGTCGAGCCGAGTCGAGCCAGGGTGGGGTCGAGCTCAAGCTCGAAATTAATTCAGGCGGTTAAACTTGGCTTGAGCTTTACGTTGGAGTTAAACGAGCCTAAGAACGAGCCAACGAGCCGAGCCATGGGCCGAGCCGAGCTTAGCTCGAGCTGGGCTTGGTTACAAAATGAGCCAGCTTGGTTCACGTCATCTCAAATTGAGTTTTTTAGCTAGTTTTTCTCGAGCTTCTTTCGAGCGAGCTACGAGCCGAGCTACGAGTCGCGAGCTTTATGAACAGCCCTAGTTTGGCCTTTTAAGGAAAGGGTATTTTGGTCATTTCAACACCCACTTAACAGAGAAAAGTAACTGAAGTTAGAGCCAGGGACTATCCGAGAACAAAACGGTAAACCACAGGGACTATTCAAGTAGTTTTAGAAAGATAGGGACTATAGCTGAAAAAAGGTGAAACCACAGGGACTATCCGGGCATTTCTCTCTTATAACAAACTCAAAAACAAATAATGAAATATCCGTAACATTTATAGAGGTATTAGTACTAGCTTCTAACTTAAAAAAATCTACGTACCACTATAATTCTATACTAATCGCAATCTAAAACTTAATGTGGAAGATAAATGACATTAATCCTCAAATGAATCTACAAGTCAACTTCACAGTTTGACTTCAAGTAGTGACAATCAACAAACATAAAATAATACTATGAGAAACTTAATGGTTGGTTACTCACTTAACTAATGAAGCAGGTATTGTGGTACCAACGTAGCCAATTTAATTGTTATTTATATTAAAAAAACAAAAAATTTAAAGGCCGCTATCTATCGCCACAGACCATATAACGAGCATGGACCAATGCGCCACACTATTTACTATGACCGTAGCGATCGCATTAACAACAATGACAACTAATACTTAATCCATGGCTAAGATGAACAACTCAAATGAATTGATGAGCAATCTGATGTTTACTAAACTTCCCAAGATCAGAACCCTAAGGTAGTGTTCGTTATGGAATGCGATGGAATTGGAATTTGCATAGGAATTGGATTTGGAATTTAAACATTCCAAAAGGAATTGGAAATTGTTGGAATTGGAATCTCAATTCCATTCTTAATGCGTTCGCTTGGCAAATTTGTTGGAAATGGAATCTTAATTCGAAACTGGAAACATTTCGACCCGACCCGGCCCATTCGACTGGGTCAGCAGCAAGTCGTTTTAGGTCGCGTCGGGTCGAGACGTTTTGTGTCAGTAACGGGCTGGGTCGAGTCGAGCCATTTCAGGTCGTTAACGGGCCTGCTCGGGACGTTTCAGGTCGTTAGCAGGTCGGGTCGGGTCGAGATGTTTCCGATCATTAACGGGCCGGGTCCAGTCAAGACGTTTCGGGTCGCTAACGGGCCAGTTCGGGTGAGTTCGAAATGTTTTGGGTCGTTAATTGGTCGGATCAAATCAAAACATTTCGAGTCGTTAACGCATCTGTTTGGGTCGGAACGATTCAGGTCGTTAAGGGGACGGGACAGGTCGGGTAGAGACGTTTCGAGCCGTGACCGGGGTTTGGCGGAATCAAGACGTTTTGGGTCGTTAACGGTCCGGGTCGGCTCGAGATGTTTCGGGTACATAACAGGTCAACTCGGGTCGTTAACGGGTCGAATCGGGTCGAGACGTTTCAGGCCGGGGCGGGCTAAATCGGATGGAATTGTTGTGGGTCGACGGCAGGCCTATTTTCGACATTGGTGACCGATCGAAGATTCCAAAGACTTTACTTGAATTCCTACAAAATATGGAAGGATTTTGAATTCCTTTGTTTAAAGGAATTTGAAGTAATTCACTTCCAATTCCAATGCCATTGCTAACCGAACACGACCAAGAATGGAATTGAGATTCCAATTCCTTCCTTTGTTGAAACGAACAACATAAAGAATGGAATCTAAATTCCAATTCCATCTAGATTCCATTCCATTCTGTGAAACGAACACCACCTAACTGTTCATCAAATCCTAATCCAAAACTCCAGTAAGTAGAGGTAATTACTAAGTCTGTGTTTGCTTTTTTTTAATACTAGAAATGATGCTAGACCTTGCAAAATAGGCTGACTGTTTGTGAAAACATGCTTGCAAAACCAGAGATTAGTGACTTTATGTTTGGAATTTCATTGCACGCAATTCCTGTATCTGCTGATCACGCTAAGAATTTGTATTCTTTAATCAGTAATTAATTCCTTATATTGTGGTTGGAAGTCATCTATCGACTATTTTCAGGCGTTATCCCTTCCAAAGTTTTCACTGCTAAAAGTCTAAAACCAAAAACTATCCCCAAAAGGTCCCTTTATCTGTTCCAACTTTCTATTAGTGTTTTTCCATATTTATACAATAACTACAATAACTACTTGTATTAACTGTGTATTCCTCCATATTATGCATAAGCGTCAGAAGTCAGAACTATAAAACAAATTCCCCATCCCTAATTCCTATACAGTCACATTCCTTCAAAACATGCAAATTTCAGCTTTACATTCTAAGATGCATTCAATAAAGTCAGTACAAAAATGCATTTCAAGCTTGGTTTAAAAAGGTGCCTCACGTAGTTCTTTGTAAAACTTAGGGTCTGTAGGAGGTTTATATGTATAAAAGAACCTCACGTATGCAGAAATTATGCAAGGTTTGCTTGATATAAAACAGATGAGAGATAAGCAACTTCTAGTCGTAAATAAAGCTTGTCTGGTTGTACATAGATGCGCATCTCAAATACATGATGCGCGCGAAACGCATTGAAGCACCTCTTTTCTATACCAAGATTTCAATAAAGAGTAAATCAGATTGTAAATATGGTTTGTATTTGATTGTTGTGTTTAAGGTTACATAACGAGGCGGTATTTGTAGAGCACAATGTTACACTCCTAACCCTATGCTAACACACTGTTACAATCGTCTAACAGTGTATATGTTCGGCTGGTTCCTACGGAAATTTCCACTCCACATGCAGGGTTGTTCAAAAAGCTCGAAAAAAGCTCGCTTTAAATTGGCCCGTTTGTAAGCGAGCCGAGCACGAGCCAAGGTAAGCTCAGCTTGCTGGCTCCCTCGTTTAAATTAAAGCGCAAATTTTTATATAGACTATCACTAAAAAGTATAAACATAAATTTAATATATAAAAATTACATATTCTGTTGTTTATATATTCTGCATTATGTGTATGTTAAAACTTAAAAATACCATTCTTTTTGTTTTTATACATATCAATATGTGTAAAAATATAAAAATCTTGGTTCTTTTAAAAGAAACAAGCTAGCTAGAGCTTTTAACAGGCTCAACATTTCAGCTCATAAGACCCCCCGTAGTGGGGCTTTTTTTTTTTTATTTAAAAAAAAAACGCCGAAAAACGCCCCGTATCCATTACACCTAGGCGTTATCAGGCGTTTTTTTTGAAAAAAAATTCAATCGCGTTGTTTTAAAAACGCTGCGAGACATTTGCACCCACCAATCATTATTGAGCTAACCCCCACATGGTCTGACAACTTAATTAATCGAGGCCCAATTCAGTGCTATTTAAGTTTTTAATTAAAAAAATAATAATTGTTTAATGATTGGAAGGGGCGTTATTGGGCATTATTCCCACTACGCCACTTTTGCAATAACCCCCAATAATGCCCCATGCTGACTGTACTGCCACGTGTCGCAAAACGCCCAAGGGTGGGGGCATTATTGAGCTAAACCACTACACATGGTCTAAACGAACCGAGCTCTCGATTATAGCCCTATCCCCATATACCCATTAATAACACCAGATTTCAATCAGAAACCCTAACTATAACCAGCAGCCAGCCACAGTTATCAAACAAAACCCAAAAAAGATTCGAATTCATGATCAGTTAAAACAAAAATAGGGTTCAAAGTTCCAACCTTTGGTTTGTTAGCCTCGCTGAATTCCCAAGCAACATTAGGGTTATTATCTGGAGTATCAATATGCTACACAAAATACCCAATAACAAATCAAATTCAATATCTTCAAATCAGTTAGAACAAATCGATTAGAGCAACTTACATAGTTGAGGGCAGTGGATAAGGATCTAGTTGACTGAAAAACAAGAGGGTATACGTTAGAAACATGAATCGAAATCATACGATTGAAATAAGTGGAGAAAACAGTGGGGATAAACCTGAGGGGATTGACGGAAGACTTGACGGATCTCGAGCAAACGTTTGGATGCGAGACGAGCTAGCATTTTGGTGGATGAGATCGGTGAAGAAGAAGATGAAATGTGGAGTTTTTGGGGGCAACAAGAATGAAGATCGATTTGTAAGCGTGGCTAGAGGTGCACAAAATAACCACCGTAACCGGTTAATAACCGATTTAGGAATAACCGGTTCAATAGGTTATTTAACCGTAGGTTAGTAACCGGTTATAAGTGTTTAGTATAATAACCGGTTATTAACCGGTTTTTTTAAACCGGTTTTTTAACCGATAGACTGGTTAACCGAAAAATTCAAAAAAAAGGCAAAAAAACCAGTTAATAACCGAAAATAACCGGTTAATTAACCGAACTGGTTAAAGTAATTAACCGGACCAGTTAAAAAAATAACCGGTTAAAGTAATAACCGGTTAAAGCATTAACCGGTTAAAGTCAAAAAGTCAAATTAACCGGTATAACTGGTTAACCGAACCGGTTATTAAAATTAACCGGTTTGTGCACCTCTAGCTACCACAAGTTACCATTGGTCAATAAAAAATAATTTTAGTAGAGAACTGTAAAAACCGAATAATAGATACGGGTGGTTTCGGTATAAATAGCAAATTAACCGATAATTGAACAATAATCGAACCGATTTTAAATGATAACCAACATAACTGATAGTTATGGGTATGAAACTTTGGTTAACTGATCAGTTGGTTATGGTTATGCGACTTGGGTGTTGAAACAACTGACAACTTATTTCCCACTTATTTGGTTGTCACGGTGGTGTGACAACATGTGAGTATCTGGTGGAGGGTGCCTTCGATTTTTGTATTTTCGGTTAGCGATTTGTTGGGTTTGTATATGCACATAGGTTTGGGGATCGAGAGAAGGAAGTTTTCCATGGGATTGTGATCATCGCTTGTTGGTGGATATGAAAAGCTAGGAATGATAAGCGCTTATTGAGCAAAGAGGTCAAGATAAAGGATATTATCGGAGATATCAAATTCGTTGAGGTTTTTGTTTTAAATATAGATCTAAAGTTAAGTCGATTGTCTTTGGTCAAAATGACTTAATTTTCATTTGATGCAAGTATTTTGTGGTTTTTGTGGTTGCTCCTTTTTTGTTGGGGGGTTTGCTGTTGTGTGTTCTTTGTGAGTAAAGTTTACAATTCGAGAAAAAGGTATTATGCATTAGTGTTAAAACAATAACGGTTGTTACAACTACGTAAATAAAGTTGGTATTGTTTTGTAAGAATATACATATAATAAAATTATGTTGAATAATAGGCTCGTTTAGCATGAGCCGACTTGGTCTCGTTTATTAAACAAACTTATTTTAGGCTCGAGCTTGTTTAACCCCGCCCTGATTTAAGCTTTTTGCAAGCCTCTCTCAGGTAGGTCACGAGCAGCTTGGCTGGTTTACACCCCTATCTCCACCTTTGCACACGCTTGCCACTACGTTTCCGACCACAACCACCCCATCGAACCCAAGCAACCCCGACCATCCCATAACCACCACTTTCAACCCCTAGACATGGCAACCAAACCCATCAAGAAAATGTCAACGACTAGATATTTTGCCAACCATCATCCCCACATCTTAAATCAACCATTTCACCCTAAATTAAATTTTTTGTAACAAATTTCAGAAAGAAGTTTATTAGGGATATCGCAACTCTCTATATATCTTTTTGCAATAACCATAAATAATTATGTGATTAATTTTTAATTCAATATCTCGATATGATTAAAAAAAACACTAAGATAACACGACCCGGTAAAAACACTTCTCTACAAATAAATAAACAGCAAAAATGTGCAGTTAAGTGAATTTTTTTTATTCTCCATTGATATGTAAAATGGGTATTTCAAATTCCAAAAAACTTTAAGGATGTATATAATCTTAAAAAAAAAAATTACATGATCATATATACATGTACATATCTAGTTTTTATTTTCTCTTTTAGTGGTTTCATCTCTTGAAAATAAAAAATAAAACCCTCTATACAAAACACTCAAATCAACTCTCTATAACTTCACAACTCTTCATGATTCTAAGTCTTCTACAAGAAGTAAGAAACATATCCCATGGTACATCCCCAACAAGCATCCAATCTCCATCTTTATCTTCATAAGTAGGTGCATATTCAGACTTGTACCCTTCCATCTCAGAGTACAACCCTATAATGCACTTAAACATATCTTGCAAACCCTTCATGAGTTCTCCATAGCTTTTGTACACTTTTAGGTCAACCTTCCTCAAATATGGAGCTCCATCCATGCTTACTTTTATATATATCCCCGAACCCGTCTCCGCTTGATCATTTTTCTTCCCTTGAAGTATGTTTTTTCGATATGATCTCACCGGTGGCCACCCTACAACTTGTGTCCTGAAAACCATACAACACTTCACATAAGTAAATGAGCTACACTTACGTTCATACCAGCACTAACACACCAGATCCCATCAAAACTATATAGTTAAACATGGGCTCAGATACACGGGAGCCCATGTTTTAACTAACTTGGTTAAACATGGGCCCATATACACGGGAGCCCATGTTATAACTAACTTCTAAATGTCATATAATTAAATTTTGCATGGGTTTTACAACTTACTTGGTGGGTGGTGGGGATCTTGATGAATCGTGTTCATCGGAGACTCTCGAAACCATCTCCGATGAGCTTCTTTTGTTTGTTTTATGTGATATTGTTGACTTTATCTCCGGCTGGTCATCGGTTGAGCCCGGCAACCCTAATCGTAGTTCGGTTGCTTCGAAATTAATTAGATCCATGTGTTTCTTGACTGTTGATAAGAAGTGGGTGGTTTCCGGCGAGTTTCTTGATTTTCCGGCGAGTTTGTTGGTTTTCCGGTGAGTGGGGGTTTGATAGAAATGGGAATGTATGGTTTGAGGGTTGGGTTGATGGAAGGTGAGTTTTATATAAAAGATTAGGGTTGAGACATGATTTAGGTGATTTATTCTCTTTGTGAATGGATCTCACGGCATTAGAATTTTGATGCCCACTCGCACACTAGCATGTGTGATGAAGTTTGAAAAAACATATAGAAATGTATAATAATATAATATGATAAGATTTTGATTTTGTACATGTAAAGTTTTTTAACTAAAAAATGGAAGGTAAAAGTTTAAAATATAATAATAATAATAATAATAATAATAATAATATTTATACATCTTTTTAACCAAAAAATAGGGGGCTCATTAAGTATTTCTTTATCATGAATGTTGTTTGCTTTGGTTTGGGGTTACTCTTAACGAAGTTATTCAGTCTAACCTGAAAAGGCTATAAATAATTCAACCAAACAAACAAACAAACAAACATCACATGACGAAAGAAAAAGTACGACATTCACATTTCTATGACAAAATACGACGTGTATTACATGATTTATATACCGACAAGTGATATCGCAACAAGGCTAGGAAAGTCTCATTTCTTTTCTGTGGTCGTCGAGCTTGTCGTGGAACTGTGACCTCCTTTATTCATCGTTCTTATCGGCTAATGGTCATTAGGCAAAACAATGGAATCAACATTGTTCTTAACCGAACTAGGATTGTCTTTACGCATGTGCCCGTAGTTTATCGCATAGAGTCAGTTGTTGACTGTGAAGAATCAGTTATAAACCCGAAAATTCTAGAAATAACTAGACCCGACAAACAAGCATCACATAACTACACAACAAGTACAACTTTCATACAATAACAGGAGATTAATTTGAATTATATCTTACACACCCTCACACAAATATCAATATTCATTTACCATCAATTCTCTCGCTTTAAAATTATTATTTTTCTTAATGAATAGTCCCATATAGATATTTAAGAACTTAATTTTTTTATCTTCTAATAAACAACTAGTAATTAGGACCCGTACTTTGTGGCGGAGCTGTTAAATCGAACAAAAACGTTGAACGACACACACCATTACAGCGTGTTAACTCGAAACGTAAAATGACAAATTTGTAAAAGATGAAAAATATAAGAAACCAAAGTTGAAAATGGAAAAGTTTTGGGATAAAAATGAAAAATAGTTTTTGACAAAGTTGTAAAAGAAGAAAAGTGTAAGGATGAAAAATGAAACAAAAGTGAATAGTACTTTTAACGCATAACCAAAAGTCGGTAAATAATATATAGTTAGTATATTTTATTATAATACTTATTTTGATAATTAAAGAAAAAATGAACAGTTAAAAAAACAACGATCAATAAAGTTGATGATCAGTTGACAAAGACAAAACCTTTAGACACACGACAAAGTGAAAATCTTTAGGCACGTCTATATTTAAAAGTCTTGGGTTAAAAAAATTAACTGCTCTTCTGCGGCACCCGGTGATGATGGGAGACTAGGCGAGAAGGCGGAGATCGCTAGTTTGATCCTTGAACTGGACGGGTTTAACTCACTGCACTGTCGTGCCTTCGGGCAAGTGTTCACGGGCTTCGGCCCTATATGAGGGTTTTCCCTAATAATCAAAATAAAAAATTAACTGCTCTTGAAAAAAAAAAAACATGAGTTTAAAAGTCACGCGCATAAAGAGCGTTGGTAGTTAGTTGTCAACGAAGGAGACAAGCGGTTGAATAATACAGCAAGGGGTGTTGGTCCATATCCGGCAGGTTCGGGTCAGCTGTGAATTTAAAAGGGAACATAGTGTAGACAGCCTGTGTGGTCCTCCCTACCAACGGCTGTGATTGCGCTGATCATTTTGCTTTCCGCACATCAAATCCTGAGCGTTGGATCTCGGACCCATTCAATGGGGAGAATACCATGTGATGTAGGCCCCCTTTATGTCTAGAAAGATGGTGACATTGGCCATGTGTGGACTCTGATTGGTGGGAACCCGCGTAAAGAAATACTTTATTTTATTATTATAAAATTATTTCAAATTGTTTTTTTTTTTTTTTGAACGGCCAACAAATTTAATCCCGAGCACTCTCGGGGCACCCACTGGACAAACGGAGTACTCCGAGAGTAACCCGAGTCAACCACCAATTCCGGGGAAAACCCGATAACCCACCCGCCCGTAGGCACGACAGTGAAATTACCGGTAAAACCCGTTTGACTCAAGGATCCAACCCAGGTTTCCCTGGGTCTCCTATCATTGCCCACCAGTGCCTCACTCTGCACCAAGTGGGAGTCGAACTTGCATTTTAAATTGTTTTTTATAAATTTAAATTACAGATTTGAATAACTGTTTTGGTTTGAAAGATATAAATTTATATTTATTTGTCCTAAGAATTGTATACTTCTAAATAATATTTACATTTTTTTAAGGCAAAAATTTTCGTGTAAATTTATCCTACTCGGGGCTATGTCCAATGTCGACTCTTCGACCGCCACGAGACCGTGTCCCCCCATGATGTGCGGGAACCAGATGGAATCCGTAAACCCTCGCTCCCGTCAGGTTCAAACCCGGGATTAAAGCCCCGGTTCGTCCCTTCATCCAGATGTCCCTCGAAAATGACCAAAGCGGGAATTGAACATGCGCCTCCACTAGAGAGAGCAGACCTTTTGACCACTGGACCAACATTTCATGACAATATTTACATTTTTATACATGTTTTTTTAATGACAAATTTGGATCACTGACGGACCTTTGGATGTGTAAGGCGTATGACTAAATTGATCTTATCATTATGCAAAGTAGTTCACAGTTCACACTTAAGCTTTTAGTTTTACACTTTTATGTAAGACTTATTGTTCCTTATTCATATGTTACTTTATTGGATCAATGGTTTCTTAAAATACTTGATAATTTAAATGCTAAATCTATTAGTTATGAGACATGTGTAACACTTACGATGCATATCCACCATAATAATGTTACAATAAATATTACGCGAATAATAAAACTTTCAGAAACAAGTATCGTAATGCAAAGTGTTACACTCGCCGCATCGCGCGGAGACACTAGTATAATATTAATATAGTAAAAACAAAACATGCATATAAGGCTACACGGTATGGGGGTCGTCCCCCTACCGTCCCGGTCCGTCGCCGGTTTGAACACCGTGCCCCCCCCCCCGTCGCCGTCCTCTCCGTCGGAATTTTGCCGTCCAGGACGGAGCAAAACATGTGGGCCCCCCTCTTTCTTCTCGGCGCCCCTCCGTCACCCCATCCCGCCACCCCCGTCGCCGTCCATCCCTCCGTCACCATACCTGTCAGTCTAAGTTTAGGGTTTAGGGTAGAAAAGGTGACACGGGTGTAGAAGACTAGTCAAATGTCAAAGTTTGACTGTCAAACTAATGGGGGCATTATGGGCCATCGTTTTAGTGAGAAAAGTCCATGGGCCTCATAGCTTTAAAGCCCACACCAAAGTAGTGTTTGACTGTTTGGATGGTTCATGGTTGGACCACAAGAGAACACGACACACTAGTTAATTTAGGAAACTTTCAGGACTAAATTGTCTATTGGGATGTCCCACGTCCAGTAATGTTGTTGTACCTTGTGGCCAATTACTTGTACGTTTTGGTCTCAACTAACTTTTCAATATTAAACGAACTAGGGTCATTCCCCAGTCGCGGGTTGCGCGATTTACATATAATACTACCGCCCAAGGTAAGTAGAAGGTTCCTTTTGGGTAGATGGAGGAGCTACATTGGTTGGCCCATCTTTTTCACTAATCGTAAGACCAAACTGAGCATTATTAAACATGAATCAAGCATTTTTTGTCTAATAATATAAAGTACAAGGAAATATGATGATGATGATGAAGCAAGTATGAAAGATGTAGGATTAGTAATCAGCAGGGAATGGTAAAAAAAGGTTTCCAGTTTTTACTTAATTTTCTAAAATCCTGATTACAACATACAAAACAAACTGTGCAACAATAAACGAATATATTCCATATACATAGGTCTTTTAATACCATGATTATAAACATATTAAGCAGCAAAATAGTGTAGGAAACATGACAATTCACATTTCAAGAACTCTAAATGATTGTTTATAAGGCCGGTGGGTGTGGGGGCGCCACCCCCGCCAACTCATGATCTATAGCGCCCCGGGGCGCTATACCTCCACACTCAGCTTTTTAAGGGGGGCCGCCATAGGCCGGGCTCCATTGTGTTAACGAGCAAGAAACGCGTGGATCGAGGAGAGTTAATACATTTGACCGTTTGAAACGGTCATATTTAAAAAAAAAAATCCTTTTTTTATAAATTAACATTATAAATACCCCACATTCCTTTCACTTTTTTTTATTCCATTCCCTTCACTTTCTCTATACTTTTTATACCAGTCTCTACATTTTTTAAACCATTCTCTACAATGTTTCCCAACAACCCATGGGACCCGAACAATCTGTTTTGGCAAACTTTGCAAAACAACGAGCAAGAGAACCGGTATCGCCGAGACCCGCGTACGCCATCAGATGGCCCGTCAAAGTTGAGCGAGTTCGAGGCAAGTCTCAACAAAAATAATCTTCATTAGGGAAAAATAATCTCCATTAGGGGAAAAGACCAACAAATAAGAATGGAGAAACAAATCCAAAAAGACATGGATTTTCTCGCAAGAGATTTGTCAAATCTACCAGAGGAGAACCGAGTTATTTTGGAGGCTCGTAAGGCACAAATTCGGGCAAAATATATGTAGTTTTTTTTTCTAGTATGTTGTGTTTTTTTTCTAGTACCTTGTGTTTTTTTAATGACTTTGTAGTGTTTTTATATTTTTTTTTAATGAAATTATGTTTTTTTTATTTTCTAGTTATTAAAATTGCCATTTAATTTAAAAAATAAATATTTAAATAAATAAATAATTAGGTAATGATGACGGGGGCTTCATCCACACCCTGTAAATTAAAGGGGGACGTGATAAAGCCCCCAGACTGACATGGCTCCTACGTGGCGCTTAGGTGGACTGATAAAGCCCCTAGGAGGCTCCAACCACACCCTCTAACCTAAGCATTTGAAGATATAAAACGTATTAACAGCAACTGCAACCCAAACCTATGTTAAAAAGCCAAATACCAAAATATAGAAGTGGCCACTGGAACTTCCATAGTTTGATTAAACGAATAGAAACGTTGTCCAACTAATTTTTTTTAAAACCAAACGTTCGTCAAATAGGCCGTGAACTGTTTCGTATAGTTAAACGAACAAACATGAACAGAGGTCACATTCATTCATTTATGTTCGTTTTGTGTTCAATAGTTCAATAGTTTTTTAGTTTTGATATTTTATTTAAATACAATGAAATTCCGACAAATAAAATACTTAATCAGTGTCAGTGTATATATATTCTGTTCATGAACGCTTGTTTGTGCTCGTTTGTTTGCATTTGTTTACATGAACATCAGTTTATGCTCATTTGTGTTCATCAACGTTCGTTTTCTAAAATTAACAAACGAACACGAACAAGTTCATTTTCTTAACAAACGGACACGAACATAA
The DNA here is from genome assembly GCA_030545235.1 of Helianthus tuberosus. Lineage (NCBI taxonomy): Eukaryota > Viridiplantae > Streptophyta > Magnoliopsida > Asterales > Asteraceae > Helianthus > Helianthus tuberosus. The sequence continues at coordinate 13,719,460 of CM060435.1, forward strand.
AATCTGGTTCGTTAAGTGTTCATGAACAGTCCATGAACACATATAGTTCTTGACAAACGAACAAAGTCTTGTTCGTGTTCATTCGGTTCGTTTGCAGCCTTAATTTGAATCCGCAAAACTACTATTTAATCTGTTTTAATTTATTATTGTTTTAATTTAATTTAATTGGTTTAAACAAAGGGTGAACGGGGCGCCCTCGGGGAGGGGGGCGGTGAGTGTGAACCCCGCTCGGGAACACCGCCGCCATTCCCTCGGTGACCCAAATCGGGGTGTGGGGAGCGGGTTGTGTTCACCGATTGAGATTTGTAATTTTTGACCGTTTTTATATTAAAACGGCTATATAGCAGTTATATATTAAAAAAAATTCTCCTAAACCCTATAAATACTAACCCACTTCAATATTTTTATTTTTCAAACCCAAAACAACTCCCACTACATTACTCTCCTAAACCCTTCAACTCATCTATTTTTTTACCCAATTTTTAAAAAAAATGGATTCCGAGTTCCCGTCCAATGCGTTCCAAAACGGTGAAAAAGATAAGGTCCATCGTGTATACGTGCATTATTTTACATAACATGATTATAAAAGATGACGGAAAGACGATAGCACCGGTAGACATTCGAGATCCTCCAGTCGAACCCGTCTTCGATGATACTGCTTTTAGCGAGCTCATTGACGAAGAAACGCATTGGAGACTAAAACACGATCTCGTTAAGCATCTCGGACGTTTAGATCTACCTCACATTGAAGTGAATTCCGACGACGAGTAGTTTGTTTTTTTATTTTTCTAGTTTGAATGTAATTTTTATTTTTAATTTAATGAAATGTCTTTTCTTAAATTTTATTTAATTTTTTTTAATATTTGTTTAATTTATAATACATGCATAATTACAACAAATAAAAAAAAAGCAAGTCCCCCGAGAAAGAAGTGTCGCCATCAAATTGAGGGTGTGAGGGGAGTTGACGTGGCGCGTGCTGATTGACTGTGGGTAAGTGAGATCACTCCCCACTTAGAGGAGTGCCCCTTACACCCTAACAATCAATGATCAAATTAAAAGATATGTAGTGTGATTATATCTTGTAAGGTGAAAGCGACATGCATATATGACATTGAAATATACAAACTATAGACTAATCTTGATTTATAGGGAAAAAGTATATGATGAAATTAATGCATGTTTCTCTAAATTATTGCATTCAGTTACATAAGTTTATACTTGAATAAACAATATAAATTATAAAAGACTATTAAATTATACATTAACCTTCTAGTTGAATAATTGAGGGAGTGGTAAGGGAGAGACTTGGTGTTCTAAGAGACCCAGGTTCGATTCCTGCCCTCCCCATTATTATATGCGACACTTTGTGATGATGGGAGACTATGCGAATAGGTGGAGATCGCTAGTTCAATTCTTGAACTGAGCGGATTTTACAACACCGCACTGTCGTGCCTTCGGGCGAGTGTTCACGGGCTTCAGTCCTAGGTGAGGGTTGCCCCCAGTTCGGAGGGTGTATCCCGATGTGGTGAATTTCGCCAATAGCCCATTTGAAGGATTCATTGACCGTTAAAAAAAACAATCAACTACCAATTACCAACTAACTAACAACCATTTAGTGTTCTTCACATCCCCCTCAAGCTAAACATTGGTTTTCATTCCATGTTTAGAGCATTCACAACTTACTCTCTATACATATTTTATCTCAAAATTTTAAAGAATAATATAAAAAACATCCAAAATACCACTACATTTCACTCTCTATAATTTAGAGAATAATGTAAAAATAACATCCAAAATACAACTACTTTTCACTCTCTATAATAAAGAGCATAACAACTCTCTATGTTTAGAGGATCAAATTCAAGTCTATGTATTTTTTTAGTGTATAAGAAAGAGAAAATAAAATAAGTGTTTGTGAGTAAGATAAAAATAGAAATAGAGAACGGGATGTGTGATTTTCTATAACACAACCAAATTTTAGGGAAAAATTTGTTTTTTAGTAAAGTTATATAGATATAAAAGGAAGGTGGAATGTGAATACTCTTAGCGTGAAACAATTAATGGATGCTGAAACAAAAAGAAAATAACTCCACCAATTTTTTTTGAACGGCCAACGAATATTTCAAATGGGCTACTGGCGAAATTCACTACATCGGGATACACTCGTCTCCAAATCAGGGAAAACCCTCACCCAATTCAAAGCCCACGAACACTCGCCCGAAGGCACGATAGTGTAGTGAGGTAAACCCCGCTTAGTTCAAGGATCAAATTAGCCTCTCATCATCACCAGGTGCCGGAGAAAATAATGGGGAGGACATAAATCAAACCTGTGTCACTTAGAAATCCAGGTCTCTCTCTTATCATTCCACCACCAGCTCATTGGAGCTCCACCAGCTTTGTTAACTTCATATACCTGGAAGCTTTTTCAATTAATTTTTTTCTCCCATCTTCTTCGCTATTATCTTCATCCTTCTTCTTTTACATATGATTTATAATATGAATTTGTTTTGGATTTTAAAATTTAGGGTTGGTGCATGAAGGGGTATGGTCCCAGATCTCGCGTCAGCATGACCGCGAATGACCATTACCCTTATCAAAAACCTCCACCAGCAATAAACTCACTTGTGTCCGCGTGGTCACACGCGAACACAGCGGTACAATCTGTCCAGTGATGAGAAGACTTACCTTAAGGACGGAAACCAATGTTACGCATAGCGATGCGGCCCCGCACCGCATCCTATGAACATTTTCGTCACGACAAGGGATCTGGCCAACAGTAACAGTCACTAAGCGGCGATGCGGCATGGCACCGCATCCCGCATAAAATCATGGATGGAACAACCAATGCGGGAACAACATCAATGACCGCAAGCAGCGATGCGGCCTGGCACCGCATCCTGGCTACAAGGCAAGTGGGTCTGACACCACAGTGCAAGTGGCACTGGGAACAGTCGCCTACCGGCCCATGTGTATACAACAGTCTGACACCACAGCAGGACGTGGCATCACCACCGTAACCGACAGGTCTGACATACCTGCAAATAGCTGTGCGATGTCAGGCTAGCTATTCAACTACCCTCCTTCACTCCTCGGCTATAAATACTCACCCCAAACCAGGTTTGAGGTATCACTTCTGAACTCTCTCACTACTACTACTATCACACTTTGCTTCCCAAGCAAACTACTGATTCTCACGCCAGAGAGTGGTAACAAGGAGCACCCCCACCCCATCCTCCTTGTTACGAGTCACGGTTTGTTTCCTTGTGCAGGAAACCCACCACCAGACGATCCAGCCGGCGATCCTCGGAAAGAAGGGATTAACCCTCTTGACGAGACCAGTGAGTTAACCCACCTGGTTAACCATTGTTTCATCATTGGCGCCCACCGCTACTCTTAGCACTTTTTCCAACCATCCCTTTCTCTCCAAAGATCATGTCTGATCGTCAAAACAACACTACCGGGGATAACCTAAACCCCGCAAACCAAGGGCCTGCGGGAACCATTCCCCTAGCCCCAAATGCTGAACACATTGGCACATCAACGCAAGGGGGCGCATCCCTTACGTTTGGACACGATTTATCACAGTACGTTCCTGTGATACCTACAGGCATGAACCTTCATGCCTGGTACGACCAACAAGCAGCTATGCTGGCTGTAACATACAACAGAGCTTGCGCAGAAGCGCAAGTATCTGCGGGGCCCACCCCAGCACCACACACCCCTGCGAGTCGTACTTTACAGTACGACGGCAGGGCCCCAACACATCCGGCCTCCAAAAGCAGGCACGAAGATCGCGGTTCCTCTTACTGCGACGTCCGCACACTTGATGAGGACGACTCCACATATGGGTCCCGCCACAGGAGCCATATACAGAGTCGCCTAGGCCCACATGGCGAAACTAGGCGACAGTCTACAGCCCACCACGGCCTAGGCATTCAAAGCCGACTGGGACCCCAGTCCCACCGTGAAGGGCAAGGCTATACCGATCCGGACGACGGTACATACCGTGCAGAATCCCATGCCTCCAGCAGCAGACCAGGAGGACGCAACTATGTTCCTCCCACTTACCCCCGCACTACGTACCTCCGCGCTGCAAAGCATCACCGCGGCCAACCCTACAGGCCGAAATCTGCGGCCGAAAACTCCAAGTTCGTCTCAGAAATCGCCCACGCCGATGTCACCACCAAAAAATTGCCATTAAACATTGGGAAATAAAATGGTTCGACCGACCCAGATGATCACAACAACATCTTCGTCGGCGCCGGGTGCAACGGTATGTGGGATGAACCCACCTGGTGCAATTTTTCCCACAGACCCTAACAGGTCTAGCCAGGGCATGGTTCGATTCTCTACCACCAGGGTCACTGACCTCATTCGAGGACTTACAAGAAAAATTCCTCGCACACTTTAGCAAGCAACGACGCCATGAACGTGATTCCATAGACGTCATGAACATCTGGCGCAGGGATAACGAATCGCTTGAAGCATTCGTTGTCCGTTACAATAAAGAATGCCTAGAGATAGGCGATGTCGCCGACCAAATGGCGCGTAACCATTTCATTGTTGCCGTTAAAGACGAGCAAATGGTTATGAATATCTCTGGCAAAGATGGTTTGCCTAAGAAGTGGGAAGATGTCATGGCTGCGGTCAAGACATACGCCCAGACTCAGCGGTCTCTCAGACCGCACATGGCAAAGGCACAACCCCAAGCGGAAGGCCAGTCTTCCCGCCAAGAGCCCAAGCGCAGCAATAAGCGCAACCGGGACACATGGAATCTTGGCAGCGATTCCAGACCATATGTCCCACGCAACAACCAGCCCGACGCAAGGGCTACAATCAACGCCCAGCGTGAAAACCGGGCGTCGAAGAAAGAGTCTCGGGACCGCAGCTGGACCGAGATCAACCAGTCACCAAGCGACGTCCTCCTTACGGACGCACAATTCCTGCGACCGGCCCAACCGATGAAGTCCAAAAAGAACCAAGATCTAGCACTCTACTGCGAGTATCACAAAGACAATGGCCACACAACAAACAGCTGCTTCAGTCTCCGACTGGAGATTGAGCGAGCCCTAAAAGAGGGGAAACTGCAACATCTGTTGACAGGCGCACAAAAAGCTACCAAGCGCATCACTCCCCACAACGAGGGCACCTCCACAGGTAAGAGGACCATGTACGTGGCCTCTACCCACATGATCAATGGGGGAAGAGGAAGGTCGCGCAAGGCGGCAAGAAGACCGGACAATGACTGGAAAGACGAGCAAGTTGTCTTTCCAAAAGTCCGAGGCGGCCCGCGCGATAGACGCGCCGTGGTTATCACAGGCCACCTGGCTCACTACTGCACCGAGCGATTGTTCATCGACCCGGGCAGTACATCCGATATTATATACGAGCAATGCTTCAACCAGTTCGATCAAGAAGACAAAGATCGACTGCAGCCAGCGGACTACCCGTTGGCCGGATTTGCAGGGGAAACCGTATTCCCCCTGGGCCATATTACTTTCCCTGTGCGCCTCACCAACAGGAGGCACACAAGAACGGAGGAGGTAAACTTCATGGTTTTACCGCACTCCTCCAAGTACGACGTACTTCTCGGGAGAGAGTCCCAGGGCGACTTCAACATGATCACATCCGTCCCTCACTCTGCCATTGGTTTCCCAACCGAGACGGGGGTCGCGGTAATATACGCACGAAGAGAAGTTATGTCTACGAACGACCTGCGTCCAGCCAAGGTAGCAAGGCCCACCCCCAACACGCAACCAGAAAAATGGGTGCTTAACGCAAGACACCCAGAGCAAACGGTCACGCTGGGCCATGCCTTGACACCTACCATCAGAGCGCGCCTGAAGCAACTCCTCTTCAGGAACCAAGATATTTTTGCATGGACACCCGCAGACATGACAGGGGTGCCACGCGAAATCGCGTAACATTTCTTGAATACCATGCCAGGTATCAAGCCGGTGATCCAAGGCCAACGCCACCTAGGATCAGCAAAAAACGCGGCGATGGAAGAGCAGGTACAGGAACTGCTCTCCGCAGGCATCATGCGGGAAGTCAAATACCAGACTTGGCTGTCCAACCCAGTCATGGTAGAAAAACCAAGCGGGGGCTGGCGCATGTGTGTCGATTACAAAGACCTCAATAAGGCCTGCCCCAAGGATTGTTACGCACTTCCAGAGATCGACGAGAAGGTCGATAACCTCGCACCATTTCGAAGGAAGTGCTTCCTCGATTGTTACAAAGGCTACCACCAGGTACAGATGGCAATCGAAGATGAAGACAAAACGGCATTCCGCACTCCTACCAGGAACTACTGCTACACCAAAATGTCGTTCGGGTTGCGCAACGCGGGCGCAACCTATCAAAAGTTGTTGAACGACACTTTTCGCGGTCAAATCAGCAAAAGTGTCGAAATCTATATGGACGACCTGGTCGTCATGAGCATGGAGGAAGACACCATGCTCAACGATATCGAAAGAACACCATGGATTCAAGGTAAACCCGGAAAAAGTTCAGGCGATCGAACGCATGCCATCGCCCTCTACGATGAAAGAAATGCAACGACTAACCGGCAGGCTAGCCGCACTAAACAGATTCTTAGCCAACCACGCAGCTAAGTCATACCCTTTCATCAAGACCCTGCGGAGCTGCCTAAAAAAGGAACAATTCCAATGGACCGCAGAGGCCGAAAAAGCTTTCCGGGAGATGAAAAAGTGTTTGATCCAGCTCCCAACTTTAACCACACCACGAAAAGATGAGCCACTTATTCTATACCTGTCTGCCGCGGACAACGCGGTAGGCGCGGTACTCATAGTGGAGCGGGAAGGAGTCCAAACACCCATCTACTACATCAGCAAAATGCTCAACGACCCAGAGACAAGGTACTCCATCATGGAGAAATTGGTACTGGCACTAGTGCACGCATCGAGACGTTTACGACGTTACTTCGCAAACCACGTCATCACAGTGTTAACCAACTACAGGATCGGCCCGATCCTATCCAAACCCGACATCTCTGGGAGGTTAGCAAAATGGGCAATCGAGCTGGGCGCACTTTCACTGAACTATAAGCCGCGCCCCGCAATCAAAGGCCAGGTCTTGGCTGATTTCGTTGCTGAAGTACCAGCAAACCGCATTCAAGAATGCGAAGAAGAACAAAACCCTACATCACCACCATCCTCCGCAGAAACCTGGGCACTATATACAGATGGTGCATCCAACGAAGATGGTGCTGGCGCAGGTCTGCGACTTGTCAGCCCCGATGGCCAAGAGCTAACCTACGCAAACCGCCTCGATTTCAAAAGCACGAATAACGAAGCGGAGTATGAGGCTCTACTGGCAGGGCTGTGTTTGGCAGTCAAACTCGACGTCAAACATTTGGAAGCACATGTCGACTCACTACTGGTTGCAGGGCAGATACACGGTGACTATGCCGCAAAAGGGGATGTCATGATCCTCTACCTCGAACAAGCCTTGCAACTGAAATCAAGGTTCACCTCCTTCAATATTCGCCATATCAACAGGAGTGATAACAAACCTGCGGATGCACTATCAAAACTTGCATCCACCAGCTTCCAACACCTGGCAAAAGAGGTACGCATCGAGATTCTGCAAAATCCTTCAGTACCCCTGCGCCAAGTCAATGTCATCCAGTACGGTACAACATCCTGGATAACACCGATAATTGCATACTTACAATCAGGTGTTACTCCCGAAAGCAAGGCAGAAGCACGCAAGCTACAATACAAAGCGTGTCATTACCAAATGGGAGACGGTATCTTATACCATAAATCATACCTGGGGCCACTCCTACGATGCGTCAACCCCCAAGATGCCATATACCTTATCAAAGAAATTCACGAGGGAATATGTGGCATACACGCAGGCCCACGCATGGTCGTGGCCAAAATCATGAACGCCGGGTACTATTGGCCCGGCATGCACCTGGACGCAGTCAAAGTCTTACGCAAATGTTTCAATTGTCAGCGACATGCTCCCAAGACCTTGCGTCCCAAGAACAACCTGATCCCCGTCACCACCGCATGGCCATTCCAAAAATGGGCAATCGATGTGGTGGGACCATTTCCAGACGCACCCGGTGCAGTGAAATTTATCATAGTGGCTGTTGATTACTTTACAAAATGGGTAGAGGCAAAGCCACTTGCATCAACCACCGCTATGATAACAAGGAAATTCGTGTGGGAACATATCATCTGCCGTTTCGGTCTACCAATGTGCATCGTCACCGATAACGGTACCAACTTCGCCGCCGATAACTTTCAAAAATGGCTAAAAGAGCTAAACATTGAACACATATTCTCCTCAGTGGCGCATCCGCAAGGGAACGGCCAAGTCGAGAGTATCAATAAAAGCTTAGTGGAAGGCATCAAAGCACGGTTGGGAACAGCCAGACGCGGCTGGGTTGATGAACTCCCAAGTATTTTATGGGCTCACAGGACAAGCCAAAAAACAAGCAACGGTGAGACACCCTTCAGCCTGGTCTATGGCACTGAAGCGATGATCCCCGCGGAAGTAGGCCTCCCCTCACCTAGAATGTTGGCTATCAACAAGATAGACAACAATGAGGAACGCAGGGTTGACTTGGACCTCTTGGAAGAAAGGCGCGAAAACGCTGCCATCAACGAGGCCAAATACAAAACCAAACTTGAAAAGTACTACAATGCACGCGTTTGCATTTGTACTTTCAACCCGAGAGACTACGTCCTTCGTGACAATGAAGCATCTAACGCGGAACGCCCAGGGAAACTTGCCCCCAAGTGGGAAGGACCCTACCTCATCCAAGAGGTCCTGGGCAAAGGCGCGTATAAACTTCAAACATTAGAAGGCGAAACTATCGCACGCACATGGAATGCACAACAGCTTCGACGTTGTTATATGTAAGCCATGTTTTTTACATTCACCATGTAACCTATCAGGCCACGGGCCATTTGCAAATAAATAAATAGACGATTCAATGCAATATTGTTTATTTATTTCTATTACAAATGCGTGTTCCACTCTGAGGTATACACAAAAACAGATTAGCAAAATCTTCATTCGTGATACCCACACAGAGTGGTAACCACACGCAACTATTATAATAGGCCAGCAATGACAACACTGTTTGTCCGACCAGACACAATTCTTCATACTTGCATATCACCTAGATATGCAAAAGGCAATTACAGATTTAGTGTTACTCACAGTAACATTAAACTGATACAAATTCAAACATGCAAGTAGTAAAAACACTTGTACAAATTGAACAGAACAATTCTTTATATTCAAAAAATTCCTACACCTGCGTGGTGCACAGGGAATTTACATAAAGTTTTTTTTTTTTAACATTTACATGAGGAAACAAAAAAGGCACGCAGGACAGCCTAGTCTTTCTTTGTGCCGCTGGAACCCTCACCATCCTTGCCCACCACAGTAGGCTTCTCCTCATCTTCCTCATCAGCGTACAGCACCCGCAGGCGGTCCACATAGTCCTCCGCTTCAAGACATTTTTCAAGCTCCTCAAGACCGGAAAGGGTTGTGTCGTTATACGCCGCAACCGCAGCATCAAGAAGCGCTTCAGTATCCACACTGTGGAACCCGGATCGCTCATCAGTATATCCGCCCTGGGCTACAACATTCATATGGCCAATACAGCGATTATAGCCAGCTTTAAAACCAGCATCCCGGGCACGCTCCTTAATCTCATTAACACCTGATACATTCTCAGGTGCGTCAAGGATGGCAGTAACAATCTGCGAAACAAGAATACAAAGGTTATCAAAGGCAAACCTATAACAAAAATAACAAAGGCAACGGATACTTGCATGCCCGATCCCGCGCATACGCATCCATTCACGGTCAGCCTTGAGCAGCTCAAGTGACGAAGCAAGGCTATCTCTAGCCTCCTCAGCCTCTCTTGCCCGCGCTTCGGCTTCAGCAGCACGGGCAGAGACTTCCTCAATAGCGGCCCCCCGGGTCCGCACTTCACCCTTTTTTCAAGAAGAAAACAAGTATACAAATTTTGTCGACATACTTGTGAGATATACGCAAATTCAAAGGCAAAAAAGACTTATACCTGAAGGCCCAAGATAGTTTTCGATAAGTTGGTACGATCATCATTTGCCCCTTCAAGAGCCTTTGCAGCGCGGGCCCCCGCCTCCTTGGCCTCTTCAAGAGCCTTTGCGGCGCGGGCCCCCACCTCCTTGGCCTCTTCAAGAGCCTTTGCAAGGCGAGCTTCGGCCTCTTTGGCCTCTTGGGTAGCCGCAACAGCTGCTGTCTTCTCTTTAACCAGCGCAGCATTTGCTGCCTTAGCATTGACAAGCTCCTGGCGAACACGAAAGAGAGTTTCATTCTGTTTGGCCCAAGAGTCTTTCCAAGCCTTGCGCTCGTTAGAAAGTGTCTCGCGCTCATTAGAAAGAGATTCTTTCCAACTCTTGCGCTCTGGGGTAATGACGTTATCATGGGAATCCACCGTATCATAGATCTGGGCCGCAGGCCCCTTCCCAGTATCCTCCTCCCGCATAGAGGGCTCAGGCGTAACAACCTTATGAACCCCCACATCCGCAGCAGTGTCATGCGGGGGAGGAGGAGGAGCATCAAAGATGGAGAACCCTTCATCTTGGGGTTCTGCAATCAAAGCAAAAATAAGTTAAACTACAAGTACAAACACAAAATACTTGTCCAACTTACGCATTACGTACCAGGAACAACCACAGGCTTCTTTTGTCCCACAAAAGCCCTGCGTCTGGTCTGAATCTTCGGCTTCTTTTTCTCACCAGCATCAACAGCTTTCCCTGCTTTCCTCTTCTTCTCATCAGCAGGCTTGGAACCCGCAGTGGTTCCACCTGTGGCCGCACCAGCACCTGGAACACCCAAGCCCTCAAGGGTGTCAGATACTACCACGTAATCGGTATATCTGCGGAAATGAGAACGAGAGATACCTGTTACATGCGGAACCAAAGGCGGAACAACAGGAGCCTCAGGTTTCTTCTTGCCGTGACCCCGCACGGGTTTATCCACTTGCTTCTTCTATGCATGCTTTTTGGGAGCACCCTTTGACTCAAACTTACCAAGGGCCCCAAGAGTACCTGCATGTAGAATATCAGCAACATGAAACTTATAAGGCAAGAAAAGAAGGCTATGAATTATACCTTTGCCCTGCGGCAGGGGTGCATTCATTGCCTCGCGTGTAGGAACGCGGAAGTTATGGAGAATTGTCAAATTAAAACCTGCACCTTCAGCAGTCTTGACAATACCAACCTTGCCAGTAAAGGTTGGATCAAATATCTTCCACAGCTCAACAACAACTTCTGATAATACACGTTCAAATTAATAACAAACAAGGGAATAATGAAACCGCACAAGAGTAAGAACACTTACCACCAGTTTTCTCCCGCACAACGGGCTTTGCATGCTTATCGGCCTTAGTCAATAACATCCGCAGCATCCACAATTCAGTGTTCTTCAACAGCCTATGCTCAATAGTCCTCAACCGTGGGAACCACTCCGCATTCTCCGCATTAGGAATGGCAATATCCTCCGCAGGGATAGGCTCATTAACATTCCGCAAAGTCATGTTGAGAACAACCGCAGCAGCTTTAACATAGAAGAATTTGCTCTTCCACTTTGTAATACCCTTGGGAGGGGTCATCAACTTGGTACTTCCATACCGTTCTCGGAAAGAGAAGAACCCAGTGTTCACCATCAACTGATAAAACCCCCGGAAATTATCAACGGTAACCGGCAAACCAAGGGCACGAAAAGTTGATTCAAAGTGTCTAACACGAATAAACCCAAAAGGACTCATCTGGGAGATATGGACCTTGTAATACTACAACAACTCAGCAACAAAAACGGTCAATGGTAAACGAAGGTTACCATCGATGAAAGAATCGGCCCACATGGTCACGTGACCGGCTGGAGCACAAGCACCGGTGTCACCGTCTTGGGGATAAACAGCCCCAAACTCGGAGGGCATCTGTGTACTAATCATCAGTTGGTCGAACGACGTTTTCGACCACTTCAAGGGTGGTAAGCCACCACCAGGGGCACTACCACCATCATCTTCGTCTTCACCGCCCACCGGAGAAGAAGTTTCAGGGTTTTCACCCTCCACATTGCGTGGGTTAGATGGTTCAGCCATCAGAAATTTGAAGAAGAGAACGATTGAGTTGCACAAAAACTCGGAAAATCGCCGGAAATACAGACAGATTGATCGGAGAAGACAAAGATAACACTCTTTTTCACCGGAGAAATTTTTGAAATTTGAACAAAGTGAGGAGAAACCAAACGGTTTCCCCTTATATACTCATCGCAATTAATGCGATGCGGTAAACCGACTTACCACGTTCAAAAAGGGCCACTGACGTATCGCCACGTGTTCAGCGGCTTTTCAGCTGACGGTTATCACGCGCGCGTGGCCGCCCACGCGCCTGACAGAAAAGACCTTTACACTACTTGCTACAGTGCAGTTATGACCTCGGTCAGTGCAAACGTCCTTTCAGATCATCACATGTCAGAATCCTACCAACTTTCAACAACCCACACGTGCCATCAGCCACGTAGACAACACAAAAGCGACAAACATTGTCCAAACTTAAGCGGCATGCGGTTTTTCTGGTTTACCGCACCATAACCCATACCGCATGTCGTTTTTTACATACCCCACAAAAAAGGCAAAAATATATATCTTTAAATTATATAAGGGGGTATAAGCAATAACCGCACATACCCACGCGCACACGTGGAATATGCGGAGAGGACACACACCAACCCGCACAGGTGCGTCAGATACTCAGAACCAGTATGGTTCTTTGGACTGCGAAAACCGCTTCTCAGGATGCGGTAAACCGCACTCCATGTAAGCTTCTTCAAGCTTCAAAACCCTCATTCCCGGTTCACAACCACGGAGGGAACGCAAACAGCTTCTCCTTAAGGAAAAGGACAAGTATGCTGAGCAACCACACATCAGCAACCCTGTCTCCTGAACCTTCAAGAGCTACGTCCAGGCTACAAGACTTCTAGAAGCGAGTTCTTTGCTGCAAACCGCAAACCACTCGTGAGTAGTTACTACAAACCGCAAGTATGCGAACGGTAGCTACGGAAGAGCCACAACTAAATCACCACGCGGAGGAGCAAAGCTACTTCAAGGAAAACTGCTTTTCAACTAAACATGAAGAAAAGTGGCTACAAAACGAATGCGGAAGAGTTTCAACCAACTTCCCAAACATCTAACATAATCTCCGCCGGCAACACGACTTAAAGGAAAGCTACTTTCCACCAAAGCGTGAAGGAAAGTAGCTCCAGAACAGTGGTAACAAGTCTGCTTATGACTAGTTACCCACCTATGGACCGCATAGAATAAACAATGGTGGGCACAACCCTGCCTATAACCATGTTTATCTGCCCATAGTTCAGATTCACATTGTTCGACCAAACACGGCCAACAATGACGCAACTACCCCACGTTCCTCAAACAAACATGACCAACAAGGTACGGCAACGAGGTAACCGCAAAGGACGTGCGGTTATAGAGAGCTAAGCCTCAGAGGACGTGCGGTTACTTGAGAGATAAACCGCAGAGGACGTGCGGTTACTAGAAAGCTTAACTGGAGAACACGAATACCCCACAAAACAGGGATCATCATTGCATGTCCAGTTGCTGAACATAGAGCTTGAGCAAAGTACTTACCACTTTGCACTAGCTGACGCAGAGGTTACAACTAGAGTGACGAAGACGTACATCTTCCGTCACGATCTCAGAGGTTGGTTCGAACCCTGCTAAAACCTTCAGTCACCGTCTCAAAGGTTGGTTCGAAACACCAACAGGTGGCTGATGACATCAAGAAAAGGTAGACTAAGAGTCAAGTCCTTGGCTGAGAATTCCGCATCAGACGGAACTTGCTCACCGGATATCCTTCTCAAAGGAAGGAACAATCCACTCGAAAGGCCTACTACTTACTGAAAGAAGGTGCCATCCGCATGGCCCATATTTAACCTTCTAGACAACATAGTCCAGTATCCCTCCCACATGCAACTTGCATAAGGAAGGAACACTAGACTGGGGGGACTTGAAGGGGTATGGTCCCAGATCTCGCGTCAGCATGACCGCGAATGACCATTACCCTTATCAAAAACCTCCACCAGCAATAAACTCACCTGTGTCCGCGTGGTCACACGCGAACACAGCGGTCCAATCTGTCCAGTGATGAGAAGACTTACCTTAAGGACGGAAACCAATGTTACGCATAGCGATGCGGCCCCGCACCGCATCCTATGAACATTTTCGTCACGACAAGGGATCTGGACAACAGTAACAGTCACTAAGCGGCGATGCGGGATGGCACCGCATCCCGCATAAAATCATGGATGGAACAACCAATGCGGGAACAACATCAATGACCGCAAGCAGCGATGTGGCCTGGCACCGCATCCTGCCTACAAGGCAAGTGGGTCTGACACCACAGTGCAAGTGGCACTGGGAACAGTCGCCTACCGGCCCATGTGTATACAACAGTCTGACACCACAGCAGGACGTGGCATCACCACCGTAACCGACAGGTCTGACACACCTGCAAATAGCTGTGCGATGTCAGGCTAGCTATTCAACTACCCTCCTTCACTCCTCGGCTATAAATACTCACCCCAAACCAGGTTTGAGGTATCACTTCTGAACTCTCTCACTACTACTACTATCACACTTTGCTTCCCAAGCAAACTACTGATTCTCACGCCGGAGAGTGGTAACAAGGAGCACCCCCCACCCCATCCTCCTTGTTACGAGTCACGGTTTGTTTCCTTGTGCAGGAAACCCACCACCAGACGATCCAGCCGGCGATCCTCGGAAAGAAGGGATTAACCCTCTTGATGAGACCAGTGAGTTAACCCACCTGGTTAACCATTGTTTCATCAGTGCAAAAGATTCACACTAGAAGGGAAAATGAATTTGCCCTCATGATTAAGTTAAAAAAAAAACAAAATAACTAATTTTACGCACTAACATAACTTGGACTTTATTCTTAGGGTAAATTACTTTTTGAGTCCCTGTGTTTTATGGGTTTTAACTAGTTGAGTCCAAAACCAAAAAGTTTAACGACCTGAGTCCCTATAAGCATTTTCTTTAACCATTTGAGTCCAAATTTCTAACACTGTTAAAATTATTGTGTTAACTTTTGTTAAATGACCAAATTACCCTTTTTAATTAAAAACCCATTTTATTATTAAATATATATACATGTTCTACACCATCTTCATCCCACCTCCAGAACACACTCTCTCTCTCTCTCTACATAAACCATCTTCATCCCACCACCACACCTCCACCATCAACACCACCGTCGCCACTGCACCTCCACCGTCACCACCACCACTACACCGTCACCACCACCGCTGCACCTCCACAACACCCACCACCGTTGCACCTCCACCGTCACCACCACCGCTACACCGTCTCCACCACCACTACACCGTCACCACCACAACTCCCCCACACTTCCTTCATCTTCAATCCCCATTTCAATGGCTTCCTTTTAACCTAATTTCATCCCCTTTTCATCACCCACAACTTCAATCTCTGTTGCAGATCGAAAATCAACCAACATGGATCAAGAAATCATCGCCGTAGCTACTCCGGCACCCGCTCGCACCTGGGTTCCGGTTTCAGAGCTCATCGCCTCCATACGCAGCGAAGAATGGGTCACTCAAACATATACAGATGTACAAAATATATACGATTTGTTTGATATTTGGCGTAAGTTTATAAGTTGTGTAGTTTTTTCTGGTATTATTTCTTTGAGTTTGATTAAGGTTTGAAACAAATTCATACAGAAGTAATTTTTTTACATTGATATGTGTTTGATTTTGCTGCTAACAATCTGTATTGTTATGTGCCAATAGATGTTATAAATGAATCCATCTGTAACCTTTAGTTTTTATATGATTTGACCTTGAGTTTTGACTTGGGATTTTGCTGTTTTTGGAGATGAAGGAGATGAGTTCTTGTTGGCGATTTTCAATTAAACGATGATTTTAAGATTTTGTTGGCGATGTTGAATGTTGATTCCAAATGGGTTTTCTTGTTTTGACTTTTGAGACACTGTTTATGGTTTATGTATGACAGACTGCAAGTCTTTACTGTTTTTGGTACTTGATTATGAACTTCAAATCTAAACATGTTTTGGCATCTGATGATCTCAATCTTTATGCTATGGTGGTGCGGTGGTGGTAGCGGTGTTGGTAGCGGTGGTGAAGTGTCTGTGCAGGTGTGGGTATAACAATATATATAATATATGCATTAAAGACTTGTTCCTTATACTCTTATGCATATAAGACTTGTACTTATGTGTAAATGACCAAATTACCCTTGTAGTTAACAAACTTGGTGGATGGAGTTAGAAATTTGGACTCAAATGGTTAAAGAAAATGCTTATAGGGACTCAGGTCGTTAAACTTTTTGGTTTTGGACTCAACTAGTTAAAACCCATAAAACACAGGGACTCAAAAAGTAATTTACCCTTATTCTTATAAACGGACTTAATATTTGTAGTATCATTGCTAGTTTTGTCACACCCTGATCTCCACGTGTCACCGGTGGGCCCGGTGGGGGAGTATCGTGACGTGGTTGGCAACATAATAGTCAAACAACACAATATTTAATATGCACAGCGGAAGCAATTGAAAAGATATAATACAACCGAATTTAATATTGTAATATCAAATGTCACAATATTCGGAAGTTTATCCACAGATGGATCGGAAACAAAATATGAAACAATAGTTCAACAGACTTCAGGCATCTTAAGCTTGCGAGACTTCTAATGATGCTAAGGAGAAATCCCAGCCAATTACGCTTAGTACCTGCATTTAATCTTTTTGGGAAAATACGTCAGCTTACACTGGTAAATACAATCAACTGACTCATTTTGGAAAATGATTGAAAATTGGTTTGGATGCACGTGGCATAAACAATTTATTTAACTTGGGAGAATTATTTAAATATATAATCTTGTGAACGAATTACATGTTCCTTGTTCGTTCAGTAGCCCGGATCAAGTCCGGGTTAAAGATCAATAGACACACCACAATATTCTTTTGTGCACTGACGGGTGTACGCCTACACCCCGCGCTTAAGTCGTGGCCATTTCGTAAAATGATGCCAAGGATATCCGGGACATGGTCATTAACCCCCCAAAGGCTTTAAGTAACAAGACTGTTTAAACGAGCCGATCAAATTATTCAATTAACCACCCAACGATGGAAGATTTGATGCCCGATCAAACGGTATGCTATATACCGTAACCCAAGCCCGTATAGGGAAAATAAGTTAAAAGTATTTACCTGAGCAATGTATAAATCACAATAAGCAAAATGCACGTAGCTTTTACTGGTACTCCTAATCTGGAACGAAGGTTTATAATAACCTATTAGAATCCTAACAGGTCTTTAGTTAAGCTTAATCTAAGCTTAAACTTGTCGGGTTTCAAAGACACGGTTCGTACGCACGATTAAGCGAAGACCGGATAGAATGTGATTTAGACCCGACAAGTTCAGAGACTTGTTTAATATGGGTATTTCATACACATTCTGGATTTTGAGATAAAACCGTTAAGGTTTGACCCGTTTAGGCTAGTTTATGTAAACTAGTTACATAAACCGAACCGAACGCGTAATAAGCGTTACGGGTATTCATGAGAGCTATTTACAGGTTTCTTAAGTTAATATGCTTCATATATGTTGTGACATCAGTAAGATATCTTTTATTATGCCCGAAATGAATTTAATCGCAAATTATGCCCCGTAGGGGTAGTTTGGTCATTTTAAAGGTTGTAAAAGAGTTTAAGTGTCAACTTGAGTTACAGGCATGATGTAATCAGAAAATATACTCAATTTGCTAAGTTATATCAGTAGGTTAAAGTATATAAGTGAAATTTATCAATTATAATCAAACTATGCCCCGTAGGGGTATTTTGGTAATTTCACATAAGCCGAAAAGCTCAAAACTGAAGTCTGAGTTTATCAACCTTTGCTTACTGTTAAAATATTATAATTTTCCTCAAATATCAGTAGGTATCAACCCTTGTATGTTTAAAATAGTTTTAGTACATACTATGCGTTAAAAACGCTTAAAAAGGCGATTAGAGGTCATTTCCGGGTTTAATACATAAATCTGATATTTTTATATTTCCAGAAGGCTTAAAATAATTTATTTATCATTTTTGATCAGTAGAAAAAGGTTTGGAGTCGTTTAGATATGTAAAACTCATTTTATAGCCCGTGAGGGCAAAACCGACAATTACCGGATTAAGCCTACAACTATAAGTTATGCTCAGCCTAAAATTAATTAAAAATCTTTAAAAATCCCAAAATAATATATTACATCATTGGGTAAAGAGTTTGATATCAAAAAGTATGTTTAAGTAGGCTATACGCTAAATACGCCGTTTAATTAACATAAAGCTTTAATTTTACGCTAACGAGCATAACTCTTAACCTACATCTTAAACTGATGTCAAATTTTGTATGCAAGTTTATATATCAGTAACTAAGGTTTCTACTCTTTTACATTTCCAAAAATCACGTTTTAAGGTGAAAAGAGCATAATGGTCAACATATGAGCAATTAACGGAATCATGCATATTAATTGGATAACTAATGATCCGAGGTGTATAATCACAGAGGGTTATACTAGCATGTAACCTGGTCCAAATAAAGCTCTAAGGAATTTTAAAACATACCATAACGGGTCAGAACTGAAAGTCAAAGTATAAGTCAAACTATGCGACTTTCGGTTCCGAACCGGGTCTAAACAGGAAATTGTCGGGTTGAACATGTTTAAACATGTCCTTACACTAATTACCAAGTTATATTAATGATCAAACAGGTTGTATGTGTTCTACATTGCTAATTATGCATAAATTGTAATTTACACATTCTGTTGACTTTTTAAATACAAGTTTGACCCGACATTTGACCTAGTTAGAGTGGGAATCAGGGGGAACCCTTTTGAGGGTTTATTACCCACATAATTACCAACTTATAACTACTTTTAATTCGAGATTTGACTGAGCCATTATTAATTAATCTCGAAGTCAAACCGTAATTACGACGGTTTGACTTTTAGCTAAAATACTAAGCTAAACTCAATTAAAGAAAGGATTAGCAACTTACAAAAGTCCTAAGCTTGATTAGTGATCACTTGAGAGTGCCTTGGAGCTCCAGAAATGATCAGATTGCAAGAGGAAGGTGTGAAGAACAATGGTTGCACATCATGGCCTTTTATAGTGAATTAATCACCACAAATCTTTGACACATGAGTCTACAACCCACCACAACTGATTAACAAGTGTTCCTAGTGCTTAGGGGGTGCCTAGGGGCCAAGAAAGATGAGGAAATTCGGTTAAAGGTCGAGCATAAAGGCTATGGCAGGCAAAAACCCAAGAAAGTCGGACCAGGTAGGCCCTCGCGTGGCGCGACGACCCCCCCCCTGGGGCTTCACGTCGCGCGACCCCCTTCTGCACAAAATCAAAATTTTTAGATTTTTGCGTTTTGATCCTTGGCTCTTCAAACTTTGTTTAGACACTTGTTTCTTGCATCTTGAACCCTCCAAATTGATTTATAAGGGTTTTAAAACATATACCCACTTTGTTAAGTCCCCGGTTAACTTTATTGTCATCCGAAAAGTCCTAACTTTCGACGTTAACGCTTTAACCCCTTGTACACGAATTTGATCATAACTTTCTCATACGATTACGAAACTTCATGAAATTTATATCGTGCATTCTAGTGAGCAAAATTAACCGTTACAAAGCTTCGGGTTTATAAAAAGGTCACTCAGAGGTATAACTTAAACATGTTGACACATTTAACCCCTGTAGTTTGAAATCTCTCACTTTTAGCTTCGTATGATCCATGATTTATTCGCTTGATGTTATAAACATCATGTAGGGTTAATGTACAATATATTTATTCACTGTTGATATTTAGAACCCGTATATTCACATACTTTCCATGACTGTCAACTTTAGTCCTTCTGTAACATTCTTTCACACGTTCAAACATATGACACGTGTCTACACCTTACAGGACGTGAATTTTCGAGGTGTTACAAGTTTGTTACATTACATGACACTAAAGAGGGTAGGATACTAAAAGTAAATACATTTATGTATGCCACAATTTCACTACAAAAGCAATTTACATGTATAAATAATTATAAATTCATGATACTAATATGTCTCATCCTTGAAATGACTTTTAAATATAAACTATTTCTACTAACATCACATCAGTCACCATCCAAATAAGATGTAAATAATGTTTGCATACTTTTAAGTGAAAGAATGACTTGATCATAATTAGTAGTTCACAGATTACATCCATACCAATATACTATAAAATACCTATATATGATACATCATTTAAGTTTTATAACATCATATTAGAACATGCGTAATGGTTAATGCCCTCTAAGAGTCATTTTTCGTCACATCAGCATCATAACGCTTATTTAAAAAATGTGTAACGGTTAATGTCTCTTAATGCCCATGTCATTCGATACTTTTCATTTTTTTCTCCTCTTTGAGTATTCTAGAAATCCCCCCCCCCTTCTTCGTGCCTCTATAACGCCCATGGGATGGTACTGGGGCGTTATCAAACCCTTTCATACCCCTATAAGACCATGGGTAATGGTTAATGCCCAGCCCACTAAGGAACATTTTTCGCTACATCACTATCATAATGCTATTTAAAAATGTGTAACGGTTAATGAATCTTAATGCCTATTTCATTCATTACTTTCTATTATGTGTAACGGTTAATGAATCTTAATGCCTATTTCATTCATTACTTTCTATTATTTTTCTTCTCTTTGGGTATTATTCTAGAAATGTCCATCATTCTTCATGCCCATATAATGCCCAACGGGCGATGTTGAGAGCATTATGAAACCCTTTCACGCCCCTATAATGCCCATTACTCATGTCCTTAGATTTCAACGATTTCAGACTTTCATAAACGCTTCATGTCAACTTATACATCACGTTTCCACTTATAGGTCAGTTGAGTTAATTATGTCGTTTATAACCGAATCATAAAAATCAGTTATCCAAAAATCATAACCAAATCATTAATTTCTTAATTTTTTTTACGGATAAAACAGATATTTTCATTTCAATTATCAGGGCAAATTACATAAGGATAGCAGGTAGACGGGCAAAAAATTTCGCCTTCGTCCCTTTAGAAATAGAAAACTCTAATCTTAATTGATTTGATTTTTTTGTTACAATTAGGGCTGTAAACGAACCGAACGAACACGAACAAGACCTTGTTCGTGTTCGTTTGTTAAGAAATATATGTGTTCGCGAACACTTATCAAACGAGATTGTGTTTGTTTGTTAATTTTAGGCAACGAACGTTGACGAACACAAATGAGCACAAACTAATGTTCATGAACACAAATGGAAACAAACGAACACAAACAATTGTTCATGAGCAGAATATATAATACACCGACACTTATTAGATATTTAATATAAAAACTAAAAACACTAATGAAATATCGAACACAAACGAACACGTTACCGAACGTTCACGAACATAAACGAACGAACACGACCTCTGTTCATGTTTGTTCATTTAACTAAACAAACGAAATTATTGTTCGTGTTCGTTTGTTTAATAAACGAACGAACACAAACGAACTTCCCGCCAAACGGTTCACGAACTGTTCACCGAACGTTTGGTTCGTTTACAGCCCTAATTACAATACAATTTCTACTCACTAAAATAATACAAGTCAGCTGACTTTATAGTAATTGATGATTTGTTGTCCAAAAGGATGAAGAACATAAATAAATATAAGGTGTATTATAATTATAAACTTATAATAAATTAAATGGGTCAAGTTATTCTACAAAGGCTTCTAATTGTAAGAAGTGTAAGAAAGATTTATAGAGTGACAAGTGTCCAATAACCTAAAACTAAACCCACTACATCACCACCAAAAACCTAAACCCCCCCCCCCCCCCCCCCCACCCAAAAACCTAACCCCCCCCCCCCCGGCAAAAAAAAAAAAAAAAAACAAAAAAAAAACTATAACTCACCAAAAAAACCCCCAAAAAACCCCAAAAAAACCTAACCCCCCCCCCCACCCCCCAAAAACCTAAAAAAAATATAAAAAAAACTAAACCCCCACCCCCACCACCACCAAAAAACCTAAACCCCCACCCCCTCGGCAAAATATATATATATATATATTTTGGGGGTGGGTGATGTGGGGGGTGGGGGTTTTTGGTAGTGGGGATGTTTAAGTTTTTTTTTTTTTAGTGGGTTTTTTTAGGTTATTGGACACTTGTCACTAGAGATGGGCTTTTTTTCCCAAATACCCGTACTCGTACCCGTACCGTACCGTACCCGTACCCGTACCGATTTTAGGTATTTGGTACATGTATCGGTACCCAGTTTTATTGATTTTGGTATTCGGTACTTTCGGTATTGGTACGGGTACGGGTAAAAACGGGTACTGGTACCGAATTCTATGTATACCTTTAAAAGTTTTTTTGTATTATGTTTTATCTCATATTATGGTATTTATAGTGTACTCGTATTGATTTTACCTATATGGTACCCGTATCGTATTGGTACTCGTACCAATTTTACCTATTTGGTACTCGTACTATATTGGTACTCATGTCAATTTTACCTATTTAGTACTCGTACAAGTGCTCAAAAAGTAAATAAAAACAAAATGGTACCAAGCGGGTACTGTACCGAAAATACCCGTACCAGTACCCGTACCGTACCTATATATTTGGTACGGTATTTGGTACCTAGTTTTGTTCAAATTCGGTACCGGTACTGGTACGGGTATAGGTACGGGTACTGTACCAATCCCATCCCTACTTGTCACTATATAAATTCTTCTTACACTTCTTACAATTAGGATCCTTTGTATTTGATGCTAATCCTAAATTATAATATACATGATGGTAGACCCTATACACACGTGCAAAGTCTTGAATGCTGAAGGTGAAATGTGGGTCAGCAGCCACACGGGTAATGGGCCAATAACTTGGACTTTTATGGGTATGTGAACTGGGCCACACTTACATTCGTTTATGTCTCGTTTTCTGGCAACAGGTCCAATCCTTTTGCAATCAATCATACACCTTCTAATCTTCTATTCCAACATAACGTACATGTACTGATGCACATAGTACAACCTGCTGCAGTCAAACATGGCCCCCCTTAAAACATGCCACCTCATTCTCATGTTACAATTCCAACCTTTATGTATTCTACCTCTAATCCATTGCTGGTCTATATCAAGGTTTATACACTTTCACATGAACACTTTATTTAAATTAATAAATTATATATAATGTAGAGTAAAATGCTAAAATGGTTCCTGGGTTTATGCTACTTTTGCTACTTCGGTTCAAAAATGAAATCTTTTGTATTTGAGTACCTGATGTTTCATTTTTCTTAGCATTTTCATCCAATTGGCAAACTGGGTTAGAATTTTCTGTTAACTCCCCCCCCCCCCTTTGTCGTTTTCCTCAGTTAATTAGAATATATTATGGCATAAAATGACAATTATACATTTCTTTTAAATGAGGAAAACGACAAAAAATGAAGAAGTTAACTAGAAAATTCTAACCCAGTTTGTCAATTTGACGAAAATGCCAACAAAAATGAAACCTTAGAGACGCAGATACAAAATGTTTCTCTTTTAGATCAAAATGGTAAAAGTAACCTAAACTCAGGGACCGTTTTGACATTTTACTCCATAAGGTATTATATATTTGAAAACCGAAAGAACCACTATCATCCAATCAATTGTATATGAGTTAGTTCAAATAAAAGTGAGTTTTGCCTAAATAGCATAGAAATAATTGTCGAGCCTCACACTTTTCTCATTTTTTATGAAAAAAAAAGTCTCTAAATCCATTTTTGGTATATATAGCTCCTGAACTTGTCACGTATATATGTGAAATCAAATAAACGCTTGTCACTAGCGGATTTCTTACATATTTGGTTTCTGTTTTATGTATACATATACTCATTTTTATAGGTAAACATTTTAAATAGACAATTTTAACTGTCCCTTAACTTATTTTTCAAAGTATACAAGATTAATTGCTGGAATTCACATGATTTGGTTGAAAACTTACCGGAATTTATAGGTTTTTTGTGGGAATCTGGCCGGAATCGCCGATTTTTGGTCGGCCAACTAGGTCCGACAAGACCCGATCAGGTCCGACTAGGCCCGACTACCGGTTAATGGACCGATTAACGAAAAATTGCTCTGGCCGACTAATGATTAATCGCCGATTAGTCACGATTTTTACAACAATGCGGAAAATATAAATGCATACCCTTTTATAGGAGGTTTTTTTATCGGTATTTAACATACACACTATGAATATCTTTTGGGACTCTTATAAAATGAAAGATATCATGATTTTTAATAGTATTTGACTTTAAAATAAATTAAGAAGAGGGGGCTTGTGTTGGTTCTAATTCTAGTTGTAGAGTCATGTTTGATTACTCTAACGTCCTTAATCTCATTTAATATTTTTTAGAGTAAACTTTCATTTTGCTCCTTACAGTTTGGTCGTTCTAACGATTTTGCTTTAATCCTTTAAAAATGTCATTTTACTCCCTGATCTATGAAGTCCATCACGATTTCACTCCCCGACCCAAACAACATCCATTTTAAACGTTAAAAATTGTCACGTGCATAACATATGATGGACAATTATGGCCATAACTAGACCAAAACCTAGACTGAAACATGACAGTTTTTAACGTTTAAAATGGATGCCATTTGGGGTGGGGAGTGAAATCGTGATGGGCTTCATAGATCGGGGAGTAAAATGACTATTTTTAAAGGATTGAGGCAAAACCGTTAAAACAATCAAACCACGTACGGGGAGGAAAATGAAAGTTTACTTTATTTTTTAAAATATGATATAAATATATAATATTGACTATGATCTAAAACCGATGCAAAAATCTGTTATATTCGTTACACATTATAGGTTAAAAGTCTTTAGATGGGAAAGAGTTAACTATTAATCCCACTGCCCAACCAGGAGACAGAAACCCCTTAATATGCTATCATTGTCCATTCTACCCCCTTTACACAAATTATCAGAATCTTTTATTTTGTACTTATAGTTAGAACTGTTTAAACACACATATATATACGTATGAATGCATGCATGTGTGTTTGTGTTAGGAGGGGTGTTTAAAGTCAACGATACATATTTTTTTGAACTGCCAATGAGACACATAATTGATCATATCTAAGGGTGTCCGGAGTGGGCTTCGGCAAGGAGTGGCAAACTAGTTTACCACTCGGTAAACACCACCGCCAACATAGTTTGCCGCTTCCAAGTTTACCAAATCGGTGGTGGCATGCCGAATCGGTGAGGGGAGGAAGGAGAGAGAGAGGGGGTGTGTGGGTGGGGTCCATTTCATCTTTCAACCAATCACAAATTTTTCTTTTTTTTTTTAAATAGTTTACCACTTCACCAAGTGTCTAAACCATTGCCAACTAGGGATGAGCTCGGTCCGGTTCGGTACCGAACCGGTACCGGTACCGAAAATCCTCAAAAGTTGGTACCGGTACCGGTACCGAATATACCCGGTTCGGTACGGTTCGGTACCGGTATTTGAGGGTAAAAACGAGCAAAATACCGGTACCGTACCGGACCGGTACCGAAAATGTCAAAAGTGGGTACCGAATCGGTACCGAAAAGGTACCCGGTTCGGTAAATTCGGTACCGGTACCGGGTCCATTTTGCTCATCCCTATTGCCAACACTTTTCACCAAAGTTTAAACACTTTTGCCTAATTGACATGGTGCGTTCTGATTGGTCGGTTTTTTGGTTTGCCACTCCAAAGTGTTTAACCACTCCCCACACCCTAAAGAAAACAATAACAAAACTAGGGATTAGCTGTTAGCACAAGTATATATGTTGTTTAGTATAGTGACGGATATAGAGGAAAAATTTAGGGGTAGTTAAATAATCCTTTTTGACCTAGGTATATACTAATGTTTGTTTATGGGTACCCCGATACATAAAACGGATAGAAGAAAATATATTTGCATTAGTTCTACGCTCCGCTAACAAAGTTGAGTAGTAGCCCGGACTACCCCTAAACTATACATACATCTGCCCCTAGTTTAGTGGTTTATTGGTATTGTGATTGCTACTCATAAAAATGGTATAAGTTTAAATTCTTATGTATGCAAGCTGATAAGTGAGATGTAGATGTAAAAAAATGTATCAAAAAAGTATACAACTTTACTACATTAATTAGATATAATATAACCAATGTGAGGCTAGTTTACAAGCTACGTTTGAGTTCACTTCTAAACAAGAAGTAGTTTTAGACTTTTAGTTTAGGATTAATTTGGTGTAAATTAAAAGTGGGTAAACATTGTAATTAAAAAAATAGTATTTATTATAATTATTCTTACCATAATTAGAAGATATGAGTTGATTAAGTTTTATTCATATAATTATCTTTATCAATGTTTTAAAAACCGACACGGTTAGAGGTAAGCTTTGTCTACATCTTATCCTCTCCAAACTCTACGAATAGTTTTGTTATTTGTGAAATTTGCTAGGTACGATTGTTGTAATGTTTTAAAAACCGGTTCAAATCAACCGGTATTACAGGTTGAACTGATCACTGGTACGATATAGCGAGGTCCAACTAGGGTACAGGTTTAGTTTTTAAACTGCCTAAAAATCCGGTATTATCAGTGCATACCGATGAACCGGTTTATACCCATATTCAAATTGAGTTTTAAACTCCTCATTATGTGAGTTTTAAATGAAAATAATTATAGAAAATCATTTCTTTTCTAAACTGAGAACTTATACCATAAAACTTTTACCTCATAATAATCATATAAATTCATAATTCATAAACTTTTTAATTTTAAGGGTTAGAAAAGGGTGAGCGGGCTCTCCTGTAGCGGCGCACATGGAATAGGGTTTGACTCCTGGGTGACACAGTTTCACATGGCCCCTTTCCCTCCATCTCATCACATGCCAATTGGGTCCCACTTTTTGATAGAAAAAGAAATTAGGGTGGAGGGACCGGTCAATCACTAGTTGAGTGTTTGAATTATTTTTTAGCCAATAATATCATGCCATGTCAAGTCTCTACTCTACTCTTCATTTGCACTCAATCACTGGCAATGGTTAAACACATAAAGAGTGGTAAAGAATTAAAAAAAAGTGATTGGTTAAAAGGGGTTGGGGCCCACCATTCACCCTCTCTCTCCCTCTTCTTCACCGAGTCGGTGAATACTCACCGCTATTCCCTCTCCCCGCTCACCGATTGAAGGCCGGCAACCATTCACCGATAGGTGAACTCCATTCACCGAATGGTTCCCGAAGACCATACCGTCCCCCCTTATATAACTTTAGACCATGTGTAGTGGTAATGCCCTTACCTTTGGGCGTTTTGAGCCATGTGACAGCTCAGTCAGCATGGAGCATTATGGGGCGTTTTCTAAAATGGGTGTGGTGGGAATGTGGGGCATTATATTAAAGGAGGTGTAATAAAATTAAATTAAAATAACCATCAAAAACTCTTATTTGACAAACAAAAGAAAAGGAAGATGAAAGATGATTGGCCAAACCTAATGAACCAAGGCGTGAAATAAAGAACGCTCCAAACGAAATTTGCCAAAAAAACCACCCACGGGGGTGGCTTGTGGGGTGTGTTCCGACGTTTTTTTTTTCTTCCAAAAAACGCCCATAAATCATCGACTACGGATGGTCTTATTCTTAATTTTGACAGAAAAAATATCATAATCTTAAAGGCAAAAGGCCTGAAAAAGTGAAAAGTAAAACCTTAGCATATTTTTCTTAACTCATCAACTTGATTAGCAAGTTTACAACTTTATAACTATCTGAATCCTTTGACATGAGACAAATGAATTAAACAAAGGGATATTGGCCTCTATTAATCCTTACTAGACGTTATTGACTATTACAATCCCACTTTTTTTATTCCCTTTGACATTCACACCTTTTAACTATTTTTCTTCCACCGGTACTCAGTTAAAAAAACTTACCGGAGTTAAGTTTTTTTTCGAATTATAAACTGACGTTTCAGGACTTTTGATCAGAACGAGGACACGAGTCGAATGATGTAAAACTTACCTTGCAATTGTGCTCCAAATGACGAAAACGGTGCTTCAATTCCGGCGTTTAAACTTCCAATTAACAAAAAACAAGTCGTTTGGAGCACCGTTTCGAGGTAAGTTTTACATCAATAAGCTCGTATCTTCGTTCTAATCAAAAGCCCCTAAAACGTCAGTTTGTAATTCGGAAAAAGCACAATAAGTTCTCATCAATAAATTGCTTGAAACCAATAGCTACCTAAACAGCGCAATTACTACACATAACTTCGAAATTTTGTTTAATTTTTTTTTACGAACGCCACTATATGTTGGAAGTCTTATTTAGTAATCATTCGGAGACATTAAGTTTATCATTTTAAAGAAGCAACTTAAAGGGTCAATGGGTGGTTGTGTTGTTTTAAAACAACAGTTTAATTTTGATGGAAAAAATAAACTTAAAAAATAGGAGATGCAAGACTTGAACTTAAGATCTATTTGTTGGAACACAAGGGGATTTACCACCACACAATCTTTGTTTTTAATACTTTGGGGTTCAACTAATTTATTTTATGGGGTTCTTGAAAAATATAATATACCGGTTCTACTATTTTATAAAAAAACATTGGCTCCATGGACCCCGACCCGCACCATGTGGGTCCGCCCTTGTGTCTCTATATACGTATAGGATTAGGTTCAGTAGTGAAAACTAGTGTAGCTTGCGAACTGAGTGAACTAATCCTGGCCATACACGTGTGTAGATCAATGACCAGGATTTGATATTGAAATACACTAGTGTATTTTACGATTTGATGATTAGATCATAGCCATACACGTGTGTAGATCAATGGCCAGGATTTGTTCATTCAGTTCGCAAATACACTAGTGTTCACTTTAGAACCCCACCATATATATATATATATATATATATAGGGGAAGGATGTATAGAAAACCCACTTTAATTTAGAAAACCCGGGAAACTCAAAGCTCCCGATGTTTTTTTTTTTTTTTGAAAAAATTTATACATGTTATATACATGTTTTTAAGGGTTTTGGGCAAAAAAAAAAAAAAAAACAAAAAAGCGCCGAGTAGATATTTAAAAAAAAAATAAACAAGTTTTGGTGTAACACGTGTTACATTCATCTGACATATTTGTAACATGTGTTACACCAAAACTTGTTTATTTTTTAAAAAAATATCTACTCGGCGCTTTTTTGATTTTTTTTGCCCAAAACCCTTAAAAACATGTATATAACATGTGTAATTTTTTTTAAAAGTTCGGGAGGTTAGAGTTTCCCAAGTTTTCTAAATTATAAGGGTTTTCTATAGATACTTGCATTATATATATATATATATATATATATATATAGGATTAGGTTCATTTGTGAACAACATCTTCATAGTGAACTGTGTGAACTAATCAGGACCATTGATTTCCTTTTTAGTTGTTAAGGGTAGGATTGTAATTATACAATAAATTAGTTTAAATCTTAATTTATTTTAACCATTGAGTTTCAGTTACACATTTAATTTTGATAGTTTTCTTAAATTGCATAATTATCTTCTCCATCTCTATTGATTCAAAATAATTTTATTTTTCATTTCTCTGTACGTTCATGTCGTTCTGCAGGCCATTGATAAGAGATAATTATATTCACACAAGACTAAGAAGTATTATTTTTTTAATAAATGAATTCATATGTTTGTGTTATTTATTCTTTTTTTAATTGCATATTCATGCAAGACTTGATTGTTTACAAAACGTTTGATTATATATTTTTTATTTTTAGATTAAATATTCAAAAAAAAAAAAAAATTGCAAATCCATGATTGTAACATCTGTGCTTGTAATCATTGTGAACAGTTCTATTATCTATAAAACAATGTTATTTGATCCCAATGTTTGTTTGGTTGTGTTTTACATTTTTCATGTTTTGACTTTTATCCAATTTCAAACTCTATATAACTTCCTGGAGAGTTATACGCAAACTGGTGCGTAAACGTACTTAGTTTAATGAGACAAATACTCCAGAACATCAACATATACTTAACATACCTTAAATAACCTTTACCTAACTTAGAAATAAGTTTTAAAGGCTTTGGTATGACAAAAACAAGTTAATTCGTCTACAGGGACTAAATTTGACAAACTGCGAAAGTATACCAATTTGAACTGTAACGAACATTCCGGAACATGACCATAAGTTAAACACACCTTAAATATCCTTTATGTAGCTTAGAAATAGTCTTTGAGGGGTTCGGTGTGCTAAAATAAACTTTTGGGTCATTCAGGGACTAAAAGCGTCAAAAAGTGCACAAGTTTGCACTTTTGCGCATAACTCAAGTTCTGAATACATCCGGACATCCAAAAATTTATGTAAGCACTAAAATATTTTATTTTAGTGTTTGGCATAAGAAAAATCCATTCGTTGCGTCATTTGGATCGTTTTTCGCGCTTATGCGCATTCCGTCGTAATTAAGCGATCATCGCGATCGTACGACCAAACGAGCCAACATCCGGCATATTTTTGAGCATGTTTCATGTCCACAATGTTTAGGCATCATTTTAGGGCCTTAAAGTTGGCTTGACGGGCCTTAGAAGTGCCGGAAATAAGCTTAAACACCAACAGGGACCAAAGCTGTCAAAATGCAAACTTGTTTCTGATCTGTGCAGGCCAGGCGGCCCGCGTAAGATCAGTGTGTCCTTTACGCGGCCCGCGTCAGGGTCCCAGATCAGATAAGATCGATTAGTCAGCAGATTACAGCTGTTTAACTCACAACCACAAACCCACACTTGCCCTTTCAGCTCATTAGGGGCCATTTTTAGTCACCACAACATTCCAACAAGTGTACGCACGAGATTCGATCACGTTATTCAAGAAACGATCTTAACGGTTCGGGAAATACTATAAATACCCCACCCCCATTTGCTTCAAACTCACAAGAATCTGATCTAATGTGCTCTAAGTTGAAACCTTTGTTTCATATCTGAGCTATTTTGATCTAGATTAGCATTCGGGGACCCTTCGTAAGTATTCCTTCGTTCTTTTATTGCTTTTCGAGTCCGAAAGTCAAACTTTTTTTGACTTTCTGCGTTGACCAGTTTATGGTCAACGCGAAGTTCGTTTGAACTTCGCAACGTGATTGTAATCACGATGGTTATAGTCCCTTGTGACTATGCCTACTGATTACCACGTTGTCTAGGGTCGCAAGGGTAAGCGATCTAATAAATCGCTTATACCTTCGAACCCGACCCATTTGGTCGATCATTAGGATCCGACCAAACACATTAGGTGACCATAGTATATAGGGAATAACCTTCCGAGGTTATACCTTATGGTCGCTTCGTTTAAGTAGTTGTATGATAGGTAGTTTATATGCCTTAGGTAAATTACCAAAATACCCCTTTGATGCCAAAATTCATTTTAAACATATGTAACATAACTTTTGACATCTAAACTGATTTGACAACAATATTAGACATGTTAAGGCATATGTTACTTGTCATAGGACTAGTTAGGCGGTCCAAACGCGTTTCACGCGAACGACGCGTTAAAGTAGCATAAGCTACCTAAACGGGTCGTAATGGGTCGTAAGCACTTATGTTAGGTTTCATTTAGTATGTAGGCTTTGTTAAACCATATTACACGAGTCTCCATACTCGTTTGGTTTACGAACCCTCATTCTATCTGATCATCCGATTTAGGTCCGGTTTATTAACATAGTTACCTATATTAGGTGCCGTTTGATTCCGAGATCTCTAGCATTGCTTGGTGGTTATCTTAGGACTTCTGAGCAATCTCAAGTGAGTACATAGAACCCCCCCTCTTTAACTGTTTTCAAACTGTTTTGGGGTGAAACACATGTGCCTATTTGTTACTTTCATGCTTTCATGTTTTCACATCATATACCTGCTATGTTTGTTAGTACATTATAGTACATGATTTCATTACATTTCATGCTATGTATGCCCATTGTGTGCGTACTTAGTACATTGTTTTACATTACATTTCTGCTATGTATGTTGACTGATAGCATGCTAGCACATTGATTTACATGACTTTTCTGCTTTGTATGTTAACTTAGCATACTTAGTACATTGTTTTCATATGACATGTATACAACTGCTATAACATTTGGTTTGCACAAACGAGACTTATATACGTTCATTAACATTAGCTACGCCGTTCGGTAGTAAGTACTGGTACCATAGGACTTGACAAATCCCATTCCTGACATCCCGGGTTTGTTCGGATGTAAGGAATGACTGAATCCGAAAACATTTCTTTTGATAACCTTGACTGAAAGGGTTATCCGACTGTCTCAAGGCTTGAATGTATGCGTTAACTTACCACATAAATGTTTGTATCAATGTAACATGCATTACTTTGCAAAACATAACTTTTTGATATATTCAAAATACTTTGTTTTGTACATTTCTGCATTTGGATTTTGTGACAATACTTTACTTACAATACATAACATTTGATACACATTACTTGACTACTTTTGGACTTATAAACATTTGACATGGCTTATACAAGGACTTTTGACTATTGGTTTAAACATAGACTTTATACATTGGTGGTTTGTTTAAGTGATTTAAGTAACGAGGCGTGTGTAATATGATACAAGCATGGTGGATACGCCGTTAGTACTTCCTATATATAAGTGTTTGTATGGTATTACATATCGTAGCGTTATTTGAATCATTTCAATTTGAGACATATAACATTTTATATATTTTTCACAAGACTTTGGTTTACAAACAATTTACTTTATACAACTCATTTTACTTGGTTATACATTTAACCACGCATTATTCTTTTATTTATACATATCACTCGATCTTATCGCTTTTTAAACGATTTACAAAACAAAACAATTTACAAGGTTCATGACTGACTTTTGATAAACAAACTTTTTCTAAACTATTAAGTCATGAATCCTATTTTCACAAACCTATGTATCTCACAGGCATTTTTATGCTGACGTACCTATTTTCACATGTGTTTTCAGGAGCTTTTGCATAGGATGATGATCGTGACACTAGGGCGGACCTGTGCCTTAGAGACATAAAACGAAGATAGACTTAGTTTAATTATGTTATAAACTCTTTGATTCCTGTTTAAAACAATGTAACTCTTATGTTGATAAATAAAATACAACTTTGAATACCATGGTTATGAAACAATTAATTCTGTTACAACACTCCCCGACGTTTTCCGCCACGTTTTGTATGTTATACGTGGTCGGGGTGTGACAATGATCATTCTTTATGTACTCATCATGAATCTTGTGTGATAATGTACACTTGTTCTGAACATAGGTGTGATAATGTACATATGTGTACATACGTGTTAATAATATGACTTGTTAATATACATATATGTATATACGTGTTGAGACTGTTGTGTACACATATGTACAATGCCGAACAATCATCTCAGATACTTGCTATATACATGTGTACCAAGTTGAACAACCATATCATTAACTTCTTTTAGAAGCATATTATGAATCTACATATGTGCACATTACAAATCGGACATGTACATACGTTTTTAAATGGTGATTACGTATAATACATATATGTACATTCACTTCTACAATGTTTTTAATCATGTTATATTGTATAATGGTTATATTTTTTAGAATTAAAAAATTAGTTAATTGGTGAGAGAGAAAAATGAGAGAGAATATAATTAATTATTTAATTGGAGAGAGAAGTAGTTAATAATTTACCTTTATACCCTTTTTATTTATTTTTTACATATAAATAATTACAAAACTGCCATTACTAAAATTTTCAAGATCTAAACAATTGATGACTCAGATTAGTTCACACAGTTCACTCATAACCTAATGTTCACTCTAGAACCCTACCCTATATAGGACAGTGATCCGTTAGGAACCACCCTTTATTGCGAGAACCAATGTGAACACAAACAAAAATACCTAAAAAACACAAACAAAAAAAATAAAAAAAAAATTATACAAAAGTCGCTACTTTTAGTAGCAAATTTTTTTTTTTTTTGCTACTAAAGATAGAGATTTTAATGTAAAAATATATTTTTTTGTGTTTTTTAGATTTTCTTTTTATTTTTTTAGGTTTTTTTTGGGTTTAGTTTTTAGCATTTTAGCTTGGGGGGTTAGGATTTTGGGGGGTGGGGGAGGGGGGTTTAGGTTTTTGGGTGGGGGTGGGGGTGTTAGGTTTTTTTATGGGGTTTTGTTTTTAGCATTTAGCTTGGGGGGAGGGGTAGGGCTGGCAATAGGTAACCTGCTAAGACACGATAACTAGAAAAGTACACTATGTGATTTTTTACGTTTTTAAAAATAATCAAAATTTGAAAGTTAGTTTCTTCTTCTAGGTGCATAAAATATACATTTGTCTTATAGAAATTGAATATAAATTAGTTAAACGAGTCGTATTCATGTTTAAAATTTTTGTTGTTCACGTTATCAGATACCTGTTAAACCTGCTAAGACACGATTAGACAGCCCTAGGGGGGTTAGGTTTTTTAGTTTTTTTTTAGATTTTTTAAGGTATTTTTGGTTGTGTTCACATTGGATGGCGGCACACAAAGATATCGCATGAACCTTCCATATATATATATAAATATATATATATATATAGTGTGAGGTTTATTGGGGAACACTAAAAAAGTGGGGAACCGGAGAACACTCTTAAAAATTTAACTTAACATGTTAAAAATTATTTTTTTTAAATCTTTTTCGGCGCTTCTCCTTATATATACTTGTAGAAGCATTTTTAATAAAAAAAAATCAAAAACTAAAAATATTAAGAAAACAATTAAAAAAAGGCTAAAAAAATTTTTTTTAGAAAAATTATTTTTTTATTCGACTAGTTTCTCCTCCTTTTTATAAAGAAAATCGCTGAATTTTTTTTTAAAAAAATTGATTTTTAACATGTTAAGTTAATTCTATAAGATATAACTGTTTTTTAAACATTTTTTTATATTTTTAGTTTTTGATTTTTTTATTAAAAATGTTTCTACTTGTATTTATAAGAAAAAGCGCCGAAAAAAAATTTAGAAAAAAATATTTTTTAACAAGTTAAGTATAATTTTTAAGAGTGTTCCCCCGTTCCCCACTTTTTTAGTGTTCCCCAATGAACCCTGCCCTATATATATATATATATATATATATAGGATTAGGTTCAAACGTGAACATTTTCTCCAGCGTGAACTAATCTGGGCCCTTGATTTGTATGATCTTGAGATTTTAAGTCAATGGCATGATGGTAATTATTTGAATAATTGTTACTATTTAATTAAATCAATAAGGGTAAATGTGTAATTTCCATTTTAAACTAATGCCATAAATCTCGTTCTCTCTCCTAATCAAATTTCTCTCTCACCTTCATCGCCATTTAGGTTTCAAATCCCACACATTATTTTCTCTCTCACATATCAGCGATTCAGCGCCGACAAGCAGAGGAGACCATCGAAGATCTGCATAAATCCGGTCCGACGATCGTCGCTGGTTTCGCACACTTCCGCCCTTGACCACCCTCTTCACACTCCGACGCCGGCTCCGATCACGAACAGCAGCAGGTACGTTTCTTTCTCTTGTTTTCTTCACTTTACAATCCAATTATCTCTGCTCTGTATAGTCTCGTGACACTTCGAAACGCCCATTGTTCTTGCTCGGTGATAACATACCCGAACAACTGCCCCTACATCCCAGATGAGTGCATTAATTTTGTTCAGTTTTAGCGTTGATGTTGGATTGGTGTGTGGCCTGGTTAGATTCAGTTATTTGTAGCGTTGATGTTGGATTGGTGTCGGCTAGGTTCTGATTTGCTACCGGTTTTAATTTTGTGCAGGTTAGCAGTTTTGTCTTCTGCTGTGTTGATAAGTTTTATTTTGCCCTGATTTATGTTCTTTAGATGTGTTATTTGTAACCTAATTTCTCTGATCGTTATAGTTTAATATTGTTTCTGTGGTTACAATTTAAAATAATTTCTTACATTTCCAGACACACCCTTGATGCGCTACAGTTATCGTCCTCAAAATTACTCAGACACTAATATCAACTTTCATTTGTTGCAGGGTTGTAATGATTTCAGTTTCTTTTCAAGTCGAAACATTAAGGTTGCAATGCCTGTTGGGAACTATACTACATCGAGCATGAAATTCAGGTACTAGTCTATTTCTAACCAGAACTACAGTTTTGATGTGTTATTTGAATGGACTATAACTATACACCGTCATTATTAGATGTGTCATTAGTTTTTTCACTGCTTTAAGGCGATGTACACATATGTATTCTGATTTTGCTTGTTTTTAAGGCGATGTACACATGTGTATTCTGATTTTTGCTCTGGTTTTAAGGCGCTGTACACATGTGTATTCTGATTTTGCTCTGTTTTTAAGGCGTTGTACACATGTGTATTCTGGTTTTGCTATGTTTTTAATGCGATGTACACATGTGTATAGCGTCTGTTTTTGTGATATCTCATTTTTTTGTGTGTATTGAATGTGTAAAGTCGTTGATGTACACTTGTGAATTATGCAAAGTACTAATTGCTGAGTTTTTTGTGTTATTATAGGAGACGTCGTAAACGAGGAAAGTGGAGATGGAAGGTCGATAAGGATGATTCACGTATGAGGTCGATAAGGATGATTCACGTATGTTTGTTTGCTTGGTCGATAAGGATGCTTCAGCATACAACGCGGCGAATAGTTGTAAAAGACTATGTCTTTTTTTATTTTTCCGATTATGTTGCGTTTATTGTTTTCACGAAACTGGAACTTGTAATTGTATTTCTTTTTGGTTTGGCAAACATTATGGATATTGTTATTTGCTTAATATAAAATAGTTTTACAAGTTTTGTTTATATGTATGTATTTGTAGCTAATTACACATATGTACCATGATGAGTACACATGTGTACTGTTCAATTCATATCAAAGTACACATGTGTATACCGTTGAAATATGAAGGTTACGTGAATTTTAAAAATCATAATCCGAATTCTGGTGATGAAATCTAAAAAATAAAAATGA
The DNA here is from genome assembly GCA_030545235.1 of Helianthus tuberosus. Classification (NCBI taxonomy): domain Eukaryota; kingdom Viridiplantae; phylum Streptophyta; class Magnoliopsida; order Asterales; family Asteraceae; genus Helianthus; species Helianthus tuberosus. The sequence goes on from CM060435.1 coordinate 13,756,633, forward strand.
AATAAAAGATATTGTGGATAATGAATTTAAAATAGGAAAGATGTAACTTAATTCAATTATTAATATAATGATTTAAATCTAATTTTTTATATAATTACAATCATACCCTTAACAACTAAAAATGAAATCAAGGGCCCAGATCAGTTCACGCAGTTCACGCATGGGAGGTTGTTCACGCTGGAACCCTATATATATATATATATATATATATATATATATATATATATATATATATATATATATATATATATTATATAGGTGTAAGTTGGCTATAAAGTCTATTTTTCCTACAAAGTGTAAAAAGTCATAAAACACCATAATGTCAACCATAAAACACACTACAAGCCCACAAATATCAAAGTGAAGATTACCAAAACGCCCTATTTGTGGGTTTTGTGTTATGTTTTGGATGATAAGCCTTTGATTATCGAATGCCTATTATTAGTGCATTTTATGTTGATTATTATGTTGTGTTTTATATTCATAGTTCTACGATGGTGTGTTTGAAGTTTTTATGGATTGTTAGGGTTTAGATCTTATATTTTAATGATCTTCACTCTGTTATTTGTGGGTTTTGAATTTGTTTTATGGCTGAAATTATGGTTTTTATGACTTTGTAGGAAAAATGGACTTTGTAGTCGAACCCCACCCTATATATATATATATATATAATTAATTTACTGTTTTAAGACCCTCTGTACTCCCAGGTTATATAACGCCACCATCCTCCATCGCGCCATATGGCGTCGGCAAACACCGCCCCGGGCGGCGTCATACGGCGGATTCCGACCTCCCCCGTGAAGATTACAACGACGCGAAGATTAGTCCTTCTCTCACACACATGTATACATATACATATATATATATATATTGAAGGGGTATAACTCCACTACACATCGATGTTATATAACCCCCTCTCTTACGCAATTGTCACGTGTCGAATAGTCCCACGTGATGGAGGTGAAGGGGGTGACCACTACACATGGCCTAAGACTGCGGGGTGTGGGCTTGGGTTTGGGGCGTGGGAACCAAACCAATGCCGCTTTAGCCACACCGGGCCATCTTGGGTAGCGGCGTTGCCCCTCTGGCGTGGTTATGAAGCCTGGCGTCGGGCGGGTTGGGGAGTTGATGTGGATGGCTGGGATTGACTGAGTTCATGTGACCGTTGGGCTAGCCGTTGGCAACGGCTATTTTATAAAATAAAAAATCTTTAACTTTTATTCTATATAAATCAACCAATTCTTACTAAATTTTACTATCCAAAGGTTACGGCCGCCCTAAGACAATTGGCTTACGGGAATAGTTCCGACATAATGGACGAGTATTTAAAAATGTCGGGACGGGTGGCTAGGGAAAGTCTTCACAATTTTTGTGCTTATATCATTGAACTATATATGAAAAGATATTTGAGAAAACCGATGTTTAGTGATATGCAACAACTTTTGGAACATCACACTTAATATCATGGTCTCCCCGGGATGATAGGTACTTTAGACTGTATGAAATGAAAGTGGGAACTTTGTCCAACTGCATGGCAAGACTCTCACACAAGCGGATATCATGGAATGTCGGCTATGATGCTTGAGGCTGTTGCATCACAAGATCTTTGGATATGGCATGCATTCTTTGGTATGCCAGGTTCACATAACGATATAAACATTATTCATCACTCGCTGCTTTTCAATGATTTGATAAATGGCGTTGAACCTAAAGGAACATTTTTTGTAAATGATGTTGAATAGTTCATGAGTACTATCTTGTTGATGGAATTTACCCTGAGTGGGCTGTTTTTGTTTCAAGAGATGGAACCCTAGATCCTTAAAGAGTAAAGTTTAACAAAGTTCAGATGACGGCACACAAAGACATCGAGCGAGCATTTGGTGTTTTGCAGAAAAGGTGGTGCATTTTGAGCATGCCTTGTCGATTGTAGCAAAAAGATCAAATAAGAAACGTGATGTGCGCGTGCATCATTCTACACAACATGATTTTAGAGGATGAAGGTCGAGCAATAGTTGAATATTATCCCGAGGAGACCCAATCAAATAACGAAGACATTAGTGACGAACAGAGAACACAAAACCAAAATCTAATCGAGTCACGCCAAATAAATGCAAATCTTCTAGCTGATTTGGTACAAAATGTTTCAACACTTCCTAGATTTGACAACGTTGAAGACGAAGATGAAGATGAAGATTGTTTTTTTTTTTTTGAGATGTAATGTATTTTTTTTTTTTGCTATAGTTATTTAATATTAATTAAATAGGTGTTTTTAAAATTAATATATTAAATTCTATGATTAAAATAAAAAAAGAAAAATAGTTGTCAAATATCAACCCACGCCAGCTAGCCCACACCCCCTCCACACCCCACTTTTTTTTGGTAGTCTGGTGGAGCCCATCTCCGATACATGTCAACCCAAACCCACAAACCCAAGCCACACACCTAGCACCTAGCGGTTTAAGTGTGCATGTGTGTATATATATAAGTATGTTTTTTTACTGTTTTATATAAAAATAATATACTATAAAATTATTGGCACAATGATTTGCCCATTTTATTGTGTGAATCCAACACTCACTACCATTTTCCTCAAAAAAGGATTTCACTAGTAACGAACATCACAACTGAGAGATAGAGAGAAACATGTCATTTGACGAGACGGAGTTACGACTAGGATTACCCGGCAACGGCGGTGAAGGCGGAGATGCTGCGGTGCACACCAACGGAAAGAGAGGCTACGATGAGACCGTCATGGACTTGAAGCTCAAACTCTCATCAGACGATCAAGAAAGTACCAAAAATGATCAAGACAAGAAGCTTTTCTCCACCACCATTGGTACCCGTTGCTCCGTTAACCCGCCCGCCAAGTAAGTTTTCCAAGTCAGGTTGTTCACTAGTTCAACTAAGCTAAGCTGAGCCCGAACCTGTGACAGCTCGGGCTCAACTTGAAGTCCAAAGGAAGGAGAAGTCGTAACAAGATTTCCGTAAGTGAACCACCAAAAGGATCATGACCGGCACACCGAACCTTGTTAACAAGTGTTCATGCTCATGATGACACAATAATAAATAATAACCCTTGACACCTACAGAGCTGAAATTTTAGCGTAGAAAACATCCCAGTTTAACATCTAGTAGTGTCTAAACCGAGCTCAAATTTTGGCTCGAGCTCAGCTCTTTAAACAAATTATTTTATAAGTTTTTTTTTTCTTTTCAAACGAGCTATAAACCACGAGCTATTTAATTTTTTGATTTTTTAATTTTTTTTTGCTAAAATAACAATATCTTAATTGAATTATATATAAGAGTCTTATTTTGTACATTATTGTAATGAACTATAGGGCACAAGTGGTGGGTTGGCCACCGGTGAGATCATACCGGAAAAACATGTTGTCGGTACAAAAGAAGAGTGGCATCCGCCGCAACGAGGAGGCTGCGGGTGGTGGCGGTGCGGCGTTTGTGAAGGTGAGCATGGATGGAGCTCCATACCTCCGGAAAGTTGACCTGAAAATGTACAAAAGTTATCAAGATCTCTCTGATGCTTTGGGCAATATGTTCAGTTCCTTCACTATTGGTAATTAATTAATTAACTAATTAATTTTTTTTTTTTCAATCAGATCTACACACGATATCATTCCACACGAAAAAGGGCAATTAGTAGTAGTTGTTTTTATAGTTTTTTTTTAAGCTGTGAGATTCGAACTTGAGACCTATGATGTGTTTTTTAGAAAATGTTTTTAAGTTTTATTAAGTAGCTAACATTTTTTTATTAATTTTGATACGGAAACTATTTATGTAGGTACCTGTGGATCACACGGGTTGAAAGATTTCATGAACGAGAGCAAGTTAATGGATCTTTTGAACAATTCCGACTACGTTCCGACCTACGAAGATAAAGACGGGGATTGGATGCTCGTCGGAGACGTTCCCTGGGAGTAATTTTTCGTTTAATGATATAACTATTTACGTGATAAACAGTGACAGAATCAGAACTTCGTGTTTTTCTTAGAAGTAAATTAGATTTTATTAAAAATAAATTATGACAGATTTCTGGTGATAAACAAAAAGAATTATAACAAAAACATTTATTAGTTACCTTATATTCAACATTTATTTATTTATGTTTTATCAGGATGTTCGTTGATTCATGCAAGCGTTTACGTATAATGAAAGGGAAGGAAGCCATCGGACTTGGTAAATTTCTTTTATAGTAATTAAACTTTTGATTAACGATAGAAAAATTACATAAGAATGGCATGTAAACGGTCAACAAGTTGCGCCGCAAACCCCTTTTAATAATATGTTTTTTTTTTAATTTTTATAAGGAAATTATAAAAAAAAAAATGTATGTTAAACTTCAAGAATATGTTATATGAATACATAACAAGTGTGTTTTAAATGAAATTTTTAGCACCGAGGGCTATGGAGAAATGCAAGAACAGACGCTAAACTCGACGAACAAACTCAACCGCGACATCTTGCTTGTTCGGTCTTTGTGTGGCATGCAACATCAAGTATAGCGCGCGATGGAATGAGCAGACGATACGGTTCGTGTTTGTACGTATTGTTTTATAATAAACTCTTTATCTGGATTGGGAACTTGATTGTTGGTTATATTGTGAGGGTAATGTGTATTTATAAACTTGGGTGATTGAAATTTATGGACATAAATAGGCAAGAGACCAATAAATATCATTAGTATGTTCTATGTACTACCAAATCTAAGGTTTTTAACCTTTGTTTTGGTGATTTGTTGTAGTACTATGTTTAATAATCTATGTAACTTATGTTATGAAGTACATGTTATTTTCATGTAGGTAATGTAATGTTAAAATCTTTCTACTATATCATATGCTTAGTTTTCTAATAATCATGCAATCAATGTTTTGAAAACCAGACCGACTGACTAGACGAGCATGGTCAACCAATTAAAGTGAGGACAATCAGCGTCACAGGTTTACTTATGAGTTAACGGACCGGAAACAAATTAATCAGCCGGTTCTAAACAAGACAAACCGGTGAAAAAAAAAAGTGACAGTCTAGTGACTGCGCTGAATGATCGAAACCGATGTATCATCAGAGCAACCGATTTGTCAGCCAGTCTAGTTTCAAGCACTAACACGATTTCTAGTTCATATGATCTAGAAATCGTGTTCTTATTGGTAAAAAAAAAGTGACAATTAAGTTAGTTAGTATACCATATCTAATTAGTTTGACATATCATATGTTATATTTGTTGTCTTATCTTAGTTCACATATATACCATGAATCGTTGAATCTAGAATATTAATGCATGATAAATGCTTATTTCTTATCTTTAGAATGTAACGAATAAGTATGGGAAAATTCCACATAATTAATATGACAGGTTTAAATGACAAAATATGATATGATTTTGATTTATTTTTTTATAGCCTTTTGTGAGACATGAACATGTGAATGTCAATGTTGGGGCATGCATTTATTTGGGTTGGTCGGTCCATGAATAATGTAATTTGAATGAATTTAATTCGAAAGAAGACATGCATTTAATAATTAAGTTTTTTTTTTATTTTATTAAACTTGCTTAAATTCATATTTGGAGACTTAAAGATTAAAAAACAAAGTGGGATTATCACGTAGATTTTGTTATTATTTTTTAAAAAGTAAGGCTATAAAATTAAGAATTTTATCATCTTTAATTTAAGTGTGGTATTACTACAAAATTTTGATTATTTTTTAAGAAAATGTAGATTGCTATATGCGATAACATGCGTAATTTTATATACATAAAATGTTTGTAGTTGTATACATGTTGCGTAATTATTTATATACTTGTGTAATAAGTCATATATGTTGTATAATTTGTGTGTAATTATGGAGCGACACATATACCCATCGCTCCAAGACACATGGTGCGTCATGGTATCTCTCTTTCTCTGTGTATATGCGTTCAATAACTCATGTAATTATATATGCTACTAAAATCATTGATCGGTGTACACGCAAATTCAACTATTCAAGTTGGTTTGTTTCTTTGTTTCAATCATCAATTGCACAAGACTAGATATACTCTTTTAAGTTGGCAAACGTTGTATTTTCTTTCAAATTATTAATATAGACTTTAAATTCAGTACGGAATTTATCTTTACCTTTTTCATCAGAATCATAAGGATACATGTCGGTTAAATGGTTTATGGGCTTATGTTGTAGGCTTAAGCCTTAATAAGTTATTTTTTTTAAATAAATGTGGGCTAAATGAGCTAATAAATTATTATTTTTAATAGAATGTAGTCTTAATTAACAAGTGATTCTTTTTTATTGAAATGTGGATTAAGGTTAGTTGTCAAATATTCTAAGGTTCGGTGTCAATTTTTGTACATATGGGTTCAGTTAAGGCTTCAAAGAGTTCAGTGTAAAGGTTTCTGTGGGCTCGATGACGAAATTTCTACGGGTGCGACGTCGAAAAACATGTACATATAACACTAAAAACCTTTTTAATACGGGTTCGACCAAACCCGTACCCTCCTATGTGCCTACGCCTAATGCCAACTAATATATTACACTCTTAGACCATGCGTAGTGGGCAAGCTCCACCCTTGGGCGTTTTGCGCCATGTGGCAGCCCAGTCAGCAATGGGCATTATTGGGCGTTTTTACAAAATGGGTGTAGTGGGGATTGTGGGGCATTATGTTTTGTAATAAAATATAATAAAAAAACATTTAAAAATCTTATTGGCCACCAAATGGAAGCTCAAATGTGATTGGCCAAGAATCCCCCATTTGGCGTGATTTATAACACGCCTCAACAACAAAACTGCCAAACACGCCCATGCGTAGTGGGGATGTGGGCGATATGGGCGTGATTGAGCCCCAAAAACGCCCAAAAGAGCAACCACTACGGGTGGTCTTATATACTTCCAAAAGTTGCAGACTAATCTAACCTGTTCTGAATACTCAAGAAGATACCAAACCAGGTTTTAAGTTTACTGTTATCAACTCTTTGCTTTATAATTTGAAGAGTTAAGTTCTTTTTGAGTCCCTGTGGTTTGTGCAGTTTAACTGTTTGAGTCCAAAAACCAAACTTGTCTTGATTTGAGTCCCTGTGGTTTGTATTTTTAACCATTTGAATCCAAAATGCAAAAACTTTTCTTGATTTGAGTCCCTGTGTTTTGTATTTTTAACCATTTGAATCCAAATGGTTTTTGGATGAGGTTTGCATTTTGGATTCAAATGGTTAAAAATACAAAACCACAGGGACTCAAATCAAGACAAGTTTGATTTTTGGACTCAAACAGTTAAACTACACAAACCACAGGGACTCAAAAAGAACTTAACTCTAATTTGAATAAAAATCACACGTGTATGTTACTATCGTTTATTAGTCTACTGGTATTAGGTGTTTATCATCATTAAAGTGATGCAGACTTCAAGTTTCACATAATAAGCAATTGATGGATTTTAAAGGCAGATATTTGTGGTTGTATTTTTTTGTTAAAAAATTAATATATTATTTCTTTTTAAAACTCTCGACAAAATGCACTTTACATCAATATCGCAGGTAAGCGAGCAACAAGTTGCGCCGCTACCCCTTTCTGGATAGCAAACCCTAGCCTATTATTTCTTATAATAAAAAAAATGATTTTAGTCTGTAGAGTGCAAGTGTCCATAATGGTGCTGAAACCCATGCAACTACTAAATAACAAGAATCCAAAGGTATAGGTCTCTTGATCTGAATCATATGAATTATATATTGGATGTTAGAACTAAAAACTTATTAGATTGTTAGAAGTTAAATTGCCCATCAATTAATTATCAACTTTGGTTATACAATAAATGATATTAATAAAGTAGCCGTCTTTTATTAATAAAGTAGCCGTTTTTTCAGTTACTGTGTGTATTTTTTACTGCTTTTGTGCAGGTTTTTTATGAGTTTTTATGGTCTTAGACATTCCATCTTCCAAATTTTGCGTTTTTTAATAGCTTTAAGTAGTTTTTGGTGTTTTTTTCCATTTTTAGCTTTTAATAATACTTCTCCAAATTACTTTTACTATAGGTTGGGAGTTTTTGGCGTTTTATTGCATTATGGCCCTTTCACAATAATTATGACTGTTTTGGCGTTTTATTAATATAATGTTATTTTTTTATTTTAAGTTGAAAAATACATAACAACCAACAGAAAAAAGAAAATTAAAAAAATTAAAATAGAAACAATTCATCTTTCAAATCTTCACTGTCATCAGTCTCTTTCTTCTTTGAAACATATTCACTGACGGTTTGGCTTAGCCCTGCTTGTGTTTTTGTGGCCGTTTGGGAAGACAAAATGACATGAGTTTTTTGTTTGAATATGTATCTTCAAACAACTCATTAGTGTCATTCGTCTTTTCATGCCATTAAAATATTCATCAAGAACAAAACACAGAAAATGGCATAAGTCTGACCCCGGCATTTTTTTGTTTATTATTTTTCCATCTCATGCCGCAAAATGTTATTTGAGTCACAGTACCTCAGGGAAGAATGCATTGTTCGAATCTTTGGCGTAGAACAATATTTGAATATACAAGAAACGATATTTGCCATTTTTGGCGTTTTACTGAGGAAATAGTGTGTCTGGAAGAACCGTAGAAAATATGGCGTTTTTTGAGTAGTTGTGTTTGATGTTTTGGAGATTTTGGCGTTTGTAAGTTGAATGGTATATAGTAGAAAATATGGCGTTTCAGGTTCTGGGGGGTGTGTTTTTATGTTTGGGATGTTTTTTGTTTATATAGCGATGTGTTTTGGTCCGTAATGGCGTTGTATTCATCAGTATGGCGTTTTGGTATAGAGGTGTAAAGACGCTTTTACCCTTAATGAGGCGGGTCCACGTAATAAAATTGATGTTATTTACGAAAACGCCACCGCGCCAATCTAGTCCATAGATTGTTTTAATCGGACGATCGATAAGCGTTCTTACCGTTCTCACACTTTCTACCATTTTCTCCAAATCCCGACCCTATATATATATATATATATATATATATATATATATATATATATATATATATATATATATATGCACGTTAATGGTGACTTATAACAACTTCTCAACAGAGAACCTTCATCAACCATAAGTTGCTTTAGTAGCAAGCAACTCTTCATTAGTGGTAACTTGTCAGTTAGACTTTCGCCTACATTAGTGGTAACTTATACTATCAACAAGTTATCATCAGCAGCAACTTGTTATCAGCTTTAACTTTGATCTTTAGTAGCAACTCTCTATTAGTGGCACCTTCGTTTGGTAGTGATGATTGTCGTTAAGTCATCTAGAAACCTAAATAACCTAGGTAGGTAGGATAAGTAGGGTATCGTATCCACGAGTAACATGTGATTAGTAGAGCACGTCTTGTTAGATTATAAAAGTAATATACACAAATTTTTATTGAAGGCTGAGTTAACTAAAGCTAAACTAATTTGCAATGAAATTAAGACGCATGAAACACATGAAACACGAGCGAGAGAGTTGAAATTAGTTACGAAGGCGAGAAACAAGCAATCACTTTCGGTTTTGGTTACTTAATTGCAAGACTTAATTGGTAAGAACAATGTTTAATTGGCTATATAGATGATAGTCATAACTTTTGTTGATCCTACCATAAACAGAGTACAATCCATGTACTTACACACCAACTATCTGATCCTTAACTAAACTAACTAGAGTGTGCTAGGCATGTTCACAACAACGCGTGAATCAATCACACCAGTGGCGGAGGTATAGTATAAGAAGGGGCATCACGGGCTACGCCTCAACCCCGTATTCGTAGTGTAGTTTTTTCTGTTTTATATAAAGGATATCTCTGAACAAATACGGGGATACCCCTAAAAAATAGGATACTTTAATTTATTAAAATTCCAAAACCTTTATAAGCTCAAACCTTTTACAACACCAAACTTATATAATAATTAGGCCTAAATGATAGAGTTAACCCAAATTAAATATAATATAATTGAAAGAGACCCAATTGACAAACATAGCCCAAGCGCTAAAACAATAAAATATCATTTTGTTTTGTGTATGGGCGGCAACGTAAGAAACAGAACATTACAAAATTGCGATCATCTCAGACTCCCAGTGCCCCTGTTGCTACTCCGTTGACTGGTAAAAAAATTATTTTTTGGAATACCCCTAAATTAATAGGCTAGCTCCGCCACTGAATCACACCAAAACAAATACTAATCACATATTCACAGGCATATGATTAACACCTGTTTAATTGCTTAAACATTATTATCATTCAAGTTAAGTAAGATTTCAACTTGTTAACAAGATGTTTGATATAAATATTTGATGAGTTACATAGACATTACCTACGTGATTAACCTTAAAAACATATCATTATCATAGCAAATTTCTCCAACTGGGCTGGGCATCTAAAGTGGAACAACACTATTAAGAAATCAACAATAATTCGTCTTATAATTAATACAAACAATAATTCCTTTTAATTCCCTTCTTGAAGCTTTCTTTGGGCCTTATTATGGGCTGCCGAAAACCAAACCCATTTGTGGTAATGGATCAAACAATTTGATGACCACCAATAGATTCGCATCCCCACTATCCCTTAAGTCATATTAATTCACAACCCAAAAGAGACTAAATAACCCAAATAATTATTTTCATGTGAGGCTCATCAACAGGGCAAGGGTTTGTTTTTAATAGGCTAGGGTTTGCTATCCAGAAAGGGGTAGCGGCGCAGCTTGTTGCTCGCTTACCTGCGATATTGATGTAAAGTGCATTCTAACGAAATTCAAATCCCTTTTATCTTTTGTATGATTTTCTGTTATCATAATCATATGAGTTTAAATTAACTTAAACACAGTAATAATATATAAAAATGGGATGAGGTGAACATATGGTTACCTTACCTTTTTTTTTAAACTCTTAGATGTTTATAGATAAATAACCCGAAAATTGTATGTTACATCGGTTAACCATTTTTTTAAAATGGTCTCCCTGCCTCGGTTTCGTTTATGATACGTCATAACCAAATTAACCGAACCGGGCTGAACCGAACCAAATGTCAATAGTTTGAAATAAATTTGAAATGCCACACATGTTTCTTCATTTTGCTCCCTCATGCCTTTTTATATGTGAAGATCCAAAGTTCGAAGTAGGCCGAAGCCTGTAAATCAAGTTTTGGACCTTGGAGAGATTGAGGACTTGAACCTGCAAAACAGAAAACCGTTAGGCTCGCCGCAGAGATGGGAGGGCCCCTCTGCGACCACCCTCCGGCGTGAGGATAAGTATTTGATAGAGAAAGAAAGTAGAAAGAGAAAGTAGGACGAATGTTCAGAGAAAATCGTACTTGGCCTTGTACTTGAATGGTTATTTATACTAGTCAACTGAGATGACGTCATCCGTCTAGACGCACTTGTTTGGTTGTCCGTCCTCGGCAATGTGGGGTACGGAGGTCTTCAGAATGTTCGTCCCTAGGTGATTCGGTCCGTCCCTCAGGATAAGGTCCGGACACGGATATGTATCTTCAATATGGATAACAAGAGAGATTATTTATGTTACAAATAAACAAATAAATAAAATTTTAAAAATAAACTATACTAAGTTATTGTAGATTGGTAGTGTGGACTTTACACATTTAATTATTTAGTAAGCCTCAAATTAATAATGTTTCTGTAATGGACTGTGTATTATTTTTCTTGTACATTTCTAACTTAACATACTCCCAATACTAAAATGTTACACTTTTATTGTGAGATTGCTGAACTTTTGTTAAATTTCAGTTTTATTTAAAATTAATGTTTGTTGATATAGTAAGATATGATCCTAAATTTGCCAATTTTTCTACTATAACTAATTGAGTAGATTCAAAGGTTCGAGCCATCGAAGAAATATCTCCTTTAAAAAAAACTTTGTGAATAGATCGTGTTTTTTGTCTAATAGATTTATGGTTTGGCTGTAAGGGTTAAGACCGCTACCTAGCGGGATTTATGATTTGACTTAAAACCATGAAAACATCCAAATAAATTATTGGTTTGGTTTCACGGTGTTTTTTTTTTTTTCTTCTTGGTCAGTCAACTTCAATGCTTTCAAAACGTAGCTAACGGTTTGGTTCGCGTTTGTAGCAAGAGCTAGCCCTATAAAACTTGGATCAAATCGCCCGACCTAAGTGGTACCAATTGAGTGACCAACTGCAATACATTGCTCACGAGAGAGAGAACATGACTATCAGATATATTACTATTACGTGAAATTTAAAAAAAATTATTATTAACTAATCTTAGCTGATGTCGTGTTTTAACAAGGCTCCCACTACTCCCATACCCCAACAATTTTATTCACACCCCTACACCTATACGACCTGTATAAAGTTATATGAGTCGTATAGGAGAATGTTGCACAAAAAAATGTCGGAATGTTTTTGTGTCTCCATCTATATGAGTCGTATAGCATTATAAAATCAATATAGAATGCTATATGACTCATGTAATGTTACAAGACCCAAAACTCATATAATATATGACCCAATATTTGTCATGTCCAAATATTCTATACGGATCATATGCCTGTATAACCATATACGACTCGTATAGAGGGTGTGAAAACAAGATTTATAGGTGTGGCTTTATTAACACCCTTCAATAAACTCAACCGGTTCAGTTTATACAAGCGGTTACACAACATAAACAATAAGCAAAGCCGTTACATCTCAGATTTCTAAATTCTAAACGATGGGCTAAACCGTTCCGAAACCAGTTGAACCAGCTAAAAGTTAAATCGGTCCTATTGGTTTCGTCGGCTTATAAACGCCCATAGAAATAAATACATTGAAAGCAAAAGCGGGTTAAAGCTGATATCAAAGTTGCTTTTTTATTGTGAAGATAATGTCAAGTAAAGATAAGTTTTTTGAGTCTTAACTTCATAACAGGTCATTTTTGCAACAACATGAAGCATATCCACCCATGAATGAATAATCTACTGCACATAGTTTAAGGTTTTACAGCAAATAGTTTGGCAACCTACATGTCATTATTCAACTTGCACGATGCACCTTCTTCGCTTTCGAGCCTCCCAACTGTTTTTGTCATAATCCGGTAACTGCAACACAAACAAACACAGCGTAAGAAACATGTCACTAATTCACTTCATGGTGTATAAGATTATTGCTTTTTTATCATATAGCATATGAAAAATGACACCGATTTGTTTGAGATTACCTGTTGACTAAAGGAAAAAGGAATTCCAACTCTCTTTGAACCATCAGCCATCCTTTTACGAGAGTAACGGTCTTCTAACGGAGCATAACCACTTGAGACCTGATAACAGGTCAACAATAATATTAACTTCAAGAAATTATAACTTTATATTAAATAGAGTAAAATGTCATTTTCGTCCCCAAGGTTTGACCAATTTTGTGACTTTCGTCCAAAGGTTTGAAATCTTGCCATTTTCTACTGGTTCGTTAACTCCAGCCGACTTTCTCAGTTAGGTCAGGGGTATTTTCGTCTTTTTTGTGAACTTAAAAAGCAATTCTGTCTTTTTCATTCACTTAATGTACAAGCATATAGCATAATGTACGCGTATTAAATATACCAAATTGCCCTTTAAGTTAACAAAAAAGACAAAAATACCCCTGACTTAACAAAAAATGGATGGAGTTAACGAGTCAAATGAAAATGGCAATACTTCAAACCTTTTGGATCCAGATGCGGAAAAACAAACCTTTGGACGAAAGTCGCAAAACTAGTCAAACCTCAGGGACAAGAATGGCATTTTACTCTATTAAATACATATATCTAAAGTCTGGATGAAACATATTCTTCAAGAGACAAATATAAGCATAAATTTTCGTTTACCTGAGTTTGAACTGCTTGAATTAATACATCTTGGCAACCAACAGCATGCACACTTTCCACCTTTGGGCATTGCAGTACTAATTTTTCTGTAATTAAACAATTAAATTTAAGTAAATTAAATATTAAACTACATCATCATCAAGTTGGTCAAAACGCTATAAAAATTAAAAATTACCTGGAATTAAATTTTTACAGGAGTTCAGGTTCAGATCACTGAGATTTGGGCAGCTTAAATACAAGGACTGCAAAAACAAGATAATTAGAATGCGTATCAATTAAGATGTAAAATTATTATATTAAAATGTTAAGATTGTTTTAAGGATCTTACATCAAGGCTAGAGCAACCCCAAAGGCTTAGCTTTTTCAACCGAGCATGTTTTATAAACAGTTTCTGGTACGTAAGATGCGCTTTGCTGTTTGGGGATGTTTGTAATTCTGAATCGCTGTTTTCTTCACATATTGTCATCCCACAATCAATGAGTTCCAAAAGAGGTAATTGAGCTGTGGCAAATTGGATACCACCTGACGATGACAATGATAAAAAGAGACAAATATTAATGATTAACAAATAAGAAAAACTATCATTACATAGAATAGATTAAAACATTACTTGATGTAATGTTGGGGCATAGAGCAACAAGTAGCCTTGTTAAAGTCTCGGGAAACACATTGCATATCATCCCTAAACCACTGTCACTTATGCTAGACCTGTAGAACACAGTTAGTAATACGAACTTACGAAGACATCATAATAAGTAATAACCATGGGTTATAAATAAAAATTAGTATCACTTACCCACTGAGGTCAAGTAATTCGAGATTCGAGTAGCATTTAGAAATTGCTGCAACTGATGCATCGGTAATTTCTGATCCAAGTACAAGTGATAGCATACGCAATTCCCTAAAATGAACGGATAAAGTAGGTTGGTACAGTTGACTTTTTTACTTTTAAGATTAGAAACACAATAAAAATTGCCTCTTGATATTACCTTAATTGTGCAGCAGTGAGAGAAAGCACGACAGAATGGGAGAGATGAAGAGAAGCGATGTGAATATTGTTTAATTTAGGGCAGCTTCTTCCAAGGCCATCCATCATAGAAGCAAGATCAGTGCTATCGTTCTCTTGACGAGAGAAATCAAGAGATATTTCGTTCAAGTTGGGAAGATTAAAAACCTGATTGAGATTTAAATAAATGTAAAGGTGAACATATATGATTATGAGTTTTTATAGAAGATAAGTAAAAGTAACTTCAAAGATGCATACCATCTTTGAAAGTGAATGAAGATCTGAAAGCCAAAGAGTGGAGAGTGTGTTGGAGCAGAGAACAAAAGCTCCAAGGTTAGAGCAACCCTCCATCTTTAGAGTTGTAAGACAACGTTTATCAGCAACAAAACGACCCAATTCATCCCTAAAAACACAAAACTATATTCAGGGACGGATAACATAATTACTGATTAGTTAACAAGCCAAAATGGTTTTTCATCCTTGTGGATTGAAAGTGCAAAGCAAACACAACAGTAAAATCATAAATAAAAACAGAATTAAATTTGACAGCAGATAGTTGTCATGAT
This sequence comes from Helianthus tuberosus, assembly GCA_030545235.1. NCBI lineage: Eukaryota > Viridiplantae > Streptophyta > Magnoliopsida > Asterales > Asteraceae > Helianthus > Helianthus tuberosus. The sequence continues at coordinate 13,772,028 of CM060435.1, forward strand.
TTATTATCCATAGCAAACCACAATGTTTTTTTTTTCATCATCTGTGATGAGAAGATGTTTCGAAAGACAATCTACTATCAATCTATTGAACTGCAGCAGTGAAGCCGTTTCAACTTCAAGTACATCTCAATTCAGACAAATTTACCCATTCAGAAGTAGAACCAGCATAACCAAACAACACATACAGACCCCCTATATAAATTCTAATACAAAATTTGGTTTTAGAACTGTAAAACCAAAAAAACATGCCAAAACAGCAATACTAGTAACAAAAATTCTGATATACATGTGTTGAATGTTAATGAGTATTAATAATACCTAAATATATAAACAAAAATTTGATTGATAAACAAGTAAACCACTCTAGCAAAAGCCTAAGTGGAATGACAAAGTTAAAGATTACAGTCTGTAAATCCAAATGCAATGCAGATAGACTTCAACCTAGAATACAATCAAACCTTCAATATTTGATACAATAAATCCAACAGCAAATAGTTGATAAGTATACCCAGTAATACGATTGAAAGAGCCTTCACACATAACAATCTCCAGAGATTCGAGATTCGGACAGGCAAACGCAATGCAAGCCAGCATAGTAGAATCCATATCACTGCAAAACAATTATCACCACACATAAATTACTCAAATCGCCATTTTCATCATAATTCCATTTTAACTACAATACTTGAATACTTAAATGTTGTAATGTAACATTTTAACACTTTAATTAGCTTTAAAATTTCCAATTCATTTAGTTCAGATTCACCATTTCATGTCCATTAGTAGTTCCATCTTATGTTCCTAATAGTTTTTAATCAAACACATCGTTAATCGGTCAACATAAAGTCAAATGAAGCTGAATAACCACAAATCTAACACTTTCCACACCTTTGCATCGTAAGTGAGAGTCTAACAAGAGCAGGACACTTCTGCAAAACCGATCCAACATATCCGACCTGAATATTCGCCGGAACCCTAAGTCTAAGCTCTTCAGCAGCTTTCCACAACCGCTTACTAACATCTCTCCATCCAGTACACACCTTCGCCGCAGACAACAACGCCGGCGGCGGCAACCGCCGCATCACCTCCCATAAACAACTCACCGGCAACTTACCAGATCCGATATCAACCTCCTCATCAATCAACTCATCCTCCTCACCGCCTATCTCATCATCCGAATCCACCAGCTCCTCCACATCATCAAACGACAACGCCCGCCGGAGATTCGAACACGACTTCTGCTTAACCGAACGAACACTACACAACGGCGAATCCGTATCCGTAACCATAACAACAGCCGCAGTAACAGAAATTGAAGTCGACGAATCCGCCGGAGTGACGTCAGCTGACGTCAGATCCGCAACAGTTAACGCTCGCCGTAGATTCGAACACGGCTTCTGTTTAACCGAACGAAGAGTACACAACGGCGAATCGGTCAACGAGGTTAACGAATCTGTCGGAGTTACGGCGGCTGATGTCGAATCGGCAGGCGGCGGTGGCGGAAGGTGACAAATGTGGCCTTTCTTCGGCTGACCACAACGGCCGCAGTTGTAGCTGCCGCGGCGCTTTCCTTTTTTGGCGATGAAGGCGTCGGAGAAGGCGGCAGCGGTGGCCGGAGTGACCGGATGAGGAAGGTGGCCGTGCATATTGAGCTAGGGTTTTGGATTCTAGAGAGAGAAAGATGGTCTAGACTCTAGAGAGAGAGTAGAACCAGAGTGAAAAAATGGGGGGGAGAAAATGAAATAGAAATGTCACGTGAGGGGCGGGAGATGATCGAATACTTCGCGCCTTCGATTCAATTTTGGAGGAGCGTTTTTGTTTACAGTGGACTGGAGTAAAGTAGTGTACAAGTTAAAAGCACGTGATGTACCTTTTTGGTGTGAGATTACTGTTTTGCCCCTGGAGCCTGCAAGAATAATAAGTAAGATTGTTAATGTAAAAGATTCGATTATGAAAATTAATTTGGTTAAATATTTAAGTTAAGGTATTTATTGGCTATTGAATATGGAATATAGATTTATCAAAAAGACTATTGCGTAATCAAGTATTTACTAAAACAAATTAATTATGTTATTAAGTTGTTAAATTAATAATTTTTTGTTTATTTATTAAATATATTATGTTTTAATGTTGTTTGTTTGTTTAATTTTTTTTAATTAAAATATATACTACAAGAAAAAAATAAAGTCATTAATTACAAAAACAAGTCCTTTTATCACCTTACTCATCTAGATTAGGGATGAGCATTTGGTACCGGTTCCTATTTCCTCCGTTTTTCGGTACCGGTATTTACGGGTAAAAGTTAAAACACCGGTAAGTACCGGTACCGAACCGGTGTATTCGGTACCGGTACCACTTTTCCCCGTTTTTCGGTACTGGTACCGTGCTCATCCCTAATATAGATGCCTAATTATGATTACAAAAACACGAACTTTGGGTCTGCTTGTGGCGGTTGTCGGTTGCTGGAAAATTGTTTCCAGACGACCAATATTCAGGTTGTAGTGGTGGTGCGTGACCATGGTGGTGGTGTGTGAAGGTGGAGGTGGCGGTTGTAAGGATGTCGATGGGTTAGGTATGGCTAATTTCATACACATACCCGGTTGTAAAATCTTGTCTCATACCTGGCCCATTACCTACCGGGTATGGTATGTACTTGTTGGGTATTGAGCATACATGCGGGTATACCCGTTAGGATTTTATGTATATATATTTTTTTACTTTCCTTTATATTTTATATTTTAAAAGTCTATATAATATATTAAATTAAGATAAGTAACATACATATCATCATCACCGTAATAATATTTGATATATTAAAAAATGTAAACTAATTTTGTGTTTCATAGCATATAAATATGAATAATGTCATCAAAATATATATATATATATATATATATATATAATGAAAAGTTTAGTCTTTAAATAATAAAGCCAAAAGAATGAAACATTACTAAACTATACATAAGATAAAATAAAGAGAAAAATGCCCGGATAGTCCCTGTGGTTTGTTCCGGTTATGACAGGGTGAGGTGGTGGCGGCGGTCTGATGACGGGGTGAGGTTGTCACACCCCAAAATACCACATGCGGAAACACCACGGGACGTGTGACGTACCAGGATCCAAGCCACCAATCACATTGAACTCATAAATACATTTAAATGAGACTTTCATTCATTAACATAAAGTATTACAATCGTTACATATCATTCATTGTATACAGCGGAAGCATAACTCATTTGTTAAGTGTTTCATAAGCCATGTGTACATAAACCATTAGGCTTGTATTGCGATTCCATGTATCTTGACCCATGACTACTCCAGCATCCCAGACAACAAGTTCCAATGATATAAACCTACAGACCTGCAAGCATGCAGACAAGTGTGTCAGACGACGCTGGTGAGTTAAAAGTTTTGTTAACATGTTTAATTACCAGATATGAGTATAAAAGATTCAATGATTTGATGTTGTAATAACTCGTTTACCGCTTATGGCTTAAAGTTGTTTTGCCCAAACCCCATTGCCTCTATCAAAGCAATGGTCAAGACTGGGATCATTAGTTCACTCCCGACCTCCCCGATGCGGTGTGAGGTTGCCAAGCCTAAATAGCGCTATTAACTAATATCCCGTTGCCTCCCCGGCAACAATCGGTAGATGGGACTTGATTGATAGATATGCGAGTATTAACAAACATCCCAATAACCCAGCATTCCTCCCCGGAACGTTTACCAGATGTCCCTCACCGGGACGCATGCTTGGAAAAAGAGCAGTGAACTCACCTTAGATTTGCTTGGTATTTAACATTGACTTTACCCGTTCCAAGTCGGTCAACCAAACCCTACCGTGGTTACCAAAGACAATCAGTATAGTGTTCACTCATATCATGTATCTAATGTACACGTTGCACAAGTAGCAGACAAGTAAGACACACGTTCTTATACGCATCGCAACTGCTAAACATACAATCCGCTGATCTATAACCTTCATCATTGTAGGACCGGTTTGACTCTGAAACGATTGCAAAACGGACGTGACACGTGCGTAAACCGTACACGAACGTGACCTAACACACACGATGTAATATAAACGTGATTCTATAGAAAAATATGAAATAGTACACCACCTTGAATCACTTTCTCTCTCTAGAATCTCTCTCTAGATCTAGAGCTTTCTAAATGACAAAATGAAGCAAAAGTCTCTAATCTATGACATATCCTCCCTATTTATAGACCTTGGCTTTTAATGAGATTTCTCATTATTACAATTATGCCACCTTGCCTTTTTGTCTAGCTATCACTAATATAACGACTCGTTTTCTTCTGTTTTTCGCTACGGCTCGGATTGACGAAGGCGATAGACATAAATGCACTAACAGACTCCCCCTTGGATATTGCCGCAGTCAATATCGTAGCGTCTTGTCTTTCTATTTCTCGAACAAAATCCCCGTGGATCTGTCTTTAGCTTCAGTTGCTCTCCCTCTCCGTAGTCTCTTTCTTCAGGCTCCCCCTTTCGTCAAGCTTCCGTGCTTTTGGGATCGACACCTTGCTTTCCGGATACAAGCTCCTCTGGATAGTTATCTGGCTTCTTGAATCCACGCTTCCTCTTGCGTTGAGCTTGTCTTCAGACTCCCCCTTAGATTCAGCTTCTGGGATCATAGTCTGGACTCTTACCTGCAATCACTCATACATTCATAAGTAACAACATTTTAGACTACCAGGAATCGTAACCTGGCAATTCAATCTTCTCTAAATCACTCCTCCTATCAACAATCTTTACAAACATGGCAATGTTAAGTATCCAAAATCCCTCACAGTTAATCATCCAAGTCCAAACTAATGACCTTGGAGATATCAAAAACTGTTTTTGATTTTTTATAAAAGGTTTCAAGTTTCAAATTAATGAACTTGTTTTATTTTCAGAAACACGTTCAGCATACTTAGATTTTGACACTCAGCACTCAGACATCGGTTGTCGAAAATAAAGCAGAATCAAAAATCTTTTTGAATTTTCTGAAAAATATAAAACAGTAAAGAAATATGTACAAACATATTTACAGACAATATTTTTGTTTGAGTATGCGTCATAGGATCATATCAGTTTTTGACAAGTCACAAGTACCGTTGAGCTTAGTTACACATTAAGAATTAAACAATTCACTTAGATTGTCGATATACTGGTCCACTTAAATTTTCACACAATTTTCAATCTGTTCAGGATACAGATTAAGTGTTTTAGAAACTTAAACTTATACGTGTGTCCCACCTCTTGAATATACTCCCATATCCAGATCCCAATATTCAGTCTTACAGGTGAGTATATCACAAATGATATCTGTAAAGGGTTAATAAATTATGAAGAATCATGAGAGCTCATGTCAGAACTACCGTTCAACAGAGAGATCATGACTCAACTTTTGGGTGTGTCCCCTTTAGAGGATCTTTTTTACAACAGCATTGCTAAGCAATTTTATTGTCTTATCATTTATGCTGAGGGTGATGCTATGTTTCAAGCATTGCAGAAAGTATTATTCGAGGTCTAGGTCAGAACTTCCATTCAGCAGAAGTCCCAGAATAATACCCCAGATATCACTGAGTATAAAGACCTAGTATATCAGAAAAATGAATCTTTCAAACAAGATTTCAGGGGTTACCTATATATCCAAGTAGTGTTCCCCACGAAATAAGTAAGTAAAGATTTAGGTTTATATCCCGAACAAACCTACTAAATGTGCAAAAACCTATCGGCACATCATCAGTGAGACTGTTTAACACTATTTAATCATTACATTTCTTTAGCATACTGTAACTGTCTACTGATGTACTATCATTTCCTCTTTTTGCGCAAAAACTCATTTTTTGAATTTTATCATGTTTTTTACTTTTTCAAAATTTTCAAATGTTTTTGTATTTTCTGACAACAATATATCTCCCCCTAAAATGCAAAAACATATAAAGAAAATTTGACAACCAATACTGATAGCTTTGTCTCGCCATCCATTTTCTGCTAAAAGTGCTCTGATTTGCAGAAAATCTAATGTACCCCCATGATTTACAACCCATTGATTTTCGACAGTTTGAAAACCATTTTTCAATCTTGTGAAAGTAATCATGTTTGTTCAGCCGTGAGGGTTTCGGCATATTCAATCAACACACAATTATTATTATTATTATTATTATTATTATTATTATTACTATTATTATTATTATTATTATTATTATTTTTAAGTATGTACAGAAAAACAAACAATCTCCCTGTTTAACCAAACCAGGGTTCAGCAACCTCTTCCTGTGCCAGGCTGCTCCAACTTTCATTCTCACAATCTTCGGTTTTGTTGAGCACCTGCACATTCAAACTACCTGATTACTTGAACAATTTAGCCCAGGTCTGTTTGACCTTAGGCATTTCAACACAAAATGCATCATTCAGTTTTGGAAAATCTTTGTCATCCAAGACTTTTTCATTTTTAACTTCAACTTTCTCATTTTTTACCAGAGTCACTTGTTTCTTAATACTCCATGTCTGTCCTTTTGGAGTACCTCTTTTGTAAAAATGTGAATCTTTTTGAACATTTTGTTTTTGATCAACAACTTTTGGTTTCCAAAACTCTTTGGGTTTTGTCATATCAACGGATTTTTGCCAACTTTGCGTTGTTCTAAATCCGGGTGTATGAAAAATATGTGTTTGTCTTGAATCAGACCTAGTCTATTTTGGTTTCCAAATTTGATTCGAAGCAAACTTGTTTGTGTTGTACCTCCAAGTTTGTTTTGAATCAAATATGGCTGACCTTTGTTTTACACCCTCAGATTTTTGTTTCTCAATGTTTTCAGGCTTCTTTTTGTCAACATCCACAGGTTTCAGATTCGGACACTTTCGTGCAAGATGTCCAATTTGATCACACTTGAAACATGTTCTCTTGGACACATCTTTGACCTGTGGTTGTTGCTTTTTCTTTTTCTTTTCAGCACACAACTCTTCATTAGATCGTTGTCTAAATTTGAGTTTTTCCTCTTCTTCAAAACTTTTTCCTTGAACAAAACTCATTTTTTTCCTGAAAATTCGGCATTTCATTTCTTTTCCAACTTTGTTTCTTCTTATAACCCAACCCAACCTTCATGTTTTTCTTTTTAAAACCAGGTTTGTTATAAAAAGTTTTACGACCTTTACCAGCAAACTTTGAAATTTCTGACTTTTCAATCTCAACCATCTTAAAAACTTTATCAATTTTCTCTGAAATCACATTCTGAATCGAGAATACAATATCTAAGAATAGTTTGTCCGATCCAATCATGGTGTAAACCAATCCTTTTGAATCATCATTCACAACTTTCTCATATTTTATGTTTTTCAGATACTCATCATGAAAATTACCTTCATTTTCATCCTGTGATTCAGACTTACCTTTTGTAGACTCATCTTTCAAAACACTATCAACAACCTTACTTACCACCTCTGAATCATCAGCTTCATCAGATTTGGTGTAAGTCACATCGATACTTTCAGGTAATTAGTCAACTATGTTCAGACCTTTTGCCACCTTTTCCTCATCATAAAAAGTATAATTGTTTCTCAATGGTGGTGGTACCTGGTGAAATTCTGAACCAATACCCTTTTTGTTCTTGTCAGTATCTTTGTCATATGGTGTGATGTTGAAAATGCGTTCAAGAATGTACGAAGAGTTATGATAACTTTGAAGTTTGGTAACAATCTTTTCTTTTTCAGCCAAAACTTGTTTAAGATTAGCAATTTCATCAACACACTTGTTTAATTCAAGTTGCTTTTCTTTAAACTTTCTCTCATACATTTCTTTAGTTACCAAAGTTTCAGACAATCTTTGATCAAAACATTTGACTTGGCTCTTCAAAGTATAATAAGCTTCTTGTACTCTCTGACTCGACCACTTCAAAGAATCATACTCTTTTTGAAAATCTTGAAACCTATTTTCCTTTTCAACACAACCAACACATTTTGTTGTACACATTTCTTTCAAAATCTTATTTTCTTCTTCAAAACCATGACATTTCTGTGTTAGTTTTTCAACCTTTAGTTTCAAAATTTCTTCTATTTCAATCATATCTTTACATTTCATTTTGAAAACATTTTCAAGTTTGCTTGTTTCAATCTCTTTTGTTTTGATTGTTTCATCTTTTTCAATACAGGCTTTGCATATTTCTATGCAATTCCTGCATTTGTTCTCATTTTTATCAACAATTTCAACACTCGATAGATCAGAAAATTCATTTACCTCAGTCTCTTTCAGCACCGATGATTCTTCTGTCTAATCCTCTTCTTTGTTCTCTTCTTCTTTCTTCTCTTCTTCTTCTTCTTCCATCTTCTGTTGTTTTTCATTCTTCTGCTCTTCTTCTACTTTCTGTTCTTCCTCAGCAGCAAGCTTTGCAGTAATCTTCACTTCTTCAACCAGCTTTTTCAACTCTTCTTCTTTTCTCTTCTTCATTTCTACCACCTTTGGTAGACTCGCTTTGCAAACTTCCTTTATCTTGCTCACCAAATCCGGCAAATATTCTTTATCAGATAACCTTCTTGTGTTGAAAGTAGCCTGTGTTGGAAGCAAATTTGTTACAGCTTCAAAATCCACTTTTGATGGGTCAACAACTGGATTACCCCGTGGATCCATGTAACATTCCAATTCATCATTCCATCTTTTGGCTCTCTGGGCTTCTTTGAATGATTCTCTGAATTTTTCAATTTCCCATCTCGCATAATCTATTTTCCACCATCTATCAGGATCAACCTCAGCTACAAATGCATATCCAACTGCATCTTCTTCAGGTAGAACTTGACTCCAGTCATAACCTTCATCGTCATGAATAACTGCCAAAGCTCTTGATTTTTCTTCAGGCTGCTTCAATCTAGGAGGTTCAGACTTGTTCTGATGATAGATTGCTTTCTTGTAGTAGTCTTCCTTGAACGGATTTTCAGAATCAACAGCATAAGCATTCCGGCATTCACGCTTAAAGTGACCTTTCTGTTTACATTTAAAGCATGTCACTTTAGACTTGTCAAAGCCTAACTTGGTAGATGGTCCACCAATCGACTTTCTCCCAGTTATCTCCATAAAACACTGTGCCCGACGAACTGCACTGGCCATGCACCATCTTATGTCGATCAATTCCATATCCTCAGGATCGATTTGATCGTAATCTTCTTTTGTCAAGTTGGTGTTGCCAATCTTCCCTACAACGAGACTTTCATATGACTCAAGCACAGATGCCAAGAAAACCATCTGCTGCTTAGCAGACTCTTCACTGAAATTCTGACAATTCTTCAGATCCACTGCGATATTACACTGAAATAAATTCTTTGAAGCATTTTGACTTGAAGTGGTTGAAGAAGATCCACTGTGAAAACCACTATGAGGACTTTCATTGTTCATAGAATTTGAGCTTTCTGCAGAAAATGTTGTTCTTGGAGACATTTTGACTTGAAGTGGTTGAAGAAGATCCACTGTGAAAACAAGATTTCACAATCATCGATGCATAGTCTAATCGGACTCATAAATTACTGGCGCTGCAAAAGGAGTCACATACCTTTGTAAATCCCCTATTTCATTTTATTCGACATTCCTTGGTAATGTCATTTAACAAAGATTATCACACAAAATTTCCAGATAAGATTCTTAACTTCCCTTTGTTAAAATTCTGACCTCTGTGAATAGACTTTTGCATTACTACTTGCCCTAATGGTCATCATACCATGAGGATTTCTTTCATAGTAGCGAATATTGATTTATTTCATTTCTTGTTAAATTCACACGTTACACATGCACTGTTTGTTGCGCATGTGGTTTGTTTGATTTATGAAGACCACTGGAGGGCTTCATTCCAATTTGTTGTTTTATCCAAACTCAAATATCATTTCGCTATACTTGATTTTTGCACTGTGAACCGCATTATTGCAAAACGATGACTCTTTGATATCGAGTCACTGAATTTCTTGAAAAAAAAAAACCTCTTTTTGTTTAAAACAAGTTCAATTGTTTGAACTTGTTCGCCTTTGAAGCCATCATCTTCAAAACAAGCACTTCAATTGTTTTGAACCATAACATGCTTGTTTGGTCTTCGATTTCATTAAATCGTTTCTTTGATCACGATCACCTTGTGGTGACGTTTTCCCAAATTTGAAGCTTGCGCTAATCTTGTTTGCACACATCACATACAGATTAATTATTCATTTATATTTAATCCGCTTTGTTGGTTTATCCTATAAAAGCAATCTTAACACAATCGTGTGTTAAGATAATGATACACAAATTCATGTCATATTTCAGTGTATCCCTTAAACAGTTCTTACAACATCAATCGAGCCTTTCGTGATATTTATTGCTTTATCCTCATTGATCGAAAAACATTATTAAAATTGTTTCAATTTCAATTGAAAATCCTACTAGATTGTTTAAAACATTCGAACTTACTTCGTTGAACTTTCATTTGATTTAAAACACGGTGAACTTGTCCAGTCACCGCTATTATTATTTCGATCACTACGACACCTCGTGGCGTCATTATAAACTTGTAGCTTGAGCTAATCTATATATATATATACCTTTCACTTGACTCATCCTTGAAAGTGGTCTTAATACAACTATGTGTTAAGACAATGATACACTAACTCTATTGTATTTCGGTGTATCCTTGCAATTCAATAATGTCCCCATATTGATTTTTCTCATATCATAATTCGATAGTTGACAATCATTTTCATGCTTTTATTTTGAACTTGTTAATTCTGAGTCTTCCTCAATTGACAATCAAATTAATTTTCCTTTGACAATGAATTCTGTTTATTCTAAAAATCATTCACAACTTGTAAACATTCGATTTAGACATTTATTGATCATATATCTCTTTGGCTTGAACCTAGTCACTTTGGAAATTATATAATTTCATCTCATTTCATTTGACATCGAATTCTGAAACTAATTCAGTTAAATCATTGAGTCCAATTTATTATAAAACTCGTATTCATAAAAATTGATATTTTGATTCTGTACCATCTACCTTAATATTGTTTTTATTGACTAAAACGTGACATAAGTCTAAAAGAAATATCGTAGCCCAAATCTCGAGGACGAGATTTAAAACAAGGTGGGGAGGATGTAACATTCCCATTTTTATAATATAAATTATAGGTTGTTTAAATTTATTAACCACTAGTAACTAGTTTTATTTTTTAATATAATTATTCGACCCAATTTGCTTGAAATGGTATACTAATTAATTGGCCTGTATATGGGTGACCTTTTTAAATAAAATAAAAGTATATAAAAACTTATATTATTAGACAGGTAGATTACGGGTAAGTTGAAGGTTAGAAATATGAAGTATTTAGACGGACCCACGAACCGGTTAATAATTGAATTATAAAAATACATTGTATTTGAGCATAACCCGTTTTCAATGAAACTTGGTTCAAAATATAGATACAAATATTCTCGTTCTAATGACATATTCATTGTTTTGTAAAACGTTATATTTTAAAAGTTATAAGCGCCAGTTAAGTAAAACAGTTAAATTAATTATAATATATATATATATATAAAAACAAAAAATTAATAATTAAATAACTTATGAATAAAGTGTACGGAACACTTTGAAAAAAAAAATATAATAATCATAAAAAAAACTAAAATATGAAAATTTGCATTTGCATGAGTATGCATGCAATGTAATTCGTGGAAGTTCAAGATTTAAAATGAATTGATAAACATGGACGTGGCTCAATTGTGAAAAGTTACACCAAACTTTGTGTGAACCTCAGGATAAAGAAAATATAGTATAAATAGAAGGTATCATCCACCTTTCTAAAAATATTCAGCCTCTCTCGATCACCTTGTCTCTTTAAATCTCATTTTCTTTAATATTTCACTCATAATAATAATAATAATAATAATAATAATAATGCCCTGTTTTAAGTGTTTTAACTCCCGATCACCGCTACCCTTTCCGATTGATCTGAGCCCCATAACGCATGTCAAGGTTCTGCCTGACTAAGTTCATTGGGGTTCTGTCTCGTGACATAGGGATAAGGTTGAATTAGGGGTACTATACTTAACACGAGTGCGTTATATATTTTTATAGCTCAGAAGTTATACCCAAGATTTATACCAGGAGGCTTTCTAGTTGAACCTTAAAGTTACAAAGTGGGTCCATTCTCTTTTCTCACCGTTTTATTCTGTAACAACTCTCATCAAAAGTCCAATCTATTATTTTATTTGCCCAATAGGAAACCCTAATTGAGACCCCCAAGTAATCCTGCACAAACCCTAAAATTTTCAGAACAATCGGAATCAGGATCAGGGCCCCTAAAACTCAGGTGGGGTTTTTCCTAGTCAGTATTATCTAAACAGTTTGTTGTTGAAATCAAATTTTAACGAACGGTCGACTCAGCTAGGCTACCAAGACACGGGGCTACACTATGCTAGGGTGATGTCCCTCGCGCCACGCGACAGCCCCTCGCGCCACGCGAGGGAGCTGTTTTTCAGATATAAATAGAGGGTGTGGGACTTGATTTCCTGTGTTGGTTCGACGTAAAAACTCAATTCGTACGCTGAGTTATAGTCTGTATACTACATAAACACACAATCTCGAATTCCGCCGCGATAACAGGGTAATAACTCGATCGCTACTACGATTCAATGTCCGATCGATTGAAACTATCCGATGAATGTTTAAGTGCTGCTCAAATTAGGGTTATACTTTGTCATTCGTTGTGAATACGATGGATGTTTAAGTATTGCACTTTGTCATTCATTGTGAAGGTTTTAGTCTCGTGAGTTATCGTAAATGCTGAATTAGTTACTGACCTAGTTCGTGTACATTGTTATTTAAATTAGAAGGCAAGTCAGTAGGCTAAACTCTGCTCGTATAAATCTGCAATGTGAGTCATTCTCTTTTTACCAAATTACTTTTAAAATCATGATTGTTTTCAAAGTTATAATTACAGGGATTAAGTCTTTGTAAATCTCCAAATTACAGCCGGTATATAGGGTTTTGTATACATTACTTGATAACCGTCACCATTGAACAACGGGTTAGCCAAGGGGTGATATGACCATGGTCACAGACACCATTGGACAACGAGATAGCCAATAGGTGGTTGAGTGATAAATACCGTGGGTAGATGGTAGATATATATAAACATTGTAATCGCTCTTAATACTGTAACTTATAACTCTGTTTTCTAGTTATACTTTGCAATGATTAAGTCTTTGCCAATCTTAAAGAAGCAAATGTAAAAACTCTTAATGCTGTGAATTATAACAAATATGTTTTTGTACAAAAATGAATGAACTCACCAGTATTTCCTACTGACCAAACCTTTTTAAAACGCGTTTCAGGTAATTACAGTAGATCGGAATAAGAGTTGGATACTGTAGGTCCCTCCTCGGAGGTTGAGGTTTAACCTATTCCTTGTTATGTCGAACACACTAGCGAGTGCGGAATCCAAGCTAGCATGCAAACCGAGATAGAACAAGCACAAACATAAACACAACACACAATATTCAACGATTAACACCACTTGTATTAATGCGTATGAAAGGTTCGGTTACAGCACAAGGTTTACAAATGTATTCTGTAAACTCTCTCTAACTTTCGTGTGTGTTCTCTCTTGTCTGTCTTTTTGTCACCTCTGACTGAAATGAACACAACACATGGGTATATATACCCGACACAGCAGGTCTGGTCGAAGGATCAGATAGATTGATCGAAAGATCATCTATCGACCAGAAACCTATCGAAAGATCAACATGTACCTCGAAGGATGACATCTTTCAAGGTCCATCTATCATCCATCGAAGGTTCATCTTTCGAGCTCATCGAAGGATCTAAACTATCCTTCGATGACACATCCTTCGACTCAAGCATCTTTCAACCAATGTTCAAACTGTTTGACCAAGTCAAACCAGGAGGATGGTTGACTTAGTCAAACTTACAAGACTAACAAAGACATCGTTTTGTATCAAGACAAAATACAGACAAAGTACAGACATAAGTGCACCAACAAACTCCCCCTTGGCTGTAACTTTGTCTCGATTTTAATTCTTGATCTTTGTCTCGATCTTCGTGACTTCAAGTCTTTGACGTCCTTTCAAGTCTTCAATGTCGGAGGATCTTTAAAGTCTTCACGTCTGGAAAGCAGAAAGTGTACCAACAAACTCCCCGTTTCATGTAGGAAGTGTGTTGACAAACTCCCCCTTAACATAAGCTCCCCCTTGAGTTATGCTCGTGAAATACTTGTTCTTTATGGGTTGAGATCCTTGTGGTGTTGATGATGGCCAGCGGCAACTCGATCATTTTCTTCACTTGAGTGCCTTCACGTCGTATCTTCATTCCGAAGCTTGTCATCGACCATGTTCTCCTTGCCTTTAGAATCTGCACATGCAAGAAATCTAAACGCGTAATGAGAACAACTGCTTGGAATATAGTAAACATAAACAAACGACACACGTGTAACCATTGTTTAATCAAACACCGTCCGACAACAGTTTGAAAGTTTAGAAAATGTACAATTTTAATCCTCTAACTTTCAAAATGTGTTAACTTCGACCATTTATGAAGGTGCAATTGTTTTCCGGCTTATAATCAGGATTTTGGGTAGGATAGACTCGAGTTCCAACATCAGTCAATCAAAAATAAACTAGAAGCAAAATCTTTTTGGATTTTATAAAGTTTATATTAAAACACACCTAAAATCTTTTTTTGAATTTAGACGGAAAGCAATAAATAAATATATACAAAGATGCAGAAATGAAAGCAGTAAACAAATATTTACAGACATTCTTTTTGCGAGTTTCGAGGGAAAGAGAATCATATCAGTGTACGGTCACGCCAAAACGCTCTTGTTGTTCAATTAATTAACATTAAGATAAGCATCCTATAGCAATTATCGGTATTGTTGTCCACTTAAGCTCAACTTATCAGATGTAATCATGGCGAGGGGATACGTTAAGGTATGATTTATACTTACCGACCGGTGTTCATCCACATCACGACACATTCCCGTATCAAGGTATGCACGAGGGTTCATCTTACCGGTGAGTATACCGATTATCATCTGTTTGACCGTATATGATGTGAGATTCTCACTTATTTTGATTTGAAAACAAGCCCTATGTGATATAATCACTTATTGATGAGGAACTTGATTTTCATAATGCATGAGGGCACAGGAGCAAGTCCGTGAACAGGTCAGTACTTTCGTACAGCAGAGAGACGAACTTGACTCCCGGAAAGAATTTGTGATATATTATCACTTATTTGATTGGACATGTGATTGTTGATCACTTATTGAGGTCGTATGCAGTATGTACACGTATGTATGGTATCATGGAAGATCTAGACTTGCGTCCCCGTTATTTTTCGGTAAAAGATACAGCCATGATACCCAGATGATAAGCAGCATAAAGACCGAATATCTCAGAACCTCGGCAATCTCTCAAACGAAATTTCGGTACTAAGACCATATGCCAATGAATGGTTCCCACCTGGTCTTCAGTCGGATTTAAGTTTATATCACCCTGCACACTTTAAAATGATTGTGAGCCTACCGATACATCTTATATAGAGCTGCTTATCGTTTTTCATTTAAGGTTTAAAGAGGTTTGGACAGACCACTGATGTACTATCATTTTCTCTTTTGCTCGCCAGGAAACTCATTTTTGCTTTTCTATTGTTTTTGTGTTTTTAAAATTTTTCAATGTTTTTGGATTTTCAAATTTTGGATTTACTCCCCCTAAAATCAACAAACTAAGATAAAATTTAAAAGACACGTAGATATTTACAAAAACGATTTTCCGATGTTGGTTAACTCATGTTTTACCGCAATGTCGTTTACCAAAATTAAGTTTTAATCAGAAATGATTTAGCGAATTTTTGGAAAAATCAGTTGGCATGTCGGTAAGCGATGTGGACCATGACAGCATTGTCAGGCCAAAGAGTGCTGAACGAGATAATAATTCACAAAGCAACTTAAATATCGACAAGTATAGGAGAGATTAGAAATTTAAAACCGTATCCTGCAACTACTCCGTGCATTGCAAGGAATCTGATTGCTCTCCCAAACTGGATATCCACCCGGTGTGGATTTCAAAGTCAATTTTTGTAGCTACTTCACTTAATTCCAAGAAAAATCTTCACAGCAACAAGATCATAAACCTCCGGATCCGGCTGGTCTTCCACATTGCACCAGCGAAGGTCTTTGTCTTTCTCTTTCAGAAGTAGTGTGCGGTTGTTCAATCCATGCCAAGGCATCCGCACACCCAGTTGGTTTGTTCAACAAACACATTTTCTTCAATCACACCACGAAGAAATGTACACTGCACGTTCATTTTGTCGATTATGAACTTCAGACGTGCTGCAGGTGCGTACATTTTACGTGAATCTATCCCGGGGACCCGATTAAAGCCTTTAACAATCAAACTTTTGGAGTGATTTTCATTTTGTCGAAGTTATTCATTTCTTTCAACAGACAACTCTGTTTCCCTTTTCTTTTTCTCTCCATCAAAAGCAACAATTTCTTCTGTCGCCTATCTTGTGCAAGAACGCTCCACTATCAACAATCTTACGACTATCGAAAGTTCCTCCTGGAATATCCTACACACTCATTCAGAGATTAGTTGGAGAGGGGGACCCAAGCCTTTGTGGACTTGGGTCTTCCGGCATGATCGAAGATTGTGACTTCGATTTCCCGATAACCCGGAATTTGAGTGGCTCCCCCTGAAACTTTGCCAGTTTTAGGTTTCCAAATTTCTTTTTGTTTACCGGATTGTGTATTATTTACAGGTTTAGAAATCTCCGGTTTTAACGGTTGTGACAAAATTGGTTTCCTTTTAACAGTTTCTGGGTTTAAAGCCTTTTCGATCACCTTTTGATTCTTTTGCTTTAACTTCTTTTCCCTTTCTTTCAAGACACGTGGGTCTTGTTTCGGGGAAACTGATCGTTTTCGGTAATCGATTTCTTGGGGAGCACTCGTTTTTTACTTCAGCTTTTGCACGTGTGGGCAATATCTTACAATATGCCCAACTGTCCCACATTCAAAACATGTTCTCCGCTCTACAAACTTCGGAGAACCATGTTGATGACTAGACGGAGAACCAGACAATGAACTTTGTGATCTAGACGTGCTTGGACCTAAATCACATGCGTTGGTGTGTTGGGTGTAATTATTCTGATCATTTCGTTTTAAAATTCTAACTTGTTTTATAAACTCAAGGTTAGATTTATCCTGAAATGTTTCAAGTTTGTCTGAACCCGTGGATCCAACAAAGTTCATTTTCGGTTCTCGTTTCTTAACCGGAGCTCTTTTGTTTTGCACCTTTTGTTGTTGAACCTTTGGTTGTTCAGTCTTAGACTGCTGAACTTTAGGTGCTTGAACATTCTTGTTCTGAGCTTTCTTTCTCTGTGCCTTACCCTTTCCGGAGTTGACTTGTTGTTTTCGCTCAATTGGTAGTTTTTGGTTTCCGTATTGTTTTCTAATTTGTTCACACGGAATTGGATCACATTGAGTGACGGTAACTTTGCCACTCTTGTTCCCCAAAAACTTATCAGTGCAGCCTTCAAAAATTTGCTCAATTAAATCTTGATTTACATTTTTAATTGGAAAATCTTTGTTAGAGTAGATTTTGCTATCTCCTTTGAGCGTGTACAACAAGTTATTCTCTTCACTGCTAGATACAAGGGACTCCATTGCTTTTGACATTTCAGTCTTACTCGGTTTCACTGGTGGATCACACAGGATGTGATTCTCGATTGGAATATTTGTTGTAACCGAGTTAGACTGTTGTTTCACAATTTCTTCAGATTCATCATCCGAAGAATCAGCATCCTCAACAATGGGAGGACTCTGTTCCTTAACACACGATGAATCTGTCACATTCTCAGATTCTGATTGACCCGAGGATGATGTACCAGTTGTGAACCCGAGGCCTGCTGCAAAGTCATCTAGATTGAGTGGCACAGTAGGTTCAAAACGGGGCATATCCTCGTCATCAGGCAATTTTGAGTAATTGTGATTCATTGGGGGAGGACATGATTTGAATCCAATACATAGTTTATCCCCCTTTTTCTTTTGAACATCGATGATGTGATCCAATACATAGCGGGAATTGGAATAGCTTTCCTGTTTCTGCTTAATTGTCTCACATTCACATCGAGCTGTTGCCAACTCTACCATTTGCTTTTCAATTGTGTCAATAAGATTATTGTTAGCATGTTGTTTTCGCAAAACAGCCTTTTGTAATTCTGAAACATCATGTCTTAATGACGCAATTGTTGCTTTAAATTCCTTTTCATTTCTGGTTAAAAACAAGTTAGCTTCAGTTGCTTTAGAAAGATCTACAATCAATTCTTGATTGTGTTTGTGTGTGATTTCAAACTGACTTTCCTTTTCAGCATATTTAACACTTAAACTATCACAATTTTCACAGCTAACTACAGTGGGTTCATCGACACATACCTGACTTGATGAGCTGTCGACATTAGCCATAAAGGCTGAATGGAGAGAAGACGAAGAGTGAGCAGCCTGATCCACCAAAATAGATCTTCTTTCAGTTCCTGCTGCAGCTTCTTCCAACGGCTCATCAACATCTGCATCGACTGACACACTTGATGTCTCATTCACATGATCATTGCCTGAAGTGGAGGACTCTTCATCTGAGCTTCCACTATAACCAGAACTGTTTTCATCTTCAGAAGATTCATCACCATTGGTGGAAGATTCTCCACCACTGGCGTGCTTTAAATCTTTTACAACTTCAGCAAAACATGCTGTTCCACCATTTCCTCCTCCAAACTGAAGGTTCCAATTGCAGATTTCATCAGCTTGAACAACTAATCCTCTGTGGGAATTAGTGTTTGTGGATCCAGATGCATTTCCTCCAATGGGAACTATCTGTTGTGGCTGTCCTTGATTCCTGAAGGGATTCTGATTTCCTTGCTTAGGTGGCTTCTGACACTCCCGCTTGAAGTGACCCTTTTCACCACAATTGAAGCAAGTAACAGCATTTTTATCAAAACCATACTTGGTGTTGTTGTTGCTATTCAAGTTGGTTCTTCCCGTCCTTTCCATAAACTCCTTTGCTCTTCGAATTGCACTAGCAAGAGCCCATTTGATATCCATCATTTCAAACTCTTCTTTATCCACTTGCTGATAATCTTCATTGGTTAGATTGATATTTCCAATCTGACCTGCTACCAATCCACTATAAGCACTAACCAAGGTGTTCAACATCTCCATATGCTCCTTGGCTATTTCGACACTGACTTTGGAAAAGTTGGAAGTGTCTAATCTGACTGTGTTCGGATTGGAAGTGGCTTGAAAGTTTGAAGAGCTCCCATAAAATCCTTGATGTTTCGGTTGTTGCTGTTGAGCTCTGCTTGAATGCATCGTGGTGTATGCTGAAGGATCAAACTGATTTGTTGTGGAAGGTCCGGTGTTTGAGATGAAGGCTGTTTGAAGCTTCGCATGTTGAGAGGCTGGTTTTTCTCCACTGATACCTCCTGCAATCCCAAAGTACATCTCTGGATTTTGAGAAGTTAGTGTTCTTTTTGCCTTAAGCTTTTCTTCTACATCCTTGTTCTCCAGTTTTTGAATTAACTCATAAACGGTGATTGTGTCTAGAACACCATTTTCTTTGAGAATTTCAAGATAACTACTCCACTTTGCAGGTAAGCTATCAGCGAATCTCTTCACCATTTCTTGTGGAGAGGCAGTGACTCTAAAAGCAAACATCTCGCTCAACAAGTGATGGAACCTTGTAGATAACTCTGCCAAAGTCTCATTCTCCATACACGTGAATCCTTCAAACTCTTTCTTCAGTAATTCTTGCTTGATCTTTCTAGATTGAGCATTTCCTTCACATCGTAACGTGAGCATATCCCACAAGCTTTTAGTAGTCGTGCAGTAAACAAACTGGTGGTAAATGTCTCTGTGAAGAGCTTGTGTGAGAATCATGAATGCTTTCTTTTCTAACTCAAATTTCTTCTTATTTTCTTCAGACATAGTGCTGTAAGTTTGTGGATTAGATCCTGCAACTTCCAAATCATTGTCAAATTCGTTGAAGAAGCACATCCATAGATCTTGACCTTGCCCCTGAACATAAGTTCTCAGCCTTTCTTTCCACCATCCCCAATCATTGATGTGATTTAGCTTTGGCGGTTTTGTGCTTGTACCAGTTTCACTATCATTCTGCATCATAGATTGAATGCTGTTGCTTTGATTTGTGACCAAAGCCCATTGATTTGCAGTTATCATTGCAGCTTGAGGTGGGGCAATAGCCTGCATCCATGCAGTTTTGTTGAAATCTGGCGCATATTGCGTAGCTGACAATTTTGGAGTCAAAGTTGTTTGAGTCCACGCGGTTGGATCCCACTGATCGTTTGTAACTGATGATTTTGGAGTCAAAGTTGTTTGAGTCCATGCGGTTGGATCCCACTGACCGTTTGTTCCCATTTTATAAAAATTAATATATTAAGTGAAAATTGATTTAAAAAATTGAAAAACAAGTTTTCCCTTTTTTTTAAATTTTAATTTTCACAAACTATGTTCAAATCTCGAAGGACAACAAACAGCCGAAGGATTCTTGATCGAAAGACCTGAAAAACACAAACTTGTTAAACTTAAAAAGGCAAGGATCGAAGGATCAACACTTGTTCGAAGGATCAACAGTGTTCGAAAGATCACTGTTGAGTTTCGAACAATGATTTCGAAAGATTCTCCAATCGAAGGATCCTTATCTTTCGAAAAAAAGCTGTAGATCGAACGATATATCCTTCGAAAAGATTCCTTGGATCGAAAGATAAGTCACAGACTTCGAAGGATGTTCGAAGGATGATTATCTATCGAACCTCCTTTGATCGAAAGATGATCTTTCGACTTCGAAGGATATCTTTCGAGCTGCTCTGACACAGTTGACAAAAAGGTGACAGGTTGGTGAAAAGGTGACAGGTTTGGTAAAAACTTTCGACAGAAAGTATGGTCAGACCTGACAGAAGGTATGGTCAGACCTTACCTTTCACCAAATCAGATTTGAACAATAAAATATAACTAAAAAAAAAAAGATTTTATCCAGAAAACCGGTCACCGGAGTAAGCCGGAATTTGGCTGGAAAATACCAAACTTCTCAAAAACAAGTTTTTAAGTTACCCAACCCGTTCTTTAACACACCCGGTTAGTTTAGAACACGTTTTTACGTATAGAAAAGCGAGAAA
The DNA here is from genome assembly GCA_030545235.1 of Helianthus tuberosus. NCBI lineage: Eukaryota > Viridiplantae > Streptophyta > Magnoliopsida > Asterales > Asteraceae > Helianthus > Helianthus tuberosus. The sequence goes on from CM060435.1 coordinate 13,793,250, forward strand.
AACAGTAAAAACGGGTGCTAAACCAAGTGAGCTTTTGTCCAAAACACTCCAAAGTCTCGGTTTTTAACAAGGAAAAGAGCCACGGCTCTGATACCACTTGTAGGTCCCTCATCGGAGGTTGAGGTTTAACCTATTCCTTGTTATGTCGAACACACTAGCGAGTGCGGAATCCAAGCTAGCATGCAAACCGAGATAGAACAAGCACAAACATAAACACAACACACAATATTCAACGATTAACACCACTTGTATTAATGCGTATGAAAGGTTCGGTTACAGCACAAGGTTTACAAATGTATTCTGTAAACTCTCTCTAACTTTCGTGTGTGTTCTCTCTTGTCTGTCTTTTTGTCACCTCTGACTGAAATGAACACAACACATGGGTATATATACCCGACACAGCAGGTCTGGTCGAAGGATCAGATAGATTGATCGAAAGATCATCTATCGACCAGAAACCTATCGAAAGATCAACATGTACCTCGAAGGATGACATCTTTCGAGGTCCATCTATCATCCATCGAAGGTTCATCTTTCGAGCTCATCGAAGGATCTAAACTATCCTTCGATGACACATCCTTCGACTCAAGCATCTTTCAACCAATGTTCAAACTGTTTGACCAAGTCAAACCAGGAGGATGGTTGACTTAGTCAAACTTACAAGACTAACAAAGACATCGTTTTGTATCAAGACAAAATACAGACAAAGTACAGACATAAGTGCACCAACAGATACGGCACCAAAAGGCTTACAGACGTGGCTTAATTTATCAATTCAATTAAATTAAGAAAAGTATTTTATTTATTTGGGTTTATCCCATATTAAAGCTACCTTTCAAAACATGGTTTAATCCCATCTACTTAATAAATAAAATCCGGTGTTTTATAAACTCTGATAATTTTCCTAACTCACGGTCCTGATGAAATTTCCGCTGCACTACTTTTCAAAATAAACCACCGGTACCACTGAGCTGCTCGCGGCTCCCGATTCCGTCCAGGGTGTGGTCGGGGGTCGTGACACTAAACGTCCTAACTGTTTCATCACATCAACCAAAAACCTCATCATTTACATCGGCTTAAACATGTACAAATCCAATCATTCAATCAATCAAGATTAACCAACATCTAAATGATACCCTAAAACAAAAACATAATATAACCGATCACATACAAAATACCCGAATCTATTCATTACACATATATAACACTACCACCTATTAATCATGCTAATCGGCCCACAATAATCATCATAATTGTATCATACATACATACACATACTTTGCTAATCAAGTACCCACATAAACAAGATCAAATAAGTAGGATTAATACGAACATGAAGTCACTAACCACAAGCCAACCAGCTGGAACGATGCCTCGAGGGGGGGGGTCTGTCGTCACGAATCAGAGAAGGGAAACATGTTTTAGGGTTTGAAATATGGCAAGGGTTATGCAATATGTCTATGTATATACGTATACATAGCAAGAGGGGGTTTTGGGCCAAGTTTCATATCAATAGGTGGATTGGGCCGAGTGTGGGTGAAAACAGTAGCGGCCCAATGTGACTTACGATCGGTTCGGTCCAAGACTTACAAAACACATTATAATCCCATTACACACTACGTTAATCAAATATTATTAAAGGCACGAGCGTTAGGCAGACTCTCTAAAGAAATGAACGTGCAAATAAGTAGTAATGAGGGATCTGGATCGCAAAGTTGAAAGATACTAACCTTGAAAGTTCGGGTTGTCACATCATCCCCAACTTGAAAGAAATTTCGTCCCGAAATTTGACAAGTGAGCACAAAGAGGTGAAGTGATAAATCAAGATTGATGCAGATTTTCCTCAGGTGCCACATCATCCCCAACTTGAAAGGGAATTTCGTCCCGAAATTCGTCAACGGTATTAGGAGTTGATTCAACCTTTCGAACAACTGAAGATATTAGAGCTTCTTTTGATTAATACGTTCCCACAGGGACTTCGGTCCACGTACTGTGTTCCAACAAACTCTTACGATTGGAATTCGACTGATATCGTACCTTGACTTCCTGGTCCATATCCTTCAATGGACTCCTCAACAGTTGTAACCAGTCGTAAATCTTAGGCTCTGGTAAAGGTATCACGAGTGTTTAATCGAACAAACACTTCTTTAGGTTCGAGACATAAATGGCATCGTGAACATTACTCAATTCGTCAGGTAACTCGAGTTTGTAGGCCACGTTACCGATTTTTTCCAGAAATTTGTATGGCCCAACGTAACATAAATCAAGATTGCCACACTTCCCAGGCGTAGCACACCCTCCCAGGGTGAGACTCAACTTGACTCGCTCCCCCGCAGCGAACTCCCAGTGTTTTCTAAACTTATTAGCTTTCCTGGCGGTCACGCGTTGCCGCCAAACGATTTCCGCTCTAACAATCTTCCCAATGGTTTTGAGTACAAGTCCGAGACTTGTGATTAGGTTGCCACTCGCCTTAATCCTACAAGGAGATTGGCATTATCGTTCATGTGATGCCTCAAACAGAGCTGCCTGAATACCAGATTGGTATCTGCTGTAGTCGGACTCATCCAGAGGTAAGTGTCCTTCCAATCTTTACTAAGACCATTCACACACATACTCGCATCATGTCTTCGAGTGTCAGGATGATTCGTTTACTCTGCCCGGTTGTCCTACAGTGATAAGTAATTCTCAGTCTAGACGTCTGCCAAGAGTGTTGTGTAGTGCCTGTCATAAATCAGGTATAGCTCAAAATCAAAGGTAACAGGAGTTGGCACCTCGTGCCTAAAAAGCCGCCTCTCTCATAGGAACATTCATAAGCTTGTGGAGACTCGTCAGTTTTCTTGATTGCAAGAGAGTGTACTGGTTACATGAGACAATCAACGATCACCCAGGTGATATGGTTTCTGTTTCGAGGTGTAAGTAGACTAGTGACAGAATCTATAACAGTCTGTTCTCATTTCCATATGAATGTTCCTGGTTGCTGATACTACACCTTGACTTTCCCACAAGTCAACATCATTCATATACGTAGCTAGGTGGGCATTCATGCCCGATCACCAGTACAAGATTCTACAGATCCTAATATCTCTTATCCAAAACCCAGACGACTAGAATTTTGAGGTCGGTGTGCTTTGCTCGACACGAGTTCCCTACAGTTGCCGTATAACGAGACCCACTTTCGTTCCATGAGGTAGCGAATATCGTCCGACCTTCCAAAGTGTAACAACTCTCATCAAAAGTCCTATTTATTATATTATTTTTTTCAAAAGGAGACCCTAATTAAGACCCCCAAGTGATTCTGTATAAACCCTAAAATTTTCAGAACAATCAGAATCAGGATCAGGGCCCCTAAAACTCAGGGGGGTATTCCCTATTTACGATTATCCTAATAACTTGCTGTCAAAATTGAATTTTGACAAACTGTCAACTCAGCTAAGCTAGTTAGGGACGTGGCTACCCTATGGTAGAATAACACCCCTCGCGTGACGCGACGGCCCCTCGTTGTGAAGGTTTTAATCTCGTGAGTTATCGTAAATGCTGTATTAGTTACTAACCTAGTTCGTGTGCATTGTTATTTGAATTAGGTTAACAAGCTTATCAGTAGGCTAAACTCTGCCCAATTAAACTTGCAAAGTGAGTCATTCTCTTTTTACCAAATTACTTTTAAAATCATGATTGTTTTCAAAGTTATAATTACAGGGATTAAGTCTTTGTAATCTCCAAATTACAGCCGGTATGTGGGGTTTTGTATACATTACTTGATAACCGTCACCATTGGACAACGGGTTAGCCAATGGGTGATGTGACCATAGTCACAGACACCATTGGACAACAAGATAGCCAATAGGTGGTCGAGTGACAAATACCGTGGGTAGATGGTTGATATGTATAAACATTGTAATCGCTCTTAATACTGTAAATTATAACAACGCGTCGTAAAAAGAATGATTCACCAGTATTTCCCCGCTGACAAACCTTTTTCAAACATGTTTCAGGTGATCTGTTGTGATCCAGGAAAAGTGCCGTGAAGCACTACAAGCTTAAGGAAGTGGCTCAATGTAAATAAAGAAACATTTTTTGTAAAATAAAGATTTCCCAGTGAAATCACCTTATTGTAAACTATCAGGGTTTTATTCCGAATTATGAAATAAAATAATCAGGCATTTTCAGTTTTAAAAGATCCTGCTAAAATCTTCCGCTGTCAACTCAATTAAATAAATACCATGGGATTTTCTGTCCCGCGGCTCCTGAACCGGGTCAAACCGGGCCGGGGGCCGTGACACAAAGGTTGCTTCTCCATGCCCCGCATGGGTTCAACTTGAAAATCCTCTTCCTTCAGTTCTCCAGTTTGAACAGAGCGAGTCCGATCAGGTAAGTTAGAGTCGATAGTGAGCTGCAAAGATCGTGCACGTTCAAGTTTCACAGTCGTAAACATCCAAAAGTTCCATCCAGCGATGCCATTAACAGATTTAGCTCCTTCGAAACCAGGGTACACGGGAGGCCCTTGTGATCGGTCTAAGTAGTGCATTTGGTACCGTCCAAGTAATGCCTCCAACTTAAATCCAAAGACCACGGTTTCCACCGCTGGTTGTACGTCGTGCAGTTCTTGTTTGTAACTCCATTACGTAAGTTATCACTTTCTCGTGTTGCATCGGTGTGTAAACATTACAGAGTTGGGATTCAAAAGTTGAAAAGATGTTCTCCTGTTTGTCTCTCACGAATACACAGCACCCTACTGTGCTAAAGAGGTTAAAGCTGCGAAATCCTCGAAAATCCCATGATGAGTCTACGATAGTATTTAACTGAACCAAAAATTACTGTATCCCCGATGGACTACTTGGTGCCGATCAATATCTAATGAAATGGATCTTTAACGAGATCTGCATGTATCCCCACTCTGTGAACTATGTGACCAAGAAAGTGTATCTCCCCACCCTGAAGTCACACATAAGTAGACTTCGCGTGAAGTTGCTCCTCCCCTAGGAGCTCTAGAACAAAAAATGCAGGTATAAGTGTCGTTCAGGGCGTTCCTTCTCCTGGTAGTGATTCAAAACGTCACCGATAAATGCGGTCGACGGATCTGGTGAAACGAAGTTGACGCGTATCACTTACGTGATCCCTGAGGTTGCTGGTGTGTTGGATATCTTAAATATCTTGGACAGAAAATCATCGTCGCCATACTGGATCTGTAACGCCGTGTTAGGGATCATCCTCCCCATGGTCTTCCATCAGATGACCGTCCGATCTTAAGTCAGTTTTCGGATAGAATCTTGATTATTGCAACAGGTCAAGCAGGTTGTCGATGCGAGACAGGGGGTGACGGTCTATGATAGCCACCTTGTGGTAGTATGTACACGTACGAAAGGACTCGTCCTTTGTTTCCTCAATAGAGCACGTTTCCCAAAATGTGGAGCTAGATCTTATAAAACTCCCATCCTGTAGTTTCCTGAGGTTGATTGGACAGTTCCTGCAACTTTCCAAGCGCCAGATGATAAGGAGTACGAGTAATCAAGGCTGTCTCTGGTCATGAGATCAATCTGAGACTCTACCTAATCAGTTGTGAAAGTAAGCCTGAAAGTTCCTCAAGTACCACGAACAATTGGTGGATCCTCGATCCTCTTTCCTTAGCCCAACATAGTAACGGTTGCCAACATAGCGAAGTAATCCCTCCGTAGACGCTCCTGGCCTTCAGTGCCAGACAGATACTAACCTTTACACCACACTGATGCTTTAGAACAAACGACAATCCGCCACTAGGGAGAAAGATACGCAAGATATTCTCCTCACTGGGTATATCTGCGCGATGTATGGATAACCAATCCATACCGACTACTGCATCAAAACTATCGTGGATAGCAGAAGGAAGGTCGATGTCGAACACTTGTCCCACAAGGTCGAGTTTACATTCCAACGGACATATGAGGTTTCATTTGACTTGCCATCAGTTGATTCTACAACAGGTTCGGTTTTCAAGAAGCATCAGGGTTAAACAGAACAAGGACGAAGCGGTTAGCTACTCATACAAGCTACCATGTTGCTTTTATGCCTGGCATCACCTAAGCCAGCCCCAAATGCTCTTCCACGAGTACCACTTCCAATGTTGTTGCTACTGCTACTAGAATTTCCAAAACTGTCATTGTTCCCTGGGTTGTTGGCGTCTTGACTTAACATTGGTCGTTCCTTGTTGAAGCCACCATCATTCCCATACCGAAAGTCATGATTTGTGAGTACCTTGATCTCATCGCGACTGTTGCTTCTAATGTCGTTGCTCGAAACGGAGTCCTGCGGCCCTTCACCATTAGGGTCCATCCTTTCACATTTCGTGTCGCGTCCTAAGGCACTACTCCTTGTGCTGGCAGTTACAAACCAAGGCCGTTCTAATACTGAAGTCGGTGAGATACTACGATCATCCTCTTGCAAGTTGGTCGAGTAATACACAGTACGTTGCTAGGGTATTGCAGAAACGATCGCACTTACGGAATCTAAGGCGTCAATACACAGAGTCCCAACCAACGAAAAAGGAGTGAGAAGGTATCGTCCAATCATTCGACGCTGCAACATCCAACTCAGGGATATTCGTACAAGCACCTAACATTCTACACAGTTCGCTAGGCGTTCAGATGGGTGTTCAGGTAATACTCGATAGCATCGAGATTCGCAAGGATTCAGTGAGGAGTGAAAAGATCACGTTCAGGTAAGAGACAACCACTGCTATGACTCTTATAGACTGTTGTGTTTCACATCGATCAAATAACAGAACAGAACCCCTTTTTCACTTGTTAAGGCTCACTAGGACTCGCATGCACCCCACATTATTATTATGTGTGCACCCACAATAATATTGTGATTTGCATGCTCATCTCAGCTCCTCCTAACTCATGTCGAATGGTTCCTCAAACCCGAATAGCAAATAAAGAACATCACAAAACGGGAGTCATGAATGTCTAAGGAAACACCACACCATCAATCACATAACATATGCAAGTAATACATGAATTCATATTGTTGTGCTAAGCGTGCAGTCACATGCAATATCATACGTAAGTGTTCACTAGTTATGCAGTACAATGAGTAAACGAGAGACGAACCTTACAGTCTGGATCTGAGTGTCATGGTCGTATTCAGAACATGTTCGGTTATAGTCTGGTTTTATAAAAACGTTTTAAAACCAAGTTCATTATAACCAGTGGCTCTGATACCAAACTGTCACACCCAAAATACCACATGCGGAAACACCGCGGGACGTGTGACGTACCAGGATCCAAGCCACCAATCACATTGAACTTATAAATACATTAAAATGAGACTTTCATTTATTAACATAAAGTATTACAATCGTTACATATCATTCATTGTATACAGCGAAAGCATAACTCATTTGTTAAGTGTTTCGTAAACCATGTGTACATAAACCATTAGGCTTGTATTGCGATTCCATGTATCTCGACCCATGACCACTCCAGCATCCCAGACAGCAAGTTCCAATGATATAAACCTACAGACCTGCAAGCATGCAGACAAGTGTGTCAGACGACGCTGGTGAGTTCAAAGTTTTGTTAACGTGTTTAGTTACCAGATATGAGTATAAAAGATTCAATGATTTGATGTTGTAATAACTCGTTTACCGCTGATGGCTTAAAGTTGTTTTGCCCAAACCCCATTGCCTCTATCAAAGCAATGGTCAAGACTGGGATCATTAGTTCACTCCCGACCTCCCCGGTGCGGTGTGAGGTTGCCAAGCCTAAATAGCGCTATTAACTAATATCCAGTTGCCTCCCCGACAACAATCGGTAGATGGGACTTGATTGATAGATATGCGAGTATTAACAAACATCCCAACAACCCAGCATTCCTCCCCGGAACGTTTACCAGATGTCCCTCCCTGGGACGCATGCTTGGAAAAAGAGCAGTGAACTCACCTTATATTTGCTCGGTATTTAACATTGACTTTACCCATTCCAAGTCGGTCAACCAAACCCTACCATGGTTACCAAAGACAATCAGTATAGTGTTCACTCATATCACGTATCTAATGTACACGTTGCACTAGTAGCAGACAAGTAAGACACACGTTCTTATACGCATCACAACTGCTAAACATACAATCTGCTGATCTATAACCTTCATCATGTAATCATATAATAAGTGTACGGGTTTCACATGCAACTCAATCACTTAACAATACATGTGTTTTCTCAAGTTCGTATTTCCCAATGGCACAATTAAACAGTTCGGTTTACATTCAGGTAAACATGCAAGTTCACACAATACACAATAAGCAATTTGAGCTACAAGTAATTTCGTATGACAAGTATACTAAGCAGGGGCGGACCTACCTCTTTGGTAGGGGTAACCCCCGCTACCCCTTGGTCGGAAAAAAATTGGAAAAATTAGTGTAAATTTTGGAAAAATTTAACGTTTTTTTGATTTCGCTACGGCTTATTTATAAAACGTTACCCCTTGGTCGGAATCCTAGATCCGCCACTGATACTAAGCTAACAACCACTTGGCAGCCCATTACGGAGTTCCTGGTTGTGTGCGGCCCCACTGGTTTCCGGCCCACAACGCTTATACGATTCTGTTTCATCTATTGGCCCATCAGAATGGGCCCAATCGTAATTAATTTAATATGTGTGTGTGGCCCGTTGTTTTACCCAGTCCAGGTCATTTTTCTACCACGAAAATCCTGAAGATTCGTCATATACTGCCCCGACGAAACACCCCTATTTTTCGTCATAAACCAGTCGGCGAAACACTAGTCTTTCGTCACAAACCAGCCGGCGAAACACTAGTCTTTCGTCGTGAACAATATTAGCGATCATGGTGCACCTGCAAACCCTAAACGTCCTAACTGTTTCATCGCATCAACCAAAAACCTCATCATTTACATCGGCTTAAACATGTACAAATCCAATCATTCAATCAATCAATCAAGATTAACCAACATCTAAATGATACCCTAAAACAAAAACATAATATAACCGATCACATACAAAATACCTGAATCTATTCATTACACATATATAACACTACCACCTATTAATCATGCTAATCGGCCCACAATAATCATCATAACAGTATCATACATACATACACATACTTTGCTAATCAAGTACCCACATAAACAAGATCAAATAAGTAGGATTAATACGAACATGAAGTCACTAACCACAAGCCAACCAGCTGGAACGATGCCTCGAAGGGGGGGGGGGGTCTGCCGTCATGAATCAGAGAAGGGAAACACGTTTTAGGGTTTGCAATATGGCAAGGGTTGTGCAATATGTCTATGTATTTACGTATACATAGCAAGAGGGGGTTTTGGGCCAAGTTTCATATCAATAGGTGGATTGGGCTGAGTGTGGGTGAAAACAGTAACGGCCCAATGTGACTTAGGATCGGTTCGGTCCAAGACTTACAAAACACATTATAATCCCATTACACACCACGTTAATCAAATATTATTAAAGGCACGAGCGTTAGGCAGACTCACTAAAGAAATGAACGTGCAAAGAAGTAGTAATGAGGGATCAGGATCGCAAAGCTGAAAGATACTAACCTTGAAAGTTCGGGTTGTCACAGAGGTGGTGGCCATAGTTGGGATTTGAGGGTGGTGGTGGTTGAGATTTAGGTGTGGTGGTGGTGGTTGGTCTGATGAAACACAAAATAAATATAAATAATTTAAAAGTTTCCGGGTATATATTCCGGTTAAACGGGTATATAGTTTCAGGTGATAGGGTCGGGTATAATTTAATCTCACACACGTTCCATACCCGTAAAATATTTTTTTCCATACCCATACCTAGCCCAATATTCGCCGGGTATTTGGTATACCCGTCCTAAATACTTCGGGTTTCGAGTATACCCGTCAGACTTGGGTATTTTTGCCATCTCAAGGTGGTGGTGGTTTATGGAGATGGAGGTAGTGATGTGGTGGTGGTAAAATATAATTAACTTTTTTAGTTGTTTTGTCTTTTATTACGGTAAAATATGTATTTCACACTCAATGGATAAATTTAACGAGCATCAATGACAAGGACTATCAATAATTTAATGTTATGAAAATTCAATCATAGACAAAATCGAAGTAATAAGTTTACAACCATTAGAATCAGTTATGTAATTGTTAATTATTGATTAATGGTGTAATATATGCAAAAGTGACTAAGCAATTAACTCTTGCAAACTTTTGTGAAAAAAACAAAATGACCTTATATGGTTAAAATAGCCCAAATCACATATTTATAGTTAAATTCGATAACAATGTTAAGGGGTTGTTTGTTTACCTCTTAATGAGTCTCTTAATAGTTTAGATCTCTTACTGGTTCAGCACTTAATGGTTCAGACTATTTGTTTCGCAAGCAAATGTCTGGATAATTCAGACATTTGCCTCTGAATGGTTAAACATTATACTGAGTCTGAATAGTTAAGATCTTTTATCTGGATTGATCAGACATTTGACTCTGGACGGTTAACTATTACTCTTAGTGGTTCAAACATCTTACTGGTTCAGCACTTACTCATTCAGTAGTTGCCAAACAGCCCCTAAAAATCGCATAAACCATTAATCAACACAACTCCCGACACTAGTTATAAATGGAAACTTTGATGCCTTCATTCCCAAAAGGAAGGTTATACCATTTGTGCACAACTCGTTTTAGTGCTTAAGATGTCGATTGTCGTATCATTTGTTAATTTTGATTTGTCATCAGGAATTACTCTGGTTTACAATATACATTAATTGATATTCTGTCCCTAGTCCAGTTTTATTAGATTAATCAACTTATTATGTATGTATTTTTGTGAAATTAGTTGCTTTCCTTTTGTTAGTATGTTATAAACTTTTACAAATATTGTATATTATTTTTCATTTGCTTTCCTTTTGTAAGTATGTTAGAAACTTTTACAAATATTGTATATTATTTTTCATTTTTTAGTTGCTTGAAGAAAGGAAAAAAAGGTTTATTTCGAAAAAGAAACAACTAAAGCGACAATGAACTTTAAAATACATCGTAAGTATTTAGTAAGAATAATACTTTGTCATCAACGAATACGGTTTTATTGTTATTTATTTGTTTTAACAAAGATAGATAGACGTAATGGCAGCTTAAAAATAAATACTTATAAACTGATGACAGGGTAGCCCAAGACCAAATAAAATGACTTAACTACATAAATGCTCAAAAGGTTAAACGGTTCAAAGGTTGAAAAACTGGGGAGATGAAGTAAAGCAATACGGGAACAGTAAATGGTCACATCTCCGGATTGTCTCACCAACTCACCAGCCGCAAAAGCAACACGGATCCGCAGAGCATACTCTTTTACCCGCTGGTCAAAGCCATCAACCCCCCAAAAAGGGCAAAACCCCCACTGCAAGCATGGTCACTAGTCAAATACATTCCTTTTTGAGAGATGTCTTCTCATATAAATTAGACACTTCATTTACTAAGCAGGATATTCCTGGCCAGCCCTGATTCCTGAAATCTCTGGTCATTCACTTCGAGTACTTGCTTCATGCGAGTTACTTCCTTTCACATCCAACACACACATTCCGTTTGCTCATTCATCCGAATCTGAACACACTTCAGAGGAGGATCTTCAGCAAACAATAAAAACAAACTAGTGAACCTCTCTCCACGTCTTGCAAACGTGGGGGGACCCCACGATCTGCGTTAGGCAAAGTTGAACCCTTCAACCCTTTTGCCTAACCGGCCAAGCTATTATCTTTGGTCTGTTATTTGTTGCATCAACAAGTTGGTGCCCACCGTGGGGCTACGTCGCTATTTCTCCTCAAAAAGACCTAGTAGTGTAGCTCTTTTCTCTTGAAACTACCATGTCAGAAAATGGATCCCCGGGAGAAGTAAATTAGGTTCCAAACACCTCTACCCCGGGTACTAGCCAAACTCATGTGGCTATACCAACTTCTTTCTCAACTCCGGGGAGCACTCCCGAGTTTCTCACTTTCAACACTCCAACTCCGTCCAGATCCGGAGTCCCTTCCCCCAATGTTGGTGTCTCCGACACCCCAACACGTGTTGAACTTACCCCTGAGGGGGTTGCCAACAGCTTCCTTGAGTTGAGGTCTCTCCTCAACCAATATGTGAGTAGGGAAAGGGACAAGGGAGTGAGGATTCGTCTAGACTATGATGAGCCAGAACCAACGTTATCTCCCAGACCTCCCGTCCCTCCTTTTACATCTAGGGACGAGGCTGGTCCCAGTAATCCTCCAAACCCTAATCCATATCTGTCCACAAGGCCGAATCCTACAGCATATCCTCTTTTCTCTTCTCAACCAGTTACAAGTTGTGCTCCCTTGGGGCATGAGCTGACTCTTGACCAGCTCCTGCAGTCCCCGGTAACGAGCTTTCAACCCTCAACAACAACTTCATGGGAACAAGCTTTGACCGTGCTCCCCTTGGCATGAAGTGCTGTTATGAGCACCCCTTTGGGAGTTGGTTGCCCAGTAATCCCCGGAAGCCTTCAAGGCTTCAAACTCATGCCCCAGATGATGGCCAGCTTCCCGTGGCAGCACTTTATTAATCAGGTGCTGGCCACTCAGGGGAACAACCACAATGGCAACAACACGGGTGCAAGGGCTGAAGAAGATTTGGCCAAGCCTTACAAGCCAAGTAACCTCTCGTGCTTTTCACAGCAAATAACCGATTATGATTTTCAAACGAAAATCAAGATGTCATCCCACATCAAAACGTATGATGGGACTGGAGATCCTGAGGATCATCTTCAGATCTTCACTGGTGCAACAAGGATTGAGAAGTGGTCAAACGCTGAATGTTGTCTAATGTTCATGCAAACTCTTGTCGGATCAGTCAGAATTTGGTTCAATGATTTACCTGCTCGAAGCGTTCGAAGCTTCGACGACCTCAGCAAGGGTTTTCTAGCCAATTTCTCCCAACAACGGCGATATGTCAAAGATGCAACAGTGATCTTTCAGATAAAACAACGTGACGATGAAAGTCTTATGAGAGTTTATCGAACGATACAAGAAGGAATGTCTAACATATGTGGGGGCAGACGAGAAAATGAGGGTAGCTGGTTTTATGAATGCTATCACCTCAAAATATCTCACAAGAGATTTCAACAAATCCCTGCCCAAAACATATGTGGGGGCAGACGAGAAAAAGAGGGAACTTTAACTCCTATGACAGACGTCAAAAGGGTTCAGACCATCGAAGGCTTGAAGGTCGAAACCCTTCCACCAGGGAGAAAGGCATAAGTTTCACACCCCTCACAAAGACTCCTCAAGAAATCCTTGCAACGGAAGAAGTCAAGCAGAACTTTCGGCCTCCTAGACCTCTCCCCAAAAGCAGAAAAAACGAAAATTCCACACAATACTGTGAATTTCATGAAGAAAAAGGACACCATACCAATGATTGCTTCCAACTTAAAAAGAGGATCGAATAAGTCGTCAAGTCCGGGGAACTTGCTCACTTGGTAAAGGGAGTAAGGGACAAAATGGCTGAAGGGAAAGGCAAGGAAGTCAATATGGTAGATTTCAATGGAAGGGTTCCGCACAAAAGGCAGCGGTTGGAAGCTTGGGAGCTTCAGTGTGTTTGCTTCCCCCCAACTGAGAAGGACCCTATTTCAAGCCCTCTTGTGGTTGAGGCTACTGTGGGAACATTGCAAACAAGTAAAGCTTACATAGACACTGATGCTACCACCGAAATCATGTTTGAGAAGTTCTTCAACTATCTAAGCAATGAAGAACGTTCAAGGCTTCAACCCTCCGGAACCTCCATAAAAGGTATTGCCGACATACCCCTCAAGCCTTTAGGGCAACTGACACTTGATGTTCGTTTCAGCGAAGGTCAGAAAGAGAGAGTCCAGCCATTCACCTTCGTGGTTATCAATATACCTTCAAACTATGATGTGATCATTGGAAGACCGGGACAGTGTGCGTTTTGTTTTATATGGTTGTGTCCGTCGGCCATGGCACTGTCAAATTTCCCACCGAGAGGGGGATAGCAACCCTTCAACCTTCTCAGGAGGCCTACATGGTTGAAGGTGAAAGTTCCAAAAGTGAAAAAGATAAACAAAGGCTAATCATAAATCCCAAGTACACTGAGCAAAAGATAAGGGTCAATCCAAGCCTTTCACAAGAGACCCTCTCGTATCTTGAAAAGTTGTTAACACATTATAGTGATGTCTTTGCTTGGTGTCCGGAAGATATGACAGGCATCCCTTGAAGCATTGCTGAACATGAGTTGAAGATACCACCCAATGTCAAGCCTGTCGTCCAAAAGAAACGAAGTCTAGCACCCGAAAGAAGCTTGGCTGCATGCCAAGAGGTTGAAAAGCTTGTGTAAGCCGGTATTCTCCGCGAAGTCAAGTACCAATCTTGGGTTGCAAACTCGGTGATGGTCCGAAAGCCAGACAATTCGTGGAGAATGTGCATAGACTTCAAGGACCTTAACAAGGCTTGTCCCAAAGACTGCTACTCGTTACCTGAAATTGATCTCAAGGTTGATTCCCTCACCGGTTACCCGTTCAAATGTTTTCTTGATGCCTACAAAGGTTATCATCAAATCCTCATGAAGGAGGAGGATGAAGAAAATACCGTTTTTCACACGGACAAAGGTATCTTTTGTTATCAAAAGATGCCTTTTGGCCTCAAGAACGCTGGAGCAACCTATCAATGCCTAGTTGACAAGGCCTTTGCAAGTAAAATTGGTAAAAACATGGAGGCATATGTCAACGACTTGGTGATCAAAAGCAAAACGGAGTATCAAATGCTCAACGACATCTAAGAAACCTTCAAGAACCTAAGGAAGGTCAACATGAAACTCAACCCCGAGAAATGCTCATTTGGGTTTGAGGAAGGTAAATTCCTTGGGCATATTGTGGGAAAACAAAGCATTAAAGCCAATCCAAACAAGGTGAAAGTTGTTCTTGAAACCAAGCCACCGAGAAGCAAGAAGGAGGTTGGGAGCTTAAATGGGAAGCTTGCAGCCTTGAAGCGTTTTACCTCCAAGTTGTCTGAAAGGTCTTTACCCTTTTACAAAACGCTCAAGAGCTGCTCTGATAAGAAGGACTTCAGATGGATTGAGGAGGCTGAAGAAACCTTCAACCAGATGAAACAACATCTAGCTTCCCTACCTGACATTGCAGCCCCAGAAACGGGAGAGTTAATCTCGGTGTACCTTTCGGTTGCTGAAGAGGCCATAAGCGCGGTCCTCACCATTGAGCGAGACAAGGTTCAGGTACCCGTTTATTTCTTCAGCAAAACTCTAAAATTGGCTGAAACCAAATATCCTCCTCTTGAAAAACTTGCCCTAGCCCTAGTTCAAACAGCTAGAAGGCTTCGAAGGTATTTTCAAGCACACCCTATACAAGTGGTCACCGACCAACCTATTAAGAGTGTGCTTGAAAAACCAGAAAACTTGGGACGATTAGCCAAATGGGCAGTGGAACTAGGTGAGCATAACATTACCTACATCCCAAGAAAGGCTATCAAAGCTCAAGTCTTGGCTGATTTCATTGTAGAAGTCCCAAAGCAAACAGTCACTGAAGTGAACACTGCTGCCACTGAACCCTCAGACCTTGAAGCCTGGAAGCTTTTCACCGATGGGGCTTCAAGAGTTGAAGGGTCAGGGGCTGGGCTCATTTTGATTAACCCAGAAGGGTTGGAGTTCACGTATGCTCTCCGTTTTGATTTTCAGACCACTAACAACGAGGCTGAATACGAGGCACTGATCGCCGGTTTAAGACTGGCTAAAGAAATGAAGGTCCAAAAGCTTGAAGTGTTCACAGATTCGTTGCTGGTCTTGAGCCAAGTGAATGATAGCTACGTTGCAAAGGAGCCCAACATGAAAAGATACAAAGAAAAATCCAAGGAGCTGATGAATTCTATAGGATTGGTTTGAGACCCAAACGAGTCGTTCAGAAGAGATTAAATCCGTTTCAGAGGTGGAAATAAAGAAACGAATATGAAAACAGCTTGAATATCACTTTAATCTTCTTGTATATTAATATAACAAAGATTACAACCATAAAATATACCGGCAGCACTTCGGTACACTTTACAAGACTTCTCTTCTCTGTTCCCTTCAAATGAACATACATGACACATATATATAGTGAATGCTTGACAGCTTGAAATGACACATACACATTCAAGCGATCACACATGTTCAAGCTATCACACATGTTCAAGCTGTCACATATGTTCAAGCTATCACACATGTTCAAGCTGTCACACATGTTCAAGCTATCACACATGTTCAAGCTACCTACAAGTTTTGTCTTCAAGCGACTATGTCTTCAAGCGAACATGACATTCTGATTTGTGTATTTGTTGTAATGATGATGTCATATTCATGATGTTATCAATGAGTAAGATGACTTCATGTCTTGATCAAATCCGCAACGAACTGAGACTCGACATAAGACGAAGACGACAGATGAATGCACTAACAGACTCCCCCTCAGATGTTGACGAGTGTTAAGTGTCGAGTCTTTGCATCTTCAGTCTTTATCAGTCTTTTCGAACTCTTTGAAATATCTCATAGTGTAAGCATCCTTCTCTTCTCCTATTCAGCATCAACAGACTTCTCACGAACAATCACTATTCGGATGTATTCAGACTCCCCCTTTCGATATACTGGGATCGCAGTCTGGCATGTTGAACTCACACATTCCTCAGGTATCGGAACCTGGCTTTCTATCATTCAAATAACCTGCACACTCTCTACCCAAAAATAAATTTTCTGATAACCACTTGTAGAGCATATTTTAAAATGATTCAACATTTATAGTCTCTGATGAACCACTTGCAGAAATATCATTTTCATTTCAAAGAACTTCAAACAAATACTTTCCCAAACATGTTCGTCATGTCTAGCACTCGGAATTTTGAAAATTAGCTCTCCAACACCAGTTGTCGAAAATCTTTTTTTAATTTTTCAAAATTTATGCTAAAACATACTAAAATCTTTTTGGATTTTTTTAATATGAAGAAATGTAGTAAAGAAATATTTACAGACACTATTTTTGTGAGTTTGTGTAAGAGGATCATATCAGTTTTGAGACAAATCACCAACACCATTAAGCTTTAAACATTTTAAGTTCTAAACGATTCACGTTGATTGACGATATTGTTGTCCACTTAAACTCAATCTAAAAACTTTCGACATGCTTACCGATACGATTAGGTATATTTAGATAGCACTAAATTCTTATGGATCCCACGATCTCAGCATATCCCCTCATCATGCAATACACTGACTCAAGTAATGCCTTTAAACTTTTATCAACTGTGATTTGTGCGAAAACAAAGCCATATGTTTAAACATTAACAATCAGGTCGATACTTTCGTATACGCAGAGAAAGTCCAATGTTTAAACCAAATAAGAAAATAAAACAAGGTGAAGTTGTTTAGGCTTTAACCACCAGGTCGATACTCCAGTTTACGCAGAGGTGATCCAAAGCTTAAACGAAACACCAAAGAAAATAAAGCAGAACGTTTAGGCAATAACATCCTGGTCGATACTCACGTATACGCAGAGGATGTTCAATGCTTAAACAAAATAAAGAAATAAAACAAGTTTAAATCTTTGCAAAATGAAATGCACCATCACAGTGACTTTTCAGCAAAGTTGTGAAAGTTCACAAACTTAACCAGTTTTATGTCTTTCGACAATCAGCGATTACTGAGTAGGCACACAATCAAGAAGGACAAAACTAAGTACTATGCTTTTGACCATGTTTCCCACTAGAACTAGGCTTTTTCATTTAGGTTTGTATCGTTATCGCAAATCTACTAGTCTAGCTGAGCCTATCGTCACATCTTTAGTGAGATCGCTTATCACATTTTAACTTTACATTTCTTTAGCATGTTGTGACAGTCCACTTATGTACTATCATTTCCTCTATTTCACAACAAAACTCATTTTTGATTTTATCTTATTTTTTTCATTTTTCAAATTTTATAATGTTTTTGGATTTTCTGAAATTTCTACTCCCCCTAAAATGCAAACACATTTTAGGAAATTTGAAAACAAACTATACAAGTAAATGACAACTGATATCAAATCGCTTCAAATTGCCATCCACTTGGCATAAACAATTAGAACTCCCCCTTACAACAAACTATTTTCTCATTATGATTTCAAAACACTTAAGTTTGTTTTAACCAGAATGATTTTTCCAGAAAATAAGTTTTGTTGATTTTACCACTTGACAGATAGGGGTTTGGTTCATCATATTGTCCATTCAATCTCTTGTATCAGGATTACATCAAGTTCAAACTAATGACCTTGAGTAATCACTTTATCAGAATCAACCTCTTACCACTTGTAAGTATATCCAAAACATTTAATCACATGTAGGAATAAATCATCTACACAAACCATTTTACCAATCAATATGCCGATTCCTGCTTCGCACTTACCAACCTGGAAGCTCCGGCAATTCACAATCTGTAAAATTTAACAAACTTTAAGATTCATTTACACAATCAATTTTTAAGAAAAATGCCGATTGCTGATCCACGAATACAAACTTGGGATCTCCGGCAAGTCAGACTTTTCAATGAAAGAAAATGTCCACCCAAGCCTGACCAGTCTTGGGTGATTTCAATTCAGATTCAGTTGGAGTATAAGTTGCCTTCTTTGTAGCGTAAAAATCTTTAACTCCTTTAACCTTCCCATCGACCATCTTTCCGAAAATTTTCTTTACATTCCCATTAAAAGCTTTCTCAACATCAAAATTATCCTTCTCAGAATAAAACTGATTTGAGATTTCAACCTTTCCAACTTTTCGTTTAAAATTCTCAGTCCTCAATGGTGGAAAGTTCTCATCATCCATTGAAAGAACTGATTTTTCAACACTCTCATCAAATTGTGGCTCCTCTGACTTTGTGGAATCAGATTCATTGCCAGATTTTACCTCTGATTTCTTAACAACCCAAGTTTGGTTGTCAAGATTTCCCCTTTTCTTGTAAAACCTTTTCGAACACTCACCAACATCATATGTAGAGTTTTTAAACACTTTAAATTTTTCTGTTGGTGGTTCGGTTTTATTAACAACAACTTCTTTTAGTTTTCCAGAAACTCCCTGTTTTGTATTAGTCGCTTTTGGGCAGTTCCATGCAATGTGACCAACTTCATTGCATCTAAAACAAGTTCTGGTTTCTTTCTTCTGATAAGCTCCAATCTTCTTTTCAGCAAAAAATTCTTGATTTGTTTGTCTCCAAAATGAGCTCTTCTTTTCTTCTTCAACAGACGGACCTGAAACAAATTTTGTATTTTTAGAAATTTTCTCATTTTTATAATTTTCTGGTGGTATAAAACCTAAACCTTTCCTTTTGAAATTACCGTTACAGTTTGGTTTCTTTTGACAACCAGAACCGGAACTATAATTCTTTTTCTTGTTTAAACGCTGTTGAACTCTTGAAGTGTATTTTTTAGGTTTTCCAATAAGATTTAAATCTTTTATTTCAGAAATATTAATTTCTGTCATTTTGAAAACCTTTTTGATCTTTTCAAATCGAACACTTCTTATTGGAAACTCTTTATCAAAATATAATTTGTCAGAATCACTCAAAGTATAAGCAACTTCAAATGTTTCGTCATTCAAATTAGATTTTGACACCAAAAATTCTTTACTATAAACCCGTTTTCTCGACGATTTTGAACTTTTTCCAGACGAACTCGAACTTCCAACAGACTAACACGAACTTTTGGACTCGGATTTTAACTCTGACTCCTCATCCCTATCCAACACCTGATCGACCATTCTTTTTATTAATTCGGACTCATGATCTGTGTCGGACGCTGTGAACATGACGTCAATGTTGTCTGGTAATACATCGGTTAATTCGGACCCTAACTTTAGATTAACTGCCTTTTGGACTTGTTCCTCATACGGTTTTCTAGGCGAATACCCTTCCCAAATTGGAGGCGGACACTTGTTATAGTTAACACACGGTTTCTTACCAATATCCTTCTTCTTCTTTGGTTGTTCATCTTTAAATGCCTCAAAACCTGCAACAGTAGGATAAATTCTGTCAATTAGGTAATCAGAACATGTATAACTTTTCAGCAAACGTCTGATTCTTTCATTTTCAGTCTTTTCAATATCCAGCTCTTGCTTCCATTTTGCACATTCTTCAATGTAGAAATTTATCTCTTTCTGCTTTGACATCATTGTTGCATTCAACATTTTCAACACTTTTTCTCTTTCAGTGTTTGTTGTTTGCAAACTATTCACTGTTCTGTTCAAAACATCGTATGATTCTTTTAAATTCTTCACATCAAACAACAACTTTTCTTTCATCTTTTCTGATTCACTAAACCTCTCGTCTTTTACTTCACATTGTTTGCAAGATTCCAAACATGTGAGACATGGTTTCATAACTTCAACAATCTTCTCGACTTCCACAATCTTTTCAACTTCAACTATCTTATCCACTTCCACTATCTTCTCAATCACTTTGACTTCCTTCAATTCTTTTGCAGCTTTTCTCTCTTTGAGTTTCTTCAATTTATCTGCAAAATAAAATTCAAAACTGTCAGAAGATAAATGAGATTTTCCAATGTTTATATGTTCAACTTCTTCATCATTATCACTAGTATCTGTTGAACTGTTTTTAGAAGAAACAGATTCTTCATCTTCACTTTTCTCATTATCAGATAACACTGCTATCCATTCTTTCATCAATTCTGGCTTTTGAACAATATGAGCAATGAAAGCTTTAAACTCTTCATTCTCATCCACAAACTGATCCCAGCTGAATCTTGGAGCCATTTTCTCATCAATAATGTTGACAAAAGTTAGAAGTCTTTGTGTCACACCCCAACCAATGGCGGAAACATCGGGATGAGACGAAGTGTGAAGATTGCTAGAGACATCATAACGCTATATGTGACAATATTTAATAAATTGATTTCATTTCATAGAGTAAATTGTCAACATTACAAGAATTTCAAATACAACAAGTTCAAAGGAAATACATGACAACATAATCAAAATTGATACAACATATTAAACCTAAACGTCTATATGTGTATCTAGGCATCAACACTACTTCTTTTCATAGCATCGTCATCATCAACCTGTAACATGTTTAAAAATACAATTCAATGCAAAAGCAAAGGCGAGTATACAAGTTTGGTACGTACATAACAAAAGATAAGTTTTAAACAATTCCTCATAGCAAGCATGTGATTCAAGATAAACAATAAATTTGGCATGTGTCAAACATATCAAACCAATAATGAAACGGAAGATGCTCATGACATAACCACAAGTCTACAGGCGGGTCGTTAATCCTACAGCGCTACATATGTCATGGTTAGGCTCGTACGAAGTTAATGATAAGTTTAACACATAATGTCCTCAACCCAAGTTTAAAGTATCAAGCAATCACGTATACAAGCATGTTATAGGAATGTTCATGTGTTTAAGCATAAAGTTCATGTGTAAGTTTTGATAAGTAAACATGTTACACCCCAAAAGTGGTAAAAGTAAAAGAAGGGAATACGAGTATACTCACGGTTTTGCAAGTCTTGAACTTGAGAATCCGGGAGTAAGTTGGTTGTTGGATTAGCTAGTTGGAGCACCTTGTCCTTCTACACAAAGGAACAAAGTGTATGAGTTTGGGGAAATCGAAAGATTTTAAGGATTCGGAATACAAAAAAAAAAAGATATGAAAGTTTTATATCAAAATAATCATCTTTAATGCACAACACTTGTATGAAACTTGGTAACCACAAGGGTTATAATGATTTCATGAGTCGAACACTCATAAGAATCATAACAAGGTTTAGCCTTAGACGATGTTCTACTACTTTGACAAATGAATATGAATTCAACATCAAAAGTTCGAATGTACATAGGTATTATTTAGGTTACATAGTATATATTATTAAGTCCAAATGTTCAAGTATTTCAAGCATGAGGTAGAAGATTACATCTTCATTTAGGTACCTCAAAATGTGTCATGGAAGTCATGTAGGAGGTAGGAAGAACGAGCTTCCATTTAGGCACCTCGTATGTGTTCACCACTACACTTGTCGTAAGAACAAACAAGGAGGGTCATGAACTAATATTAGTACAAGAATGTAAACAATCTAAGCAATGAGAAATCATCAAATCATGTGGGGATTTTATGTTGGAAAAACCCAAGTTGTTCCATAATCACTCCTATATCAAGCTTGAAGCTTGAACATGACTTGTGGGTTTAAAACCCTAATCAAAACAGAATTTATTTGAGGTTTAACCTCTGATGTTGTTTGTCTCAACCTTGTTTTTAAGCTTAACCAACCATAAGATAGGTTGTAAGCATTAGGACATAGGTTTGAGATGAGTTAGACTCAAGTTTGATAAGTTTAAACAAGTTTTGAAAGGATTAAAAACACAACAGAAAGTTTATGGAAATTTTTAGGGCAATTCCAGGTCTGATTTCTCCAAGGAGAGATCAAGGAATCAAACCCCATGATTATCCAAGCAAGTAGGAAGAAGAATCAAGTAATTTGGTTGAGTTTTGAGCAAGTTATGCTCACTTTTGTATGAAGGTATGAATCTGTCCGAATTTCAGAATCTTGCAAGAACTTGAGAGTGATTTTGGAGAGATTTGAGAGTGTTGAAAGTGTAGAATGGCTTGGAGGACCTTGGGTACTTATAGGGGAGTGATTAGGGTTGTTTTGGGGGGATAATTAATGCTAAAACTCGGTTTAAACATGGAAATCCCGCTCAAAAACGAATCTGATCGCGAGCTGAACATTTTTCTGATCTGGGGATGGCCAGGCGGCCTACGTAAGCCCATGGGTTAAGCTTACGCGGCCCATATGGTGGTTGTGGGCTGAATTTTCCAATTATTACATTTTAACCCCTATAGTTTACTATTTAGGGCTTTTAGGGTGATTTAGGGACTTGTTTTGCCATTTAAGCATAGTTTAAGGTCAATTCAAGTATGAGGAACATAATCAAAGTATAATTAAGCATATGAAGGTCGTATTCAAGTATCGTTTATGATCGAAACACGTTTTATGCATAAGTTTCACGTATTTACAAGTTTAGCACATAGTTTCCAAGAATTAAGAATAAGCATCAACTGTTCCACGAAATTGAACGTATGAGCATATATAAAGTATGTATAACATGTAATTAACAACATACGAGTTTTATTCATGATCCAAGTCTCGGATTTTACAACGGTTACAAAGAAAGAACGATTACAAGAGTACAAGGTTTCCAAAAATGGAAGTACAAACAAGACTTGCTAAAAACGGAAAGTATAAATAAGCAGGGCGTTACACTTTGAGCTCATCCCCCAAAAACCTCTGACTTGGGGGGCTGATGACGGGGTAGCCCAAGACCAAATAAAATGACTTAAATACATGAATGCTCAAGAGGTTAAACGGTTCAAAGGTTGAAAAGCTGGGGAGATGAAGTAAAGAAATACGGGAACAGTAAATGGTCACATCTCCGGATTGTCTCACCAACTCACCAGCCACAAAAGCAATACGGATCCACAGAGCACACTCTTTTACCCGCAGGTCAAAGCCTTCAACCCCCAAAAAGGGCAAAACCCCCACTGAAAGCATGGTCACTAGTCAAATACATTCCTTTTTGAGAGATGTCTTCTCCTATAAATTAGACACTTCATTTACTAAGCAGGATATTCCTGGCCAGCCCTGATTCCTAAAATCTCTGGTCATTCACTTCGAGTACTTGCTTCATGCGAGTTACTTCCTTTCACATCCAACACACACATTCCGTTTGCTCATTCATCCGAATTTGAACACACTTCAGAGGAGGATCTTCAGTAAACAATAAAAACAAACTAGTGAACCTCTCTCCACGTCTTGCAAACGTGGGGGGACCCCACGACCTGTGTTAGGCAAAGTTGAACCCTTCAACCCTTTTGCCTAACCGGCCAAGCTACTATCTTTGGTCTGTTATTTGTTGCATCAACATAAACATTAATAAAAAAATATTTTTATATAATGCGAATGTAACAATCACACATAAAAAAACCATAGTAAATAAAAGGCTATGGTTGTAAAACAAGGTTTCGAAGAGCGAATACTCCACAAGTATAGGGTTGTTCATGAGCCGAACCGAGCCGAGTCAGGGCAAGCTCGAGCTCGGCTTGGTTTTAAACCGAGCTGGCTCGGCTCGGCCTGGCCTGGTTTGACTCGATTTTGAAAAGAAAAATTAATACATAGCTATCAAGATTCAGTAGTCTATTTTTTTTTCAATAGTTCAAAAGAACAAATAAAAAATAAACTCATCCTAATACATTACAATCCAAAATGTTCAACGAAACAATATAAGTTCTAAATTTCAACGAAATACAATATAAGTTTATTTGCATTGTAGTTCAATCTTGGATGGTCCTTTAATAATTAATGAAGTTATTACTTGGTGGAAGAAAAAGAAGCAGAAGGGCCTTTTGTTCAAAATTGATTTTGAAAAAGCTTATGACTGCCTTATCTAGAATTTCTCGATTCGGTGATGTCTTCAATGAGATTCCCGCCCACATGGAGAGGTTGAATAAAAGGCTTGATTTCGTCGGCTAGGGCCTCGGTCCTAGTTATTGGGTCCCCCACTTTTGAATTCCAATGTCATAGGGGCCTCCATCAAGGAGATCCTATCTCTCCTTTTCTATTTACTATCGCCATGGAAGCTCTCTCAATTATGTTTAGCAAAGCGTGCTCGACTAGCCTTTTCAAAGGGTTCGTGGCACCTCATGACGGCCCGCTTATTGCCCCTATTTTATACGCGGATGACGCTTTAATTGTTGGTGAATGGTCCTATTCTAATGTTTGTACTTTGGCCCGACTTCTTCGGTGATTCCATATTATATCGGGTTTAACGATAAATTATCATAAATATAGTCTTATGGGATCGGCGTAGACCATTACCAAACAACCCTCATGGTTGCCCGACTTCATTGTAAACCTGATTCGGTTCCCTTCATCTATCTCGGAATCAAAGTTGGGATAACATGAACCGGGTGGCTAGTTGGCAGCCTATTGTGGATGTTGTTAATTCTAGATTATCCTCTTGGAAGGCATCCTCCTTATCAATCGGGGGACGCCTTACTTTCCTCAAATATGTGCTTGAAGCCTTACCCTCCTGTTATTTTTCCTTGTATAAAGCTCCAAGCAAAGTGATTGACGCTTTAGAGGCTAAAACGGGAAATTTTTTATGGTATGGGAAAACTAGTTGGGTTGCTTGGAAGAGAGTTACGTGTGAGAAAAAAAAAGACGATGGTTTGGGGTTGAGTCCCCTCAAAGATTCAAACATAGCCCTCCCCACCAAAGGTTCAAAACCGAGCCCAAAGGCCTATGGTATAGCTAATTGTAAAATTGGATCGTATCTACCAACCTTGCCCTCGGTTGTGCTTTCAAGGGCAAGCTTGGAAATGGAAGGCATATAAGATTCTGGTTAGACGTTTGGTTTGGGGATAAATTAAAAGTGTTTACCCTAGATTGTTCAGACTCGAATCCAGAAAAGCTTGTCGTGCGGTGGACCACTTTGAGATGGCAGACAGTGCTTGAATTCCTAAATGGGAATGGAAAAAAACTTGATGTGTGGGGAAGAGCTTCTGGAGCTCCTCGATCTTTCTATTGTTGTTTCAGGTATAGGTTTCAGTTCTGAGCATGACTCTTGGGTCTGGCTCAGCTGTGATACGGACACTTTTACCTTTTCTTCGGTAAAAAACTACTTTCGAGGCCTGACCCGATTGACAGTAGTAAAGTTTTAGATTAGAAAAATTGGATCCTTGTCAAGCTGAATGTATTTAGCTGGAGAGTGCTATTGAATTGCACTCCGACGGTCGACAATATCATTAAAAGGAACGTGATGAACGGTCCGTCTATGTGCAGCCTTTGTGGATTCATAGAAGAAACGGTTAACCATGTTTTTTCAGCTTGTCTGGTTGCGTCGCTTGTGTGGTAACACCTTAGCATTTGGCTAAGGATCCCTCCCATTTTTGTTTTCTCGGCCAATGATGTTTGTGAGCATCATAAGTTCATCAAAGGGAGCGACAAAAATAAAAATTTAGTCCAAGCTTTGTTGATAATTGCCTGCCGGAGCCTATGGCGTGCACGAAATAAACTCATTTTTTGAAGATATCCCTGTGAGTGTTGGCAAAATCCTTGGTGATATTAAGGTTCTTGGGTACCTTTGGGTGGCTAACAGGCCTAAAAGGGGGCTGCAGAATTGGGGCAAATGAATAGATTTCGAAGTTTGAGTTATATGTTGTCTGTTTGTTTGTAACACCACGTAAAAACGTGTCAAATTATATGAAGACACTTGTCCTAAACCCTAATCATGTGAAAGATTGGGTTTGAAGGACTAAAGTTGACAAACGATGAAAATATGAAACCAAAGGGACTAAAAGTGTCAACATGCCAAACTTGTGCCTCTGAATGACCAAACACGAAGAATATATATTCTCAAATGAGTAATAATTTGGACATAAGAAGCCGTTTATGAAAATAATCGAAAGATTATAAACTGCAGGGTTAAAGTGTCAACATGTTAATTCTTACCTCTGAGTGACCTTTTAACAAACCCGGGGATTCGTAATATTCAAATATACTCTCAAGTATCAGTTTCACGTGGTTTCGAGATCGTTATGCAAGTTTTCAAGATTATGGGTTAAAAGCGTCAATATTAGGAAACTTATGAATTCAGTGATCGTTTAACAAAACCGGGCCTAACGGAGTTTGGTTATACTCCCATAATCCTTTACAAACTAACTACAAAGGTTAAAAGTGCCAAAAACGAAGTTAAATAAAGTTACAAAGGACCAGGGACTGAAACTGCCAAAGCTGAAACAAGTTTTACCTGACAACAAGGTTGTCGCGGCCCGCGTAGACTCCCCTTAAGTCCTACGCGGCCAGCGACAGACTGCCAGTTTTGCAAAATGTTGACAGCTGCTGGTTGCAGCCTGTTCCACCGCCTTAAACACTCCAAATTCGATTTCAGGAGCTGGTTGACGGTTTTAGAATACCACTAGGACACCTGGGGTGATCCTAAACACTCCCTTAACACCTGCTATGATATTGATTCATGGCATTCACCTATAAAAAGGGCCTTGTGTTGAACATTTCATTTGCTCATATCACTCAAACATTCTCTACTCTTTCATCTGGTGGTTCCTGAACATTAAGGGAGCAATTTCTTGTAGAAAAGATTGCTAGGACCCTTTGTAAGTGTCTTAGCCCCTTCTTTAGTTCAGTTTTTAATTTAAAAACCGAAAAGTCAAAGTTATCGTAATCTGACTTTGACCTTCGGTTTAAACTCAAATGGTCCAACCATTATTTGAAATGAATATAGTTATGTGATCATAATAAGGTAGGTGATTAACCCTTAAAAGGGCACCTCCTAATTATTTCGTTTGCTAAGTTAATTGTCGGGTCAAACTAGTTAGTTAAAAAGTCAAACTGGACAGAATTATAAATAATAATTAAAACTGATAATGCAGCGGTTATAAATTATATTTTAACACTCTAATAACTTAGTAATTACTATTAGAACATGTTTAGGCATGTTCAACCCGACAATTCTGAGTTTAAGGTCGGTTCGCAACCGAAAGTCGCAAAAGCTTGACTTTTGCTTTGACTTTTAGCTCTGACCCGATTGAGCTTAATTATTCCATGTTTTAAGCTTCCAATAGGACCACTTTATGTTGTAGTACAACCCTCTGGAGTTATATCACCTGGTCATTTATATATTGGATTATATGCTAGTTTCCGTTAATATGCTTATAAATGCCCATTTTGCCCTTTTGACATATAAACGATATTTTTGAAAATGTAAGAGGACAAAAAGATTTATTACTGATATATAAGTATGTCCTGAAAATTTGACATCAGTTTCTGGTCTCAAACTAAAGTTATGCAAGATATCGTAAATTGAACTTTTTGTTAATTTAATTACGCTATCTTGCATAAGGCATGTTTAAACATGGATTTTGACCCAAAAATCATTACCTACTGTTAAGATATTATTTTTAGGGATTTTTAGGATTCTTGGTCATATTATAAATTGACCATATCATTGAGTTCTTGTATAATTCGGTAAATGACGATAATACCCTTTTCATGCATAAAATGAGATTAACATATGATATGAATGCCAAACCTTTTCCTACTGATATTATACATTAAATAAATATTTTGAACACTTGAGACTGATCAAAATCTCAGATTTACATAAACATCTTAATTATCATCAATTAGCGATTTTTACGATAATTAAGTGCATAGTATGGTTTAAAACCATATTAAACACCTAAGACTTGTTACCTACTGAATTTATAAATAAATTTTAATATTATTACAGTAGGTATAAGTCATGAACTCAGATTTCCAAAAATGTCCTTAAAAGCATATGTGAAATGACCAAAATACCCTTTCAGGGCATAGTTTGGCCATAAATGGTAAACCTCACATATGTATGATATCTTACTGATGTAACTTGATAAAATAAATAATTTTACTGAATGTTTTAGACCAGAACCTCAGTTTACTATAAAATCTCTTTTATAAACATTAAAATGACCAAAATGCCCTACGGGACTTAAATTGGTTTTAAATACTTTTTGGGCATATATGTTAACATCCTACAGATGTATTAACATATTTTAAGCATAATAACATATGAGACCTGTATATAATTCATTTGGTTACCCGTTATGCATTTTATGCGTTCGGTACGGTTTATGTAACTAGTTTACATAAATTAGCTGAAATGGGTTTAACCTTATCATTAAATTTTCAAAATCCAGAATATGATTAGTTTACCCATATTATACAAGTATCCAAACTTGTTGGGTCTAAATCACATTCCATTCCGGTCTTCGCTTAATCTAGCGTTTAGAACCGTTAAGTGTCTTTCAAACTAACCGGTCTAAGTCTTTGACTTAAATAAAGACCCGTTATTATCCTAATAGGTTAATAAACCTTCTATACAGATTGAATAGCTTTGGTAGAAGGTATTTTCATAAGGCTGTAGGAATATACGGCTGAGTTACATCCTTACACATCTAGCTCATGTAAATACTTTTAACTTATTTTCCGTTATACGGGCTTGGGACACGGTATTATAATAATACCGCTTGGTCAGGTATGAAATCATTTAATCGGATTGTGATTATTAAATTTACATAACCCGTTTTAATCTGTTTTGTTTGATAACATAAACATTGGGGGTTAATACGACAGTGTCCTGGATATCCTTGGCTCATTTCATTTGTAAATGACCACGACCGATGCACGGGGTGTAGGCATACACCTGACAGATGCAAATGCTAAATAACCCACATGTTGGGGATAACTCCTTTGTGGGTTCTATAGTGGTGAGTCGGTTAATCATGACCGGCTTCCAAACCGGCCCCATATGTATGACAAACATGTAAAACGATATACAAGATTATCTTAAATAATTGTCCCAAGTATAAATGGTTTGTGACTTGTGCATCTAAATCAATTTTCATAAACTCTTTTCAAATGAGTCGGTTAATTGTATTTACCAGTGAAAACTGACGTATTTTTCAAAGACTAAGTGACAAGTACCTCACGTAACTAGTCTGGAGCTACTTGGTGTCAAATAAGAGGATCTTGCAAATCCTTAGATGTCTGGAGTCTGTTATTTCAGTTTCTTGTATTTTGTTTTTTATGATCCGCCTGTGGATCTCTATTACAACCAGTCTATATATTCTTTTATTTGGACACTAAGACACTATGGTTTGTAATAGTTTTCAAATACCAAGCCTTCCGCTGTGCTAATATATTGTGTGTATTGACTATGATGATATCAACAACGTCACGATACTCCCCACCGGGCCCACCGGTAATATGTGGAAATATCGGGGTGTGACATTGTTTTGTTGTAATTTGTCTCCTTTCCTCCTTTCTCTGTATTTTTGTGCTAGTGGCTAGCTAGCTAGCTATTTTTGAATGAAAGTGTTGTTAAAAAAACAAACGAAAAATGGTAATGATTAACGACCACTTGAAATAATTTATAAAGTGTATACACACACACACACACACATATATATATAGGGGCAGTTAACGTATAATACGGCATAACGACGAATTGAAGCAACTTTAGCCTTGAAACCATCAGATTCAGCTTTAACCTAACAACTTTCGAGTGAGCCAGGCAGGGTTTTCTAGGAATATCCCTGAGCGGGAGGGAGGGTGGGTTCTCGCAGATATTTTAAGGAGAAAGAGAGACTGAGATGAGGGGTTTTGAATTTTGAATCTAGAGCCTGATTTATAGGTTGGTTCATGTGTTAAGAACACTTATACACTATGCTTGAATGGGTTGTACCTTTTAGTTTTGGGCTTTCCAAACCAAGCATTGTAATTTTTGTATTGCAATAATCACTTGTACACTAAACATCATCTACTTGCACATTTTTAATACGTATGTCAATATTGACCAAGAAAAACATCGGAACATTGGCAAAAAGTGAGCAGGTCGTCACGGTACCTTCGAATGGTTGTATTTGTAACTTGGGCGACATTCAAACTTGTTTTCAATTCATTGAAGATTATTCCTTTTAAATTTATTTCAACGTATCAAGATTCTTTTGTTGCACACAAGTATTATTTTCCCCTTGATTCTTGTTGGTTTGAGATGTCACACTGAAGTTAAATTCCCACCCATATTTTGGGCTTTAATCACATGTACACTGGTATCATCTACTTGTATCTTTTAATCCGCGCGTCGATACTGAACAAGACAACTATCGAAATGTCGGCAAAAATGTGTGGGTCGTCATGTTGTCTTTAGTTTTTTTTTTAAACATTATAGTTTATAAGACATTACAAGAAGATGTAAAAGATTTATAAGTTTGTTGTGGAGGGGAAAAGTGTAACTAATTATCTATAAAAAAAACTCAGGGATTTAAGTGTAATAAGTTTAGGGGCTAAAAAAATAAATAGTGTTTAAGAGACCAAATTACCCTCATTTTAGGGGTCCATCTATAAATTAATGGGGGGAAAGCTCTTATTTTTTGGGTATCTAAAAATACACCCCACTCATGCATTATAATACAATCTAGATTTCATTCATAAAACATTCTTCTCAAATTTGTATTCAAGAGAGTTTACGATACAAAAAGTTGGAGATCGATCCCCACATTTTATATACTTCATCATTTTTTATGAATTATACCGTAAAATCAAGAATTAAATTCTCTTGAATTGTTATATTTAAAAATGACGTTCTTTCTAAATGGTAACGCAATGTGCGATAAATGATGAGTTTAAACCAATTATAATAGTACGCCTAACATTATAAAGGTGAAACTAAGTTGTTTATTTTCGACATTTGAAAGAATTGTGCGACTAGAATGGCGAGTCCAAACCATTGTAGCGATACGTCTAAAAACACTTATAATTTGATAGAAGCATATGCCACAAACTAGAGTAATTGTTTAAATCTAGTGAAAAAAAAAACAATAATACAATTATTAAGTATATATTAAACAGGAACCTTTGATTCCTAATTTACCATAATTTCAATCATCTAACTCCAATATATATATATATATATATATATATATATAGGGTCAGGATTTAGAGAAAACGATGAAAAGTGTGAGAACAGCGAGAACGCTTATCGATCGTCTGATCAAAACAATCTATGGACTAGATTGGTGCGGTGGCGTTTTCGTAAATAACATGAATTCTATTGAGTCGACGTGCTTCATTAAGGGTAAAAAGGTCTTTAGACTTCTATACCAAAACACCAACTAATGAATAAAACGCCATTACTGGCCAAAAAGCATCCCTATATAAACAAAACATTCTCATACATAAGAACACACCTCCCCCAACCTGAAAACGCCATATTTCTACTATATAACATTCATCTTACAACGCCAAGAAATGCAAAACATCAAACACACCTATTCAAAAAACGCCATATTTTACTATATACCAATCATCTTAGAAAACGCCAATCTCTCAAATATACAAAATTTCCAAAAATGGACATTTCTTTCAGATACACTATTTCCTCAGAAAAACGCCAAAAATGCAAAAAATCGTTTCTTGTATATTCAATATTGTTCTACGCGAAGTTTCGGAAAATGCATTCTTTCCTGAGGTGCTGCGACTCAAATAACATTTTGCTGAATGAGATGGACAAAACTTGAAGAAAAAGATACTGGGGTCAGACTTATGTCAGTTTTTGTGTTTTGTTATTGATTAATATTATAATGGCATGAATTAGACGAATGATACTGATGAGTGGTTTGAATATACATAATCAAACAAAAAACTCATGTCATATTGTCTTTCCAAACTGCCAAAAAAACACAAGCATGACAAAGCCAAACCGCCAGTGAACATGTTTCAAAGAAGAAAGAGACTGACGACAGTGAAGATTTGAAAGATGAATTGTTTCTATTTTTATTCTTTTAATTTTCTTTTTCTGTTGTTTGTTATGTATTTTTCAACTTATAAAAAAATAACATTATATTAATAAAACGCTAAAAGTCATAATTATTGTGAAAACGCCATAATGAAGTAAAAAGCCAAAAACTCCCAACCTATAATAAAAGTAATTTTGAGAAGAATTATTAAAAGCTAAAAATGGAAACAAACGCCAAAAACTACCTAAAGCCATTAAAAACGCCAAAACTTGGAAGATGGAATGTCTAAGACCATAAAAAACTCATAAAAACCTGAACAAAAAATCAGTAAAAAATACACACAGTAACTAAAAAGACGGCTACTTTATTAATATAGTTTATTATAAATAAAAATTCCGCCTAAACTACGCGCCAAAAACATCCTATAAAGAGACGACTCTGCACAATCAACTGATCACACCACCAAAAAAGATACTTAAAAAAGTCACAGATGAGGAACGTCATTTCTTCTTTATTGAGTATTGTTCAGAATGAAGTTTCACTTAATGGATTCTACTCTGAGGTGGGTATATCTATAATCTTTTGCTGAATGAGATGGACAAATTATCATGAAAAAACGAAGAAAAAAAGACTTTTACCCCTTAATGAAGACGGGCGTTATGTAGGAAAAAAAGGATATACATAAGGTATTCAAAAACAGGTTCAAAACGCCAAAAAGGTTAAAGTAGAAGAGGCTGATGACAGTGAAGATTTGGAAGAGAAATTAGATTATAATTTTTTTTTCAGTTTCTATTGTTTGTTATCTACTTCTCTGATTTTATTATCTAATTCTTTACTAAAAAGGAAAAATTTAATATAAAACGCCAAAAACACCAAAACGACTGATACTGTGAAAAATGAGAGAACGGAAGCTAGCAAAGCACGATGTTGCTATAAAACGCCAAAAACGCCAAACAAAGTATTACTGAAAAATCAACACTAATTCACCGATGAAAATTGAACGAAACAGTAATTGCTAAACAGTAAAATGAAGAGACGGTAACATTATTGCCAAACATTTATTATATTAAAAGTCACTACATGGAAAACATAATTTATTTATCTTTTCAAAACGCCATAATTGTCTGTCAAATTATAAACATGTATCCTACTTGATATAATAAACATCAAGAAAATTACTGATGTTTTTTACATCATAGACATGCATCCTGATTTAAAAAAACAATAAAAACGCCAAGACATAATTAAAACGCCAAAAATATTAACTATGATCCTGATCCATAAACAATAAAACGCGGCGTATTTATTAAACGCCAAAAAAATGGAAACGGGATGTGACACGAGTTTAAAAAAAGAAAATATGAAAGGACAAAAAAGCCCATCCGCCCTTCTATATGCCGCGTGACACGTGTTAGGCCAGGAAGCGTTCTCACCGTTATCACACTTTTGAGCATTTTCTCCTGATCCCGTTTATATATATATATATATATATAGACTCTTAATACTCGGGATATAACTTTATGATCATATAAAAAAAACCGTTTATCCTTATCTATTTTTTTGTTTAAAATTATTTATAGAAAAACAAATATTTATTCTTATCTAATTTTTTGTTTAAAATTATTATTATTATTTAATACGAGAGATAAATAGGAAAATAAGGTGAAAAAAATATACCCTAAAAAAACAAACAAACAACAAAATAACGAGAAAATAATAAACATGGATAAAATTAGGGGTGAGCAAAATTAAGGTCAACCCGAAAAGAACCGAGAACCAACCCTAAACTAAGCTGAACCCGACCCGTATTCTAGCACTTAGGGTATTAGGTCGGTTCCAGTTTATCTTTAGAAGCGTGGTCGGGTCGGTTCCGGTCCAAACAAGCAGGTAAACCCGACATTTAAACACCGGGACCGAAATAACAATGTTTTATCAACTGGGTTAGGGCCCATTAGTGAGTCTGCGATAATTTTGTTACCCTAATTAGCATTTATGCTCCTTGAAACTCTGCATCATTCATTCGATTATCAATTACTTGCTAAGATTTGACTATTTGTTTTATTTTTAACGTCTAACAAACTGTTTCTTATATAAATAATCTAGCGATTTGACTTTTGCAGTCAAATTGAATGTATAAATCAACGAATTGTTGACCCGTTTGAAACTCTAACGATTACAAAATGACTTTTGCAGCAAACAATAAATTTTATCAACAAATTGTTGACCCGTTTAAATTTTATCTACAAAGATATTAAAAAAAAGTTATACTTACATCAGTCAAGCGGGGTTATTGTGTACCTGCTCCTGTTAACCGCAGTTAACTGAGACTTGCTTTAATAAATATTATGCCACGTTAGGCGGGGATTTTGTGTATCAGTCATATTGTCATAGATGTGAACTGGTCAACAGGTTTCAGTCATACAGGTCAACTGGTCAACCGTTCTTTGCATACAGATCAAGGATTGAAATGTATAAAGCCGATTACAAGGATTAAATGCCGTCTTTGACTGTTCGTTCTTCATCGCTTAGGCATCAGAACATGAATCTGAGTGAGGAAAATTGTATATTCTCGGGTCGGGTTTTTATACTTGGACCGACCTATCCATAAATAACAATACCCGGAACCGATTTATGTATTAGGGTAGTGAATCGGCTAGTGATTTAATAGGATTTCGGTTCTCGGGTCAGGTCGGGTTTTACCTTTTGGTCACCCCTAGATAAAATAAAAACATGGATTGAACTTGGAAACAATTAAAACTTATAGACTAAACATGTCAACTGAAGAAAACCTCAAGGCATAAATATACAATTTATTCTAAGAAAGGGCAAAACGGGTCAAAATTTGGACCGTGAGGCAAACTAAAACCCTAAACCCCTCTTGTTCTCCTTAATCGTCGTTTCCCTCCACCGAGTTGCTGTTTCCGGCCGCCGTTACTTTCGTTCGCTCCGCCGTGACCGTTGCCGCCACTAATTTAATCGTCGTCGGTAGGCAGGTAACTATCAAATCATACTCTTGCAGTTAGTTTTTGTATGTGTATCACTGCTCTGTGTTTGTTTATTGATACTGATTGAGTTGTCGAGAAATCTTTGTGGGTTTGGTTGATTAACACCGTACAGTAAGAAAAGCTTCGATCTTTATTAGTTTTCTTATCATATACCATAGTTTTGACAGTTAAATTCCATCAAAATTTTATCTGGGTGTTATTAATTTTAGCTGGTAGTTAAGGGTTTCTGTTAAAAATCTGATCTTGATGATGAATTTTGGTGGGTTGATGCTAAGGTTTTATTAGGGTTTACTGTTTCTGATAAATTTAGGGCTAGTTAAGTTATTATATCATATGGGTTTGTTAAGCATTGATTAGATTCAACTGAACATGTATAATATTTGCAGCAGTGGTGTTTAATTTACATGTAGTTGATAATCAACATCTACATGGGTTTTAGGGCAAATACGCAAAAGAAATAATCTTGACATGAGGAGATGACGCATATTAAAATTTCTTTGTTTTAATTGTTGATTATTTCATGTTATAATTTGCCTTAGGAACCCAGTACGGGCAACTTGATCAATTTAACATGTGTACCGTGCGTTAAGATAAATACATATTTGTTCTTCTACTTCAGAATTATTTTTGCATAAGGTTGGAAACTCAAAACATATTTTACTTTATAGATAGTATATTGGTTGAGCGAGGTATTTATATGAAATCATCTTTTTATAAGATTAGAAAATATATTTGGAGACGTGAAGATGAGAGAAGGTGTTCATAGTGTTAATTTTATTGTTTGCAGCAATGGGTTGTGCTATATAAATCTAAGAGGGTTATAACCATATGTACCATTCTCATAGGAAGCACATTAAAGTTAACTGTCTTACACATTAAATTAAAGACTTTCAGACTACTGATGAGAATGAATATTCGGATCTGAACATGAGTCTGAGAAACTGTTCAATACAAATTTTGTCAAGTAATTGTGTCTGGTAAAACGGAGAATGTTTAGTATAACCTTACTTTCAAATTGAACAGCTCTCATAAGACATTTCTCAAGTTGTATCCATACACATAGCTTATACTTTAAGTGATTAATCGTGCAGGTAACAGCTGCCGCATCTATGGCTACTTTAATTTCACAAAATGTGGTTCCGAAAGACAAAAGCGAGAAGCCCAAAAGAAAGGCTCTTGACGAGCCTTCACCGTTAGATTCAGTCCAAGAACCTGACAATTTAAAAGATTCGGATTCCGTAAAGCCAAAAAAGAAAAAGAAAGAACGAAAAGAGAGCAAAGAAGCTGTAACCGAGCAAGAAGCCGAAATGAAAAAACTCGAAAACGCCTTGTTTGGTTCTTTATTACCGGTCACGTTCGGAAACGACAGTGAAGAAGTCGATGAACCAAATGACGATTCTGCCCTTTTCTTTACGGATCGTTCCGCCAACAGTGTGCTGTCTGTTTATGAAGATGATGTAGTAAAGGGAGAAATAGTCGGTGCAGATGATAATGCCAAACGAAAACCCGTTTGGGTCGATGAAGAGGAACAAAAGGTCAACATAAACATAGCGAAAGTCAACCGATTGAGAAAGATGCGGAAAGAAGAGGACGAGAGTATAATCACGGGTACCGAATACGTATCACGGTTACGGGCTCAACACATGAAGCTAAACCCGACTACAGAATGGGCCCGTTTCGATTCACAAGCAAAAGACGACACATCAGATAGCGACAGTGATCAAGATAATGGGGATATCGATACCATCTTTCAGACCAATGAAGATCTTGTCGTGAAGGGTAAATCAAAGTTATTACCGGGGTTACTTGAATACGCTCGATTGGTTGATGCAAACGCACAAGATCCGTCACACGGGCCGATCAATTCCGTTCAGTTTCATAGAAACGGGCAGTTGCTTCTCACTGCCGGGTTAGACAAAAAGCTACGGTTTTTCCAAATCGATGGAAAACGGAACACGAAAATTCAGACGATCTTTCTCGACGATTGTCCGATCAGAAAAGCGTCGTTCACACCCGACGGTTCTCAGGTTATTTTATCGGGAAGGAGAAAGTTTTTCTACAGCTTGGACTTGGTCAAAGCGAAAACCGATAAAATCGGTCCGTTAGTCGGGCGAGAAGAAAAAAGTTTAGAAAGTTTCGAAATCTCACCAGATTCGAAAACAATCGCGTTTATCGGAAACGAAGGGTATATCTTATTGGTTTCAACCAAAACGAAAGAACTTATCGGAACTTTAAAAATGAACGGGACCGCGCGTGCTTTGACTTTCGCTAACGGCGGTCAACAGCTGCTGAGCACCGGTGGTGACGGTCAAATCTACCATTGGGATCTTAGAACCATGACGTGTTTCCACAAGGGTGTCGACGAAGGATGTATAACCGGCACCACGTTAACCACAACTCCAACCGGAAACCTCTTCGCAGCGGGTTCTGATAGCGGGATTGTTAACGTATACAACCGGGATGAGTTTCTCGGCGGAAACAAAAAACCCGTTAAAACCATCGAGAATCTAACGACGAAAATAGATTTCATGAAGTTTAACCATGATGCGCAGATTTTAGCGGTTTGTTCGAGCATGAAAAAGAACAGTATGAAGTTGGTGCATATACCTTCGTTTACGGTTTTTTCAAACTGGCCGCCAGCAAACCGGAATTTGCAGTATGCGCGATGTTTGGATTTCAGTCCGGGTGGCGGTATGATGGCTATGGGTAATGCTGCGGGTCATGTGTTACTTTACAAGTTAAATCATTATCAACATGCTTAACTTATGATTTTGATGTGGTTTAAAACCTGTTTTTTGTGTTCTTTTTACTTGATTGTACTCATTGGCATCTATTTTGGTATCTTTTAAGGCACACTGTTTTTGTTTCAGTACTCTGCTTTTCATCTATTTATGTTTTTTTTTTTTTTTTAGCGTTCATTTATAAACTAGTCTATTTGGTTTTGGTTTTGGTTGCTGTTCATATGGGTAAAGACAAATCGCTAAGCGCTAGTCGGCCGGAGAGGTACCAGCTAGTGATTAATATGGAAGTGCTTTCTTTACATAAAGTCTCAGTTTATATATATGCAGATTGTTATTGTTACGCTATTTTAAAATTTAAAGTTACATTGTGTTAAGGGTGAAATTACTGATATAATAGTGGATATTTTATTTTCTAAAGTGCTGAGTTATGGTAATTTATTACGTTTTTATCCCTAAAGAATTTTTCAAAGTGCTGTTAGATATTGACATATTGTTTTAGAAAAGAATATTTTTTTTATGATGATTCGAGTTAGTAATATGATTAAATTTAAAATTGATTTGCCCTTGATTTTCTCCAAGTGACGAGTAGTTAATTGTGTGCAATTTTTGGGATTTGATTTTGGCCTCCATAAATGAAAAAAAATTGTCTTATACACCCTTTTCTACTCCTTAAAGTTAAAACCGTGGGGTGTGGGGATTTGGGTTGGGCTTAGGTTCACAAGTGGCGAAGGTGAGATTTACATAGTGTGGCTTGACTGGCGTGGCTTTTGTTGGGTGTGAGGTGGCGTGGCTTCGGCTTGCGTGGCCAGCCATGTGGCACTGTTTTTTTTTAACTAATTAAAATTTCATTTAATTAAATTAACAAACTAACTAAAAAAAACTACATATAAAATTAAAAAAACAAGTACGTTAAAATAAAAAAAAAATTAAACTTCATCATTTATCCATGTTATATTTTTGCAAGATCTCTTTTTTCATCTTCAACGTCGTTGTCAATTCTGCGCCGCTAAGGTGATCGACGTTCATGCAATGTTTTAAAAACCGGTAAATACCGGCCGGTTATACCGTTTCCAGATATAAATCCGGTACGAAATATCCCGGTAAATAAGTGAAACGGCATAAGGTTTGTACCGGCGGTAAAATCCGGTATACCGGTTTGAAACGTAATACCGGTACCGGTCCAGGGTTATTTTAGTTTGGGTTGTTACTTATTTTTATTATATATGTTACTTATCTTACGTAATTTTGATATATTATGATTATTCGTGACTAAAAGTTTTTATTTAGTATTGTATGAAACGAAAATAGTTATCATCTAGTTGATGAGGATGACGATAATAGTGAATTTCATCTTTTATGCGATCATGAACTTAATGTATTCAACACTCAAATGGCTTAAACATATCGTACACTTTCATTTTGAAAAAGCTTGTTGGAAAATTGAATGATTTTTGATAATTTTTTATTATGGATTTACTTTTGGATTATCTTTTAATATGTAATCATGCATTTTTGGATTAACTTTTGTAATTTATGAAATTATAGAGTTAGCTAGTCAACCCGGTTGAACCGCTCGGTACAACCTGGTTCAACCGGTTGAACCATTTTTTAGCCTAATCCGGTTTGATTTAAAAACCGGTTTTTAAAACATTGCGTTCATGGCGAGAAACTTCATATTCACAAGTTTTTCTTTGTGAGATGCCTTTTTTTCGCGACCCGCTTGGATATTTTTCTTCACCTCGACCCTTTTTTGTTGGATGAAACTGAACGTGTCAATTTCCGTCCCAATTTTTTACAACTGGTCGGTGTACAACCCTTTACCTGAAGCCGAACCCAAGGCCGAACCCGATGCCGAGCCTGATCTACCTCTTTGAACGACGTCTGTTTTTTGTACTGTGTTAGCAAAACAAAACAACGCTAATGACTGTTTTAGCAACAAATCTTGATTTTGGACTGATCTAGCAATTTGTGTAAAACCACATGGACGAATTTAGCAATTATATGATTCTTTTAGTATCAGTACTAGTATGCCACTCCCAAGACTGTTTGTTAGTATGATACTAAAAGAATCATAAAATTTGTGACAAACGAGAATGTTTGTTAGTATGATACTAAAAGAATCATAAAATTTGACATTTTATCTTTGATTTTACAAAATTGTGTACTTTCAAAACATATATCGATTATATATTGGTTTAAAAGGTTAATTTCATGACAAACGAGAATGTTTGTTTAGTATGATACTAAACGAATAATTTTTTTTTACATAAATCTCCGGTGATGTCATTTTAACTTTTTCGTTCGGCTAAACAACCGGCGAATACATACAAAAGACGCTACAAGAATCATGAAATCTTAAATCGCTAGGTCGGGTAGCGGTATGTAACACCACATACCGTCTGCATCTTCACAAACACGATACCAATTAGATATTTATATGTATGCATACCAAATAAAGACATACAGCTCTATGGTTTATTTTGGTGCCAGAAAATAGTAAAATCTTTTAGCACAATTTTACTTTTTAAGCCAGTAAAGTTGCTCATACGTATAAAATTGCCTTTTGAAGTTGATTGCTCATACAAGTAAAATTACCATTTTAGTATATGTATATATTTTGCTTGGATATTAAAATGGCTATAAATTATGTACTTTGAAACAATATATTAATTTGATTGTTATTTTTATCAATATCTGTAGTCACCAACTGTAGAATTAGGTTTTATCCCACCCGGTCAGAAGTCCAAGTCAGGGCGGGTGGTTATGGTGGTGGTAGTCTGGCCGAGCCGCTGATTCAGGCGATGGCCATAGCGGTTCGGATTGGGGTCAGCTGCATTTTTATATGATCTCCTATAGATATACTAAAATATCGAACTACAAGTCGGCGATGGTGACAAGAACAGATTTTGTACTGTGTTTCTAATGAGTGAAAACAGTCCGTCCATTTAGACCCGTTGGATATTACTTGAAGACTATATTATTACGACTAATCAATAACTTTTAACAAAGTGAATTTGGAGATCTACAAAAAGACGATTTAGAACCCATTCGACTTCGCTTCTCCCATTTGACCCGTTGTAATAAAACAAAACCCCAGTCGACTCATTAATAAGTAAATGAGTTGGGTAATTACCTCCAGGTGTATGAAACTCACATTTGCACCAGAGTGAAACACACACATAAAAAGAGTTCATGTCCACCCACAAAACTCGACTCGTAAATACTTGTTTTGTGCTTTTTTAAGAGATTAATATATTTCCATGGAAAGTAAGTTGACACTTGACAGTAGTTCAGTCCTTAAAGTACTAACTAAGCTAATATATTAAAACTGTGATTAAAAAAAAAACCTCACAAATATTGCAGAAAAGATGTATGAAAACACTATTTTTCTGCTGACCTACAAGACATAACCAACAGAAGAATTTTGTTTGCATCGACTAAACCCACCATGAAACAGGCCCCAAACCGCCCTCTGACACAAGTGATCCCTGTCAAGATAAAACAATCAACTGAACTGAGTATTTCAAAATAAAAAATAAAAAGAACATATAATGGAATTATTTCTTTTTGAGTAAAATGCCATTTTTGTCCATGAGGTATGGCCAGTTTTGTGACTTTCGTTCAAAGGTTTGTTTTTCCGCATCTAGATCCAAAAGGTTTGAAATCTTGCCATTTTCATCTGGTTCGTTAACTCCGTCCATTTTTCTTCGTTAAGTCTGGAGTATTTTCATCTTTTTTCTCCGCTAAGGGTATTTTGAATACTTGTACATTATGCTAAATGCTTGTACATAAAGTGTAGAAAACCGAATTGCCATTTAAGTTAACAAAAAAAGATGGAAATGCCCCCGACTTAGTGGAGAAAAACAAACCTTTAGACGAAAGTCGCAGAATTGGCCAAACCTCAGGGACGAAAATGACATTTTACTATTTCTTTTTCTTAAGTTGAGTTTTTCAATACAAAGTTGAGACAATCTTAAAATCTGCAGTTATGAAACTTACAATGATCTCCATAGGGGCAAACGGCTTCGGGTCTTTTTGCTCTCTTGGGATTTCAGGGAACTTAATGTTTTGAACCCGGAACCTAATCTGCAATCAAATATCAAAAACTCAACAAACGGTGTAATCAGTTTAATAAGAAAATTAACGTGAACTTAATTAAAGATAATAACCTCATCAACTCCGTCTATTAAATACTTCTCGTCGTTAAATAACCACGTCCATTTAACTTGGCCCCTGAAAACATAAAACGAACAAAATAAACCTAACGTTTACAAAACACTTAAAAGCTGTTACTGCAAACTCACTTGTTTTCTGAGTCAGGCTCAGCTTGTGATGGCTCCGGCATTAGCAATTCCGGTATGTATATATCTTCAAAAAATCCAAGTGATACTGCATATAACACACATACAGTATACCATCAATCTTAAAACATAAAAGAACAAAAACCTTACTCACAATCAGATACGTAAACAAACTTACACCGTAAACCATCGGCATTAGACTCTTTTAGTCTTGCAGATATAATTTCTCCTACAAAGGGCCGAAATATTATCAGCCTGAATTTTACCTGCCAAAAAAGGTCAAAATTACGTCGTCACATGGTATCAATAACCAACTTAAAAGCCAAACACGATAATAACGGAAAAAAGAAGACATACTGTGTACGTTGGAGCGCCCTCATTGGGAAAAATAAAACCGCCATCGATTGATTCTATATCGTATACAGATATGCATAGGCCCAACTTTGCAATTATCTGTTTTATTAGCGACGTAAGAATTGTTTATTTCTTTATGTTTTATGATGTAATTGTAATATATACGTACAATGCAAATTGAAAAACAATATTATGTAGCACCTTATCCACGAAGAGACGCTCAAGCTCTCCCTTAATGGCTTCATTGAGAGGAAGGGTTAAAAGATGAGGCTCCAGTCTTAACGTATGCTCCAATTTGGTTAAATTGAACATATTTACACCTGGACACGGTAAAACCCATATGAAACACCCGATATTAGACACCAAGAACGCTACCCCATTATCTAGAAAGATTAACACTAAAGCAAATTAAAAGATTAACCATAACAAGTCCACTTATAAAAGATTAACATAAACTTAATTTTATAACATGTTATGTCACCTGTTGCATTGATTAAAAAGCCAAATATTCACACAGACATTGTATCGAGCAGTTGGCATGCGTAATTTCAAAACAATGTAGAAAAGCCAAACTTTGTTCAATTCAACCCCACAGTCACAAGTTTACACCAATAATCTTTGAATTCAATCATTCATGTTATAAAATTCATACTTTCCAATGATCTTTGGATTCAATCATTCATGTTACAAACTTTTAGAGTTGTTCCCTACGACTGTATTCATCTTTTGAAAACACACAATAAAGTATTAGTTGAAGAAGATGAGGCATCAAACTTTCTTAATGATTCTTGCATAATTTGCCCTAAAATTCACATGTAAGATAATAAGCCTCAGATTCAAACAAAAAAATATGTTCCTTACCTGTGGAGAGGAGAAGCCGGTGAAGGGAGGCAGAGATAGGGCGGCGGACGGTAGTGGAGAGGGCGGAGGAAGGCGGCAGACCAGCGGAGGAGAAGAGAAGGGTTATGGAAGTGAAGGTGTGGCTGAATGTATGCGTTTAAAATAAAAACAAAAAAAGAAATCCTAAAAACTGTATAAGATGGCCTCGAACCCGAGACCCATGCTATAACATACAAATCACTAACCACTAGAGCCATTTTTTGTTTTTAGAGTAAATTACAAGTTTTGTCCTTTATGTATGTCCCAAATTGCAGGCGCTATCCTTTAAATCAAAATTTGACAGGCGGTGTTCTTTGTGTTTTCAAAATCTTGCACGTTTTGTCCTTTAGGCCAAACTTAGTTAGATTTTTTAGTTAAATCTGGTATCAAGGGGCTATTTTGTAAAAAAAAATTATTCAGGGACTAAATTGTAATCTATAATCTGCCAAATCGAAGTGGTGGGGTTTTTAGAGAATCGATGTTTTGTTGGGTGGTTTTCAGGTGCGGGAGTGGTGGTGGGGTTCTCAAGAGCAGACGATGGAGTGGTGGTGGTGGTGGGGTTTTCAGACGCCGGCAGAGTGGTGGCTGGGTTTTCAGGCAGCGGAGTGGTGGGGTTTTTAGACGGCGGCGGAGTGGTGGTGGTGGGGTTTTCAGACGGCGGCGGAGTGGTGGTGGTGGGGTTTTCAGACGGCGGCGGAGTGGTGGTGGTGGGGTTTTCAGACGGCGGCGGGGTGGTGAGAGGCGGAGGTGCTTTGCATCGACAACCACATGGATGGAGTGGAATATAGGCATTCAATTCAGCCAAGGAGTAACCGGTGAACGTATAAGTGCAGTATCCACCGACATTCGAGACGCTAACAAATTTCTCAATGGCGGAAGGTTCTTGAGTCTCAAACCCTCCGCCAATAATGGCGGCAGAAGAAGCAGAAACTGTTAACCACTTTGGAATCAAAAATGGGTTTCGGAGCAGAATTAATGGGGGTTTTCGAATCAGAAATGGGTTTCGTAGCAGAATTAATGGTGGTGAAGGGGTTTCGAATTAGGTGGATATGTTTGGTGA
This sequence comes from Helianthus tuberosus, assembly GCA_030545235.1. Lineage (NCBI taxonomy): Eukaryota > Viridiplantae > Streptophyta > Magnoliopsida > Asterales > Asteraceae > Helianthus > Helianthus tuberosus. Next base: position 13,837,950 of record CM060435.1, read on the forward strand.
TGGTGGTGAATTAATGGTGGTGAAGGGGTTTCGAATCAGGTGGATATGTTTGGTGATGGTGGTGAATTAATGGTGGTGAAGGGGTTTCGAATCAGGTGGATATGTTTGGTGATTGTGGTGAATTAATGGTGGTGAAGGGGTTTCGAATCAGAAATGGGTTTCGAATCAGGTGGATATGTTTGGTGATGGTGGTGAATCGATGTTTGGTGATGGTGGTGAAGGGGTGATTTGTTTTTGATTGCAGGTGGATATGTTTGGAGAATCGATGCCGGATATGTTTGGTGATGTTTGGTGATGATGGTGGTGGAGAATCGATGCCGGATATGTTTGCAAATCAGGTTCGTTTTTGCTATCTTTTCCGTTATATGATTCCGTTCAAGGTGTGTTTGATGGTGGCGGTAGTTGTGGTGGTGGCGGTTGTGGTGGTGGCGGCGGTGGAGGGTGGTGGTGATGGTGATGAAGGGTGGTGGTGATGGTGGTTAGTAATTTACTCAATAATAATAATAATAATATTTTTTTACAATTTAGTCCCTGAATATTTTTTTTTTACAAAATAGCCCCTTGATACCAGATTTAACTAAAAAATCTAACTAAGTTTGGCCTAAAGGACAAAACGTGCAAGATTTTGAAAACACAAAGGACACCGCCTGTCAAGTTTTGGTTTAAAGGACAACGCCTGCAATTTGGGACATACATAAAGTACAAAACTTGTAATTTACTCTTGTTTTTATTATGGGCTCACTTCAAATCTATTAATGAGTTCACTCAAAATTTGTATATATCAAAATATCGAAACTCCGTTGGCAGCCTTATAATCTTTGAATGTGGAGGTTGTCCGTTTACCTCTCACCTAGAGCGAAATTGCTCTGGGTTGACATAGGGGTTTTAACATAGTGAGTCATCCGTCTGTGGGTTTCCTCTAGAATTGTGACGGGTCAAGTCATCAGTGTTGTCTGTGTTCACAAGCGTGGGTGGCCTTTCGCCATTGAGTTTACCCAGATGATCGGGCTTTCATTGGTCACTCAACAAAAGTGGCTTCATGTTGGGCTTGGCGACAACAATGCCATGTTGGGCTCATGAAAGTCGAAATGGCACAAAGCAGTGTTGGTCTAGTGAAGAGTGCGGTTTAGGGGTATAAAGGAGTACAGCCGAGTTGAGTCGTGTTGGACTAAGCTCGAGGTCGAGCTTGTTTAATTTACAAGAGATCAAGCTCGGGCTTGGCTTGGTTCAAGCTCTATATCTAAAGGTCGAGCTTGAATTCGGAGTTCTTTTTCAAGCTCGAGCTCGGCGTGTTTATTGAGTTAATTATTTTTAAAAGTGTAGGTTTAATATATAACATGATATATGTTATTTACTCGTTCTTTTGATAAATGATTTTAATGATATACGCTTTTTACCATGTATTTTAACTTTTCCTTAATTTTATCAACTCGTCGGTTGTAATCTAACTATTTAAGAATGCACACTCATCATCGTTGTTTTGGTCAAAATTTTGCATGATGAATTAAATACCAAAATAAGAAAGTGAGGTTAGGTATACTTTATATCCAGGATCCTACAATTCTGAAAATGAGTTACGTGATGATTTAACTTGATAAAACCTTGGATTTACGACAAACAGGTTTGAAATAATGAACAATAAACAACACTAACGATATGTTACGAGGAAAAGATCCTTTATCCGACACAAAAACCCCGGGAGCTGGAAACTACATAGCTCCACTAAGATTAAAATTATAACGAGGACAAAGAATGTGGCTTGATCGATCGAATCTAGGTGTTACAGTTGGCAACTTTGTATATGTGAGTGTATTGAGTGTTTGCAATGAGTGTGATGTGTGTCTTAGCTGATCCGATCAAGCCAATTTATAATACAAGTAAAAAAACAAATCCTAACTACAACTTCGAGATTTCCGGGATCCTGAAGGAATTAGTCTTCGACCGTTGCTAGCTTCCAACATTATTTCTACACGTTTTCTTCAGCTAACTCCGCGATAATTCAGGTGCAAGCTCCCTAATAGCCGTTATCAAAGAATATTGCTTCAACATAGAAGCAATCGATTAGTAACAAATAAGTTCAAGATCCTAAGTCTTTCCAGAATCCCAACACAATTAAACTACATCAGGATCCTAGTGCAGACTTAGTGCACTCAGGAACCTGACTATAAAAATTATATCCCAAACAATCGCTATTATCATTACCGTTCTTATACACTCATGATTAGAAGATAAAACCACACGATTAATAGTGAGTTAAGAACCTCTTGAATTTGAACGAGTTGTGTATAGACATCAAATATTCAAAGGTTTTATCCATTGGGAATAGCCCAATGGTGTTGGTGAGTTAGATAAGGTGTAGAATAGGTGGAGGTCATGGGTTCAATCCCCATGATATGCAAGTTTAGCCATTCAAAAAAAATATATATATATTCAAAGGTTGATTACAATCAGGAAACGTTAAAACCCATATCTCTTTTATATCTTACAACTGCAAACCCTCAGTAATGATAAAATAACAGCTATTAAAGATAAGATATAAGTCTTAATATAATACTTCTCCATGTATAATATTCAAAGATTCAAGATAACAATATATCTTCTATAAAAAGTTTGTTATGTTTAATTATCACCCTCTCCCTTAACCCTCACTAAATCATTTATATCTACTTAGAGCATAGTCATTGGTTTTGTTACTATATATCGACATTGTTATAAAATAAATAACATTTTGGACATCGTTTAAAAATTTAAAGTAGTATAGAAAAAAAAAACTTGTATATAAAATAAACATTTCACCTATTTTATGTTAGATGCTAAAAAACCTTTGACTATACAAAATAAACATTTCACCTATTTTATGTTAGATACAAAAAAACCTTTGACTATGACATGTGACATTAGTAAATGACCATTTAATACATAATAAAAAAGTAAATTTAACTATATATTTTTTCTTGAGAATTTCAAAGATTTGACTTTAAAAGATACTTAAAGAATCTTAAAAATATATAAATATAAACCGATAATAATTTTTTTTGAAGGGTGACTTTCTATGTACAGGACCTATTGGTCACCGGGTTCATGTCGAAGACAATCCCCCGTCAGCCCCGCTCTTCCGGACGCGATGTTCGATCGGGCCCCGGCCGTTGCGCAAGCTGACCTTCGCCCGGAAACCATACTGCCCCCACACGAGAGACTCGCTGGGGTAACAGCTAGGTAAAACCGGGTTGCCCTCAGGACCGCACCATGCCTCGGTAGGAACGATCCATCATTGGGACGTCCTCCCCCCATAACGCCGCAGCCGTGGATCGAACCGGTGACCTCCAAGGAGGAACCGACCCAACCCCACCACATGGGACCAACTGATGGGACCAACTGGGCTAGGGGTTCGGATAACCGATAATAATTTAGTTCCGTATTCATAATATTTTAATGTGTACTTGATGTTATAGTGAGCTAATAAAAATTCATTTAATTAGTTTGACAATGATGAAGGCTATATTAAACATAATCATTTTTTTTTCATCTTAAACTACTAAAATAATAACTTTATTTTCCACTAAAGTTCAAACGTTACAACACAAAAAGAAGAAGCATTGTCACACACAATTTTAGTATTTTGAATGATGATGAAGCACATGGACAATGATAACAATTACACGTGGATCAGTACAATGTATTCACGTATGGACCTGTATATGGGCCAGCCAAATCATAACTCTTAGGCACGATGTCACTATCATTATACCATGTCTAAGATATGATATCAAATATGGGTAGTTTTTTTTTTTTTTTTTTTTTTTTTTTTAAATCAGACAAGATGGCAAAAATGTTTAATCAAGAACCATTGATTGTATTGGGTTGGTTATTAGGTAATGGGTCATACATAAATAAATGAGTGGTTTAAGCTTTGTTTCATATATTCCGTAATGTAATCGTTAGGGGTCGTTTGTATTACATAATTATGTGAAAGCATCTTAACATTTCAATCGATTTTTGTAGGTTTTGTTGAATTTGGAATTTTTTGGATAAGCCTTTTGAATCGTGTATTGATTAGTTTCATATTTAGATTAATTTGGTGGTACTTCAAATATTTAATCTATTAATTCAAAAGAAACCAATAACGAGTGTGTAAAAGAACAAACAACCTCTTGGGTTTTCTTGGATAAGCCTATTGGGTTTTGTTGAAAGAAAAATAACCTCATTTTGGCATAGCGGTTTTCGAATAATAACTTGAAGTGAAAAACCTAGTATAGATTTTGGTTTTGTATCCATTCATTGAAACGGACAATTATGAAAGAAAAAAACTTGATTTTGATTTTGGTTTTTAACTAGTTCGGCTAGAACTCATGATTATGAAAGCAAACACAAGAAATTTTTTTTGGCAATTATAGTCACATCTATAAATGTCGAATGAATAATAAATTACATGGAAATAAAGTAACACTAAAGGAGGAATTTGGTAGAAAACATGAATTTCTATTCTAATTTCTATGTAAAGATTTATGTAAACCAAAGCTATCACTCTAGATGTGACACAAAGGATGCAAGTAAGCATGTACATACACATTTTTTAATGAATTTGACCTACATTATATTTTTAAATATAATACTAATTAAATTAATAAATAATAGGGTATTTATAAGTTGAGTAGTTTATAGGTCACTGTACACGGGCACGTGACTTGCATGACGTATACTAGGAGTACACATGTAAAACAAAACAAAACCAATTAATATTTTATTTGTCAAACAATACCTTGATCCAATACAAATAATATCATCCTCGACGCAAATTACATGACATGAAATTAATAAAAAGAGGATGTGATATGTAATTAACAAATCGATATTAAAATATTGGTGTGATGTTACTAATAAATAATAATCACAATATTTGGTATGTAGCTTTTAGAAGCTTATAGTTTTAAACCTTTAAGAAAAAATTCATATTCAATAAAAAAAAATTTGGTTGAACGCTAATACTAGTAGCGTTTAGAAGAAGCTACAAGCTTTTATGGAAAAATGCCTATTTTAGGGTATGTTTGGCAAAAGTAGCTGGTGGCTGCTAGCTGGAAGCTGTAAGCTGGTAGCTGGTGGCTGGAAGCTGGTAGTTAGTAGCTGTAGCTTTTTAGATATATTTGGTGTTTGGTAGAGTAGCTGGAGCTTTTAATAAAATGTATAAAATGACTAAAATGGACATAACTAAAAATTTAGAAAGTTGATGCATTAAAAAGTTTCCTATTTTTAGAGGTTAAAATAGTCATTTTTTCCCTAAAAGCTTGTAGCTCCTTCTAAACGCTACTAGTAGTAGCGTTCAACCAAAAGCTTCAAGCTCCTAACCTAAAAGCTTAAAGCTCCTTCAACCAAACAAGACTTTTTATTGAGTAGGAGCTTTTTCTTAAAAGCTTAAAGCTAGAAGCTCCTAAAAGCTCCTAAAAGCTTCATGCCAAACATACCCTTAACCTATAAAGCTAATGAACTTTTTAATGCACCAACTCTTTTTTTTTTTTTTCTGAAGATAACGAAAAAATCAAATTCTTAATTATCTTTAATTTAGTATTTTTAATATAGAGTAAATTACAAGTTTTGTCCTTTATGTTTGCATCAAATTTCAGGCGCTGTCCTTTACCTTTAAAATTGTCAGGCGGTGTCCTTTATGTTTCAAAATCTTGCACGTTATGTCCTTTAAGGCAAACCCAGTTAATTTTTTCAGTTAAATGAAGGCATGTGCAGGGCACATGAGGGTAGAAATGTCATTTCATTATTCAAGGGCTATTGTGTAAAACAATTTATATTAGAGGGACTATTGTGTAAAATTTAAAAGGATATATGAAATAAAAATCTGCACATTCTCTCTCTCTAAATTAACTCAAGTCTGCACATTCACTCTCTCTCTAAAGTAAACTCTATCTCTAAACTAAACTCTCTCTCTCTCTCTCTCTCTTCTAAGAAGGCGACGGTGATGGTGGTGGTCCGGCGTGATGGCGATGGTGGAGATAGTGGGTGGTCAGCGGCAGGTGAGGGTGGGACGGAGATGCAGATGCACGGCGGTGGTGAAGGCAGGTGACGGAGATGCAGGTGAAGGCAGGTGACGGAGATGCGGTGGTGAAGGCTGATGACGGAGATGCAGGTGACGGAAACCCTTGTCACTCCGTCTTCTCCGGCGACATGTACAGGGTAAATCGCTCCGTCTTCTCCGGCGACATCACATACCGAAGGTGGGTTTAATGGTGTTTGTTGCAATTTGGGTCAAAAAATTGATTTAGAGCAGGCAAGAACGAAACGTGACCGTGTGGTTCAAAAGTGTTCTTGTACAATTCATCTGTTTGATCTACTCTACTTCGATCGTACTAGTTTTTTTTTTTAAGTTTTAACCTAAATTCTCTCAAATTTGCTGAATTTGAGGTTTTGGGTTAATGGGTATGATCAAGATTGGTTAAAGTTTGAATCTTGATTCTTGTAAAAATCTGTTAATTTGGTAAATTCTCCAAAATTTGCTGTGAATTACTGGATTTGATGTTTTAGGCATCTGGGTATGATCAAGATTGATTAAAGTTCTAATTTTGATTCTGGGTTTAATCTATAAATTTGGTAAATTTTCTCTAATTTGCTGAGAATTACTGAATTGGAGGTTTTAGGCTTCTGGGTATGATCAAGATTCATTAAAGTTTCAATTTTGGTAAATTCTTCAAAATTTGCTGTGAATTTCTGAATTTGAGGTTTTAGGCATCTGAGTATGATCAAGATTGGTTAAAGTTCTTATTTTGATTCTGGGTTCATTCTAGTAATTTGGTAAATTTCCCAAATTTGTTGAGCATATCTGAATTTGAGGTTTTAGCTTTATGGGTATGATCAAAATAGGTTAAAGCTCCAGTTTTGGAATCTGGGTTCTCTCAAATTTGTGCGGTTGTGCGGTGGTTGTGTCGGGGTGGGAGTGGGAGTGGGTGATGGCAGATGGTGGGGGGAGGTGGAGGTGACTGGTGAGGGTGGGTGTTTTAGAGAGAGAGAGAGAGAGGTTTATATATATATATATATATATATATATATATATATATATATATATATATATATTTTTCTAAAACCTTTTTTTAAATAAGGGGAAAGACAAGTGGGAGGTGAAATGACATTTCTACCCTCATGTGCCCTGCACATGCCCTCATTTAACTGAAAAAATTAACTGGGTTTGCCTTAAAGGACATAACGTGCAAGATTTTGAAACATAAAGGACACCGCCTGACAATTTTAAAGGTAAAGGACAGCGCCTGAAATTTGATGCAAACATAAAGGACAAAACTTGTAATTTACTCTTTAATATATTATTTGTAATCCTTTATTATTAATTCTAAAATATTTTCCATATAGCCATCTTAAATGGTTAATATTGATTTTTTTACTTAGAAATTGTAAAAAATGTACATCTCTTAACTTGTGTTTTTTTAATCGTTAGTAGTTATTTAAGACCAAAATAATAATAATTTTTTTTATCGTTAGTAGTTATTTAAAACCAAAATAATAATTATAATAAACAAATCGAAAGAAACATATATTGACACGTTTAGTATTATGTTTTTTAGTTATGTTCAATTTTGTTATTTTATACATTTTATTAAAAGCTCTAGCTACTGCAAAACACCTAAATATATCTAAAAAACTACAGCTTTCAGCCACCAACCACCAGCTACTTTTGCCAAACATACCCTATATGTGATTCAACTAATCTAATGTTACTACAGTTTACTAATTAACCAATTAATATTTTTTTATTTGACTTGTTAATATTGTTTACTTATTAACCATTTAATATTTTTTTATTTGACTTTAACCGATAATTCAATTTCACCCCACATATCAATATGATCGACAGTATTACATTTTTTAACGGCTATCGACCGTATTACATATTTACTATTTTTATAATGCGACTCACACCAATGTCAACTTCGTAGGATTCGTCCCATTTTCACTTATTTTACTATCATTTATTACCTTAGCAATTAATATACATGTGAGGCCATATAATTGTTTCTTAAAACACAGACAATATAATTTTTTTTCTTCAAATATTTTAATAATTTATGTAGTTAATGCCTAAATAATTTCGTAACCAAGATTATCATAAGTACACACATATGAGTAAATATATATCCAACTAGACTTATGCCTAAAATGTCACATATTAGTATAGAATATCGTTAAAAACACATAGACATTAGACTGCATGGTGTGGGATAAACCCCTAGGGGCTTTATCATGCCATATTAGCGTCACGTCTGCATCCCGTACAGAGGAAGCCTCTCACCCTTAACACTTATGCAGTGGAATAAAGTCTCATAAAACCTCTTTGATTTAAAAAAATCTGATTGGTTAAAAGAAGGTGGGTCCCCTCATTTTCTTCCTCTCATGCCTGCTATTGGGCTAGCGAAGACAACATTAGCGCCCTTCAATGACGCTTATGAGATTGTGTGTTGGGCTACATTGGGGTGATATGGCGAATGGCGAGAGACTACACCAAGTAGCCTTACTATATGTCTATATACATATCTGATTATAATCTCATACATCCTTTCAAAACGACGACAAATTATATTAACAAAAAGGAACTAATAAGACACAAGACAAGAATAGTACAACTTACCAAAAAGAACTCAATGAATAACACCATTATGACCAAGAAAGATTACAAAACTTTGCTCTAACTCGATTCCAACTGTAAAAAGAAAACATGATGTAATTCCTCATTTTCATATAATATCTCGCCTCATCACAAAATAAGAAATTCCTAGCTTTCCAAATACGACACATTATGAAATAAATCATATCCCCCTTTTTAACCTCGTTCTCTTATTCAACCTCGAGTGGCTAACGATCAAGTTTGTGAGCACCAACCTGTCAGCAAGAGGAAAAGCCATAAGACTACTCCAAGACGAAAACCATCGTCAAATCATAACCAAGAACCTACACGCGAATAAGAAGCGCTCCACATCCACTTTATCACAAAACAAACCTTTCAAGAGGCGACAACCAACTCTCTTTCAAACAAGCTTTGTGTAACCATGATCCTATCTCGAACCACTCTCTAAGCAAAACAATTGACTTTAGAGAAACTTAGTTAATCCTAAATACTCTACTTTTTAATGCCTTACTTATAACAATAAATGATAACTAGCATAGTAATTAAGAGACCAATAATAATAAATAATAATTATCAAAGTAATTAATTATACAAAATTTAATATAACAAAAAATAAATTTGCAGCAACGAACATGGCGTTCACACCTCCTCCTCCTTCTTCCCCGCGTCCCCTTTCTTTCTCTCTCTAAAAACTCCTTCTCTCTCCTCAAACCATCAACACACGCTATTTACATGTTTACTCTCATCACCAACACACACACACTAAAATTCACTCACAAAACCCTAATTAACCACCATCAAATCTCGATCTTCACTCACTATCCGATGATCAAGTGTTCTTCTCCTTTTCGCTCCGTTTGATGAAGCAATTTCGTCGACGCACGAGGATTTGCATCCTCTCGCTGCTGTTTCTCTCTGTTGTTGCTCCGATCCTGTTGCTATACGGTCCGTTATTGACTTCTTGTTGTGGTTTTTGATTATTTGTTTGTTTGTGTGATGTGTGTTTTGATTGATTGTTGTTTGTTTTGATGCAGAATCGAAGGGGTTTATTGAAGACTTATCCAGTTTTGTATGTTTTCATTGTTTCATTGCTTTTGAGTTATTGTGATTGACTGATTGTTGTAGTTAATTGAATTGAAAATGTGTTTGTAACAATTTTGGTAACAGAGTGAGAAATTTGAGAGGTATATGGAAAAAAGTAAAATTAGGATTGCCAGAAATTGATTTTTTGTTTGTTTGCAAAATTGCAACAAAGGATACAAAAGGGTGTGGTTATAGAGACCATCCCAAAAAGTGTACACCAGGTCACCTGTTGACCAGGTCATACGGGCCATATGATAGGCCGAAAAATTGTCATATGGGCTGTATGACATACATTGTTGGTGGTCACATCAGACATTTATTTGTCTGTTAAAAAGTTATACGGGCCGTATGACTTGGCTCTCATAGGAGTATACGACCCATATGGCCATTTTTCTCCCTATCGTCCGGCCAGTTTGACTACTTTTGCCCCTATCATACGGCCCGTTTGACTACTTTTAGCCCATATCATACGGTCCGTTTGACTACTTTTAGCCACTATCATATGGCCCCATTTGACTACTTTTTACCCCTTTCATACTGCCCGTGTGACTACTTTTTGCCTCTATCATACAAAGTGATAACGCCCGTGTGACTACTTTTTGCCCCTTTCATACGGCCCGTACGACACATCAGTGGTGTCTAGAATTCTAGATAGTGTGCGTGTGTGAGTGGTGTTTGTATAACGCCACCCCATACAAAGTGATAAAAATAGATACTCACAGTTTCTTTATATGTGCTATAATTAGTGTTTATTACTATGTGGATTAGTTTATAAGGGTTCATTTTTTTTTTCATTTTCCAGAAAGGCAGGAGGGAACTATTGAGGTTAAATTTAGTTAAGCAGGTAATATGAAATGCTAGCTTCTCCTGTAATTTCATTGTAATATTCATGTGACAAAGAACTATAGTTTTAAATTTGTTATTATCATTTTTGAGGAGCCTTAAGTTACCTATGGTGGTGTATTAGGAGGAAGGTGGAGGCTTAAGAGAACCCATCTTAAACATTTACAAAGACGTAACCTTTGATCCTGTCGTCAGTTCCGGATCCCCAGTTTTGGGTGTTAAGTCTGATGAACCCGCTGAAAACAATGATATTACAAAACGAAATGGTTGGTCTTTTGCGTGTCTTATTTGTATCTAAGGTTAATTGATCACTGCTTTCCTTCGAGTATTAATCATTTTACGATGAATGATTTCAGCAGGAGATCCTGATGCGAAAGGAAACAATGATGTCACAAAAAGAAATGATGTGCAACCGCAAGAACGGAGGGTAATGGATAAGAAGATCAAAGAGATGAAAGACCAGCTGATACGGGCCAAAGCTTACTTGAGTTTTGCATTGCCAGCTGGCAATACTCATTTAATAAAGGAATTACGGTTACGAGTTAAAGAACTAGAACGAGCCATGGGAGACGTTGGCAAAGATTCTGATCTGTCTAAGAGGTTACTTATTCATTCTTTTGCTTCATATGCATGATTATTGTGGAATATAGATGAAAAAAAAATTCATATGCTCTGTAATCAAACGCATAAGTTTGATTTTGTATAAAACTATAAATACCAAGCCTTATTTCTAGATGAGTAAAATGCCATTTTCGTCCCTGAGGTTTGGCCAGTTTTGCGACTTTCGTCCAAAGGTTTGTTTTTCCGCATCTGGATCCAAAAGCTTTGAAATCTTGCCATTTTCATCTGAATCGTTAACTCCATCAGTTTATCTTCGTTAATTCAGGGGTATTTCTGTCTTGTTTGTTAACTTAAAGGGCAATTCGGTCTTTTTCAGGGGTATTCGGTTATTTTGCATAAAGTGAGAAAGACTGAATCGCCCTTTAAGTTAGCAAAAAAGACAGAAATATCCCTGACTTAACGGAGAAAAATGGATGGAGTTAACATGCTGGATGAAAATGGCAAGAATTTAAACCTTTTGGATTTAGATGCGGGAAAACAAGCCTTTGGACGAAAGTCGCAAAACTGGCCAAACCTCAGGGATGAAAATGGCATTTTACTCATCTAGAAATTAGCAAAATGGCTTTTGACATGCGTCAAAAGTAGACGTGTTTGGTTGACCTGAAACGCTATTGTCCTGTTTTTGATTTTTTTTGCAAGTAATTAGTGTCTCAAATATTATTTACAAAAATCATGTCGTCTCAATGAAAATATAATTACTTCGGTTGAAAGGGTTTAGAAAGTTTTACGCATTAAAAATACACTTCGTGCAATGTTTGACCCATTTCTTTAAAGCTAAAGTTTTTCAATTTACCGGTCTGATAATCTCTTCAGGGCCTTTCAGAGGATGCGGGCCATGGAAAATTCGTTGCAAAAAGCGGGCCGAATTTATCCCGATTGCTCTAGCATGGTGAAGAAGCTTCGTGCGATGACAAACAACGCTGAAGAACAGGTTAAAGTACAAAAGGAGCAAGAAGCATTTCTCGTACAGCTGGCAGGAAGAACGACTCCAAAGGGGCTTCATTGTCTTTCCATGAGGCTTACAGCAGAGTATTTTGCGTTAAATCCCGAAGAGAGAAAGCTTCCTAGCAATCCCGACGTGCATGATCCGAATCTGCATCATTTCGTTGTGTTTTCCGACAACGTTTTGGCATGCTCCGTTGTGGTTGACTCTACCGTTTCCACCACAAAGGTATGCTGATCTTGCTTTATCTGCTTATTTTTTTACATATGTCAGTTCTTTATTTAAGCTATAGATAATTAGTTAATACACCTTAGCTGATGAAGCTTAAATGATTCTAACAAATTGTTATTCTGTCTCAGTTTCCACTACATTTCGTATGTAATACATTTAGTGATACAATAAGAATATAACTCAAGTTTTATGTTATATAGGGTTTAAATATAGGGCTGCAAACGAACTGAACGTTCCGCAAACAGTTCGTGAACCGTTCAGCGGGAAGATCTTTTAATAAATGAACGACAAACGAGAAATTTCGTTCGTTTAGTTAAATGAACAAACATGAAGTCATGAACAGAGGCCACGTTCGTTCATTTATTTTCATGAACGTTCGATAACGTGTTCGTTTATGTTCGATAGTTCATTAGTGTTTTTAATTTTTATATTTTATTTGAATTCTTCAAAATTCCAACAAATAAAACATTTAATATGTATTAGTGTTTTATGTATTATGTTCATGAACGCTTGTTTCCATTTGTGTTCATGAACATTAGTATGTGTTCATTTGTGTCGTGAACGTTCTTTGCCTAAAATTAACAAACGAACACGAACACGTTCATTTCCTTAATGAACGAACACGAACATAAAATCTTGTTTGGTAAGTGTTCATGAACACTTCGTGAACACATATATTTCCTTAACAAAGGAACACTCTTGTTCGTGTTCGTTCGGTTCGTTTGCAGCCGTAGGTTTAATAATACTAGAGGTGGCAACCGTTTACCTAGAAATGGTTGATTTGGGTTATGTTTTGTATCTACTGGTAAAATGGGTCAGTATCAAAAGTGACCTGAGGGTATAATTTGCTTACAACCGTTTAAAAAGGCACAAAAAATGTTGACGGGTCAAGGCGACTTCACCTGAGTCACCTGACCCATTTTGATCTGCATTAATATATACTCGTTTTGATCCTATCGCGTTACTTAATTTGCAGGACCCACGGAAAATCGTGTTTCATGTGGTGACGGATTCGCTTAACTTTGCGGCAATCTCGATGTGGTTCATATTACATCCTCCGAAACAAGCAAAAATCCAGATTCATAACATGGATGGTTTCGATTGGTTCTCGACTAAATACGACCCACCGAATACCGATGGGCGTGATTCACAGGACCCGAGATATACTTCAACTTTAAACCATCTCAGGTTTTATTTACCGGACATTTTTCCGGTGTTAAATAAAATCGTACTTCTTGACCATGACGTGGTCGTACAAAAGGATTTAACACGCCTTTGGAGGGTAAATATGATGGGAAAAGTAAACGGGGCGGTCAAGACTTGTCAAGGGCATGATCCTGCGTTACGGAGGATGGATTTGTTACTCAACTTATCGGACCCGATGGTGGGAAAACGATTTAGCGACAAGGCGTGCGTGTGGGCGTTTGGTGTAAATGTGTTTGATTTGCAAGAGTGGAGGAAACGAAATTTGACCAATGTCTATAACCAATATTTGCAACTGGTATGTTCCTTTTTCTTTTATTTCAAAATTTTATTAGTAATTTACGCTCTATCCAACCATTGTTTGCTTTGAAATCGCATGCAGATCTAAAGATAATATTATTTTTTACGGCTTTCTGCACTAAAATTGATTTTCTACAAATGCTGACCCTTTTATTTATGAACAAGTCGACTCAATTATATTCTATCCGCTTAACATGTCAAATAAAATATAGCTAAAAGGGTTTTAATTGACCCATCTGGATAAATGGGTTGAATTTGCCCCTTTTACGCGGCAAGTTGGGGAGATTGGTAACATGTCAAATGGGCTGGGTTGGGCCGACCCAAAACTCCATTTTGTGATGTAAACGTTTTGTTTTAAAACAATTTGTGATTTAGTAGGTTATATGCCTTAACAGAAAATATATATTACTAATTTTGTTTCGAGTTAAGCGATTTAGTAGGTTATATGCCTTTACAAAACACTTTGGACGACATCCAACGTCTTCAACCCTTTTTATTACTTAGCTATTTTTTTTTATTTTACTAATTTGACTAGTTAGAGATGAACATAACTGAAATTGACCCATTCCTAAGTAAATTAGTTGAAACTTCAACCTCTACTATTCAAGAAAGCTAGCTTATAAATAAGAGCTCAAGTAAAATGCCATTGATGTCCCTGAGGTTTGGCCAGTTTTGCGACTTTCGTCCAAAGGTTTGTTTTTCCACATCTGGATCCAAAAGGTTTGAAATCTTGACTCCATCCTTTTTTCTCTGTTAAGTCAGGGGTATTTCTGTCTTTTTTGGTAACTTGAAGAGCAATTCAGTCTTTTTCAGGGGTTTGCATTTTTTTTACATATAGTGAAAATGACCGAATTGCCCTTTAATTAACAAAAAGGACGAAAATACCCTTGACTTAACGGAGAAAAATGGATGGAGTTGACGAGCCGGATGAAAATGGCAAGATTTCAAACCTTTTTTATCCAGATGCGGAAAAACAAACATTTGGACGAAAATTTGCGAAACTGGTCAAACCTCAGGGACGAAAATGACATTTTAATCTAACAGCTCAGACAATTTCGTTTTCTTTTTAGTAGTCATCGGCATTAACAATATGAAAATGTTTATTACTTTTTTTACCATAGGGAAAAAGGAAACCGATGTGGAAAGCTGGTAGCTTACCCCTAGGTTGGATGACATTTTACAATCAGACCACTGGTTTGGACCAAAAATGGCATGTTCATGGATTAGGATATCATTCTGGTATCAAACAAGAAGATATCGCGCAAGCGGCAGTCATACACTATGATGGAGTTATGAAACCATGGTTAGATATCGGCATTGAAAAATACAAAACGTATTGGAGGAAACATGTTAAATTCAATCACCCTTATTTGCAGCAGTGCAATATCACTTGATATCTATCTTTTACCCAAATACTTATTAGTCACAACTCAAAAGGCACTTTAGCTTTTTTTTAGCAAATTATTTTTTCATTCCATTCTTGCACACTAACACCCGCCAAACCGTAGTTTTTTCTTAAAGAAGTATTGTTAGAAATGGATGTTTGTTTGTTTGTGCATATTACTTAGCAATCAAATGAAGGTATTGCTATAGTGTTTTTATAGTAGTTTGTTGGCTCCCTTATTGGCTCTTTGTATAACTTGCTTAAATCGTTGTTCTGCCTCTGTATTCAATTGCGTTCATACATATATACATTGCTGAGAATGCCTTGTTCGCCAATACTACCTCCTGTCATGTTTGCACCCGTGGCGGTGGGCGCGCTCATTCGCACGGCTGCAGCAGGAGTCACTAATGTCATGTCTCCAAAAGAGAGCTGTGCGCAACTCAGCTAATCCGGCTTCCCTAGGCATTGACTCATACATCATCAACATCTGCTACTGTTTCATACGCCACACCTCTGGACTAACCATCAACATGGTGGGGGCAGACCACGCAGCGGCATTGAGCGGAAGAGACCTAGTTGGGGATACACACATGGTAGCGGGTAAGGATACAATGGATGATAAGGCTAAGGTGGCGTTGCAAAAAACAGTTGGGGCTGATGAATTGATGGTGTCGCGGTAACGGTGGCGCTATTATTACGCAAGTGAAGGTACCCGATTCCCAAAGTTGTAACCCCTTCAGAAGAAGAGACAATGTTGGATGTAGATCCTGATGCATTTTCCATGATGCTCAGAACAGAGAGAATATAAGCTCGACGATAAGAATGCGGATGACGCCAATGAAAAGGCAAGACCCGAGATCGACTTTCTTGCGACATTGACTTCTACCAAAGAATTTTCTTAGCATTGTTTGAAGGTTTGGATTTTGGAATGGATTTAATCTTCAAAACAAGTCGGTTTTAACCTCGTCGTAGGAAGGGAAGTATTTTTGTGAATATGTAACCACCATCCGGCGTGAGAACAAATATATAAGAGAGATCGTTGAGAGAGATTGAATGACCTAACTTACATGAGGTCACTAGTATTCATACAAAGCATTGTTATTTGTCATTATTAAGGAGACATGGGACCGTTGAGATTTGAGAGTATAACCGATTTGATGTTGACATCTCTATTTTGATTGGTGGTCATATTACCAAGCAATTCGTGGATATTCCACATCGACATGGTTTGTTAGTGTATCCATCGTCATCCGGATCTTAGATCCAAACCTCAAGGATTATATTTGACCTAGACGTACCAGATTTGGCTTATCATGCATCTTCACTATCCACCCGTTTCCCACACTAATTCGTGTGGTGATCCTCACGTCAAATCAACTACCACCTTTCTATATTTCAATATGTGAATCCCCCATTCGATGAGCTTGTTGAATAATGGTTGACTAGTTGGACACAAAGTTTTAACCATATGAGATATAGATTAAAATCATGGTTGTGAGTCACATTGAGTTTGAAAGTATGAAAATATGAATTTGAAACATTGAGTTAAATAAAACAACCGGTTATAATACGACAACCGGTTCCACTAGTTCCGAATTCCAACATGTTGCTTTTAATATTGATTTGACTGGACATGCACAGAGCATTCGGTTCCATGCATTATGTCGGCTTTTTCTTCACATATAGGACAGAACCGGTTCTGACCCGACCCGGTTCCATACTACCCGTAACCGGGTACAACAGGTTATGGTTTTTTGGGCAAATACCCGGGTATGAACCGGAACCGGGTTTGAGAGGAACCGGGTACTGTCAACTTTGAGAGGGACCGGGTACGGGTAGGAACCGGTTCCGGGTTTTAAAAATACCCGATTATGCCCATCTCTAGTTGTGACTAGTATAAAGGTGAATGGGTATTTCTGGTTAAAGATTTGGCAAACAAAATTGAAATGTAATGATGTCAATCTAAATTGAATTTCATTTGGTCTTCAAAGAGTAAATATGTATGCACATAACCCTTTACATTTGTAGTTGCATACGCTTGTGTTTGTGAGGTTGTTGATTTAATATTGTGGGTAGAAAGTAGAAACTCCTAGGGAGTGTATATTAAAAAGGTACCAAGTGATATATTAAATCTCTCTAAAATATATAACTTTCCATATCTCAATTTGTTAATTCCTTAGGGGCTGTTTGGCAACATCTGAATGTTTAAGTGCTGAACCAGCAAGAGGTCTGAACCATTAATAGCCTGTATAATGCTTAACCGTTCATAGGCAAATGTCTGACCAATTCAGATTAGAGGTCTTAATCATTCAGAGGAAAATGTCTAAACCATTCAGACATCTGCTCGTGAAACAAACAGTCTGAACCATTAAGTGCCGAACCATTAAGTGCTCATTAAAAGGTAAACAAACAGCCCCTTAGTTAGGCATAATTTTTGTCCAACAACAAAGGTGTATAAAGGATAAACAATTTTTATTGCGCTCTCTTTCTCTTTTCACGTTGCTATCTCTAGAGCTACAGAACACTTGTAGATGTTCTTACACTCACAAACATACCACTTTATTTGTTATATATTTTGTTTTTCACATGAATTTAGAATCTGTACAAATTTTAAATGATTACTTTCTAATATTCGGATTAATTAACTATATTCATCTCATTATTAAATACCTTTAACTTCAATTATAAATTTAAACTAAACGTTTTCAAATGTTACATATCTCAAATTTAACAACTAATCTAATCCTATCATGATCATCTAAATGACCCACAAACATTACAAATACACTTGTAGTAAAGTCTATCTCTACTATCTTCATCTGTCCGGGAAAAAAGAAAAAAAAAGAAACAAATGGTCCAACCTTACCCCATGTATGGTCGTTCGTCCACACAAGCACCTCCCACCCCGTTTATAACAAAAAACAACCCATTGATGTAGCATCGCAATGCGCCAATGCGACATCTTGGAATTGAAGTACTGAGGTCTAAACAAGGGATCTTTATTTGTCAAAAGAAATACGTTCTTGACCTTCTAGCCGAGACAGGAATAATCGATTGCAAGCCCGCCGACACCCCAATGATGGCAAATCAGAAATTGTATATGGAGAAACAGGCAGAACTAGCAGATAAAGAAAGATACCAATGTTTAGTGGGCAAATTAATATACCTCTCACATACTCGCCCAGACATTGCGTATACGGTTGGGGTGGTCAGCTAGTTTATGCATCAACCTCAAGTGACTCACATGGAAGCAGTATGGAGGATTGTAAGATATCTCAAAGGAACAGCAGGCCATGGAGTTCTCTTTCAACCAAACAAACATCTGAAGATTCAAGCATATACGGATGCAGACTGGGCAGGAGATAAGGGAGACCATTGATCAACATCAGGGTACTTTACTTTAGTTGGAGGGAATCTGGTTGCATGGAGGAGCAACAAACAAAAGGTCGTGGCCCTATCAAGTGTCGAAGCTGAGTTTTCGGGGAATTGCACGAGGCCTGGCCGAAGTCCTATGGATACGCAAATTTCTGACTGAGATTGGATTTCCTCAAATTGAAGCTAGTATGATCATGTGTGGCAATGAAGCTGCAATCCAAATTTCAGAAAATCTTGTTCAACATGACCGTACAAAGCATGTAGAAGTTGATAGACATATCAAAGAAAATCTTGAAAAAAAGATTATAGAACCCTCCTTTCGTCCAATCAGAAGACCAACTAGCTGATATATTGACAAAGGCCGTCAACGGGAGAATCTTCAATCATTGCCTTGGCAAGTTAAGTATTGGAGACCCCACTACTTAACTTGAGGGGGGGGGGGGGGGGGTTAGAAAATAAAGAAATAAGAAGGATCAGACTATAATCATCATTTCCTTTATTATGGATATGGACATCTACCTTCTCTCAATTAAGGACCGTTTGAATCAATTTCCTCCTCAATTTAGAGATTGTATTTAATGTCACCTATATATTTTGCATTCTTTTTCTTTGTAAATCAATCAACAGCAATATACAATTTTTTGTTTTACCGCTAGTATGGTCCGTATCTATATGTCCCATTATATGTGGTATGAAACATTGAAGCCTCTTATAAAAATATCTTTTTTTACCACTTGCTAGTTGCTACCTTAGCAATTACATATATATATATATATATATATATATATATATATATATATATATATATATAGGGGCTGGTTAACGTACAAATATGCTTATCGTAGATTACGTACGCTACAATCTCAGCCGTCAGATCATCTTCCCGCATTGAAAATCGCATGTTGTTTTTTTGTAACAATTTCGCATGTTGGTTTTTTAACATGTGATTTCATCAAAATTACCACATGCGAAATTGTTACAAAAACCAACATGCTATTTCATCAAAATTATCACATGCGAAATTGAATTACCACATGCGAAATTGTTACAAAAAAACAACCTGCTATTTCATTAAAATTATCACATGCGAAATTGAATTACCACATGCGAAATTGTTACAAAAAAACAACCTGCTATTTCATCAAAATTATCACATGCGAAATTATTACAAAAAAAAACAACATGCGATTTTCATTACGGGGAGATGATCTGACGGCTGAGATTATAGCGTACGTAATGTACGATAAGGGAATTTGTACAGTACCCTTTACCTATATATATATATATAGGTAGGGATATGGTAAAAAGTGTCTAAAATGTAAGAAGGGTAAGAAGTGTTTTAAACCATTGGATATTTGATCTAATGGTTGAGATCAATAGGGTATCAAAATGTAAATTGTGTTTTAATTAGAAGGGCCTTATGTAAAATTGAAGGGCATTAGTGTCTTTTCCAATGTTTCAAATATGGTAACCGTATCCTACACAACCAAAACCCCTATCAATCTCCTAAAAACAAGCGACGTTCCCGTAAAAGCTAAATTTTGTATATTTTCCGTCAATCTAACTACAGAGCAGGAAACATAGAAGGGTTTTATAGGTAAACGGTGCATATTGTTCGACGCCAAAATCCTGTTGAACTAAAGTGTTTTATATTTCACTAATCACATGACATTCTTGTTCTATTTACAGTAGAATCAAGAATCAATCGAGGGTTTTATGGATTTAAAAAAGGGAACGATGAAGCCATCTGGTTTGAAGAGGAAGCGAGAATCAACGATTTCGAAACCAGGTTAGTGTTTTATTGGGGATTTGATGTCCGGTACAGTGTATGGTTGTCAATGGTGTTTATTGAAGTTTGGGATGTTGTTAACAACCCGGTTAGCACTTTAGGGTTTTTTAATGGATTTATTGGGTGTTATATGTGATGTAGATGGGGTGATAGTGTAATATAAGTAGATTTACGGTTGTTTTAAAAGGGGTTGTATTTCAAATCGGTCGGTTCTGTGTTTTCTCTGTTTAGATTATTGAATGGTGTTTTAAATGGGGGTTTTACAAATGTATTGTCTTTTGCAGTGTTATATGCAAGAATGAAGGGGGTTTTAATGGGGGTTCTATGTTAATTTGGTGTGATTGCATAAAACACTTCAAGTCTGATTCTGTCATAGTGTTATATGTAAATGGTGGTTGTGGATGCCAATAATGCATAAAACACTACACTTCTGATATAGTGGTTGTCTTATAATAACTTTATTGCATAAAACACTTTATTTCATAAAACACTACACTTCTGATGTTGAGATAGTGCTATGTGGAATACTTTATTGCATATAACAATACAAGTCTAAACTAGGTTATTGGAAAAAAACACTACAAGTCTGATTCTGACATAGTGTTATATGTAAATGTAGTTTGAGAATGACAATATTGCATAAAACACTACACTGCTGATGTAGTTAGTGTCTGCTAATCACCTTATTGCATAAAACACTACAAATCTAATGTTGGGAGTGTGTTATATGTCGATGGAGTCTGTTGAATACTTTATTGCATATAACACTACAAGTCTAGTCACTTTATTGCATAAAACACTACAAGTATGATTCTGACATCATTGCATATAATTTGGAATTGTAGGTCCGGCTAGGGGAGGATCTAGTCGCCTAATCCTTGTATACGAACCACTCCGGTTGTGCGGAATCCAACCGAGATAGAACACACAATAACACGACACGCAAAGTTCAACGATTAACACCACTTGTATTAAACGTATGAAAGGTCCAGTTACAAGCACAAGGTTTACAGATCAGCTCTATAAACTCTCTCTAACAGTATGTGTGTGTTCTCTGTTTTTCCCTATCTGTCCAACTCTCCAAGTCTCTTTGAACACAACACACTACATGGGTATATATACCCAACACAGCATGTCTGGTCGAAGGATCATGCAGACTGGTCGAACGATCATCTGTCGACCAGAAACAGTTCGAAAGATCCAGATGTACTACGAAAGATGTGATCTTTCGTGGTCCATCTATCGAAGGTCATCTTTCGAGCTTATCATCGAAGGATCCATGCAATCCTTCGATGGCACATCCTTCGACCCAGCAGCTTACAAGCATAATGTTGACTGTTTGGCCAAGTCAAACCAGGAGGATGGTTGACTTGGTCAAACTTACAAGACTAACAAGACATCGTTTTACATCGTGACCGAATACAGACAAAGTGCAGACATAAGTGCACCAACAAACTCCCCCTTGGCTGTAGCTTTGTCTGGCTTATCAACAATCAGCTGTTGCTTTGTCTCGATCTTCATTCTTGTAAGTTCTTGTGTCTTCAAGTCCTTGACTTCTATTCAAGTCTTCAATGTCGGAGGATCTTTAAAGTCTTCACGTCTTGAAAGCAGAAAATGTATCAACAAGCTCCCCGTTTCAAGTAGGAAGTGTGTTGACAAACTCCCCCTTAACATAAGCTCCCCCTTGAGTTATGCTCGTGAAAGTCTTTATCTTTATGAAGTGAGATCCTTGTGGTGTTGACGATGGTCAGCGGCAACTCGATCATCTTCATCATTTGAGTGCCTTCACGTCGTGTCTTCATTCCGAAGCTTGTCATCGACCATGTTCTCCTTGCCTTTAGAATCTGCACATGCAAGAAATCTAAACGCGTAATGAGAACAACCGCCTGGAATATAAAATAAACAACACACATGTGACCATTGTCTTAAACAAACACCGTCCGACAGTTTGAAAGTTTAAAGTATTTTATCAATTTCAATTTTAACTTTCAAAACTTGCAAATTTCGACCGTTTATGAAGATTTAGTCATTTTCGGTTTTCGTTCAGGTTTCAGGTAACGAAGACTCGAGTTCCAACATCGTACGATCGAAAATAATATAGAAATAAAATCTTTTTGGCTTTTATAAAGTTTATATTAAAACACACATAAAATCTTTTTGGTATTTTGAATATTTCAAATGTAAAAGACTGAAAGCAGTAAATAAATATATACAGACATTCTTTTTGCGAGTTTCGAGGGTAAGAGAATCATATCAGTGTACGGTCATGCCAAAACGCTCTTGTTGTTCAGTTAATTAACATTAAGATAAGCATCCTATAACAATTATCGGTATTGTTGTCCACTTAAGCTCAACTTATCAGATGTAATCATGGCGAGGGGATACGTTAAGGTATGATTTATACTTACCGACCGGTGTTCATCCACATCACGACACATTCCCGTATCAAGGTATGCACGAGGGTTCATCTTACCGGTGAGTATACCGATTATCATCTGTTTGACCGTATATGATGTGAGATTCTCACTTATTTTGATTTGAAAACAAGCCCTATGTGATAGAATCACTTATTGATGAGGAGCTTGAATTTCATATGCATGAGGGCACAGGAGCAAGTCCGTGAACAGGTCAGTACTTTCGTACAGCAGAGAGACGAACTTGACACCCGGAAAGAATTTGTGATATATTATCACTTATTTTGTAGACATGTGATTGTTGATCACTTATTGAGGTCGTATGCAATATGTACACGTATGTATAGTATCATGGAAGATCTAGACTTGCGTCCCCGTTATTTTTCGGTAAAAGATACAACCATGATACCCAGATGATAAGCAGCATAAAGACCGAATATCTCAGAACCTCGGCAATCTCTCAAACGAAATTTCGGTACTAAGACCATATGCCAATGAATGGTTCCCACCCAGTCTTCAGTCGATTTAAGTTTATATCACCCTGCACACTTTAAAATGATTGTGAGCCTACCGATACATCTAATATAGAGCTGCTTATCGCTTTTCATTTTGCATTTCATTTTAAAGAGGTTTAGACAGACCACTGATGTACTATCATTTTCTCTTTTGCTCGCCAGGAAACTCATTTTTGTTTTTCTATTGTTTTTGTGTTTTTGAAATTTTTCAATGTTTTTGGATTTTCAAATTTTGGATTT
Source organism: Helianthus tuberosus (assembly GCA_030545235.1). Classification (NCBI taxonomy): domain Eukaryota; kingdom Viridiplantae; phylum Streptophyta; class Magnoliopsida; order Asterales; family Asteraceae; genus Helianthus; species Helianthus tuberosus. The sequence goes on from CM060435.1 coordinate 13,861,526, forward strand.
ACTCCCCCTAAAATCAACAAACTAAGATAACTTTAAAAACACAAAGGTATTTACAAAAATGATTTTCCGATGTTGGTATTACTCTTGCTTGACCTTAATGCCGTTTACCAATAATAAATAGTCAAATCTTGATTTGTCAAATGCTTTGGTAAAAAGGTCGGCACGTTGGTCATCGGTGTGGACGTAAGCAACATCGATTAGCCTTTTCTCAAAGCAATCACGTATGAAGTGATACTTAATGTCGATGTGCTTAGTCTTTGAATGCTGCACAGGATTTTTAGTGATCTGTAATGCAGCAGAATTATCAACGTAAATAGGAGTAGTTAGGAATTCAAAACCGTAGTCACGCATTTGTTGTTGGATCCATAGGACTTGGGAGCAACAACTTGATGCAGCAATGTATTCAGCTTCGCATGTTGATGTAGCGACACACGTCTGCTTCTTGCATTGCCATGTGACTAGGCGATTTCCCAAAAACTGACATCCAGCCGTTGTGGATTTGCCGTCGATTTTGCATCCGCCAAAATCAGAATCACTGAATGCGATCAAGTCAAAGTTATTATCCCTAGGGTACCATAGACCGGTGTCAGGGTAACCCTTCAAATAACGAAAAATCCTTTTTACAGCTGCAAGATGTGAGGCCTTCGGGTTCACTTGATATCTGGCAAGCAGGCACGTTGGGTACATTATATCTGGTCTTGATGCTGTGAGGTACATAAGGGATCCTATCATCGCGCGGTAGTATGAGGGGCTAACATCTTGACCCTTCAAGTCTGGAGTAATTCCGTGATTTTGTGGCAATGGGGTACCAATGGGCGTTGCATCAGACATCTGGAACCGACTCAAGATGTCACCAACATATTTAGTCTGATGGATGAATATCCCAGACTCTGTTTGTTGTACTTGTAGGCCCAAAAAGAAAGTCATTTCCCCCATAGCACTCATCTCGAATTTATCCTGCATTACACGCTCGAAATCCCTACACAAAACATCATTAGTAGAACCAAAAATAATATCATCAACGTATACCTGTACCAGTAGAAGATCTCCATCTTGTTCTTTGATGAAAAGAGTACAGTCGATAAGACCTCTGCGAAATCCATTCTCCAGCAGATAATTAGATAAGGTTGCGTACCAAGCTCGCGGTGCTTGATGTAGACCATAGAGAGCTTTGTTGAGCAACCAAACCCGATCGGGATGGATAGGATCTTCAAAACCTGGAGGCTGTTCGACGTACACCTCTTCTTCCACCACACCATGTAAAAATGCACTTTTCACGTCCATCTGGTATACCTTGAAACCTTTGAATGAGGCATAAGCCAGAAAAATCCGAATTGCTTCTAGACGTGCAACAGGTGCATACACTTCGTTGTAGTCGATCCCTTCAATCTGACGAAAACCTTGAACGACTAACCTTGCTTTGTTCCGGATAACGATCCCACGGTCATCCTTTTTGCATTTAAACACCCAACGGGTACCAATCTTCTTGTATCCAGCAGGTTTCTCTACGAGTTTCCAGACACCAAGCTTCTGGAATTGTTGCAGTTCTTCCTGCATCGCCTCAACCCATGAGCTATCTTTCAAAGCATCTTTCCAAGTTCTTGGCTCTTCCTGTGAGACATAACACGCGAAAGACCAATCATTCTGTTGACCAGATTCTCGGATAGTTGCATACAAGCCTGCATTGTTGTTGTTTCGCAACATGTTTCTTGTTTGAACGCCACTCTGTACATTTCCGATGATGTTTTGTTGAGGATGGGTATTGTGAATCCTTGTCTCTGGATTATCTTGAACTGGAATATTTGTACCCAGATTGTTGAGATTCAAATCAACAATCAATTCAAGGCCCGGAATTGACGAAGAGGATGATGCAGAAGTTTCAGCTGTTCGAGGGACAACCACTGGAGGAGTACCCTCTGAAATACCATGAACTGCTGTTGGAGCTTCTTGATCTGCATCTAGAAATTCATCATCCTCTGAAGATTCGTTCAATTCGGAAGCATCATGAAAATCCTCATTGTCGAGAGCATTATTATTCACTGAAGATGGTTCTTGATTGACTATAATGGGACGAACCAACGGTGAATCTGTTGCATTGTCACTCTCGAAAAACATCATAGCCGCAGCACTTTCTTCAACGGCTTCAACATTGATCGAATTGAAAAAGTCATCGTACTCAAACATCCAAGGCTGACCAGGATTTCTGACTGGTAAAGTGTGCCTTTGAACTCTGACTTCAGACCATTCCTCGACCCTCTTAGTCTCTAGATTCCAGACTCTTAAGTTAGGGGTGGAATACCCAAGAAAGTATCCCTCAATTGCTCTTGCCCCAAACTTTCCATTAGGATCGATAATTGTGCAAGGAGCTCCAAACGGTTCAAGATAAGACAAGTCTGGTTTCCGTTTGTTGATAAGCTCAAAGCAGGTCTTGTTGTGCCTTTTGACTGTAAGGACTCGGTTCAACGTATAGCATGCAGAAGACACAGCTTCAGTCCAGAATGGAATGGGCAGCTGCGACTCTACCAACATAGTCCTAGCAGTCTCGATCAATGTGCGGTTCTTACGTTCAGCGACGCCATTCTGTTGAGGAGTATAAGCTGCACTAAATTCGTGAAGAATACCCTTTGAAGTGCAAAACTCTGCCATGGCATGATTTTTGAATTCAGTACCATTGTCGCTACGAATCCGCCTAACCTTCAACTTATAAAGATTCTCAATCTGAATGATCAAGTTTTTGATAATACCGAAGGTTTCACTCTTGTGTGCCATGAACGCCACCCAAGAAAATCTTGAATAATCATCAGTAATCACGAGGCAATATTGATCATTCCTAATGCTTTTGTGCTTGACAGGACCGAACAAATCCATGTGCAAACGTTCAAGAGGAACGGCCACCGTGTTGACTTTCTTTGTAGGGTGTCGCTTCTTCGTTTGTTTTCCTTTCTGGCACGACACACAGACGTCTTGAAGATGGAAATTTTTAAGAGGAACACCATTCACCAATTCATTTGATACCAAATGGTTCATTTTGCGTAAGTGAATGTGACCCATTCGTCTGTGCCAAGAGATTGTGTCTTTTTTTGTGGCTTTGGAAACGAAACAAGTTGCTTGTGCAGACGTTGTGATAGCTTGGCTCATATCAAGGACATACAGATCATTTATCCTTGGAGCCGACAAGAGAATCCATTCTTTTGGAATTTTGAAGCCGGGTTTCAGCACATAACATCCATTAGCATCAAAGTGTACTGAGAACTGTTTGTCACAAATTTGAGAAACACTAAGAAGATTGTGATCAAGTTGTTGCACAAAGTTGATCTTGTCAACGCTAACAACCCCGTTGGAAATCATTCCTTCACCCGTAATGTATCCGCCCTTATCTCCTGCAAAAGCAACATAACCTCCTCTAATAGATTTGACGTCGTAGAGAAGCTTCATGTCGCCTGTCATGTGCCTGGATGCCCCACTATCAACAATCCAATGACTACTGATAGTTCCTCCTGGAACACCCTGCACATAAACTCAATCGATTAGTTGGAGATGGGGACCCAAGCCATTGTGGTCTTGGGTCTTCCATTTTTATCAACAACAATAACTTCCACCTTAAGATGATTTGGAAATTGTGATGGTCCCCCTGATTCAGTAACCGTTTTTGGTTTCCAGGTCTGTTGAGTGTTACCAGTTTGATTGTTTGAAGTTTTTGAAAACTTGAAATTATCTGGTTTAACTGAAACAGATGGTTTGTGAACCACATCGGTTTTAATCGCCTTTTCGATTTTCTTGACCTGTTGGCGTTTCTGTTTCTTTTCCTTTTCTCTTATGAGTCGAGGATCTTGTTTTACAGAAACAGATCGCTTGCGGTCAGTTGGGCCACGGGGATCATCAACTATGCCTTTTTGTTTATGAAGATACGGGCAATTTCGAACGATATGCCCGATTGTACCACATTCAAAACATGATCTTCGTTCAACAAACCCCGAAGTATCATGTGATCGTCTTGCCGATGGTGAACTTTGTGATCTCGAGGTACTAGGTTTTGAACTATTTTGTTCATTCCTTTTCATCACTGTTACTTTCTGGACAAAATCTAAGTTAGATTGATTTGCAAACTTTTCAATTTTGTCCGTTCCCTTCGATGTCACAAAGTTCACATTCTTCTTCTTCTTCTGATTCGGCTTCCTTTGATTCTGAGTCGGTGTCTTACCTTTCAAATTGATATGATTTTGCTGGGTTTTCACTGTCGGTAATTTCTTGTTCCCAAATTGTTTTCTAACTTCAGCCTTTGGGATAGGAGGACACTGTGTGACTGTAACATGTGGTCCTGTCTTTCCCAAAAACTTACTTGTAGAATTTTCAAAGACTTTACTGATTAAAGATTGATTAACATTTTTAATAGGAAAATCTTTGTCTGAATAGATTTTATCATCACCAACAAGAGTGTACAGCAAATCCACACTCTCCGACTCTTTCTCAGACGAGGACTCAATTGCAACAGTCTTAGCGGGTTTTGCAGGAGGATCACACAGAATGTGATTCTCAAGAGGTATGTCCTCATCGTTTATCACCGCATCAGACTTTGCTGAATCAGTATCATCAGATTCATCATCAGAAGAATCAACATCCTCAATCACAACTGGAGGATCCTGATTCTGTTCAGCAGTTACAAATGTATCTGCTGACACATCTGAATCTGACGATACTTCTTTCTTGTATCCGAGTCCTGTAGTAAATTCTGTAGCAAATTCATTAACATCTAGAGGAACAGACGGTTCAAAGTGAGTTCTATATTCCTCATCAGGCAAAGCATCAAAATTGTTTCTCACGGGTGGTGGACATTTTTTGTAACCTATGCATGTGACATCCTTTTTCTCTTTCTGAACATCAATGATGTGATCCAACACATAGCTAGAACTCAAATAACTGTCTAACTTGAGTCGGATTGCCTCACTTTCTGTTTTAACACAAGCCATTTCTTTTTGCATCACCTCAAGACGAGTGATATACAAATTAATGTCAGTTTGTTTTCTGGAAACCATTTTAGTCAGCTCCTTTTTATCTTTCTTCAATGTTTCAATCATTGATTTATAATCCTTTTCATGGTTTTCATAAAACATATTGGCTTCAGTGCACTTTGACATATCAACTGTCAATTTCTGATTATGAATAAATGTCACATCATATTTCTCTTGCAAAGCCTTGTGTTTGCTTTGCAATTCACACCACCTATCATTTACAGAAACATGTTTGTTTTGCAATTCAAACAAACTAGCTTGTAAAGCATCGTGTTTGCCTTGCAACTCAGACATGTTTGCTTCCAACTCAGCACATCTAGCATGCAATCTATCACAATTATCACAGCTAACAGAAGTGGGTTCGTCGACACATACCTGACTTGATGAACTGTCGACATTCGCCATAAAGGCTGAATGGAGAGAAGACGAAGAATAAGCAGCTTGATCCACCAAAATAGATCTTCTTTGAATTCCTGCTGCAGCTTCCTCCAAAAGTTCATCAATGTCAGCAGCATCGACTGACGCACTTGTTGTGTCATCCACCTGATCATTGCCTGAAGTTGAGGATTCTTCATCCGAGCTTCCACTATAACCGGAAGAGTCTTCATCCTCAGAAGATACATCACCATTGGTGGAAGATTCTCCACCACTGGCGTGTTTAAGATCATGAACCACTTCAGCAAAACAAGCGGCTCCATCTGGTGCATCGTTTCCCAGCTGGATTGACCAATCACATCCTTCGTCTACCTGAACCACTAGTGCCTGGTTGGCATTAGATGGTCCTGCTTGACTCTGGTTATTGACAGGCACCAGTGTTCGTTCGTTGTTCCTTCCTTGGTTCTGATTTGCCCTGTTGCCTTGACCTCGGAAAGGATTCTGGTTCCCATGCTGAGATGGCCTTGTACATTCCCTTTTAAAATGACCCCGTTCACCACAGTTGAAGCATTTAACGGCCTGTTTATCGAACCCATACTTGGTGTCTTTCTTGCCTTCCAAGTTGGTTCTGCCAGTTCTCTCCATGAAATCCTTTGCTCGCCTAACAGCACTTGCAAAGGCCCACTTAATATCCATCATCTCCATTTCTTCCTTGTCTATCTGCTGATAGTCTTCTTGAGTCAGATTAATGTTGCCAATCTGACCTTCTACTAAACCACAGTATGCGCTCACCAAAGTGTTAAGCAGCTCCATATGTTCCTTTGCTACTTCCACACTAACTTTAGAAAAACTTGAAGTGTCGAGCCGTACTGTATTTGGCTTAGATTGCTGACTAGCAGATGATGTGCTTCCATAACATGCTTGCTGCTGTGGAGGATGAAGTGGATTCCCGTACATGTCTGTTGGTACGGTAGATTGAGCAGGAGGAGGAGGAAGTGGATTCCCATACATGTCTGTTGTTGGTAAAGGATTTCCGAACATATCAGTTGGTCTGAGAGGTCGTTGCTGTTGTGGTGCTGATTGAGGGACTGGTTCCAGCAGATTTCCATACATGTCTGTCTTTGGAGGAACCGGTACTTGGATAGTATTGCCATACATGTCTGTGCTAGTCACAAAGGCTGTTTGAATTGGGGCATGTGAAGACGGTTTTGTAGAAGTACTAGAAGTTCCAAAATACATTTCAGGATTTTGAGGCACGGGAATTCTTTTTGCCTTCAGAGTTTCTTCCTGATTCTTGTTTTCTAGAATTTGAACAAAGTCGTTGAAGCTCGTTGTATCTAAAGTACCATTGTACTTCATGATTTCCAAGAATGTATTCCACTGAGGTGGCAATGCATCTGCAAACCTTTTCACAATCTCTACAGGAGTTGTAACAACCCCGAAATTTGTCAATTCAGTCATCAAGTGATTAAATCGACTAGTCAAATCACCTAACGACTCATTCTCCATACAAGTAAAACCATCAAACTCTTTCTTCAGCAACTCTTTTCTCAACTGACGTGTTGCTTCATTTCCTACGCCCCTTGTTTTCAACGCGTCCCACAACCTCTTTGTCGTCTTGTAACTGACGAATTGATGATAGATATCTTTACTTAAGGCCTGAGTGAGAATGGCGTATGCCTTCTTTTCTAGATCATAGACTTTCTTCTGATCTTCCGTGAGATCTGCAAACGTAGCAGCAGATGATGCGGCAACCTCTATTGTTTGATCGAAATCAGTAATAAACCGCAACCACAATTCTGTATTTTGGCCAAGAACGTATGTATGAAATCTATCAATCCATCCTGGATATTCATATAAATGCATCAACTTTGGAGGTCTATTCAAACTTCCAGTTTCGCTTTCGCTTAAAAGAATGCTTTGAACACTTGGAACTTGATTTGATACAAATGCCCATTGACCGGCAGAAATTGCATTGGCTTGAGAAGATGCCGGTGCGGAAGATGACGGAGTACCAAAATACATATCTGTATTTACCAAAGTATTCCACCTTGGATTCATTTTTAATCAGCCGAAGGATACCTGTCGAAAGACACTTGAAAAACACAAACTGTTAAGCACAAACAGACTGATGATCGAAAGATCCACACCTGTTCGAAAGATCAACAGGGTTCGAAAGATATCTGTTGAGTTTCGAGCAATGTTTTCGAAGGATTCTCCAACCGAAGGATCCTTATCCTTCGAAAAAGTACTGTAGACTGAAAGATACACACGAAAGATGATTTCGAAAGACTCCCCAGTCGAAGGATCCTAGTCTTTCGAAAATGAACAGTAGACCGAAAGATGAAAGTTTCGAAAAGATTCCTTGGTTCGAAGGATGATGATCTATCGAACCTCCACTGATCGAAAGATGGTCTTTCGAGTTCGAAGGATATCTTTCGAAATGGTTCTGACACAGTTGACAATCGGTGACAAGTTGGTGAAAAAGTTGACGGGTTGGTGAGAACTTTCGGCAGAAAGTATGTTCAGACCATATCTTCTGAACATGCAGGTTTCACCAATCAAGTAATGTCCAATATTTTAATCAATTTACTCTTCCCAACACACAAACACTAAGAACTTTAAAAATTTTAAGATCCAAAGTGTAGTTTAACAAGAACCAACTTGAATATATCAAGAACACAGCCCAGATATGTGAGTTTTCCAGAAAACCCACACACTTCCGAAGCTCGGTTATGCTCGAAACTTCACTAAAAACCAACCTTTATCATGTGATAATGAAAAATAACAAGGTTTTTATAAGAACTTCCAGCAAAACAGCAAGATTACACCCGATTTTAACAAGTTTTTCAGAAAATATAAACTTCAAGAACCCGAAAAACAGCAAGAACACCTCGGTTTTAACAAGGATAAGAGCCAAGGCTCTGATACCACTTGTAGGTCCGGCTAGGGGAGGATCTAGTCGCCTAATCCTTGTATACGAACCACTCCGGTTGTGCGGAATCCAACCGAAATAGCAAACCGAGATAGAACACACAATAACACGACACGCAAAGTTCAACGATTAACACCACTTGTATTAAACGTATGAAAGGTCCAGTTACAAGCACAAGGTTTACAGATCAGCTCTATAAACTCTCTCTAACAGTATGTGTGTGTTCTCTGTTTTTCCCTATCTGTCCAACTCTCCAAGTCTCTTTGAACACAACACACTACATGGGTATATATACCCAACACAGCATGTCTGGTCGAAGGATCATGCAGACTGGTCGAACGATCATCTGTCGACCAGAAACAGTTCGAAAGATCCAGATGTACTACGAAAGATGTGATCTTTCGTGGTCCATCTATCGAAGGTCATCTTTCGAGCTTATCATCGAAGGATCCATGCAATCCTTCGATGGCACATCCTTCGACCCAGCAGCTTACAAGCATAATGTTGACTGTTTGGCCAAGTCAAACCAGGAGGATGGTTGACTTGGTCAAACTTACAAGACTAACAAGACATCGTTTTACATCGTGACCGAATACAGACAAAGTGCAGACATAAGTGCACCAACAGGAATTCCTGGTCCGATAACTAATTGTAAAAAGGATTTAATTTTAGTCCGGAGAAGCGGCCGAATACCGAGATTCAAAATGGGAAAAGGATTCCATAACACAATTGGACAAAGCATCCAGTTGAGCGATTCAGATAATGATAACGTAATGCAAGAAGGTATATGTAAAAATAGAAAACTACGGATGTAAAAAAACAATTGGATGGACACTTTACTTTTAGTAATTTGTTATGCACTATCACGTTTTGTCGGAATTCTTGCACCAAGTCTCACCAAAAAAATACGACGCTTTAATTTTAGTAATTTGCTGGTTTAAAATAACAGAATGTGTTCGATTTGCAGCTACAACAGCACCCGACGCAAACAGCGATGACGACTTCGAGACACCGCTTCCGGTACCATTCGCGGAAGGTAAGAAGTTGATTAATTCAAATGAAATGTCGGTGTTTTTCGTATGATAGGGATCAGAGTATAACATGATCTAAATTTTTTTTAGTTTCAAAAAAACACCCTACACCAGCTGATACAGCGGACCGTGACACAGCCGACGACGACTTCGTGACGCAACCACCAATGACAAATCAATCAGGTAACTTTGCACACAAAATTTGTAACCAACTAAGTCTTTTCATTTCATTGTAAATATAGTCTAACTGATGTGAATATATGGGTTACAGCTGCCAAACCATGCGACGGAAAAAGACGTAAGTCAACAGCGAGTAGGAGGAAGTCGACGATACCACCAGCGTCATTCAAATCAAAAAAATATGAGCCCTTCACCGGGCCAAAAATTAAACTGAAGACGTCTTCGGAGAACCTTGTTATACTGGTCAACAACTTGAATAAACCACAAAAAAAGAAGGTCATAGAAATGGGATTCGGTACATTGCTGAATTTCAACATACGACATGTACCGACACGGCTTGCATATTGGCTGGCAAGCAACTATGACGACAACGCAGGAGTGTTGAACTTTGGCAAAACCCGTTTACGGATCACAGCAAATTTGGTGAATACAATATTCGGAATACCAAACGGGGGTATAAAGATTGTAGAAAAAATAAGAGCGAGGGACAGCAATCCGGTTGTAAAAGAATGGAGGGACCAGTTCAATGATAACACTAAAGTGTCGCCACTCGGGCTGAAGGACATGATGGTTACAGACACTTCAAGTGACCGGGTGTTTGAATTGAACTGGTTGGTGTTATATAATACTATACTTGGGGAGATAAGCGCATGCAACACAGTGAATCAGTGATTCTTGGGATGCGTGGACCCAAATGTTAAAATATCGAGCTTTGATTGGAGCAGCTACATGATAACCTGTTTAGATCGCACGGTGAATGCATGGAACCGGAAGAGGAATGACATTTTTAGAGGCCCGATCGTGTTACTAGCGGTATGTGACTCTACTCTATTGTTCATGATATGAGACTGAAACACTAAATGCATAAAACACCACAAAAACTTTATTTAACAACATAAAATTGGTTACATCAGCTACAATTTCATACAAAACCATTAAAGTCTATTAAAACACTAATAAACTATGTTACTATGTATAACACTACATTCACATGTATTAGATTACAAACAAGTCTGTTTTGGAACAATACATTGGATATACTGTATTCTATAGCATATTAAACAGTACAATCATAATAAAACACTACATTTACAGACAGTTCACTATGTAAAACACTACAGTCAATAGTATAACACTACAATAAGCATGCATAACCATTAACATGTCTACATAATTCTTAGAATTGAATGCTTATATGTGCAGGCTGCATACGCGTACGACCAAATGGATGTTTTGAAGCGTAATAAGAAGGGATCTCATCCGATTGAGTTGATAGATGACGGGATGCTCGACGAACTGCTCGGAAAGCTTGACGACATACTTTGGGCAGACCACTTAAAGCATAACACCCCAATGATACCTAAAGTTCATGTAGATGAAGATAAGCCGAGGAGTGAAAAGGTTAAGAAGACACCTGAAGAAAAAAAATCATCATCCACCAGCGCTAAAAAAGTTGAAACGACAGCTGAAAAAAGTGCGGATGAAAATGAGGTTGGGGGCAACGAAGACTACGGACCGTACGATGAAGGGGACAACGACCATCTGGGAATATACAAAAATTGCAAAAATTATCTGTTGTCACAGCCAAGTACACAGGAGTTGCCGTTTGTATGTCAAGTTGGGGCAGACGGCGAGTTTCGGATCCCAATTGTATCACAGTATGGGACGCCGCCCGTCTACTCACAAGAAGAAAAAGATAGTGAAGAGGTACATGACTTGATAACCTTTTTAACGTTTGGTATAATATCATACCTATTTATAATTATATACATCTGACAACGGTTTGGATGACACTTTATAATTTGGTTAACAGGATCAGGCGAAAAATCTGGATGATGCATTTAAGGAATTTGAAGATTGCATTGAGAAGATCAAAATTACAATGACGGAAGCTTTACGTTTGCACCCAAACAGTGAAATGATATTGAGTAGGAAAACGTCATGGATTGCGACGATCCGCAAGCATCTGAAGGACGTTGCGGATAATGAGGAAGGCGATGACGTGTCAGAAAAAACCCCCACACCTGTCAAAAACACTGGACTGTTGACACAAGGTAATCAATCTCCTTTCTCGCCAGTTTGGACTTCATCACTTTGCGCAGAAGTAGATGAACTGATATCTGCAATACAATCCACACGACACCCAGGCACACAATCGAAAGCTGAGGGGATCCAACCAGTAAACTTGCAAAGTGAACTGGACAACGTCGCAACAACGTCAAGTATTCCAGACACTGAACAGGAAGGAAACGCCTTACTGCAATATAAACTCCAGAGGCCAAAAAGAAACCCCAATCTTCCTGATGCGCTGAGGTCACCGTACGTGAGGCGTGTGGTTTCATTAACAGATAAACGAGAACAATTGGAATCTGCATTGGCTAGCTGTATACTCAGCGCAACGGGAAACAAATGGTAAGTATCGACAAAAACACAAAAATTAAATAATTCAACGAATCTGCTTGTTAATTAATGATGGTGTTTCGTGTTATTACATAGGGATGTTATATTCGATTGCCCAGCAGGTGTCTCGATTTTGAGAGGCTCGTTTGAGACGATATACCCGGAATTATGCTTGGATGCAGATATTATATCAGCATGGGCTGCAGTCCTTAACCACGAGGAGCGGTTAAGGGCACCGGGTACCCCCGCGAGGCTGTTTTGCAATGCCGGAATGTTGGTAAGGCACTTTTCACACTTTATAAAACACTATTTGATAACGTAGGACAGTTTATAACACCATAATACTAAAAATAAATTAGAAAAAAACTAATTATAACACTAAATGATGCAATCAACCATCATATGTATCCTATGAAACTATGAAACTAAATATTATGCCTTTGTGAATATAAAACAGCTTATAACACTACAACCCCATGTAACAATACAAACCAGTTTTTGAATATAGTCAAAATATCGAAGGGACAAAGTAGCTTATATAAACTTAAATCTGTTATTTATTATGAAACAGGTGGCAAGTGATTTTGAAGGGACCGAGGAATACAGAATATCGATGTTCTGTAGCCGGATGGAAACAATATTAGGCCAAGCAGATAGCATGGACATCAGAAACTTCCAAATGGTATTCGTGCCGGTGCTGTATAATAAACACTACATTCTAGTGTTCTTCAATCTAGCACAATACCAAATATTGGTGATCGACAATATCGTGGGTGATGTCCCTATCAACATACGATACAGCGGCTACGTAGAAAAAGTTGTAAGAACACTACCAGTAAAATAATAGTTGACCAACAATATCTAACTTTTAAAATGCCCCATTTGACGTCGTAAATTTTACAGATCAATGCATTCTGCTCGTATGTCAAAAACCACTCGCCTGCTATCGCTAAAAAACTGCGATCAACATCACCGGTTAGTCTGAAGTTCCCGTGGCAAACAATGTATAACGGAACAGATTGTGGAATATTCGTCATGCGTCATATGGAGACTTTTAAAGGTGTTATTGTAATTATAGTTTTATTATTAAAGTTGAAACTGGCATGTACGCTAATTTGATTTGTATTTCTGTTCACTAGGGACAAGTGTGCGCGAATGGAACTGCGGGCTATCGCCAGAGCGAGACATCACGGGGGAGGTGTTGAAAGATCAAGCGAAAGAACTATGTGACTTGCGAATAAAGTACTTATCAAAAATCTTGTTAAGTGACATAAACTCACTGCGATCTAAAATGGAGAACGAAGTACACGAGTACGCAAATTTGAGTCAAGATGAAAGAGTGGAAAATGCTAAAACTGCAAAGGAAAGGATCGAGTTACGGATGAATGAAGAATAGCACATAGTTTCGTTACAACTGATACTGTTTTGATACATGTCTTATTTTAGATATTAGCCTGGTTGCCTGGTTCTGAAATGTTTTGATACACGTTTTAATTTAGATATTAGACTGGTTTCATTTTGTCTGGTAAAACGGAACACACTGTACAAAGTGATGGTAATGGTCTATTTTGCTTAATATAACACTATATTTCAGTATAAAAACACTGCATGTATAATGTGACAGCATGTAAGTGTCTGATTCACGTGATTATTGTTGTCATAGATGAAACTATGATATAACACTACATTTAAATATAAAACACTATATTATAAAAAAAGAATTCATTTAGATCAATTTAAAAAAAAATTACAATTTCTATTCATCTGGACAACGTACAAATTCAAAAACATATAACACTATAATTATACTACTGCATTTAAATGTCAGACTTTAAACTATAATTACACTACTGCATTTAACTGTATATCACAATAACACCGTGTATATTACTGCATTTAATACAGATTACCAGCATGGACACATTTGATCCATGTTATGCGAAATCGAACCTATAATATAACACTACAATTCAAATATAAAACACTATATTTAGAATATGATAAACAAATTTAAGAAAAAACAACGTAAAAAAGAATTATGTTTTCCCATTCATGGCCAACATGAAAATAAAAGACAAGTTCGAAATATATAAACTCCAAAACAAGGAATCCAACCAAAAATTAAACGTCATTAAAAAAATAGTAAAAAACTCAAAGTTTGCATAATTTAATAATCAACTACTCCTGCTCTTCATCTTCTAGCTCCTCTTCGCCGTCTCCTTCACCCGCTGCATCTTCTAGCTCCTCTTCGTCGTCTCCTTCAAGGGCCGCTTCATCACTTTCTGAGGAGTCGTCGGCCTTTTCCCTTGCCGGGTACGTGCAGGTACGTATATTATGCCCCCGACGTTTGCAATTGCTACATTCACGACCCTTTTTTTTCTTCACAGATTGGATAATGGCAATTTCACGATTACTCTTCATTCTAGAAGGTTTACCCATACCTTTAAATCTAACGGTTTTCGGCATGCGAACAGTTACAGGTGTTTCTTGCGTGTATCCAGTTATTTCAGCAAACCTATCGCGACGACTCCTAGGGGGTGCGTTTACGACTGCCTGATCAGCGGTCGATTGATACTGAACAACATGGTCCCTGAAAGCGCACAACGCATCAAAATTATGAACCAACCTGTTAATAAGAGACTCGGCTGACCTCGTTATCTCCCTTACAACACCATTAACTTGCTGGTACCGATCATCACTTTCACTAATCCCTAATATCGCTCCAGGAGCACTATTAGGAACAGCTTCCCTGGTCCACCGTCGCATTATATACCTTTCAGGGAACTGCCTGATATCAAGAAACCGCAAAACGCAAAAAATGTGCGCACACAAAAGCCCAAACTGTTCATACCTATTGCATGAACAACTAACGGTCATGTCTAGCTGCCGCATCATAACCTAATACATAAAAACAAAAAAAAATGAGAACAAATATATATACTCAATTAAAACTATAAGATAAAACACCATGAACAAGAAAAAATTATAAACAAACAATTGTTACATTCTATGGTTACCTGAAAAAATGTAGTACACGTTTGAGAAAAGTCCTTCACAGAGATGTTCACAAAGTTATCCTCTCTATCATCCCATTTTCCAATACCACACTTGTGAATGGCTGTCTTAATTTCAAGTTGCGCATCAAAGAAAATTGTCCGTGTGTATATGTTTGCCGCCTGTTGTTCTAAGACAAACTCTTTTGCTAATATTTGGGGGTTCGTGTGCCTAGTATCGTGATCATTCTTCCTGTGCTCGTGTCTTTGGGCTTCAATTGCAGAATCAAAATGCCCCAAGAATTCAACAAGCGTACAGTTCGGGTTGCAAAACTGCCCAAAGAAATGGTTCTCACTCTCCGAACGTGATGAGGTACGCATCAGCCCAGACATGTGTTGATCACGATAGTACGCAGGGATCCATGTATCCCTAATCTGATATATTGACTGTAACCATTCATGATTCACCAAATCAAAATCAACCATTATAACACCCCATTCGGTTTCAAACTGTTCTGGTAGTAATGCATCGGTCCAAACAATATCACACAGCCTCTTCTTAAAATCGGTGCTATTGCATAGGTTGGCGCCAACCTAATAAACAACAAGTCAACAATAAAAAAAAATATACAAAATACATGATAAAACCTGATAAAACATTATATAAAAGTAAAACAACATCGATAAACAAAAAACGACATATTCAGATATAAAAAAGTAAAAAAAAAACCAACAAAACAATTCCATTCAAACAATAAATGATGTAAACCATAATTTTGGTATTTAATAAACCTTGGTAGTAAGTTTCTCCATTATATGCCACATGCAAAGCCTGTGCCTACTTTCAGGCCAAGTATCTTGAATAGCTTTCCTCATTGCTGGGTCTTGATCAGTTACAATCACAGGTGGTGCGCGCCCAAACGCCTGCCGAAATGCGTTAAGCAACCAGCTATATGTTTCGGCAGTTTCATCCCCTATTATAGCAGCACCCAAGGTAACATTACGACAGTGATTGTCAATGCCGGTAAACGGTACAAACATCATATTGTACCTACAAAAAAAAAAAAAAAACATTATCATGGTGATAAAACACTATGATATAGATATATAATGGATGTAATGAATCTAAAAATAAAGGTAGGATACGAACTTGTTACGACGATAAGTAGCACCGAAAGACACAACATCCCCAAAAATATTAAAATTTCTCTTTGTATCACCATCGGCCCAGGACAACGCACGTAAAACGCCATCAGCAGTTGTAAGGTATTCCATAGAGAAATTGGGCATAAATTCTTTCTTCCTTCTTAGGCGTTTGATAACCATGTCAGCATCGTACTCAGCTATATACCTATTTAAGTCTCTCTTGAAGTTTTTGAAGTCAACTTTAGTGGCACCTACCTTATCAAAACCTCCATAAAGAGTCCTCATAATGTTAAACGCTCTCACTGGACCAACGTTTATGGCACTCAAAGCATTCACGGCTTCTTCCTGTACGTAATTCATAGATCTGTTTTCAGGAAGCAAGTACCTGTCATCTTCAGCAACAAATGAGTGATTATGCGACTCCTCGAAGTAATAAACCACGTAAAGATTATCCGGGGTTAACTTAACCCGAATGCACGCTTCACATCCGGTCCTTATAGAAGGAACCCTGCGAGTAATCTTAGACTTCGAGTTAACATTAGAACTACCAGCTTCCTGAGTCGAGTCAATCGCCTTTAAGGGTTTAGTACCCTCTTTTGAGCATACGAACCATTTATTATGTATTACACCCTTTCGAGGCTCGTATTGAGTACCCTTCCTAGCTGTGAAACCTCCCGCCTTAGCATATCTTTGGTAAAAAAGAAAGGCATTTTCCAGCGAATCAAACATCATATGCATCTGAGGTTTAATCAAATCATCAACATCTGGAATAAATGTCCTCCTTCCAGAATTTGGGGACACCTGAACATTACCAACGGGCTGGTATGTAGGAATATCTACAACGAAAAATCGACACCTCAGTGGTTTATAAAAACAGTGATAAGAACATGTTTCTAAATTTGATAAAAACACTATATGACGAAGTAACACTATCTGTTTATACAACGAAAAATCGACACATCACTAGTTTATAACACTATCCTGTAAAGACACTATACAGCTTAATTAACAAATAATTTGTTGATTTAAAACACTTAATAATAATAAAACTCTCTATGACGTATAAAAAAAATGTCTGCACAGAATATAACAGTATTGGTGTGGGGTAAAACACTATAAAAATAAATTCAGATTCCTGTACATAATATAACACTATATATTGTGGAATTCAGATGTGTGATTAGAATATAACACTATTGTTCATACATATGACACTATACACCTAAATATGGAAAAAAATATCTTTGTTAATTATAAAACACTACAAAAACTTACTAAAAACAAAGGTAAACAATTCAATGTATAAAACACTATAAAATGAAAATAAGATGTGTGAACAGAATATTGAGCATGCATATAACACTACAGGGTAACACTACATAGCTAAAAAACTATCAAACAGAATATTCATCATGCATATAACACTACACTATAAAACACTACGGATAACGCATATAACACTAAACATCTAAAAATAATAAAAATAATAATAAAAAAAAGTGATCAAGAAAAAACAGTAAAAAAACAATACCCTAAACAACTAAATGTATAAAACACTACATACACACAAAATCAAACCATACTAATGTCCTGTAAAAACGAAAATCTAAAAAACAAAACGTCGAACAAATAACACTAATTATCGGAACATGATAACTATCCTAATAACTATTAAGAGATTAAAATACTATGATACACATGTACCTGCATCGCCGGACTCCATTAAAATTGATATAAAAGACCAGAATCGAAGAAGGGCGCAGACGTTAAACAACTGTATTGTGTCTATCGATTTGATAAGCCTTGTTGTATTTATAATTGATGATGAATGATACGTAGATAACAATCGTATTATATCTTGCAAAAAAAATACAAAATTCGATCCAATCCCTAAACAATCTCATCGACAGTTATTTTTTTTTCAGTTATATTGTAAATCAATTAAATGAAAAAAATGTACAATTACTAATCTACCCTTTTGAATTTATTAAGAGGAGGGACACTTGTCATTCCCATATTATTTCTTACACTTCTTACAAAATATGGACTTTGTACAGGATCCTTAACCTATATATATATATATATATATATAGGGGACCGCTAGAATGAGAACCACCCCGAGTTATGAGAACCGCGAGAACCACTTGATTCCGGGCGAGGTGGACCAAATTTTTTTTTCAAAAACGTAGGTGCATGTATTAGAAACACATTCGTAAAAGAAAATTTTAAAAAAAAGCGCCGTGTGGGTAGTTTTTTACACCACAAAAACGTGGTTTACAAGTTCCGTAAATTTACGGAACTCGTAAACCACGTTTTTGTGGTGTAAAAAACTACCCACACGGCGTTTTTTTTAAAAAAAAAATTTTTACGATTGTGTTTGTGATACACTAATCTACGTTTTCGAAAAAAAAATTTGGTCCACCTCGCCCCGTACGGTGTGGTTCTCGCGGTTCTCATAACTCGGGGTGGTTCTCATTCTAGCGGCCCCCTATATATATATATTGTTGATAAAGTACGATGAATAGTAACTTTATTTTTATAATAATACTAGCTTACAACCCCGTGTATTACACGGGTTAAATGACGAAAAAATGTAAATTATAAACTTGTATATAATCCTTATTAATGAAATGACTTATTTAGATAAAATAGTAAAACAAAAGAACAGTTATATTTTCGCTATTCAAAATAATTTTCTAAGTTTTCACTTCTCTTTTGAGATACTTCAATCCATTTTATTATGTCTTTTAAAGAAGTAACGCTAAAAAATAAAAAAATAATGATCATAAAATTGTAAGTATTTTTAAAAATAATTATAAATTATGAGGTTATGGTAAATGAATTGTAATTAAATTCTACTATGTATATTAATGATATAATAAATACTTTGATATAAATACTACTTTTAGATATATGGATCATGAGACAAGATACGAATATCATCATTATATAGAAAATATTAC
Source organism: Helianthus tuberosus (assembly GCA_030545235.1). NCBI lineage: Eukaryota > Viridiplantae > Streptophyta > Magnoliopsida > Asterales > Asteraceae > Helianthus > Helianthus tuberosus. The sequence goes on from CM060435.1 coordinate 13,880,558, forward strand.
ATATTAAAAAAAAACATACTAAAAATAAAGTATACGTTTAAAAAAGTAGGACTAAAGATTTTTAAACTATAAATTTAAGCGTCTACAACAACTTTTTTAATTAGTAGTTGACATTTAAATATTCAAATTAAAAATTTTATAATATTATATAATGTCTTTATTTAGCATGATGATAATGTCTTTAGTTGCGTAATATGATTGAAAATAAGTTTAATATTTAAAACTCAATGTTATTAGGAAGTTGGACCATTTTTTAAGATGAAAACATATTGATAGTAACACAATTTAAAATTGGAAGAAAATATTGAACACGTGTATTACACGGCTTAAGTAAATATAATGTTATATACTTAATAGCAAAAAAAATATGTCTTTTAAAAACCATTTAGTGTTCGCTTTTAAGATAATTTGGTACTTTATTTAGATAATCCGCTTGTAATTTTAGTCTTCTAAGTTATATAATATAAGTACTTGTACATGTGATTTGATACTTTATTAGTAATTATTGTTTATATCTAAATAATATATTTTATCTTAACAAATATATATGGTTAGGGTAAAATAAAAATTTCGACAAGTTGTGAGAACTTAGAGAAACTTGGCCTTACAAAAGGTTTTTTGAATTTTTTACAGGGGGTGTGAATGAGCGGTTAGAGACTCAGGACGTTAAACTTTTTGATTTTGGATTCAAATGGTTAAAACCACTAAAACATAAGGACTCAAAAAGTAATTTACTATTAATTAAATTTGAAATTATACGTTTGGTCTCTAAATATATTAAATAATAGTATACTTATTATATTATTTGATACATTTATATTTGTTATTGATAATTATCAATTAAATTTGAATTTATACGTTTATCTCTAACTATATTAATTAATATTATATTATATTTTGTGTATAAAAATTAATATGTAATACTATTATTAAAAGGGAGGAGACACCAGAGAGTGACACGTGTACAAAAAGATTTTTGTTTATTAGTATAGGAAGATATAGCTTTTTGTTATTTTTTATTTAATATATTATAATAGTTTATTATTATATTTACTTTTAATAATATGTTTTTATTTTCTTCTTTTGTTTAAAATCATATATTTTATTTACCATTTTTTAGTAATTATTTTTTTTCTTTTTTTAGAACATATATTAATTTATCAATTAATTTGATACTTCTTTAATAATTTTCGTTTATAACCTTTTTTTCTAAAAACTTAAGTACGTAGTTGTGATTCATTTTTTTTATCTTTTTTTTCTTCTTTTTTTTAATATCATATATTTTCTTTACCTTTTTTTTAATAATTCTTTATTTTCTTTTTTTAGAACATATATTAATTTATCAATTAATTTGATATTTCTTTAACAATTTACGTTTGTAACTTTTTTCTAACAAATTAAGTACATAGTTGTGCTTATTTTTTATCTTGACATTCCGTTATAAGTTTTGTTAAAAACAAAGCTGTACTCAAAATAAAGTATTTATTTGGTATTATAAAACACTATGATGATAAACTAAACCGTTCTAATTGTTTGACTTTCTAAACAACATGCTTTATTTTCAAATCACGTTTGTTTTACCTTATTATTTGCTCGGTTTCACCGCAACGCGCGACGTCCAAAAAAAACTAGTATGGAATAAGATACAAGTTTTATAGATATTTTAATATCGCTTTCTTCATTCGTGAAAGTTGAATTTCAAATCTTTTTCTTTGAATTTTATAACTTTTTAACACTCATTAGTGAAAATAAATTCTAAATTTATTAGAAAAAAAACTTCGTTAAATTTTTTGTTTGTTTTTGAATTAGAAATAGCCAAAGCTAAAAATTATAAAGGCATTAAAATAAATTAAACTACCCTTCTTTATGATTGTTGCTTATGGGTGTGTATAAAAGAAAACCGAAAAAACCCAGAAAACTTAACAATATTTGTAACCGGCAAAATGAATCGAGTTGTGAATTTGGTTTTTGGTTCCACAAATCTTGCTAGTTCGGATAAACGAACCGAATTCAACTGGATAAACCGAATAACCACCGCTTTAGTCGTTTTAATCTGATAACCAAATGCAATAAATTGGTTTAATTGGTTGACTTTGGTTCGGTTAGACACATTTCTAATTCAGATTGGTTCAGTTTCTGGTTATGGATCTCATAGTGGGAGTTGAGCAACAACGCAATTTAAATGACGTTTCTATCCCAATTCGATCTTGGCAGAGTTGTTGTATTGTACCTCATATTCGGAGTCGAAGGCAAGTCGTGACTCGTGAACACAAATAAAAACCACTAGAATGTCCATAATCTATATGGTCGAAGCCCCACGGACACTCTTACGATCAAGTTAATTTTTTTAACCTACTACCTCACACATCCATTAAATCTACTTCTAAAATCTACATCAATGTCCATCACTACTTGATCGTGAGAGTGCCCGTGGGGCTTCAACCATATGGACATTCTAACGGTTGTTATTTGTGTCTGCAAAAATAGATCGAAGCCTAACTCGTGTGGCGATTAGTAGAAGGAACGTGAACGTGGGATCGATTGTGTGTGGGTTCAAGGCCGTCTTTGAGGGGGTGCGGGGCGGGCAACGGCACATGGCCCAAACCCTCCGGGGGCCCAAATGTTTTTCATTTTGTATAGAATTTACGTTGTATAAGCTAAAATATATCTATACTGAATCGAAAGATGACACAAACAAGCTTTTGTCGGGGTGGTTATTGTCTTGCTTAAACAATGAGATGCAGGTTCTAATCCCGACGTCTCCAAATTCTCTATTTTAGCTGCATATGGCATTTAATGCCTAATTTTGTCAACTAAATCTTTCCCTTTAATTAATAAATTACTAGCTAAACTTAACTAAAAATAACTATTTAAATTACTTTCACATAAATTTTAGTGATCACATAATTGATGAGTTCGTAATACATGGAAAATTTGCGAATATGGCCCAAAATTTTTATCTCGCACATGGCCATTTTTTTTGTAATTTTAGGAGACGGCCCTGTGTGGGTTGTGTGGTGAACAAGATGAGTCCAGCGATCATCTTTTCACTTCTTGTCACTTTGCCTTGCTAGCATGGAGTTTTGTTATCCGTTAGACGTTAGTGTGGTGTTAAACTGATTTAACACATTCTCATTTCGTGATTTACTTGTGGTTCATAAACATTCCAACATGTGGCGCAAAGAGAATAAAGTTTTTCAGGGTGTGATATTGACGGCTTATTGGTGTGTATGAAAAGCAAGGAATAAACACACTTTCTCCAACAAAACGAAGTCAACATCTCAAACAGTGAAAGTAATTAATCGCTTGGATACCTTTAGATTAAGAAATAGATCACCACTTAAGTCTCTTTCATTAAACAACTGATGTAAATTCTTGTAATCTGTCTTGACGTTTAACTCCTTGCTAGTTTCTTGTTAGTCTTTAATGTAAGTTTATCGTTAAATAAACATATTTACTACACTCGTTAGAATAGAGGCCAAATGATGATACAAAGCAACTCCATTTTATGATTTTTTTTTAATTATTATTGGTTTATTTTATTGATTATTTTACACTGGGTGGGTTGTGTTTATTTTGACCTTTGGAGCTAAGGCTGACCCTTTATGGACTTGTTAAGACTTTAATTAGAGTCAAACGTTGGGGCCCACCACATCTTTTAGTCTTTCAAGGTCCCATCGGCAAGACAAGGCAGGCACACTCGCACACTGTGTGTGTATCTCCACGCGCTATCGGTTTGATGGTAATTCCCGCTTCTGTTTCGTGGGCCCACTTACGTACAGGTTGTTTTGTAATTTTGTTTCTATTATGTCTTGACAAAATTACCAACTAAAACCAATGCTTTAGCTTAGGCTGCTCGGTATGGGTGACGGAGAAGAAGACGTCGCCGGAGCAAGACCGGGGGGGCGGCGTGGTGTTCTGGACGGCGACGGGGGTGGCCCACATGTTTTGGTCCGTCGCAAACGGCACAACTCCGACGGGGAGGACGATGACTGGACGGCAACGGGGGTGGCGGCACGGTGTTTGGTCCGTCGCCGAAGCAAGCCGGAGCGGGGATGACCCCCATACCGAGCAGCCTTAGTAAACATTTAACGAAAATTTGTTTATATTCATTCGTTTAATAAATGAATAAACATGAGCAAGAAATTTTGTTCGATAAGTTAAAAAAACAAGACTAAACAGAGGCTTCGTTCGTGAACGTTTGATAATGTGTTCATTTATATTTACTTTTTTATGTTCATTTGTGTTCATTCATTTAAATGTTTTTTTATGTTATATTTTTTATTTTATTGGCTTTAGCTTTTAAAATTTGAAAGCATAGTTATACTATTCACCTCCACCAACGTCCCTCGTTTGATCATTTTAATTTCAGCTTGTGTTAAATTTTGGCAAACTTCTTAAGTTTTGTGTTAATTATGTTAAGTATCTATTCATTTTTTGTGGATTCTTCATAATATTTCTGATGAAAAAAGCAGATTGTATTTTTAAATGAATATTGTGTTCATGAACATTTGTTTGGGTTCGTTTGCGTTTATCTACATTCAATAGGTGTTCGTGAACAGTTCATGGACATTTCATTTCCTTAATAAACGAACACGAACAAGAAATCTCGTTCGGTAAACCTTCGTGAACCGTTCATGAACATGTTCATTCCTTTTGTTCGTGTGCGTTCAGCTCTTAACTTTTATTTATTTTATTATCCCAAAAATTAAAATAGGAAGTCATATTCTCATTGTGTTTATACACTGTTCCCCTTTCCTTCCTTAATATTCACATTGACGAACACTATTGACCTATGTTCCAGGATTATGACTTCAAGTTTCAGTTGCTCCCCCCGGCGTCCAACTCTAGCCGACGTCTCTTTCGCCGATTTTATTTGTGTTCATTTGTTTGTGAACCGTTTGTAAACACAGTCATTTCCTTAAGAAACGAACACGCACAACTCGGTTCGTTTACAGCCCTCATTGTTTATTTTTGTGGTTATCTATAACTAATCAAAGGGGAAAATGAAGGAGTTTGGCAAATTTGGTAACTCAGTAGACTGTGGAGTGGACTCATGGACATATATATACACACACTTGGGTTCGCAAATTTGGAAAAATATGGAGTTGTTGAGTGTTTGGCAGCCTATCTATCATTAATAGATTCAAGTCCAAGTTAAACAAGTGGAAAGCAAAGAACTTATCCTTTGGTGACTGATTGACGTTGGTAAAATCAGTTTTTGGTAACACACCTATTTATTATTATTAACAAACTATAAATTAACAAAATAACTGGGTATATAGGTGTTGTACTCAAATGTTTGGGTAAATTACTTTTTGAGTCCCTGTGTTATATGTGTTTTAACTAGTTGAGTCCAAAAGCAAAAAGTTTAACGACCTGAGTCCCTATAAGCAATTTCTTTAACCTTTTGAGTCCATTTTTAACCATTCTGTTAACTCTGCTGTTAAGTCCCCCACGTGCAGTCCATGTGAAGGGGTATTTTCGTCCATTTAACCTCCCCTGCCTTACTTTATAATTGTTCCCTTTTATCTTCTTCCACATAAACTAAAAACCCTAATTCTTCAACATGATCTCTCCCTTTCATCTTCTTCCCCAAAATTAAAACCCTAGATCTTCATCATGATCAATCAGGTTGTATGCGCATGTGGCTCTGCAACTATCATTCGAACCTCGTGGACTGCAACAAATCCAGGGAGGAGATTCCATTGTTGTGCAAGAGAGGTAGTTGATTCGATATAAAGATCCACAGGTAAAGAACCCTAATTCTTGTGTTTTATGTGTTGCAGGGAACTAATTGTGGGTTCGTAAGCTGGGCTGAACCTCCATTATGTGCACGAGCAACGGAAATCATACCTGGATTACTAAGATCCATTAACAGTCATGAAGAAATGGCAAGAAAAAAGGACCTCGAAGTGAAAAGGTTGAAGATTGTGTTAGGGGTTACCTGGGTTTTGTGTGTAATGTATATGCTGTTGGCATGAAAGTTGTACCCTTCTTACCCCATTGACCTTTTTTTGTCAACATTATTGTAAATGGTCAGTGGGGATGTCTTTTGTACCCAATATGATGCTAATGAAAAACAAGTTACGTTTTGTCTTGTGTTTATGCACTCTACAATTACCAAAGTAAAAGACATGGCCTAAACAAGACATGACCTAAACAGACATGGCCTAAACAATAAGATACATTACCTGGAAACAAAACTGATGAGCTAAACAAAAACACACATTACCAAACCAAAAGACACTACATACATTCAAACATTACATAAAGTAGCATCCAAAAGTACAATATCTTAGTTAAGTTACCAAAGTTTGCATAACATTACATACTAAACCAAAAGACACTTCAAACACTACATAAATCTTCTATTATCATTCCTTCTTATTACCAACTGCCTTCTTGAGTCCAATGCATGTTTTTTAATCATCTGCTTCAAGTCTTCTTTATTGTTAAACAACTGCCCAACATAGAATGGCCCTCTTCCACCCCTGACCCCCTTTCTCCTCTTTCTCATCTTCTTCAGGCCCTTCTTTAAGGGAGGGTCATTTTCATCAGCACTTGCAAAGTCTTCAAGGTCAATCTCAGTGGTTTCCTGTTCATTTTCTTGTTCATCATTCTGATTTTCTTCACCATCTTCATTTTCTTGGTCATTAGCTTCTGTTTCACCAACTGTTCTAAATGTATCCATATCCACTTCAAGTTCTTGAATCATATTGTGTTTATCAATATTGTAATCTAAGTCATCACCATCATCATTATTGTTTTTACCAACCTTTTTACCTTCATGCTCTCTTTGGTCATCATCCTCATCTGAATCAGGTGGCTCATGTTCCATCCTGTAATCCGGATCATCGGAATCCTCTTCATCATCAGTAAACTTCAAAGATGATGAATGAGTATCAGCACTTGCATTTACATTATCCTGCACATCTACTTGTTCAGTATCTTTTCCATTTTGATTTTCCTGCTCATGTTGTTCACTATCTTTTGCAGCTAAGTCACTATTTACAACATTCAAACCTAAGTCATTTCCATCTTCTATGTCATCTCCTAAGTTAATACCACCTTCTAAGTCATCATTCACACCTGATTCATTTACATCATTCACACCTGATGGGCCACTATCATCCAACCACCCAATTTCAAGTCTTCTAACACAACCTCTAGGTTTAGCTCTAACTCTAACAGGAACATTCCCAACTGATGGTGCAGCTTCAGCAATTTCTTCAATTACCACATTTGATGTGGATTTAGGTGGTGACAGGAAATATGTGTCAAGTTTTGGAAACCAATGTTCAACATAAACCTCAATCTCTCTAATCCTACCAACATATTGACACATATCTATCACATCCTGATCAGTCCCTAAAGCCCTAATCCCTTCAACCAAACTTTTATCCGGAATCCTGTAATGGTAATACACAACTTCATCCTCCGGATAATGCAGCATCTTAAACATCGTGTTAAACTCAATAACAGAGAATTCATCAGCATCTATGTAATCAATATGGTTGCTTTTACCTTTAGCATACTTCAACACAGGTTTAACAACAAACTCCCCACCATGGAAAATGTGAATGCTGAACATTGTAGGCTCACCAACTGAAATGAAGTAAAACAGAGTTGAGATTACTGTAAAAGGATTCATGTTAAAACAGAGATGAGATTTACGTTATTAGTTACTTACCATACTCCTCATATGGATCGAAATGTTGTCCATAACCACGAATACACCACGTTGAGATGTCGTGAAGATGCGCCATTGTTCTTCGTTCATGTGGATGATGATCGATAGGATGATTTGAAGTTATCAGGTGGAATTGTGAGAGCGAGTGAATGATTGGGGGTGATAATAGGGTTTTAATTGAGGTTGGTGGCATTAATAAAGGTGGAATTAAGGCAGGGGAGGTTAAATGGACGAAAATACCCCTTCACATGGACTGCACGTGGGGGACTTAACAGCAGAGTTAACAGAATGGTTAAAAATGGACTCAAAAGGTTAAAGAAATTGCTTATAGGGACTCAGGTCGTTAAACTTTTTGATTTTGGACTCAACTAGTTAAAACACATATAACACAGGGACTCAAAAAGTAATTTACCCCAAATGTTTTAAGAGTTTTTCAAAAAAAAATGATATTACACTTTTAACCCAAATCTATTTGGCCTTTTACTTTTAACCTAAAAGTTTTCATCGTTTGCAATTTAACATCACAAGTTTTTTACTTTCATCTTTAGTCCCACACACTTTTCATATTTTGCAGATTTTTCGTTTTTAATTTTACGAGTTAATACGGCGTAACGTACGTGTGTGGTTCAATGTTTTTACGTTTTCGTTTTACGCTTCGTACTAGATTTTGCGAGTTAACACGGCTCAACGTGCGTGTGTGGTCAACGTTTTTACGTCGTCTATTTTTTCCCGTTTGACAGGTTGTTTGTTACAACGCGCGGGGTCCTAAATCGACTTAATTATTATTTTATATGTTTTACGTTGCAGTCTAATTTTCTTCGTATTAACACACCGTAACTTTAGTATTGGTTGTCGCTAACAGTGGTTTTGGAAAAAAAAAACATTTCATTTGTTAACAACAAAAATAGTAACATGTGATGTAATTGACAATTGAAAACAATCACATGCGCATAATTGCATAACTTCTAAGTCTTTGTGTAGTGGGGCGCCATCTCACCTTATAAAGCCCCATAAGGCCCCTGAACACCATTACAGGGGGCTTTATGAGGGGATGAAATCTCCCAAGCGCTATATATATCACGGCGCCATGCATGTGGTTTGTGTTCCCTCCACTCACACAGACATATATACATACATATATATGTATAATTTAAGGGTTTATTAATTAATTGGGTAATGATGAGGTAGGGGCGTTATGACTACGGGCTTAAATGCATAAGGCCCCATAACGCCCACACGCTGACGTGGCGCGCCACGTGTCGCATAACGCCCACAAAGGGACGTTATGACTACGGATGGCCTAACAAAAAAGCCAATTGCATAACTGAAAACAAGATGTGTAAGTTAGTCTCGAGTGATCTTAAGTCCCAAATACTTCTCTTGTAAGAAATTTAATAAAATAGATTAACAACTGATGTATTCTACACATCTAAATTAGTCTCGAATGATCCACACCAGTTGTCTTATGAAGCAAACTTTTGATCAATGGCATTTATAGTCATGCTAAAGTCGTTGGCGATGTCTACAAACTTACAGATAAGTTTGTAAACAAGTGACTCGTATCTTTCAGAGAGAATACGATGATGATGACAAAATATTCGTTGAAGTCTAAGGGTGAGCGGGGCACTCCCCTAAGAGGGGAGTCCCCTCTCTTACGCACACCCAATCAGGTTATGCCACGTCAACTTCCCTCTTAAACTCCCCTCACACCCCAATTTGATGGCGGCACTCCACTCTTAGGTGACTTATTTTTTTATTAAAAGAAAAAAGAAAATCACTGATTGGTTGAAAATGAGGCTGGCCCCACCAACAACCCTCCCCTTCTTCGGTGAACTCCCCCCGACCACCCTCCCCGAATTGGGTCACCGCAGGGATGGCGGCGGTGTTCCCGCTGGGGGAATTGGGTCACCGCGGCCACTCCCCGCTGGTGCCCCGCTCACCCTAATGAGTAGATATAAAGTGGATCGGTTGACACAAAGTGGATTGGTTGATATATATGCTAATAACTATACTTTCTCTTGTATCATTCTCACCCTATTCTTTAATTATCGTTATGTGTTATTGTTGAAAGAATTCAAAAATACCGTCTCTGATGTAACACCACTAACCCACTATCTAAACACTATTTGTGTATCATATAGGTTGTTGATGTCATATCAAGTGTATGACAAGTGAAAAAGACAGTCATGTGGGTTCTTTGATTGGACAGTATGAGATGGTGTTCGTCAAATCATACGTCACACATGATGTGTTTGACGAACATATAAACGAGTGATGTCATGAGTAAGGCTACTCGGTATGGTGATGGACTATCCTTGGAGGATGATCCTCCACGTAGGCGTCACGTCATAGTTCTCCCAAGGATGGTCCATCCTCCAAAACTAGAAGACATGGGAGGATGGTCCTAGTCATAGTCCTCCACCACTTTTATGTTTTTTTTATTTTTTTTAAACTTCAACTTTTTTTAACATTTAACAAATAAAGTAACAAAATATTTTCATTAATATTAAAAAACATTACATAAACTTAAAAAAAAAATTAAACTTAAAAAAATAAATTTAAAAAAAAAACATAAACTTAAAAAAAAATAAACTTAAAAATATCCTAATATATTAAAATAAGCTACTAGTCTTCGTCTTCCATGTCGTGGCCGGGTTCGTTTTGAGCGTTGTTCCAAATGTACTCCACCAAGTCCGCTTGTAGGTTATGATGTGTGTACTCGTTACGTAGAGCGAACATGTTCAAATCTTGTTGTTCCGCACTAACTGGAACAAAATTTCCAGTAGACGCGTTTTCGTCGTACTCGCATATCGCTTTACCTTCGTCTTCAATGACCATGTTATGAAGGATGATACAAGCGTACATAATGTGGCGTAACCTCTTTGGTGTTTGCAAACGTGCTGGATGTTCAATGATGTGCCATTTTTTTTGTAGAACACCAAAAGCCCGTTCAATATCTTTTCTCGCACCCTCTTGATACTTCGCAAACTTTTTTCTTTTGTCGTCTGTCGGGTGCGGAATAGTTTTAACGATTGTCGAGTACTTTGGGTATATCCCATCGGCTAGGTAGTAACCTCGCCTGTATTCCACCCCCGAAACTGTAAAGCTTGTGTCTGGACCTGTACCCGCCACTACATCCTCAAATATCTGTGACTGGTATATGATGTTAAGATCATTGAGCGAACCAGGTAGACCAAAAAAAGCATGCCAGATCCAGAGATCCTGTGACGCAACCGCCTCTAGAATAATAGTCGGATGTCCATGATCTCCCCTAGTATACTGACCTTGCCAGGAAACTGGGCAGTTCTGCCACGACCAGTGCATGCAATCAATGCTCCCGAGCATTCCTGGGAAACCATGTCTCTGTTTGTGTGCTTGATATAATTTTTGAACGTCGTTTGCGTTCGGTTTCCGCAGGTATCGCTTGCTATACAATTTGACAACCCATTCGCAAAACTTGTGCAAACATCGACGTGCGGTTCTTTCAGACATCCTAATATACTCGTCTAATGCATCGGGTGCGTAACCGTACGCAAGTTGGCGAATGGCCGATGTGCATTTTTGTAAATTACTGAAACCCCTTTGCCCCCTAGCGTCGTTTCGCAATGTAAAAAAACGGATCAGACTGGGCCATGTCGCCTGCAATACGTAAAAACAGTGGACGACTCATGCGGAACCGACGTCGAAAAATCTCGGCTGGGTACACGGGTTCGTCGGCAAAATAATCGGTTACTAGTTTATCGTGGCCGGCTATAAATTTAAAACGAAACATAAATGAAATTAATTATAAAATACATTTTCAAATGTATATAAAACATAAGGAAAAAAAAGTAAAATACCTTCTTGGTCTCGGTTATATTTTGCTCGTCTAGTTAGCCGTTGGGACGACCCTTCAGCACCCGCCATGAAGACCTGAGCCGCGTTCATAATCATGTTGTGCATAATATCATCCTCTTCCGAAGATGATGAATACCACGCAGACGAAGACGATGAAGACATAGAAGAAATTGAAGAAACGGGAGAAGGTGAAGACATGATAATTTTTTATAGAGAGATGGGGTGCTAGCGGGTAAAAAATGGTATAAGATATGATGAGTTTTTATAAAAAGGGAAGAGTGGTTATAAAATGTGAGAGAGATGTGAGATTGTAGTGGGTGAAAAGTTGTGAAAAATGTGTAAAAGAGGTGAGTATTTATAAAAGTGGGAGTGATTTGGGTGTTTTTTTGAATTATAACCGTTTGAAAAAATAATTTAAATTAGAAATTAATTTTTTTTAACGGTTACTTTTGTCTTGGGCCCCACCACTTTTGGACCGTCGCAAACGGCGAGAACTCGACGAGGACGACGCGACCGGGGGGGGGGGGCACGGTGTTCACCCTGTCGCCGAACCAAGACGGTCTGGGGACGAACCCCATACCGAGTAGCCTAACAAAATTATATGGCTTATATTATCAATTTACACCTTGCCATATGGGCATATGACGACACATATAACATAATATAGTCGTATTATATGACAACAGACCTTGTGTATACTTTAGGGTGTTGTTCGTATAGCATCACCTTTAAAAAACAGTTACAAACGAAATCGAACGTCATCCTCTTCTTTAGGTTTTTACATTCTGCCATGCAAGGGCGTAGGATAGTGGGGGCGGGAGGGGGCTGCCAACCCCCTGAACTTTTCGCTCAGTAGTGGAGAGTATGTAGTTTTCGTAGAGAAATTTTTGGATATATACGTTTCGACCCCCCGTTTTATATAAATTTTTGGGTGTGTACGTTTTCGACCCTCCGGTCGGAAATCTCAAGCTTCACCACTGCTGCCATGTACAATAATTTATCAACGCCGAAGAACCAGAGCTTTGTTTTCAATAGGATCGGTTTTGCAATTCAAAAGGGGATGACGGCGCAACTTGTTGCCTGTTTACCTACCGTTATTATGTAGTTTCCTACTTTTAAAATAATTCAAATAATATCTATTATTGAAAAAAATAATCATTACCTTAAAGATGTTACTTTCAATATTTAAAAAATTAAAAAAACACTGAGATAATAAATACTATTAGCAAATAAACTGATAAAGAAATTGTGTAATGAATATTTGAAAATGACAAAAGATGATCCAACATTAAAATTTTAAATTTTACTTTAATTTATGCATATATATTGGAGATGGTCTATTATTAAAGATTCGAATTATAAAAATACAATTCATATGATAACATATGCTTTGTTCATTGTTACACTTTTATCTATTTCTATGTTTGTATACCTAAATAACTAAATAAGATCACATTGGTGTTAACATTTTTATAATATAACACGATTCTTAGCTGTGTATATATTTTTTTACGTTAATAATATAAGCATTTATACTTTAATATGTCTGCATTTACAGCTTTACAAAAAATAATAATAATAATAAATAAACTTTAAAAGTCTTGTAATTAAAATGTAATATTACAGATCACAATTAACAATTCAACCTAGAACTTTCACTAAAATTATTGAACCAAAATCACCTATTGATTTTATTAGGGTTACTAAACGGCTCGTGACGTCACGTATATGAACCCGAACACGACACGTATATTCTCGAATTGATGCAAAAACCACCCTTTTAACCCGAAAATTTTTATTTTAATATTGTTTGCATGTTAATGCTTTAATCATAAATGTACATATCATTTTAGTTTTTATACAATCATTCTTAAATTGTGTATTCTTATTTTTAAACTTATTTATTATGACACAAAAGTAGTCGAAATTTAATTTATTGCAATAAATACATATTAAAAAATAAAGAATAAAAAAATGGGTTAAACATATCAACCCACAAATCCGTTAGGTTCACACGAACAAAACTGTTTAGCTAAACATGCATGTAGGTTTAACGCGGGACTGACTTGAATCCGATTAAACTCAAATCAAACTCGTTAATTTCGTGTTGGGTTGTTATTTTGTTGTGATTTAACACCTATAGTTTTTAATATTGCCTAAAGAAGGTTGAGAACTTGAGGTAGTGGGGTGTTACACTGTTACGTGTCCAAATGGGCAATGCACCTATCTAAAAAACAATTACAAAAATAGTATTTATTATTATAATAAATACGTTAGTTATATTTCATAAAATCATAGTATACACACCATATAATATACATTAGGTGTCAAAAGTTGATAAGCTGTGTTGTATACATCTATATAACATAACTTTCGTTTTTTTAATAGCTTGCCACCACCAACCGAAAATAAATAATATTCAGGTCCGATTAATCAAACTGAAACTTCGAAAAAACTAGTTCACTTAATTGATATATATTATAACATATACAAATATCAGTTTAACAGTAAAACTAAAAGATTCAGTATTTATTATAAAAGAAAAACTAAATTACACAAATGGTTTAGTTGACATATATATATTATGAATATGATTAAAACTTAAAAAAAAAAAAACAATTATTTTCACCATTTTTATTAATGTTATTTGGGTGTAAGCAGTGGTTAAACACTTGAGAGTGACAAACTAAAAAATCAACCAATGAGAGTGTGCCATGTCAAAGTGATAAACTATGCTCAAAAGTGTTGGGAATGGTTAGACACTTGGTGAAGTGGTAAACTATTTAAAAAAAAGGAAAAATGTGTGATTGGTTGAGATTGCAATGGACCCCACCCCACACTACCCTCTATCTCTCATACCCTCCCTTCACCACTTCGGCAAGCCTACACCAATTTGGCAATGAAACCGAGCGGCAAAGGGGTCGGCGGCGGTGTTGCCGTGCGGCAAAACCCTTTGCCACTCCCCTTTGCCCACCACTCCGGACACCCTTGGACATATTAGAAACACCTATTTTTTAGTATCTTTTTAAGTTTGTGAATAGTTTAGAAAAAAAATTTAAATTAATGTAAAAGATTGTGCATTTATTATAAAGTATACAATTATCAGTTAAACATTAAATTAAAAGATTGAGTAATTGTTATAAAATATTTTTTCTTCTACACAAATGGTATGCTTAACTTTTCAAAAGCTAGAATCAAAACATAAAATTTCAACTTCATAGATGGACCATTCGAAGGTCCGAACAATCTACACTTCCAACTTTCAATCATACGAATTTTTTCAATATTTTAAAATATAATTATATTATAATGACCTATTAAATATTATCATTTAATGCACTAAAAAACAAAAAAGTGGAAAATTTATTCCCAATTTCAACGAGTGGGACCCACCTTTGAAATCAGGGCAGAGACGGCAGTCTGTTTCTTCTGACCTCCTCCCTCTCTCTCTACCCCCCCCCCCCCCCCCCCCCCCCCTCTCTAGAAACTCTAATTTTTAATCAAAAAAATATAAATATTAGCATCATGTTCTTGTTGATCTTCTTTTGTGCTTGTGAATTCTCTCCATGAATCAACCATCAAAGAATCTTTTATGTCAAACATCACAACTTCATATCAAGATTTCAAGAATCTTGATTTAGGGTTCTTATCAACTTCTTGAAAAAGGTCTGTTCTTTGCTTGATTCAGTTCAAGATTTCATCTGGGTATCAATCTTTTTTGTCTTTTATGACTTATATCATGATAAAGTTGTAGAATTTTGTTGGGTTTTTTTACCTTTTTAGTTTTTTTTTATATAATTAGATCTTTTTTAGGGATTTTGAGAATTAGGGTTTATTTTAGGGATTTGATTTTTGGGAATTTTGGGATTTTGGGGATTTATGGAGGAGATTGAAGCAGCTAATAAAGCTGCTGTTGAAAGTTGCCATAGAATTCTTAACTTATTAGCTCAACCCTCTGATCATGTACAATCAAGAAACCTAAAGGTACAAACAGATGAAGCTGTAGTTAGATTCAAGAAAGTTGTATCTCTTCTTGATGGAGGTTTAACTTTAAGCCACCCCAGAGTGAGAAAGTTTAATAAAAATCAAATCTTGATCCCCCAAAACATACTTCTTGACAATATCCCAATTCAAGAACAACCAAAGCCCCTTCAATTTCTATCAAAAGTTCAAAATCAGACATACCCTTTTCAAGAAAGTGTTCCAAATGGTGTCAACAACACTCTTTCGTTAGCGAATTACAAACCGTCACCGTCACCGTCGCTCGAATTGAGCTTAATTGGGAGTAACAACAAGAACCCGATTCAAATCGGGAATTCGCAACAAAACCCTAATTCCGGTTACCAGTTTCTGCAACATAACCACCAGCCGCCGGCGCAATTGCAGCTTAAACAGCAGGCGGAGATGATGTATCGGCGGAGTAATAGTGGGATTAATTTGAATTTCGATAGTGCGGTTTGTACGCCTACAATTTCTTCGAATAGGTCTTTTATGTCGTCGATGAGTATGGAAGGGAGTGTGACTACTTTAGATGGGAGTTCTTTTCATTTGATCGGGTCAACTGATCAAACGACACAACATAAACCGAGGTGCTCGGGTAGGGGAGATGATGGGAGTGTGAAATGTGGGAGTTCGGGTAGATGTCACTGCAAGAAGAGGTTAATATCTTTGCTTTGTTACTCGTGACACATTTTAATATACTTTTAGCTATAAATAGGGCTGCAAACGAACTGAACGAACACGAACAAGACCTTGTTTGTATTCGTTTGTTAAGAAATACATGTGTTCACGAACTATTCATTTGTTGAGGAAATGAAGTTGTTCGTGTTCGTTTGTTAATTTTAGGCAACGAACGTTCATGAACACAAATGGAAACAAACGAAAACGAACACGAACTAGCGTTATTAACAAAAATATATAATACACTTATTAAATATTTTATTTTCGGAATTTTGAAGTATTTAAACAAAATATAAAAACTAAAAACAATGATTAACTATCACGAACGTAAATGAACGAACGTGAATGAACGAACATAAACGAACACGTTACCGAACGTTCACGAACATAAATGAACGAGGTCATGTTCGTTCATTTAACTAAACAAATAATTTTTTTTTTTGTGTTCGCTCGTTGAATAAACAAACCAACTTCCTGCCAAACGGTTCACGAACTGTTCGCTGAACGTTTGAATGGTTTGCAGCCCTAGCTATAAATGATGTTATGGTGGCGTTTGGTTGTACAATAATCATATTTTGATTATTTAGTACCACCTAAACACTTTCAAAACACACATCCAAACACCTCCCAGTTATCATATTTTGTAGATCTTTTTTCTTTCTTGTATAATATTCTTATTTAAATAGTCTGAATTTACCAAACACTCAATGTGATCAAAAGTGATTATTACAGTTTCAGTTTTAGAACAGCTGAATCACATTGAAATATTATCTTCTGAAATGCGTTTAAAACCGAACGGCCTAATATGCTATCAAAAATTTGATTTTTTTTTTTTTTTTTGTGTTGTGTTAATCAGGAAGCACAGGATTAAGAGGTCGGTCAAAGTACCGGCTGTTAGCAACAAACTTGCTGATATCCCACCAGATGAATATTCATGGAGGAAATATGGCCAGAAGCCTATCAAAGGCTCTCCTCATCCCAGGTACCTTTTAATGACTCCGCTAATTATGATTAGGAATTTATTTTCTTTTAAGAAATATTATGTTGCCAACTGTGATGCCCTTTGGTTTATGCATGATACATGGATATTAGGAATTTAAAACCCAAGCTTGTGTATCATTTCGATTTTATATAATGTACTCATGTGTGTATATATAAACGCACTTCAATTAAAGGTGCGGGTTAAGCGGATTACTATTAGTAATGGGTTCAGGTTAAAGGGTTAGTTTAATACAGGTAGAAACTGGGTTGACTCACAAACACTTCTACAGTTGGTTAATGTGTTAATCATGATCATAAAAATAATGTCATTAAAATAACAATCTATATCTTTGAATAAAAAATGCGTTACCAATAGTCTCTTACCAACTTTCAGCATGTTTGACCCGTTTGACAGACTCCCTTAGTCCCTTTTAGCTATTTTTTTCTTCTTTTTTTTTGTGTTTTAAGCATGGTTGTAAAAATCCCGACTAGCATCCGATTAGTCGCCGGCTAATCACTAGTCGGAGGTTCACCAAGTAATTTTCCTCTAATCGGCCAATTAATCGCTAAACGGTCAATGGCAGCCCTAGGTAGTCCTAATTGGCCAAAAATCGGCGGTTCCGAATAAATTCCGCCAATTACCGGTCATTTTCCGGTCAAACCTTGTAAATTTCTGTGATTTATCTTGTCTACTTAAAAAATGAGCCGATGAGGGGTTAAAGGTCAAACCTTGTAAATTTCTGTGATTTATCTTGTCTACTTAAAAAATGAGCCGATGAGGGGTTAAAACTTGTCAATTACACATAAAAATGTGTGCGTGTATATATAAAACTAAAGATTTTATATAAAAATACCAATCCGATTAAGCTCTATTAATTCCGATTAATCGCTAGTCCATACCCCACCGGCCGACTAACGCCAAGTGATTCTTACAACACTGGTTTTCAGACAAACCCACAACTCACGTCGGCACATTTATACGTAATCCGGTCGAACTTGCGACATTTGACTAGTACTCTTGCAACATAGTGATGACTCGATGTTTGTCTGGTTAATGGTGAACAGGGGTTACTATAAATGCAGCAGCATGAGAGGTTGTCCAGCAAGGAAGCATGTGGAGAGATGTTTGGATGACTCAACGATGCTTATTGTCACCTATGAAGGGGAGCACAACCATACAAGGGTACCTTCTCAATCGGCAAACACATGAAAAAACAAAAAGATGTTTAGATAGAAGAAAGATCCGGATCTATGTTGTTAACTCTTTTCTTGATCGCGTTGGGTGGGTCCCGACATGTTCTTAGCGCGATTTGAGGGGAATATATGAAGGGTTGGATCGGAATTTCATATGGGATGGTTGGTTTCTGTTCGAAGCATGAACAGTTTTCTTTTGTTGTTGTTTTGGTGGTACATTGCTCTCTTTGATGGGCTAAAATGAAACCCTTTTTGTTGGGCTGAATGCCTGGAATGATGGTTATTTTGAGTAACATATACAGTTTTATCACATGGGTCTGAAAATCTTAGATACATGGGGCACGGGTCATGGGTCATGACCCGACCTGTGACCAGTGGATTACTTTTCTGGGTTAACCGTATGGGCCGGGGCTCTCATTTGGACTGGAGGTGTACAAATCCGGTTTTTGAAAAAGTGGTCCAGGTTATAAACCAAATAAGGTTGGTGACCAAAATATAAAAACCGGTCCGGGCTATAAACTGGTTTAGGAGGGAAAATGTTCTATCAAATCGAAAGGGGTCGGGTTCAAACCTGTTTGCGACGACAAAAACTGGTTTTTTGACATGTTTTTCAAATCGGGTCGGGTCCAACCCGGTTCCAGGTAACAAGAATACGAAACTGGTATACGAATTGCTGGGTTGGGTCGGGTCCAATCTGGTCTGGGCCGAATTGTTTTTTTTTTTAAAGTGGGTTGGGCTCAAACAGGTTTACTAT
The DNA here is from genome assembly GCA_030545235.1 of Helianthus tuberosus. Taxonomy (NCBI): domain Eukaryota; kingdom Viridiplantae; phylum Streptophyta; class Magnoliopsida; order Asterales; family Asteraceae; genus Helianthus; species Helianthus tuberosus. The sequence continues at coordinate 13,899,697 of CM060435.1, forward strand.
ACACCTAATAACAGATCCAAACTAACAACCAACGTTTGTTTCTTCGTTTTTTAACCAAAAGTTATGGTTCAGTTTCAGTCATACCTCGTCTTGTCCTCGTACTGCAGCGCACAATACCTTGCAACTAAACCGAATTTGTTTGGAAGTTAGTTATTAATTACAGATTATATAACTTTGTCTAATGTTAAAGTGATTAATAACAAATGGTAAAGGACCAAAAAGTTTAGTGCTAAATGGTGTAAAAATAAATTAACAATTTATTGAATAAAATATTAGGCCCAAAGTAGACCTGTACTAATTATTGTAGGCTAACTTTTTTTCAAGCCCAAATATTCAAGTTCAAATGTAAAATCGGAAGTTGATCCATAACCAAATCTATAAATAAAACCTAAAAGGCTAAAAGTGAAAAAAAAAATAAAAACTTGGGCTTTGGTAAATAAAACCGATATCAATTACCTAAAAGTAAAAAACAAAAAATTAGGCTTTGGTTTGGTTTGAGCCCAAGATTGAACCATGCACACCCATGACAAGTAGTTTGCATGTATGAGTGTTTGAGTATCTAGCATAAAGAACCTAAGCATAACAAATAGTATGTTAGATGGATTGAGTGAATTCGTAAGTTTTATTGTTTACATAAGTGTATTTTATTAAGCCATACATGTTACACCCCAAAAGTGATTAAAGCGTAAAAGAGGATTCGAGTATACTCACGGTTTGCATAAAGATTCCACAAAAGCGAGTTTGACGAGTCTTGAGTTTTGGAACACCGAAGTTACCCTATGCTGGGGAAACGAAGGTATGTGAGTTGCAGATTCGATTATTGGATTGGATTCGGAATTTAGAGGATAATTTATATGTTATAGTCAATGTAAAGTAAGGTACCATGAAAATGGTCATGCAAGGAGGTACCATACTGCAGCGCACAATACCTAGCAACTAAACCGAACTTGTTTGGAAGTTTGTTATTAATTACAGATTATATAACTTTTCATAATGTTAAAGTGATTAACAAATGGTAAAAGACCAAAAAGTTTAGGGCTAAATGGTGTAAAAATAAATTAACAATTTATTTAATAAAATATTAAAGTAGACCTGTACTTATTATTGTAGGCTAACTTTTTTTTCAAGCCCAAATATTCAAGTTCAAATGTAAAATCGGAAGTTGATCCATAACCAAATCTATAAATAAAACCTAAAAGGGTAAAAGTGAAAAAACAAAAACTTGGGCTTTGGTAAATAAAACCGATATCAATTACCTAAAAGTAAAAAACAAAAATTTAGGCTTTGGTTTGGTTTGAGCCCAAGATTGAACCATGCACACCCCATGACTAGCGATGTAAAGAAGCTCAGAGGCTCTAGAGCTACTCGTTATCGGCTCGGTTAAAAGCTCGAACGAGCCGAGCTTTAACAAGCCCGAGCTCGAGCCTGATATAAAACTCCTTTAGTTATTGAGCCCGAGCTCGAGCTTGAAATACAAAGCTCGTTTAGGTTCACAAGCCTAAACGAGCCCAAACAAAATTTTAGTTTTTTTCTTCTATATGATATGATGATGATGATGATGATGGGGTGTCGAGCTCGAGCAGAGCTTTGGGTTTTACTCGCGAGCCAAGCTCGGTCTCAAATAAATAGGCTTGAACCAGGCCAAGCTCGAGCTCGAGCTTCATAAAAACATGACGAGTCAAGCTTGAGCCTAGTCGGGCTTGGGCTCGGCCCGGCTCGTTTACACCCCTACCCATGACTCATCTGATCATAAAATGACCAAACTAGAAAGAAAAAAAAAACATGTTTTGGTTAATAGTGAAGTATTTTTGTGAGGACATTGGCTAATGTAGGACCGAACTTGAAAAGAATACCATGTTCTTGTCACACCCCAACCGATGACGGAAACATCGGAGTGAGACGAAAACGAGATTGCTCGAGACTTCATGACGACTAAGTGTAACAATAATTAAATAAATTCGAATTTCATTTCATTCGAACTGAAATATATTGTTTGAAATGGAAAATACAAAACTTTGCAGATTAAACATAAGAACATAAACAAAATACATAGATTAAACTTTAGATGCGTTTCTAGTCCACCCTAAGTAATTCATGCGTCGTCATTAATTTCTTGCAACATGTATTAAAATACAGTCAACAAAGGTTGGCGAGTTTACAAGTTTGTTTACATAGCATACATATTCTTGCAACATGTTTTAAAATACAATCAACAAAAGTTGGCGAGTATACAAGTTTGTTTACATAGCATACATACAAAAGATTTTCTCAGATTCAACATGACATTTTATATACCATGTCAAATTCATACTAGCATGCACAACCTATGTGTCAAACCATAGTTTCCATGAGCGTAATCCGGTCATCGCAATGAACAAGACCGGTGCACGATTGAATACATAACAATTTCCTAAGGGCGATGTGTTACTCTTATAGTGTTATACATGTTAAGGTAGGCTTGCACAAAGTTAATGACAAGTAGTTTGCATGTATGAGTGTTTGAGTATCTAGCATGAAGAACCTAAGCATAACAAATAGTATGTTTGATGGATTGAGTGAATTCGTAAGTTTTATTGTTTACATAAGTGTATTTTATTAAGCCATACATGTTACACCCCAAAAGTGATTAAAGCGTAAAAGAGGATTCGAGTATACTCACGGTTTGCATAAAGATTCCACAAAAGCGAGTTTGACGAGTCTTGAGTTTTGGAACACCGAAGTTACCCTATGCTGGGGAAACGAAGGTATGTGAGTTGCAGATTCGATTATTGGATTGGATTCGGAATTTAGAGGATAATTTATATATTATAGTCAATGTAAAGTAAGGTACCATGAAAATGGTCATGCAAGGAGGTACCATACTGCAGCGCACAATACCTAGCAACTAAACCGAACTTGTTTGGAAGTTTGTTATTAATTACAGATTATATAACTTTTCCTAATGTTAAAGTGATTAATAACAAATGGTAAAAGACCAAAAAGTTTAGGGCTAAATGGTGTAAAAATAAATTAACAATTTATTTAATAAAATATTAAAGTAGACCTGTACTTATTATTGTAGGCTAACTTTTTTTCAAGCCCAAATATTCAAGTTCAAATGTAAAATCGGAAGTTGATCCATAACCAAATCTATAAATAAAACCTAAAAGTGAAAAAACAAAAACTTGGGCTTTGGTAAATAAAACCGATATCAATTACCTAAAAGTAAAAAACAAAAATTTAGGCTTTGGTTTGGTTTGAGCCCAAGATTGAACCATGCACACCCCATGACTAGCGATGTAAAGAAGCTCAGAGGCTCTAGAGCTACTCGTTATCGGCTCGGTTAAAAGCTCGAACGAGCCGAGCTTTAACAAGCCCGGGCTCGAGCCTGATATAAAACTCCTTTAGTTATTGAGCCCGAGCTCGAGCCTGAAATACAAAGCTCGTTTAGGTTCGCAAGCCTAAACGAGCCCAAACAAAATTTTAGTTTTTTTTTCTATATGATATGATGATGATGATGGGGTGTCGAGCTCGAGCAGAGCTTTGGGTTTTACTCGCGAGCCAAGCTCGGTCTCAAATAAATAGGCTTGAACCAGGCCAAGCTCGAGCTCGAGCTTCATAAAAACATGACGAGTCAAGCTTGAGCCAAGTCGGGCTTGGGCTCGGCCCGACTCGTTTAAACCCCTACCCATGACTCATCTGATCATCAAATGACCAAACTAGAAAGAAAAAAAAACATGTTTTGGTGAATAGTGAAGTATTTTTGTGTGGACATTGGCTAATGTAGGACCGAACTTGAAAAGAATACCATGTTCTTGTCACACCCCAACCGATGACGGAAACATCGGAGTGAGACGAAAACGAGATTGCTCGAGACTTCATAACGTCTAAGTGTAACAATAATTAAACAAATTCGAATTTCATTTCATTCGAACTGAAATATATTGTTTGAAATGGAAAATACAACACTTTGCAGATTAAACATAAGAACATAAACAAAATACATAGATTAAACTTTAGATGCGTTTCTAGTCCACCCTAAGTAATTCATGCGTCGTCATTAATTTCTTGCAACATGTATTAAAATACAGTCAACAAAGGTTGGCGAGTTTACAAGTTTGTTTACATAGCATACATATTCTTGCAACATGTATTAAAATACAGTTAACAAAAGTTGGCGAGTATACAAATTTGTTTACATAGCATACATGCAAAAGATTTTCTCAAATTCAACATGACATTTTGTATACTAAGTACAATTCATACTAGCATGCACAACCTATGTCTCAAACCATAGTTTCCATGAGCGTAATCCTGTCATCGCAATGAACAAGACCGGTGTACGATTGAATACATAACAATTTCCTAAGGGCGGTGTGTTACTCCTATAGCATTATACATGTTAAGTTAGGCTTGCACAAAGTTAATGACAAGTAGTTTGCATGTATGAGTGTTTGAGTATCTAGCATGAACAACCTAAGCATAACAAATAGTATATTTGATGGATTGAGTGAATTCATAAGTTTTATTGTGTACATAAGTGTATTTTATTAAGTCATACATGCTACACCCCAAAAGTGATTAAAGCGTAAAAGAGGATTCGAGTATACTCACGGTTTACGTAAAGATTCCACAAAAGCGAGTTTGACGAGTCTTGAGTTTTGGAACACCGAAGTTACCCTATGCTGGGGAAACGAAGGTATGTGAGTTGCAGATTCTATTATTTGATTGGATTCGGAATTTAGAGGATAATTTATATATTATAGTCAATGTAAAGTAAGGTACCATGAAAATGGTCATGCAAGGAGGTACCATACTGCAGCGCACAATACCTAGCAACTAAACCGAACTTGTTTGGAAGTTTGTTATTAATTACAGGTTATATAACTTTTCCTAATGTTAAAGTGATTAATAACAATTGGTAAAAGACCAAAAAGTTTAGGGCTAAATGGTGTAAAAATAAATTAACAATTTATTTAATAAAATATTAAAGTAGACCTGTACTTATTATTGTAGGCTAACTTTTTTTCAAGCCCAAATATTCAAGTTCAAATGTAAAATCGGAAGTTGATCCATAACCAAATCTATAAATAAAACCTAAAAGGGTAAAAGTGAAAAAACAAAAACTTGGGCTTTGGTAAATAAAACCGATATCAATTACCTAAAAGTAAAAAACAAAAATTTAGGCTTTGGTTTGGTTTGAGCCCAAGATTGAACCATGCACACCCCATGACTAGCGATGTAAAGAAGCTCAGAGGCTCTAGAGCCACTCGTTATCGCCTCGGTTAAAAGCTCGAACGAGCCGAGCTTTAACAAGCCCGAGCTCGAGCCTGATATAAAACTCCTTTAGTTATTGAGCCCGAGCTCGAGCCTGAAATACAAAGCTCGTTTAGGTTCGCAAGCCTAAACGAGCCCAAACAAAATTTTAGTTTTTTTTTCTATATGATATGATGATGATGATGGGGTGTCGAGCTCGAGCAGAGCTTTGGATTTTACTCGCGAGCCAAGCTCGGTCTCAAATAAATAGGCTTGAACCAGGCCAAGCTCGAGCTCGAGCTTCATAAAAACATGACGAGTCAAGCTTGAGCCTAGTCGGGCTTGGGCTCGGCCCGGCTCGTTTACACCCCTACCCATGACTCATCTGATCATCAAATGACCAAACTAGAAAGAAAAAAAAACATGTTTTGGTGAATAGTGAAGTATTTTTGTGAGGACATTGGCTAATGTAGGACCGAACTTGAAAAGAATACCATGTTCTTGTCACACCCCAATCGATGACGGAAACATCGGAGTGAGACGAAAACGAGATTGCTCGAGACTTCATGACGACTAAGTGTAACAATAATTAAATAAATTCGAATTTCATTTCATTCGAACTGAAATATATTGTTTGAAATGGAAAATACAAAACTTTGCAGATTAAACATAAGAACATAAACAAAATACATAGATTAAACTTTAGATGCGTTTCTAGTCCACCCTAAGTAATTCATGCGTCGTCATTAATTTCTTGCAACATGTATTAAAATACAGTCAACAAAGGTTGGCGAGTTTACAAGTTTGTTTACATAGCATACATATTCTTGCAACATGTTTTAAAATACAATCAACAAAAGTTGGTGAGTATACAAGTTTGTTTACATAGCATACATACAAAATATTTTCTCAGATTCAACATGACATTTTATATACTAAGTCAAATTCATACTAGCATGCACAACCTATGTGTCAAACCATAGTTTCCATGAGCGTAATCCTGTCATCGCAATGAACAAGACCGGTGCACGATTGAATACATAACAATTTCCTATGGGCGATGTGTTACTCCTATAGAGTTATACATGTTAAGGTAGGCTTGCACAAAGTTAATGACAAGTAGTTTGCATGTATGAGTGTTTGAGTATCTAGCATGAAGAACCTAAGCATAACAAATAGTATGTTTGATGGATTGAGTGAATTCGTAAGTTTTATTGTTTACATAAGTGTATTTTATTAAGCCATACGTGTTACACCCCAAAAGTGATTAAAGCGTAAAAGAGGATTCGAGTATACTCACGGTGTTAGTGCATGCGTCTGTCGACTTCGTCTTATATCGAGTCGTGTAATAGAATAGATGAAACAAGTCACACCGTTCGATATTAACAGGATACAGAGGTGAACAAGCCAGTTCAAACGAAGTGGCCAGTTCAAACGAAGTGGCCAGTTCAAACGAAGTGGACCAGTTCGTACGAACTGGAGATGCTTGTTCAAACGAACTGGAAATAGTATAAATAGGTGACTTGTGATTTTCATTTGTAACATTTTGATTCCGGTAGCAAAGCTCTGCCGAAGTGTCTTCTCATCTGTAAACGAGTTAGAATCAATACAAGAGACAATTATTAGTGAATATCAAGCTGAAACAAACTCTGATTCACTGAATTCCGCCTTTGAATCAGTTTAGAGCTCTTCTGAAGACTCGTTCAGATCGATTCTCGATCCTACAAGTGGTATCAGAGCTCAGGAGGAAGAGCTCTTGTATTTTCAGCTCGATTTCATCAAAATTTCTACTTCTACACCCTTTCTGTCACGATTTTTCAAAATTTAACGAGATTTTTCGGATAAAATGAACTGATTTTTGCTCATAACAAGCGAAATTATGTTTTAATCAATCTGTAAAAGTTTCAGGCTTAAATTCAAAGTAAAACTCAATCAATTTGATAAAAAAACGACCTGTTCGTTTGAAGGCGTGTCCAGTTTACATGAACAGAACTTTGAACTCAGATCTACAGCAATTCAGTGGACGTTTTTGAACATTTTATACATCATTGGGATCGGAATTCATTGTAGAACAATCCTTGAACATATCAGACTCTAATCCAACCGAAAACGTGATCATATTTGGCAAAATAACCAGATCGTCTGAAAATGGCACAGTTCGTTTGAGATTTGGAATTCCAGTTCGTTTTAGTTCAAACGAATTGAATTTAGAACCCTTGTTCGTTTCAAAAGTTCACTTCGCATCAGGTTCCTGATCGTTTGAGGTTGTTAGTCCGTTTGAAATCAGCAGATCTCAGTTCATACGAAGGTTGTCAGTTCGTTTAAGGTTGACAGTCCGTTTGAAAGTAATCAGGTCACATGGAATTCTGATCAGTTCGTTTGAAAATTTTATTCAAGTCATTAATTGTCTCAGTTTGCATATAAGTCCAGTAAACAAGTCTCTCGGCCCAATATTGACAAAAGTATCTCGGTCCAATAGAATTCATTAAGTAATTGAATGTGATTAGCGGCCCAATGAAATTGAATTGAGTATTAATAGTTGTCGGCCTTTTTGAACTTTGAATGTAATATGATTTGAATTGAATTGTCGGCCAATTAAGAAATTGTTTCAATTAATTGTCAGCTCACTAAGTCACCGGCCCATGTGATTGAGATCAGTGTCCATTTTAAAGGTTCATTCAGCAAATACATATATAAGCTTGCACGATTTGAATTCAAGGTCTTCAGGTTGTTTGAAAGAGGATATAGTTTGAACTTGGTATTTCGTTTGAACTGGTTGTTTGAAATGGCAGAAATATTTGATGAGAAAGAAAATGATTATATTGAAAGTTTAAATTGTTGGTATATGAGAACTGTGGATAGTAGTTATAGAAATGTAAGTGTGGACATTTGGGTTAAAAGTTTTGAACATTTCATGTGTCAAAAGGATGAAACATTGGATGAGTTGGAAAGACGATTTGAAATTTTAACAGAAAATTTGAGGAAAAAAGATATTAGAATATCAAGAGATGAACAGATATCAAAATTGGCAGTTGCATTACCTTCTAAATGGGATGAATTCTTGGTTGAACTAAAAAGGAAGGATTTTTTTACAGAACTTTATCCAAAACAGTTCTTTAATGAGGTTAATGCAGAGTTTCGTAAGGAATATAAGATAAAGAAGGAATTTTTGATCGAAATGGAAAAGAATTTACAAAAATTAGAATTGGATGTAATTATTGAAATTGATAAAAGAATTCGTGTGTGTCTTGCAACAAAGAGTATTCTGAAATATGATATTAAAAGGAAATGTTATATTGATGATAATATGGATCCTTTTGATTTCGTTAAACTCTTTTGTGCAGGAACATACAAGATGGAAATAGAGCAAGTTCTAAAGAATGAAGAATCTGTGAAGATTGGATCTTCGAATTCTGAATTAGTATGCTCTAATTGTGAGAAATTTGAAGCTAACAATGCCAAACTCTTGAAGGATGCGGAAAGTTTGACATTGGAAGTCAAAAGGATGAAGGATGAGAAGCAATCTGATGATAAACAGATTCTTGTTTTGCAGGAAAATCTTGAGAAGTTGAAATCTGAAAATGTCAAACTGTTATGTAGTTTGAACAGTTTGACATTAGTAAACAACAATTTGAAATAAAATGAAAAGGATTTTGAAAAGAAAATAAAGTTTTTTGAAAATGAAAAAGTAAAAACTGAAAAAGATTTTCAAAGTCAAATGAAGGTTTTAGAAGATGAGAAATCTGCTATTTTTAAAAAAAATCTTGAAAAACAGATTGAAATAAACTCTCATCTTCAGAAAATCACTCGGCTTGAAAATGAAGCTGAAAATGCTCGGAATAAAATCAAAGAGCTTGAAGAGAAATTGAAAGGTTTTGTGAATACTTCTTCGATTCCTTGTCCAAAACCGATCAATTTTGTTCCAATAAGTGACAATGTCACAAACTTTGACAAAGTCAAAGTTGAAGATTGTGATGAGAAAACTCTGTTGGTGCAGTTGTCTGTCGACTTCATCTTTGTTCGAGTCTCAGATTGTTAAAGAGCATGAAGACCGATAAAGACTGAAGAATGCGAAGACTCGATACTTCAGACTCGTCAACATTCGAGGGGGAGTCTGTTAGTGCATGCGTCTGTCGACTTCGTCTTATATCGAGTCGTGTAATAGAATAGATGAAACAAGTCACACAGTTCGAGATTAACAGGATACAGAGGTGAACAAGCCAGTTCAAACGAAGTGGCCAGTTCAAACGAACTGGACAAGTTCGTACGAACTGGAGATGCTTATTCAAACGAAATGGAAATAGTATAAATAGGTGACTTGTGATTTTCATTTGTAACGTTTTGATTCTGGGAGCAAAGCTCTGCCGAAGTGTCTTCTCATCTGTAAACGAGTTAGAATCAATATAAGAGACAATTATTAGTGAATATCAAGCTGAAACAAACTCTGATTCATTGAATTCCGCCTTTGAATCAGTTTAGAGCTCTTCTGAAGACTCGTTCAGATCGATTCTCGATCCTACACACGGTTTGCATAAAGATTCCACAAAAGCGAGTTTGACAAGTCTTGAGTTTTGGAACACCGAAGTTACCCTATGCTGGGGAAACGAAGGTATGTGAGTTGCAGATTCGATTATTGGATTGGATTCGGAATTTAGAGGATAATTTATATATTATAGTCAATGTAAAGTAAGGTACCATGAAAATGGTCATGCAAGGAGGTACCATACTGCAGCGCACAATACCTAGCAACTAAACCAAACTTGTTTGGAAGTTTGTTATTAATTACAGATTATATAACTTTTCCTAATGTTAAAGTGATTAATAACAAATGGTAAAAGACCAAAAAGTTCAGGGCTAAATGGTGTAAAAATAAATTAACAATTTATTTAATAAAATATTAAAGTAGACCTGTACTTATTATTGTAGGCTAATTTTTTTTCAAGCCCAAATATTAAAGTTCAAATGTAAAATCGGAAGTTGATCCATAACCAAATCCATAAATAAAACCTAAAAGGGTAAAAGTGAAAAAACAAAAACTTGGGCTTTGGTAAATAAAACCGATATCAATTACCTAAAAGTAAAAAACAAAAATTTAGTCTTTGGTTTGGTTTGAGCCCAAGATTGAACCATACACACCCCATGACTAGTGATGTAAAGAAGCTCGGAGGCTCTAGAGCTACTCGTTATCGGCTCGGTTAAAAGCTCGAACGAGCCGAGCTTTAACAAGCCCGAGCTCGAGCCTGATATAAAACTCCTTTAGTTATTGAGCCCGAGCTCGAGCCTGAAATACAAAGCTCGTTTAGGTTCGCAAGCCTAAACGAGCCCAAACAAAATTTTAGTTTTTTTTCTATATGATATGATGATGATGACGATGGGGTGTCGAGCTCGAGCAGAGCTTTGGGTTTTAGTCGCGAGCCAAGCTCGGTCTCAAATAAATAGGCTTGAACCAGGCCAAGCTCGAGCTCGAGCTTCATAAAAGCATGACGAGTCAAGCTTGAGCCTAGTCGGGCTTGGGCTCGGCCCGGCTCGTTTACACCCCTACCCATGACTCGTCTGATCATCAAATGACCAAACTAGAAAGAAAAAAAAACATGTTTTGGTGAATAGTGAAGTATTTTTGTGAGGACATTGGCTAATGTAGGACCAAACTTGAAAAGATTACCATGTTCTTGTCACACCCCAACCGATGACGGAAACATCGGAGTGAGACGAAAACGAGATTGCTCGAGACTTCATAACGACTAAGTGTAACAATAATTAAATAAATTCGAATTCATTTCATTCGAACCGAAATATATTGTTTGAAATGGAAAATACAACACTTTGCAGATTAAACATAAGAACATAAACAAAATACATAGATTAAACTTTAGATGCGTTTCTAGTCCACCCTAAGTAATTCATGCGTCGTCATTAATTTCTTGCAACATGTATTAAAATACAGTCAACAAAGGTTGGCGAGTTTACAAGTTTGTTTACATAGCATACACATTCTTGCAACATGTATTAAAATACAGTCAACAAAAGTTGGCGAGTTTACAAATTTGTTTACATAGCATACATGCAAAAGATTTTCTCAAATTCAACATGACATTTTGTATACTAAGTAAAATTCAAACTAGCATGCACAACCTATGTCTCAAACCATAGTTTCCATGAGCGTAATCCTGTCATCACAATGAACAAGACCGGTGTACGATTGAATACATAACAATTTCCTAAGGGCGGTGTGTTACTCCTATAGCGTTATACATGTTAAGTTAGGCTTGCACAAAGTTAATGACAAGTAGTTTGCATGTATGAGTGTTTGAGTATCTAGCATGAACAACCTAAGCATAACAAATAGTATATTTGATGGATTGAGTGAATTCATAAGTTTTATTGTGTACATAAGTGTATTTTATTAAGTCATACATGCTACACCCCAAAAGTGATTAAAGCGTAAAAGGGGATTCGAGTATACTCACGGTTTACGTAAAGATTCCACAAAAGTGAGTTTGACGAGTCTTGAGTTTTGGAACACCGAAGTTACCCTATGCTGGGGAAACGAAGGTATGTGAGTTGCAGATTCGATTATTGGATTGGATTCGTAATTTAGAGGATAATTTATATATATTATAGTCAATGTAAAGTAAGGTACCATGAAAATGGTCATGCAAGGAGGTACCATACTACAGCGCACAATACATAGCAACTAAACCGAACTTGTTTGGAAGTTTGTTATTAATTACAAATTATATAACTTTTCCTAAGGTTAAAGTGATTAATAACAAACAGTAAAAGACGAAAAAGTTTAGGGCTAAATGGTGTAAAAATAAATTAACAATTTATTTAATAAAATATTAGGCCCAAAGTAGACATGTACTTATTATTGTGGGCTAACTTTTTTCAAGCCCAAATATTCAAGTTCAAATGTAAAATTGGAAGTTGATCCATAACCAAATCTATGAATAAAACCTAAAAGGCTAAAAGTGAAAAACACAAAAACTTGGGCTTTGGTAAATAAAACCGATATCTATTACCTAAAAGTAAACAACAAAAATTTAGGCTTTGGTTTGGTTTGAGCCCAAAATTGAACCATGCACACCCCATGACTAGCAATGTAAAGAAGCTCAGAGGCTCTAGAGCTACTCGTTATCGGCTCGGTTAAAAGCTCGAACGAGCCGAGCTTTAACAAACTTGAGCTCGTGCCTGATATAAAACTCGTTTAGTTATTGAGCCCGAGCTCGAGCCTTGAGCTCGAGCTCGAGCCTGAAATACAAAGCTCGTTTAGGTTCGCAAGCCTAAACGAGCCCAAACAAAACTTTAGTTTTTTTTCTATATGATATAATGATGATGATGATGGGGTGTCGAGCTCGAGCTGAGCTTTGGCTCGTGTGAGCGATACTGAAGCGAGCTCGAGCCGAGCTTTTAACTCGTTTGAGGTTGCTCTCAAAATAGCTCAAGCGGAGTTGAACTGAGCTCGTACTTTGGGTTTTACTCGCGAGCCAAGCTCGGTCTCAAATAAATAGGCTCGAACCAGGCCAAGCTCGAGCTCGAGCTTCATAAAAACATGACGAGTCAAGCTTGAGCCTAGTCGGGCTTGGGCTCTGCCCGGCTCGTTTACACCCCTACCCATGACTCATCTGATCATCAAATGACCAAACTAGAAAGAAAAAAACATGTTTTGGTGAATAGTGAAGTATTTTTGTGAGGACACTGGCTAATGTAGGACCGAACTTGAAAAGAATACCATGTTCTTGTCACACCCCAACCGATGACGGAAACATCGGAGTGAGACGAAAACGAGATTGCTCGAGACTTCATAACGACTAAGTGTAACAATAATTAAATAAATTCGAATTTCATTTCATTCGAACTGAAATATATTGTTTGAAATGGAAAATACAACACTTTGCAGATTAAACATAAGAACATAAACAAAATACATAGATTAAACTTTATATGTGTTTCTAGTCCACCCTAAGTAACTTTCTTCATGCGTCGTCATTAATTTCTTGCAACATGTATTAAAATACAGTCAATAAAGGTTGGCGAGTTTACAAGTTTGTTTACATAGCATACATATTCTTGCAACATGTATTAAAATACAGTCAACAAAAGTTGGCGAGTATACAAGTTTGTTTACATAGCATACATACAAAAGATTTTCTCAAATTCAACATGACATTTTATATACTAAGTAAAATTCATACTAGCATGCACAACCTATGTGTCAAACCATAGTTTCCATGAGCGTAATCCTGTCATCGCAATGAATAAGACCGGTGTACGATTGAATACATAACAATTTCCTAAGGGCGGTGTGTTACTCCTATAGCGTTATACATGTTAAGCTAGGCTTGCACAAAGTTAATGACAAGTAGTTTGCATGTATGAGTGTTTGAGTATCTAGCATGAACAACCTAAGCATAACAAATAGTATATTTGATGGATTGAGTGAATTCGTAAGTTTTATTGTGTACATAAGTGTATTTTATTAAGTCATACATGCTACACCCCAAAAGTGATTAAAGCGTAAAAGAGGATTCGAGTATACTCACGGTTTACGTAAAGATTCCACAAAAGTGAGTTTGACGAGTGTTGAGTTTTGGAACACCGAAGTTACCCTATGCTGGGGAAACGAAGGTATGTGAGTTGCAGATTCGATTATTGGATTGGATTCGGAATTTAGAGGATAATTTATATATTATAGTCAATGTAAAGTAAGGTACCATGAAAATGGTCATGCAAGGAGGTACCATACTGCAGCGCACAATACCTAGCAACTAAACCGAACTTGTTTGGAAGTTTGTTATCTATATACTATATATAAGCATTTCCCATGTCTAAAATAGTAATTTAACCCCAACTTTTTAAGATGGCAGATAAAAGTCTTAAACAAAGCCCTAATTTTTTTTCCTTTTTCTTCCCATTCTGCCCCTCCTCTCCCTACGTCCCCTGTTATATGAAACCCTAATCATTGAAATTCAATACTATCATTAACACAGTCGTTCCCTTTACCCTCCCCAGAGCCACCCTTCAAACGGCCGGAGAAATGAAGGGTCGTATATTAAACCCGTCTTCCGTTATAGATAGATTTGCGCCTCTATATGAGGGGGAGAGAGACGCTCAGAAGCTAGACATCTGTAAATCGGAACTATCCATCAGACAAGTTCGAAATCAAAGGTAACATCTGCAAGATTCCGGGTTTTCCATGTTTATCTTCTTCTTCTCTTCTTGAATATACAGAGCGAATTTGGGGGTTTTTGTTTGTTTGTTTAACCTCTAATTTATAACATGGGGATGTTGGGCGACTCTGCGAATTTTGGTGTTTTTGTTTGTTTGTTTAACCTCTAATTTATAACATGGGGATGTTGGGCGACTCTCAGAAACTATGATTTTTGCAAAGAAACTGACTATTGAAATTAATTCCAATTCATATAATAATATAACCCCAATCTCAAAACTGATATTAATGTCGGTGTGATTTGTTTAATTACAGCAGTTCCGTGAAATCAGGGGTTGAGGAGGAAGCAAAGCCGAAATCATGGGGCCGGAGAGTTGTTTCCGGTGGGTTTATATGTGTGACTGGTGATGTTGCTTTGAGTGATCTTGATGATCTTTTCATTTATCATGGTTGTAGCAGGTATAATCAGTTGCTGTTTGTTATTTTGACTATTTGACTTATCCTCTGAGATGTTATATATGTAGAGGAAATAGAATTATTGTGTGTATTTGTGGGAAGTTTACATTAGTTTTGTGTTAGGATGTTGGTTTTGAAATGCGGTGATGAGATCGCGTCACTGCAGTTGATGCGTGCATCGAGACGGCACCATATGCATATAATTAGTATTTGAACAATTTAGACCATCGATTGAACAAATCTGACTATTGATTGAGCGATGGTTTTGAGTATTTATTTACACATAATAGACCATTGATTTGGCAAAAATTTGACTAGGTATGATGGGATATAAGGATATCTTATATGTAGATGTATAAAAGTTAACAACTTGTTAAAATATGATCTATAAATATTTTTTTAGTATTTTTTATTATCTTATATAGAGAAGTGTACCGCCCATGTTTGGGGTTTAGTTTGAAGTATCGAAGGCGGTCGGTTAAGATTGTGAATGAGAAGAAGAGGTTTAAGATTGTAGAACAAGGCGCAACTGGTAATCATCGCCCATGATGTTGATCCAATTGAATTGGTTGTCTGGCTTCCGGCACTCTGCAGAAAGATGGAAATCCCCTACTGTATTGTGAAAGGGAAATCACGATTAGGAGCCGTACGTGTTCTGCATATTATATATAGTTTTTTGCTGCTTTAATTGTTTCAGTTAGAAAAAAAAAACAAATAATTTTTGTATTTTCAGATTGTTCACCAGAAAACCGCTGCAGCACTGTGCTTGACTACAGTCAAGAACAAAGATAAAATGGAATTCAGCCGGATTTTGGAGGCTGTCAAGGTACATCTCAAGTGATTTTATATAAACTTTTATTGTAAAATTATGGTTGATTTAAAATTATTCTTTTTGTTATTTTGATGTTCTAGGCAAACTTCAATGACAAGTATGAAGAGTACAGGAAGAAGTGGGGTGGTGGATTAATGGGATCAAAATCACAAGCAAAGACCAAGGCAAAAGAGAGAGTTCTTGCCAAAGAGGCTGCTCAGAGAATGAACTAGACTGAATTTGGTAATATTTTGAGATTTTGAAACATTTTGTTACTTTTTAAGAATCTTGTTCTACCATTTTCAGTTTTTGGGAGGTCAATTACTCATGTATGCTTCTTATTGTATGTGTTTGGTTTTTGGTTTTTGGTTCTGTGATAGTTGATTCAATTCCAGAAAATTTTAACCAGTTTTACCTTCTGTAATATTTATTGTTTTGAAATTGTTGGGCGGAATGGCTTTCAAAAACTTGATGTCCAAATTCTCGTATGTCATTCAGGAATATATCGGGTGGGGGTGGGGTATCGGCGTCCCATCGATTGTTGCGTTTGTTTTTGGGTACCCGTTGTATAGAAATATGGATCCGTTGGGTAGCCCATTTACACGGTTGGTGCAAGTGTGTGTGGCTGCTTATAAGAAGAGGAATTTGCCAGTGGTTTCGGTTGCTAAGATGCTTTATGAGAATGAAGAGCATGATGCTTCTATTTCTGTTGCTGGGAGACTTCTCCATACTAAACAAATGAAGTAAGTCTATTCTTTTATATCAGCTTTTGTCATGCCATTTTTTTAAGCCGGGAGCTTGTTCGTGTTCGTTCGTTTGTTTGTTTTAACATCGGTTATTGGTGGAGCCATAGCGGGGCCACCCAAGGGTTAGTATTGTAATTTCATATTGTTTGATGCTTTGATTAGAATTTGACACTATAGATTCCACATTAGCAACATTTGAAATTCAGCCAAATAAAATGTAACTTGCTACTTCATTTGTTGCTACAGTAGTTAATAAAGTTTTTAATGTAACTGGCAATAGTATTCTTGCTGTTGATGGGTCAATTGGTACATTTGGAAAACATCTATCTAGCATCAATGTTGAGTCAAACAGGAGGGCACTTCGTGAGCTTCTTTTTTGCACTCCTGGTGCTCTCCAATACCTAAGTGGAGTCATTCTTTTTAAGGAAAATCTCTACCAGAAGACAGGTACTATATTATATGACGTTTGGCAAACTGCAAAAAAATTGCAATGCACTATTCTTTTTTAGCAACTGATACAACGTACATCTTTTAATGATCTATAGCCAACATACCTTTTGTTCCCAAAATATGAATTTGTATCATCTTATTCAACATATTTACTATATACCATTTTTTGGTCATTAAAAAGGCTAAGAAAAAATGTGTGCGCATATACCAATAAGAGGCAACCGGTATATGGCTGACAATGTATGAGAAGCAATTCCTTATTTACATGAATTGTTTTTGGACAAACAGCTTGTTATTTTATGATCATCTTTCATTGCTTTTAAATGTGTCAACTGGCTTTTAATTTTTTATTTTAGATTTAACATTAACAAAATGTTTACAGGTAACTTATTCGTGGATGCTATGAAGGAAGCTGGAGTCCTCTTTGGTCTCAAGGTTGACAAGGGTACAGTCGAACTTGTTGGAGCCAACAGTAAGACCACAACTTATGTTGTGTTTGGTTGTCAAATAAATTGGAAACCATCACCCCGGTACCCACAACCCTTGGTTCGGGTCGAAACGGTTCGGGCAGAACGGTACGGGCCAAAACAGTTCGCGTCGAAACGGTTCGATTCGAAACGGTACGGTCGAAACCGTTCACGTCGTAACGTGTCGAAACGGTTCGCGTTGAAATGGTTCAATTCTAAACGGTTCGATTCGAAACGGTACGGGTCGAAACAGTTCGCATCGAAATGGTTCGTGTCGAAACGGTTCTATTCAAAACGGTTCTATCGAATTCTATTTTCTCATTGCAAATTACATGTCTTGTTTTATGCTGTCTAATGTGTGAAAAGTGTTCTCTTGCCTAAATTTTGCTTCTTTAATCCATGTTTTGTTTTAGTTAGGTGAAAAAGTTTGTGTTGCTAGCTTAAATTTTGCTTCTTAATCATTGCCATTCTTCTCATGTTTTGTAAATGTTGTTGATTGCATCGGTCATATTTTCCCCCTTTTTTTTTTCGTTTTCTTTAATATAAACTTGAGCTGAGTAACGGGTCAAATGGGTTCATAATAACCTTTTTTTTTGTATTTAGGTACTTTTAACTCGTTCAACTCATCTGGCCTGTTTTTTTCCTTTTCTTTTAAACTAAGTATATCCTTATTTACCGGTTTAAAACACAACTTGAATTGGTTTTGTTCTTCCTGTTCTTAATATTTTGTTAAATAAAGGCCAGCTTGAATCAAGTTTGTAAGACCATGTTCTTCCTTACATGCATCTGTAGGGATAAAATAGTCGGTAAGGCCTTCGTTGCCAAAGTGCCTTTGGCCTAGCGGTATCAAAGAGTGTAAAAGTGTTACCCTCTTCTTGAAGAGGGTTCGAGTCTCACAATGAAGAAATGGGTTAGATTAAATAGTCTGAACCAGCCAAAAACCATTCATTTTCATTCTTGTAGAGGTGTTTGTGTTTCATGTCTGGTAATGACGACTATTCCATGTTTCTGCAGTGATACACACTTTGAGGTGGGACTTTAAGCTATATGGATTGTGTTTCTTTTTTTTTTTTTTTATGTTTCTAGCTTTCAGGTATGATAACCATCATAAAGTGATAAACTTTTCTTTCAAGATGCATGATATATAACATGAAATACCAGGCATATGTATCAGGTTCTTTGTGGTACTCAAAAGACGCAAAAACCTCAACTTATGTATGATTTTTTTATCGTTTTAAGGTTTGGATTATGTTCCGTTCCATATTATCGACTCCGCCGCAACGCGCGGGTTTCCCACTAGTTAATTACAGATTATATAACTTTTCCTAATGTTAAAGTGATTAATAACAAACGGTAAAAGACAAAAAATTTAGGGCTAAATGGTGTAAAAATAAATTAACAATTTAGTTAATAAAATATTAGGCCCAAAGTAGACATGTACTTGTTATTGTAGGCTAACTTTTTTTCAAGCCCAAATATTCAAGTTCAAATGTAAAATCGGAAGTTGATCCATAACCAAATCTATAAATAAAACCTAAAGGGGTAAAAGTTGTTGGTGCATGCGTCTGTCGACTTCGTCTTGTATCGAGTCTTACATTACAATTGTTAGATCAGGGCGCGTTATATGAGAAACAGGGTAGGATTTATGTGTTTGTGAGCTAATTTCGTTTGAACATGACATGTAACACATTCAAACGAAATTAACTAGTTTAATTTCGTTTGAAGTGAACCATGCCACTTTCAAACGAAATAGCATCCCCTATATATACTTGATGTCTTGATTTCATTTGTAACTTTCCGGTCAGTGTAACGAAGTGCTGCCGAAGTGTTGTCAGACTGTAAATTGTTATCAAATCAATCTTACAACAGTTTAAAGTGTAAATCTAGCTGAATTGACCTCTACATGTCTGTTTCCGCCTTTCGTGTTGAGTTAAACTCTTCTGATCGACTCATTCGGGTCCGACAACGATCCTACAAGTGGTATCAGAGCTCAGGAGGAAGAGTTCATACCAATTCAGCTGTATTTTTCTGTTTTCTACACCTTCTTTCACAATTGAACAAGTTTTCATGGTTAAAATTGGACAATTTTCAAATATAATGTGCGCAACACTGTTCTAACAAACCCTAGAAAGTTTCAGAACTAAAATTGACCATTTGCTTGATCAATTGGACCAAAATCTGGATCGAAATGATGATGTCATGGTAATTTCGTTTGAGTTGACATACTGATTTCGTTTGAAATCACACATTCATCCTGATTTCGTTTGACCAAGCTTGCTGATTTCGTTTGAGAGTGCACATTAAGACTGATTCCGTTTGAAGTTACTAGGTGATTCCGTTTGAATTTGGAATTCCGTTTGAGAGAGTTGGGTAATCTCGTTTGAAACAGTAATACCGTTTGGGGATTTCGTTTGAAAGTAGGTATTCCACTTCAAACTGCAATTCCGTTTGAAGTTCCAAATGAAATCAGAGATTTCATTTGAGGATAGCTATTTCGTTTGAGAAGGGTTATCTCATTTGAGAGGGAATTTAGTTTGAAACTGGTATTCCGTTTGAAACAATTTGTTTGTGAACATTTGAAAATCAAATCATGAATGAAGAGTTCTATAACGCGTTTGCTACATCCCCGACTAGTCCAACAGTCATTACTCAAAACATGAACATGGAAAATGAGACTGGAACTACGCAAAAGCCCCCGAAGCTAATGAGCATTGAAGAGTATTACGGTTGGAAAGATCGATTTGAAAACTGGGTTCAAGCTAATCATTTGAGATCTTGGGAGTGTATTTTGAAAAAGTATGTTCTACCACGTACTGATCTGCAAGTTGAGAAAGAAATCTCTGAATTTAATGACAAAGAACGAGACATGTACAGAGCTGAAAAGACGATGATTAGTCTACTTCAGCAAGCTATTGAAGAAGACATCTTTGTATTGCTTCAACATGACAAAACTTCAAAATCAATTTGGGATGCTCTTAAAATCAAGTTTAAGGGAAGTGAAAATATGATCAAAAGTAAAAAGGCATTGCTTAAGAAAGAATTTGATCTATTCACAAGTCTGCCAGGGGAAGATACAAAGAAGTTGATTGAAAGATACTGCCACTTAGTGCGTTCTATGTCACTGTTAAGCATAACCAAAGATCGAGAGGAATGGGTTAACAATTTAGCTGATGCTTTACCTCAAAAAGAATGGGGTACATTTTTGATGATTTTGAAGAATACTGGAGTATATGATGGTTTGACAATATCTCAGTTCATCGAGAAGATTAAGGGTCAAGATCTTGAACAGCAAAAGATTGCGAGGATGAATAATCCAAGTGGTCAACAAGATGTGAAGATGTATTACAAAAGCAATGTTCAAGAGATTGAAAGGAGTCCTAAAATTCAAACCGCTTTTAGTGCTGGAAATTCATCTGAAAGTGTTGAACAAAGTCCAAACAGCAGCAGTGGATTCTCTTCATATCCAAGTGTAAATCCGAAGAGTTCAACTTCAAGTTTTCATTCTCAAAGCTCAAAAAGTGGAAATGGTTGTGTGATACAGTGCAACATTGCATTGAATCTTCCAGATGGTCAAAGTTTTTCTGAAGAAATTGCAAAAGATCACATGGAGTTACTTGCAACTGTGCTACAATCATATGAAGGTTTGGTTGCAGGAAGGATCGGAAATCCTATGCTGACAAAAGAGGATTACGATCAGATAGACGCTGAAGAAATGGAGCTCATGGACATCAAATGGTGTCTAGCTAGTGTCTTGAGGAGAGCAGAAAAGTTTAAAATGATCACAGGGAGAAATGATTTTCTGGATGCACATGTGTCTACTTTGGGTTTTGATAAATCTAAAGTTACTTGTTTTCGATGCAGGGAGAAAGGTCATTTCAAAAGAGAATGCAAAAATCAAGAGGCTAGTGGAGCAAAGAATCCATTTGGAAAAGATGACTACTATCGAAAAGCCATATATCAACAAGTTGCTCATCAACCATATCAACAAAAAGAAACACAAACTGCTCATGGGAAAATGATCGAAGATTCAAATAAGAAAGCTTATTCTGGTATCATTGATCAAGATGATGAGAAAATGGCTCCAGGTTTCAGTTGGAACAAATATATATCAGCTGATAGTAAAGCATGTTTAATAACCCAAGATGATGAAAAATTACCTGAAGGGTTCAGCTGGGATATGTTTGCGGATGAGAATGGGAATTTTAAAGCTTTCATTGCAAAGATAGTTCAAGAACCGGATTTGTTTACAGAGTGGATGAAAGCAATTGGTGTTCATGAGAAGAAACAAGAAGAAGAATCTGTTTCATCCGATGAAAGTTCAGAAGAAGCAACTGTTGTTAATCAAACATTGTTTGATCAAACACCATCTGATTCTGGTTCTTCAGATGATAGTTCTGAAAAAGCAATAGATTTTGATCAATCACCAACTGATGATAGTGGTGATGATGAGGAAGAAAGACATATTACTATCGCTAAAACTCATCTATCTCCTGAAAGTTTTCAATTTTATTTTGCAGATCACTTGGAGAAGCTGAAGGAGAGATGAGTAGCAAAAGAACAAAAGAACATGAAGTGTGAAAGTGTTGATAAAAACGAGAAGATTGTTCAAAATGAAGAAGTTAAAGCTGAGAAGGTGACTGAAGCTGAACCAGTGATTGAGGTTGAGAAGATCGTTGAAGTTGAAAAGATTGTGGAAGTCATCAAGCCTTGCTCAAAGTGTTTAGAATCTTGCAAGCAATGTGCAGAAAAAGATGAGAAATTGAGCGAGATAGAAAAAATGAAAGAACAATTATTGTTCAATCTAAACTATGTGAAAGAATCTTACGATGTGTTGAATAGAACGGTCACTGGTCTACAAAAGACTAACTCTGAAAGAGAAGATGCATTGACCATGATGAATGCTGTGATGATGACAAAGCAAAAGGCTATTAATCATTATATTGAAGAATGTGCAAAGTTGCAACGGGAGTTGGAAAATGAAAAGATTGAGAATGAGAGAATCAGACGTTTATTACAGAGTTATTCTAGTTCTGATTATCTTATTGATCGAATTTATCCAACTGTTGCAGGTTTTGAAGCATTTAAAGATGAGAAGCCAAAGAAGAAGGATACTGGTAAGAAACAGAGTGTTAGTTATAACAAGTGTCCGCCTCCAATTTGGGAAGGGTATTCGCCTAGAAAACCGAATGAGGAGCAAGTCGAAAAGGCAGTCAATATAAAGTTAAAGTCCGATATAACCGATGAATTACCAGAATACATTGACGTTGTTTTTACATCATCTGACACTGATCATGAGTCTAAGTTAATAAAAAAGGTGGTCGATCAGGTGTTGGATATAGATGAGGAGTCGGAGTTAAAGTCTGAGTCAAAATCCGAGTCTGGGTGTTCAAATTCGTCCGACAAAAGTTCGAGTTCATCAGTCAACAATTCAAAGTCATCGGTTAAACGGGTTTACAATAAAGAATTCCTGTTATCAAAATCTAATTTGAATGACAAATCAGTCAAGGTGGCATATACTTTGAAGGATTCAGACAAATTATATTCTGATGAGGAATTTCCAATAAGAAGTGTTCGAATTGAAAAGATCAAAAAGGTTTTCAAACTAACAGAAATTAATATTTCTGAAATAAAAGATGTAAATCTTAATGAAAAACCTAAAAAGTACACTTCAAGAGTTCAACAACATTTAAACAAGAAAAAAGGTTACGGTTCTGGTTTTCAAAAGAAACCAAATCATAACGGTAATTTCAAAAAGAAAGGTCTTGGTTTTATACCACCAGAAAATTATAAAAATGAAAAATATGTTCGAGATTTTAAATCAAAAATGAAATTTGTTTTAGGTGGAAGTGCTGAAGAAGAACAGAAGAAACCTTTCTGGAGACAGTCAAACCAGGAGTTTCTTACTGAGAAGAAGAGAATGGGGACTGGAGTTTTTCATAGAAAAGAGACTAGAACCTGTTTTAGATGCAATAAAGCTGGCCACATTGCATGGAATTGTCCGTTGGATACAAAGAAAAAACAGGGAGTTTCTGAAAAACTTAAAGAAAAGGTTGTTGATAAAAATGAATCACCAACTGAAAAATTCAAAATTTTTTAAAATTCAACATATGAAGTTGGTGAATGTTCAAAGACTCATTTTTATCAAAAGAGAGCTAAACATGACAACCAAATGTGGGTTGTTAAAAAGTTTTATGAGAAACTTGGCGATGAATCTGATTCCACAAAGTCAGATGAGCCACATGTGGAGGTTAAAGAAGAAAACTCAGTACCACCAATGGATGATGTTCATTTTCCACCATTGAGGGCTGAGAATTTTAAATCAAAAGTTGGAAAAGTTGAAATCTCAAATCAATTTTATTCTGAAAAGAATGAATTTGATATCGAAAAAGCTTTTAATGGAAATGTTAAAAAGATATTTGGGAAAATGGTCGATGGAAAGGCTAAAAGGGTAAAGGAATTTTATGAAACAAAGAAAGCAACATTTTACCCAGGTGAAGTAAAGGAGGAAACATCCAAGTTTGGTGAAGCTTGGATGTCTGTTTTTCATAAGTAAATATCCGGACTTGCCGGAGCTCCCAGGTTTGTAAGCGTGGAGCAGGTATCGGCATCTTTCTTGATTGATAATCTTACAAGTGGTACAATTGGTATTTTCTTAAACTGTTATATTTTTTCAAGTGGTTGATAAATGAATCTACAAGTGGTTGAAGAAATTTTCAACTGCAAGTGGTAAATCAGGGTCATTAAGTTGAACTTGATTTGACCATACATACAAGTGATTGTTTGGAAAACAATATGATGAACCCTTAACCTACAAGTGTTACAAACAACAAAACTTATTTTTCGGAAAAATGATTTTGGTTAAAACAAACTTAAGTGTTTTGAAATCATAATGAGAAAATAGTTTGTTGTAAGGGGGAGTTCTGATTGTTTATGCCAAGTGGATGGCGATTTGAAGTGATTCGATATCAGTTGTCACGTTATTTGTACAGTTTGTTTTCAAATTTCCTTAAATGATTTTGAATTTTAGGGGGAGTAAGAATTTTTCAGAAAATCCAAAAACATTTGAAAATTTGAAAAAGTCAAAAACATGATAAAATTCAAAAAGGAGTTTTGTTGTCAAAAAAGAGGAAATGATAGTACATCAGTAGACAGTTACAGTATGCTAAAGAAATGTAATGATTAAATAGCGTTAAACGGTCTCACTGATGATATGCCGATAGGTTTTTACACATTTAGTAAACTTTTTCGGGATATAAACTTAAATTCAAACTTGCTTATTTTGTGGGGAACACTACTTGGATATATAGGTAACCCCTGAAATTTCGTTTGAAAGATCCCTCTTTCTGAGATATTAGGTCTTTATGCTCAGTGATATCTGGGGTATTATCCCGGGACTTCTGATTTTGCAGAAGCAATGGCCTAGTCCCCGGAGAATACTTTACTGCTTGCTTGAAATATAGCGCCGCCCTTAGCATAAAATGATGAGACAATAAAATTGCTAATCAATGCTGTTGTAAAAAAGATCCTCTAAAAGGGACCCACCAAAAGTCGAGCCGTCATCTCTCTGCTGAACGGAAGTTCTGACCTGAGCTCTCACGGTTTCACATTTAACCCCTTACAGATATCATCTGTGGTATACTCACCTGTAAGAATGAATATTGGGATCTGGATACGGGAGTATATTCAAGAGGTGGGACACACGAATGAGTTTAAGTTCTTAACACATCTAGTTCATATCCTGAATCAGTTGAAATTTGTGTGAGAATTTAAGTGGATCAGTATATCGACAATCTAAGTGAATTGTTTAATTCTTAATGTGTAACTAAGCTCAACGGTACTTGTGACTTGTCAAAAACATGATCCTCTTACACAAACTCACAAATATATTGTCTGTAAATATTTTTTTACTCCATTTCATATCATTAAAAATCCAAAAAGATTTTCAGTGTGTTTTAGCATAAATTTTGAAAAAAAAATTAAAAAAAAATCGAGTACTGATGTTGGAGAGCTGATTTTCAAAATTCCAAGTGCTAAACATGATGAGCATGTGGTGAAGAGTAGTGTGTGTTTAAATGAGAAAAGTTTTTTGAATATTGTTCGGTACAAGTGGTCATCTGAAGTTTCTATCTTTGATAAACCTTTCTGGTTAAATTTGAGGAGAGTCTGTATATAAATTTGTCAAATGTTAAATTTGTGAAATTTATTTTTAGGTAGAGAATGTGCAGGTGTAACCAGCACAAAGCCAGGTTCCGATACCTGAGGACTTTGTGATTTCAAAAAGCCAGACTGCGATCCTAGCAAATCGAAAGGGGGAGTCTGAAGACATCCGAGTAGATAAGCTTGTTCGAGAGGAGTTGGTTGATGTTGAAGAGGAGAAAGAGATAAAGTTTGAGGATGCTTACATGTTCAGAATGATAAAGACTGATGCTTACACGTTCAGACTGATAAAGACTGAAGACGCTGAAGACTCGACACTTAAGACTCGTCAACATTCGAGAGGGAGTCTGTTGGTGCATGCGTTTGTCGACTTCGTCTTGTATCGAGTCTTACATTACAATTGTTAGATCAGGGCGCGTTATATGAGAAATAGGGTAAGATTTATGTGTTTGTGGGCTAATTTTGTTTGAACATGACATGTAACACATTCAAACGAAATTAACTAGTTTAATTTCGTTTGAAGTGAACCATGCCACTTTCAAACGAAATAGCATCCCCTATATATACTTGATGTCTTGATTTCATTTGTAACTTTCCGGTCAGTGTAACGAAGTGCTGCCGAAGTGTTGTCAGACTGTAAATTGTTATCAAATCAATCTTACAACACTTTAAAGTGTAAATCTAGCTGAATTAACCTCTACACGTCTGTTTCCGCCTTTCGTGTTGAGTTAAACTCTTCTGATCGACTCATTCGGGTCCGACAACGATCCTACAAAAGTGAAAAAACAAAAACTTGGGCTTTGGTAAATAAAACCGATATCTACTACCTAAAAGTAAACAACAAAAATTTAGGCTTTGGTTTGGTTTGAGCCCACAATTGAACCATGCACACCCCATGACTAGCGATGTAAAGAAGCTCAGAGGCTCTAGAGCTACTCGTTATCGGCTCGGTTAAAAGCTCGAACGAGCCGAGCTTTAACAAGCCAGAGCTCGAGCCTGATATAAAACTCGTTTAGTTATTGAGCCCGAGCTCGAGACTAAAATACAAAGCTCGTTTAGGTTCGCAAGCCTAAATGAGCCCATACAAAACTTTAGTTTTTTTTTCTATATGATATAATGATGATGATGATGGGGTGTCGAGCTCGAGCTGAGCTTTGGCTCGTGTGAGCGATACTGAAGCGAGCTCGAGCCGAGCTTTTAACTCGTTTGAGGTTGTTCTCAAAATAGCTCAAGCGGAGTTGAACTGAGCTCAAGCTTTGGGTTTTACTCCCGAGCCAAGCTCGGTATCAAATAAATAGGCTCGAACCAGGCCAAGCTCGAGCTCGAGCTTCATAAAAACATGACGAGTCAAGCTTGAGCCTAGTCGGGCTTGGGCTCGGCCCGGCTCGTTTACACCCCTACCCATGACTCATCTGATCATCAAATGACCAAACTAGAAAGAAAAATAACATGTTTTGGTGAATAGTGAAGTATTTTTGTGAGGACATTGGCTAATGTAGGACCGAACTTGAAAAGAATACCATGTTCTTGTCACACCCCAACCGATAACAGAAACATCGGAGTGAGACGAAAACGAGATTGCTCGAGACTTCATAACGACTTAGTGTAACAATAATTAAATAAATTCGAATTTCATTTCATTCGAACTGAAATATATTGTTTGAAATGGAAAATACAACACTTTGCAGATTAAACATAAGAACATAAACAAAATACATAGATTAAACTTTAGATGTGTTTCTAGTCCACCCTAAGTAACTTTCTTCATGCGTCGTCATTAATTTCTTGCAACATGTATTAAAATACAGTCAATAAAGGTTGGCGAGTTTACAGGTTTGTTTACATAGCATACATATTCTTGCAACATGTATTAAAATACAGTCAACAAAAGTTGGCGAGTATACAAGTTTGTTTACACAGCATACATACAAAAGATTTTCTCAAATTCAACATGACATTTTGTATACTAAGTAAAATTCATACTAGCATGCACAACCTATGTGTCAAACCATAGTTTCCATGAGCGTAATCCTGTCATCGCAATGAACATGACCGGTGTACGATTGAATACATAACAATTTCCTAAGGGCGGTGTGTTACTCCTATAGCGTTATACATGTTAAGTTAGGCTTGCACAAAGTTAATGACAAGTAGTTTGCATGTATGAGTGTTTGAGTATCTAGCATGAACAACCTAAGCATAACAAATAGTATATTTGATGGATTGAGTGAATTCGTAAGTTTTATTGTGTACATAAGTGTATTTTATTAAGTCATACATGCTACACCCCAAAAGTGATTAAAGCGTAAAAGAGGATTCGAGTATACTCATGGTTTACGTAAAGATTCCACAAAAGTGAGTTTGACGAGTCTTGAGTTTTGGAACACTGAAGTTACCCTATGCTGGGGAAACGAAGGTATGTGAGTTGCAGATTCGATTATTGGATTGGATTCGGAATTTAGAGGATAATTTATATATTATAGTCAATGTAAAGTAAGGTACCATGAAAATGGTCATGCAAGGAGGTACCATACTGCAGCGCACAATACCTAGCAACTAAACCGAACTTGTTTGGAAGTTTGTAATTAATTACAGATTATATAACTTTTCCTAATGTTAAAGTGATTAATAACAAACGGTAAAAGACCAAAAAGTTTAGGGCTAAATGGTGTAAAAATAAATTAACAATTTATTTAATAAAATATTAGGCCCAACGTAAACATGTACTTATTATTGTAGGCTAACTTTTTTTCAAGCCCAAATATTCAAGTTCAAATGTAAAATCGGAAGTTGATCCATAACCAAATCTATAAATAAAACCTAAAAGGCTAAAAGTGAAAAAACAAAAACTTGGGCTTTGGTAAATAAAACCGATATCTATTACATAAAAGTAAACAACAAAAATTTAGGCTTTGCTTTGGTTTGAGCCTAAAATTGAACCATGCACACCCCATGACTAGCGATGTAAAGAAGCTCAGAGGCTCTAGAGCTACTCGTTATCGGCTCGGTTAAAAGCTCGAACGAGCCGAGCTTTAACAAGCCCGAGCTCGAGCCTGATATAAAACTCGTTTAGTTATTGAGCCCGAGCTCGAGCCTGAAATACAAAGCTCGTTTAGGTTCGCAAGCCTAAACGAGCCCAAACAAAATTTTAGTTTTTTTTCTATATCATATAATGATGATGCTGATTGGGTGTCGAGCTCGAGCTGAGCTTTGGCTCGTGTGAGCGATACTGAAGCGAGCTCGAGACGAGCTTTTAACTCGTTTGAGGTTGTTCTCAAAATAGCTCAAGCGGAGTTGAACTGAGCTCGAGCTTTGGGTTTTACTACCGAGCCAAGCTCGGTCTCAAATAAATAGGCTCGAACCAGGCCAAGCTCGAGCTCGAGCTTCATAAAAACATGACGAGTCAAGCTTGAGCCTAGTCGGGCTTGGGCTCGGCCCGACTCGTTTACACCCCTACCCATGACTCTTCTGATCATCAAATGACCAAACTAGAAAGAAAAAAAACATGTTTTGGTGAATAGTGAAGTATATTATTGTGAGGAAATTGGCTAATGTAGGACCGAACTTGAAAAGAATACCATGTTCTTGTCACACCCCAACCGATGATGGAAACATCGGAGTGAGACGAAAACGAGATTGCTCGAGACTTCATAACGACTAAGTGTAACAATAATTAAATAAATTCGAATTTCATTTCATTCGAACTGAAATATATTGTTTGAAATGGAAAATACAACACTTTGCATATTAAACTTAAGAACATAAACAAAATACATAGATTAAACTTTAGATGCGTTTCTAGTCCACCCTAAGTAACTTTCTTCATGCGTCGTCATTAATTTCTTGCAACATGTATTAAAATACAGTCAACAAAGGTTGGCGAGTTTACAAGTTTGTTTACATAGCATACATATTCTTGCAACATGTATTAAAATACAGTCAATAAAAGTTGGCGAGTATACAAGTTTGTTTACATAGCATACATACAAAAGATTTTCTCAAATTCAACATGACATTTTGTATACTAAGTCAAATTCATACTAGCATGCACAACCTATGTGTCAAACCATAGTTTCCATGAGAGTAATCCTGGCATCGCAATGAACAAGACCGGTGTACGATTGAATACATAACAATTTCCTAAGAGCAGTGTGTTACTCCTATAGCGTTATACATGTTAAGTTAGGCTTGCACAAAGTTAATGACAAGTAATTTGCATGTATGAGTGTTTAAGTATCTAGCATGAACAACCTAAGCATAACAAATAGTATGTTTGATGGATTGAGTGAATTCGTAAGTTTTATTGTGTACATAAGTGTATTTTATTAAGTCATACATGTTACACCCCAAAAGTGATTAAAGCGTAAAAAAGGATTCAAGTATACTCACGGTTTACGTAAAGATTCCACAAAAGTGAGTTTGACGAGTCTTGAGTTTTGGAACACCGAAGTTACCCTATGCTGGGGAAACGTAGGTATGTGAGTTGCAGATTCGATTATTGGATTGGATTCGGAATTTAGAGGATAATTTATATATTATAGTCAATGTAAAGTAAGGTACCATGAAAATGGTCATGCAAGGAGGTACCATACTGCAGCGCACAATACCTAGCAACTAAACCGAACTTGTTTGGAAGTTTGTTATTAGTTACAGATTATATAATTTTTCGTAATGTTAAAGTGATTAATAACAAATGGTAAAAGACCAAAAAGTTTAAGGCTAAATGGTGTAAAAATAAATTAACAATTAATTTAATAAAATATTAGGCCCAAAGTAGACCTGTACTTATTATTGTAGGCGAACTTTTTTTCAAGCCCAAATATTCAAGTTCAAATGTAAAATCGAAAGGTGATCCATAACCAAATCTATAAATAAAACCTAAAAGGCTAAAAGTGAAAAAACAAAAACTTGGGCTTTGGTAAATAAAACCGATATCTATTACCTAAAAGTAAACCACAAAAATTTAGGCTTTGGTTTGGTTTGAGCCCAAAATTGAACCATGCACACCCCATGACTAGCGATGTAAAGAAGCTCAGAGGCTCTAGAGCTACTCGTTATCGGCTCGGTTAAAAGCTCGAACGAGCCGAGCTTTAACAAGCCCGAGCTCGAGCCTGATATAAAACTCGTTTAGTTATTGAGCCCGAGCTCGAGCCTGAAATACAAAACTCATTTAGGTTCGCAAGCCTAAACGAGCCCAAACAAAATTTTTGTTTTTTTTTCCTATATGATATAATGATGATGATGGGGTGTCGAGCTCGAGCTTTGGCTCGTGTGAGCGATATTGAAGCGAGCTCGAGCCGAGCTTTTAGCTCGTTTGAGGTTGTTCTCAAAATAGCTCAAGCGGAGTTGAACTGAGCTCGAGCTTTGGGTTTTACTCGCGAGCCAAGCTCGGTCTCAAATAAATAGGCTCGAACCAGGCCAAGCTCGAGCTTGAGCATGGTTGGGCTTGGGCTCGGCCCGGCTCGTTTACACCCCTACCCATGACTCATCTGATCATCAAATGACCAAACTAGAAAGAAAAAAAAACATGTTTTGGTAAATAGTGAAGTATTTTTGTGAGGACATTGGCTAATGTAGGACCGAACTTGAAAAGAATACCATGTTCTTGTCACACCCCAACCGATGACGGAAACATCGGAGTGAGACAAAAACGAGATTGCTCGAGATTTCATAACGACTAAGTGTAACAATAATTAAATAAATTTGAATTTCATGTCATTCGAACTGAAATATATTGTTTGAAATGGAAAATACAACACTTTGCAGATTAAACATAAGAACATAAACAAAATACATAGATTAAACTTTAGATGCGTTTCTAGTCCACCCTAAGTAACTTTCTTCATGCGTCGTCACTAATTTCTTGCAACATGTATTAAAATACAGTCAACAAAGGTTGGCGAGTTTACAAGTTTGTTTACATAGCATACATCTTCTTGCAACATGTATTAAAATACAGTCAACAAAAGTTGGCGAGTATACAAGTTTGTTTACATAGCATACATACAAAAGATCAGATTCAACATGACATTTTGTATACTAAGTCAAATTCATACTAGCATGCACAACCTATGTGTCCAACCATAGCTTCCATGAGCGTAACCCTGTCATCACAATGAACAAGACCAGTGTACGATTGAATACATAACAATTTCCTAAGGGCGGTGTGTTACTCCTATAGCGTTATACATGTTAAGGTAGGCTTGCACAAAGTTAATGACAAGTAGTTTGCATGTATGAGTGTTTGAGTATCTAGTATGAATAACCTAAGCATAACAAATAGTATGTTTGATGGATTGAGTGAATTCGTAAGTTTTATTGTGTACATAAGTGTATTTTATTAAGTCATACATGTTACACCCCAAAAGTGATTAAAGTGTAAAAGAGGATTCGAGTATACTCACGGTTTGCGTAAAGATTCCACAAAAGTGAGTTTGACGAGTCTTGAGTTTTGGAACACCGAAGTTACCTTGTGCTGGGGAAACGAAGGTATGTGAGTTGCAGATTCGATTATTGGATTGGATTCGGAATTTAGAGGATAATTTATATATTATAGTCAATGTAAAGTAAGGTACCATGAAAATGGTTATGCAAGGAGGTAGGATGATTTCTATCCATTAAACCTCTTAGTTTGATTTTTGTCACTTTGGCCTCTGAACCTGTATGTTGATGTTATTTTATGCTAAAAGTTTGTGATCTAGCTTGTTTTTCGAGTAGGAACATGTTTGTAAATATGTGATAAGTATCATGTACGTATGGTTGATAATTCAAGCGTATAATAAGTCTCGTTTTGCATGTAAACACGAATTTTGTAGGATCGGTGAATCGATCAAACGAGACGATCAGAAGAGTTCTCGATCAATACGAAAGGCGGAATCTGATGTATTGATGTTGTAACAGCTTGATACACACTTAGAAGTAGATTAAATGTCGATTGTATTGATCTCACAACGTTACAAGAGCTGGCGACACTTCGGCAGAGCTTCGCTACCGGAATCAGAATGTTCTAAATGACAAACCCAAGACTGACTATATATAGGCAAGCCACTTCGCATGAACATGTCTCATACGGACTGGTCCACTTCGCACGACCTGGCCAGTTCGTGTGAAGTGACTGATTCATGCATGTTTCCCATTTTTCTCGAACTACGTGTCTTGGTCTATCTAACTTATTACATGACTCGATACAAGACGAAGTCAACAAACATATGTACTAACAAACTCCCCCTTGGATGTTGACGAGTCTTCAGTATGTCGAATCTTCAGTCTTGATCAGTCTTCTTACTCTCTCCAAAGTATCTTTCTCTGTAAGCATCCTTCAATCTTTATCTTCTCTCTCACAGAATCTCAATCTGTCTCTATCCTTTCTCTAATTCTCTTGATCAGATCTCTTGATTCCTTACTCTCTTCAGCATTAGCAGCTGGCGTAGACGGCAGTATTCGAACCTGGCTCTAATGTCTTCAGACTCCCCCTTTCGATAAGCTGGGATCGCAGTCTGGACTTTACAATTTGCATCTTTCACAGGTTCAGGAACGTTTCCTAGCTTTCAGAAGCAACAGAATCAGAAACCTGGTTCTAATCTGCATATGCTTATGCGGAAAATCCTCAGGAGCCGAAACTTAGCTTTTTCAAAGCTTCTTACCTGCACATCCTCTACCCAAAACATAAAAAACCTTATGTATAACAATTTTAGAAACCACTTGTATTCGTAACACACAAATTTGGTTTCAAATTAATGAACCATTTAGTCATTTCAAAATCATTTCTCATTATAAACAAACTCTCCCAACCCTGTTGTTCATCATGTTTAGTACTTGGAATTTTGAAAATCAGCTTTCCAAACATCAGTTGTCGAAAATAAGATGAAATAAAATCTTTTTGATTTTTTCAAAATTTTATGCTAAAACACAATCTTTTTGGATTTTTTTTTAAGATTTTGGAAAATAAACTATATACAAACATCTTTTTGTGAGTTTGTGTAAGATGATCATATCAGTTTATGACAAATCACTAGTACCATTGAGCTTTAAACACTTTAAGTTCTAAACGATTCACTTAGATTGCAGTATACTGATCCACTTAAATTTTCACACAAAGTTCAATTGATTCGAGATACGAGATTAGTGTTTTAAGGACTTAAACTTATTCGTGTGTCCCACCTCAGAATATACTCCCGTATCCAGACTCCTATATTCAGTCTTACAGGTGAATGCACACTAATGATATATGTACGGGGTGAATGCGAGACCATGAGAGCTCAGGCTATTGCTTCCGCAAAATCAGAGAGATGATGGCTCGTCTTTCGGTGGGTCCCCCTTGGGGATCTTCTTTTCAACAGCACATGATTAGCATTTTTCAATGTTTCATCATTTTTTATGCTGAGGGTGGGCTTTATGATTAAAGCAGTGCAGAGCATTATACTAGGACTAGGCTATTGCTCCCGCAAAATCAGAAGTCCTGGTATAATACCCCAGATATCATCACGTACATAGACCTAGTATGTCAGAAATAGAAAGCCCTTCAAACAAGAT
This sequence comes from Helianthus tuberosus, assembly GCA_030545235.1. Classification (NCBI taxonomy): domain Eukaryota; kingdom Viridiplantae; phylum Streptophyta; class Magnoliopsida; order Asterales; family Asteraceae; genus Helianthus; species Helianthus tuberosus. The sequence goes on from CM060435.1 coordinate 13,933,720, forward strand.
TTCAGGGGTTACCTATATATCCGAGAGATGTTCCCCACGAAATAAGTAAGTAATGATATTTAGGTTTATATCTCGAAAACAATCTACTGAATGTGTAAAAACCTACTGGCATATCATCAGTGAGACCGTTTATCACATTTTAACTTTCTAATTCTTTAGCGTACTGTGATTGTCTACTGATGTACTATCATTTCCTCTTATTCACAACAAAACTCATTTTTTATTTTTCGTTGTTTTTGGATTTTAGATTTTATCATGTTGTAGTATTTTTCAAATTTTCAAAATTTCTAAATTTTTTACTCCCCCTAAAATCAAAAATATGTTTCAATTTTTGATTTTCCGGGAAAATTTGAAAATAAACGCAATAAACTGTACAAATAAAATTTTTGAAAATAATGTTTCAATTTTTTATCAGTTTGTCATTTTATTTGACTGATGTGAATTGCTTCAATTCGCCATCCACTTGGCATAAACAATCAGAACTCCCCCTGACAACAAACTATTTTCCCATTATGATTTCAAAACACTTAAATTTGTTTTAATCAAAATGGTTTTTTCGGAAAATAAGTTTTGTTTGTCATTTCACAAACATGGGGTTTAATTCATCACTTTGTTCTTTCAACCACTTTGTAAAAATGATCACTTGTAGATTTTTCACAAAAACATTTTTCAAGAATGATGCCGATTAATGCTCCACGATTACCAACTTGGGAGCTCCGACAAGTCAGGATTTTTAAGCAAAGAATACTGACACCCAAGCCTGACCAGCTTTAGGTGTAACCTGTTCTATTTCACTTGGTTTTTGACCATTCCTTTTTGCTTCATAGAAATCTTTTACCCCTTTGGCCCTACCATCGACCATCTTACCAAAGATATGTTTCACTTTGCCATTAAAACCCTTTTTCGACATCAAATTCTTTCTTTTCAGAATAGAATTGATTCGAAATCTCTACTTTTCCAACTTTTTGTTTTAAATTTTCAGCCCGCAATGGTGGAAAGTTTGCGTCATCCATTGGCGGAACTGAATTTTCTCTTTTTGGCTCAACTTGTGGCTCCTCTGACTTTGACGAGTCAGATTCATCGCCAGATTTAACATCTGATTTCTTAACAACCCACGTTTGGTTGTTAAGATTCACTCTTCTTTTGTAAAAACGTTTTGAACTCTCACCAACTTCAAATGTAGAATTTTTAAACACTTTGAATTTTTCAGTTGGTGGTTCAGTTTTATCAACATTTTTTTCTTTGAGCTTAGAAGACACTACCTGTTGTGTGTTGGTTCCCTTTGAGCAGTTCCAGGCGATGTGACCAACTTCGTTGCATCGGTAACAGGTTCTTGTCTCCTTTCTCTGATTAGCTTCATTCTTCTCATGTTTCTATTTTTCTGCAAGAAATGCTTTGTTCGATTGCTTCCAGAATGAGCTCTTTTTCTCTTCTTCAGAACTTGCTCCTGAAACAAATACAGTATTTGATTTAAAATTTTTAAAATTTTGATTATTTTCAACATCAAAACCCAACCCCTTCTTTTTGAAATTGCTTTTATGATTCAGTTTCTTTTGATTACCTGGACTGAAACCTTTCTTCTTGTTTAAACGTTGCTGAACTCTAGAAGTATATTTAGGTTTTGAAAATTCCATTTTATTTTTTATTTCTGAAAACTTTATTTTTATCAATTTAAAAACTGTTTTAATATTTTCAATTTTCACATTTTTGATTGGAAATTCCTCATCAGAATATAATTTGTCTGAATCATTCAAAGTATATGCCACTTTGATTGGTTCGCCATTCAAATTATTTTTTGACATCAGAAAATCTTTATTGTAAACCCTTTTGACCGATGATTTCGAACTGCTGACTGAAGAACTCGAACTCTCAGATTCAGACTTTGACTCTAACTCCTCATCCTTATCCAACACTTGATCGACCACTTTCTTTATTAACTCAGACTCATGATCAGTGTCAGACGATGTGAATGTGACATCAATGTTGTATGGTAACTCATCAGTTGTTTCAGACTTTAACTTTATATTGACTGCCTTTTTGAGTTGTTCCGAATTTGGTTTTCTGGGAGAATAACCTTCCCAGATCGGAGGCGGACACTTGTTATAATTTGCACTTTGTTTCTTACCAGTATCCGTATCTTCTGACTTCTTATCTTGAAAAGCTTCAAAACCTGCAACAGTTGGATAGATTCTATCAATCAAGTAATCAGAACTTGAGTAACTCATTAGCAATCGACTGATTCTTTCATTCTCAATCTTTTCAGTCTCCAATTCCTGCTTCAACTCTGCACACTCTTCAATATAGTGATTGATGGCCTTCTGTTTAGACATCATCACTGCATTCATTATTGTCAAAGCATCTTCCCTTTCTGAATTTGTCTTTTCCAATTGGTTTACTGTTCTGTTCAACACATCATAAGATTCTTTCACATATTTAACATCGAACAATAATTTTTCTTTCATCTCGTCTAGCACACTATACTTCTTATCTTTCTCTTCACAATGTTTGCATGGTTCCAAACATTTCAGACAAGGTTTTGTGACCTCTATAATCTTTTCAATAACTTTAACCTCTTCACTCTGTTCATTCTTCTCTTCAACCTGAACAACATTCTCACATTTTACCTCTTTCTTCTCCTTTGCTGCTCGTTTCTCCTTTAGCTTCTACAATTTATCTGCAAAATAAAATTTGAAACTTTCAGGAGATAGATGAGTTTTACCAATGTTTATTTGATTAATTTCTTCATCATCATCACTACTATCAATTGATGATTGATCAAAAACTGGTGTCTTTTCTGAACTATCTTCTGAAGAAACAGATTCTCCATCTAGACTTTTCTCATCATTTGCAAACACATCCATCAATTCTTTCATCAATTCTGGCTTTTGAATGATCTGTGCAACAAATGCTCTAAACTTTGAGTTACTTTCAGCCGGAATGTATTTGTCCCAGCTAAATCCCTTTGGCAATCTTTCATCTTCTTGATCTGGAGGCATAGTAATACAAGCTCTCTTATTTCCATCTTCAATAGTACGGGATGATGATGGTTGTTGAGCTACTTGATGATATATTGCTTTCCGATAATATTCATTGTTCCCGAACGGATTCTGAGCTCCACCTGCTTCTCGGTTGGTACATTCCCTCTTGAAATGTCCTTTTTCCCTGCATAAAAAACAAGTAACTTTAGACTTATCAAAACCTAAAGTAGAAAAATTAGCATCACGTAAGTCATCTCTTCCTGTAATCTGCTTAAATTTCTCAGCTCTCCTCAACACGCTCACTAAACACCACTTAATATCCATTAACTCCATTTCCTCAGCATCAATCTGACCGTAGACCTCTTTTGTTGACATAGGATTTCCGATCCTTCCCGCAATCAAACTCTCATATGATTCTAACACGGTAACTAGTAATGCCATATGACCTTTAGCAACTTCTTCAGAGAAATTCTGACCGTTCTGAAGATGTAACGCGATCTTGCATTGTAGCACATGACCATTACCATTGTTTGAGCTTTGAGACTGATAATTTGAATTTGAAACATTTGGATTAACACTCGGATATGAAGAAAATCCACTATTGTTGGTTGAACTTTGATTGAGTGATCCGGATGAATTTTCTGCGCTGAAAGCGGTTTGGATCTTCGGACTTGCTTCAACATTTTGAACATTACCTTTGAAATACATCTTGATATCTTGTTGACCACTTGAATTGTTCATTCTAGCGATCTTTTGTTGTTCAAGATCTTGTCATTCAAGTTTTTCAATGAATTGAGCAATTGTCAATCTATCATACTCTCTGGTATTCTTCAAAATCATAAGATATGTACCCCATTCTTTTTGAGGTAAAGCATCGGCTAATTTTTCAACCCATTCCTCACGATATTTAGTGATATCCAACCGACTCATTGATTGTACTAAATGACAATATCTCTCAATAGGAGTCTTTGTAGTTTCACCCGGCAAACTTGAGAACAATTCAAATTCTTTCTTTAAAAGTGACTTTTTATTCTTGATCATCTCCGTACTTCCTTCGAATTTTGTACGAAGTGCTTCCCAAATTGAACGTGCACTATCATCATGTTGAAGTAATATGAAATGTCTTCTTTCACCGCTTGTTGAAGTAAACTTATCATCATTTTTTCTGCCTTGTACATTTCTCTCTCTTTTTCGGTAAATTCAGAAATATTCTTTGTAACACCCACATTATTACGAGGTCGAACGTACTTAGTTTCAATACACTCCCAAGACCTTAGATGATTTGCTTGAACCCAATTCTCGAACAGTTCTTGCCAACTATAATATTCTTCAATGCTCATCAACTTAGGAGGTTTCTGTAACGTTCCCGTTTCATTTTCCATAGTTACACTCTGAGCAACGGTAACAGGAGTACCCGGGGCGGTAGCAAATGCATTATAAAATTCGTTGTCCATGTTTCGGTATTGAGATTTCACAAAACCAGACTTTTCAAACGAACTGGATGTTCTTAACCCTCCTCGTGTGAACTGGATACCTTCAACTCGTACGAACTGGACCTATTCCACACGACCTGGTTACTTTCAGATGATTTGAACCACTTCGTGCAAACTGAATGAATCAACCCGTGCGATCTGATGTTATTTCAAGCGACCTGATGACTTTCACACAACCTGGAAATTCAGTTCGTGCGAATTGAGGTATTTTCACACGATCTGAAAGTATCTCGAATGATCTGAACAGTTTTTCACACGGTCTGGTCCATTTTCTCAAGTTTTAGGTTGATTTTAGGTCTGATTTTTTCAAGGATTGATTAAAACTCAGTTTTACGTGTTATATGTGAAAATCAGGTCATTTTGTCCGTAAATTAGTTGATTTTTTTACAAAAAAGTGTAGAAAGTGAGTAGAAGTGAGATGTTTTTGAAGAAAACAAGCTGAAATGGTAAGAACTCTTCCTCCTGAGCTCTGATACCACTTGTAGGATCGGTGAATCGATCAAACGAGACGATCAGAAGAGTTCTCGATCAATACAAAAGGCGGAATCAGACGTATTGATGTTGTAACAGCTTGATACACACTTAGAAGTAGATTAAATGTCGATTGTATTGATTTCAAAACGTTACAAGAGCTGGCGACACTTCGGCAGAGCTTCGCTACCCATTATGATCGAAGTCTCAGATTACAATATTGGAAGTGAAATACGAATACAAGTTGCTAAAATAGAAATGTATATACAACTTTCTAAATACAAAAATGCGAAGCGTTACAACTTTGGTGACACGTTGTATCTTTGTGATTAGTTTGGTCAAGACGTTGAGATTCAAGGATTATATTTTTGATATTTAGTAGCTAGGTTATTTGTGTAACTAATGGGTAATACTATCGCATCGCTTACTCGCAACGCATCGCAACGCTCAACGCACAAAACGAAACGTCGAAAACCAACCCACACCGCCATCCGTCCGGATGGCCATCCGATCGAACCGCCCTTCGTTCCACCTCATTACACCGCCTTTCATCTTTTGCCATCTATAAATAGCCCTGTCACATCACTGTTCATGATGTGACAGCTCTCTCGACCGACCAGCACGTTCCAGCCCTCTTTTCTCTTGATTTCTCGCGATTCTTGTAAGTTTTCAACCCAAATCTTGCTTCTATGATCTACACACACTTCTTCATCTTTTCACCATGAAATTGGTGGATTTGGGGTGTTCTTGGATGATGTCATCATGAGTTCTCATGAACTTCAAAGTGTGACCTCATTCCACCAAGAACAACTCAGATCTAGGAGATTTCAACATGTTTTAGCACTAATCTCGCCAAAATCTAAACATTTTCAAGTATAAAAGAGTTGAAAGAATGTTTTTCCTAACTTTTTCTCACATCTTTTACACTCTTTAGCTCAAAACTGATATAATTAGAACTCGTTCAGGCCTTCTACTCGTTCTATAGTGAAGTGTTGGACTGAGAATGGATTCTATCGAAAGAGACGACCGATTCACGGGTCGAACATGAATGACCGTCAAGAATAGTTAACTGATCAGACGGGGTTATTCCAATCCGATCGGGTGACTTGGACTCGATAGGGTTCCGCTGTTTGACATGTTGTCATACTGTCTCGGTGCAATCACAAAACTTTTCAGACTTAGCAAATTTTTACAAGTTTTCAACGAACCAGGCTACTGAACGGATCACCGTCCGATCGGATAGCCATCCGATCGAACGACAATCTGATCGGATGACCCCTAATGTTCAACACTTAACAATTTCTAACCCAACTCAACCTTCCACTTGGATCACCATCAGAGTGGACGGCCATCTGTCCGGATGACCGTCCGACCGGACGACCTGAATGGTAGGATTACTTCCTTATTTTGAAAATGCTACAATGAAAACTTCAAAGTCACATCATAGACAAACACATCCATCCCAAAAGAATGGCAAACCGACCGAATGGCCATCCGATCGGATGACCCTTCGTCACTCATTCACTTCGCACCGTTTAACGCACCGCTTATCGCTTATGCTATCGTTCTGTAATCAGGCTAATCCCCCCAGCGCTCCCTTCAATCCAAGAGAGTGTTTATTTACTAAACACTATCTGTGAGTATACTCGATCCCTTTTTGCTTTAAGCACTTTTGGGTGTTACATACGTTACTTATATCAAATCACAACGATCACACAACGCAAACACTTTTATACGCTGACCGCTTTGCATGTTTACGTGTTATTCGATGAATGCTAGTATGTTATGTTTACACAGTGATTGTTGCCTGACACCTTAGCAACGATAGTACTATATTTTGGACTCAGCACATGTCGTGGACAGGGGTTGTTAAGGGCTTTTCTTCACGTGTCACAGTGGTGATATGTGTTGCGCATTCTACAACTCACAGTCACGTCTGTGCATATTTCATTATCGATAACCTACTTGCTTCACATTATATATGTTACATGCTGGTTATGCGTAAACTCACTTTCGCTACCTATTATACTATTAAACTTGTATGCTCACCTTTACACCATGTGTATTGACCTCTATTTTAACGTTTGTGACAGGTGTTTGAGACGCTAGGATGCTTGCTATGTGGAATCAAGTTAGGAAGAGTCTAGAAACGAACAATTTAAATTCTGAGTTGTCAGAACAATTTATTTGCCTTGAGATACTATGTCTGTAATAATTAGATTATCTGATATTTTACGGTATGGGACGTAATGATTAATTATCTGGTAATTTTAGTTGTTATGGATTTCTCTTGGACAATATGTTTCGCTCAGTGCCGTGCCCCGATGTTTCCGTCGTCGGTTGGGGTGTGACAGATTGGTATCAGAGCCATAACTATAGGGAATTAGGCAAGACTCGACCTAGTCCGGGTCGATGTCTTAGAATTGACCTAGTCTATAGTCTAAGTACCAACAGACCGACTTGTGCATACCCGGTAGGGGTTTTGTACGAGCTTGCTCGATACTCTCGCTCGAACTCGCTGAACACTACACTCTTGCGCGAACATCGCATACTACCGTTCTGCGCAAGATCAGCCTTTCCTAAGGCTGGCAACGCACATAAACGGACGATCTGGTTGAGACTAGGTGTGAAAACCGCAAACTCTCGATTAAATCGCTTGTTCGACACACGCATTTTCACAATAAACACGAGAATTTGCGTTGAATCAGGAGTGAAATCCACACTTCAACGCCGATTCCCTATCTATCTCGTGATTCTATCACACAAACAGGGATGAAGTCGCTGAGTTAGGGGTGAAACCCGAATCTTGATGACTTATTCCGCTCTATATTTTAGTTTTGCAAAACTCTCACCAAAGTCTCGATGGATTCCAACGACTCGAGTTGCGTGAGTAACCGAAAAGATGCGTGCCATTCACCGTATGCCGGTAATGGAGCACAATCTATTAGGCCAAAATGCGTACTCAGCGTCTTTGAAAATAGTCGAATCACTTTGGGCAGTCAACGTCTAATAGCCGAGACAATCTCTTTTCGATTTTATGTGTTTCGATTCTGGATTTCGCCGTCGCTGACTCTGTAAACTTATCGATTTTATGCGAATTTTATGTGAATTTTATGTGATTTTATGTGTTTATATATTTCGGTTTTGGTGATTTATACGTTTTTCGCTGTACGCTTTGATCAATACACACGATTCGCACTGCACATCTATCCCAAAACGTTAACAAATCGCTTGTGTTACTCGTAATCACTACTCGCTACTCGCTCTCGCAATACTCGATCGCTTTACGCCGCTGTGAAGGATAGGAGAATACGTGCAATATATGTAGGCCAATACGTGCAATATATAGTTGAAGATGCGTTACATGTGTTTCTGTGCTTACGTGCTATGTGTTTCTGTGCTTACGTGGACTATGTGCTTATGTGCCTTTGTGATTACTTGTCTAAGTGATTGATGTGTTCCTAAGCTTTATACAAAGTGGCTTTTGGTGAATCCACTAGACTAATACTAGGAATAATCAAAATTGTGTCTGAGTCATGTGACGATGTCTGCTGCAGACAATGTCGTCATTCGGGTCTCACACTGCTCGCTCTGCTCGTTGTAACCATGAGGACAAACGCATCGCTGCACTAGTTGCAAAGCAGATTGAGAAAGTCATTTCGCAAATTGTCAGCGAGCCGAATGAAAACGCTAGCAAGTCCTCTGAAGAATCCAGGACGGATTCTCCTAAGGGCGCTTTTAGCTTCAAGCAGTTTAAAGCGTGCGGTCCCAAAGAATTCACCGAAGAAGACGGGCCTACGGCCATGTTTCAATGGTTCGATTCAATTGAAGTCACCCTGCACCAAAGCGGCTGTCCCGAAAACCTTTGCACTGTTAACGCTACAGGCGTTTTCCAGTCCAGGGCTCTGGATTGGTGGACTGCCGAGAGAAACAAGCGGGGATTTAAGGACATCATGATGAAAGAGTTATGCCCTCCCCACGAGCTTCAGAAGCTGGAGGACGAGTTCTGGCACATCAAACAAGAGGGCGGCGACAACGCTGGTTTAACTGCCTGCTTTAAGCAGCTGAGTCTCATTTGTCCGGGCCAAGTTACCACACCCGAGATTACCATCAAGAAATACATCCGTGCTTTACCGAATTGTGTTGCCGACTTTGTGCAAGCCGCCAAAACCACAACCATCGAAGAGACTTACCTACTCGCTGCCGAGATCAATGACAAGCGAGTTAGGGCTGGTTACTTTGATAAAAGCACCAAGAGTCTTCACCAAGTTACCGCTGCTCCCACCGCTAAAACCGCCTCACCGCAAGCTTCAAAGTCTTCTCGACGCAGACGCAAACGCAAGAACAACAACTCCAGCAACAGGAACTATGCGGTTACCGCTGTTCCACTCCAAGCTCTACCTGCCCAACCGCAACCTCAGAACCGCCAAGTAGCGGCACCAGTGACCAATGCACCGCCAGCCAAGCGTGCATATACTGGTCCACACCCGCTCTGCCCTACTTGTACCTATCATCACCCGGTTGGAATCGCATGTTGATTTTGTGTTCACTGCAACTTGTACGACCACTTCAGTGCTAACTGCCAAACCGGTCCTTGCCAAGCTCCAGCCCCAGTTCAAGCTCCTGCTCTACCAGCTCCCCAGGGCCAACAAGCAGCTCCTGCTCCCACTACTCACGCAAGAGCCTGCTTTGCGTGTGGTGATCCCAACCACTTCGCAAATGTCTGCCCAAACAGAGTGGTGAAGCAAGAGCCACAACAGCAGCAACAGCCAGCACAGCAGCAACAGCAGCCAGTGTACAAGCAGCCCGCGGGTGAGTCTTCAACACCAACGCCCGTCAGGCTCAAGCAGACAATAACGTGGTTAATGGTACGTTTCTCGTAAATGGTATATATGCTTCGTGTTTGTTTGATACTGGAGCCGATAACTGTTTTGTATCGTTCGAATTCGAAAGGCTCCTAAACCGTAAACGCGTTAACCTCCCATCAACCTTCGACGTAGAATTTTCCACCAGAAGAACCATCACTGTCAGCTCCATTCTGCGTGATTGTACTCTTGAGCTCAACAGTCAAGTTTTCCCGATCCATCTTATTCCGATGCAACTCGGTAGTTTTGACGTCATAGTAGGCATAGATTTCCTTCGGGAGAATCATGCTGAAATTGTATGTTTCGATAAAATGATTCGTTTCTCTCTCGGGAACGGGGATCAATTGTGTGTTTATGGCGAAGTCGCTTCAAAGAAGTTACAACTCATGTCGTGTGTCCAAGCTAGCAAGTATCTCCGCAAGGAATATCAAGCTTTCTTGGCACACATCGTAGTAGCGGAGGAAAAGGAAGTTAAGGCAATAGACAAGGTGCCTGTGGTTCGTGAGTTTCCTAACGTCTTTCCTGATGATTTACCTGGTTTACCTCCCACTCGTGATATCGACTTTCGAATCGATCTCATTCCTGGGGCAAATCCTGTTGCTAGAGCGCCTTATCGCCTCGCTCCGTCAGAAATGCGTGAACTCTCGAGTCAGCTCCAGGAACTGCTTGATAAAGGCTTCATTCGCCCTAGCACCTCTCCGTGGGGTGCTCCTGTTCTTTTCATAAAAAAAGGACGGATCGTTCCGGATGTGCATCGACTATAGGGAATTGAATAAGCTTAATATCAAGAATCGTTATCCCCTGCCTAGAATCGATGATTTGTTTGATCAGCCACAAGGTGCTACGTGTTTTTCAAAGATTGATTTGTGCTCAGGCTATCACCAGCTACGAATCCAGGAGGAAGATATACCCAAAACCGCTTTTCGAACCCGATACGGTCACTACGAGTTTGTTGTTATGCCCTTTGGTTTGACCAACGCTCCCGTAGTTTTTATGGATCTAATGAATCGCGTGTGTAAACCCTTTCTCGACCGCTTCGTCATCGTGTTCATCGATGATATCCTGATCTATTCCAAGTCAAAAACCGAACACGCGCAACATCTCCGTTTGGTTCTTGAGTTACTCCAGGGAAACCGTCTCTATGCCAAATTCTCCAAGTGTGAATTCTAGCTTGAGGAGGTTCAATTCCTCGGTCACATCGTCAATAGTCAAGGTATTCATGTCGATCCCGCGAAAATCAAAGTTGTTAAGAGTTGGGTTACACCAAAGAACTCGTCCGAAGTTCGTTCCTTTCTCGGATTGGCGGGTTACTATCGCCGATTCATCGCTGATTTCTCAAAGATCGTTGTCCCTCTTACTTCTCTCACGCACAAGGACAAACCTTTTGTTTGGGGAACTAAACAAGAGGAGGCCTTTCAAACGCTCAAACTTATGCTCTGTAACGCTCCTGTGATCTCTTTACCCGAAGGAAATGACGACTTCATAGTCTACTGCGATGCCTCTAACCTCGGCCTCGGTTGTGTTCTCATGCAACGAGACAAGGTTATTGCGTAGGCTTCTCGTCAGCTCAAGATCCACGAGAAGAACTATACAACCCACAATCTCGAGCTTGGTGCAGTTGTTTTTGTGTTAAAGATTTGGCGACACTACCTATACGGCACCAAGTGTATGGTCTTCACCGACCATAAGAGCCTACAACACATCTTTAGCCAGAAAGAACTGAACATGCGCCAACGCTGATGGGTTGAACTCCTCAACGATTACGACTGTGAGATTCGCTACCATCCTGGCAAGGAAAACGTCGTTGCTGATGCCCTCAGTCAACGAAGCTACTTGCATAGCGTTCGTAATACTCAAGCCCAACACAATCTCGAAGCTCTTATCCGTGACGCTCAACATGCTTGTTTTACCGAACGTACTTTGAAGAAGGAAGGGATTATAAAAAATGACGAACAACTGGTGAACAAATCAAATGGTATATTCCATTATCTCGATCGAATTTGGATTCCCAAGCGCACCAACTTACGACAAATTCTGCTAGACGAAGCCCACAAATCGCGGAATTCCATTCATCCCGGTGCCGATAAGATGTACCAGGACATGCGCTACAAGTACTGGTGGCATGGCATGAAGAGAGATATCGCTATATACGTTTCGAAGTGCCTGACTTGTTCGAAGGTCAAGGCTGAGCATCAACGCCCCTCTGGCTTACTCGTACAACCCGAAATCCCGATGTGGAAATGGGAGAGTATAGCTATGGACTTCATAATGAAACTTCTGCACACGCCATCAGGTCACGACAGCATCTGGGTTATCGTTGACCGTCTCACCAAATCCGGTCACTTCCTACCGATACGGGAAGACTACAAGGTAGAACGATTAGCTCGTATCTAAACCGACGAAGTTATCTGTCGACACGGGACACCTCGTGACATCATTTTTGATCGCGATGGTCGATTCACTTCGCGTCTCTGGAAAACGTTCCAATCTGCTCTCGGTACTACACTCAATCTTAGTACTGTTTTCCATCCCAGACCGACGGTCAGACTGAACGCATGGTTTATACCCTAGAAGACATGCTTCACTCGTGTGTTATAGATTTCGGTGGTAATTGGGATTCGCATTTACCTTTAGTCGAATTCTCGTACAATAATAGTTATGACTCTAGCATCCAAATGACACTATTTAAGGCATTACACGGAAGAAAATGTCGATCGCCGATTGTATGGCACGAGATCGGGGACGCGCAAATTACCGGTCCTGAGCTGTTGCAAGAAACGACTGACAAAATCTTCCAAATTCAAGACAATCTCCTGAAAGCTCGGAGCCGTCAGAAAAGTTACGCCGATAGACACCGCAAGCCCCTTGAATTTGACGTTGGCGATCACGTACTCCTAAAGGTTGCACCTTGGAAGGGGGTGATCAGATTCGGCAAGAGAGGAAAGCTCACGCCTCGATATATGGGACCCTTTAAAATTCTGGAAAGGATTGGAAAAGTGGCCTACAGACTCGAACTATCGGAGGAACTTAATAATGTCCACCCAACTTTCCACGTTTCGAACCTCAAAAAGTGTCTAGTCGACCAGGATTTACATGTCACTCTTGAGGATCTACAAGTGGACGGAACATTACACTTCGTGGAAAAGCCTGTCGAGATCATGGGCCGAGAAACCAAGGTACTTCGACGCTCACGCATTCCCATTGTGAAGGTTCGTTAGGAAGGCAAACGCGGCGCCGAGTTCACCAGGGAACTCAAAAGTGACATGAAGGCTAAGTATCCACAATTGTTTGTTACGCCTGCGCCTTAAATTTCGGGACGAAATTTCCTAAAGTAGGGAAGGCTGTAACAACCTGACATTTTGGAAGTCAAAGTACAAGTCAAAGTCAAAGGAAGAAAAGATTGCTAATTGCGATCTGTCACTCCTTGCTTAGTTATTGATTGTACTTCTCGACTTGTAGTCGTTACTCTAATTTAAGTTACTTAGTTGTATTATGTGGATTACATGTTAATAAATCTCAGTTTAATCACTAATCGACGTATCGCTAATCGCATCACTATCGCATCGCAACTCGAATCATAGGTTATGGATATTGTTTTACGTGTGTGTGCTATTACGTGTTATTTTTTCATGTTTATATGTTTTGTGGTGATTAATCGCTAACGTAATCGCAACTCTATCGTAACGCAATCTCATCGCAAACTTGAGATTCAAGGATTATATTTACGATATTTACTAGCTAGGTTATTTGTGTAATAATGGGTAATACTATCGCATCACTTACTCGCAACGCTCAATGCACAAAACGAAACGTCGAGAACCAACCCACACCGCCATCCGATCGAATGGTCATCCGTCCGGATGGCCATCCGATCGAACCGCCCTTCATTCCACCTCATTGCACCGCCTTTCCTCTTTTGGCATCTATAAATAGCCCTGTCACATCACTGTTCATGATGTGACAGCTCTCTCGACCGACCAGCACGTTCCAGCCCTCTTTTCTCTCGATTTCTCGCGATTCTTGTAAGTTTTCACCATCAAATCTTAACTTTTCGCCATGAAATCGGTGGATTTGGGGTGTTCTAGAATGATTTCATCATAAGTTCTCATGAACTTCAAAGTGTGACCTCATTCCACCAAGAACAACTCAGATCTAGGAGATTTCAACATGTTTTAGCACTAATCTCGCCTAAATCTAAACATTTTCAAGTCTAAAAAAGTTGAAAGAATGTTTTTCCTAACTTTTTCTCATATCTTTTACACTCTTTAGCTCAAAACCGATAGAATCAGAACTCGTTTAGGCCTTCTACTAGTTCTATAGTGAAGTGTTGGACTGAGAATGGATTCTATCGAAAGAGACGACCGATTCACGGGTCGAACATGAATGACCGTCAAGAATAGTTAAATGATCGGACAGGGTTATTCCCATCCAATCGGGTGACTTGGACTCGATAGGGTTCCGTTGTTTGACATGTTGTCATACCGTCTCGGTGCAATCACAAAACTTTTCAGACTTAGCAAATTTTTACAAGTTTTCAACGAACCAGGCTACTGAACGGATCACCGTCCGATCGGATAGCCATCCGATCGAACGACAATCCGATCGGATGACCCCTAATGTTCAACACTTAACAATTTCTAACCCAGCTCAACCCTCCACTCGGATCACCATCCGAGCGGACGGCCATCCGTCCGGACGACCGTTCGACCGGACAACCTGAATGGTAGGATTACTTCCTTATTTTGAAAATGCTACAACGAAAACTTCAAAGTCACATCATAGACAAACACATCCATCCCAAATGAATGGCAAACCGACCGGATGACCATCCGTCCGGATTGCCATCCGATCGGATGTCCCTTCGTCACTCATTCACTTTGCACCGCTTATCGCTTATGCCATCGTTCTGTAATCAGGCTAATCCCCCCAGCGCTCCCTTCAATCCAAGAGAGTGTTTATTTACTAAACACTATCTATGAGTATACTCGATCCCTTTTGCTTTAAGCACTTTTGGGTGTTACATACGTTACTTATATCAAATCATAATGATCACACAACGCAAAAACTTTTATACGCTGACCGCTTTGCATGTTTACGTGTTATTCGATGAATGCTAGTATGTTATGTTTACACAGTGATTGTCGTCTGACACCTTAGCAACGATAGTACTATAGTTTGGACTCAGCACCTGTCATGGACAGGGGATGTTAAGGGCTTTTCTTCACATGTCACAGTGGTGATATGTGTTGCGCATTCTACATCTCGCAGTCACACCTGTGCATATTTCATTGTCGATAACCTACTTGCTTCACATTATACATGTTACATACTGGTTATGCGTAAACTCGCTTTCGCTACCTATTATACTATTAAACTTGTATGCTCACCTTTACACCATGTGTATTGACCTCTATTTTAACGTATGTGACAGGTATTTGAGATGCTAGGATGCTTGCTATGTGGAATCAAGTTATGAAGAGTCTAGAAACGAACAATTTAAATTCTGAGTTGTCGGAACAATTTAATTGCCTTGAGATACTATGTCTGTAATAATTAGATTATCTGATATTTTACGGTATGGGACGTAATGATTAATTATCTGGTAATTTTAGTTGTTATGGATTTCTCTTGGACAATCTGTTTCGCGCAGTGTCGCGCCCTGATGTTTCCGCCATCGGCTGGGGTGTGACACTTTTTCTCTCTTGTTGTATTTAATTTTAATAAACCGCTACGTACATTTATTTATAAAACATTGATATGTGTGAACAAAGAAAAAATAAACATTTTTTAAACTTATTAAAATTTTAAAACAAACTTATTATTTTTTTTCAAAAAGCTGTTGAAATAAACAAAGTGATTAGGCTGGACGGACACTCCCGTGATGAGTTCATGTGATCACACCACATCAACTGCGGTGATCACGGTGTGATGTAGTTTTCATGCTTTCGGTAGTCATTGTAGTTAGGGTTGTGCAAAGGGTCAGACCCGACCCCTTTGTACCGGAACATCCAAAACCTTTACTCACATGAACTGACCTTTTTATGTTTATCCGGTTTCAGGTCTAAAAGGGTCTGATGGGCCAGGTAAAGGGTCTACTGGACAAGAACCTTAAGTCCTTAACTTAATTTGGGCCTCTGAACCGGGCTGCAATAAACCAAAAAATGTTCCGTAATGGTGGTAACATCAAACAAAAAGCAAAAAACATAAAAAATTTCTACCAAAAAAAACCATATACACATGATTCAACCATAAACATGAGAAACATTGAAGGTTTGACGGTTTGATCCTGGAAGGATTGATATTTGAAGGTTTCAATGGTTGAAGTCTAAACTTTTCGTTGGCCGATAATTTGACCTTTGAATGATTACTTATACGCAATGAAGTTGGATGGTTTTGATGACTTTTAGTTTTTTATGAGAAATACAAGGAAATAGGTATAAATGAAAGTTCGATGGTAGTTTTTTTCAAGGTTATGGTGGTTCTAAACTAATACACATGGGTCGGAACTGGAACCAACCTAGAACCTTTTATTGATGAATTCTTGAATCATGAGCCGATCCTTTCAAAGCAAAAAGGTTCTGATCATTGTGGTTCCGGTTTAGGTTCATGGTTTTGAGGTTCTAGAACCATTTTAACATAACAACCAAATGAAGTCAGATTTGAAATGGGTCAACGAAAATACAGAACGACCATTTTAACCTCAATGTTTAAGTGAATCAAAAAACTTGGGGTGATTGCTGCGATTTTTCGTCTCTAAAAGACGACATAAAAGATGTACATACACAAAATTAAATATGTTAATCTAACTATTAATAAAAAAACTACAACTAATGCCCCATGGCAATTTCTCCTTCAATCTTGCAATTTTATTTTATTTAAAAAATACTTTTGTTATTATTATTATTATTGTTACTATCCCTATCCTTATTATTATTATTAATTATAAATTGTTATTATCCCTGTCCTTATTATTATTATTTATAAATCTCTCAATTTTAATTTTAATATTATATATAATATCTATTCGTCTAGTTTAATATTAGATCCTCCGTCCTTTACTAACCACGTCTCCAATTTACTCAATTGATATTTTAATTGTATTTTATATTGTATTCTATATTCAAATAACATTTTGATATATTTATTGATATTTTAAGTGTATTTTATATTTAAATAACATTTTGCTATATCTACACTAATATAATTATTAATATAAAAACACAGGTAAAAGATGAAGGTAAATACTTAACATTATGATATATTAACTATCATGCATAAAAGTTTTTGAGAGTTTTAAACCAGAAGCACACGAATTACGTGCAACCCTAGATATACTAGACTATTTTTTAAAAGGCGGAAGATTCTATAATTATAGAACAAGAGCCAACAAAGCTATAAAACCCGACATTACAAGGTTACAAAACAAAAGAAACAAAATACAAAATTGAAATTTACTTTATGATATCTTTCACATTGAAGTCCTTCCATATCTCTCAATCTAAATCCTTCATCTATGATCTTTCTTTAATCCACAAAAACAAATTGTCTTTTATTTCTTCCACCGTATTTGTCACGTATTTGTCACCGATCCATTGTATATATTAAATTCCGAGTCCTAAGGATGTATAAACAACATTTAATTATAAAATGAAGAAATTTAAAGAATGTACTTACTTCGAGATCAAGAAAAACAACTATCAATCTTTTTTTGTCTATGTCATGTCAAATGAAGTTAGTCGTAACAAAGATATATAATATCATTCCATATTTCGCCTTCTTTGAGACACTTTTGTCTAAGCCCAAACATTCTAGGTCCAAATGTAATCCATAGGTGAACCCATACATTAAATTAATGGGAATAAGATGGTTTATTAAGCGTTTTCCCTTGGGTCAATTATTTTAAATATTTATGTGAGTTAAGTAGCCTTAGAGATGGCGTTGTTGGGTCGATACATGTAGTCTGGTATTTGAGTTAAAAACCGAGTCAAAGGGTGAGTTAGGGAACCATTTGGGCCAATATTCGTTGAATAACGTAAGTTGTGTAAAGTCTCGATGTGTGAGGGTTGAGTACTGCCTCATGCATAGATTGACGTGTGGTTAGGAACATACGTGTGACGAGTGATTTTTATTGACTGGCGAGGTATTGGATGTATAGTTGGGATAGTCCGTCAATGGGAACGTATGTGTAGTTGTATCTTAAAGGTAGTTTGTCACACCCCAACCGATGGCGGAAACATCGGGGCGTGGCACTGAGTGAAACAGATTGTCCAGGAGAAATCCATAACAACTAATATTACCAAATATTTAACGTTACGTCCCATACCATAACATATCAAGCAAAGTAGTTACTACAGACATAGTATCTCAAAGACAAACAAATTGTTCCGACAACTCAGATTTAAATGTGACATTTCTAGACCTCCTAAATTGATATCCATAACAGCAAGCATAGCATAAGCATCCTAAACACCTGTCACATACGTTAGAATAAAAGTCAATACACATAGTGTAAAGGTGAGCATACAAGTTTAATAACATAATAATAGCGAAAGCGGTTTACGCATAACCAACATGTAACACGTAATAATGTGAAGCAAGTAAGTTATCGACAATGAAATATACACAGACGTGACTGCAAGTTGTAGAATGCGCAACACATCTCACCATTGTGACATGTGAAGAAAAGCCCTTAACAACCCCTGTCCACGACAGGTGCTGAGTCCAAACTATAGTACTATCGTTGCTAAGGTGTCAGGAAACAATCACTGTGTAAACATAACATACAAGCATTCATCGAATAACACGTATAACATGCGTAAGCGGTTAGCGTATAAAAGTAGTTTGCGTTGTGTGTTAACGTGATTTTATATAAGTAACGTATGTAACACCCAAAAGTGCGTTAAGCAAAAAGGGATCGAGTATACTCACAGTTCGTGTTTAATAAATAAACACAAGCTTGGATTGAAGGGAGCGCTTGAGAGAATTAGCCTGAACACAGTAAGACAGTATAAGCGTTTAACAGTGCGTAAAACGGTGTCGAGTGGGATAAGTGACGGAAGGTGATCCGATCGGATGACCGTCCGGACGGATGACCGTCCGGACGGATGACCGTCCGGACGGATGACCGTCCGGACGGATGACCGTCCGGACGGATGACCATTCGGTCGAAGGGTTTTCCGTTTGGGAAGGATGTGTTTGTGTATGAACTTTGAAGTTTTCGTTGTAGCATTTTAAAAGTTGAAAAGTATCTTTATATGTCCAGCCATCCGGTCGGATGGTCATCCGGACGGATGACCATTCGATCAGATGGTGATTCGTTTGAGTGGAACTTTACAAGGATTCAAGTCTCCTGGTAGGATAGTCATTCGATCGGATGGTCGTCCGATCGGATGATTGTTCGTTTGGAACTGATATTCTTTGAAGTTTTGTGAAAATTTGTTTAAGTGTTGAACTTGTAGGAAGGTTGTCACCTGACCGGATTGTCATTCAATCGGATGGTGGTCCGATCGGACGGCAATTCGTTCGGGCAACTGTTCCGTCTGAAATTCGTAAAATTGTTAAGTTTTAGAAAGTTTTGTGGTCGAACCGAGACGGTATGACAACGTGTCAAACAACGGAAACCCCATCAAGTCCAGTCATCCGATCGGATGGGAATCACCCCGTTCGAATAGTAACTGTTCCTGACGGGATTTCATGTTCAACCCGTGAATTGGTTGTCTCTCCGATAGTAATCTGTTCTCAAACCGGTACTTCACTAGAGAATGAGTAAAAGGCCTGAACAAGATCCGATCCTATCGGTTTTGAAGAATGTTTGAAGAAATGTAACACCCTAACAAGTTTTAACCAAAAGAGACGCAACGGAAAATACCGACTCAAAAATTCTTTCTTTCTTATCTATATTACATACTTGGAGGTTCATTTCTAAAATGTCAAACACTTTCATGAAAATATTTACAACCTTCATTCTTAATTAACGCATCAAATGTAATATATAAATACAAGTCATGTGACTGCTCTTCCCGTACAATCCTTGCTCTTTGACTCGATCTTCAACCTCTTAGACTCCATAATGATGTTAATTCCGTGCAACCTGTAATCACCACATACATGAGAATCATTAATATTTGGTGACGTCATTCATAATCAAAACATACATAATTAAACGACCATGCCACATTTTTTTCTACTCATGCTAATCCTTTCGATTATCATTCCAAGTACAATCTTGCATCCCAATCATTAAATCTTCATAAGGACAACAATAGCATACCTGCATTTTCATTTCATTCTCAAAGCACTTGATTAGTAACGTTAATACTCAAATGTACTGTAGCCATGCATACATGTATACAAGCTCTATTATTTCGTGTACAATCAATCCCACTTCATGCATACACACACACATACGTATATTTATACACACACATACATACATACATACATACATACATACAGGCTCTTACATACCACTTACATTCCCATATAATTTTACTAACATATCCTAGTCACAAACATCCATATAAATAAGTCTCATACGTATAAACTTACGTGCATGTTCATTTCTATTCATGCTTACCTATGGATTCCGTCACTAACATGTAGGTAGATCTATACACATACATATCTCCAAACTTATTTCTTTCCCACACATACTTTGAGTGAACGTTCTTGCTCATGAGTGAACATTTCAACTATTGAGTGAACGCTCCAACTGTTGAGTGAACATTCTTGCTGACGAGTGAACGTTCCAACTGTGGAGTGAACATTCTTGCTGACGAGTGAACGTTCCAACTGTGGAGTGAACATTCTTGCTGACGAGTGAACGTTCCAACTGTGGAGTGAACATTCTAGCTGACGAGTGAACGTTCCAACTGTTGAGTGAACATTCTTGCTGACGAGTGAACGTTCCAACTGTTGAGTGAACATTTCAACTCTTGAGTGAACATTGGCCGTAGATTACGGCAGTTTGCTGTTGTTTCCCCCTGTCTGCTTGGCCATAAGCTACGGCTAACCTGCCGTAGCTTACGACGGGTTTTTTCACTCTAACCCTTCTTCATTTTTAATTTTCAAAAGACAACCGTTAGATATCTGAACTTCCTTCTTCCACATTTTTCATGCTTCCAAGACGTAACATGACCATAATTCAAGCCCCCATATCCTTGTACTACTTAACCCTAAGATCAAACCATCTACCGCATCACGCTATGTTTCTTTCTACATTTTGACCCATTCACTTCTACCGTGTAATTCCAAACATAGATGACCACCAACGACTTACCACCTTAACTTCATTTATAAATAAGAAGTGATTCCGGAAATCACTTACCTTAAGCATCCTTGTCCGTGCTTGCTTCATCGCCTCCTTTTGACCCGTTAGCCTTCCATGCTTGAGTCCATGCCAATGTGCTTCCTATCCTTTCATGTCACCACATCCATATTCTTCATTAGCATACAAACACATACTTATCGTCAATCATCTCCAATTCATACTTTACATTAGACTTTCATTAATCATTTTTAACAACATAAGGTATAGATCAACAATCTCATCTTTTCAAGCTCGTATAATTCTACATGTCATCATGCACAACACATAAAGATATAACATGTACCGTATGAGTTCTCAAGTCTTACATTTATGTTAGGAAGCCTACCATACTATTTTCACCTTCATTGACTCTCCAGAAAGTCAACTATCAAACATACAAGTTTTCATCCTTATAACCATACGTTTACGTTGATAAAGTTAACCATACTAATAACACTACATGCATTTCATACTCATGTTCTAGGACACACATACGGGCATATAATTTCTTACACGCACACATATACGTAATACATCTCATTCATACTATCATTTTCGTGTCTCTACAACTAACACTATAACACATATTAGTTAAACCAATATCATTCCAATATTACTCCTTTCTACAAATCTCATATGCTTCACATTTATTGTACATTTAATACATAATTTCAATTAAGAAATTAGTCAAACATATGGTGAACATTATACCACTCCAACATAGAGTACAACCTTTTAATACACACTTTTTACCAAATCATATAATCAACTTAAAATCATACATGTATTCCATCTAAAATACATTTCTCATGTTCCATTACCACTAAATACATGACATTCTCATGTTATACATTTTCATCCTTTACTTGCATTCGATCTCTTCTAGCAATTTCACCTAGACATTTCATCGAACACTTGGTGTGCATACCACTATTCAAGCATAATGTACAAGTCTATCATGCTTCACTTCCTACTTCATGATTTCATTCATCAACACCACTAAACATCAAGTAAACTCATATCATGTTCAATTTATCTAACAAGAATTCATCATATACCACATTATACATCAAAATTACACAAGAATTGAACGTAGATAATTCATTCATATCACCATCCTTACCACTACAAGTGGGAAATTACTTAAATTCTTGCATAATCCATGTCCTATATGGTCATTCTAACATATATTCATGCTTATTGATCATAACCCACTTCATGCAAAACCACCAAATTTAATTCTACAACTTACCACATGTCTATTAAAGCTAGATGGTGAAGGATCTTCATTCATGCATTGATTTTAGCTTCAAATCCTTCTTCAATTGCCTTGATTTAGAGAGTTGTGGGGAGAGCTTCTTTTTCTTCTTTCTGTGCATATGTATATGTCGACATATACATATTCCCCACTTAAAACCTGAATTTTTATAAAGTTTGTCCAAATGCCACTTTTAGTCCCTCTAACTAGGTTTTTGGTTATTTGAACCCAATACTCCCATTTCCAACCATCCAACCTTTATGTTAATAACTAAGTTACATAACTTAGTTATTTTATCTCGTAACGTAAAGCAAGAAAACAATTTATTCATTTCAATTTCGGTTTTATTTTTTTGGGGCGTTACAAGTCTACCCCCCTTAAAGGAGGTTTCGTCCCCGAAACCTTTTTCACCCTTTTTAATCAAGATATAACTACCTTTACTTATCGAATGCTCATTCCTTCATTTCATCCACTATGTATACTATGGCACGAATTTACTCGTGTCTTATTCGAATAAGCTTTATTTATGAATCAACGTAATCATATGTTTTGTCTCTATCTCTTTTATTAAGCAAAATGCTTTCATACATTTATTAATCATGATTAACCGATCGCTCCTACTTTTACTCATAAATCATTCTTGGTATATTATCCATAACATGTCTTCCAATTACTTTCACAATCATACAAAAATTAGAATATGGTCATGTCTTTATCATAAATATTAAGTTATAATATCGCTATCGCAACGAGACTGCTAATTCATACTCACTTATTCATACTTAACTCAAGTGTTGAGTATCATTCCATGTTTGCTACCGTTACTTTTGTTGTGCACGCCTTCCGATTAAACCTTGAATCACTTCATTCATGCCACTTTATTATTTGTTCTCTTTTCATGCACTACTTATATTATTTAAGTAAATATGTTGCAAAAGTTTCATCATACGAGTATTCAGCTAATACTCTAAAACTTTCACTCAAGGTCCTAATGGCAAAATTTTAAGATGAAATTTCTTCTTATGTTGACCAAAAAAGTCAAAATTCCATTCTATACCATACTTATCCTACCATTCGTTAGTTCGTAGGTCGTATTCAATCTACTAGTTCATACTTATCAATCACGAGTTAAAAATTTTACTAACCTTGATTTTATTGCATAATCAACGATCCGCGACCCGGATCAGACCACCCCTTCATGAATCCATTATATAATTGGGTTGACCTTTTTCTTCATGTGATGAGCTTCTGCTCATGAACACCCTTCCGCCAACCCTACTAGTTTCATCACTTCAAGCTTTTTACCATCTCATTTACAAAATTAAATGGTTAGCGCAAATCGTTCAATCATTCATTCTATTCGTTGTTTATTCAACTGTAATACTTTCACAAATTTCTCACTTACATGCTATACTTCATTACACATCTCGTTTCTTACGTACTTTTCTTTTAATTCTTTAATTATTTGCCAGCTTTTGCACTTTGACTTTTCAAAGTCAAACTGCAACTTATTATTTATTTCGTATGCATATGGAAGCACGCGTTTGTACTTGCCTTCAGTTTGACATACTCACAAAACGTCAGTTCATAATTTTAGCATTTGTTGCAAAAACTTTCCTTTCCATTAATGCTTAAGCCATTCGCTCGGGTCTTAGCCCGTCATTCGCCCCAATTCTCATGAGTCAAGTTACAATGTGTCTATCACGTAACTTCATTCAATACTCTTCTCAACTAATATATTACCATTACTTGCTTTCTAGTAACAACCTTATCTTCGTTTGGCTTTTCCAAAATCCAAACTATTAATGCATTCTTATTTACATTTTATCAATCAGCTATTACTTATCCTTCACATGTTCATTCATGCATTTACACATACATATGCATTCCGTTAGTCAAGCGATATGATTAACCCGGCAGTGCTATTATCACCGCTTACTCACTATGTTTATACTTACCTTAGTTGGGGAGAGAGGTGCAATTCCTCCTTTATCCTTACTCGACTCTTAGTCGTTGATGAATCTGATCCTTCATTCTCACGTGTCTTGTACATACCTACTTAAGGATTTCAGTCTTTTCACATATTACTCTTATGCATTAGATATGTATTTTCCTACAGATATTACCTTTCATTCATACTTTGCATTCTTTTATGTTTGAATCCGTCAATAGATTCAAACCTTTCATTCTTTATGTTTGAATCCGTCAGTGGATTCAAACCTTTCATTCTTACTTTGTTGGTCCGTACTTGCTTACGGATTGAAATATTTTCATTCTTACCCTTCATTCTTACTTATTTGATCCGTATTTACTTACGAATTCAAACATATTCATTCTTATAATTTACCCTCATTCTCTTGAGAGTCTTACAATTTCTTACACCTACACGTCCACCTGCTACCCAATTCTACCGGACATACATGCGATGATTATCATGGTCTCACGAATGTCACATGCTTCTTGCGTATTGGCCAGACGCGCAATCCACATACTAGTTTCGTGCCTTCATGAAATCATCACCTTATGTCCGAAGAAGTGGGTTTCAGACCGTGCAACATCTTTAAAACCTTACCAAGACAATATCATTATCCTTCGTTTAATATTTACCCTCCCCAAGGAGATTTTTTTTTCTTTTAACACCGGTACCCATATATATTAATATTGTGTACCTAGGGTCCATTTGTCTAGTTACATGCTTTGGTATTCGTCCTAGACAACATCCCCGGAACATCCTCCTCAAACACTTAAGCTTACCTTGCATATACAATACAATTAACTTCTTTATATGAATACATAAGTACATGCTTACATTCAATTTTACCTTTGGATCTTGATCGAGCCTTGGATTGTACGGTTTCCTTGTCACAAGAGCACACAGGTTTGAGTTCAAGTATTACTTCCTCGTACTTGATTCTCTCAAACCAGGGCTCTGATACCAACTTGTAACACCCTAACAAGTTTTAACCAAAAGAGACACAACGGAAAATACCGACATAAAATTCTTTATTTCTTATCTATATTACATACTTGGAGGTTCATTTCTAAAATGTCAAACACTTTCTTGAAAAGATTTACAACCTTCATTCTTAATTACTGCATCAAATGTAATATATAAATACAAGTCATGTGATTGCTCTTCCCGTACAATCCTTGCTCTTTGACTCGATCTTCAACCTCTTAGACTCCATAATAATGTTAATTTCGTGCAACCTGCAATCACCACATACATGCGCATCATTAATATTTGGTGACGTCATTCGTAATCTAAACATACATAATTAAATGACCATGCCACATTTTTTCTACTCATGCTAATACTTTCGATTATCATTCCAAGTACAATCTTACATCCCAATCATTAAATCTTCATAAGGACAACAATAGCATACCTGCATTTTCATTTCATTCCCAAAGCACTTGATTAGTAACGTTAATACTCAAATGTATTGTAGCCATGCGTACATGTATACAAGCTCTATTCTTTCGTGTACAATCAATCCCACTTCGTGCATACACACACATACGTATATTTATACACACACACACACATACATACATACATACATACATACAGGCTCTTACATACCACTTACATTCCCATATAATTTTACTAACATATCCTAGTCACAAACATCCATATAAATAAGTCTCATACGTATAAACTTACGTGCATGTTCATTTCTATTCATGCTTACCTACGGATTCTGTCACTAACATGTAGGTAGATCTATACACATACATATCTCCAAACTTATTTCTTTCCCACACATACTTTGAGTGAACGTTCTTGCTCATAAGTGAACATTTCAACTGTTGAGTGAACATTCTTACTGACGAGTGAACGTTCCAACTGTTGAGTAAACATTCTTGCTGACGAGTGAACGGAGTGAAAGTTCCAACTGTGGAGTGAACATTCTTGCTGACGAGTGAACGTTCCAACTGTTGAGTGAACATTCTTGCTGACGAGTGAACGTTCCAACTATTGAGTGAACATTTCAACTCTTGAGTGAACATTGGCCGTAGATTATGGCAGCTTGCTGTTGTTTCCCCCTGTCTGCTTGGCCGTAACCTACGGCTGACCTGTCGTAGCTTACGACAGGTTCTCTCACTCTAACCCTTCTTCCTTTTTAATTTTCACAAGACAACCGTAAGATATCTGAACTTCCTTCTTCCACATTATTCATGCTTTCAAGACGTAACATGACCATAATTTAAGCCCCCATATCCTTTTACAAAACTTAACCCTAAGATCAAACCATCTAACGCATCACGCTATGTTTCTTTCTACATTTTGACCCATTCACTTCTACCGTGTAATTCCAAACATAGATGACCACCAACGACTTACCACCTTAACTTCATTTATAAATAAGAAGTGATTCCGGAAATCACTTACCTTAAGCATCCTTGTTCGTGCTTGCTTCATCGCCTCCTTTTGACCCGTTAGCCTTCCATGCTTGAGTCCGTGCCAATGTGCTTCCTATCCTTTCATGTCACCACATCCATATTCTTCGTTAGCATACAAACCCATACTTGTCGTCAATCATCTCCAATTCATACTTTACATTAGACTTTCATTAATCATTTTTAACAACATAAGGTATAGATCAACAATCTCATCTTTTCAAGCTCGTATAATTCTACATGTCATCATACACAACACATAATGATATAACATGTACCGTATGAGTTCTCAAGTCTTACATCTATGTTAGGAAGCCTACCATACTATTCTCACCTTCGTTGACTCTCCAGAAAGTCAACTATCAAACATACAAGTTTTCATTCTTATAACCATACGTTTACGTTGATAAAGTTAACCATACTAATAACACTACATGCATTTCATACTCATGTTCTAGGACACACATACGGGCATATAATTTCTTACACACACACATATACGTAATACATCTCATTCATACTATCATTTTCGTGTCTCTGCAACTAACACTATAACACATATTAGCTAAACCAATATCATTCCAATATTACTCCTTTCTACAAATCTCATATGCTTCACATTTATTGTACATTTAATACATAATTTCAATTAAGAAATTAGTCAAACATATGGTGAACATTATACCACTCCAACATAGAGTACAACCTTCTAATACACACTTTTTACCAAATCATATAATCAACCTAAAATCATACATGTATTCCATCTAAAATACATTTCTCATGTTCCATTACCACTAAATACATGACATTCTCATGTTATACATTTTCATCCTTTACTTGCATTCGATCTCTTCTAGCAATTTCACCTAGACATTTCATCGAACACTTGGTGTGCATACCACTATTCAAGCATAATGTACAAGTCTATCATGCTTCACTTCCTACTTCATGATTTCATTCACCAACACCACTAAATATCAAGTAAACTCATATCATGTTCAATTTATCTAACAATAATTCATCATATACCACATTATACATCAAAATTACACAAGAATTGAACGTAGATGATTCATTCATATCACCATCCTTACCACTACAAGTGGGTTTTATAACAAAACATCAAATTACTTAAATTCTTGCATAATCCATGTCCTATATGGTCATTCTAACATATATTCATGCTTAATTTCATACAAATTCATGGATTGATCATAACCCACTTCATGTAAAACCACCAAATTTAATTCTACAACTTACCACATGTCTATTAAAGCTAGATGGTGCAGGATCTTCGTTCATGCATTGATTTTAGCTTCAAATCCTTCTTCAATTGCCTTGATTTAGAGAGTTGTGGGGAGAAGTTCTTTTTCTTCTTTCTGTGCATATGTATATGTCGACATATACATATTCCCCACTTAAAACCTGAATTTTTTTAAAGTTTGTCCCAAATGCCACTTTTAGTCCCTCTAACTAGGTTTTTGGTTATTTGAACCCAATACTCCAATTTCCAACCATCCAACCTTTATGTTAATAACTAAGTTACATAACTTAGTTATTTTATCTCGAAACGTAAAGCAAGAAAACAATTTATTCATTTCAATTTCGGTTTTATTTTTTGGGGCGTTACAAGAAAAGTTTGAAATACTTGGAAAATATTTAGAGTTAGGTGAAATCAGTGTCTAAACATTGTAGAAATCCTTTAGATCTGAGTTGTTCTTGGTGGGATGAGGTCACACTTTGGTGTTCATGAAAACCCATGATGACGTCATCCTAGAACAACCCAAATCCAGTGATTTCATGGTGAAAAGTTGTGATTTGATGGAGAAGATGATGAGAAAGTGTGTGCTGATTGTGAAAGTACAAGATTTTAGATGAAAAACTTACAAGAATCACGAGGAATCGAGAGAAAAGTTGCCTGAGAGTGCGTGGGTCGGAGGAGAGCTGTCAGATCATGAACAGTGATGTGACATGTGGGGTATTTATAGTGAGAGGAGAAGAGGCGGTGTGGAGTGATTCGCTCGAAGGGACTTTCGATTGGATGGTCATCCGGTCGGATGATCATTCGGTCGAATGGTCCTTCGATTGGAGAGCTTGAGCGAGTTAGTTTTCGACTTTTCGTTTCGTGCGTTGATCGTTGCATTGCGTTTTGAGTAAGTGATGCAATAGTATTACCCATTAGTTACACAAATAACATAACTACTAATTAACATAAAAGTGAAACTTATTATTCGAGTTCGCGATGAGATTGCGTAGCGATAGAGTTGTGATCGCGTTTGCGAATAACATCCCCAACATATAAGTACACACAAGTAAAGCACATAATAGCACACACACGTAAAACAATATCCAGAACCTGTAACTCGTATTGCGATGCGTTAGCGATGTGATAGCGTTTAGTAGATTGGCGTTTAATTGCGTTTATCACATTGTTACTTCACAAATTACAAATCATAACAACAAAATAGTGGTAAATAGCATACATCGATTATCGAGTCGGAGAGTACAAGTAATAATCACGCAAGGAATGACAGATCTGATTAGCAATCTTTTCTTTCTTTGACTTTGACTTTGAAAAGTCAGGTTGTTACATAGTTGGACAAGGTAAATGACGTATAAAAGGGTTGTGTGGTTAATCCACTATGTTGTGATGTTGACAAGGTCTTAAACGTCTAGAGTGTGTTTATGTGCTATGTGTAATGTAGCATTCTTGAGATGTTTGTGTAAGCCTTCGACATTAGATGAGATCAGTGTGTGCTAGTAACCAATGCCATTTTGGATGAGATGAGCACTTATAGACGATCACATTTACGTGTCACTTGAAGCGAGAGTTGTTGATGAGGAGATCTATCAATGAGCCCAGTTGAGATGATCAATCACGTCTTTGTGATGTGACTAAATTTGTGTGTATATTCCCACCTTAGGTGACATACTTGCGTGCGTGTAGATGAACTAGTGGGTATGTGTAAAAACCCGCGTTTTGAAGTCAAAGTACAAGTCAAAGTCAAAGGAAGAAAAGATTGCTAATTGCGATATCTCACTCCTTGCTTAATTATTGATTGTACTTTTCGACTTGTAATCGATACTCTAATTTAAATTACTTTAGTTGTATTATGTGGAGTACATGTTAAAAAATCGTAGTCTTATCGCTAATCAACTTATCGCTAATCGACTTACCGCCAATCGCATCGCAACCCGAATTATAGGTTATGGATATTGTTTTACGTGTGTGTGCTATTATGTGATACTTGTGCATGCTATGTTTATGTTTTGTGGTGATTAATCGCAATCGCAACTCTATCACAACGCAATCTCATCGCAAACTCGAGATTTACGAATTACTTTTGTGTTAATTAGTAGTTAGGATATTTGTGTAACTAATGGGTGATACTATCGCATCGCTTACTCGCAACGCTTTGCAACACTTAACGCACGAAACGAAACGTCAAAAACCAACTCACCCAAACCCATCTGATCGAATGGTCATCCATCCGGATGACCATCTGATCGGATGGCCATCCGATCGAACCACCCTTCGTTCCACCTCATTGCACCGCCTTTCCTCTTTTGTCATCTATAAATAGCCCCTGTCACATCATGAACAGTGATGTGACAGCTCTCTCGTCCGACCAGCACACTTTGGGCTATTTTCTCTCGATTTCTCGCGATTCTTGTAAGTTTTCAACCCAAATCTTGTACTTCTATAAACTACACACACTTCTTCACCATTTTCACCATCAAATCTTAACTTTTCACCATGAAATCGGTGGATTTGGGGTGTTCTAGGATGATGTCATCATGAGTTCTCATGAATTTCAAAGTGTGACCTCATTCCACCAAGAACAACCCAGATCTAAGAGATTTCAACATGATTAAACACTGATTTCACCTACATCTAAACATTTTCAAGTGTAAAGGAGTTGAAAGAATGTCTCTCCTAACTTTTTCTTACACTTTTACCCTCTTTAGCTCAAAACCGATAGAATCACAGCTCTTTCAGGCCTTCTACTCGTTCTATAGTGAAGTGTTGCACTGAGAATGGATTCCTATCAAAAGAGACACCCGATTCACGGGTCGAACATGAATGACCGTCAAGAACAGTTGACTGGTCGGACGGGGTGGTTCCCATCCGATCGGGTGACTTGGACTCGATAGGGTTCCATTGTTTGACACGTTGTCATACCGTCTCGGTGCAATCACAAAACTTTCCAAACTTAACGAATTTTTACAAGTTTCTCAAGCGAACAGGTTACTGAACTGATCACCGTCCAATCGGATAGCCATCCGATCGAACGGAAATCCGATCGGATGACCAATGGTGTTCAACACTTAGCTATTTCAAAGCCAAACTCAAACATAACCCTCCACTCGGATCACCATCTGACCGGATGGCCTGAATGGTAGGAATACTTCTGGTTTTATAAAATACTACAACGAAAACTTCAAAGTCACGTCATACTGATGTGTGCAAAATGCAACATATAAATTACATCAATTGTGGCATAAAACTAACCCTTTTTTAGTACTAATGTTGGAAAGAGTGTGTTTTTGTCTTCCTTTTGTATTTTCAGGATTAAATGAGCTCAAATAAACAAAAGAAGCAAAAAGGCAGCTAAATCTAACAAAAATACAAGAAAAGGGATAAACGTGGCATGCCCGACCTCCCGACAGCATCTTCCCAAGCAAAACAAGAAAACAGAAGGCTGAACACGCCCCGTGCTCAGTGAGCACGGGGGCGTGCCCAAGTGTCAGCAGAAAAGACAAAGCTGTAGAAGCTTCTATCACCCACCACGGGGGCGTGCCCAGCGGACACGGGGCCGTGGTCAACTCTAAGATTCGCAGAATCTGGGGAAACCTTGATAGTACAGATACGCTTCTGCACACGGGGTCGTGCCCAGCGGACATGGGGGCGTGGTCAACTAATGCAGACAAACTGCAATTAATGAAGACAGAGAAGAAGGTGGATACGGGGCCATGTCCAATGGACACGGGGTCGTGCCCGAGCTGTTGTTCAGGCTATAAATAGGGGTGCTTGGCTCATTTGTAAACCATCCCTTGGCACACCACCTCTCTCACACTTCACCCACCACCCACCACCCACCACCATCACAACACCATCATCCACCACCATCATCCATCGTCCATCGTAGAGTGTGTGAGTCGTCTCGGGATCCAAGATTGATCGTAAGAGTTCTTGACAATCAAGGCCATGTTTGCCTAAGTCTCTTACATCACTTGGTGAAGACAAGTGTCTAGTGTAATACTTTTTATTTTTAATCTTTTCGTACTTTTTATTTGGTTATGTATTAATGACTTTAATAACTAGTTTCTTATGTTGAAGGTGATTCTTCCTTATCGTTTGTCCGTGGTGTCTTGGCATTATTTTACTGTCTATATAAAATAAAAGATTTTCACCATTCATATCTCCATGGTCTATATGGAGATATGTTGGCTACCTGGTCGGGGGTTAAGGGAACAGTTTGGTAAGAGTCTTGCCTTGTTCAGTGTATAGATCCTGCAAGGACCTGGGTCAAATTTAGTAGGACCTCCTTCAATACCCACCGGTATTGGATGGCGGGGGTCCAAACTCTTTGATCCCCTCATATGTAAGCTACTATTAATACTTTAATCCGGCTACTTAGGATTGTATCCCTGCTGACTCAGACTACTTAGCCGAGGGTAACGTCACCTTCAAAAGAGGGGCCTACCATAATATGCATTAATAACTTAATTAATTATCTTTCAATAATCCGACCCTTTAGGATTGTATCCTTGCTGACTCAAACTACTGGGTTGAGGGTAACGTCACCTTCAAAAGAGGGGCCTACTACAATAACTAAGATAATCTCTTAAAAAGTGAAAAAGTGCAGAAATAATCAAAGGTTACACTAAACACGAGTCGGAGCCAAGTGATTCATCTTGTCTATCTGTTTTTATTTTTCAGCATTTTAGTTAGTTTTATTTTTCTTAGTTTAAAACATTTTTTCTAACTTTTTGATTTGATTAGACGTTGAGGATAAACCGGTACTAAAAGCTCTTGTGTCCTTGGACGACCTCGGTATCTTACCAACATAATACTACGCTCACGATGGGTGCACTTGCCCATATGTGTGTTTAGTGTTAGTAAATATCGTGTTTTATAAATTTAAAACTTGACTAAAAAGTGTAAAAGGGCTTAAAATATACATCGAAAACATATACACACTTACGCACATCACATACACAAACACATCCGTCCCAAACGAATGGCAAACCGACCGAATGGCCATCCGACCGGATGACCATCCGTTCGGATGACTCTTCGTCACTCAGTTCACTTCGTACCGTTTTACGCATTGCTATCACTTACTCTATCGTTCTGTTCAGGCTAATCCCCCAGCGCTCCCTTCAATCCAAGGGAGTGTTTATTTACTAAACACTATCTGTGAGTATACTCGATCCCTTTTTGCCTTAAGCACTTTTGGGTGTTACATACGTTACTTATATCAAATCACAACAATCACACAACGCAACCACTTTTATACGCTAACCGTTACTGCATGTTATACATGTTACTCGATGAATGCTAGTATGTTATGTTTACACAGTGATTGTTGCCTGACACCTTAGCAACGATAGTACTATAGTTTGGACTCAGCACCTGTCATGGACAGGGGTTGTTAAGGGCTTTTCTTCACATGTCACAGTGGTGATATGTGTTGCAGATTCTACAACTCGCAGTCACGTCTGTGCATATTTCATTGTCGATAACCAACTTGCTTCGCACTATACATGTTGCATGCTGGTTATGCGTAAACTCACTTTCGCTATCTATTATACTATTAAACTTGTATGCTCACCTTTACACTATGTGTATTGACCTCTATTTTAACATATGTGACATGTGTTTGAGATGCTAGGATGCTTGCTTTGTGGAATCAAGTTAGGAAGAGTCTAGAAACAAACAATTTAAATTTTGAGTTGTCGAAACATATTTGTCTATGAGATATCTATGTCTGTAATAACTGCTTTATTTTGATGAGTTATGGTATGGGACATAATGTTAATTATCTGGTAATTTAGTTGTTATGGATTTCTCCTGGATAATCTGTTTCGCTCAGTGCCACGCCCCGATGTTTCCGCATTCGGTTGGGGTGTGACAGATTGGTATCAGAGCCATAACTATAGGGAATTAGGCGGGTCGATGTCTTAGAAATGACCTAGTCTATAGTCTAAGTACCAACAGACCGACTTGTGCATACCCGGTAGGGGTTTTGCACGAGCTTACTTGGTATTCTCGCTCGAACTCGCTGTACACTACACTCTTGCGCGAACATCGCATACTATTGTTCCGCGCAGGACCAGCCTTTCCTAAGGCTGGCAACACACACAAAATTCTAATAAGAGGGAGAATTGTGTCGAGATTAGGTGTGAAAACCGCAAACTCTTGATTAAATCGCTCCATCGACGCATGAATTTTATTGTAAATACGAGAATTTGCGTTGAACCAGGAGTGAAATCCATACTTCAATGCCGATTCCCTATCTATCTTGTGATCCTATCACACAAACAGGAATGGAGTCGCTAAGTTAGGGGTGAAACCCGAATCTTGATGACTTATTCCGTTCTATATTTGAAGTTTTCGTTGTAGCATTTTAAAAGTTGAAAAGTATCTTTATATATCCAGTCATCCAGATGGATGACCATTCGATCGGATGGTGATTCATTTGAGTGGAACTTTACAAGGATTCAAGTCTCCTGGTAGGATAGTCATTCGATCGGATGGTCGTCCGATTGGATGACTGTTCGTTTGGAACTGATATTCTTTGAAGTTTTGTGAAAATTTGTTTAAGTGTTGAACTTGTAGGAAGGTTGTCACCTGAACGGATTGTCGTTCGATCAGATGGTAGTCCGATCGGACGGCAATTCGTTCGGGCAACTGTTCCGTCTGAAACTCGTAAAATTGTTAAGTTTTAGAAAGTTTTGCAGTCGAACCGAGACGGTATGACAACGTGTCAAACAACGGAAACCCCATCAAGTCCAGTCATCCAATCGGATGGGAATCACCCCGTTCGAACAGTAACTGTTCCTGGCGGGATTTCATGTTCAACCCGTGAATCGGTTGTTTCTCTGATAGTAATCTGTTATCAAACCGACACTTCACTAGAGAATGAGGAAAAGGCCTGAACAAGATCCGATCCTATCGGTTTTGAAGAATGTTTGAAGAAAAGTTTGAAATACTTGGAAAATGTTTAGATTTAGGTGAAATCAGTGTCTAAACATTGTAGAAATCCTTTAGATCTGAGTTGGTCTTGGTGGGATGAGGTCACACTTTGGTGTTCATGAAAACCCATGATGACGTCATCCTAGAACAGCCCAAATCCGGTGATTTCATGGTGAAAAGTTGTGATTTGATGGAGAAGATGATGAGAAAGTGTGTGCTGATTGTGAAAGTACAAGATTTTAGATGAAAACTTACAAGAATCGCGAGGAATCGAGAGAAAAATGGCCTGAGAGTGCGTGGGTCGGAGGAGAGCTGTCACGTCATGAACAGTGATGTGACAGGTGGGGTATTTATAGTGAGAGGAGAAGAGGCGGTGTGGAGTGATTCGATCGAATGGCCATCCGATCGGATGGTCATCCGGTCGGATGACCATTCGGTCGAATGGTCCTTCGATCCATTGGGCTTGAGCGAGTTAGTTTTCGACTTTTCGTTTCGTGCGTTGATCGTTGCGTTGCATTTTGAGTAAGCGATGCAATAGTATTACCCATTAGTTACACAAATAACATAACTACTAATTAACATAAAAGTGAAACTTATTATTCGAGTCCGCGATGAGATTGCGTTGTGATAGAGTTGTGATTGCGTTTGCGAATAGCATCCCCAACATATAAGTACACACAAGTAAAGAACATAATAGCACACACACGTAAAACAATATCCAGAACCTGTAACTCGTATTGCGATGCGTTAACGATGTGATAGCGTTTAGTAGATTGGCGTTTAATTGTGTTTATCGCATTGTTACTTCACAAATTACAAATCATAACAACAAAATAGTGGTAAATAACATACATCGATTATCGAGTCGGAGAGTACAAGTAATAATTAAGCGAGGAATGACATATCTGATTAGCAATCTTTTCTTCCTTTGACTTTGACTTCGACTTCGAAAAGTCGGGTTGTTACATAGTTGGACAAGGTAAATGACGTATAAAAGGGTTGTCTGGTTAATCCACTATGTTGTGATGTTGACAAGATCTTAAACGTCTAGAGTGTGTTTATGTGCTATGTGTAACGTAGCATTCTTGAGATGTTTGTGTAAGCCTTCGACATTAGATGAGATCAGTGTGTGCTAGTAAACAATGCCATTTTGGATGAGATGAGCACTTATAGACGATCACATTTACGTGTCACTTGAAGCGAGAGTTGTTGATGAGGAGATCTATCAACAAGCCCAATTGAGATGATCAATCACGTCTTTGTGATGTGACTAAATTTGTGTGTATATTCCCACCTTAGGTGACATACTTGCGTGCGTGTAGATGAACTAGTGGGTATGTTGTGTATTTGTTAGAGATGTCAACTTGGAGCTTTAGTATTGAGTTGTACCTGGGGGTGTTTGGTGCCATAGAGTAATGAGTATGGATTTATAGTAATGGTTAAAGATAATTGAGTTTAAAGAGATAAAAGTGGGCTATGTGTGAGAAGGGTTTGGGGTCATAACTATGGGTTGTGTTAGGTGACAAGTTTTTAGTCTGCTATTTTGGTTGGGTTGTGACACGCTTAAAGAGTTTTGAGGATGCTTATAAAAGAGTTATCAAGTAAAAAGTAAAGTGTTTTGTTGTCAGCTTTATTGCTTAAACTTGACTGTATAAGTCACTCAACGTAGCTCATATTTACATGTATGTTAGTTTGACTGCAGGTCATTGGTTCAAGTTGTGGTTTCTCTTGGCTAGTGGATGGGTTTACTCGTGCTAGGGGGTTAAAGGCATTCATTATCGATTGATACGTTAATGTTTTGAGACTAGCTAGTAAATCTTATCATTTTATATTTAATTTCGTTGTGTGTTTCGAAATAATTGAATAAACTTTCGACTATATGTAGTAATGAGATCCAGTTGTAGGGTTCCCGGTTTGAAGGGCCTTACAAATTGGTATCAAAGTCAGGTTTAAAAGATCTGGACATCCTAAATGTCTGGACTTCAATTGCAAATGAGACCGAGACAACGAATGTCGTCATGATTAACCACCAGCCAAGAGGTATGTGTGTAGCATCATGTTATCATTGCACTTTCTACTTGAGTGTACTATGTGGAAGGTATAATACTAGTATGATCGTGATGGGAAATGTTTAGCACACCTGTAGTGGCATAGACGACACATTACACTTGATCAACGTTGTTGGCAGTGGTGGTTCCGGCAATGGTACGATGGGGTTGTAGTGTTATACAGAGTTATAAAAGGGTAATATGGTGTTATATACTATTCATAGTGTTTTATAGTGATTTGTAGTGTTATTTCTTGTTTTGTAGTGTTATATACTTATTATAGTGTTATGAACTGTTGAATGGTGTTTTGTAGTGTGTTTAATAGTCATTTGTTGTGTTATATCTTGTTTTGTAGTGTTATATCTTGTTTTGTAGTGTTATGAACTGTTAAATGGTGTTTTGTAGTGTTATATACTTATGTCAGTGCTGAATAGTAGTTGTAGTGTTATATATAATGTTGTAGTGTTATACAGAGTTATAAAAAAATTGTTATTTTGTAGTGTTATATACTTATTACAGTGTTATGAATTGTTAGTGTTATGAATTGTTGAATGATGTTTTGTAGTGTTATATACTTATTACTGTGTTGAATGGTGGTTGCAGTGTTATACATAACGTTGTAGTGTTATACAGAGTTATTCGTAGTGTTTTATAGAGATCATTAAAAAATCGTATTCTTATAAATAAGGGTGACGGTTATGGAAGGTTATCAATTAATTAAATCAAAGATAAAATTACTTGTTTACCCTTTTGAATTAATTTAGATTGAGGACACATGTCATCTTCACAATATTACTCACACTTCTCACACTTTTAACTTTTTTTTACAGTAATCTTACCCTTTGAGATATAATCAAATCAAATATTGAGAAACGTAAACAAAAATTCCAAAGGAAAACATGTATATAGTAAGAAAATTGTAGAGTTGAGTTGAGTTACATTGGAATTTTTTGATATTGTTTGATGGTGTTGATATGGTACAAAAAAATCAATTTTTTCATAAGTAAATCAAAACAGGTTTGAATATGGAAATAAATTAATTGTACTTATTTTTGGTAATTATTAATAGATGAAAATTTTAATTAATTAATATTACTGGTGTTAAAAACTATGAGAGGAAATTTGTAATAATAGTGACCTTAGAAGCTTGTCATGTAGATAAAATTATTTTGTTTTATTATAGTATATAGATGTATTTTGATTTAATATATAGTAGAATGAAAACTATGATGGTATAAAAATTTAACATATCATATAATAATTATTTTAGTTAACTAATTTTGGGCCAATTTTTGTCAAGCCCAAACATTCTAAGTCTAAATGTAATCCATAGATGAACCCATACATTAAATCAATGGGAATAAGATGGTTTATTAAGCGTTTTCCCGTGGGTCAATTATTTTAAATATTTATGTGAGTTAAGTAGCCTTAGAGATGGCATTGTTGGGTCGATACATGTAGTCTGGTATTTGAGTTAAAAACCGAGTCAAAGGGTAAGTTAGGGAACCATTTGGGCCAGTATTCGTTGAATAACGTAAGTCGTGTAGAGTCTCGATGTACGAGGGTTGAGTAGTGCCTCATGCATAGATTGACGTATGGTTAGGAATGTACGTGTGACGAGTGATTTTTATTGACTGACGAGGTATTGGATGTGTAGTTGGGATAGTCCGTCAATGGGAACGTATGTGTGTAGTTGTATCTTAAAGTTAGTTGGACAAGGTAAATGACGTATAGAAGGGTTTTGTGGTTAATCTACTATGTTGTGATGTTGACAAGGTCATAAACGTCTAGAGTGTGTTTATGTGCTATGTGTGACGTAGCATTCTTTAGATGTTTGTGTAAGCATTCGACATTAGATAAATCAGTGTGTGCTAGTAGCCAATGCCATTTCGGATGAGATGAGCACTTATAGATGATCACATTTACGTGTCACTTGAAGCGAGAGTTGTTGATGAGGAGATTATATCAACAAGCCCAGTTGAGATGCTCAATCACGTCTTTGTGACGAGACTAAGTTTGTGTGTAGATTCCCACCTTAGGTGATATACTTGCGTTCGTGTAGATGAACCAGTGGGTATGTTGTGTATTTGTTAGAGATGTCAGCTTGGAGCTTTAGTATTGAGTTGTACCTGGGGTGCTTGGTGCCATAGAGTAATGAGTGTGGATTTATAGTCATGGTTAAAGATAATTGAGTTTAAAGAGGTAAAAGTGGGCTATGTGTGAGGTTTGGGGTTGTAACTATGGGTTGTGTTAGGTGACAAGTTTTGAGTGTGCTATTTTGGCTAGGTTGTGACACGCTTAAAGAGTTTTGAGGATGCTTATAAAAAGAGTTACTGAGTCAAAAATAAAGTGTTTTGTTGTCAACTTTATTGCTTAAACTTAACTATTATAACTCACTCAACGTAGCTCACATTTACATGTATGTTAGTTTGACTGCAGGTCACTGGTTCAAGTTGTGGTTTCTCTTGGCTAGTGGATGGGTTTACTTGTGCTGGGGGGTTAAAGGCATTCGTTATCGTTTGATACGTTAATGTTTTGTGACTAGCTAGTAAATCTTATCATTTTATATATAATTTCGTTGTGTGCTTCGAGATAATTGAATAAACTCTCGACTATATGTTGTAATGAGATCCAACTGTATATGTTGTAATGAGATCCAACTGTATGGTGCCCGGTTTGAAGGGCCTTACAGATTGGTATCAAAGTCAGGTTTAAAAGATCCGGACATCCTTAAATGCTTGACTTCAATTGCAAATGAGACCGAGACAACGAATGTCGTTATGATTAACTACCAGCCAAGAGGTATGTGTGGACATCATGTTATCATTGCACTTTCTACTTGAGTGTACCGTGTGGAAGGTATAATACTAGTATGATCGTAATGGGAAACGCTTAGCACACCTGTAGTGGCATAGACAACAAATTACACTTGATCAACGTTGTTGGTAGTCTATTGTTACTTTTATGTTGAGAGTTGTAGCCTCAGATTATCATATGAATGTTCAGTCTTGTGTACGTACTTAAAAATATGGGTGTGCATGGTTCGGTTCGGTTTTAGGTTTTTCTGCTTTAGCAATAGTTTAGTTTTTAGAACTGAATTAGGTAAGATTCAAAAGTGTCACACCCCGATTTCCACGTGTCACCGGTGGGCCCGGTGGGGGAGTATCGTGACGTGGTTGGCAACGTAATAGTCAAACAACACAATATAATAATGCACAGCGGAAGCAAATTTAAATAAGATACAACCGAATTTATTTATTGTAAACAAAGTCACAATTATCCGGTGTTTATCCACAGTAGGATCGAATAATAAAAATATTGTCTATGGTTCAACAGACTTCGGCATCTTAAGTTTGCGAGACTTCTAGTGATGCTTAGGAGACTCCCAGCCTATTTCGCCTAGTACCTGCATTTAATCTTTTTGGGAAAATACGTCAGTTTACACTGGTAAATACATTCAACTGACTCATTTTGTAAAATGATTGAAAATTGGTTTGGATGCACATGGCATAAACATTTTATTTAACTTGGGAGAATTATTTTGATAATATAATAATCTTGTGAACGAATTACGTGTTACTTATGCGTTCAGTAGCCCGGAATGTATCCGGGTTAAAGATCAATAGACACACCACTGTAAGTGAGTTATACACGGGAGTACGCCTACACCCTGTGCTCAGGTCGTGGCAATCTCGTAAGATAATGCCGAGGATATCCGGGACATGGTCATTAACCCCCCAAAGGCTGTAAAGTAAACACATCTGTTTAAAACGAGCCGATCAAATTATTCAATTAACCACTAAGCGTGGAAGATTTGATGCTCGATCAAGCGGTACGCTATGTACCGTAACCCAAGCCCGTATAGGGAAAATAAGTTAAAAGTATTTACCTTTGCAAGTATAAATCCTTAATTGAATAAACTGCAGATAGCTTTTACTGGTTCTCCTAATCTGGAACGAAGGTTAAATATAACCTATTAGAATACTAACGGGTCTTTAGTTAAGCTTAAGCTTAGACCGGTCAGTTTTACGATACGGTTCGTACGCACGATTAAGCGAAGACCGGATAGAATGTGATTTAGACCCGACAAGTTGAGGACTTGTTTAATATGGGTTTACTATTCACATTCTGGATTTTGAGATAAAAATGATATTGTTTGACCCGTTTCGGCTAGTTTATGCAAACTAGTTACATAAACCGAACCGAACGCGTATAATGCATAACGGGTAACCGAAAGGGTCGCGAACAGGTTTCCTAAGTTAATACGCTTTAAATATGTGGTGATATCATTATGATATCTTCCATAATGCCCATAACGAGTTTAATCCCTAAATACGCCCCGTAGGGGTATTTTGGTCATTTTAAGGGTTATAAAAGAGATTTATAATACTTCTGAGATACGGGTCTGATTTAATCAGAAAAATTATCAATTTTAACAGGTATCAACAGTTGGTATAAAGTCTTTTGTGATAATATGGTTCTAGACCCAAACTATGCGTTTAATACGCGTATAAAGCCGTTTTAAGCGACGTACGGTTTAAAATACCATTCTGAGTTTTCTGATCAGCAAAACAGGCTCAAAACACTCTATTTATTATTTTAAATCAGTGGCAATTGGATTGGTATCAATCGGATTCGTAAAACTCGTTTTATGGCCAAAAAGGGCATATTCGGTATTAACCGGATCAATGCGATAAGCCTAGCTTAAGACCAGTTTAAAAATAATTAAAAATCTTCAAAAATCCTAAAATATTATTTAACATCAGTGGGTAAAAGTTTTGGTACCGAAAATCGGGTTTAGATAGGCTATGCGCTAATCGCGCCGTTTAATTAATAAAAAGCTTATTATTTACGCTAATGCGCATATCTCCTAATCTAGACCTCCGATTGACGTGAAAATTTACGTACATGCTAAATAATCAGTAACTAAGATTATAGTACTTCCACATTTTCAAAATTCTCGTTGTAGGGTCATAAGGGCGTTATGGTCCAATTTAAGCGATTAACGGAAACGTGTGCATGCATCGGATAAACAATGAAACAAGTACAGAGACTTATACTAGCATGTAACCCAACCCTAATGAGACTTTAAGGCATGTCTAATTCAAACTAAAACGGGTCAGAACCGAAGTCAAAGCAAAAGTCAAGGTTTTGCGCCTTTCGGTTCCGAACCGGGTTTAAACAGAAATTTGTCGAGTCGGGCAAGCGTAGACAAGTTTTTATACTTATTACCATGTTATATTAAGGTTAAAACAGGTTGCACACCTTTCGGATCATTAATTGTGCATTAAATCGCATTTTGTATTTCTGTTGACTTTTTCGGTCAACGTTTGACCCGACAAACGACCTAGTTAGGTCTGGAATTGGTACTTGCCCTTATAAGGGTTTAATACCCATACAATTTCCTATCTAACGGTACTTTTAATTTGACATACGACTGAGCTATCGTTACTTAATCACAAAGTCAACCGTTACGCCCGATATATTGACTTTTAAGCTAATTACTAAGCTAGAATTAATTTAGAAGGGTTAAGCAACTTACT
This sequence comes from Helianthus tuberosus, assembly GCA_030545235.1. Classification (NCBI taxonomy): domain Eukaryota; kingdom Viridiplantae; phylum Streptophyta; class Magnoliopsida; order Asterales; family Asteraceae; genus Helianthus; species Helianthus tuberosus. The sequence continues at coordinate 13,976,294 of CM060435.1, forward strand.
AGATGATTAATGGATGATTAGGAAGGCCTTCAATCAGATTGTAAGCTCCTCCAATGCTCAGATTGTTTGCAATTGATGTGAGGAATGGTTGTGACATGAAGGGGTCTTTATATACAAGAATCAAGCACCACAAGCAAGTGACAACCAAGTCTAGGGCCATCCACAATTGATCAACACTTGTAAGTAGTGTGTAGGGATGTCTAGGGGCCATGTACATGCAAGAAAAACCGGATTAGAGGGTCACATTCGCGCACAACAGGCAACAGCCTGTTTCTGGTCGCTGGGCACCGCTAGCGCACCGTTACGCTACACATGTAGCGGTGCGCTAGCCCGCTATAAAGGGCCGGTTGACTTGACATGGTAGCGCACCGTTACGCTACACATGTAGCGGTGCGCTACCTCTTCTCAGAGGCAGAATTCGTTGCTGTTTGTTGGTGTTTTGAACCAAAATCCACTTGCACGATTTTTAGCCATTCTTTTACATGGAGGGGCCTCTAATAAGTGTCTACTCCTGTATATTACCCTACCATGAACCTTTGTTGCAATTGAATGAACTTACAAGACCCGAAAACAACGGTTTATCATTCTTTTTCTTCTTGGGATCAAATCATGCTTTTCCAGATCAATTATTGTATACCCAATTTCTGAATTGAGGGTATAAAAGATGTGTACAACATTTAATCGGGTCTTGGGATTTATAATTAAGGTCGTTCAGAGGTAACAGTTTAACATGACGTCACTTTAAATCCTGCCGAATCATCTTTATTAAATCCGGGTTTACAACGCGTTTTGTCTGACATGACACGTGTCGTCTTATTATTGAACCCGAAATTTTCGAGGTGTTACATCCTCACCCCCTTAAATAAATCTCGACCCGAGATTTACTGAAACAAGTAAGGGTACTTTTCTTTCATCGTGGATTCAACCTCCCACGTGAAATCTGGACCTCTACGGGCATCCCATTTGACCTTTACAAAAGGTATATGCTTCCTTCGAAGCTTCCTTACCTGTCGATCTTCAATCGACAAAGGTTTTTCAACAAACTTTAAGCTCGCGTCAATTTGCACATCTGTATGTGGCATGACATGTGTTTCGTCAGCGGAACACTTCTTTAGATTGCAAATGTGGAACACGTTGTGAATTCCACTGAGCTCTTCTGGTAAGTTCAACTTATAGGCAACTGACCCGACACGTTCGATAACCTCGAAAGGTCCTATGTATCTCGGGCTTAGCTTGCCTTTCTTACCAAATCGCATCACTCCTTTCCAGGGTGACACTTTTAGTAGGACTTTTTCACCTACTTCGAAGTGAAAATCCTTACGATTTGGATCAGCGTAACTCTTCTGCCTATTCCGGGCAGCTTGGAGATTGTTACGAATCTGGACAATCTTGTCCGTCGTTTCAAACACAATCTCTGGTCCTGATAATTGGACTTCTCCAACTTCCGCCCAACAAACTGGCGATCTACACTTTCTACCGTATAATGCCTCAAAAGGCGCAGCCTTTATGCTGGTATGGTAGCTATTGTTGTAGGAGAATTCGATCAATGGTAGGTTCTTATCCCAGCTACCTCCCAAATCGATCGCACATGCACGTAGCATGTCTTCCAACGTTTGAATAGTACGCTCACTCTGACCGTCTGTCTGAGGATGGTAAGCCGTACTAAAGTTCAAACGTGTGCCCAAAGATTGTTGGAAGCTCTTCCAAAAATGTGACGTGTACCTAGTATCTCTATCAGAGATAATAGCTACAGGTATGCCGTGTAGGGCTACAATCTTATCAACGTATAACTGGGCTAACATATCGGAGCTATAAGTCTCCTTGATGGGTAAGAAATGAGCTGACTTAGTCAGTCGGTCAACTATAACCCATATCGTATCATTGCCTTTTCTTGTCTTGGGTAACTTGGTAATAAAATCCATAGTTACCATTTCCCACTTCCACGTAGGAAGTTCAGGCTGTTGTAGCAAACCTGACGGTTTCTGATGCTCGGCTTTGACTTACGCACATGTCAAGCATTTTGCTACATGGGCGGCCACAGACTTTTTCAAGCCTATCCACCAATAATTTGCCTTTAAATCCTGGTACATCTTATCAGCTCCAGGATGAACGGAGTATTTGGAACTATGGGCTTCCTGGAGGATAACATCACGAAGTCCTCCGTAAATCGGAACCCATATTCGCCCATTCAATCTTAGAATTCCGTCTTTGCTAAGAGTTAACTGCTCCTCAGTTACTCCTAACTTTTCATTTGGGTAGTTAGCTTCCAACACAGCTTCCTTCTGTGCAGCTAACACCCTTTCTATCAAACTGTTCTTTATCTCCATACGCTTGGCGTTAATTCGAATGGGTTTAACCTTTTGCTTTCTGCTCAAGGCATCAGCAACTACATTTGCCTTGTCGGGATGGTATTTGATTTCACAATCATAATCATTTAAAGTTTCCATCCAACGGCGTTGCCTCATGTTTAGTTCTTTCTGGTTAAACAGATGCTGGAGGCTCTTGTGATCAGAAAAGATCACAAACTTGATTCCATAAAGATAATGCCTCCACAGTTTTAGTGCGAATACAACGGCACCCAACTCCAAGTCATGGGTGGTGTAATTCTTCTCATGCACCTTTAACTGTCGCGATGCATAGGCAATAACCTTGCCTTTCTGCATAAGCACACACCCCATGCCGGTGTGTGAAGCATCGCAGTAAACTACGAACTCTTCAGTGCCTTCAGGTAAAGTAAGCACAGGAGCGTTGCTCAACTTCTGTTTGAGAATATCGAATGCTTCTTGCTGCTTAGGGCCCCAAACGAACTTAATCTTTTTCTTAGTCAGAGAAGTTAGGGGTGCAGCAATCCTTGAAAAATTTTCGATGAAACGCCTGTAATATCCTGCCAATCCCAGGAAGCTACGTATCTCCGTAGGCGTCTTTGGCTCTTGCCAATTCATAACAGCTTCTACTTTAGCGGGATCCACTTGGATAACACTCTCACTGACCACATGTCCAAGAAATTGGACTTCTCGTAGCCAAAATTCACACTTAGAAAATTTGGCATAGAGTTTCTCGTGATGTAAAAGTTTGAGAATGCACCGAAGGTGTTTCTCATGGTCAGCTTGATTCTTAGAATAAATAAGGATGTCATCGATGAAGACGATAACAAATTTATCTAAGTAAGGCTTGCAGACGCGATTCATGAGATCCATGAACGCGGCTGGTGCATTAGTGAGCCCAAAAGGCATCACTAGGAACTCGTAGTGACCATAACGAGTCCTAAATGCAGTCTTGTGAACGTCTTCATCCTTAACCTTCAACTGATGGTAGCCTGACCTCAGATCAATCTTTGAGAAGTAACTTGCCCCTTGAAGTTGATCGAACAAATCGTCGATTCTGGGCAACGGATACCTATTCTTGATCGTGACTTTATTAAGCTCGCGATAGTCGATGCACAGACGCATCGACCCATCCTTCTTCTTGACAAACAGGATTGGCGCTCCCCAAGGAGATGAACTAGGTCGAATGAAACCCTTAGCCAGCAGTTCATCTAGCTGCGTCCGCAACTCCTTCATTTCGGTGGGTGCCAATCTGTACGGTGCTCTGGCAACTGGTGCCGCTCCGGGAATGATATCGATCCTGAATTCGACTTGTCTATCTGGTGGTATTCCAGGTAGATCTTCAGGAAACACTTCTGGGTACTCAGAAATGACAGGGATGTCTTCTAACTTCGGTTTAGGCTCATCAATAATCACCTGCGCCATGTAGATGACACATCCCCTCTTCAAACACTTGGAAGCCTTGAGCATAGTCACCTGCTCAGGCAGTCCGTACTGGGTATCTCCCCGAATGGTAAGTGACTCACCAGACGGAGTCTTTATCACTACCTGTTTCTGTTTACAGACGATTTGGGCCTGGTTATGAGATAACCAGTCCATACCCAGAACTATGTCAAAACCAGCTAATTTAAACGGAAGTAGAGACAGAGGAAAATAATGGTTCTTAATGGATATAGTACATCCATCTAACACAGTAGAGACGGTTTCTATGGTACCATCTGCTAACTCTACCTCATAGTTTATGCTTAGGGTTTTGACAGGTAAATTCAACAATTTACAAAACTTATGATCCACGAAAGACTTATCTGCGCCTGAATCAAAAAGTACTCTTGCAAAGACATCATTTACAAGGAATGTACCTGTTATGACGTTATCATCTTGCACAGCCTCCTGCGCATCCATCCTGAAGACTCTGGCGTTAGTCTTCTTAGCCTCCTCAGGCTTCTTGTTGTTCTTGGGGCAGTTAGTCTTTATATGGCCCTTCTCACTGCAACGGTAGCACGTCGCATCTTTCATTTTCTTGCAATCCAAGGTTTTATGGTCCGTGGACTTGCAAATCCCACAAGCAAAGGATTTCGACTGAGTCCGTGAGCTTGACTCTAGTCTGCACTTTCCATAGTGCTGTTTCTTGCAAGTTTTACACCTGGGCTTCTCATCAGACTTATGCCCATCCTTCCTCGACTCGGATCCCTTCTTGTTATCACCGTTCCCACGGTGTTTCTTGTTCGACCTACGCGAACCATCATCTTCTCGCTTCCTCTTCTCAACATCTTTATTCCTCAGCGATCTCTGTCGGACCGCATCCAGTGTGAGGGATAAAGAAAGATCAGTTACAGACCTGAAGGTAACTGGCCGAGAAGCTTTTACACTGGCCTTGATCTCGGGTTCCAAACCACCAATAAAACGAGCGATCCTCTTTGGCTCAGGGGTTACTAGGTAGGGAACCAACCTGGACAGCGTATTGAAGCTTGTCAGGTAAGCTTGGCAGTCGAGGTTTTTCATCACCAATGACAGAAAGTCATATTCTATCTTTTCCACCTCATGTTGAGGGCAGAAATTATCTTTGATCAGGGCAATGAATTGATCCCACGTCATGCTATACAACGGAATCTTTCCGGAGGCCTCCATCAGAGATCTCCACCAAGCCAATGCTTCACCTTTGAAGGACTGCGACACAAACTTAACAATATCCCGCTCAGCGCACCCGCTGATGTCCACCACTGTGTCCATTTCATCCAGCCAAGTCATGCAATCAACGACCCCCTTTTCCCCTATAAAATCCCGGGGCTTGCAAGACACGAAGTATTTGTAAGTGCAACCCTTGTTACGGGGTCCTTGATGCAGTACCAAATGCTGGGATGGGTCACTTTGATTGTTGGTGGACTGACGGTCATCACCGTCTTTCTTGGGTCCGTTCTTCTTGGGAGGAGGCTTGTTATGAGCCTCAGAATGTGTCCTTGGCTTTGTGTGTGACACAGAGTGGGTCCTACTCCGGGTACCACTGTATTCATCATATTGCCTATCCAAGGCTTGAGTGACAGCGCCATCAATGATTGCTTTTAGTTCGGCACCTGTCAATGTAATTTGGGCGTTCTCATTTGGCGCCACAGGATGGCTATTGACTTCATTAGAGTTAGCCATTTGTATTGAACTGTTACAGAAAACAAGAACAATATTTTATTTGAAAGTTTATTATGGAATTACCCCTTAGGGTAACTCGTTAACCATGGTAACAGAGACCCTATTTGGTTAACTTACTGATCGTATTAATTTAGGATTTCAATTAAAATTTATCCTAATCATAAAATTATAATAATATATATTAGCACATAAGGCTTGGTCACATGGACATTTTAATAAACTATGATTTCAGAGAATCAAGACTTTTAAGGTTTGAACCTAGTTCATTACCTTTATTAGACAGGGAGTCATAGCTACCTCTGTCTTTCGGCTTATATAGAAATGAGCATGGCCCGTAGGCGCTATATTACCACGTATGGTTTAAGTATGATCACCTTAATTGATGATGTAAATCCAGGATTCAGAGATCATTATACTGGATTAGGAATCTTCTAAAGAATCCTTATTCATTTAAGAATGACGTGTGATTTCTAATGAATCACTTCTGCCAGGAGTGTTAACATGTTTTAAGATGTTAACAGGGATTTGAATCTTTTAAACCGGTCTTACCATTTTGGCCCGGTCTTATATCTGACACTAGGCTAGGTTTCACACTTAAAGATTCTTAATTAAATAATTACTTAGGCAGATTAAAAGGAATGATTTTAATTTATTTATTTCATTTATAATTTATTTATGCACAAATGGCAAACATGAAATTTATAAAAACAACACTCCAATAATTTATAACAATATTACATATTGCCCTAAACAGGTCTTTCACACATGAAATTTGCCCACGTAGGAGCTACAACATACCATCATGCCCACGCAGGGGTCTTACAGAAGACATAAGTCCTCGTAGGGACTAACACACTAACAATTGTCCACGTAGGGACTTAAACAAACATAAGTCCACGTAGGGACTAAACATACAACATAAATGTCCACGCAGGGACTTAATTTTTAAAGTAGACATATACACATAAAGGATTTACTGATCCTTCTTGCTCTTTCCCTTGATTAAGTTCGTCAAGGTCTTAAACATTCCCTGGTTGCGCCGTCGATCTTCCCGTGCCTCATGTCGCACCTCTCTAATACTTTGCAGGATCTCCTGATGCAGTGGTGGCGACATTTGTAGAGACGGCGGGGGTTGTTGGTAAAACGGGGGTTGTGTAGGCATCTGGTACCCCTGTACTGGGTACCCTACTCCCCAAGGACCCCCATACGGTCCATCAGGGTTAAGAGCGTTGTAATTAGCAGCTACCAGGTATGGGTCGGCTTCAGCGTAACCGGGGTTAGTGTGGGTCGGTGGCTCAAACGGGTTATACATCGAAGGACCCGTGTATGCTGGTATCTGATTATCGAAACCCATTGGTGGCGGTTGCTGCGCGAAGGGGTTTGATGGTCCACCCATTTGTGGATCTTCTGGAAGCGGCTGATAATTTCTGCCACTTGATTGTAAAGGAGAGCTGAAATGAAACTCTTCTCTTCGTGTGGACATCCGGGCTCCTGTTCTCATACGTCTTTGCGGTTGAGGAGGCGCCGGCTGAACTGGTGGCGGTGGAGGCGGTGGCGTAACTGCCACAGACTGGTGATTCCCAGAGGAATCTTGATGATGTTGCTGCTGCTCATGAGGCGAAGAATAGTGAGGCTGCTGCTGTACATGCGGCGACGAATGGTGAGAAGGTGTGTAGTACCATTCGTGCTGAGTAAAGATAGCCTGGAAGCTATCTGGACCACTATAGGGTGGTCCGTGATAAATGGAACTATCCGAGACCTCGATCGGGTGGTTGGGAGTTCCTGATGCGGGCTCGATGGGGTCGTCTTCCTCGTCCATATCATTGCCCCCAGAGAAATGGTCCTCCGGTCCCAATGGGTTAAAACCCACTGGTTCTTGTATATAATCTGTCGGGTTAAACCGGCCTTGAAAGAATGGAGTGGGGTCTCCAAAAGGGCGGTGCGACATTGATCGCTGTAACGGTATGTACGAATGGTGTGAGTCTCCAGGCTCATTTTCTGATTGTGGCCCGTAGGAGTCTTGAGCGGGAGTCGTCGAGCTATTCGAAGTCGACCGTCTTGCCGGTTGAAAGAGACCTCTCTGGTTCCGTCGAGTACCATCACTCTCGGCGGGGATAGGTCCTCGTGTATTCGAAGGTCCTGCTTCATGATCGTTGGGGGCGGCTACCGGCCCCTTTCCTCGTCCTCGCGTACGCAACAATCTCGGAGGCATCTTTGTTACTCCTGTCAATAAAACATAAGATAACAATAACAAAATATAAAGTTTAAAGGACAAAACGAAGACCGAATAAGGTGGAATTTGTCCTATGTTATAAGTCTAGACTCAAAAGTTTAGATATGTGCAATTGTGTAACTGAGATTAAACACAAAAGGCTAGTGTTTAATTCACTCAGTGTTGGCTCTGATACCAACCTGTCACACCCCGATTTCCACGTGTCACCGGTGGGCCCGGTGGGGGAGTATCGTGACGTGGTTGGCAACGTAATAGTCAAACAACACAATATAATAATGCACAGCGGAAGCAAATTTAAATAAGATACAACCGAATTTATTTATTGTAAACAAAGTCACAATTATCCGGTGTTTATCCACAGTAGGATCGAATAATAAAAATATTGTCTATGGTTCAACAGACTTCGGCATCTTAAGTTTGCGAGACTTCTAGTGATGCTTAGGAGACTCCCAGCCTATTTCGCCTAGTACCTGCATTTAATCTTTTTGGGAAAATACGTCAGTTTACACTGGTAAATACATTCAACTGACTCATTTTGTAAAATGATTGAAAATTGGTTTGGATGCACATGGCATAAACATTTTATTTAACTTGGGAGAATTATTTTGATAATATAATAATCTTGTGAACGAATTACGTGTTACTTATGCGTTCAGTAGCCCGGAATGTATCCGGGTTAAAGATCAATAGACACACCACTGTAAGTGAGTTATACACGGGAGTACGCCTACACCCTGTGCTCAGGTCGTGGCAATCTCGTAAGATAATGCCGAGGATATCCGGGACATGGTCATTAACCCCCCAAAGGCTGTAAAGTAAACACATCTGTTTAAAACGAGCCGATCAAATTATTCAATTAACCACTAAGCGTGGAAGATTTGATGCTCGATCAAGCGGTACGCTATGTACCGTAACCCAAGCCCGTATAGGGAAAATAAGTTAAAAGTATTTACCTTTGCAAGTATAAATCCTTAATTGAATAAACTGCAGATAGCTTTTACTGGTTCTCCTAATCTGGAACGAAGGTTAAATATAACCTATTAGAATACTAACGGGTCTTTAGTTAAGCTTAAGCTTAGACCGGTCAGTTTTACGATACGGTTCGTACGCACGATTAAGCGAAGACCGGATAGAATGTGATTTAGACCCGACAAGTTGAGGACTTGTTTAATATGGGTTTACTATTCACATTCTGGATTTTGAGATAAAAATGATATTGTTTGACCCGTTTCGGCTAGTTTATGCAAACTAGTTACATAAACCGAACCGAACGCGTATAATGCATAACGGGTAACCGAAAGGGTCGCGAACAGGTTTCCTAAGTTAATACGCTTTAAATATGTGGTGATATCATTATGATATCTTCCATAATGCCCATAACGAGTTTAATCCCTAAATACGCCCCGTAGGGGTATTTTGGTCATTTTAAGGGTTATAAAAGAGATTTATAATACTTCTGAGATACGGGTCTGATTTAATCAGAAAAATTATCAATTTTAACAGGTATCAACAGTTGGTATAAAGTCTTTTGTGATAATATGGTTCTAGACCCAAACTATGCGTTTAATACGCGTATAAAGCCGTTTTAAGCGACGTACGGTTTAAAATACCATTCTGAGTTTTCTGATCAGCAAAACAGGCTCAAAACACTCTATTTATTATTTTAAATCAGTGGCAATTGGATTGGTATCAATCGGATTCGTAAAACTCGTTTTATGGCCAAAAAGGGCATATTCGGTATTAACCGGATCAATGCGATAAGCCTAGCTTAAGACCAGTTTAAAAATAATTAAAAATCTTCAAAAATCCTAAAATATTATTTAACATCAGTGGGTAAAAGTTTTGGTACCGAAAATCGGGTTTAGATAGGCTATGCGCTAATCGCGCCGTTTAATTAATAAAAAACTTATTATTTACGCTAATGCGCATATCTCCTAATCTAGACCTCCGATTGACGTGAAAATTTACGTACATGCTAAATAATCAGTAACTAAGATTATAGTACTTCCACATTTTCAAAATTCTCGTTGTAGGGTCATAAGGGCGTTATGGTCCAATTTAAGCGATTAACGGAAACGTGTGCATGCATCGGATAAACAATGAAACAAGTACAGAGACTTATACTAGCATGTAACCCAACCCTAATGAGACTTTAAGGCATGTCTAATTCAAACTAAAACGGGTCAGAACCGAAGTCAAAGCAAAAGTCAAGGTTTTGCGCCTTTCGGTTCCGAACCGGGTTTAAACAGAAATTTGTCGAGTCGGGCAAGCGTAGACAAGTTTTTATACTTATTACCATGTTATATTAAGGTTAAAACAGGTTGCACACCTTTCGGATCATTAATTGTGCATTAAATCGCATTTTGTATTTCTGTTGACTTTTTCGGTCAACGTTTGACCCGACAAACGACCTAGTTAGGTCTGGAATTGGTACTTGCCCTTATAAGGGTTTAATACCCATACAATTTCCTATCTAACGGTACTTTTAATTTGACATACGACTGAGCTATCGTTACTTAATCACAAAGTCAACCGTTACGCCCGATATATTGACTTTTAAGCTAATTACTAAGCTAGAATTAATTTAGAAGGGTTAAGCAACTTACTAGATGATTAATGGATGATTAGGAAGGCCTTCAATCAGATTGTAAGCTCCTCCAATGCTCAGATTGTTTGCAATTGATGTGAGGAATGGTTGTGACATGAAGGGGTCTTTATATACAAGAATCAAGCACCACAAGCAAGTGACAACCAAGTCTAGGGCCATCCACAATTGATCAACACTTGTAAGTAGTGTGTAGGGATGTCTAGGGGCCATGTACATGCAAGAAAAACCGGATTAGAGGGTCACATTCGCGCACAACAGGCAACAGCCTGTTTCTGGTCGCTGGGCACCGCTAGCGCACCGTTACGCTACACATGTAGCGGTGCGCTAGCCCGCTATAAAGGGCCGGTTGACTTGACATGGTAGCGCACCGTTACGCTACACATGTAGCGGTGCGCTACCTCTTCTCAGAGGCAGAATTCGTTGCTGTTTGTTGGTGTTTTGAACCAAAATCCACTTGCACGATTTTTAGCCATTCTTTTACATGGAGGGGCCTCTAATAAGTGTCTACTCCTGTATATTACCCTACCATGAACCTTTGTTGCAATTGAATGAACTTACAAGACCCGAAAACAACGGTTTATCATTCTTTTTCTTCTTGGGATCAAATCATGCTTTTCCAGATCAATTATTGTATACCCAATTTCTGAATTGAGGGTATAAAAGATGTGTACAACATTTAATCGGGTCTTGGGATTTATAATTAAGGTCGTTCAGAGGTAACAGTTTAACATGACGTCACTTTAAATCCTGCCGAATCATCTTTATTAAATCCGGGTTTACAACGCGTTTTGTCTGACATGACACGTGTCGTCTTATTATTGAACCCGAAATTTTCGAGGTGTTACAAAAAGTAAAAAGTATAATCCAATATCTAATAATCACTTATTTTTTCCACATTTACTACCAAACATTACTGCCACAAGAGGTATGCACTCAACAATTAAACTTTGATTGCCACAATATATAACTATAAAAAAACAAATTAGTAAATGGCACATGATTCATAGGAAAAAAAAAAGGAATAACATGAGTACATTACATGTGAAGTCACTCTTAAATATTTTGAACCATTAGGACCATTTGATTCACGAGTGAACTCACAATAGGTACATACACGTAAAATCACTAATAACTATGATGTTATATGTATTTATAGATATACACACTAATTTTGAACTATAGTATATTTATTAGCATATATGGTGTATGGTCTAATTGACAATAGTCCATGTATAAATCAAAATTTGATAAACAGTCAGTTTGTTTTTATCCAAACATGTTAATATAGAATGTTTAGAATACCTTTATAAATATCAACACACAAAGGGAAAAAAAACTCAAATTGTGTAATTAGTTGAAACACATACAAAAAAAAAAAAAAAAAAATCCAAATCGGACACTCACCATAAAAATATGCACAAATGACTAAGATTTTACCCTAAATGCTCATCTTCGCTTATAATGTTTATATCACAACTAATTTATCATCAATATCAAGCTTTAATACATATATTTATGCAAGTACTTGACAAAAAACCCGAATACGAGTGTTCACTCTAATTTAGAGGTTTGATCTCCTATGTAATTCCATGTTACAATGTCACACATCAAAAGTGTTCATCTTTAACGACGGTATAACTAACATTACCAAACTCAATTTTTATCCATTTTCGTAAAATCTTGGATCTGCTCGTTGCTCGTTCAAAGTAGCATCACATAAGTCAATAATATTACAAAATTACCTTAATACGGTTATGAAAACGTTTTAAAATACAATTTCCTATTGAAAACCAAACGTTTTGACCAACGTACCTTTTAAACCAATTATCTCCTAAACCGCTTATCGTGAGCAACAATGTAGATACTCGTTACGAAGCTAACTAAATGCCCTACACACCAAACAAAATTTCACAAAAATCCATCAACTATAACTCAAGATATGTTGAAATGAATCAAGCTTAGAAACACACCATATGTACATCACACATTCAAAATCCTCATTACAAACCTCATCAAATGCCTCATCCCATCTTACTTTCTAACCGTAGATTAAAACCAATCCAACGGACGATATTCAAACACACACCGCGTTGTAGCCTCTCCACCAATCAAATTTCAGCATACGGATATATTCTCACTTAATTCACATTATTTAAATCCTCATCTTCTTCTTCACCCTCACACAAACCTGCAACTTTTCATTGAAATCAAAACCCTAATCTCAACCTAAACCTAACGCTAGCAATGTCGACTGAAGAGCCAATCGTTGCGACCGAGCCTACTGTGGAGGCGACGGAGACCGCTGACGTCACTGCGACGGAGAATGCTCCTGCTGAAACGGAGGCGAAGGTGACTAAAGCGACCAAAGCGAAGAAAACGAAGAAAGCTTCTGCTCCGAGGAAACCTAAGACTCCTGCTGCTCATCCTACATACCTCGAGGTATTACAACTGCATTTCGCTTGATTTTGAAATTGCATCGATTACAGATCTGATTTTGTTTATTTGTTGATTCCGGAGCAAGTATTTCGCTAGTTAAAACTTGAAATCGATTAGGTTATAGATCTAATTTGTTATATTTGTTGATTACGGAGCATTTTGACAGCATTTCGCTAGTTAAACTTGAAATCGGCTAGATTATAGATCTAATTCTGTTTTATTCGTTGATTACGAAGCATTTTCAATGCATTTCGTTAGCTAAATATGAGATTAATTCGCTTATAGATCTGGTTTTGCTGATTAGGTAGTAGTCTTGACTGTATATTATTGTTAGTTAAACTTGAAATCGATTAGATTATAGATCTAATTCTGTTATATTCGTTGATTACGAAGCATTTTGACCGCATTTCGCTAGTTAAACTTGAAACCGAGTTGATTATAGATCTAATTTTGTTATATTCGTTGATTACGAAGCATTTTGATTGCATTTCGTTAGATAAATATGAGATTCATTTGCTTATAGATCTGGTTTTGCTGATTAGGTAGTAGTTTGACTCTATATTCGTAGTAAAACTTGAAATATTATAGATCTGTTTTTGTTCATCTTGTTGCTTACACAGCATTTAGGTCGCATTTCACTTGTTAAATTTGAAACTGAACGATTACAGATCTATAACTGTTTGTGTTGATTACGCAGTATTTAGGTTACATTTCGTCTGTTAATTTTGAAATTGATTCAGTTACAGATCTGAAAACTGTTGTTATGTTGATTATGCAGATGATTACGGACGCCATAACTACTCTGAAGGAAAGAACCGGTTCAAGCCAGCAAGCAATTGCGAAGCTTATCGAAGGGAAGCAGAAGAATCTTCCGGCGAACTTTAAGAAGCAGCTGTCAACTCAGCTGAAGAAATTTGTTGCTGCTGGTAAGCTTGTTAAGGTCAAAAACTCTTACAAGTTACCGTCGGCTGCTCCGAAGAAAGCTGCTCCGAAGAAAAAAACTGCTGCAAAAGCCAAGCCGGCTGCCAAGAAAGCTCCAGCTAAGAAGAAGACGGCCACTGCTACGAAATCTAAGGCCAAACCAGCTGCCAAAGCCGCCAAGCCTGCTGCGAAAACCAAGCCGGCTGCGAAAGCCAAACCTGCTGCTAAAACAAAGCCGGCTGCAAAGGCAAAGCCAGCTGCCAAGCCGAAAGCCGCAGCTCCTGCAAAGAAGAAGCCAGCTGCCAAGGCGAAGGTGCCTACCAAGCCTGCTGCTAAGGCTGCCCGGACTTCAACTAGAACATCTCCAGGCAAGAAAGCTGCGGCTCCCAAGGCGGCTGCGGCTAAGAAGACACCGGTGAAGAAGGTGGCAGCGAAGAAGGCAGCACCAGCGGCGAAGAAAGCTACTCCGGCTAAGAGAGCCGGAGCGGCTAGGAAAGCTAAGAAGTGAATGTGTTTGGTTTAGTGGTTAGATGTAAAGTTTTTCAGGTGATGATGGTGGATGCATGGGGGAATAATAATTAGATTGTTTATCATATTGTTACCCATGGGGAGGTTATAGAGTTTGATTTTAGTGTTGTCTTTTTTAGATGATGTTGTTTCTGGTTGAAAGATTATGAATGATCCTGCAACTGCTTGTTGGTAGGGTGATTAGGGTTTATTTTTCTTGTGAAATTGAATTGGTAATCGATGGTTTTGGATTTTAGATTTTGAATCTGTTTGTCTACATAGATAGATATATGTGTTTGAAAACAAAAACATGTATTGCTTAGATGCTGATACTTCTTTTTTTCTTAAACTAGCGGTAATAACCGTGTGCAAACACGAGTCGTTTCTTAGAAAACCATGTATAAGTTAAGCTTGGTGGTAATTCTATATAAGCTTGAGTTTTTAACATTACTTATGAACAGATTGTAGCCGACTTTAAACCATCTAATTCAATAAGTTTGAGTTTTTAACATCGAGTAAAGCATTATATTGAAATCAACAATCAGGTATTCAGGTGTGAATAATGAGTAAAGCATTACAAAAGGTTTTAAACAGGTAATCGCATCGAATTCAATTGTAGTAGAGCTGGAGGCCCATGTTGTTGTGAATCTGCATCTCTATGAAACAGGGTGCCAATGTGCTCTCCTCTTAGAACCTTGTAAGAGCAACAACTTGGACTCTTGTATCAGTGGAAGTAGAGTTTAAAGCAATAAAAATATCATATAAAGCAAATGTAACACATGGATCACCAACATGAAGATGGCCACGAGTAGACGTGCCTAAAAATTCCTCCTGAAACCATCTCAAATGCTATAAAGACGGCAATTGAAGAAAATACTTATGAATATTATCTTTGAGATGGATAAAAACATTTGGTAAAACATGGGTTTTATAAAGAATTACCTGTATAATAATATTTAAAAAACAGTTGTATTCGCTGACTTCATTCTAAAAAACATGAGTTTTACCATAAGGTAAATAATTGTGTATTGTGTTTATTGAATTACAAAGGTACTGGTATTCAAACAAATATAAATAGTCGTAAATTATGCCATTTTTTGTGGAAAAAACACGATTCACCAAATTGTTTTGTTGGAATTTTGAAAATTTTTAAATAAAAAAGGTAAATAGTTAACTGAGCAAATGAAAATAAATATATAATGAAAATAAGAATCTATCAACAAGCTATATTCTGAATTTTTTATTAGTTGATGAATAAAATAAAAAGTTTCAAATCTTCCTATACTAAGACTGCGTAGTGGTAAGGGTAAATAATGTTCCCATTGTGCGTTTTTCATCATGTGGCAGTACAGTCAGCAAGGGACATTATTGGGCGTTTTTCTAAAGTGGGTGTAGTGGGGATGTGGACATTATGTTAAAGGGTGTAAAGAATTAAATAGAAATAAAAAAACCAACAAAAAAAGATATTGGACTAAAAAAGGAAGATTAAATGTTATTGGCCAAACAAAATTGTTCAAAGCGTGATTCAAAACACGCCAGGGGGGGGGGGGGGTTGAAAGAAAATGCCCAAACACGCCGGCGGGGGTGGGGGCGGTGGCGTTTTTGGGCGTGTTTGGGGGGAGAAGACGCCCACTACAGGTGGTCTAATAAATAAAAATCTTTTTTTGGATACATGTCACTTTCTGGTGTTTTCTCACCTTATTTTTCTATTTATCTCTCATATTAAATAATAATAATAATATTATTATTATTATTATTAAACAAAAAGTTACGAAGATGAAATTAAAAAAAATTACAACTCCTACAAACATTGATTTTAATAATATATAATTACTTTATATTTATCAAATTCAATCTTTTTCATCTTTTTTTTGAACGTTGAAGTTCATCTGAATTGATATAGAGCTTCAGAAAAATGTAAATTTTTTTACCAGAATTATATAGAGCTTCAAAAAAAATGTAGAATCTTTTATCAGAATTATATAGAGAGATTTCAAGCCAGAATTATATAGAGCTTCAAAAAAAAAAAAATGTAGAATCTTTTATAAGAATTATATAGAGAGATTTCAAATTAGAAAAAATAATAATACGAACCTTGATAATCGACAATTACTTAATCTGTAATCTATATATCTAATAAAGCAAACCATTGGGGAACACATGTCACCCAATGGTTGATGGCAACTAATCAGCCATGTCATCATCCACTTGGCATATCTCATAGTTGAGGATTGGTGAGGCTTCTTATGTAAGTTTCTATTACACCGTAACCTTCGTTCTAACATTTAAACCTAATTATCATTCTCTCTCTCAATCTTCACTGACAATCTAAACCCAAACCCTAGATCAAAATTCGTCCGCCTCTTTATCTTTCTCAATCGTCTGCGAACAATCTTCAATCTATCTTCAAATCGCAATCCTCACCTGTTTCATGATACCATCGTAAGTTTTCTTCACCATCGCCATCGTCCTACGTTTTTTTCATTCATAGATGATATAGATCCGAGAGTCGGTTGATTCGTAAAATTAGGTTTTTCGTGTGTTGAATATACGAACTGGTGAAACATTTCAGGCTTAATGATGGTAAGTCATCTGGATTTAAAAAAAATGTTGCTTTAAAGATTTTTTGTGTGAATAAAAATTGCTCTCATAATACGTTTGTATTTATATTAATAGATATTTTATGGACATGGTTGAACGAATGCTGCAACTTGATGGAAAAATGTGATAAAAGTCGTCTATACTGGCAGTGAGTATGTGGAACATGCTGGTGTTGGCGATTATATTTTAAAGGTTTGTGATGTTATGATGAGTTATTCTTTCTGTTTAGGGTTTCAAGGGATTGGATTTTGAAAAAGCTTCTCATATTCATGAAAGACCTGTTGTGAATTGGCTATTGGCTGCTGGTTGTCATCCGTTTGGACCATATTCTAATGTTTATCGGGTCACTGGACTGTTTCACTAAACTGTTTCTAATGTATATAGGCACTACGAAGGTGACAAGGAGCTTAAATTACTGTCCAAATTGGTCAGCAATGTTTTGTATAATCTGCCATGGTACTTGAAGTATAAATTGGTCCAATTTAGTCAATTTATATGAAATTGTTGTGATTAGTTGTAGATACCTTATAAATGTTGTTGTTTGTAACACATTTTATGAGTTTATGTTGTCATAAGTTACTACTGAACGTTACTTTGATGTTTATTTTGTGTTTCCGTTTGATAATTTGATTGTGGTATCACCAGATTTGTTTGGAGTCTCGAATGAAGAAAGGTAATTGTATCTCCACACATTACTTTTATAGCACCTATCACTTTACTGTTGAAATTGGATATTAGACCTGATGTTTTCATTGTTTCAGATGTGCAGGTTTAAAAGATTTAGGGTTTGGTGAGGCATAACCGACGTTAATGGCTCTTCTTAGGAAAAACAACGTTTTTGAAGATCGGGTGGCCAGAGTCAACGCATTTGACTCACATGTTTTCGTTTTGAAGTGATGTATTCAATTATACGCATATAAGGTCACACTAGAAGATGGAACTCATTCAAATGAATAGACAATCTGAATGGGATTACATCCACCATGCCTTTCAGCTGCTAATGCATTCGTATCCGAGGTATATTAATGTATCAATTGTGGGTATTTGCTTATTTTTTTCAATTCCTTAACCCTAAATTTGTTTTCTTTAGGAAGACTGGCGCATTTTGCCACCGTGTCATATCTCGGAATTATCTTGCAATACACATATCTTAGTATTCGGTGTCTCTTTCGCGGTTAGCTTCGCTTCTCAAACTAAACAAGCCTAATTCATGCTTATATACTATCCATGTTTTTATGATGTGTATGATTTATTATGTATCCGAACCAAACTACCGCTATATGCCACAACCATCATAGCTCAAGTTCAAAACACCACCGATCTACGTAAAGATCTCTCTCCCTGTATAGTTTAATTATTCTCCTTATATGTGTGCAATTGTAAATAAAAATATTCGATAGTCATTTTGAAACCTTAGTTTATGAAGATCGTGAATCGAGTTTGTTTAATCGAGCTCCATCATCACTTTTGTTTAGTCAAAGGTCAATAATTGCAGTCAGTACAACTACAATTGCATCCGAATTCTTATTTAGTTGGTTTTCTTATTTGGATAGTAATTTCTTTTGATATTTGTTTTTTTAACACATAGGACATGCACCCATCAAAGGGCATCCTACCCTCATAAAGTACCTAATATATAGAAATAATTGCATATGACACCTGGTTATTCATTTGTTGAGTTTGACGATCACATGCTTGCGCTAGATGCTATTCGGGCCTTGGAGAGTATGTTCATTGTTTATGTAGATGTACCAATGTATGATCACCATGTTGGGTTATATCGTTGGGTTTCTCTTAGAGTTTTATGATGAATTTTTATTGTGATTTTAATTTTCATTTTATTGATTGCGGCTTTGTGTTTTTATATATTTTCATCACTCATGTTTAACAAATAATATCACAAGTGTATTTCAATATGTGCAGGGAAAAACATGTGGCGTGTAGATCTCTTTCACAGCTCAGGTGGGCGTGGTGGTGATCGGGTGGTCATGGTAGTGGTGATCACCTGAAATGTTATCAGTGTGGTGAGCATGGTCAATTTGCTCATGAATTCCGCAACCATGGCGGTTCATGTGGTGAGCCTGGTCACTTTCTCAGTCATTAAACTAAATTTAAAAGTTTGATGGGAGTTTTTGAAACAAAAGAAGATGACACTAACTCTTGATTAGAAGTCATTGATGTTGGGTTCTGAGATAGGTAAATTTATATTTAACTGATTATATATTATCTTTTTAATGTTTTTTTGCAGTCTAGAAGCTTATATCTACCAGAATCAACTTGACTGCTTTATAAAAGCAAATATGGACATATATCTGATGCGATGGAAGTTGTTTTGAAGGTATCTTATTCCTAATTTGTATATTGTGTATTGGCTGTGTTAGATATTTAGATTAGAGCACTTTATGTTGTGGTAAATTGGATTAGAGGAGGTAGTTTTTTTGTTGTCAATAGTAGAGGCTAGAGAACGATTTATATTGTTTTTTTATGACAGGCATTCGTATCATTCATTTTGGTCAATGACTTATTATATAATATCTTATGGTGGATTAAATGTATTATATTCGCAGGAAAACCAATGTATATGTACAGTATGGGAGGGGGATGGCTGCACACATGTTAGCTATTCTACCTTACTCATTGACTTATTCAGAATCTGCTATAATTGGTTGTGCAGTTTTACCGCTTATGGTGCCATGGCCCATGCAGCCCAGGTTCGTCCTAGTGATGTTATTGTAATGCTCTGTCCGAAAATGCAATTGCAAAGATCAAAGTACATGTACCCATTTCTTATTTTACGTTATTTTTTGTTATGTCACTATGTTTCTTCTTTAATTCGACTTGGATTTTGTAACCAGGTTGTTAAGTTTGATTTATGAGTTATTATCAAAGCCCTAATCAAGGGTTTGCATAATATCCTCTTTTTTCTAGATTTTATGTTTTCTTTCTCTGAATCTAACGATAGGTTATCACAATATTTGTATGTTATTTGAAGCCAACAACTTAAATTTTTGTCATTGATGCTTTGATTGTGGTTATTAACCATTGGGCTGGACCAGGTGCGTTTCTCATCGATTTGATCTTATTTTAGTTCCATTTTATTGATTTATTGTGATTTTAACTTTGGGTGTGATGTTTTCACTTGATTTGATTTCAACAGGGATTGTTCTCTCCATTGATCACTGCTTTATTCTTACCATAAATTTAAACGACCTTTGATCAACTTTAGATATATTGACGATGGTAGCAGCGAACTTTATTTAGTTTTTTGTTGTAATTAACTTTAGATATATTGACGATGGAACAGGTGGTTTGTGCAAAAGTTCGCGAGGGTGATAAACGAACTGTACGGGTTAAAGAAGGTAATCCCAGTGGTTGCCATGTGGTTATCGTTTATGATCTGGTGCAATCTGGAGGTACTTTAATCGAGGTACTTTTTCAACATGATGTATGCTTACTTATTTGTTTTACTAGGTGTCTGGTGCAAGTTGTGTTTTACCTTATCCCTTTGGTTAGCAGGGTATTTGTGGATTCGAGTGAGTTTACATGTACGGGTCCAAAAAACGAAAAATAGTAATAATAACAATAATAATGCTTTTGTTGCAGAAAGTTTTGGCAGCTCATGGTGCAATCAAGGTCAGTGCATATGTCACTCATGTAGTGTTTCCGAAGAACTCTTGGAAGAAATTTGTTCACAAAAACGGTGGTAAGCCTCTCTCTTTAACGCTCTTTATGTCTTTCTATTTTACATTACTCATGCAGTGTTTCCGAAGAACTCTTGGAACGTTTTTGGTAACTCGAAGGATATGCATCTTCAAAGGGACTCGACTATCTTTAAATTGTGTATCCATTGTATCACTAATTTATGTAACATGAGACTTTGTATTTTATTTTATTTATACACTTGATATTTATCTTAATAGTTTTCTATTTTTTTTCTTCCAATGTATGCGTTTGTACAAAATATTATATTTCAAAGTAAATAATTTGGTTTTGGATGAAGCCGCGCATCGCGCGGGCATTAACCTAGTTATTTAATATAACTATTATTAAAATAATCATTTGAAACACTAATAAGCAAGCTATCCATTCAAATAAAAATAAAAAAAAAGTTATTATTATTATGGTGGATATCGCTTACTATTTCAATACCCCGTAATAATCTTCCTATACTAATAATAATAATTTTAAACAAAAATTAGATAACAATAAATGTTTGTTTTTCTCTAAATATTTAAAAAAAAAATTTAGATAAGGATAACCGATTTTTTTTTTTTATATATAACCATAAAGTTATATCCGGAGTATTATGAGTAGATATTGTATTTTTTATTTTTATTTTCACTAGAATAAATAATTATTCTAGGTCCGTGGCATATGCTTCTATCAAATTATATGTGTTTTTAGATGCATCGCTATAATGGTTTGAACTCATCATTATAGTCGTACAATTCTTTCAAATGTCAAATCTAGACAACTTAGTTTCACCTTTGTAATGTTAGGCGTACTGTTATAATTGGTTTAAACAATCATTTATCACACATTGGATCAACATTAAGAAATAACACCATTTTTAAATATAACAATTCTGTACTCCATTCAAAGAGAATTTAATTCTCAATTTTACGGTATAATTCATAAAAATGTTGAAATATATAAAAAACGTGGGGATCGATCTCCACCTTTTTGTACCGTAAACTCACTTGAATACAAGTTTGAGACGAGTGTTTTATGAATGAAATAAACAAATAAGCATAAAGGTGCATAAAACTAACTAAAATAATTTTATCTCATAATATGAATGTATCATAAAAACGAGATTCAACAACATGTAATACATGCGTTTTTTTACCTAATAATAAATAAAAAAACAAACTAAAATGTTATAATAAGTAAATAGTACATCAAAATTCATTTTTATAAGATAAATCTTGATGACTGTATCTGTTAACACATGAAATTATATTTTATTCAACATGTGTAATACATGGGTTTTTTTTAAAGATATCTCATTTTTATTATTTATTATATAAAATTATATTTACGCAGCCCGTGTAATACACGGAGTTCAAACCTAGTAAGCTTATAAAACAAAAGTGATAAAAAATTAAAAAAAAACAAGAAAGTAAAGTAAATAATAGAAAACAGCAAGAAAACAAAATAATGCATTGCACATGTCTTTTAATAATAAGGTAAAATGGTCGTTTTTTGAAAATTATTTGAAATTCAATTTTAGTTAATGAGTCTTGGGTTCGATTCCCAGAAAGGGATTTTCACATATTTATTGAGTTTCCTCCTTAATTGGTGTATATATGCCTAATGGAGATGATCGGGTGGCTGGTCCGTCAGTGATCCAAATTTACCGTTTGAAAAAAAAAGTTAATTAGTTTAATGTTAGTTATTAGAAATGATGTTATTATTAGAATTAAAAAATGAAAGGCGTATTTTTTAATACCTTTTTTTTTGGATCATTTTACCGTCATAAGGAATGAGAATAATGATATAATCGATTACTATCTATGGTATTAGACCCAACTTGAACGACCGGACATATCCGTTACTTATCGCCTTTAATTATAATATTTATTATTATTGCGTACTAACTCGCGAAACCTAGCGTGTTGTAGTTTACACTACACTAGGTTGCGGGCTTGTAGAGATAACCCCTAACTGGGCCTGACCCACTGAGGTTAGGGGAGGCCCATGTCTCCTATATAAAGAGGTGTTCACCTTATTATTAGAGCACAAGATATGGAGCCGCCACACTTTTGTTGCTGGAAATAAGAGATTTTTCTCTTACCGGCCATCTCTACATCCCCATGTTTCTCTCTTCTCCATTGCAAATCTAGGTTCAAGAGGAAGAGCAATGTGTGATTCTTCATCCTCTCAGAGAAAGCGGTCCAATCATCCCGGCGGTGATTCCGTGTTTCAACATCGGCGCCCATCGTATCTAAATCTAGATCCAAAAAAATCACACCTCGTTTCTCTACCCGGCTTCCATATCCGCGTTCTTCACACGGGCTTTCCTGGTTCAAACTTTTAGATCTGTCCTATTAGAGCTCAAAAAGAGATTTATTGACAAACATTTCATAGATCTGTTCGAGGGAGGTTCAAAAAATTTATCTTTTTGAGTTAAATACACACATGTTACAGATCTAAGATCTATATTTGTTTTTCTCTTCAATTTATTTATACCCTTATCTCGAAAACAAACATGCTTTAATGAGTGTCTTCTTTCGTATTATGTGAAGAAGCGTCACTTTTTGAGGTATCACGGTGGCAAAAATATCTATAATGCACATTTTCTTTTTCTTGGAATGTGTTATAATTTTGCACAGAAAAAGAATTCTATATACAAATAAAAAAGAAACCATCTTTAAAACCATCGACGGGGACCATTCATCTTTCAGATTTGTATTTACTAATCTCCATTTATGATTTTCGTTTAAGAAAACCCCGTAACAGCGTTTATTAAATCTAAACCTCCAGATCTGTGAGGTGGAATGATATTATGGGTGGACCTCTGTGTGTTTTTTGTGTTTTCTTCATGTCAATCTTCAGTGTTCTTGGAGCCCCACTCTTGATTTTCGAATCAAGAAACTCCATAAATGTACTCATTCAAACTATAGAAGAGTTGACAACTTCCAGGTCTGATTTTGCACACAATATTCGGTTAAAAACAAAAAATATGGGTTTTCTTTCGGTTAAACCCCTTTTTTTGGTATGAAAATCCAAACCCATAATTGATTTTCCACCTCGCTACTTACTTCTTTTACGATATTAAACAGCAAAGGCAATATTCTCTCCAATGTATTTTAGTTGAACAAACGGTTGGGGGAACATGATGTCTACATGATGCATACGTATGAACATCAAATTAATTTTTATTAAAAATAAAAAGAGGGTTTGATAGCTATAAAGGTGTACCAGCCTTTTAAAAGTAGAATTTGCTATGGCAATAGTACAATACATGCTTCACATAATACAACCCATTAGTGCATATACATCTTTTAGTGGGAGACACATACTGACATGGCAGGCAAAAGGTGTACTTGATTGTAACAACCCGGAATTTATAAAACTCTAAATCAGAACTATAAATTGCTAATTAAACAGGAAACAACTAACTAGGAAATTATAACCCAGTCAGCTACGAGCATTGTAGTGGCATATAATAAGGTTAAAACACTTAGATTATAAATTAAACAAAGCTAAGGGACCAAACTTGCAAAGATTGAAAGTGAATGTTAAAATAAGAAATTAACACACCAAACACCCACATACGTGAGTGTATGGTCGAACAGAACAAGAGGGGGCGACCAGGGATTCCTTTTCAAACCCAAATCCTCACAAAAGCTCAAAATTAGAAGTCTATATCAAGTCTAAATCAATTTTCGAGCACAAATTCATGATCACCTAGTTGAAAGGATCATAAGGTATGTAAAATTGTGATGTTTTGATTCATCATAAATTCTAGGTTAATTGTGAGAAACTGAAATTGAGCTTAAATATGTCATGCATGGATGAATCTTGAAGTAATATGATGTCTAGAGTTAAACCCTAGATGATTCTTGTGAAAACCTTGCATCATACTTGTAGGGTTTATGATTTACATGATAAGTGATTAATAAGACTGTAGAAGTTAGACAAACACTGAGATTATGAATTTCTATTTAGTGAAACTGAAATTATGTGTTAAATTCAGTAAAATATTGATGTTGAAGCTTGTTGCAATTTCCCAATTGAAGTGAATATAGAGGAAATAACATGTCAAGAAGCTAGTAATGATTATGTAAGAATTTAACCCGCTAGGTGTTTGTTGAAACGCCTAAATGAGGAATAAAATGTTAAATCGGACAAAAACGCAGATTTGATTATCAAAATAAATTGTCCGTTATTGATTATAAAAGAGTTCTAAATTGATGATGAATGGAACTCTTTAGAGAAAGCATCCGGATCGTCAAGTGGACAAGCTGGAGGTGAAACACGCTTGAAGGGTGCACTTTGAAGGTACGCGACTTATAATTTCGCTACATTATGTTTAATTGTTAATATTATTTTGTTCTATTGAAAATTTGGTAAACAAGGAGAACCCGTTAAGCCACGAGAGCGACAAAGTGTCTTAGACAAGTAAAACGGGTCAAAACATGTGCTAGAAATAGAGTTTGGATGTGTCTAGTAATGGTGATACCCATCCGGTATCCAAACGGGTCAAAACAAGTTGAGTTACAAACATGGAAGTTAATAACCATCTCTTGTGATTGGTTATATATATATATATACACACACAAATCATGCGTAGGCCGTGTCATGGACACGTTAATTCGTTGCAAAAGCATGAGCCCTTGTAGAGGGATTATAGTTCGGAACAATTGTTTGTCAATTGATTCCGAAAAGCATGATTGAACCCTTAGAATTAAGCATGATAGTTATTACATAAGCAACCTTCGGGAGGGGAACATAAGCTCATATTTGGTAAACGTAGAAACAAGTACATTGGCCTAATGTTTACGATGATAATAATACATATTGTGGAACCTGTAGACAAATGGGTCGAATAAACAAGAGACGAATTATAGCATAACTATTTTTGAATTTAATATTTTATGCAAATCGTGTTGATAAACACGTCCGTAATTAAATTACGGTCACGTAGGAAAAAGAATCGGCTAAAACGGACGCCCGGGTCAAAAGTTATGCCAATTTAAAGTTTGGAACTTAGAAAAATGGTGCTGGGTCGAAATTGCAGCTCAATATAACAACATTCTGTCAAAAATAGCCACTAGCGCCGCACCACGACGAGCCCTCATATCCGTCGCGCGACGCGAGGGTGCTGGCGTCACCCGACGGCCGGCCCTGAACTCCGTCGCGCGGCGCGACTGACTTACAACATGATTTTTGTTTGTTTTTGATACCTTTGAGCATGAAACTTGTTTATTCTTGTGTATTAAAGGGTCAAAACTAATTATTTACGTGGTTTGACCATAGGTGAAGTTAGATGAAGTCCGGATGGTGATCAAGCAAACGTCTAGAACCGAACGCACTAAACAAAGCTTCCGCACTTGATCTATTTTGTTTTAGTAATATGTTTTGTATGTTTAATGGATAATTTGCTTTCAACTTGAATATTGGGATCACATATGATCTTTAAATCCTGAAAAATTTTGTAAACTCGATATTTTAGTACTAAATGATTGTTTTGTATCATTAATCTTGTTATATAAGGTGGGTCTTACAAGTTAGTATCAGAGCTAAGGGTTGTCAATAAAGTGTGTTCGGTTCAAGCTTGATCAAGCATCCGGTAAGTGTTAATTGTTTTAAATAGATTTAGAGAATATAAAAATGAAACATGAACGGATATGCATGAAAAGAGTGTGTAGATTCACTCAAACACGGGAAATGCATGAAACAAGAACGGTCGAATCAAGTTATGAACTTGATTAAACCAAAACAAGTAAATCATATATTATAAATGAAATGTTTAACGGTTAATGAAAACATTTCAGTATTAAAGATGGCGGATGAAGGTAACGATGATACGGTGCCGAGAGTCACCGAGCAAACAAGAGAAGTGATTGCCGAGGAGGTTGGAAAGGCAATCGAAAATAGTTTGTCTGGTTTCATCGATAAGATCCAGAACACGGTACTATCAGTGGTTGAGGAAAGAATCAAGAAATTGGAGGATAATGCCAATTTAACAAAGGAAAAGTCCGGAGGATGAAAGCCTTGTACATAGAAGGAGTTCATGGCGTGCAAACCGCCAGTATATAATGGGGAGGTTGACCCAATCGTATGCCAGCGATGGCTAAGCGATATCGAAGGAGTATTCGAGAGGACCCATTGTGATGAAGATGACTACGTAGCTTATGGTACAGGTCAATTAAGGGGTCAAGCGAAAGACTGGTGGGATAACAAAAAGAAAGAAATTGGAAGCGAAGCAGCCAAGACTATGACATGGGATGAATTTAAGACGTCGTTTCTTAAACACCACAGTCCCAAGGCGGTCATAAATCAAATCAAGGAAGCGTTCATGCAACTTAGGCACAAGGGTGAGTCCATAGACAAGATCACAGGAACGTTTATGGATAAAATGAAGTTTTGTGATGAACTGATAACAAACGAAGAACAGAAGATATATTATTATTACAATATGTTGAGCGCCGAGTATTGGGAGTTTATGACTCCTTCAAAATACGAGACCCTTACCGAGATTATAAATGTTGCTCGGGAACGGGAGATCGAATTAAGGAAGCAGGTTGAACGAGGTGAACGGAGGGCTCAAAATGTCAATCCGAGCCCTACCAAGAAAGCGCGAATGAACGAAACAGGGAAGAAATCAGATGTAAAAAGCGGGTCACCAAATTGCAAAATCTGTGGAAAGGGGCATAGGGGCGAATGTCGTTTCAAGGATAAGCCTTGCCCCATATGCCGGAAAACGGGGCATATGGCTTCGTCATGCCCGGAAAAAAGTGACAGTTTGCTACAATTGTTATCGACCGGGCCACAAGAAATCGGAATGCTCGGAACTAGTGGGAAAGAAAGATGGGCAAGATACGAAAGGTGAAGCCCCGAAGGCAAAGGCTAGATCTTTCCATTTGACTGCCGCAGAAGCAAAAGTTGAACCCAAAGTGGTTTCAGGTATATTTGCTGTAAACTCGATTCCTGCACGCATATTATTTGATACGGGTGCGAATAAATCCTTTATTTCATATGGGTTTATTCGACATCCTTCATTTGTTCTAACAAAATTACCTATGCCTTTAGAAGTAGAGATAGGTAATAACAAGAGTTTTATCGTTTGTGATGTATGTGAAAACTGTAAATTGAGCATTGACGACGAAGAATACACAATAGACTTGATCCCAATGTCAATGGGAGAATTTCAAGTGATCGTGGGCATGGATTGGTTGTCCCGATACCACGCAAAGGTGGCATGTTTCCGAAAGGAAATAAAACTGACATCTCCTAGCGGAAAGCACGTTACAAAAGAGGATAACCCGGTGATATGCACGATGTTAGAAGCTCACAAACTCATGAAACATGGATGCAAGGCATATATGGTATACGCAAGTGAATCGGAGAAAGAATCCCTCCAAATCGGAGATGTGCCAGTGGTATGCAATTATGAAGATGTGTTCCCGGAAGACTTACCGGGAATACCACCAGAACGGGAGGTAGAGTTTGGAATCGAATTGATTCCGGGCGCAAAACCTGTGGCCAAGGCGCCGTATCGGCTCGCGCCTTCGGAGCTACAAGAATTGATGTCTCAAATCCAAGAATTGCTCGACAAAGGGTTTATTCGGCCGAGTGTGTCCCCGTGGGGCGCACCAGTACTATTCGTGAAAAAGAAGGACGGTAGTTGTAACACCTCGAAAATTCGTGTTCATCATCGTCTTCATTGACGACATTCTCATTTACTCTAAGAGCCAAGCTGATCACGAGAAACATCTTCGATGTATTCTCAAACTTTTACATCAAGAGAAACTCTATGCCAAATTCTCTAAGTGCGAATTTTGGCTACGAGAAGTCCAATTTCTTGGACATGTGGTCAGTGAGCGTGGTATCCAGGTGGATCCCGCTAAAGTTGAAGCTGTTATGAATTGGCAAGAGCCAAAGACGCCTACAGAGATTCGTAGCTTCCTGGGATTGGCAGGATATTACAGGCGTTTCATTGAAAATTTTTCAAGGATTGCTGCACCCCTAACTTCCTTGACTAAGAAGAAGGTAAAGTTCGTTTGGGGCCCTAAGCAGCAAGAGTCCTTTGATATTTTGAAACAGAAGTTGAGCAACGCTCCTGTGCTGACATTACCTGAAGGCACTGAAGAATTCGTAGTTTACTGCGATGCTTCACACACCGGCATGGGGTGTGTACTTATGCAGAAAGGCAAGGTTATTGCCTATGCATCACGACAGTTAAAGGTGCATGAAAAGTATTACACCACCCACGACTTGGAGTTGGGTGCCGTTGTATTTGCACTAAAACTGTGGAGGCATTATCTTTATGGTATTAAGTGTGTGATCTATTCTGATCACAAGAGCCTCCAGCATCTGTTCA
Source organism: Helianthus tuberosus (assembly GCA_030545235.1). Classification (NCBI taxonomy): domain Eukaryota; kingdom Viridiplantae; phylum Streptophyta; class Magnoliopsida; order Asterales; family Asteraceae; genus Helianthus; species Helianthus tuberosus. The sequence goes on from CM060435.1 coordinate 14,005,117, forward strand.
ATCAGAAGGAATTAAACATGAGGCAACGCCGTTGGATGGAAACTTTGAATGATTATGATTGTGAAATCAAGTACCATCCTGGCAAGGCGAATGTAGTCGCTGATGCCTTGAGTCGGAAGGAAAGGGTGAAACCCATCCGAATCAATGCCAAGCGCATGGAGATAAAGAATAATTTGATTGAACGGTTGTTAGCTGCACAGAAGGAAGCTGTGTTGGAAGCTAACTATCCCAATGAAAAGTTAGGAGTAACTGAGGAGCAGTTAACTCTTAGCAAGGACGGAATTCTAAGATTAAATGGACGAATATGGGTTCCAATTTATGGAGGACTTCGTGATGTTATCCTCCAGGAAGCCCATAGTTCCAAATACTCCGTTCATCCTGGAGCTGATAAAATGTACCAGGATCTAAGGGCAAATTATTGGTGGATAGGCTTGAAGAAGTCTGTAGCCACTCATGTAGCTAAATGCTTGACATGTGCGCAAGTCAAAGCCGAGCATCAAAAGCCGTCAGGCTTGCAACAACAGCCTGAGCTTCCTACGTGGAAGTGGGAAATGGTAACCATGGATTTTATCACCAAGTTACCTAAGACAAGGAAAGGAAATGATACAATATGGGTTATAGTTGACAGACTGACTAAGTCAGCACATTTCCTACCCATCAAGGAGACTTATAGCTCCGATATGTTAGCCCAGTTATACGTTGATAAGATTGTAGCCTTACATGGCATACCTGTGTCTATTATCTCTGACCGAGATACTAGATACACGTCACATTTTTGGAAGAGTTTCCAACAATCTTTGGGCACACGTTTGAATTTTAGTACGGCTTATCATCCTCAGACTGACGGTCAGAGTGAGCGTACTATTCAAACGTTGGAAGACATGCTACGTGCATGTGCGATCAATTTGGGTGGTAGTTGGGACAAGAACCTACCGTTAATCGAATTCTCCTACAACAATAGCTACCATACCAGCATTAAGGCTGCGCCTTTTGAGGCATTATACGGTAGAAAGTGTAGATCGCCCGTTTGTTGGGCGGAAGTTGGAGATGTCCAATTATCAGGACCAGAGATAGTGTTCGAGACGACGAACAAGATTGTCCAGATTCGTGACCGTCTCAAGGCTGCCCGAGATAGGCAGAAGAGCTACGCAGATCCAAAGCGTAAAGCTTTTCACTTCGAAGTAGGTGATAAAGTGTTGCTCAAAGTATCACCCTGGAAAGGAGTGATGCGATTTGGTAAGAAAGGCAAGCTAAGCCCGAGATACATAGGACCTTTCGAGGTTATCGAACGTGTCGGGTCAGTTGCCTATAAGTTAAACTTAGCAGAAGAGCTCAGTGGAATTCACAATGTGTTCCACATCTGCAATCTGAAGAAGTGCTTCGCTGATGAATCACTGGTAATACCGCATACAGATGTGCATATAGATGAGAGCTTAAAATTTGTGGAAAAACCTTTGTCGATTGAAGATCGACAGGTAAAGAAGCTTCGAAGGAAGCATGTACCTATTGTAAAGCTCAAATGGGATGCCCGTAGAGGTCCCGAGTATACGTGGGAGGTTGAATCCACGATGAAAGAGAAGTACCCTTATTTATTTCAGTAAATCTCGGGTCGAGATTTATTTTAAGGGGGTGAGGATGTAACACCTTGAAAATTCGTGTTCAATGAAATAACGACACGTGTCATGTAAGACAAAACGCGTTATAAACTCGGATTTAATAAAAATGTTTTGGCAGGATTTAAAAGTGGCGTCATGTTAATTTTTACCTCTGAATGACCTCATTTATAAATCCCAAGACCCAAGTATACGTATATTAAACATCTAGTATATTTGAAAATCCAGAAATGTAGTTGCCAATAATTAAATCCATAGTGCTAGATGGGTTCCGATAGAATTCCTACGGTAAACCGTCGTTTAAGGCACTTTCAAAATGAATTCAAATGAAACAATTCATAATGGTAGGGTATGTTACTGTATAAGGCACTTCTTGGAGGTCCCTAGATGATAATTGAGGCCCCAAAGTCGGATATTGAGGTTGCCCTTTCGAGTGCATGAACGAACAAGCATTTTTGGTCCCTGATGAAGCCTTGCGCACCGCAAGCACACCCTTACGGTGCGTAAGCAGTGCCCAGTTCGAACAGAAAGTTACTGGTTGTTGTTTTAAGCGCAGTTTCGACTTTTAAACTGTTTTCCTCATACCCCTTGGCCCCTAAACAACCCCTAAACATATAGGACACCTGTGGGAATGTTGTGGTAAGTCCTAGACTTATTTGTCAACATGTTGTGGAGCCTTGATCACTATATCAGGAGCTCACAAGTGCAACACTTTGATCATTCATTTCTCAACATCTTCTGATCAATTATGGAGCACAAGAGCACTCTCCAGGCCTTCCTAATCAACCATTAGATACTTGTAAGTTTGCTTAACCTTCTTTAATTAAATTTAGCTTAGTTATTTAGCTAAAAGTCAAACCGTCGTAATTACGGTTTGACTTCGAGATTAATTAATAATGGCTCAGTCAAATCTCGAATTAAAAGTAGTTATAAGTTGGTAATTATGTGGGTAATAAAACCTTAAAAGGGTCCCCCCTGATTACCACTCTAACCAGGTCAAAAGTCGGGTCAAACTTGCTAAGAAAAAGTCAACAGGATACTTAAAATACAATTTATCCATAATTAGCAATGTAGATCATATACAACCTGTTTGATCATTGTTATAACTTATTAATAAGTGTAAGAACATGTCTAAACATGTTCAACCCGACAGTTTCCTGTAAATACCCAGTTCGGAACCGAAAGTCACATAGTTTGACTTTCCCTTTGACTTTCAGTTCTGACCCGTTTAGGCATGTTTTAGAAATGACTTAGAGCTTTATTTAGACCAGGTTACATGCTAATATAACCCTCTATGATTATACACCTCGGATCATTAGTTATCCAATTAATATGCATGATTCCGTTAATTGCTCATATGTTGACCATTATGCCCTTATTACTTTAAAACGTGATTTTTGGAAATGTAAAAGAGTAGAAACTTTAATTACTGATATATAAACTTGTATGCAAAGTTTGACATCAGTTTGATTTGTAGATTAAGAGTTATGCTCATTATCGCAAAATGAAAGCTTTATGTTAATCAAATGGCGTAATTAGCATATAGCCTAGTTAAGCCTACTTCTTGATATCAAAATCTTTACCCACTGATGTAATATATTATTTTGGGATTTTTAAAGATTTTTAATTAATTTTAGGCTGAGCATAACTCATAGTCGTAAGCTTAATCCGGTAATTGTCGGTTTTGCCCTTACGGGCCATAAAATGAGTTTTACATATCTAAACGTTTCCAAACCTTTTGCTACTGATCACATATGATAAATAAATTATTTTAAACCTCTTGGAAATATAAAAATATCAGAATTCTATATAGAACCCGGAAACGGCTTCTAATCGCCTAATTAAGCGTTTTTAGCGCATAGTATACACTAGAACTATTTTAAACATACTAAGGGTGATACCTACTGATATTTGGGATAAATTATGATATTTTAACAGTGAGCAAAAGTTGATAAACTCAGACTTTAGTTTTGAGCTTTTCGGCTAATGTGAAATTACCAAAATACCCCTACGGGGCATAGTTTGGTTATAATTGATAAATTTCACATATACACTTTATCCTACTGATATAACTTAGCAAATTATGTATTTTTTCTGATTACATCAGACCTGTAACTCAGGTTGTTACTTAAACTCTTTTATAAACTTCTAAATGACCAAACTACCCCTACGGGCCTAGTTTGTGTTTAAACACGTTTCGGGCATAATGAAAGACATCTTACTGATGTCACAACATATTTGAGGCATAATTAACTTAGGAAACCTGTATATAGCTCTCATGAATACCCGTCACGCTTATTACGCGTACGGTTCGGTTTATGTAACAAGTTTACATAAATTAGCCGAAACGGGTCAAACCTTAACGGTTTTATCTCAAAATCCAGAATGTGAATAATAAACCCATATTACACAAGTCTTCAAACTTGTCGGGTCTAAATCACATTCTATCCGGTCTTCGCTTAATCGTGCGTACGAACCGTATCTTTAAAACTAGCCGGTCTAAGCTTAAGCTTAATTAAAGACCCGTTAGGATTCTAATAGGTTATTATAAAACCTTCGTTCCAGATTAGGAGGACCAGTAAAAGCTACGTGCATTTTGCTTATTGTGATTTATACATTGCTCAGGTAAATACTTTTAACTTATTTTCCCTATACGGGCTTGGGTTACGGTATATAGCATACCGCTTGATCGAGTATCAAATCCTCCACCGTTGAGTGGGTAATTGACTAATTTGATCGGCTCGTTTAAACAGTCTTGTTACTTAAAGCCTTTGGGGGGTTAATGACCATGTCCCGGATATCCTAGGCATCATTTTACGAAATGGCCACGACTTAAGCGCGGGGTGTAGGCGTACACCCGTCAGTGCACAAAAGAATAATGTGGTGTGTCTATTGATCTTTAACCCGGACAAGATCCGGGCTACTGAACGCACAAGGAACATGTAATTCGTTCACAAGATTATAATATTAAATAATTCTCCCAAGTTAAATAAAATGTTTATGCCATGTGCATCCAAACCAATTTTAATCATTTTCCAAAATGAGTCAGTTGAATGTATTTACCAGTGTAAACTGACGTATTTTCCCAAAAAGATTAAATGCAGGTACTATGCGTAATTGGCTGGGATTTCTCCTTAGCATCATTAGAAGTCTCACAAGCTTAAGATGCCTGAAGTCTGTTGAACTATAAATTCCATTTTTAATTTCGATCCTTCTGTGGATAAACTTCCGGATATTGTGACTTTGATATTACAATATTAAATTCGGTTGTATTACATCTTTTAAAATTTTGCTTCCGCTGTGCATAATAATTGTTGTGTTGTTTGACTATTATGTTGCCAACCACGTCACGATACTCCCCACCGGGCCCACCGGTGACACGTGGAAATCGGGGTGTGACAGGTTGGTATCAGAGCCAACACTGAGTGAATTAAACACTAGCCTTTTGTGTTTAATCTCAGTTACACAATTGTACAATTCTAAACTTTCGAGTCTAGACATATAACATAGGACAAATTCTACCTTATTTGGTTTTTGTTTTGTCCTTTAAATTTTTATATATGTTGTTTTGTTATCTCATGCTATATTGACAGGATTAACAAAAATGCCGCCAAGATTCTTCCGTAGGAGAGGACGAGGCAAGGGGCCGATTACCGCCCCCAATGACAACGAGGCAGGACCATCACATGCGCGAGCTCCGTCTACTACCGAGAGTGACGACCCTCGGCAGAACAGGAGGAACTTGTTTGAACCAGCCAGACGATCGGTATCACACAGCTCTACACCTCCGGTCCAAAACCCTTATGGGCCTCAGCCGGAGTACGAGCCCAACAACCCTTAACCCCATACATACCGTTGCAGCGATCTTTATCGCATCATTCTTTCGGGGACCCCACACCTGCTTTCAGGGGCCGGTTTAACCCGGCCAATTACATCCAAGAACCCGTGGGTTTTAACCCACTGGGGCCAGAAGACCACTTCTCTGGCGATCATGCGGACGACATGGACGAGGATACGGACCCCGTCGAGCCCGCCAGTGGTACGCCAAATCATCCCATCGAGATCTCCGACGGATCTTCGTTCCACGGATCACCCTATGTTGGTCCAGATAGCTTCCAAGCAATGTTCACCAGGCACGAGTGGTACTATACACCTCCTCACCATTCGTCGCCTCATCAGCAGCAACAGCAACAGCAGCAGGAACAGGATCCCTTTGTGGATTCCAGATTCATGGCAGTCACGCCACCGCCTCCACCGCCGCCAGTGCAGCCGGCACCTCCACAACCGCCGAGGCGAAGGCGATGGTTAGAAACGGTCAAGGACTACGATTGTGAAATACACTATCACCCGGGGAAAGCTAATGTTGTAGCAGATGCGTTAAGCAGAAAAACACATTACGCCCCGATACAAGTACAATCAATGCAGCTCATTGTGACCTCGGGCCTACTAAAACGGATCCGAGAAGCACAAGTTGAAGCAGTGAGGGTAGAAAACTGGAAAAAGGAAAGAATTGTCAGCCAATTTAAAGATCTTGAAGAAGGCAATCACGGTCTGAAAACACGTTTCAATAGAATTTGGGTTCCTAACACATGTGGAGTTAAAAAGCTCCTACTCGATGAAGCTCACAAATCCCATTATTCCATTCATCCGGGGGCGACCAAGATGTATAACGACTTGAAACAAAACTATTGGTGGCCCGGAATGAAAAGGGATGTAGTGAAATACGTGGAGAAGTGCCTAACATGCCTACAAGTCAAGGTGGAACACCAAAAACCATACGGTAAACTCCAACCGTTGGAAATTCCGGTTTGGAAATGGGAACATGTTACAATGGACCTATTAACCAAACTACCAAAGACGAACCGCAGGTTTGATGCTATATGGGTAATAGTCGATAGATTGACGAAGAGTGCTCACTTTATTCCAATACGTGAGACTTATACGTCAGAAAAGATGTCGGAGGTTTACACTAATGAGATAGTGGCACGCCATGGAGTACCGGTATCCATCGTGTCCGATAGGGATACCCGGTTCACTTCAAATTTCTGGCGAGATTTCCAAGAGCAAATGGGAACCAAATTGTTCATCAGTACTGCGTACCATCCTCAGACGGATGGACAGAATGAAAGAACAATACAAACGTTGGAGGACATGCTACGAGCATGTATTATTGACTTCGAAGGTAGTTGGGATGTTTATCTACCTTTGTCGAATTTTCATATAACAACAGCTACCATACTAGTATCGAGATGGCACCGTACGAAATGCTTTACGGTAGAAAGTGCCGGACCCCGGTGTGTTGGGGTGAGGTGGGTCCACGTGAACTCGCTTACAAAGATATAGTCCGAGCTACTAATGAAAAGATTGAGGTGGTTCGGGCACACTTGAAAGCGGCACAAGATAGACAAAAGTCGTATGCAGACAAAAGACGAAGACCGATCGAGTTTCAGGTTGGCGACAAGGTCATGCTCAAGGTATCCCCATGGAAGGGGGTTATCCGATTTAGAAAGAGAGGAAAATTAATCCCAAGATTTATTGGGCCGTTTACAATTGTCGAACGAGTAGGGAAGGTAGCATACCGCCTCGAACTACCGGAAGAATTAAGCGGAATTCATAGCACATTTCATGTGTCACATCTTCGAAAATGTTTAGCGGATGAAACAACCTATATCCACTACGATGACATCGAGGTGGATGATAGACTTAACTATGTGGTGAAGCCCATTGCGATTTTGGATCGTAAGGTAAAAATCTTAAGAAATAAAGAAATCAATCAAGTAAAGGTCAAATGGGAACACCGGAAGGGTTCGGATACCACATGGGAATCCGAGGAGGAGATGCAACGACTCTACCCTACGCTATTCGGTACGTAATTAGGTTTCGGGGACGAAACCCTTTTAAGGGGGGTGGACTTGTAACAACCCGGAATTTATAAAACTCTAAATCAGAACTATAAATTGCTAATTAAACAGGAAACAGCTAACTAGGAAATTATAACCCAGTCAGCTACGAGCCCTGTAGTGGCATATAATAAGGTTAAAACACTTAGATTATAAATTAAACAAAGCTAAGGGACCAAACTTGCAAAGATTGAAAGTGAATGTTAAAATAAGAAATTAACACACCAAACACCCACATACGTGAGTGTCTGGTCGAACAGAACAAGAGGGGGTGACCAGGGATTCCTTTTCAAACCCAAATCCTCACAAAAGCTCAAAATTAGAAGCCTAAATCAAGTCTAAATCAATTTTTGAGCACAAATTCATGATCACCTAGTTGAAAGGATCATAAGGTATGTAAAATTGTGATGTTTTGATTCATCATAAATTCTAGGTTAAATGTGAGAAACTGAAATTGAGCTTAAATATGTCATGCATGGATGAATCTTGAAGTAATATGATGTCTAGAGTTAAACCCTAGACGATTCTTGTGAAAACCTTGCATATTACTTGTAGGGTTTGTGATTTACATGATAAGTGATTAATAAGATTGTAGAAGTTAGACAAACACTGAGATTATGAATTTCTATTTAGTGAAACTGAAATTATGTGTTAAATTCAGTAAAATATTGATGTTGAAGCTTGTTGCAATTTCCCAATTGAAGTGAATATAGAGGAAATAACATGTCAAGAAGCTAGTAATGATTATGTAAGAATTTGATGTCACAGCCCGATATTTCCACGTATTACCGGTGGGCCCGGTGGGGAGTATCGTGACGTAGTTGATATCATCATAGTCAAACAACACAATTTAAATGCACAGCGGAAGTCATGGAATATAAAATATTATTACAAACAGAAATGTCTGATAATATAAAAGTATTCCGTACAGACTAGCTTGTAATAATCCACAGGCGGATCAAATCAACAAAAGAAGTTATCACACTAATGGCTTATGTGAAGCAGTTGCAAAGTCCTCAACTAACAAGTCCTGAGCAGCTTCCAGCCTATTACGTACTTGTACCTGTCACTTAGACTTTGGAAAATACGTCAGTTTTCACTGGTAAATACACTCAACCGACTCATTTGAAAATGTTTATGAAAATTGGTTTAGGTGCACAAGGCACGAAAATATTTTGACACTTTGATTAAAATGCACAAGGCAAAATTAATCTTTTCTACTTGGGACAAACTATATCTCATGTTATCAGTTTTACATAACTTGCTTTACATACGGGGCCCGGTTCTATGCCGGTTCAAGATTAACCGACACACCACTTATTCCCTTATTGGGAATCCCATATTGGGTATAATTAATTAATAAGCATATTGCATCTGTCAGGTGTATGCCTACACCCCATGCTTAGGTCGTGGCCATTGCAATCAATGAGTCAAGGATATCCAGGACACGGTCGCATTAACCCCCAATGTTTCAGTCAAGCAATACGAATTAAAACAGGTTATTTGGCATCAAACCTTATATGTTTAAAATAGCTTAAATGCATACTATGCGTTCAAAACGCTTAAAAAGGCGATTAGGAGCCATTTCCGGGTTTTCAAAGGAAAGCTGATATTTTTATTATTCCAGAAGGCTCAAAATATTTTATTTATCATATTAGATCAGTAGAAAAAGGTTTGGTGTCTAAATGTTATGTAAAACTCATTTTATAAGCAAAAAGGGTATAATCGGTATTTACCGAATCAAGGCAATAACCCTATGTTATGAACAATTTAAAAATAATTAAAAATCTTCAAAAATCCCAAAATATCATATTACATCAGTGGGTAAAATGTTTGGTGTCAAAAACTGGGTTTAGATAGGCTTTACGCTAATGACGCCGTTTAATTAATAAAAAGCGTTCTAATCACGCCATTGGGCATAACTCCTAATCTAGACCTCAAACTGATGTGAAAATTTAGGGACATGTTTATAAATCAGTAATAAATATTATTGTACTTTCACATTTCCAAAACTCTCGTTTTAAGGTCAAATGGGCATATTGGTCAACATTAGGCATTTAACGGAAACTTCGGACAATCAACAAGTCAAGTAGTATAAACGCAGAGGGTTATACTATCATACTAGTTGCTCCTAACGGAACTCTAAGGCATTTCTAAATCCATCTAAATCAGGCCAGAACTGAAGTCAAAGCAAAAGTCAAAGTCTTGCGACTTTCGGTTCCGAACCGAGCCTAAATGGAAAATTGTCGGATCAAACAAGCTTAGACCAGTTCTTATACTAATTATCAAGTTATATGAGTGACAAAATAGGTTACACGTCTTCTACATTGCTAATTACGTGTTAATTCGCAAATTAAGTTTCTGTTGACTTTTTATAACGAACTTTGACCCGACAATTGATCTAGTTAGGACGGGAATCAGAGGGTGCCCTTTTAAGGGTTTAATGCCCACATGATTACCAACTTATAACTACCTTAAGTTTGACTAATCACTGAACCCTTAGTGATTAATCGATAAGTCAAACGTTAATTACGACGGTTTGACTTTAAGCTAATTAACTAAGTAAAACATGATGAAGGAAGGTTAAGGACACTTACCAAGGTCTAATGCACGACGAGAGATGCTTAGGGAAAGGCCTTGAGCTCCAGAAATGATCAGGAGTTGAGTTGGGAATGAATGAACAAGAATTGAAACAATGTGGCCTTTATATAGTGATCTTGATTGCTCAAGATCATGCCAACCAAAGCTATACATGTTCCCTGATGATAAACATGTGTCCCTAAGCCTAAGAACTAGTTTAGGCAGCCCTTGGAGGTGAAAAAGGGCAATATATGTCGGTTACATGGGCTGAACAACCACCTTACGAGTTTCTACATCTGGCACATGCTTACGGACCATAAGGTCCAGAGTCTTACGGTCCGTAAGGACCTGGTCAGTATAGTAAAGTTTCAACTGTTGACAGGTTTAGCCCCTGCACTTCCAAATTCCATTTTCGACACATCTAAGGCCCGTTAAACCATTTTTAGGGCTCTACCATGATGCCTAAGCATAGGGAACATGAAACATGCTAAAAAATATGTCGGATGTCGGTTCGTTTGGTCGTACGGTCTCGTTGTTCGGCTAATTACGACGAAACACGGACGGACGCGAAAAATAATCCAAACGACGCGACGAATGGAATTTTATCAATCCAATCACTAAAATAAAATATTTTAGTGATCACATAAATATTTGGGTGTCCGGATATATTCAGATTGTGAGATATGCGCTAAAGTACAAACTTGTGCACTTTTTGACACTTTTAGTCCCTACATGACTTAAAAGTTTATTTTTGCGCACCAAACACCTCTAAGCCTATATATAGGCTATATAAAGGGTAAATAGGGTATGTTTAACTCATGTTCATATTCCGGAAGGTCCGATAGCATACGAATCGGCATACTTTTGCAGTTCGACGCAAATAGTCCCTCTAACGCGCAAACTTGCGCATATCATCATTTAATAGTATTGAAGCCTTATCTAATCCATATTAGGCATTCTTGAAAGTATTATTAAACATAATAATGCTTCAGGCTCGATAAAAGGTCATTCAGATGTATAATTAAACATATTGACACTTCTAGTCCCTTATACTTGCAAAGTTGCACGTAACTTCACTTTTAGGCATAAAAGCCTTGGATGGCCAATGATTGACATTCCCGAGAGTATAATCAAATATCATGAGGCTCTCGGTTTGTTAAAAGGTCACTCAAACGTAAGAATTAACATGTTGATGCTTTTAACCCTTTATTGCGCAAACTTTCAATTAATTACATAAACGGCTACACTTGATTAACAAGTGGCTCATTTGTGAATATAAAACCGTAAAAGGTTATTTAGAAACTTATTTTAGGTATGATGATACTTCCAGTTCTTTCATAATTCATGTTTTTCGATTTTTCGAAAAATTAGTCCCTTATATTCAAGGTTTGACTTTACTAGGGTTTATTACACGTGTCAATACTTCATTGAACGTGATTTTACGAGGTGTTACATCCTCACCCCCTTAAAAGAAATCTCGACCTCGAGATTTTCTAAAGTAAAGGAAGTACTTTCTGTCTTATATTGAACTTAATCTTCCCCAATACATTTTGGCCTCTAAGGCACCCCAGCTTACCTCGATGATAGGTTATGTATCCTTTTGGAGCTTCTTAATCTGCCGATCCTTAATCGATACGGTCTCTCGTCCAATCATAAAGTTTCATTAATCTGCTTATCATTATGTGATAATGTGCTTCGACTTATTGGCGAAACTTATCCTTAAATCACCAGTGTGGGTCGCATTGCGATCTTCACTAAGCTCCTTATATAGGTTTTAGCTTATAGGCTATTGACCTTTGTTGTATTTGATTTCCAAATGCTCCTATATATCCAGGTCTTAACTTAACCTGTGAAATTTAAAATTTAGCATACACTTCCTAGGGCGATACCTTCGATTGAACCTTATTCCTTATTAAGGACTTAAGAAGGTTGCGACTTTTATAAATCCTAAATTTTCTGCCGTTTACTGGCAACTTTAAGATGATTACGAATTCGAATGATCTTATTTGTTGTTTCCAATGCAACTTTCAGATCCTGATAATTGAGCTTACCCATCTATTGTTCTAACAATGGATGTTTAACATTCCATCTATACAAGGCCCCCCCAAGGGAGTAGTCTTGATACTTACATAATAATTGTTATAGAAAACTTATTTTATGGTGAGATGGTTATTCCACCCACTGCTTAAAACTAGTCTCAAAGAATAGCTAATCCTTACAGCTAGTCGAACCAATCGACGATCCTGGGCAGGTAATAGAGATTCTTAATTGTTGCCTAAATGGGGTTGCGGTAATCAATGCATAAGCAAGATGAACCATCTTTCTTATTTATATAAAACGGAGTTCTTAGAACTTTGAATTTTGACTTTATGAAATCTTCTCTAAAAACTTATCGATTTGGCTCTTAGTTTTTCCTATTCCGTTGGTACTAACAGATATAAGGCTTTTACAATAACTGCAGCCCTAAGCGGGATGTTTGTCCTAACATCCACTTGCCTCTCAGAAGGTAAACATGGTAATTCTTATAAAGAAGATAATTATGACACACAGAGATGTCAGAGATGTCCGTATTCTCAGGCTTTGGTTCATCTATTGATGTCGGTGTCAGATAAATGACACATTCTCTTTACAAATGCAAGGATTCCCTAAGTAGAGATACTTATAAGTGTTGATGCAGATTTTATGTCCGATGCTTGTCGAATAGATTAGTTATTATTTTACGCTGAATTTGTAATAGTTAGTGAAACGGTCAAACGAATGTGTATTGACCCGCTCGTTTGAAGTGGTCAAACGAGAGGGTTATATGTTTGACTGTGTGGGTTTTGCTAGACAAGTGGGTGTGGGTATAAATACCAACCCTTTGTCATTTGCAAGACTTAGAGAGAGTGAGAGACAGGGAGCTCATTTGAGAGTTCCCTGTGAGCTTCATTGTGTGGGGGAGAGATCACCACTTGGTCTCTCTCTGAATGTATACTCCTTTGGTATTAGTTCGGTTATCATGTAATCGGGCCGATTTGTAATGTTATACTACTGATTAATACAAAGAAGTTGTTCGTTTATCTCTCTAATCTCTCCCGTCTTGAACCGATCTCACACGAATCACAGTTTCGGTTACGAAACTCGGTCCTACAATTGGTATCAGAGCCATGGTACCCGATTTAGTAAATCTAACCGTTCACTAAATCACATGTGCTCTAGATCTGTGAATTTTGTGCTTTTTGTTCAAGATGTAAAAATGGTGAAAATGGAGAAAAACCCAGATCTGGATCGAGATACTCAGATCTAGCTGAAACAGAACATATACGAGTGTTAGTTTTTATGTTTTACACCAAACAAATCAAGTTTTCATCTTGTTTCTAAATATTTTTCATCAGATCTGGGAATAAACAGTGGCTCTGTTCTTGATGTTCTTGGCGGCTGTTAAAGAAATTTTAGGGTTTCCGACGAAACCACACTTCCCATGACGAAACGAAACCCTTCGGCGAAACAGATCCTGTTTCGTCGACTTCAGACATCATTCTGTTTCGTCGACAAGAATTCAAGATCCGTTTCGTCGTTCAACACACTTCAAATCTGTTTTGTCGACCAGAGATCTGTTTCGTCGGGTCCTTCCTTTGGTCGGCTGAAGTCTGTTTGCTAGGTATCGCAGAAATGTTTGTGCTGGATATCGAAGAAAGGAGACTTCTTGTTGTCGGCTGCTGCTTATTGGGTATCGAAGAGGAAGATGATGTCTGGTAGATGTCGGTTGAATCGCAGAAAGAGAGAAGATACAGTTGCTGCTGCTGATTGTTCATCGATGATTGAAGATGATGTCTGCGATTTTTTTTTGGGGTTCTGATTTTGAGTTTGTTCATCGATCAGAGGTTGAAGAGGTTTGGAGTTTGGGTATCGCACAGAAGAGATGGAGGACGACGATCGAATCTCTGGTGATGTTGATGTTTGATTTCTGAAATTTGGGGGGATTTGTGGTGAATTTAGGGATCAAATTGAAGGAGTGCGTCTGGTAGATGATGATGAATAGTGGCAGCTGCAAGTGACATTAATTTAGTCGATCAAGGGATCCATCAGATATGTCTCGATTTTTTTTTGGGGGTTTGGTTCTGTTCATCGCAGAGGACAAACAAAGAAAGAAGAAGATGAGGCAGAATTGTTAGTGGATGATAAATTGTTTTTAGGGTTGTTGACTTGGGCCGAATTTTGGATCATTGGGCCTCAACAATTTGATTTTTTTTTGGCTGTGACATTTAACTCTTATTCATCCTTAGGATTTGGCAATGGATAAAGTTTATTTGGGCCAAGAGTACAAGTTTATTCTAATGGGTCGCGAATAAAATGGGGTCGGGTGTTCGCGAAGATTTTTTTTGTGCACGCGGTATGATGCGGTATGATGAAAACAGATGATGATATTTTTTTTGAAAAATGTGGGGTAGTCACGGTTACCGATGCAAACGTCAAATTTTGGTGACTTGACTACTATGGGCCAAAAACGAAAACGGTATGTTCACTTCCGCACGTCAATGTTTATGATTGTTATCGGTTATTCATAAATGTTCGAAAGCATTTTGTTTATTGTCATATTCTCGCATTTGAAAACGAACGTATGAACCTGGAATGTCAATACCGGTCCTAACGAGTTCACAAAGTCTTTGGAGGGATACAAGTCGGATCCTACGGGGTACTAGGCGAAATTTCTTTATCAACTGGAATATGCAACGAAGAAATCTTTTTGTTTATTGTCATATTCTCGCATTTGGTAACGAATGAATGAACCTAGAATGTCAATATCGGTCCTAACGAGTTCACAAAGTCTTTGGAGGGATACAAGTCGGATCCTACGGGGTACTAGGGGACGTTCTTATTCAACTAGAATATGCAAAGAAGAAAGTCGTTTTCGTGATTTTTCGGAACCGAGAATATTCAATGAAGATTGACGACAGTTCCGCTAAGTGAACGGAATTGGTGAACATTTGAAAGTTGACGACAGTTCCTTTGAAGTGGAGGGAATCTGTTAAGGTTTAGAGATCTTACCAAAGAAATGGGGGAATAAAATGTATGATGAATTTCTTCGGTAAATTTCTAAACGCAATCACAGGTGGTAGAGTTTGTGATTTTCTGGTGATAATAAAGGTTCGGCGTGGAATGTTTTGCACAAACACATATTTGAGGATTTTAATTAATTCTCCAGCCAGGGTGAAGGGTTTTGCACGGAAACATACAGGTATCTAAAGTCGACAGTTGTTTCAAAGCGCTGTTTACTGAAGACCTGGGGGAATCTTTATAAAAGCTGATAATTCAAGGCTGAAGACCTGCAGGATTCGGTTTTGGGTTTGATGTTTCTTTGGGATTTTACAGGGATCTGGGGGTAACTCAATTCGTTGAGTTTGCAAACGATGTACTTGGTCAAGCTGACTTCCTGAGTACTGATGCTGAAGATCCGTAGTGCATTACGTGGTCAACTTCACAAAGGCGAGACAATGAGATCTGGATGTAGTTCAACTAAGCGTGCCGTTTGGTTGAGCTTGCAAGGGATACACTTGGTCTAGCTGACTTTCCTGAGTGTTGATGCTGAAGATTAAAGTGCATTACTTGGTCGATTCCACAAAGACGGTTTACAGAAGACAGTTCACCAGAAATCTCTATCAATGTAGTATGCTTGTATGAAATAGAGTTCTTATGACAAGATCAAGACTTGATGCAGTTTTTAAAAGAATGGAACCCTTATCAAATGCCGGTTGGAGTATTGGAAGATCAGCGGAAGATCGGTCAATTGAGGAAATTGCACAACACCCAACACGGATACGCGTACTTTAAGGGGGGAAATATTTTACAAGGAGTGTCAAGATACTACTTACCTGGATCATCGGTCAAGGGGGAATTTGTTAATACAGAGAAGATGAATACTTGACTGAAGATCGATTGCAGTTGCATTTTCAGCATTCGACAGCAACGGACAAGGGGGAATTTGTTGATGCAGATTTTGTGTCCGATGCTTGTCGAATAGATTAGTTATTATTTTACGCTGAATTTGTAATAGTTAGTGAAACGGTCAAACGAATGTGTATTGACCCGCTCGTTTGAAGTGGTCAAACGAGAGGGTTATATGTTTGACCATGTGGGTTTTGCTAGACAAGTGGGTGTGGGTATAAATACCAACCCTTTGTCATTTGCAAGACTTAGAGAGAGTGAGAGACAGGGAGCTCATTTGAGAGTTCCCTGTGAGCTTCATTGTGTGGGGGAGAGATCACCACTTGGTCTCTCCCTGAATGTATACTCCTTTGGTATTAGTTCGGTTATCATGTAATCGGGCCGATTTGTAATGTTATACTACTGATTAATACAAAGAAGTTGTTCGTTTATCTCTCTAATCTCTCCCGTCTTGAACTGATCTCACACGAATCACAGTTTCGGTCACGAAACTCGGTCCTACAATAAGGACACTTTTTATATTGGATATCTTCTTTGAATACTACTAGTCGACTTTAGTACAATATGACCATTGAGATATCTCAGGGGTTCCATGCATTAAACCTCCATACTGATCAGGCATGAAAGCAATCTATGGGACACACTAGGATACGCCACTCCTCATATGGCACTTCTATCAAACATAGTTTGGCATTCGCAGGCGATAGAAAACAATGAGAAAATAATAAAATAAAATAAAGTAATATATATGGTCGTACTCTTTTTTGGGGAAGAGTACTCCAGATTCTTATGAAAGGATTATCTTCGAGGATGGGAGAGATGGTCATTATAGATTCCATTGGTAAGTTATACCTTATATTTAATATCTGGAGTTCTTATGAATGTAATCAAAAGTTTGCTAAGCTTATGGTTTACTAAAGGTTTATTATCCCTTGCATTAACGTAAGATACTTAGCAGACACTAGTAATGCTAAATGGTAAGGACGTACCTAATGCTATTATTGATATGCACTGTCTCTGGCATTCAACCGGTAGTTCAGGCGTTTCCTTTTTTATCCTTCCCACACTTAGCTGCTCCTTCCTTGGCAGCCTTAGGGCAATTAGTACTGATGTGCCCCTTTTCGCCACAGCTGGAACAGTTTGCATTCTTTATGTCCCTACATTCGTGGGTTGGTGGCCAGTTCTCTTACAGATGCCACATTGCTTTATCTTCTGGTTTGATCGACACTGTCCCCAGTGTCTTCTTTTGCAGGTTTTGCATGTAGGCTTTTTGTTGGAATCCTGTTGGTTATTGTTGAACTCGGATTTGCTCTTCTTTGGATTCTGGGAGTTATCCTCCTCCCTTTGTCTTTTCTCATAAGTTTCATTCTTGACTGACTTTTGTCTCACTATATCTAGAGTGAGAGACAGGGATAGATCTACAGCTGATCTGAAGGTGATTGGCATTGAAGCCTTAACATTCCCTTTTATTTCTGGTGCCAAACCACCGATGAAACGCGCAATGCGTTTTGGTTCAGGGGTAATTAAATAGGGTACTAATCTAGATAGGGAGTTGAAGTCGGTAACATATTGCTGACAATTTAGGTTCTTCATTGTGAGAGTCAGAAAATCTGTCTCCACCTTTTCCACTTCGTGTTGTGGACAGTAGTTCTCTTTGATAAGGTCCACAAACTTGGACCATCCCATATTGTATAGGGGAATTTTCCCCGTGGACTGCATCATGGCCCTCCACCATGCAAGAGCCTCGCCCTTGAAAGATTGTGAAACAAATTTTACTACGTCCTTATCAGCACAATTGCTGATGTCCACAACAGTTTCCATTTCCTCAAGCCATTCCATGGCATCAATTGCTCCTTTTTCGCCATTGAAATCTCTGGGTTTGCATGAGACGAAGTATTTGTAGGTGCACCCGTCTTCAGTTGAACAGGGCTTATCATAGAGTACTAACTTCTGAGGTTCGCTCTTTTCATCTGAAGAGTGAACGGAGCTCTCCTTACGAGCTGATGTATGTGTCTCCGTATGGACCTTTGAGTGAGTGTCACTCGGTTCCTTTTTGTTCTCAAGGATCTTATCCACAGCTTCACTAATTGCTGCTTCAATCAAAGGCCTGAAGAGCAGTGTCATTAACATTTATATTTATATTTGCATCCTTGTTTCTAGCCGCAGTACTGCTGTGTGCTTCGTCGGAATCCACCATTCTGGAGCTTTGGTACTAAACACCAATAATAACATATGCTTAGCCACAAACTATTATGGAATCATCGTAATGGATGATTTATAAGCCATGATATTATTAAACCATAATGGCTGTTAGGTTTTTAACTTCATTATAGTATGCTACTAGAAAGTACGTTAATTATATTTAGCCTAGGTCAAAAGCCCATCAATTGTATTTAAGGTTTGGACCAAGTCCATTACCTTTTGACAGGGAATCACAATGTTACAACTGTCCTTGTCATAACGACAATCTTTAAATAGTTGGTAGGCTTGTCACGAAGGACATTAATAGTCTTAGGCACGAAGGCCTTGTCACAAAGGATATATAAGATATGGCACTTAAGGCATTAATATATAAGCCGCAATCTTATTGGATCAGAGATCTTAAGGTTCGAACATAGTTCTTCACCTTTGGACAGAGAGTCAAAGACTACAGCCGTCATCTCTTTGGAAGATAATTTATTTTGCCACAAAGGCTAGTCAATGGACATCATTCTGACTAACTGGATGATTGTGAGCTTCAGAGGAGTCAGCCGTGGTGAAGCTTTGAAGGCTACTAACCAAGTAGTAATAATTTGTTTAATTATAGTGAATTGTCGAACTTGATAATTATATAGCCATGGTGCAAATAAACCATATAGGCCAATAGATAGTGTTAATTTACTTGATTATGTTTTGCCTAGGTTTTTAAACAATCCATCTTTGGCGCTTCAACGGAATATAATCCTTCATATTTATTAGACAGGGGACATAAGTCACGACTGTCAATGTCGTACCGACATTTTTTATATAGCATAAGGGCTTGTCCCAAGGACTTTTTGATGGCACAGAGGCCTTGTCACTAGGGAAATTTTAAAACATAATCAATGATTCCTTTGGATCGGAAAATTTCATAATTCATTGTCTTGAGAAGAAGTTATGAAATAAAACTATCTTTTCATGTATACATCTTTGCCCGTAGGTATACATCTCAATGGATGTTTTGATGTGTTCATCATGTTCGACGTTTATTAGCCATGATTCCTCTTGATCATTTACGCTAAAAATAAGGGGTTTGGAAAATTCCTAATATAAGGATGACAAGTGTGATTTTATCGCATCACCTATTGTTGGGAGTGTTAACATGTAATGTTAACAAGGATTGGAATCTTTTAAATAGGTTCTACCATCGTAGCCAGGTCTTTAATGATATTCAAGCTAGGTTATACCTTTTTAAGATTCTCTTTTAATATGAATACAGGCAGGAAAGGAATGATATTTTTTTTTCAGGATTTTCATTATAATCCTAAATTATAAGTTAGTAATAGCACAAAAGGCCTAGTCGTGGACAAGTTTAGTTTATAAGCCCAAATTTTATGAAATCGAGGCATTAAGGTTTGAATCAAAGTTCATTACCTTTTCTTGACATGGAGTTGTAGGCTACCACTATCTTTAGTCTCAGAGGACGTTAATTATAGCCCGTAGGCATTTCCCTTCTAAGGGATGTTTATGGTATGATCATCTTTTCAGATGCTATTAGTCGAGATCGTATGGATCCAATCGACTATTATGTTTGGACGTATTCCAACATCTTTAGACAGGGTCAAAGACCACCACTGTCGTTGTCTTATCGGACAACAAGTTTAGCCCGTAGGCACTTCATCACTAACGGATGTTTATAATATGATCATCTTATAGGATGATATAAGCCATGATTTCTAGATCATAAGGCAATTTAAAATTTTTTATGGGGATGACTATTGTGATTTTCTCGAATCGCTTTTGTCAAGGATGCTAACACGTTCTTAGGTGTTAACAATATGATCATCTTTATTTGATGATTTAAGCCATGATTTCTAAATCACTAGGCTAGATAAGAAAATTGGAAGAATCCAATATAAGAATGACTGTTGTGATTTTCTCGAATCACGTTTGTCAAGAGTGCTAACACGTTCTTATGTGTTAACAAGGATTTGAATCTTTTGAATAGGTTTTACCATCTTGGCCATGTCTGTAACGACATTAAGGCTAGGTTTTTACCTTTAAGATTCTTTTTAATATTTAATGCAGAGCAATCCTAATTTGAGATGTTAATATGGATCTGAATCTAATTATGGAACTACCATCTTGGCCCGGTCTTAAAATGACACGTGGCTAGGTCTTGTCCTTTTTAGATTTTGCCATTTTATTATAATGGTAGATCTTATAAAAGGAATGTTATTTTTCATTTATTTCATATTTCATGTTTAGGATGAAAATTTAAATTTAGTCATTACACTATAAAAATTAAAAATTTCAGGTTTGCCCTAAACGGGACTTGAAAGGAATAATGTTGTCCTCGAAGGGACTGAAAGATAAATATGTCCTTATAAGGACTACTAAGGAAACGATCTTCAGCAAAAGGAGTTTCTTCTTCATTTTATTTCTGAATGCTTTCTCCTTGGTTGCACGTTTCATCCTGGCCTCGGTACGAAGCTCAGCATTTCATAGCTCCGGGTGTGGAGAATTCTTATTACGGCTTCTTCGCTTGGCGACGTATCCAATATATATAAAAATTGGAAGTAAAAATTTCCAGATTAGGATTTAGAATATTCCTATGTTAAGTCTAGACTCAGAAGGTCAAGGAATGTGCTAATGTGTCATTGAGATTAAACACAAAAAGGCTAGTGTTTAATTCACTCAATGTTGGCTCTGATACCAACCTGTCACACCCCGATATTTCCACGTATTACCGGTGGGCCCGGTGGGGAGTATCGTGACGTAGTTGATATCATCATAGTCAAACAACACAATTTAAATGCACAGCGGAAGTCTTGAAATATAAAATATTATTACAAACACAAATGTCTGATAATATAAAAGTATTCCGTACAGACTAGCTTGTAATAATCCACAGGCGGATCAAATCAACAAAAGAAGTTATCAGACTAATGGCTTATGTGAAGGAGTTGCAAAGTCCTCAACTAACAAGTCCTGAGCAGCTTCCAGCCTATTACGTACTTGTACCTGTCACTTAGACTTTGGAAAATACGTCAGTTTTCACTGGTAAATACACTCAACCGACTCATTTGAAAATGTTTATGAAAATTGGTTTAGGTGCACAAGGCACGAAAATATTTTGACACTTTGATTAAAATGCACAAGGCAAAATTAATCTTTTCTACTTGGGACAAACTATATCTCATGTTATCAGTTTTACATAACTTGCTCTACATACGGGGCCCGGTTCTATGCCGGTTCAAGATTAACCGACACACCACTTATTCCCTTATTGGGAATCCCATATTGGGTATAATTAATTAATAAGCATATTGCATCTGTCAGGTGTATGCCTACACCTCGTGCTTAGGTCGTGGCCATTGCAATCAATGAGTCAAGGATATCCAGGACACGGTCGCATTAACCCCCAATGTTTCAGTCAAGCAATACGAATTAATACAGGTTATTTGGATTTCCCGACTTATTGGTCTTTGAATCCCATACCTGACCATGCGGTATTTATATTATCGTATCCCAAGCCCGTATAAGGGAAAATAGGTTACGAGTATTTAGCTGAGCTAGCTCATGTCTTAAATAGCAAGAATTATAATAACTCAACCATATTCACTTAAGTAAGCGTAGGTACAATTTACCGGAAGGCTCTAGTCT
Source organism: Helianthus tuberosus (assembly GCA_030545235.1). NCBI lineage: Eukaryota > Viridiplantae > Streptophyta > Magnoliopsida > Asterales > Asteraceae > Helianthus > Helianthus tuberosus. The sequence goes on from CM060435.1 coordinate 14,026,979, forward strand.
GGAATGATGGTATAAATAACCAATTAGAATACTAACGGGTCTTAATTATGTCATAGACTTAGACCAGCTAGTTTTTAAACAGAACAACGGTACGACACGCTAGATTAAGCGGAGGCCGGATTAGAATGTGATTTAGACCCAACAAGTATGAAGACTTGTATAAAATGGGTAAACTAAATACATTCTGGATTTTGAAATGAAAATGATAAGGTTCGACCCGTTCCGGTTAATTTATGTAAACTAGTTACATAAACCGTACCGGGAGCGTATATGCGTAACGGGTAACCGAATGAGTCATACACAAGTTCCATAAGTTAATATGCTTTAAATATGTTGTGATATCAGTAGGATACCTTCCATTATGCCCAAAACGAGTTTAATCTCAATTTAAGCCCCGTAGGGGTATTTTGGTCATTTTAAAGATATAAAAAGAGTTTAAGTATTAACCTGAGTTACAGATCTGATATCATTAGTAGAAATACTTAATTTAATAAGTTATAACAGTAGGGTATTGCATATATGTGAAATTTATCAATTATAACCAAACTATGCACCGTAGGGGCATTTTGGTAATTTCACATAAGCTTAAAAGGTCAAAATCGGAAATCTGAGTTTAAAACTTTTGCTTACTGTTAGAATACAATTATTTACTAAAAATATCAGTAGGCATCAAACCTTATATGTTTAAAATAGCTTAAATGCATACTATGCGTTCAAAACGCTTAAAAAGGCGATTTGGAGCCATTTCCGGGTTTTCAAAGGAAAGCTGATATTTTTATTATTCCAGAAGGCTCAAAATATTTTATTTATCATATTAGATCAGTAGAAAAAGGTTTGGTGTCTAAATGTTATGTAAAACTCATTTTATAAGCAAAAAGGGTATAATAGGTATTTACCGAATCAAGCCAACAACCCTATGTTATGAACAATTTAAAAATAATTAAAAATCTTCAAAAATCCCAAAATATCATATTACATCAGTGGGTAAAAGGTTTGGACATATTGGTCAACATTAGGCATTTAACGCTAATGACGCCGTTTAATTAATAAAAAGTGTTCTAATCACGCCATTGGGCATAACTCCTAATCTAGACCTCAAACTGATGTGAAAATTTAGGGACATGTTTATAAATCAGTAATAAAGATTATTGTCCTTTCACATTTCCAAAACTCTCGTTTTAAGGTCAAATGGACATATTGGTCAACATTAGGCATTTAACGGAAACATCGGACAATCAACGAGTCAAGTAGTATAAACGCAGAGGGTTATACTATCATACTAGTTGGTCCTAACGGAACTCTAAGGCATTTCTAAATCCATCTAAATCGGGTCAGAACCGAAGTCAAAGCAAAAGTCAAAGTCTTGCGACTTTCGGTTCCGAACCGAGCCTAAATGGAAAATTGTCAGATCAAACAAGCTTAGACCAGTTCTTATACTAATTATCAAGTTATATGAGTGACAAAATAGGTTACACGTCTTCTACATTGCTAATTACGTGTTAATTCGCAAATTAAGTTTCTGTTGACTTTTTATAACGAACTTTGACCCGACAATTGATCTAGTTAGGACGGGAATCAGAGGGTGCCCTTTTAAGGGTTTAATGCCCACATGATTACCAACTTATAACTACCTTAAGTTTGACTAATCACTGAACCCTTAGTGATTAATCGATAAGTCAAACCTTAATTATGACGGTTTGACTTTAAGCTAATTAACTAAGTAAAACATGATTAAGGAAGGTTAAGGACACTTACCAAGGTCTAATGCACGACCAGAGATGCTTAGGGAAAGGCCTTGAGCTCCAGAAATGATCAGGAGTTGAGTTGGGAATGAATGAACAAGAATTGAAACAATGTGGCCTTTATATAGTGATCTTGATTGCTCAAGATCATGCCAACCAAAGCTATACATGTTCCCTGATGATAAACATGTGTCCCTAAGCCTAAGAACTAGTTTAGGCAGCCCTTGGAGGTGAAAAAGGGCAATATATGTCGGTTACATGGGCTGAACAACCACCTTATGAGTTTCTGCATCTGGCACATGCTTACAGACCGTAAGGTCCAGAGTCTTACGATCCGTAAGGACCTGGTCAGTATAGTAAAGTTTCAACTGTTGACTGGTTTAGCCCCTGCACTTCCAAATGCCATTTCCGACACATCTAAGGCCCGTTAAACCATTTTTAGGGCTCTACCATGATGCCTAAGCATAGGGAACATGAAACATGCTAAAAAATATGTCGGATGTCGGTTCGTTTGGTCGTACGGTCTCGTTGTTCGGCTAATTACGACGAAACACGGACGGACGCGAAAAATAATCCAAACGACGCGACGAATGGAATTTTATCAAGCCAATCACTAAAATAAAATATTTTAGTGATTACATAAATATTTGGGTGTCCGGATATATTCAGATTGTGAGATATGCGCTAAAGTACAAACTTGTGCACTTTTTGACACTTTTAGTCCCTACATGACTTAAAAGTTTATTTTTGCGCACCAAACACCTCTAAGCCTATATATAGGCTATATAAAGGGTAAATAGGGTATGTTTAACTCATGTTCATATTCCGGAAGGTCCGATAGCATACGAATCGGCATACTTTTGCAGTTCGACGCAAATAGTCCCTCTAACGCGCAAACTTGCGCATATCATCATTTAATAGTATTGAAGCCTTATCTAATCCATATTAGGCATTCTTGAAAGTATTATTAAACATAATAATGCTTCAGGCTCGATAAAAGGTCATTCAGATGTATAATTAAACATATTGACACTTCTAGTCCCTTATACTTGCAAAGTTGCACGTAACTTCACTTTTAGGCATAAAAGCCTTGGATGGCCAATGATTGACATTCCCGAGAGTATAATCAAATATCATGAGGCTCTCGGTTTGTTAAAAGGTCACTCAAACGTAAGAATTAACATGTTGATGCTTTTAACCCTTTATTGCGCAAACTTTCAATTAATTACATAAACGGCTACACTTGATTAACAAGTGGCTCATTTGTGAATATAAAACCGTAAAAGGTTATTTAGAAACTTATTTTAGGTATGATGATACTTCCAGTTCTTTCATAATTCATGTTTTTCGATTTTTCGAAAAATTAGTCCCTTATATTCAAGGTTTGACTTTACTAGGGTTTATTACACGTGTCAATACTTCATTGAACGTGATTTTACGAGGTGTTACATTTGACCCGCTAGGTGTTTGTTAAAACGCCTAAATGAGGAATAAAATGTTAAATTGGACAAAAACGCAGATTAGATTATCAAAATAAATTGTCCGTTATTGATTATAAAAGAGTTCTAAATTGATGATGAATGGAACTCTTTAGGGAAAGCATCCGGATCGTCAAGTGGACAAGCCGGAGGTGAAACACGCTTGAAGGGTGCACTTTGAAGGTACGCGACTTATAATTTCGCTACATTATGTTTAATTGTTAATATTATTTTTTTATATTGAAAATTTGGTAAACAAGGAGAACCCGTTAAACCACGAGAGCGACAAAGTGTCTTAGACAAGTAAAACGGGTCAAAACATGTGCTAGAAATAGAGTTTGGATGTGTCTAGTAATGGTGATACCCATCCGGTATCTAAACGGGTCAAAACAAGTTGAGTTACAAACATGGAAGTTAATAACCATCTCTTGTGATTGTTTATATATATATATATATATATATATATATACACAAATCATGCGTAGGCCGTGTCATGGACACGTTAATTCGTTGCAAAAGCATGAGCCCTTGTAGAGGGATTATAGTTCGGGACAATTGTTTGTCAATTGATTCCGAAAAGCATGATTGAACCCTTAGAATTAAGCATGATAGTTATTACATAAGCAACCTTCGGGAGGGGAACATAAGCTCATATTTGGTAAACGTAGAAACAAGTGCATTGGCCTAATGTTTATGATGATAATAATACATATTGTGGAACTTGTAGACAAATGGGTCGAATAAACAAGAGACGAATTATAGCATAACTATTTTTGAATTTAATATTTTATGCAAATCGTGTTGATAAACATGTCCGTAATTAAATTACGGTCACGTAGGAAAAAGAATCGGCTAAAACGGACGCCAGAGTCAAAAGTTATGCCAATTTAAAGTTTGGAACTTTGAAAAATGGTGTTGGGTCGAAATTGCAGCTCAATATGACAACATTCTGTCAAAAATAGCCACTAGCGCCGCGCCACGGCGAGCCCTCACATCCGTCGCGCGACGCGAGGGTGATGGCGTCACGCGACGGCCGGCCCTGAACTCCGTCGCGCGGCGCGACTGACTTACAGCATGAGTTTTGTTTGTTTTTGATACTTTTGAGCATGAAACTTGTTTATTCTTGTGTATTAAAGGGTCAAAACTAATTATTTACGTGGTTTGACCGTAGGTGAAGTTAGATGAAGTCCGGATGGTGATCAAGCAAACGTCTAGAACCGAACGCACTAAACAAAGCTTCCGCACTTGATCTATTTTGTTTTAGTAATATGTAGATACTTGAACTATGTTTTCAACGTTGTCTAGTAGACACCTGAAATTATGTTTTGTATGTTTAATGGATAATTTGCTTTCAACTTGAATATTGGGATCACATATGATCTTTAAATCCTGAAAAATTTTGTAAACTCGATATTTTAGTACTAAATGATTGTTTTGTATCATTAATCTTGTTATATAAGCTGGGTCTTACATTGAGGTCCCTGGCTCTATATCTTTACAACCGTTTTTTTTGTCGGCACCCTCTGGTTACCCTGTATCTTGAATCAGTTTCATGTTCTGCCGCTGCTAAACCGGAGTTCGGCCGCCCATCTACGTGACACCGGCACTCACTTGCGTGACTTACTGTACCAGCAGACAACTTATACGCGGAGGTAGTCATGAACCATGCACAAGCTTCTTCATTGACGGATAACCATCCGTCATGCGCCGCCGCGCGGATCATCATGGCCACTTCTGGTGTCTTGATCGTGAATAAATAGAAATTTTAGACAAAAAGTATATTTCAGGCTCCGGTGGATTTGGACGAAGTGGAAGCGGATAAGTTGGAGATGGTTCGAGGAGAGGGATACAAGAGGGTTCGGATCAATGGGGATGGGGAACTAGAGCCTGTGTTGAGACGGAGAGAGGTTTCGGAGATTCCGGCGGGGAGATTGATCCAGCTCTTTCGTCTTTGATTCGAGGGGGTGTTTTGCCTTTTTAACTTCTCAAAAGTTCAATAAGAAATTTTAGACTAAAGGTATACCTTTGTCTGTTATTTATAATGTTTAAGTTATTGCATTTCTTAGAATCGGAAGTTAATGACGATTCCTTTTCTCCAAGTGGTTTGGTGAAAATCTATCTTTCAATTGTACTTTTTTTAGCCTATGACCATCTTGGTTTTTGTTTCTTGTCATTTTAATTTCTAACGCTAACTGCATTACATTGTGTTATTTAATGTGAGTGTATAACCCTTAAATTACTTTAGTTATATGTTAACAATCGACTTCTTGACCAAGTGTAGATTCAATTCTTTTCATTCATTCATTCTCATCCAAACAATGAACTCTCCATGTGTAATTTATTGCAAGAAACAAAAATTTGTTTCTTACATTGTTGTCACTAGGTGGTACATGGCCTTTGTTTTCATCACAAAACGGTCGTTGGTCAAAAGTTAAATCATTGACATGTGTTTGCTAATGAGTCATTGAACTTTTACAAGACATTTATCTTTTCACATATATTCAATTAGTGGAAATTTATTATAAGGCCTGGTCTATTCGCACACGGTCTTTGTCTTTTTACACACTCAAAGCGCCCGCTTTGGCCATAGCGGGGCGCTTTGGCCAAGGTCAACAGACAAGGACCGACAAAAAGCGTGGGCAGGAGTTTGTGTTGTTTTTTTTTTGAAATAGGTGGGATGTGGGTTAGTTTGGTAGTGTTTTTTGGAGGAAAAAATTGTATTTGAGTTTTATTATTATTATAAAATATTAGTTACATATAATTCATAGTTGTTTTATAATTACGTTTTTTACGTCATTATTTTTATAGAACGTATATAATATAAGTGCGTCTTTATAAACTGTTAACCTTGTTTATTTTGTTAAATTAAACGAACACGTTAAATAAAATGTACAAAAAGCCATAAGAATTAAACGTAAACAATCCAAAACCAACGTGATGTAAATAGAAGATTAACTGCAATATATATATTTATATATATCAGTTTGTACATACAAAACAAAACGGTACAACTGAGTACATAATACATAACAAATCACTATACAAACAAACTAAGGTACTAATCCTCGTGCGGTGGGGACGGTGGGAGGGGAAGTGGAGGCAACCCAGCGAGCTCTCGTAGAGCAACGAGCGTCTCGACGATCCAGTCAATGCGTGCGCCCTGGCGTCTGAGGCGCCGGTCGAAGTCCCGAGCCACCTCACGCGCTACCGGAGGCAGGTCAGCGTAAACGTGCTGCGGGTACTATGGCGGCTCAGGAGCTGGCTGAACTGGTGGTACCAGGATCTCCTCGACATGCTCCTCCTGAGCCGGATCCTCTAATACAGGCTGAGCCTGTAGCTGAGCCAGCCGAGCGGCCGCCTGAACATCAGGAGGGGCTAACACTCCAGGCCTCACCTCAATAACAACCGGGATGACCTCCGGCACCACCTCCGGATGCCAAATCAGCCCGTCACCTCCCTTAAACCTCAGACCAACATCAAAGGTACGGGTGATCTGCATGGAAGATACTGACGCGCGGCCCAACCTGGTAGACGGGACCGGATCGGACAGCTCCGGATCATGCTCAGGCACGAGCCCTAGCGAGCGTGCAATGGCGGTGATGTATGAGCCAGTGTGCACGTACCCGCGGAGCTGCCGGTGGTATGCTGTGTCAAAGTAATCTGCCAGGCAGGCTGCTAGATCGCAGGGCTGGCGGCGCAGTAGGCAGTATAGAAAGAAAAGGTCACTGAGGTTGACCTTCTCCCTGCTGGAACCCCGCGGCACGATAGTTGCCGCGATAACATGGTGCAGGTATCGGAACAAGGGGTCTCTAATGGAGGTGGCCTTTTGCCAGGATTTCCCAAAGGGAACCCTGGAAATGGCCCTCCAGAAACTGATAAGGGTCTGCCTGTCCATCCCCGTAACCGCCTGCGTATATAAATCAGTATCAAGCTCGGGCTCTGTGTACAAACCTGTATGGACAGCAAACTGCCGCACGCTCATCTGAAAGTCCTGACCGGCGAGACGGAATGTAACCTCGTGGACTGGAAAAATCCGGGTCCTCCACGTAATCCGCCGGATGCGGCGCGTATGTAAACGTGGAAAGAAACTCGACCGTAAGCTCAGGGTACGAGTCCTCCATCGCTATCTCAAATAGGCGCGACCAAGGAGTATCCAGTCCAACTATATCACGCGCCCGCGTGGCCTCTCCCACGGTCTCCAGCAGGTCCCAGTCTATCCCTACGTGCGCCCCAATCTCTATGGTGCGCAACCTAGCGCATCTCCCCCTCGCCCGTGACCCCTGCGGAAACTGCAGGTACGGACATGCCGGCTCTCCCTCCTCTCCCACATCTACCTCAGCCTCCATATGCTCAATCTCGTCATCGGAGGAATCCATCCCTGCACGTTGAAAAGATAATAAACAAATAATATTAAATATAAAATAATAAACAAATAATATTAAATATAAAATAATAAACAAATAATATTATTTAAACAATTTAAATAATAAACAAATAATATTAAATATAAAATAATAAACAAATAATATTATTTAAACAATTTAAATAATAAACAAATAATATTAAATATAATTTAAATAATAAACAAACAATATTAAACAAATAATATTAAACAAATAATATTAAACAAATATTATTAAACAAATATTATTAAACAAATAATATAAAAAAAAATGAACCAAAGCGCCGCGCTTTGGCCTCGGCGCGGCGCTTTGGTTCTTCGTTATGAAGAACAGCCCCAGCAGATCGATCCAAACGCCCAAATCAAATAAAAATCAAACAAACTGAAACACATAACTTGAACCAAAACAATAAATGAAGTTCGATCGTACCTTTTAGCGGTTGAAAGCTTGAAAACGTTGATGATCCGGCTCAAGTGTGTGTAAATCGCACCTTGTGGGTGGGGGGGGGGGGGGGTTTGAAATGGGGGAGAAGCTGCCCCGCTTTGGTTTAAACGAGGGATCGAAGCGCCCCGCTATGGCAGCGCGGCGCTTTGAGGTCAAAGCGGGGCGTTTAGGTCAAAGCGGGGCGTTTAGGGCCTTTTTTTATTTTTTTAAAATTGTTTTTAATTCACAAACGCGTCGATAATAGTCTAAAATTTACGATTTTTCCATTATACATAATTTTTTATTATATATGGACTATACTGCAAGTTCCGGATCAAATCGGTTACGTGTGATGTCTTATTCCGTTATATCGTATCATTTTGGTTTGAAAGCACAAGTACTCCTGTGAGAGGTGTTATGTGTATCAGCCGCCTACGGTACATGAACATGACGTATTTTTTCATTAATTGTAGTATTATGATGTATATTGTCATTAATTGTAGTATTATGATGTATATTGTCATTTTGGGTCGTGTCGGTGACATTCGGTTTTTAACGTGATGTAACGCATATATTGAACAAACACAAACGTGATTATTATTAAAGACATTTAACATACATCGTGAACATATGGGGTTACGTTAAGGTCAGGGGCACGATACGTAAGCATTTCGTACGCGTTGATCTGATCCCTGTATAATGTATGCCAGGCTGCTGCGCGCTCTGTTCTGTTCGCTGTCCAGAGTAGGTTTAGGGAGGCATTGGATAACAACCTCCAAGCTCTACATGTATGAAATGCCCATGGTCGACGAACACAACCGCAACCACCAGGTGAGGTTGCTCAGCTTCGTTTGGCCCACCCAGCAGAGGGAAAATTGTATCGCTCCCACGCATGTCGAAGGTGTGAACAATCACACCATATCGTTGGGCAATAAGAAACCCCGTCTCAGGCATCGTCATGTAATTTTCGATATCTGCTCGTCCCACCCCCTTGAAATCGATCCGTCTAACCAGCGCATCATAATGTCCTATGTTTTCCGGATCGAAAACCTGCCTCCAAAGCGATTCGTTCGTACGTAACTCCTTTATAAGTTGTTTCCGGATCATCAAATATGAATTTTGTTTCACTCCTAACCCAACAGCCACCGATCGAAACCCACAATGACCATCTGGTTTCACGTCCTTTATTCTAACGATGTATGGATGGATCACTTCGGGAATCTGAGATGCGTAGTTGCGGATCGCTATATCCGTCTTAGGACCGAGCTTGATCATCGGGAAATCAGGGTGTAGGTTGATCGGTTTGGTATTCTTTTGTCTTCTAGAATCTTCGGGTGATATGTACGAGCTGTGACGGGGATAATCGTCTGAGGCCTCGACCCAAGTTTCTTCCGACGGAATGTACGAGCTTTTTCTAGCGGCTTCAACCTTTCTTTCTTCCTGCGTTTTCAATGTTGGGCGACCACGAGTTTTCTTCAGAACAGCAGGAGGTTTTTTGTTATTGTTCCCTGGATTGAGGATTTGCTGAAACTTTTCAAAGAAGCTCCTTTTCACTTGAGGGGGTGTTGGATCGGTCTGTTGTTTCAATTTTTCAAATTCCGCGTCTACATCGATATCCTCTATCTTAGTCTTTGCAGGCTTGAAGTCAAGCTTCTTCCAGAACACGTCTATGTGTGTGATACGGATTTGCTGACCTGTGGACGAAAACAAATTAGGTGGCAAAATCATAACGAGAAAGGTCAAAGATATTAATTACCATGATTTTCCAACTTTTCCAAACGACAGGCACATGGCAAACCACAGCTGGTAAAAAGTTGGCAACCACAGCTTGCACCGTAGGCTCTCAACCCGTCTTCCTTACGTTTTAGTTCCCTACTCAAAAGCTCAATCGCATATATTGAAACCTTTCTGAGAATATATGAAAGCATGGGCTGATTCTTGTGGTGCGTCATCACTTTTCGGAGGCTTGTTTCAAAGCTACTACTAATCTCGGCGTATTGTCTATCAACAACATGATCAACATACAGTACAAGTTTATCCAGTGTGTTGCGATGACTTGGAAAGTGACTTGTTAGTGTTGCATGCATGCCCTCAACCCTGTTGGTCGTAGTTTGGTGAAAGTTGATAGTTTTGTTAATCCAGCAAGATACAAACTTTTCACGGTACGGATCCAACCAGGATTTCTTCAAATAATCAAAAACCTCTAAAATTAAAAAACGTAAATAGTCAGTTTTTGTTATTATATAAAATTTGAACATAATTATGTAAGAAATACCCACGTTCACGGTCATCTTCTTTCAGCTGTGCTTCAAGGTTTTCCAAGTTATACCTGTATATTTCCTCGGTCGTAGACTCGCACAATAACCAAAATCTACGTGCGAATTCTTTCCACTCCTTGTCAGAGAATTTCTTCTTGCTGTTCTTATTAATATTTTGTTGAATATGGAACCGACAAAGATACTTATGCGCTTTTGGAAAAACTTGTTCACACGCGTTCATTAGCGCAAAATCCCTGTCTGTTAAAATCACGCGCGGTTCCATACATCCTACCAGCATAGACTTGATCCTCTGCAACACCCATAGGTAGTTCTCTGACTTCTCAGCGGAAATTACCGCACAAGCAGCCGTAAAAGATTTGTTTGTCGACGTCATGCCTACGACCTGAACAAATGGCAGGTTGTACATGTTCGTTTTGTAGGTGGCGTCAATCATTAGCACATGCGGGAAGGCACACCACATAGTGAATGATCTTTCGTGAACAAAGAAGACATCTTCAACTTCGTTCGATATCTCATTCGTGCGCATGTAATAAGTGTAATTTTTTTCGAGAAGAATGTTTTCAAGTTTTTGCATCGGAGACTTACCGACATTTTTTTCGGCGTTGATCTTCTGAACAGCGTTGTGTATATCTTTCGGAATAAGCTTTCTAGCCGGATTGTTTTTTGTCAGCGTTCGCCAGATACTTTGGTTGGGAATGTCTTGCTCTGCCAGCTCCTTAACCAGTTTTTTATCCTCCGAAGAAAGCATTCTCGCATACGCGTGACCCTCTAAGTGTTCAATAGGAGTGTGGTTATGCTTCGCCTTCGTCACCTCGATCCTCCAAACACTTCCGGATGATTCCGAAAACCCGATCATCTCGAACGGGCAGCCTATTTTCTTGCTACCCGTTTTCCTCTGTGTAGCTATACTCTTATGCTCCCCACCAAAAGTACATTGAAACCAAATCTTGTAATTCTCTCTTCTTTTATTCGACCTCTTAGTCACAATGAGGTAACCGTTGTCTTTTGCCGTGTCTTGTACCCAACGCACCAACTCTTTACGTGACGAAAAGGTCTGCGTTGTATCAAACGAAAACGTAACCGGGTAACAGCCTTCCTCGTCAACAGACATATCCCCCGGCTCACCATCGTCACCGAGGTCCGAATATACTTGATGTTCAAAGCTCGGTTGACAACCGTAACTGTGGTTTGGATAACACTCCGGCTGTACAAAGTTGTGCTCGCCACCGTAACCGAAATTCGAATAACCTTGTAAGCTCTGTTGACAACCGTAACTGTCGTTTGGACCACACTCCTGCTGTACAAAGCTGTACTCGCCACCGTAACCGAAATTCGAATAACTTTGTTGTGCGTAAGGGTCCTCCACAGGGGTATTCAAATCCAGCGTCACCGTGTTATCACGATAACGAATGCCAGATACAACCTCTGCCTCCCTCAAGTTGGACGAGACCGGTTTCTCATACGAGTCAGAAATAGCGGTCCCCTCGTAAGAATCAGGAACAACTGACTCGTCAGAATATTGACCGAAAAGATAGTTGTTTAACCACGACATCGTTTTTTCAAGAGATGTAACTAATAGAGCAAAGAAAATCGACAAACAACAAAATCACGCGTATGTTGAATGTTCCAAAATCAATATAGTAGAGTAACAATATCGCATAAAACTTGAATGTTGTGTCTGAGCAGGTGAAGCCTTTTAAAGTGAAAATTTGGGGTCGAAGCGCCGCGCTTTGGCCATAGCGCGGCGCTTAGGGTTCACGAGACTCCTGCAACCTCGTATCACCTTTATGTCTCTGCAACTTATGTCAGTCAAACGATCAAATCACCTTTTGTCGACCGAAGCGCCCCGCTATGGCCATAGCGCGGCGCTTCGAGGTGTGAAAATAATTTCCTGCGTGTGGAAATAGCATGACCCCTATTATAATTTAGCAATTATATTATTTTTAGAGAAATTCAGAAGTTTATAGTTATTAGTAACAAACACTATAATTTTAGCAATTAGTTACTATCAAATAGCGCCTATTTTACTACTCATGTATGTAGAACCCATAACCCATCTTCAACAGGAGGCTTATAGACGCCCTCCTTCTCTCATTTATTTTGGAGTTGATCAACCTAATCGACCCATTATTTTCTTTTTTTCTCATTTTCGAGGATTATGACGAATGCTCCCCTCCTTCCCCCTTACATTCTTCCTGGATGCCGCCTTTGTAGATACACACGACAACATCCCATTCTCTTCTCCATATACACTGTCACATGGCCTACTCCATCCACATCTAGGGGTGAGTAAAAGGAAAAACCCGACCCTACCCGATCATTACCCGACCCGACCTGAGAACCAATCAAACATAAAATAAAGAACCGATTCACTACCCTAAATATCGGGTCGGTTCCGGTCCATAGGTACAAGTCGGGTTTCACCATGAAAAGAACCGAGAACCGACCCGACCCGACCCGACCCTATTTTATATGAAAAATTGGAACCGGTCTAAATACCTAGGTACTTGGGTTCGGGTCGGGTTGGGTATATTTTCGGTTCGGTTCTCGGTTATTTTCGGTCCGGACCTAAACTTGCTCACCCCTATCCACATCAACCTATAAAATACCATATTAGAGACATACTTATAAAACCAAAGGTATAATCCACTAAGCTATACTTTTTTTTTAAATCAGATTAATGAATTAAACACATTTACTTATTTAGTACCAATTTCAATGTCTTAAAGTGTCTTCAAATATCTAATACCTTTCAAATCATATTTTCAAGAGTTATAATTTTATTCATTATACTACTTATTTATAAGTCTTTAAAACATGTTGGGGTATCATGTATCATGTGCCGAACGTGTAAATCAAACCGATCTTTAACCTTTATTACTTACATATTTCTTCATCAATATGTAACTAATGATTAAAAAAGATATTCCAGACCGCCTAAACCAGACCATCAAACCTACTGCATTTGCTTTGTTGTTCTATGAAGCACAGGGACGCCAAGTATCATCGAGTACCCGTCCCGAGGACGTTTTGGGGACAGAAACGCCATGGGGACGTTCCCCAAACGTTTCCGGGAAAGTGAGGACGACAATATGACGTTTCGGGGACATTTCTTATTATATCCGGCGAAAAAATCCAACACCGGTGATGCTTTCTACCGGAAACCATGAAGAAGAAGATGAAGATAGCAGCTGATTTCAACATGTTTTAGGCTTTAGAGTTATAGGGGAAGGTTCATTTGAGAAGAAATTTAATGTGAGAACAAAAAGAAGAAATGACATATTATTAAAATACTATTTCATTTATAACTCATATCATTAATTTTTCTCTCTTTAATTAATTAGTCAACAAATCATTAATTATCCTACATATAATCTACAAAACCTACACATATCAAAATTTTCCTACATATACCCTAAACATTATAGAATTTTATCCTACACAGTCAAAATTTATCCTGCACACCTCGAAATATATCCTACACAACTCGAATTTATCCTACACAACTATTAATTTATTCTACACTCTAAATTATGTTTTTTTTTTTTAATTTGGAGAAAGTTTATATTTTGAAAAAAAGTTACAAATTTAATTTAGTTAGTTATTAAAGGGGAAGAATACAAATTAATGATTTATGTAAGTTTACCAATATACCCTTATATTAAAATTAAATGCAAATATTAAATGAAGTAAAATGAAGCATTCTTATTGGTTGAAACTTCTTCTTACAAAAAAATTCTTCTCATTTGAACCCTCCACTAGAGTTATATAACTTTATATATTTTGACATTTAGCCCCTCTTATCTTTCACTAGTTTTCATTTATTCCTAAATTTGTAAAATCTACATAAAAAAAGTGTAAAATTTGTGAGTACATATTAACATTTAACCCCCATTATTTTCACTAGTTTACATTTGATCCTTAAGTTTATAAATTTATACATAAAAAAATATAATTTTTTTAATATTTTTTTGCCGTACCTTCACCATACCCGTATCTTGGATTTTTAAGTTTTGCCGTTCCCTGTACCCGTATCGTCCCCGTACCCCAGTCCCGTACCCGTTTCTGTGCTACATAATTGTTGTTAAAAGTTGATATAAGGATCAAACTGTACAATATCCCAATTTACAGGGTCCTTAAAGCCAATTATGAAAGATGAACCCTCTTTTTATCACCGTAGAACGAAGCACTCGATCTTACAAACCACAATCTGCTTCTGTTTCGTGATAAACCCTAGTAAGTTTCCTGCAATCTCTCGCTTCTTATATAAACTGTTACCCTTAAATTCATCTAGATATTATTCAATTGCCATATGAATATTTCTATTTTGCGATAGATCTGTTTTCATTTAGGTTGTTAATCATTCTATTTACAAGCCAATTCAGTGCGTGTTTTACTAGATTCAAGCTTTGATATCATGAGTTTTTGTTGAATTGATGATCTCTGATGAATTGATTGATACCTGTGGCTTTGTATGGATGTGAATTTTTCTATTATTTAGTTAGTGTTGTTTAATGTTTATGTACATTGATTTAGGGCTTTTAGTGGTTTGTTTGTTGAATTTTGTCTTGTAATTTCTTTGAGGTAATAAGAACACTAAATTGATTGATGAAGAATTGGAATTGCTTTTTTCTTTTTGTTGAGATAGGGATGGGCTTTTTTCCCCAAATACCAGTATCCGTACCTGTACCCGTACCGATTTTAGGTATTTGATACATGTATCGGTACCCAGTTTTATTGATTTTGGTATTAGCTACTTTTGGCATGGGTATGGGTAAAAACGGGTACTGGTACCGAATTTTATGTAGACCTTTAAAAGTTTGATTTTGTATTATGTTTTATTTCGTATTATGGTATTTATAGTACTTGTATTGATTTTACCTATATGGTACCCGTATCGTATTGGTACTCGTACCAATTTTACGTATTTGGTACTCGTACTATATTGGTACTCATGTCAATTTTACCTATTTAGTACTCGTACAAGTGCTCAAAAACTAAATAAAAACAAAATGGTACCAAAGCGGGTACAGTACCGAAATACTCATACCAGGACCCGTACCCGTACCGTACCTATATATTTGGTACGCTATTTGGTACCTCGTTTTGTTCAAATTTGGTACCGGTATTTTCGGTACCGGTACGGGTACTGTACCAATCTCATCCCTAATTCACATTGTCAAACAGCTTAAAACGGTTAGTCCAGCCGACCTACTCATCGTGGCCCGTATTGTTTGTCGTTTATTGAAAACGTGGTTAGTGGTTCGATCCAAGCTTTTCGTCAAAGTTTAAGTGACCGAACCGTAACATGAATGCTCTAGAGTAGAATATGTAGTAAGTTTGAATATGAATACGAATATGATTTTCTAATTGCAGTTTATAGCGTCTCTTGATCTCTGTAATCTGGACTTTATGTATCCTACTTTCTTTTATTCTAAGTTATATTTGGTGATGGATATTTTGGTTAATTACTCCTTTTTGTTAGATTTCTAGAAAATGGCAGAGGAAAACTTTCACGAACAAGAGACAGAAGTGATGCCCGAGAACTCTGTTCCGGTAGAAGTTCAACTGCCTGAGAACGAACAAGGTGATGCAATGGAACATCAAATTCCCGAGAATGTACAACAAAATGTCCATGCGGAAGTCCCTTTAGAAAAAAGATGGCCTGGATGGCCAGGAGACAACGTTTTTCGTATATTGGTTCCCGTGCAAAAAGTTGGTAGCATTATCGGGCGCAAAGGAGAGTACATAAAGAAAACTTGCGAAGAAACAAAAGCCCGCATTAAGATTCTTGACGGTCCTCCTGGTATTATGGAAAGAAGTGTAAGTTTCGTTAATTATTAAGAATGAATATTATTAAACAGTAATTAAGTTTCAGTTTTGTTAATATAATGTCATGTAGAACATTCTTTCAATAGTAGAAAGTTAAAACCACTCAAGTTTTAATTTTTCATTGTTCTGTTGAAACTTGTTACGATTTTGTGACCTTTTTTCAAAGTCGCGTGTTACTTTAGGTAAACTTGAAAAAACCCGCTAAACAGTAACAAAGTTTCATAACGGCTATGTTAGGTTACTATTTTAACCAGCCATACAGAATATCACAACAATGGATCGATATTGAAACGTGTGTGGTTTTTATTGTCGAAAAAGAGCGACGTTTAGTTGAATTGTGATGAAATTTGGTTATTGGTAGGTAGTATTTTCCCAACAAGTAATATAGTTTTAAATTGTTATTAGATACAACATGTTTAGTGGGATTTTGTAATGATATATGATGTAATTTAATTAGGTTTCCTGAAACATAGATCACATTGGTCTATTGAATTGATAGTTGTCGGTATCTGAACCAAAAATCACCATACTAATTTCATGCTTGATGAAATATTAAATTTGCTTTAACTTTCTTTCTAAGATAAGTTGTATAGCGTGTAATTATGCGTATGAAACAGAAAAGTATGCATCTTTGTGATGTTCTTAATGACAAGAATGCTGTCTTGTTGCCTTAATTGTTCTTAATGAAATAAATCAAATACAAACAAGAAAACCTTTCGAGTTTATGTGACTGTAAAAAGGTGCTAGACATTTTAAGACCAAAATAACACAAATACCAAAATGTATTAGAAACAATACGGTCAACAATATGTATAGAAAGATATATACTGATAAGCGAATCTACCAAATACCAAAGTATATAAGGGCTTATGATCTTAAAGCGATAATATTAATATAAGGTTTCACTATAATGCAAATAAAGTATATGAAACAAGTGAAATTACAAAAAAATAACATCACTCTACCGTAAGGTTAGATATTTAAACCAGTTTCTTTTATCACAGTAACTTAGATGAGTATGTGCAGGTTCTCTCAAATATAAGGCACATTTCCCAAAAATAGAAGGGCCAAAGATTCAGATTGCAGTGATTGACAACGAGCAGACGTCAGTACAACAACCTCGTACTTTATCTGGTAACTTCAGAACTGGTTGGTTGATGCCTTGCCACACGTTGTTATACAAATACGTAAAAACGAACAAAAAAGGATGATATCTACAATCTACAAAAACTAAAATAAAGAATCAAACTTGTTTCACATAGTTGAAGAAATGAGAACATCTTTAAGCTAATGCTGCTGAGATCGGTAACATATCAAATATTAACAAAAACCATTGATTATAGAGCACGCACTTAGTTTTTAAGTACAGTTCGAAACAGTGAGGTTCTATGAACTGCCAAATGGAGATTAATCAAAGCAAAGAGCCATATGGTTTGTAATGTTATTCACAATATAATAATATATCTACTATTTTAAGCGTTAAAGAGTCACATATCAGGATAAATCATGGTAATCGGTATCATAGAATGAAGTTCTTTAGTAATATTCATCTAAACATTTCTAGTCTGGAAATTATGCAAACCGACAAAATAACATTATGATGTTTCTAGAAGGTTAAACTTCTATTGAAGCTTTGTTGTCTTTTGCTAGTCTTTAGTTGCTCACTAATATATTATTAATTTATCTTTATGAAGTAGAAAAATATCTAATGGAAACTTGAAAGTAATATGACTTTTCTGGATGATGTAAACTGCGTGGTTTCATGGTTTGATGATGTTGTTCAGTTAAAACTTATTGGTCAAAAGTTATCGTGTAAATCGCAGTAAGTAGACATACGATCTTTCTACAGGTTTTGATTTCTGCAAAGGAAGAACCCGAACTTGCGATTCCTCCTGCAATGGATGGTTTACTGAAGGTTCACCAAAGAATAATCGATGCGGATGCTGATTCCAACCGTGCCGGCGGCACAATTTGCACGCGGTTGCTTTTGGCTGCAACGCAAGCGGGAAACTTGATCGGGAAGCAGGGTGCCACCATTAAAACCATCCAGGATTCTTCGAATTGCGTAATTCGAGTACTTGGAGAAGGTTTGTTGGACACATATTATATATATATATCATAATTTTACTTTACGCTATATTAATGTTTCTATGTTTTTTTTTTTTTTTGCAGAGAATCTGCCTGTTTTTGCTCTACCTGATGATAGTGTTGTGGAGGTACAAGGGGAACCTTTGGGTGTGCAAAAGGCTGTTGAATTGATTGCTACGCATCTAAGAAAGTTTTTGGTTGATCGCAGTGTTATCGGGATATTTGAGAAACAAGTAAGTTTGTATTTTTAAATTTTTCTGTCATTTTGGTTCGTTATACACTAGGTTAGAATCCCGTGTATTACATGGGTTTAATAAATGTAATGTTATATACTTGGTAGTAAAAAATTATGTTTTTAAAAAACCTGTGTAATTTCACTACACGGGTTTAATAAATGTAAGGTTTATATATTTAGTAATAAAAATATTATGTTTAAAAAAAAACTTGTGTCTTGCATTGCGTGGGTTGAATAAAACCATGTATTATACGGGTTGCAAAAATATAATGTCATCTGTCAACAAATATAATTGTCAAGATATGTGTTTTAAAAATTGAACTTTGAAGTGACATTTATAAACTCTTTAAGTTAATTTAGAAAAAAATCAGTTGTGTATTAACTTTTTTATCTAATTGATAAATATTAATTCATTCAACTCAAGTGTACTTACTCCATTAAATATCATTTTAACACAATTAAGTTAACTTAAATTACAATTACAAATATATAAAAATATTAATACATATAAAGAATTAAGGACTAAAATTTGAATTTTTTATAATACCCCTTATTTTTTTATTATTTGACATAACTTTACCATTCAAGCCATCCAACTACATTAAATATTTGAATTTTTTTAGAAATCACTCGTAAAAAACAATTATATCATTATTCTTCCTTTTTATAATATTTTAACGAACATATTTTGGAATTTAATGATATTTGGAGACTTAAATGTAAGTTTTAAGTAAAAAAATAAGTTTATATAAGAATTAATAATTAATTTCATATCAAATTCACTTGTTAATGAATATAATAACCATCAATAATTTAATAATAATTAGATCAAGTAAGAGAGAGGCAGGAAAACCGAAAAGTAGATGACCTAGAATCTAATGTAAATTAACCCATTTCTAAGTCAACTGGTCAAGATTACAACATCAACCGGTAAATCTAAATATAGATAATGCTCGTCTTTCTTACCAAGTCGTTTAAATATTATATGATGTTTTTATTACCTAACAGATGCAAATGCCAAACGCTCGGCCGAACCAGGAGATGGCGGCTCCACAACCTTGGGCACCTCCACCACAAAGTTTTGGTATGAATGCAGGTGGCTTTCGACCCAATCAATTTATGCCGCCTCAGCATCAGTTTGACAATTTTTATCCACCTCCGCAAATGGATAAACCACCTCGTCAAGCTCCACCTTCATTTGGCAGAGACCAGCCTGTTGGACCACCTCCCACTGCCGCCATACAGCCACAACCGTCAATAGTCACCAAGGTGTTACTTCTATTTTATTTTTTTAAAAACATCTGTACTTGAATAATAAAGTAATTAACTGTGGTTATCGATTAACAGGTGTCGCAGAACATGCAAGTTCCTCTTACTTATGCAGATGCGGTTATTGGGACATCAGGAACCAATATTAGTTATATCAGACGTGCTAGTGGTGCTACTATTGCTATTCAAGAATCAAGGGGGAATCCCGATGAAATGACGGTTGAGATAAACGGATCCGCTTCGCAAGTTCAGACCGCTCAACAGTTGATA
Source organism: Helianthus tuberosus (assembly GCA_030545235.1). Lineage (NCBI taxonomy): Eukaryota > Viridiplantae > Streptophyta > Magnoliopsida > Asterales > Asteraceae > Helianthus > Helianthus tuberosus. Next base: position 14,046,998 of record CM060435.1, read on the forward strand.
CAGGTATGGCGTTGGGTCGGGCAAAGGGTCAAGAAGGTTGAGTTTTATGTGCAGGTCAAAACGGATCAAGTCAAGTCCACCATCTAACCTATCAACATTTATTTTATCTTTTTTATATAAATAAGTATGGATTAATATGATGATTATAAAAACTACATTTTTAAAATATTTAGACAGTTTCTTTTAAATAAAACAATTAGAACATCGTAAGCATGCAAATAAATGGAGTAAAATGCGATTTTTTTTTTTTTGGGTAAAGGGTTACCCCGGTGAATTTTATAATCAACCAAAATAAACACAAGTGAGGAATAAAGTATTCCTCAGTTCTCTAGTATGACAACCCATACCAGAGTCAAACAAGCGAAAAAACGCAAACAAATAAACAACCAACAAACAAAACTACCAATCCACTAAAAACACCTATCGACTCAACCTATCAGCCGAAATCATCCTCTTCCATAAGCAAACCACGAGGAAAAATGCGATGTTCGTCCTTGAGGTTTGACCAGTTTTGCGACTTTCGTCCAAATGTTTATTTTTCTGCATCTGGATCCAAAAGGTTTGAAATCTTGCCATTTTCATCTGGCTCGTTGACTCCATTCTTTTTTCTTCGTTAAGTGAGGGGTATTTTCATCTTCTTTGTTAACTTAAAGCGCATTTCAGTCGTTTTACATAAAGTCAAAAGACCGAATTGCCCTTTAAGTTAGCAAAAAAAGACGAAAATACCCCTCACTTAACGGAGAAAAAGGGATAGAGTTAACGGGCCAGATGAAATGGCAAGATTTCAAACCTTTTGGATCCATTCAAATGCAGAAAAACAAGCCTTTGGACGAAAGTCGCAAAACTAGCCAAACCTCATGGACGGAAATGGCATTTTACTCCGACTAAATGTCTCTTGACTGATTTTATATTTAGCTTATTTTTTACATTTGATCTCTTTGTTGTTGATTCAGAATTTCATTGCCGATGCTGCGACGGCTGCCCAGAATCCAACGGGCCCACCATCTAGCCAGGCGTATAACCCGTACCCCGGTCAAGCCCCTAGTTACCCAACTCAGCCCGCACCACCAGGCCACGCACCTGCTGCCGGTGACTACGGCAGCACCGTGTATGGAGGCAATTATGGCTACTAAAAGGTAATGTTTAGTCTCTCAAAATCTGCACTGAAATATGGCAAGATATTTGAGGTAGAATTATTTGGCTACTTGTTGTTTGACATACTCATTACATGAGATATGCACTGAAATATGTATGTACTCATTTAGTATTTAATTTCTGTTTTAGAGTTTATGTGATGTTTTAAAATTTGGATGATGGTTTTTGGTATCGGGTTCTTTTGTATGTTTTTTCATCAACAACAATGAATACTGAATCAGTAACGGACCATCACTATCAAAATCGGTAGCAAAATGTAACGTCTCAAGATACTTTCCATCAATCCTGATCAAGCTAACGTGTTACTTTAACACTTCATATGATCTTCTAACACTTAATACAAACCACATTCTAACTAAGATACGACATAAAAAAAAAAAAAAAAATTACAACATCAAATAATTTATTTATTGTTTCAAAATCACGCTTATTAGATTTTTTTACACGTGTAAATTTTCTTTATTTACGAATTCACATAAATTTAAAGGTGGAAATTAAATTTCTAACATTGTATTTGAATAATAAAAGTAAGTGTAATTTTTTTTTTTTGGAATTTGAATTGTTTTTGACCAAGTTCTTATGGTTTTTTCATTCGTTCTCACGGTTCTCACAATGTTTAGCGTTCTCATTTAAACCTTCGCTTATATATATAGACGACTGGAAACATGAGTTTGAACCCAAGAAGGGGTTACATACGTGTTCAATTGGTCTTTTTTTTGGACCAGTAAGTAGCTAGAGATCGTAAGGTAGGCTTGTCACAATAGTAGACAATGTTTATTGATTAACTAGAAAATGTTCAATCATTTTGTCTACATCAACCCTATCAAGGTGATGATAAATAAGTGGATGGAGTTGTCTTTACTATTTCCATGTCGTCTCACATACGATGATCAAGGTTATAAGGAATAGCAAAGTAGATGTCAATAAATCAAAATCAGGCGCCTACTAAAATATGAGTTTGAACCCAAGAAGGGGTTACAGACAGGGGCGGACCCACCCCCATGCCAAGGTGGGCGGGCGCACCCCCGGGAAAAAAAAAGTTTAGTGTTATTATCCGACCAAAATCCCGTCCGCACCCCTTGGATTTATTCATCTGCACCCCTTGGAATTTTTCGTCCGCACACGTTAGGTAAAAAATATTATGGATTATATTAAAAAAAATTAGTAAAGTCTGATATTTAAAAAAAAAACTACCTATATTATATAAACTTATGTTACCTAAACCCAAACCAACCCCATTATATAAATTTATCAATAGCCCACTAATAATCTAGCCCATTAACCCACCTAAGTTTACTTGTTTTACTGTTACATGACCCGACCCGATCCGACCCGCTATGAACCGAATTTTTTTATATAGCTAGGGGTCTAAAATCTTTAAAAAAATTCTGCACCCCCAGGAAAAAAATCCTGGGTCCGCCACTGGTTACAGACTTGTTCACCTGGGTGTTTTTTTGGAACAATACATAGTCAGAGATCGTGAGCCAGGCTGACCACAATAGCAAATAATATTCACTGATTTAGTAGAAAAATATTCAAATATTTCGTCTACATCAACCCTATCAAGGTGATAATAAATATGTGGATAGAATTGTCTTCACTATTTCTATGTCGTCTCACATACGATGATCAAGGTGATAAGAAATAGCAAAGTAGATGACAATAAATCAAAATCAGCCGAGGAATAAAAACATGAGTTTGTACCCAAGAAGGGGTTACAGACTTGTTCACTTGGTTTTTTAGAACAATACATAGCTAGAGATTGTGAACTAGGCTTACCACAATAGCAGAGAATATTCATTGATTTAGTAGATAATATTCAATCATTTTGTCTACATCAACCCTTTCAAGGTGATAATAAATAAGTGGATGGAATTGTCTTCACTATTTCCATATCGTCTAATATACAATAATCAAGGTGATAATGAATAGTAAAATAGATGACAATAAATCAAAATTAGTCAATCACTAAACACATTCGCTTGCCTTTTTTTTTGAACAATATGTAGCTCTCAAACCATTGTCTCTTCTTTAATTTCATTATGGATGAATAACTTCATTGGTCATAGTTTAAAAATGTGAAACAACTCTTGTAAAAGTAAAAAAGTTAAAATGACTAATTGAGTTTCATGTCAACCTAAGCACCATCAAAATCAAACATTAGTTTAACTATAAATTCTGAGATAGTTCAAAGATTACTTTTGACGTTAGTCAACAAAATAATTAGGAATAATGAATATAATGTTGCGAGTCGTCTAAGCTTACAAGCGAAACATGTTAAAACTATGCCGTTTTGAACTATTTAAATATTTTTGTTTGTGTACTCTCCATCGTTCATAACATCTTTTTTTTTTTAATTTGCAAAAGCCACATGTTTTATTCATTCAAAACATTCAATATCTTAACAAAATATACATTTTGACCGGTTTGAGTAATCTATCATTAATTTAACTGATTTTTCACACATACATTTTTAACAATATGAGGATTTTAACACATCAAAGATAGCTTTACGCCTTCCATGTATCTTTAAGAAGTTTAAATAATCTAATAGATAAATATTGGATTTTAATAATACCAACGACGAATAAATTTAAGTTAACTGTGTGAACTACCATATGATGATAAAAATATGTCAGTTTTATGAAGTTTTTTCTTAAAGATTATATAATTATATCATTTATGTTATACAACCCCATGTAATACAAGATTCTATAACCTAGTTAGAGCATTCTCATCAGGATCCCTGTACATGTTTCCAACCTCAAAATTTAGGGGAAACAACTTATGTTTTTTACTCATCGAGTACTCTATCTTTATTTTTCATCCACCATATTGTAAGAGCATTCACATCCCTTCCATGTTTTTTACCCTATAATTTCACTAAAAACAACTACCCAACTTCACTAAAAACAACTACATTTTTCTTCCCTTTTAATTAAATAATATTTTTTTTATACTTTTATCATTACTTTTTATCTCTCCTCCATTCACAACCATTTTCAAAATATATGAAAAAATTATAGAGGGTGAACAATGTCTCCCTCAAATTTACCCATGAACAGTAACACTTTCTCTTTACTCTACTCACAATCACTTTCAACCATCTACAATCACTTTTCATAATATAAAAAGCTCTCTCACGAAATTTGAGAGACTGATTGTGAATGCTCTAAGAGGAGCTATATTAAAGCCACAAATATAAGCGGTTACTATTCACCTATAAGGTTATTATTTTATTACTTTTTAGTTCTTCATTTTGTTATATTATTTCATATTTATATATGTATATATTATTTTATCTTTTTTTGACATAAGTTTTATAAAAACCAAATTATATTCGGTTTACGGCACAAATCAAATTTTTATTAATTTTATATCAAAACGTATATAAAAATAGGGAAAAGATCAAATAGGAAGATTAATTTCGCTAGGAAGGATAGGAAGCAATAAGAGGATGACATGTGGCAAAGATGAAAAACATAAGGAGGGGCATTTTGGTCAATACTCACCATCTTAAAAAAAAACCCAGCATCTGCAATTCATTTCTCTTACCCGTATACTCAAATCCACCATTTTCAAAACTATAAATTACCACATCACAACCACCACCTCCACCACCACCACCACCACTACGACCTACGATCGCCACCATCTTGCCGGAAACTAGATCTGAAACCACCACCTTCAACCACCTGTTGGGTTTTTCGGATCTGACACCATCATTCCACCATCCACCGCTCCACCGCCACCCGTTTCCCCACGGTGTATCAGAGTTCTTTTTCCGTCCACCGTCGTTAATCAGAGTTCTTTTGTAAGTTATGTTATATTTTATTTTCATTGCGTTTTAGTTATCAAACCTCAATTGCGTTTTTCACATCATTATGTTTTAGTTAGAGTTCTTTTCATTTTGTTCTTCTGGATGTTAAAATAGAGACATGACCATGCTAAAATAGAAGCATGATCATGTTGGAACAAAGGTATGACCACGTTAAAACTCATTGCGTTTTACAACCTGCAGTGCAAAGAACATGATGATGCTTGGACAGAGGCATGATCATGTTGGAACTAAGGCATACCCATGTTAAAACTACATTGCTTTTTAGAACCTATGTTAAAACTCCATTGCTTTTTAGAACCTGTAGTACAAAATATTAATTTTGGTTTCATTGCGTCTTACAACTTGGAGTGTAAAGAACATGTAGAAACATGGTCATGTTGGAACAAAAGCATGGCCATGTTAAAACATAAACATGGCCATGTTAAAACTTCATTGATATTGATGTTTAGTTTTATTGCGTTTTACAAGCAAATAACATGATCATGCTAAAATAGAAGCATGGTCATGTTGGAACAAAAGCATGGCCATGTTATGTAACGCCCCAAAATCCGAATTTTTATAATTGACATATATTCTTATTTAATATGCCCTGAAATAAATAATTAGGCTATTTTACCTAGTTAAAGTGTATGGCCAAAACTATTAAATGACGAAAGTTGTGCCAATTATGTTAAATGGTAAACATGAGGGGCTAGATGGTATAAAATGAAAGTTGAGTTATTAAAAGAAAATAACAACACACACAAACACACATTCGTGTGTGTTCTAGATCGATCAGAAGCTCCCAAAGGAGCCAAACCCTAGCTCAACCTTAAATGATCAAATTGAAGGATAAATCGAAGCTCAAATTCATGAATGAACATGGATTAATGATCACCTTCACAAGGGGATCATAAGGTATGTCTCAAAACTAAGATTAGTGATCTTGTATGAAGTGGGTTATGTTTTAATCCGTGAATTGGGATGAAATTGAGTATGAGTATGTGTTAGTACCATGATATAGAACATAGATTATGAATGGTTTAGGTTAATTTGATGTTTAGAAGTGAAACCCATTTGTTTTGGTGAAGATGATGACTTGAATGATCATCCATGTTCAATTCTTGTTGAATGTTGATGTATTATGTGAGTAATATGGATTCTTGTTAGAAGAATTGAAAGAAATATGATGATAATATGTTTGAATGTTTATGCATGAATGATTTATGTTGATTAAAAGGAGGAATTTGTTGAATTATGAATGAGATTAGAAGGATATGCATGAACTAGTTGTACATTATGCTTAGGAGGTAGTAAACACGCCAAGTGTATGATGAAATGTATATAGTGTTGTCCGTATAGGCTATTATGATGTTACGGGTAAATAATGATAAGTCGGAAGTTAAAGTAAATGAACCGTTGACTTCTAAAAGTCAAATGTGTATAAGAAGAATGGTTAGACATGTTGTCATAATTGTAAGATTAAAGTAAGTTATACGGTGCGTGTTAGACGTATGTGTGTTTAATGCGATGACATGACGGATTTCACGAGTTGGAAATGATATGAAATTTGGTTACATGTATTATGCTTGTTAGAAGTGACTATGAACGTCAAATGTGGATTATACGATCGATAAGATCGTTAGCATGTACAATTGTGTAAGCTAATAAGAATGTGATTTCGATGACATGGAAGTATAGGAATCATGTCGAGACGGAATCAAGCACGGAAGGCTAACGGGTCAAGAAGTGGCGAGGAAACGAGTATGAACATGGATGCATGAGGTAAGTGATTTCTGTAATCACCTCTTAGTTGTTTATGTAAAGTTATGTGCGACTTAATTAAGTATGATAATTGAGGTCAAATAGGAATGAGTTGTATGAAATCAATGAAGTATTAAACGGATCTTAGCTTTGATCCGAGTAAGGTATGTGTGTTAGAATTGTAGTTAAGTGGTAGGATGGGTTAAATATGCAATGAAGTCCTTGGTTGTAAAGGATGGAGCAATGTTGACAAAAACGCCCTTGATAGGTATATCGGGCAAACGACCTTAAATGTCTATATAAAACAAGCTAATCGATTAGAGTAATGTTTTAGTCATGAGTGAAAGCGAAGAGTATGGTTTTGTATGTCATAGACCATTTAATGCGCAAATACCCATAACGGGTCAAAATAAGCTTTTGAGCGAAAATGGGTTGAGAGGATGCAAGGCATCTGAGAATTTAATCTTTATGATAGTCGTCAATGAAATTATTAAGTTCATATGAAATTGGGGTCAAATAAACAGATTATGTTGATAAATGCACGAACGGGTCAAATAATTAGAAAACGATAATAAGCCGAAGGTACGTAAGGTAGGAATCTCCTTAAGTCGGATATGGGATTCCAAGTCCATATGATAGAATGTGAATTTACAAGCATGTAGGAAGAAACGGGAGGTTAAACGGATAAACGGTTTAAAAGTTACGCAAGTTTTAGCGTTTTCGGACGACGAAACGGATCTGCAGCAAAATGGAAATTCTAGGGGCCGTCGCCGACGCCCCGTGCATTTTCCAATTTGGCCCGACGCCTTAAATTACTGTCTACGCGAAGCAGACCGACGCGAGGTATCGCACGGTCGTGCGGTTGGACGCATGGCCGTGCGTTTCCGAGTAAACCAATGCACTGGCTCGTGCATTGCCAGCACCCTCGACGTCGTAGGCACCGCACGGTCGTGCGGTTAGGACGCACGACCATGCGACAGATGCAAATTCAACTGAATGTGCAGAATTCATCCGAATCATCCCCGTAACCTATAAGGGGTCCCAAAATGTATTCTAAACTCATTGTAGAATGTTTACGAGATCCGATGGAAGTTTAAAGGCTTTAAATCCCAGTTTAAGCTCATGAAACTAACGCACGAGTATGATATGTGTATGTAAATGAGTTAAACAAGAATCGTAGGCACATTTGAATGCATGTAAGTATATGAACATGTGAGTGAAGGTATGCAAGTGTATAGTTATGATTGTTTTATGTATGCGTGTAAGTATGTAGTTATGTATGTAGGTAGGTATATGTGTAAGTATCAGTGTATGTACGTACGCAAGTAGATATGTATGGACGTAAGCATTATGTAATTAAGTATGAAGGGCGCTTGCGTGTAGGTATAAATGTATTATATGTAAATGCAAGTATGTATGTATAAATGTATGCTAGTATGAATGTATGTGCGCCCGTATGTTTTCAACACGATTGAGTATTGATGCTATTAACAGTGCATCTGGAGAATGAAGTGTAATGCAGGAACAATGTTAGAGTCTCACCAGAGAATGGATACCCAAACGGGAATGACTGAATGCAAAGGAATAATGGAATGGAAAGTAAATGAGTATGAATCTGTTACGTTCATAATGTGTACTAACGTTTTGAACTTATATGGTGAGTGTAGGTTGTACGAGTCACGAAGGATCACCGAGGAGTGGAGACCGAAGACCGAGTCACAAGATAGATTGTACGGGAACGATAATTAATGTATCGTAGTAGATAATGGTTATGTTTTTAGTTAGTAAACAGATTGACTTAATGATTTATGCGAAACCATTATTCAAAAATGCAATTTCAAGTAAGTCAAGATAATTGTAATGAAAGAAATTTTATGGTATGAATTTCCGCTGCGACTTTTTGTTAAATACGTATTAGGGTCTTACATGTTAAAGAATAAACATGGCCATGTTAAAACTCCATTGCTTTTTAGAACCTACAGTGCAAAATATTGATTTTTGTTTTCATTGCGTTTTACAACCTGAGGTGCAAAGAACACGATCATGCCAAAACAGAAGCATGATCATGTTGGAACAAAAGCATGACCATGTTAAAACATAAACATGGCCATGTTAAAACTTCATTGCTTTTTAGAACTACAGTGCAAAATATTGATTTTTGGTTTCATTGCGTTTTACAAGCAAAGAACATGATCATGCTAAAATAGAAGCATGGTCATGTTGGAACAAAAGCATGACCATGTTAAAACTTAAACATGGTCATGTTAAAAGTTCATTGTGCAAAATATTGATTTTTGGTTTCATTGCGTTTTACAATCTGGGGTGCAAAGAACATGATCTTGCCAAAATAAAAGCATGGTCATGTTGGAACAAAAAAGCATGACCATGTTAAAACTTCATTGCTTTTTAGAATATGTAGTGCAAAATATTGATTTTGGGTTTCATTGCGTTTTAGAACTGGAGTGTAAAATAACATCAAAGAACATGATCATGTTAAAAGGGAAGCATGATCATGTTGGAACAAAGACATGACCATGTTAAAACATAAACATGACCATGTTAAAACCTATTGCGTTTTAAAACCTGGGTTATAGTGTGTTGTTCTATCCATTGCGTTTTACGCATCTGGGTTTTCGAATTTTTTTTTTCAAAAGTATAGTAATAGTGTGCTCGTTTTAAAGATAAAAAAACACTTGTTTTTATGGTGTAATTTTTATAAAAAAATATTGTCGTATGAAAAATTTATTAACGATTTAAAAACGATGGGGAATTGGAGGAGAGAGAAACTATTGACTTGAATGGACTAGAATACCCTCAAACTAACTCACGCGCCTCTTTTTTCTTGTTCAATTTCACCCATTTAATCTCAGCCATTGATTAATCAAATTGATGGCCAATATTACTTCCTAGCATTCCTAGCAAAATAAACTTCCTATTGTATCTCCACCTTATAAAAATAAATACTACATGACATATTGATTTTTTTATATTATAGGTTTAGAGACGGGGAGTTTCTTCCTTTAAAAAAATATAAAACCCAACCATTTTTCGTTTTTATTATTTATTATATTATTAATATTATTATTTGTGTATGGAATCTAAAAATCAGTTAAATTCAACGGTCCAATGGTTTTTGGAACGAAAAAGAAACAGACCTTTTAATTCATGCAATCTTCCCCTCTTTTTCCTCCGTTTTTTCACACAAATTGATCTCCCTCCATCAATCTTCTTTCTTTTTTACTCAATCGATTCATTCTTACAGGTTATCATAACATGATGATTACATTCAACGCACAATTTCGCTAGGGTTTGCTTCCAATTCGCCTATCGTAAGCTTTTATTTCAATCAATTTACATCCTCCCAACCCTAATTTCCTGTTTGTATGCTTAATTTCAATCAATTTATACCATATGAACCCTAATTTCCGGTTTAATTTGTTTTATATGCTTAATTTGAATGAATTTACAGCATCTGAGCCCTTAATTCCGGTTTAATTTGTTCCGTATGCTTATATTGTATCAATTTACAGCATAGAACCTTAAATTTTGGTTTAATTTGTTCCGTATGCTTGATTTGAATCAATTTACAGCATATGAACCTTAGATTTTGGTTTATTTTGTTCCGTATGTTTAATTTGAATCAGTTTTATAGTATATGAACCCTAATTTCCGGTTTAATTTGTTCCGTATGCTTAATTTGAATCATTTTCTGCATATGAACCCTAAATTCTGGTTTAATTTGTTCCGTATGCTTAATTTCAATCATTTTGCAGCATATGAAACCTAATTTCCGGTTTGATTTGATCCGTAAGCTTAATTTGAATCAATTTACAGCATATGAACACAAATTCCGGTTTAGTTTGGTCGGTATGCTTAATTTGAATAAATTTACAGCCTATGAACCCTAAATTTCGGTTTAATTTGTTCTATATGATTTATCTGTTCTTAGTTTCTGTAATTTGAATCAATTTACAGCATCCGAATCATAAATTGTAGTTTAATTTGTTTAATCTGTTCCGCATGTGTTCTCGGTCCCTAATTTTTGTAATCTGAATCCATTTGCAGCCTCTGAACCCTAAATTTGGGATCTGATGATCCAATTTAGGGCGATTTTTGCTCGTGAGATGTACGTGATGCAGATTTCAAAGGTTTAGATTGGTTAACAATGGCTGCCACCAAGGGAATAATGGATCACCTGATTACGGCCACCTGCGAATGGATTTTGATGTTTTGGATGTTCGTAGAAGCGGCTATCGCATATTCGCTTAGGAAATTTGCTAAATACTGCAAGTTACAGAGACCGTGCTTGTTGTGTTCCCGGCTTGACCATTTGTTTGGGAATGAAGATTTGCATTTGTTTTGTAAAAAGCATCAGTTAGATGTCTCGCATTTGATATATTGTAATGTTCACGAAGAGCTGGTTGACGTGCGCGAAATGTGTGAAGATTGCGCGAATTCCGCGAGTTTGGAAACACGGTCTAATTTGGAAAGTTACAGGTTTGTTGGGGAGCAAAGATCATATTATGCATGTTCTTGTTGTAAAAGTGGTTGGAAAGAAAAGTCAACGGGTCAACAACCGATTTGGACGAATGTTGGTTCAAGGGGGTCTAAAGCTACCACAAAACCTCCTTTGCCTCGTGTTAGTCGACATGGGAGGCCAAAGAGGCCGAAGAATAAAGTCAAACATCGGCATAGGGATGCATTGTCTCCCGTAGGACAATATCCTGGAATCAAATTTACGTCTGATTCGGAGCTTGAATTTCTTTTTTCGGATACTGATGATGGTGGCTTCAAAGTGGTCGGGATCACTGAAAGAAGTATGAAAAACGACGAGAATGATCTTCTTACTCAGTACAAGAATCTCGGAAAGCATGCTCATAGTACTCCTGATCTCCGGTCTTCATTTCTTCTTGAAGCACACCTTAACGAATGTCCTAGAACTCGATCAAGAACGCGGTCCGCATCTTTGACACCCGATTGTCTAATCAGGCATAATTTGGTTGAACTGAAACGAAGAAGCGATCAGTTTGACCCGTTGAAGATCGGGATAGATAAGAATCCATCATCATCAATGAACGCTAAAACACGTGGATCATTCGACGGTTCTATATTCTTGAATACCAATATTGGTAGTCAGAATCGATGCAACATTTTTTCACGGCATTCGTTCAGTGCTGCTGATTTGGGGTCTGCAATTCGTCTAGAGATGCAAAATAATAATCCTTTACGACAACGTTCTGCATCTTTAACGCCGAATATGCCATCTGGTTATGGTTTGGGAAATGATCATTTACGACAACGTTCTGCATCTTTAACACCGAATATGTCATCTGGCTATGTTTTGGGAAATGATCATTTACGACAACGTTCTGCATCTTTAACACCGAATATGTCATCCGGTTATGGTTTCGGAGAGCATCAAATGCCGAAAAACGTTCATCCAAAAGAGAAGAAACACAAGAAAGTATCATCTAATCGGTATGGATATTTAGATGATTCTGTCGTCTTGAGTAACGCGGGTAAGCATCTTAACCAAAGCAAGATTCCTCGACGACATTCGTATAGTGTTTTCCAGCTTGGCGGTGAAATTCTTCTAAACATGCCTACTGACGAAAGTCAAAATGGTTCTATTCTTTACAGTTTCGAAGACTATAAAAAGCCGAAATCACGTTCACCAGAGCAAGATTTTATGAATACGATGCAATTCGCACGAAAAGAAGATGAAGCTTACACGCCATTACAACCCATTAGCTTTATTAGAGGCGATTTACCAGTCGCTTTTATCGACAGGAGTAAATGGTTTGGATCTTTTTTAGATGATTCTGCTGTCATGCGTAACACGGGTATTCAGTATCAAGATGTTACTCCTCGAAGGCATTCACATAGTTTTTTCGATCTCGGCCGTGAATTTGTTTTAAAGGTGCCCGCTAACGAAAGTTTAACAAACAGTTCTGCGTCGTTTGCACCAAGAGGTTCTATTAATTATGGTTTTGAACAACCGAACAATATGAAATTCCAAACGAGGCCTAATCCTTTTGCTGATTCTGTTCGACACCCTCGTCGAAAAAGTAAACGAGGCAAAAAGTCAAACAGGATTAGCGGGTACGAATCGTTGGATGATTTGGTTGTTTCATTAAATACACAACCTATACATGATAGAAACAAAGATCCTAGAAGGCATTCTTATAGTGCATTCGAGCTCGGTGATGCACTTTTAATGAATGCACAACCTATCGATAGAAGTTTAACAAATCGTTCTGCATCCGTTACACGAAATGATGCTTATAATCATGGTTTTGGAGAACTGAAACAGCCGGTATTCCAAACATTCCAAACGGTGCATAATTTTAATCAACCAACCTTGTTTTTAAACAAGAATCAAGGAGGGTATCAATCCATGGATGATTTGGTTGTTTCGTTTAACACGGGTTTTTACGAGAAAAACAAAGATCCTCGAAGGCATTCTTATAGTGCTTTCGAGCTCGGGAGTGCACTATTATTAAACGCGCAACCTATTGATAGAAGTTCAACCATGACACAAAATGGTGCTTATAGTTTTGGAGAACCGAAACAGTCGGGATTCCAAACGATGAATAATTCATCTCATCCACTTGTGTTTTTAAACAAGAATCAAGGGTATGGATTTATGGATGATTCTGTTGTAACGCGTAAAACGGTCATTGATAACCATAACCATTATCATAACCAAAACAAGCTTCCTCGAAGGCATTCGTATAGTATTTTACAGCTCGGCGGTGATATCGTTCTAAATATGCCGGTTGATGAGTCCATCGGTCAAAGTTTCGGAGACCCGCAAAGGTCATTCCAAAAGGTCGAAAGAGATAAGAATTTGTTTTCGTTACCTCCAACAGGATCGGTTAAAAGATTCCGTCCATCGTATGATGTCGGAAGTGATTTACCGATAGATAAGTCGAAATGGCATGGCTCTTTTGATGATTATTTGATCTATCGTAGCATGGCTAGTCAAAGTCAAAGTAGTAATCCTCGAAGGCATTCGCATAGTGCGTTGGACTTGGGTCGAGCACTTCTATTAGAGATCAATCTCGAAAACAGTTTAAGAAACTTCAATGCATCTTCGGCACCACACGGGTCAACCGGACATGGGTCAACCGACTCAACCGAACATAACCGGTCTCATCATCATAGAGCTAAGAGAAACAATAGTCAGTTGCCACCACCATGCCCCATGAACCACCCATTGGGTTCGTCATCCGATTTTAGAAACGATCTACCAACATTTTCTTTCGATACAAATCACGGGGTTCGATCAATGGATGATTCTTTTTTCTCACATAAAACCAGTAATCATAATCAACATCAAAATCATAACGGTAATCCTAGAAGGCATTCTTACAGTGCATTCGAGCTCGGGTGTGCACTTCTGCTGAATATGCAACGCGAACGCGATACAAGTTCAACACGTCGATCTGCATCTTTGACACCAAAGATCCAAATAGTCAAAGAAAGCCAACTTCCAAACTTCAAGAAAGCCGAACCGTCATTCGTATCAGTAACCACCGTTACAGATGATTTATCCAATTTATCCAGCACTTCTTTATATAAACCTCATGGGTATCTATCTTGTGATGATTCCGGTGTTTCAAACAGCGGTCGAAAACGATCGAAGAATCTCACGAGGAATTACTACAGTGTTTCTGATCTAACATCTCCAGTTATCCTGCAAATGACTCTTGATGAAGGTTTGACCAAAAAGTCAGCATCTTTGACTCCAGATTTTGGAGATATAAATTCATTGAAATTCCAAGCTGGATCAGCTTCATCTCAACAAAGACGCAAGAAAAACGAACGTTCGAAAGCCAAACGAAACAAACGATCAAAAGCCAAGAAAGGCAAGAAACCGTTAAGAAAAGTAAACAACGTTAAACCCACGAGTTCAACAACTAACGCTCTAAGTGATGCATCGTATGAATCTTTTGAAGATTCTGATGCATATGAATCTTTTGATGATTCTGATACATATGAATCTAACACAGATAGTCAAAACCGGTTCAATATCTTTTCACGAAATTCCCAAAGTGTTTCTGATTTAGGATCTGCAGTTTTTCATGAAATGAAGCCCGAAGACAGATCAAGAAACCGATCCAAATCATTAACTCCAGAGTCTTCTTATTTTTTCGATGATCCGGTGCAATTCACAGTTAAAAAAGGCCAAGAAAAGAACCCTGCAGAAGTGGAGAAAGATAAGAAACCATTACAATTACCGCCAACATACCCGCCAAAAGAAATGGATTCATCGAGTACTGCGAGACCCAGTTTGTGTCCTACTTGTTCGTTAGATGGTAGTGAAATCGACTACTTTGGTGTAGAAAAGGTGAAACGACAAGCGGAAGATGATGTCCGATGCATGCGATTACTACAATCAGAACTAGAAGCCGAACGGAACGCTGCAACTGTGGCTGCAAATCACGCAATGAATATGATCACACGATTACAACAAGAAAAAGCCGCTCTTCAAATGGAAGCTTTGCAGTATCTTCGAATGATGGAGGAACAAGCCGAATACGATATGGAAGCTTTACAGAAAGCCAACGAGTTAGTTGAAGAAAAAGAGAACGAAATTCAAGATCTGTTAAACGAACTGGAACAGTACAGAGCCAGATACGGCTATGACCCGTTGAACCTGAACGCTGTTAAAAGTTTTGACGATGAAAAACGTTACATTTTGGAATCGCTATCGACACTAGAAAAGAAGATTAATCAGTTGTCGAATCGGGCTCATGATAAATCTCCAGAAAGTGACTTTCTGAAACTGGAGCGTGAAGTTTTCGACATGAAAGATAAGATGGAAGCATTGCAGGCTGATCTTGATCTTATTAAGCATGTTTGTAACACACTTCATGCTAATGAAGGGATTGAATTTATTCAAGAAATAGCTCATCAGTTACAAGATATGAGAAGAATTATGTTTGATAGAAGATTAGTTTCCAGCAATTAAGGATGCATCTTCAACAAAACCATGGTAAGTAATCTAAATAAATCTATACGATGTTGTAGAAGTAAATTTTATTCCTCCAATTTGATAAATTTAGGCGCCTGTAAACGAACCGAACATTCATGAACTTGTTCGGCGGGATGTTCGTTTATTTAATAAACGAATGAACATGAACACACGTTTTGTTTTTTCATTCATTGTGTTCATTTATGTTCGTTTATTACATTCGTTTATGTTCGTTTCAATTTAAATACATAAGTGGTTAAATTAATATAAATATTAAACATAAAAGGAACTTTCTAACTATTATATAAATATAACTGATTAGTAATTGGGCTTTCTAGTAATAAAAATGGGCTTTCCAATGTAATTTATCGTAATTAATTACCAATTAATATAAACAATTACTTTATGTTTAGTAAATTATGTTCATTTGTGTTATTTATTGTTTGTTAAATTATGTTCGTTTAAGTTTGTTCGTTCACTTTCGTGAACTGTTTGTTTAGGTTTCAAACGAACGAACATAAACGAACATGAACATGCCCATTTTCTTTCTTAATAAACAAATATGAACAAAAAAATGTGTTCGTATGTATGTTCGTGTTCATGTTTGGTTAAAGTTAAGTGAACGGACACAAACATGCCTATGTTTGTGTTCATTCGGTTCATTTACAGGCCTAATAAAAATGTTCTGTTTGTCAACTTTTGATACGCCAATTACGACATGTTTACTTATGAATGAGTAGGTTTGGGACTTGGGTTGTGTTTTATCTCAAAAGTGTGTACAAATTATTATATTCTTTTTTTTTAACATAATTAGCAAATGAAACATTTACAATTTTTTCTAAAATTGTCAAAAAAAGTGTTTACTGTCAACCTGACTCGACCCATATTAGAACAGGACCTGCTTAACCTGTTTGACCTGCCCATCTTGCCACCTCTCCTGCTGGTTTATAAACGGTAATTTAATTTTCTACTTGATATCATCTGATGTGGTTGCTTGCATCTTGTCCAGTTTCCTGAGTTGATAATGAGCATAAGACGAGTGACCCGTTCCTTGAAAATCAGGCTCGGTTTATTTATTAGCGGCAGGTGCAGTCTTTCCCTCTTTTTTGTATATTGTATGTATGTCATCAACAATTCTCTTGATTAGCAACTGATCTAGGTATTTACATTTTGCTCCAGTTTGTCATTTTGATATGCGTGCTACGACTGCAAGAAGACTTTTTACCCGTCCGACCCGTTCAATTTTTACAGCTTTTTTTGGTCATTTTTGTGAAGTTGAATATGATTCCTTGTACATTTGTGGTATTGTAGTTTAGATGGAATTATGTCTTATGTTTAACACTGTGAACACCACTAATAAATGATTCATTTCATTAAGAATCATGGTTTTTGTTTTTTCATTTCGTCTTCTATAGTTTTCGACTAAATCATTTTGGTCATTCCAAGCTCAAATATCCGTGTCTTTGTAATCGTAATGTCTTATAGAGCAAGCGCCGGTTAATCTATTTCGGGGCCTAAGATAAAAATAAAGAAAGGTTTAGCTTACAACCGAAGTTATAAGGAAGACATTTTTATTTTTTACTAGTGTTATATATAAATAATTCTTAATATATA
Source organism: Helianthus tuberosus (assembly GCA_030545235.1). Lineage (NCBI taxonomy): Eukaryota > Viridiplantae > Streptophyta > Magnoliopsida > Asterales > Asteraceae > Helianthus > Helianthus tuberosus. The sequence continues at coordinate 14,064,331 of CM060435.1, forward strand.
ACTTATAATATAGCATTAAGTGTGAACCAAATATAGGAAAAATATTTTTTTGGCCTTTAAAGCTTTGTCTTCGTAAGGCTGGCCATATGAAATGATAAAATGGAAAATCACTCGTATACATATTGCCCATTTTGACCAACCAATTTTAAGAAAATAGCATTTTGACTAAAAGTAGTACATACATGGCATTTGACTTCTGATAATCTTACAGAAATACTTTGACCATAAGGACATATTGACATGTGATTTAAAGTTTTTTATGAAATTAATTTTTTACGTGATTTAAGCTTTTTCGTTGATAAGAATGTTGCAGACTATAGGTGAGAATCACTTTTTTTGCTTTATTTTCTTCTTTGGACTTTTTGTGTGGTAATGCAATATCCTCGATTTTGTTTTTTTACATGACTTATACTCATGACGTGTAGCATTATTCACTAAAAACTCTTAAATTTTGTAAAAAAGATAACTATCTATAAAATGCTTATATTGTGTAAATCTTGAATCGTCTTTTTAATTGATTATATACTAAGACCGTGAAATTTAATCGTGTCAATTTTTTACCGTCTTTTAAAATTTTTTTTTTAATTATTACTAAAGTAAAGGCTATACAAATTTTCTTATAAAACATACATTTTTTGGTTCAAATGTACATAATGATTATTCATAAACTTAATTGATTTTATATAAGACAGATGACTAAAAAAAGATTGTAGTAATATATAATTATGCATTAGATTTTTATTAAGTTGTCAAAATTTTGGATAAAAATAAAAAGATAAATAAAGAGAATTATAAGAAAACTATTCTAAAGCACGTGACTAGAAGGTAGTGAGTCAAAAATCATCACGTGGTGAATGTATCCAACAGAAGCAATGAATCTACTTCCAAAGAATCAATGAATATACTGTTCATATTAACGTCATTCTTAACTGTTGTATTTTAACATAAAGTTCGATAAAGTTATTTGATCCACTAAATACAATCTTGTCAAGTTAAAATATGTTGATTAAACATGTGCTTCAAATATATTTTGTAATGAGAAATTTGGATCACTAACGGATCACTAGAGTATTATCATGTTATCGGCGAACCCACTTTGATCATATACATTTCCTCTTGGCAATATACGAAAACCATAAATTATGACAGGGAAAATTAAGACAAAATTCAGACAAAATTCAAACAAGTCTAGTTAAATTCAACCTTCATTATTTTGGTTTGAAAATCGCGTTTGATTCCAAAAATAAAATCAAATCTTGATGCAATTCGATGAATAATAACTAGAGTTCATTCATTTTTCCCTTATAAATTAAAACCAAATATAAAAAAAAAAACCAAAAAACCAAGAAACTAAAAGTTGAATCTAAAGAGGCATATAAAATTACTTATCAAAGATACAACATTTCTTTTTGAACGGCTTAAATTATATTAAATTTGAATTTTACGGGTTTAATCCCTTGACCTAAAGGAGATCAACATCTCAACTCCAATAAATTTGTCAATTGGACCCTAGCCTCCATCTTAGCTTTTGATATAACAATCACCACTTGAAATTATTTGTTATTTATTCAATTATTTTTCAGGTAAATGAATAGTCTTTAATATGGATTTTTAAAATTATTCAATTTATCTGTTTATTATAAAACAATAAAAATTGATTCTAAAACCACTTTAAGCAAGAAATCCTTCACGGATGCACATTTCTCTATCAAGCCCGGCCCCACTTTGAGCAAAGAAATCCTTCATATATGCACATTTCTCTATTAAGTGCAGAAAAACAATGGCGAAACCAGAAAACATTTTTAAAGGGTGTGAATAAAGCATTTAACCAAATTTTTAAAGGGCGCGATTAGAATTTTGCACTATATTTAACAAAAACATACTATTTTTTTAAGAGATGCACCTGCCCACCCAGACCTTTAACTAGGTCTGCCCTTGCAACTCAAGAAAGAGTGAAATAAATCAATGACCTTGGACCCCACTTTTCTAGGGCATCAAATTATAAAAAAAAATATGTAGGTGATTTTAAATATGATATTGTTGACATTAAGGTATATGATCTATAAATTATAAATACACAGAGATGGGGTATGAATCATAAGATCTAAAACAATTTTTTTAGAAATGGATCCTAATTTTGTTATCCGTTTTGTCCTCTACTCATCATCCGATACACATCCGCATAACATTTTTAAACAATCATATACCTCTATACTTACATATACAATCACGTTGCCTATCTAACATACATGTGTGTATAGTGGTGAAGCTTGAGATTTCTGACCGGGGTCGGAAGTCAGCAGACCTTAAAATTTCAATAAAACCGGGGGGGGGGGGGGGGGGGGGTCAAAAACGTATATACCCAAAATTTTCTATACGAAAACTACATACTCTCCACTACTGAGTGAAAAGTTCGGGAGGTCGTCCCCCCCCCCCCCCTTAAAAGCTTCGCCCATGTGTGTGTATACAGTTTCATACAAAGCCATATACATACATATACTAACAAACCGTAAACCCCTATACAAGCTTATACAATATCACTCAGAGTCCTATACGTTTGCAATGAGCATTTTTATTTACCGAGTACCAGTACCATATCAACACGGTATTCGATTTATGTTTATGCTTATTTTCGATCAGTAGCGAAGCTTGAGATTTTCGCCGGGGGGTCGAAAACGTATATACCCAAAAATTTCTATAGAACCACGCGGTCGAAAACGTATATACCCAAAAGTTTCTGTACGAAAACCACATATATTACACTACTGAGCGAAAAGTTCGGAAGGTCAAACACCCCCGACCTTTCTAACCTGCGCCAATGCTTTCGATACCTATGATGGTTTGATACCGATCTTATCCCTATTACACACAAGCCATACACCCTATACAAAATGATATATTTATAATGTAAAATCATCTTTATTCTTTTCCAACCACACGTTAAATTAAAGCCTTGTTCTGTCACGCCAAACCGCCTTTGTTTCAGTCACATGCTACACTAACTCTTTTCTTTCTTTGCTTCTTCATATTTCTCCACTTTCTTTCCATCTTACCCACCATTCTTCAGGTATCATTTCAATCTTTCTTTAATTCTCCTTCAAACCCTTATTTTTCTTGCTGTTTTTATACCAAAATGTCCTTAAAAATCTGTTCTTTTTGCAAGATTTAGGGCTTATTGTAGTGAAATTCATGAAATTTTATTGTAATTAGCTAATTTAGTTGGATTTATTAGACACCCTTTTGTAGTTTTGTTTAGGATATTAATTTGCTTGATTATCTGTAAGCTGCTCTGTTTCTTGATTTTTTTCAAGAATTTTGTTTGCTGTGTTTATGCAGATGGAAAACCCTTGTGGGGAAGGGTTATTAATATTAATAAATAAATTAATTAATTAACCTTTTAAATAAATGTGTAAATTACTCAGAGAAAAATTCTTGCTTTTTTACTTTTAGAATGAAAAAAAAAATTAAAAAATTAGAGCTGCTAAAATTGGGGAATGGGGAATAATCTTTGAGTTTGAAATCTGGATTTCATATGATGGAATTTGGTCCGATAATTGGTGGCGGTTTGTCGCATCATTCGGCTTGTTGAGATGTCCCATTCGATTACTTATGGGTAATGACATGACTCGTTAACACGACATGAAGTTAAACAAGTTAGTGTTTGGTGTAAATGGCTTGATACGTTATTGACATGATTAAAAAAGTGTATAAACAACGTGCTTAATCTGTTTATGACACACATAACACGTTTGACTTGTCATGTTAAATAAGTCGACATGACATGACATTTTCATGACCAGTTCATCAAAACGACGTAGTTTTATAAATAATAAATATGAGTCGTCTTTTTGGAAACTTTTATTTTATTTTGTTAATTCTCTCTTATAATTCCTTATCCTTGTTTAGTGAATTGTGTCAGTAATCATGTTAAAGCGTGCCATGTCGTTCGTCTTGTGGAGCTGCGATATTCAACAGTGTTAAATGTGTCGTGTAAACCACTTACTAAACAATTTATTGTTAGTGTTTAAGAAAATGACATGTTTAATTAAATGTGTCGTGTTCTGGTTTATAGGTCATGTCAAACGTGTTGTTTTGTACACAACACGTTTTTACAACTATTTATGACCCCTTTGCAAATTTATTTTCGCAGATATGGGAGACAGATTTCGGTTAGACGAAGACGATAAGGTTATGTTAGAGAGTGTATTGGGTCATGAAGCTGCAAGTTTCTTGATTTGGTCAGCATCAAACAAGGTTCCAGATGAATTCCAACCGAAAACCAGCAATTTAGGGGTTCAAGACGGTCTTCGCAAGATTCTCAACAGGTCAGACTGGAGTTACGCCATTTTCTGGCAAGTTTCCAATTCGAAATCCGGGAAATCGGCTTTGATTTGGGGTGACGGGCATTGCAAAGAATCAAAGCAAAGTGAAGCTCATAAAGAAAGCGACGAAGACGTTAGAAAAAAAATTGTTCTTCAGAAGCTTCACTCATGTTTTAAGGGATCAGAGGAACAAAATCTGCAGTTAAAGATGGATTTCGTATCCGATTTAGATATGTTTTATCGAACCACGATGTATTATCTATTCCCGTTCGATAAATCTTCTAGCCCGTCTCAGGCGTTTAACACGAGTCGCTCGGTTTGGGTTTCCGATGCCAAAAGTTGCGAAGAAGAGTACCAATCAAGATCACTTTTAGCAAAACTGGCCCGGTTACAAACCCTAGTTCTTGTTCCGGTTAAGAAAGGAGTATTGGAAATTGGTTCGTTTAAGTCGATCCCAGAAGACCCCAGTTTCGTTACGATGGTTAAATCTTTACTTAACGGATGCCACCCGAAAGTACTGCCGAAAATCTTCGGTCAAGATTTAAGTCTCGGTGGTGGTGGAGGTGGTGCGAACCAAGATTTAAGTCTCGGTGGTGGAGGTGGTGCGAAATCCGGTGCATTCAGCATCAACTTTTCACCAAAAGATGCAGATGCTTTGGATTTCGGAGGTCAAACGTATAAAATACGTTCGAATCAAGCGTTTGGCGGGAATTCATCGAACGGGCATAGAACCGATTCGCAAATGAACCACGTGATTGGTGGGATATTGAATTCGCAGGCGATGATGTCGGATTTTGATCAGTGTAATCAAGATTCATCTTTAACGGATAGAAAACCGAGAAAACGGGGTAGAAAGCCTGCGGATGGGAGAGAAGAACCATTGAACCACGTGGAAGCGGAAAGACAACGGCGCGAGAAACTGAACCAACGGTTCTACGCGTTACGGGCCGTGGTCCCGAACATTTCGAAAATGGATAAAGCTTCTCTTCTCGGTGATGCCATTTCGTACATAACCGATCTTCAATCGAAGATACGAATCTTGGAAGATGAAAAGGAGGGCCCGGGTCAACCCGAGGTTGAGTTCATGGCCCGGAAAGATGATGCGGTTATACAAGTTAGTTGGCCATTAGATGTCCATCCGATTGCGCAGGTCATAAAGACGTTTAGCGAACATGAAATGGTAGTTCATGACACCGATGTTTCGACTACAGAAAACGGGAAAGTCGTACATACGTTTTCGTTTCAAGCACTCGGTGGTGGCGAGGCTGCAGAACGGTTGAAGGAGAAGCTGGATTCGGCTTTTTCGGACTGATTCGGGGGTTCTAACATGTAGTGGCGGACTTAAAGTAGTATTAGGGTTAGCACGGGCTACCCCTCAACCCTATCTACGTAGTGTAAAAATACCCCTTAACTTTATTTCGGTAGTGTAAAAATACCACTCAACTTTGTTTCCGTTATATAAAGGATACCCCTGATCCTAAAAAAAAAATTTAGGATACTCCTAAGTCCTAACCTTTGGGGCTAGTTCCGCCACTGCTAACATGTTTGTAAGATAAAATGTTGCGTGTTTTTGTTTGATATAGAAATTGTTTGATTCATGTTTTTTGGTAGATTCGAATACATGGAAGATTAAAGTCATGGCACCAACATGTAAATTCTTTATGACTTAAGTTGTTACTTAAATTTTGTAATTTAATTAAATAAAATATGTGTTGGGAATTATATTAGTATTTCAAAAGTTTGTATATAATAATTATTTGAGTAAAATGCTAAAATGGTCCTTGAGTTTAGACCACTTTTGTCACTTCAGTCCAAAAATGAAACATTTTGTATCTATTTTGTATCTGAGTCCCCGAGATTTCATTTTTGTTGTCATTTTCATCTAATTAACAAACTTAGTTAGAATTTTCTGCTAGCTTCTCCCTTTTTTGTCGGTATTTTCATTTAAAAGGAGGGTATAATCGTCATTATATGCCATAATATATTATAACTAATTGAGGAATACGACAAAAATGGGAGAAGTTAACAAAAAATTCTAACCTAGTTTGTCAATCGGATGAAAATGACAACAAAAATGAAACTTCAGAGAGCCAGATACGAAAAGTTTCATTTTTGGACCGAAGTCGCAAAAGTGACCTAAACTCTGGGACCATTTTGACAATTTACTCTAATTATCTAGATGCATGAAGTCTAAAGAAACCGAAATAAGTTTGTATATAAAGATGGTGAAGAATGAATGCAATTTGAGATGGGTTTCTTGTGAATTTGCATAAAGATGGAAGCCTTGAGGTTGTGAGGCTTGTGATGCAGGTGTGGTGGTAGGGTAGAGTGAGAAGACGAGGGGTAAGCTCATCTGTTTTATTATATATTTTTTCTGTTTAGTTTTAATCTTAGGGGGTAATCTAGTCATTTCACACATACTTAACTGATTTAAGTCCTCCGTTTCTTTTTCTTTTAACGGTTCTTAATTGCATATAACATGTTAATATTATATATTTAACATTCTATGATTTTTAAATTTATTTTTTTTGTGTTTTTAGTGAAATTTTCATTTTATATTTGTGTATTGTTGGCTGAAATAAAAGATAACGGAAAAATGATGAGAAAATTAAATGTGATAAAATAAAGTCATTTCATTATCTTGTCCGAATGAAAAGTCATTCAATGTTGTTTGATATACATCATTATTTTTGGTTTTCATGTCATTTTCTTACAAAAATTATTATCGGAGAAAGGAGAGAATATATAAATTGTATGATCTCATTTCCTAGAAAAAAAAATTGATTTTTTATCGTATATTATCCACAACTACAAAGAGAAGTGGCTCACGTCAGCAGGTAATAGTGAAGGTCTTCAATTGGGCAAAAAGGACGGCAGGTGTAACAGTGCCAGACAGCTCACGTCAGCAGGTAATAGTGAAGGCCTTCAATTGGGCAAAAAGGGCGGCAGGTGTAACAGTGCCAGACACCTGCCTGGCACTCCTCTATTGGCCCAATAAAATTACGATTTTATCCTGATTTAAAATTATGAATTTGCCATCAGTTCAAATTTATGTTTTCGCCCCCGCTTAAAAATAAATTTACGCTTTTGCTCCCAGCTAAATATTTCAATTTTACCCCCGGTTAAAAAATTACGATTTTGCCATTAGTTTTTTTTCCCTTAAAAAAACGATATTTCCATCAGTTCAAAATTATGTTTTTACCCCCACTTAAAAAAAATTACGTTTTTGCTCCTGGCTAAAAATTCCAATTTTGCCCTCGGTTCAAAATTACGATTTTGCCCCATATAAATTTATACTTTTGCCATTAGTTTTTTTTCTCACAGCGAAGTTACGATTTTACCCTCAACTTAACTTTACATTTTCCCCAACGTTTTTGTTTGTTTTCCTGGTGACATTACAATTTTGCCCACAGTGTAAAATTACAGTCGTGCCGGCAACTTCCTGGCACTCCCCCGTTGGTCCATTTAGTTTACAATTTATCCCCAAATTAAATTTAGGATAAATTACACTTTTCGTCCTTTATGTTTATATCGGATTACAATGGATACCCTTTACCTTTAATAATTACAGTCACAGTCCTTTATTTGAAAACCCATTACACTCTATGTCCTTTAGCACTAACTAGGTTAAAATTTTAAGTTAAGTTTGATCATGTGCTTGCACATGAGGGTAGATTGGTAATTTTCCTCATTTATTCTATTGAACCCTATCTCTTCCTCAGCCAAGCCAATCTCTCTCCCTCCCTCTTTCTCTTTCTCTTCAACCAACCTCCACCTCCACCACCACCGTATCCAGCAACCACCACCAAGCCCCACCACCACCCAGGTTTGAATCGTCCTTGTTGATGACGGCGACGGCTTTCTCCACAAACCCAAGGGAAACCTCCTCAACCCATCTTGTCCAATTAGATCTGAAGCTTTCTCGCATCAAGTCCTTGTTGATGACGGCGATGGCTTTCTCAGATCTCGCCATTTTGAAAATGGACGCGGTTGGAGTTTGGAAGAAATTAGGTGAATCAAGCAGCGGTGACAAAGATACATTTGATTTGCACTTACTCGTTAAACAGGGAATGGGAAGATGAGTTTTAGGATAAATATAATTCAGGTTTTGAGATAAAAGAACAAACTTGGATTTGTCTTTCTTTTTCATTAATTATTTTCAATTGTTCTTTTGTTGTTCTCTGAAGTGCTAATAGGAGTTTTTTGCAATTGTTTTGTTGTTTTAATTTTTGTAATTTTAAAAGAAGTGTTAGGAAACTGAGCTTTGATAAATCATCAATTTGGTTGATTTGCAATCATTGAAGAACCTTTTCCCTAAATCTTGATTTTTTTTTAGCCAAATGTCAACTTGCAGTGTATGTGCCCATTTTGATAAGAGAAATGGATGCTGCCATCCTATGTTTCTTTTGGGTTAAAATAGAGGTGCACAAAAAGTTGGGTTGAAAAAGCAGCCGTTTGGACATTGATTTGGTACTGGTTTGGACCTGAATTGAACAGTTGAACCGGTTTGAGATCTCCATTGAAGCCGGTTAAAACCGAACTGCCATCCTTTTTCCCTTATAAAGCAGTTTTTGACTGAACCAATGCTAGAGTCAGTCATCATAACGATGGTCGATGGGATGATGGTGGGGGTTGGTTGGGGAGAGAGAGAGAGAGAGAGAGGGGGGAGGGAGAGGGAGATATGGGGGGGGGGGGGGGTTAGTTGTTTAAATAAATGGGTAAAATTACCAACCTACTCTCATTTGTAAAGAACATGACCAGACTTAACTTAAAATTTTAACTGGGTTAGAGTTAAAGGACGTATGGTGTAATGAGTTTTTCAAATAAAGGACCGTGACAGTAATTATTGAAGTTAAAGGGTATCCGTTGTAATCCGATATAAACATAAAGGACGAAAAGTGTAATTTACCCTTAAATTTATGATTTGGACCTCAGTTAAAAATTACGTTTTTCCCATCGTTTTAGTTTTTTTTTTTACCAAAACTATAAAGGTCTTTTGTTTTAATTGGTTTACTACCGTCTTATCATCGTTTTTGTTTTTTTTTTCCCTAGGAACATTATAGTAGTCTTTTTTTAATTGGTTGAGAATTATTCGGCCCTCGCCCCGCAACGCGGGCGGGGCATCTACTAGTTATCCTATAACTAACAAATAACAGATTATATGTATCAGATTTCCAGGCTCCATATAGATCTGGTTTCATATCTTATTGCTAGTTGGTACATAACTTAGTAAACAACACATAAAGGTTGATATCTTAGGGGGGTCGGTACGATATCGGTGACTCCCTCGGGCAGTTTGTTTCACTGAGCGGTGAATTGGCGTCGCCCCCTTTTCGGTGATCAGGGAGTTGGGTTTGGCGGAACTAGACCTTCAACTCAGGGGTATCCCAAAATTTTTTAGGGGTGTCCCCGTACTTGTTCAGGGGTGTCCTGTGTATAAAAATCGGAAAAAAAAAAATTTTACACTACTCGTAAAAACTTGAGCCGTAGCCCGGGCTACGCCCGTTTACACTACAGGTCCGCCCCTGGTTTTCGGTGTATAGTCACCAATGCGGGAAGAGGAGGGAAGGAAGAGAGAAGGAGGTTTAATGGTGGGTCCTAACCCCTTTCAACCAATCATATTTTTTTTTTTAATTTTTTACCACTCTTCAGGTGTTTGAATCACTGTCAGTGATTGAGTGCAAAATGAGGAGTGGAATGAATACTTGACATGACATGATATTATTGGCTAGACGGTAACTCAAACACCCTAAAGTGATTGAATGATACCCTCCACCCTTAATGCTAGTTGATACATAATTTAGTTTCAAAAAAAGTTGATACATAATTTAATAAACAACACAAAAAGTTACGTTCATAAAAAAAAAAAAAAAAAAAAAACAAATGGAAATCTCGAACAGTTCATTTACTTTTTTGCAGCATATAAATGGTTGGGTTAAATGAGTGTTACGATATGGAGAAAAATACATTTATGATGCATTGGGTGATTCTATCCACATATTTTAAGAACTAGTGGGTTACGATATGGAGAAAAATACATTTATAAATGCTTTGCTGAGGGATGTGGAATGGTTCGAAAGCGTCCGCCATAACAATATCCAGAGAGAGAAAGCTGAGGATGATGATGTGCGAGTCTGGTGAAACGAATATAAGAGGGGTCGTATTATTGGCACACCTTGGGGGATTAAATCGACACCCTCAATACGCATCGTATAGGTCTATACGATGCGTATTGAGGTGGGTTCAAACTTCTATGTCTGCCAAAGGCTGCCATTGTCTCCTACCAAAAAGTAATACACATCGTATAGTCCTATACGATGCGTATTGAGGGTGTCGATTTAATTTTTTTAATTTTTGCAATGTAGCTTCCTGTCACGCGGTAGCTTTCCGTCACGCGAACGAAGAAGTAACACTTTGAACATTTGTTGGTCTTCAAACATCTAGTAAACATTATTTGAGAATACCCCTTAATTTATCGAAGCTGTCGAATGAGATCCTCCACTGTTGGGTTATCATCTTTCAACTCCATTTTCCCTAAATTTATCAATTATGCTTTTCAACAAGGATGTAATGCAATGATTCCTCTCAATTAAATAGACCGACACTTGCTTCATAGGACTTACTTGAATCGTCTCGGATGTAATAACAATACGTTTAGCATTCGTGCCTGCTTGAATTGTAGAAAGCAAAGGATAACGAAGATGCACATTGTATTTATCACGAAAGTACTGAACAACCGAGATAACAGCTCCGGTTTCATCAACTGCAATTGGAATTGATCTTGGAACAACATACTCTTGTTACCATCAATAATCTTGGAATTGATCTTGGAACAACATACTCTTGTTAACAACGGTTCTCTAATTCCAGATCAATAAAGGTTGCGGTTTGCAGATTCGATCTTCATTGCTTCATTAAAATTAACAAGGCGGTCTCTTTGCTTCGTCCACTAGAACTATTTGTGTATGCATTCTTTTGGTAGTTAACAACGCTGATGGTACTGAACAACAGCTCCGGTTTCATTTGCTTCGTCCACTAGAACTATTTGTGTATGCATTCTGTTGGTACTGAACAACAGAATCAGGTTCTCAAAACAAGGATCGTTCTAATAGATTAATGAGAACTATTTCAGTTATTTCTGTTGATCCACAAATTACAACAAATTGTGTCTAATGCAAGGATCTTCGAATGCGGTGTGTATGTTATATACCGTTCACCGCTTTTTTAGTTACTTCTCTTGTTAAGTTTCTGAACCAACCGAAATCCACAAATTCAAACAGTTTCTCCGTTGCTAATTTCTCCACTCACCGTGAAATCGAACAGTTTCTTCGTAGATTCCATCCGGTTTCAAAGCCGGTTGAGGATTACGAGTGTTCTAGACTCGTTCAAGGCATGCAATGTTTCCTCTCAATTGAATAGACTGACACTTGCTTCATAGGACTCACTTGAATTGTCTTTGGGTATATTCGAAACCAACTAAAATACATTGAAGTACTGAATCAACAGAAATAACTGAAATAACTTGAATCGTCTCGGAAGTACTGAACAACAGAAGGATGAGATATTGGCGGTTAGCTCGAAGAAGTTTCTCTCAATCAGGTGTTCCATTAGATTTCCCTTTTTATCATGTGTCATACGTTACGAGATTCTTCGAGAATTAGAAAAGGAGAAAATACGGAACGACAAGGGTAGTATGAGTCTGAGTCCATGGTGGTTCGTGTCAGGTTTGTATTTCCTATAGCCACCTTTTTTGTAGTAAAAAACGGTTGCGGTTTTGCACATTCAATCTTCATTGCTTCATTATAATTAATAATGCGGTCTCGATTGAAGATGTAATTGCAAGACTGTTTGTCGGATTATTGTACCAAGAAAGTCATTGGACTGCCGCAGATGAAGTCAAATGTGATCAAACTTGGACATCAGTCGTAAATCTTGAAGAAACGGAACATAATCCCAGATTTTCTAAAGAAGTGCTTTTATCATGTGTGATCCAGAGGTCGGTCTCGGGTGGGCATAAGATCTGTGGGCCCTATTGTCTAAAGAAGCGCTTTTATCATGTGTGATCCAGAGGTCGGTCTCGGGTAGGCATAAGATCCCTGGGCCCTATTGTCGGATATGTGACTCAAGAAAGTCATTGGACTGCCGACGATGAAGTCAAATGTGATCAAACTTGGACATCAGACGTAAATCTTGAAGAAACAGAACATAATCCCAGATTGTCTAAAGAAGCGCTTTTATCATGTGTGATCCAGAGGTCGGTCTCGGGTGGGCATAAGATATGTGGGCCCTATTGTCGGATATGTGACTCAAGAAAGTCATTGGACTGCCGCCGATGAAGTCAAATGTGATCAAACTTGGACATCAGACGTAAATCTTGAAGAAACAGAACATAATCCCAGATTGTCTAAAGAAGCGCTTTTATCATGTGTGATCCAGAGAAGACGTATCGGGTGAGTTGTGCTTGATTTATAGGAGGAGGTTATGAAACGAATATATGTTTATGCGAATTTAAAGGACAATACTAACAGAGGTGCTGGTCTTTTCTCCCACTGTGCAAACTTGAAAAATCTCACCATAACACATCTAATATGACACATGATAAAAGCGCTTCTTTAGACATTATGGGATTATGTTCCGCAAATTGGGAACCACATATTCGTGTGTAAAAGCTTAGAAAGATGACTGAATAGAGATCTGTATACACCCTTGGTATTTGTTTACCACATGACACATGATAAAAGCGTTTCTTTAGATAATCTGGGATTATGTTCCGCAAATTGGGAACTACATTGTAGACTGGTTGGCTTGAATGGATTTAATAATACTTGAAAATGGAAATAATTGTGTCAAGATCTTTATCAATCATATCATCGACCAACTGCTCGAAATCCCTTTCGTTTCTCGGGTTCGCATTCGACACAACACAACAAAAAATAAATTCAAAAAAACAGTGGCTTGATACACATCGTATAGGCCTATACGATGCGTATCAGGCCCGCCGCCAGACATAACCTGCACCTGTCAGTCTGCCATGTTTTTTACTTTAATTCAATACGCATCGTATAGGCCTATACGATGCGTATTGAATTGAAAAAGTGTGTAGATAGACATGGGGTGTGCCATTAGAAAAGCCCTATAACAGATATATGGGTTGGTGGCGTAGGTTAGCAGGTAAAACTGAAGCAGCTGATGTATGATGACACTGGTGGTTGCAGAACCTACTGGCCTAAGAAACACTGTTTATGTTAAGTTTTAATCTTTCTATCACATACATTTTGTTTTTTTAAATGGCCAGTAGAAATTTGTTTTTAAATATATATACAAAGCCTAAAAGTGATTGAAGAGTTGGAATTAGGGGTGTGCATGGTTTGGTTCAGTTCGGTTTTTCGGTTTTTGAAACAAATTATATAATAATTCAAAACTTAAAAGTATAATTCAAAGTTTAAGAATCTTGTTAATATATTTAGTATTTTAAATTAATATTATTCACATAAACCTAATTTTCTAATCTATTTTAATGTTTCTCCAAAGTTTTTGTTAAGACGTTTTCTTTTATAATACTTTGAAAACCATTTAATTTTTATATTAAACTTTGTTAGTTCTTGTAAACAATGGATAATTTTAATGATAAATAAACATGATAATGTTCTTATTATAAATATTTAACGTACAAGAATAAAATTAATAATTCTTAGTAGCATGGGTAAACACTTAAACAACATAGATATAACATATATAGATTCGGTATACTATTAAAACTTATCGGTTCGGTTATTTTCGGTTATTGAAAATGATTATCCGAAAACCGAACCGAAATTTTCGGTTATTAAAAATCCGAAAACCGAACCGTCGGTTTTTGTTTCGGTTCGGTTTTTTCGGTTACGGTTCGGTTATTTCAGTTTTCTGCTCACCCCTAGTTGGAATCGATGATAAAAAGGTTTTTACGAATGAAGGGGGTCTCGGGTTGAGTAAGTTGAAGCATATTAATATTACTCTTCTGTTCAAATGGGGATGGCGATTTAAGACAGAGAAAAATCAGCTTGGGAGGAAGGTGATGGATGTTATTCACAAGAGTAGAAGCAATAGGGACTTTCTGCCGGCGAAAAGAAGCTTGAATGGAGTGTGTAATAATATTACCAAAACGGTAGCTCAAACTATGGTGGAAGTTAACGTAAATTTTTAGAAGTACTGTTGGAAATGGTCATGACACTTCGTTTTGGTTGGATCCTTGGCTATTTAATGAACCATTAAAAGATATATATCCTAACATTTTCAATAATGAGGCTAACAAAAATTGTAGGAATTGCATGAACGAAGACGGTAACAGTCTTGGATCCTTCTTGGAGATATCGGAATTAAATTGGATTATTAGGGATCTGGATTCGGTTAAGCTGGAGGATCGAAGTGACAAGTGGTCATGGATCAGGACGGAAGAATATTCGGTTGGAACAGTAAGAAGAACGCTTACAGGAGGAACAGATCATAGCAATAATTATGTGATGAAGTGGTGTAAACGGATCCCTTTGAAATGTAATGTGCACGCATGGAGAGTCGAGATGGATAAAATTCCCACTTGAATGGAGCTATGAAGTAGGAATATCGAGATTGAAGATATTGCTTGTCCTTTATCAGATCTAAAGAAGAACCAAGCAATCACCTCTTCACTTCTTGTATGGTGGCGAGTAGAGTTTGGCATTACATCTCGAGATGGCACATAATCGCGCCTTTTATAGTTCACACGGTCAGGGAGCTCCTGGACCTCTATGATCATGTCGGATTGCAAGGCGTTGCTAAAGAGATTTTTCACGTGATTGTTTTGATTAGTTGTTGGAGCATATGGCGGGCGAGAAACGGTGTTAAATTCTCTAATAGTCAAGTTCCGGTGGAAGACATCATTAATGAAATTAAATCGATTGGGTTTTTGGGTTGTAACAGTAGGTTGAAAGCTAGGTCTTTATCTTGAACTGGGTGGTGTAACTTTATAATTATGTAGCGTTCTCGTTTGGCCGCCCCAATTCATGGGTTGTGTTTTCTAATGAAAATGAAGTTTACTTTAAAAAAAAGGGTACTCGAGGCATAGCTCGGGTAGTGAAATCGGTTTCATCGGGTTTTTGGTAACTCGAGCGATAACTTTTCGGCTTCACCATTTGGCTTGTAATATCGGTTTCTACTACCCGATAATTCGGCATTTCGGCCTCTAAATTAAGTTTAAAACGGGTAAACATGAGCTGGGTACTTCTCCAACAACATCTAAAGACTAAACTGACGGGTATTTCTTAAGAAAATGGACAAGACTGAAGTGTAATTATCTAATTGGTTCTTTCAAATAAGGTTTATATATATTAAAGTTATTATCTTCGGAAATAATATGGTATTTAAGATCGAGAAAATCACAAAACTAGTTATCCTTTCGTGTGTGTTATTTGAGAAAGATTCAACCAAGACGGAAGGAGCGTGAGGAAGACACCCGTAATCCAAAGAGAAAAAACTGAATAATTTTGCTATAAACTAAGGCCAAGGCGGCTTACGGTTTTTCGGTTTCCATAGATAACTGTCACACCCCTAATTTCCACGTGTCACCGGTGGGCCCGGTGGGGAGTATCGTGACGTCGTTGATATCATCATAGACAAACAACACAATATAAAAATGCACAGCGGAAGCAAAAGATAGATTCATTTCAACTTTTAAATAAAATGTAATAATAAATATCACGAGTAGTTGAAACGGATCCACAGGCGGATCGAAATAAAATAGGATAATTGTTCAACAGTTTATTTGTCGTCCAAGCTGCGAGACCTATTGTGGACGCTCTAGAAGCCTGCCAGCCTATTACGTGTAGTACCTGCACTTAATCTTTTTGGGAAAAATACGTCAGTTTACACTGGTAAATACAATTCGACTGACTCATTTTGAAAAGGTTGAAAATTGATTTAAATGCACAAGGCACAAAACATTTTTATTAACTTGGGTCAATTATTTAATATAATAATCATGTGAACGAATTACATGTTACTTGCGTTCAGTGGCCCGGATCTAGTCCGGGCTAAAGATCAATGGACCCACCACATTAAAGAGTTATACACGGAAAGGTGTATGCCTACACCCCGTGCTCAGGTCGTGGCCATCTCGTAGGATGATGCCAAGGATATCCGGGACATGGTCAATTAATCCCCCAAAGGCCTTAAGTGAACAAGACTGTTTAAACGAGCCAATTAAATTATTCCAACTACCCACGCAACGGTGGAGGATTTAATGCCCGATCAAGCGGTATTTTATATACCGTAACCCAAGCCCGTATAGGGAAAATAAGCCAAAGAGTATTTACCTGAATAAGTATCAATCACAATCAAGAAAAATGCAAGTATCTTTTACTGGTGCTCCTAATCTGGAACAAAGGTTTATAATAACCTATTAGATTTCTAACGGGTCTTTATTTAAGCCTAAGCCTAGACCGGTTAGTTTTAAGGATGACACGGTTTGCGCACGATTAAGCGAAGACCGGATGGAATGTGAATTTGACCCGACAAGTTTGAAGACTTGTATAATATGGGTTTACTAAACACATTCTGGATTTTGAGACAAAAATGATAATGTTTGACCCGTTTCGGCCAATTTATGTAAACTAGTTACATAAACCGAACCGAACGCGAAAAGTGCGTTACGGGCGACCATGAGAGTCATATGCAAGTTTCCTGAGTTGATATGCTTTAAATATGTTAAAATATCAGCAAGATATCTTCTATTATGCCCCAAATGTATTTAAACTCAATTTACGCCTCGTAAGGGCATTTTTGGTCATTTAAAAGGTTATAAAAGAGTTTAATTGTAAATCTGAGTTATGGGTCTGATTTATACAGAAAATATACTTAACTTATTATGTTATAACAGTAGGGTATGACTCAAATATAAAACTTATCATTTAAAACCAAACTATACACCCTAGGGGCATTTTGGTAATTTCACAAGGGCTAAAAATGCCAAAACTGGAAATCTGAGTTTATAAAATTGTACTTACTGTTTTTATATGAAATTATGCTAATTACATCAGTAGGTATAAGTCTTATATGTTTGACATGGTTATAGCATATACTATGCGTTAAAAATGCCTAAAAAGGCGATTTAGAGCCGTTTCCGGGTTTTTAAAAGAAAGCTGAGATTTTTATATTTCCAGAATGCTCAAAATAATCTATTTAACACATAAAATCAGTAGAAAAAGGTTTGGGGTCAAAAGAATTTATAAAACTCATTTTATGGCTTAAAAGGTCAAAACCGGCATTAACCGAATCAACTTAGCGACCTATGAAACGATCAGCCAAAAATTAAATAAAAATCATCAAAAATCCCAAAATATTATATAACATCAGTGGGTAAAAAGTTTTATACCAAAAAGTGGCCTTAAATAGGTTATACGCTAAAAGCGCCGTTTATGTACATAAAGATATAGTTTTACGATATCGGCCATAACTCAAAATCTGGACCACCAACTGATCTCAAATTTTCGGTGCAAGTTTATAAATTAGTAATAAAGATTTCTACTCTTTCACTTTTCCAAAAATCACGTTTTATATCAAAAAGGGCAAAATAGTCAACTTTAAGCATAACTCGGAAACATGCATACGAATCGGTTAAGCATAGACTCAAGTTATAAAAATTCCAGAGAGTCATACATAAATAAAAATGGTCAAAAATAAACTCTAATACAGATCTCAAACATGCATGCACGGATCCGAATCGAGAGTCAACGAAAAAGTCGTTTTATAAGACTTTCGGTTCCAATCCGGGTTTATACCAAAGATTGTCGAGTTGATCATGGTAAAACATATTCTTACATTCATTATAAAGCTATTTTTGATGATCAAACTGATTGCATGTCATCTACATTACCATTTATGCTATATTTCACAAAAACAATTTCTGTTGACTTTTTAAGAACAACTTTGACTCGACAAATAGCATGCTTAGAGTGGGAATCAGAGAATACCCTTTTGAGGGTTTGTTTCCCACATAAATACCAACTTATAAGTGGTTTCAATTTGAGAAATGACAGAGCCAAATTCGTTTAATCGAAAAGTCAAACTATATGAACAACGGTTTGACTTTTAACTAATAATCTATGCTAGAACGGATTAGAGGATGATATGAATGCTTACAAAGGTCCTAATGAAGCCTAGAAAGCACTAGGAAGTAGCCTTGAAGCTCAGAAAATTCCAGAAGTTGTCTTGCAAATTTTAGAGAATGCAAGTGTTCTTGAATGTTGCAACTATGATGTTCTTTTAAAGGAGTTTGATCTGATTAAGGCTTCCACAGATGTTTACAGAGGTTATAAAGAGTGTCCAAGGGTCCTAGAATGCATGTAAGCTGATTGGGGAGCTCCCTTAGTCGATAACAGCTGTAAATGACCGACAACAGGCTCAGAAAACCGACATCTGTGGGTTTGTCGCTGGTAACAGCCAGGCGGGCCGCACAGTGACCCCAGGCGGGCCGCACACCAGTGTGCGACCTGGTCTTCAAGTTTCAGCATATTACCAATCAGCCCCTGATCTTTGTAACGCTTGTTTTGTTCGTTTATTTAGCACTCTAGACCCTCAAATCTGGTTTTTAGGGACCTTGGAACTTTTATAAACTTGGGTATGTCTTCGGTTCACCTTGCGCTTATCCGAAAAGTCATGAAAATCAACGTTGACGCTTTTAACCCCTCGTGTACGGTTTTGGCCATAACTTTCTCATACGTTCACGAAACTTCATGAAATTTTTACCACATAATCTAGTGAGTATATTTTATCATTACAAAGCTTCGGGTTTGCCAAAAGATCACTCAGAGGTATAAATTCAACATGTTGACACGTTTAGCCCCTGTAGTTTGTAAATACTCACTTTCTTTCATTTTTCGCTTCGTATGATCCATGATTTATCCGTTTAAGACTATAAACTTCACGTAGGGTTATTGTAGGGCCTATTTATTCATTGTTGACACTTTGAACCCTTGAATTTACATAGTTTCACCGTTTGTCAACTTTAGTCCCTCTAAAGTTTGTTTTCACATATTCAAAGCTTATGACACGTGTCAAGACATTATTGGACGTAAATTTCCGAGGTGTTACATCCTCACCCCCTTAAGAGAAATCTCGACCTCGAGATTTACTGAAACAAATGAGGGTACTTTTCTTTCATCGTGGATTCTACCTCCCATGTGTATTCGGGACCTCTACGGGCATCCCATTTGACCTTAACAATAGGTATGTGCTTCCTTCGAAGCTTCTTTACCTTTCGGTCTTCAATCGATAACGGCTTTTCCACAAATTTCAAGCTTTCATCTATATGTACATCCGTATACGGTATAACCGGTGGTCCATCAGCGGAACACTTCTTCAAATTACAGATGTGAAACACATTATGGATAGCGCTAAGTTCTTCAGGCAAGTTTAACTTATAAGCAACTGACCCGACACGTTCGATAACCTCGAAAGGTCCTATGTATCTCGGGCTTAGTTTGCCCTTTTTACCAAATCGCATCACCCCCTTCCAGGGTGATACTTTAAGCAACACCTTATCACCTACTTCGAAGTGAAAGTCTTTACGACTGGGATCCGCATAACTTTTATGCCTATCCCTGGCAGCTTTCAAACGATCGCGAATCTGGACAATCTTGTCCGTTGTCTCAAAAACAATTTCTGGTCCTGACAGTTGGACTTCTCCAACTTCCGCCCAACAAATGGGTGATCTACACTTTCTACCGTATAAGGCCTCAAAAGGCGCAGCTTTTATGCTGGTGTGGTAGCTATTGTTGTAGGAGAATTCAATTAGGGGTAGGTTCTTGTCCCAACTACCACCTAAGTCGATCGCACATGCACGTAGCATGTCTTCCAACGTTTGTATAGTACGCTCACTCTGACCGTCAGTCTGTGGATGATAAGCCGTACTAAAATTTAAACGAGTGCCCAAAGATTGTTGGAAACTTTTCCAAAAGTGTGACGTGTATCTAGTATCTCTATCAGAGATAATAGACACAGGTATACCGTGCAAAGCTACAATCTTATCAACATATAACTGGGCTAGCATATCTGAGCTGTAGGTTTCTTTGATGGGTAGAAAATGTGCTGACTTCGTCAGTCTATCTACTATGACCCATATTGTATCATTTCCTTTTCTCGTCTTTGGTAACTTGGTGATGAAATCCATTGTCACCATCTCCCACTTCCATGTGGGAATTTCAGGTTGTTGTAACAAACCTGACGGTTTCTGATGCTCTGCTTTGACTTGCGCACAAGTCAAACATTTAGACACATAAGCAGCTACGGACTTTTTCAAACCAATCCACCAGTAGTTTGCTTTTAAATCCTGGTACATCTTGTCTGCTCCAGGATGGACAGAATATTTGGAACTGTGGGCCTCCTGGAGGATAACATCTCGAAGACCTCCAAAAACAGGAACCCATATTCGTCCATTCAATCTAAGCATTCCGTCTTTGTCACGGGATAACTGCTCCTCAGTTACTCCCAGCTTTTCTTCAGGATAATTAGCTTCCAGCACAGCTTCCTTCTGTGCAGCTAATATCCTTTGGTTCAAATCATTCTTGATTTCAATGCGCTTGGCATTGATTCTTATTGGTTTAACTCTTTCCTTCCTACTCAAGGCGTCAGCAACTACATTTGCCTTGCCTGGATGGTATCTTATCTCACAATCATAGTCATTTAGAGTTTCCATCCATCGCCTTTGTCGCATGTTTAAGTCCTTCTGATTAAACAAATGTTGAAGGCTCTTGTGATCTGAATAGATCACACACTTGGTTCCATATAAATAATGCCTCCATAGCTTTAATGCAAATACAACGGCACCCAGCTCCAAGTCGTGGGTGGTGTAGTTCTTTTCGTGAATCTTTAGCTGTCGTGAAGCGTAGGCAATGACTTTTCCTTTCTGCATGAGCACACAGCCCATACCAGTGTGAGACGCATCACAATACACCACAAATTCATCTATACCATCGGGCAGTGTTAGTACTGGTGCATTGCTCAACTTGTTCTTTAGAATATCGAAGGATTCCTGCTGCTTAGGGCCCCAATCAAACTTAACCTTCTTGCGTGTCAATGAAGTAAGGGGCGCAGCAATCCTTGAAAAGTTTTCGATGAATCGCCTATAGTATCCTGCTAAACCCAGGAAACTGCGAATTTCCGTAGGCGTCTTTGGCTCTTGCCAATTCATAACAGCTTCAACTTTAGCGGGATCCACTTGGATACCACGCTCGCTAACAACGTGTCCCAGAAACTGGACTTCTCGAAGCCAGAATTCACACTTCGAGAACTTGGCATAGAGCTTCTCTTGATGTAAAAGCTTGAGAATACAACGAAGGTGTTTCTCGTGGTCAGCCTTGCTCTTTGAGTAGATAAGGATGTCGTCAATAAAGACTATGACGAATTTATCTAGATAAGGCTTGCAGACGCGGTTCATGAGATCCATGAATGCGGCTGGTGCATTGGTGAGCCCGAAAGGCATCACTAGGAACTCGTAGTGTCCATAACGAGTCCTAAACGCTGTCTTGTGTATATCTTCATCTTTGACCTTCAACTGATGATAGCCTGATCTCAAGTCGATCTTTGAAAAGTAACTTGCA
The DNA here is from genome assembly GCA_030545235.1 of Helianthus tuberosus. Classification (NCBI taxonomy): domain Eukaryota; kingdom Viridiplantae; phylum Streptophyta; class Magnoliopsida; order Asterales; family Asteraceae; genus Helianthus; species Helianthus tuberosus. Next base: position 14,086,262 of record CM060435.1, read on the forward strand.
CCTTGTAACTGATCGAACAGATCGTCGATCCTGGGCAAAGGATATCTATTCTTGATAGTGACTTTATTTAGCTCGCGGTAATCGATGCACAGACGCATCGATCCATCCTTCTTTTTGACAAATAAGATAGGCGCTCCCCAGGGAGATGGACTAGGCCTAATAAAACCTTTCGCTAACAGATCATCTAATTGCGTCCTTAACTCCTTCATTTCCGTTGGTGCCAATCTATATGGTGCTCTCGCCACTGGTGCTGCACCCGGAATGATGTCGATTCGGAATTCCACTTGCCTATCTGGTGGTAAACCAGGTAGTTCTTCAGGGAAAACTTCTGGGTATTCCGATATGACAGGGATGTCTTCGATCTTCGGTTTTGGCTCATCAATAGTAACTTGCGCCATATAAATGACACAACCCTTCTGCATACATCTGGATGCCTTGAGCATGGTCACTTGCTCAGGCAATCCATGCTGGGTATCTCCTTGGATAGTTAGTGACTCACCAGACGGAGTTCTAACTACCACTTGTTTTCTATTGCACACAATCTGGGCTTGGTTGTGTGATAACCAATCCATGCCTATTACTATGTCAAAACCAGCTAGTTTAAAGGGAAGTAAGGATAATGGAAACGAGTGATTCCTAATGGATATAACACATCCCTCTAGAACAGTTGAAGCGGTTTCTATGGTTCCATCAGCTAACTCCACTTCATACTTCACACTTAAGGGTTTTACAGGCAATTTCAACAAGTCACAAAACTTATTATCTACAAATGATTTATCTGCTCCAGAATCAAACAGGACTCTAGCAAAAATATCATTTACAAGAAACGTACCGGTAATCACGTTGTCGTCCTGGATAGCTTCCTTAGCATCCATTCTGAAGACCCTTGCATTGGTCTTCTTCCCGTCTTCGGCTTTCTTGGCATACTTTGGGCAATTAGACTTAATGTGCCCCTTCTCGTTGCAACCATAACAGGTTGCATCCTTCAACTTCCTACACTCCAAAGTCTTGTGTTCTGTGGACTTACAGATTCCACAGGGTCTCGCGAGAGACTGGGATTTCGACTCAAGTCGACATTTCCCAAAATGGTACCTCCTACAAGTCTTACATTTGGGCTTTTCCCCTGATTGTTGCCCATTCTTCTTCGATCCCGACCCTTTCCTGTGGTCGTCATTCCCTCTGTGTCTCTTCTCTGACCTTCGTGAGGTATCATCCTCACGCTTTCTCTTGTTCTCGGCCTCTTTGTTCCTCAGCGATCTTAGTCGGACCGCGTCCATTGTGAGGGACAAAGAGAGGTCAGTTACTGACCTGAAAGTCGTTGGCCGAGAGGCCTTCACACTTGCCTTTATGGCGGGTTCTAACCCCCCCGATAAAACGAGCGATTCTCCTTGGTTCCGGGGTTACAAGATATGGAACCAATCGAGACATCGTGTTGAAGCTCGTTAAGTAGGCTTGGCAGTCCAGGTTTGTCATCACCAATGATACAAAATCGGACTCTATCTTCTCCACTTCATGCTGTGGACAGAAATTTTCCTTGATAAGAGCAACAAATTGCTCCCAGGTCATGTTATACAATTGTACCTTTCCGGTGGCCGGGATCAGCGATCTCCACCATGCTAGGGCTTCGCCTTTAAAGGACTGGGACACGAACTTCACAATATCCCTTTCCGCACATCCACTTATGTCTACCACTGTATCAATCTCATCCAACCAAGTTATGCAATCGACTGCTCCTTTTTCCCCAGTAAAGTCTCGGGGCTTACACGAAACAAAGTACTTGTACGTGCATCCTCTAGTAGGAGGCGTATCATTTCTCATAATCTTCTTAGGGGAAACACTATTTTGATTCGAAGAATGTCGGTCATCATCGTTTTTGGGTTCCTCCTTTTTAGGTACCTCTTTCTTAGAGGGTGGCTTGCTATGACCCTCCGAATGTGTTCTTGGCTTGGAACGTGATGCAGTTCGGGTCCTACTTCGGGTCCCGCTTGCTTCACTAAATTGTCTGTTTAGTACTTCAACTACAGCATCATTCACTAGTGCTTTCAATTCCGCACCAGTTACTAATATCGGAGCATTTTCAGGGTTTTGCGCCGGACGACTGTTTAACTCTTCCGACTTAGTCATGTAGTCTTAAATGCTACATAAAACAAGGACAAAGTCTATTTAGAAATCTAACCAGTATTATCGTTCTTGACGATTTATTAACCATGGTAATTAAAAGCCATATTAGTTAATTTGTTAAGTAGTTTCATTTAGGACTTTTTATCAATAATTTTATCCTAAAATGAAATATATATGTTGGCGCAATAGGCCTAGTCACGTAGACAATTTCTAAATTATAGATTTAGATTTCATAGGATTAAGGTTTGAATAATCAAAACGAATCAATCCTTCCTTTGGCAGGGAGTCTATAAGCTACGGCTGCCTTTTGGTTTATATGACATTTATTATGACCCGTAGGCATTATGTCACTTTCAATTATATTTAAAAATATAATTTAGATAATTTGTTAAAAAGGATGACATGTGTGATTTCACGGATCACATTAGTCAGGAGTGTTAACATGTTTACAGATGTTAACTGAGATTTGAATCCTTTAAATAGGTTCTACCATCTTGGCTAAATTTATGACAGCATAACAGCTAGGTTTTACCTTTTAAGATCCTTATTATTAAAATGGTGAATTACAATAATAATGCTATTTTCCATTTATTCATTTATTACATTTATGCATATAATTTAAAAAATGAAAAGCTGAAATTACCATTCTAATTTAAAATTAACGAGTACAAATTTGCCCTAAACGGGACTTTTCATAAATATCATGCCCACGCAGGGGCTAAACAAATAACAAACCCTCGCAGGGGTCGAAATAAAAGATATGCCCACGCAGGGGCGAAACAGAAGAAAATTACCCACGTAGGGGTAGAGTACATAAAGATATGTCCTCGCAGGGACATGACTATCACTAAAATAAATGAAGGATTTAATAATCCTTCTTGCTCTTACCCTTGAGCAAGTTTACCACCTTCTGAATCATTCCCCGGTTACGCCTCTGATTATTCTCCAACTCCTGCCGAAATTCTTGACGCACCCCTTGAATCTCCTGTATGATTTCTTGAACTTGGGGTGGCGACATCATCGGCGCCTGAGGTGGTTGCTGGTAGTACGACGGCTGAGGAGGCTGGTAAATCGGAGGTTGGGGAGGCAGCGGCTGTTGGTATCCATATGGTGGATACCCATAGGTCGAGGGTCCCGTAGCCCAGGGACCTCCGAAGGGAGCCTCTTGGTGGAAGGTGTAAGAGTTCGCTGCTACCCAGTATGGATCTTCCGTAAAGTTATACCCCGTGTGAAACTGCTGCTCGAAGGGGTTAAATGCTGCAGCATTAGTATAAGCGGGGATTGGTTCTCCAAATCCCAATGGTGGCTGAGGCTGTGGCTGTGGCTGTGGCGCGACTGGCGCCGTAGTTACCTCTGAGACGGGGTGCGACGACTCTCCCGTCTCCGATTCTTCGTGGACCGGCGAGTACCGGCTGCTGCTTGACTGTGGAGGGGTGCGGATACGCACTCCTCCTCGCGAGGACATCCTCGCGTTCGTTCCTCTCCTTCGCCTCGGGGGCGAGGGAGGATGAGTCGGAGGTGGTGGTGGCGGAGGAGTAACCGCCACAAATCGAGAATCCGTAGATGGATTCTGCTGCTGCTCTGGCTGCTGCTCTGGCTGCTGCTCTGGTTGCTGCTGGTGGTGCAGGGGAGAGCTGTGGTAGGACGGGTGGAGAGGAGAGTTGTGGTAACTGGGAGTGTACACCCAGTTGTGCTGCCTGAAGTTCTCCATGAAACTATCGGGACCATTGTAAGGTGATCCCAAAAATGGTGACCCATCAGATATCTCGATGGGGTGGTTTGGTGTGCCGGATGGTGGCATGGATGGATCGGTATCCTCATCGACCTCCATCTCATTGCCACCCGAGAAGTGGTCCTCGGGTCCAAGTGGGTTAAAACCCACTGGTTCTTGCAGGTAATCGTCAGGGTTGTACAGCCCTTGAAAGGTGGGTGATGTGTTATCAAAAGGCGATGAGGGTCCTAGAGGAATGTAGGACTGCTGCGAGTGATGGGGCTCATTCTCTGAATGAGGCCCAAATGAATGGGGAATGGATGGAGTGGAGGCTGGTTCAGTGAAGGACCTCCATAGATTTTGGGCATCTGTGTTATGAGAGCCCGAAGGTGTTCGCCGGTGCGAAGGCCCGGCTTCGTGATCATTTGGAGCTGCGTATCCTCCTCGTCCTCTCATTCTTGGCGGCATGTTTAGCTATCTGTCAAAAACCAACAAGTGATACAACAAAATATATATAAGACGAAGTTAGAAAATTTAAACAAAAATTTGCAAATTTCCTAAGTTCTTTGTCTAGACTCGAGAATCGAGGAATGTGCAATTGTGTAACTGAGATTAAACACAAAAGGCTAGTGTTTAATTCACTCAGCGTTGGATCTGATACCAACCTGTCACACCCCTAATTTCCACGTGTCACCGGTGGGCCCGGTGGGGAGTATCGTGACGTCGTTGATATCATCATAGACAAACAACACAATATAAAAATGCACAGCGGAAGCAAAAGATAGATTCATTTCAACTTTTAAATAAAATGTAATAATAAATATCACGAGTAGTTGAAACGGATCCACAGGCGGATCGAAATAAAATAGGATAATTGTTCAACAGTTTATTTGTCGTCCAAGCTGCGAGACCTATTGTGGACGCTCTAGAAGCCTGCCAGCCTATTACGTGTAGTACCTGCACTTAATCTTTTTGGGAAAAATATGTCAGTTTACACTGGTAAATACAATTCGACTGACTCATTTTGAAAAGGTTGAAAATTGATTTAAATGCACAAGGCACAAAACATTTTTATTAACTTGGGTCAATTATTTAATATAATAATCATGTGAACGAATTACATGTTACTTGCGTTCAGTGGCCCGGATCTAGTCCGGGCTAAAGATCAATGGACCCACCACATTAAAGAGTTATACACGGAAAGGTGTATGCCTACACCCCGTGCTCAGGTCGTGGCCATCTCGTAGGATGATGCCAAGGATATCCGGGACATGGTCAATTAATCCCCCAAAGGCCTTAAGTGAACAAGACTGTTTAAACGAGCCAATTAAATTATTCCAACTACCCACGCAACGGTGGAGGATTTAATGCCCGATCAAGCGGTATTTTATATACCGTAACCCAAGCCCGTATAGGGAAAATAAGCCAAAGAGTATTTACCTGAATAAGTATCAATCACAATCAAGAAAAATGCAAGTATCTTTTACTGGTGCTCCTAATCTGGAACAAAGGTTTATAATAACCTATTAGATTTCTAACGGGTCTTTATTTAAGCCTAAGCCTAGACCGGTTAGTTTTAAGGATGACACGGTTTGCGCACGATTAAGCGAAGACCGGATGGAATGTGAATTTGACCCGACAAGTTTGAAGACTTGTATAATATGGGTTTACTAAACACATTCTGGATTTTGAGACAAAAATGATAATGTTTGACCCGTTTCGGCCAATTTATGTAAACTAGTTACATAAACCGAACCGAACGCGAAAAGTGCGTTACGGGCGACCATGAGAGTCATATGCAAGTTTCCTGAGTTGATATGCTTTAAATATGTTAAAATATCAGCAAGATATCTTCTATTATGCCCCAAATGTATTTAAACTCAATTTACGCCTCGTAAGGGCATTTTTGGTCATTTAAAAGGTTATAAAAGAGTTTAATTGTAAATCTGAGTTATGGGTCTGATTTATACAGAAAATATACTTAACTTATTATGTTATAACAGTAGGGTATGACTCAAATATAAAACTTATCATTTAAAACCAAACTATACACCCTAGGGGCATTTTGGTAATTTCACAAGGGCTAAAAATGCCAAAACTGGAAATCTGAGTTTATAAAATTGTACTTACTGTTTTTATATGAAATTATGCTAATTACATCAGTAGGTATAAGTCTTATATGTTTGACATGGTTATAGCATATACTATGCGTTAAAAATGCCTAAAAAGGCGATTTAGAGCCGTTTCCGGGTTTTTAAAAGAAAGCTGAGATTTTTATATTTCCAGAATGCTCAAAATAATCTATTTAACACATAAAATCAGTAGAAAAAGGTTTGGGGTCAAAAGAATTTATAAAACTCATTTTATGGCTTAAAAGGTCAAAACCGGCATTAACCGAATCAACTTAGCGACCTATGAAACGATCAGCCAAAAATTAAATAAAAATCATCAAAAATCCCAAAATATTATATAACATCAGTGGGTAAAAAGTTTTATACCAAAAAGTGGCCTTAAATAGGTTATACGCTAAAAGCGCCGTTTATGTACATAAAGATATAGTTTTACGATATCGGCCATAACTCAAAATCTGGACCACCAACTGATCTCAAATTTTCGGTGCAAGTTTATAAATTAGTAATAAATATTTCTACTCTTTCACTTTTCCAAAAATCACGTTTTATATCAAAAAGGGCAAAATAGTCAACTTTAAGCATAACTCGGAAACATGCATACGAATCGGTTAAGCATAGACTCAAGTTATAAAAATTCCAGAGAGTCATACATAAATAAAAATGGTCAAAAATAAACTCTAATACAGATCTCAAACATGCATGCACGGATCCGAATCGAGAGTCAACGAAAAAGTCGTTTTATAAGACTTTCGGTTCCAATCCGGGTTTATACCAAAGATTGTCGAGTTGATCATGGTAAAACATATTCTTACATTCATTATAAAGCTATTTTTGATGATCAAACTGATTGCATGTCATCTACATTACCATTTATGCTATATTTCACAAAAACAATTTCTGTTGACTTTTTAAGAACAACTTTGACTCGACAAATAGCATGCTTAGAGTGGGAATCAGAGAATACCCTTTTGAGGGTTTGTTTCCCACATAAATACCAACTTATAAGTGGTTTCAATTTGAGAAATGACAGAGCCAAATTCATTTAATCGAAAAGTCAAACTATATGAACAACGGTTTGACTTTTAACTAATAATCTATGCTAGAACGGATTAGAGGATGATATGAATGCTTACAAAGGTCCTAATGAAGCCTAGAAAGCACTAGGAAGTAGCCTTGAAGCTCAGAAAATTCCAGAAGTTGTCTTGCAAATTTTAGAGAATGCAAGTGTTCTTGAATGTTGCAACTATGATGTTCTTTTAAAGGAGTTTGATCTGATTAAGGCTTCCACAGATGTTTACAGAGGTTATAAAGAGTGTCCAAGGGTCCTAGAATGCATGTAAGCTGATTGGGGAGCTCCCTTAGTCGATAACAGCTGTAAATGACCGACAACAGGCTCAGAAAACCGACATCTGCGGGTTTGTCACTGGTAACAGCCAGGCGGGCCGCACAGTGACCCCAGGCGGGCCGCACACCAGTGTGCGACCTGGTCTTCAAGTTTCAGCATATTACCAATCAGCCCCTGATCTTTGTAACGCTTGTTTTGTTCGTTTATTTAGCACTCTAGACCCTCAAATCTGGTTTTTAGGGACCTTGGAACTTTTATAAACTTGGGTATGTCTTCGGTTCACCTTGCGCTTATCCGAAAAGTCATGAAAATCAACGTTGACGCTTTTAACCCCTCGTGTACGGTTTTGGCCATAACTTTCTCATACGTTCACGAAACTTCATGAAATTTTTACCACATAATCTAGTGAGTATATTTTATCATTACAAAGCTTCGGGTTTGCCAAAAGATCACTCAGAGGTATAAATTCAACATGTTGACACGTTTAGCCCCTGTAGTTTGTAAATACTCACTTTCTTTCATTTTTCGCTTCGTATGATCCATGATTTATCCATTTAAGACTATAAACTTCACGTAGGGTTATTGTAGGGCCTATTTATTCATTGTTGACACTTTGAACCCTTGAATTTACATAGTTTCACCGTTTGTCAACTTTAGTCCCTCTAAAGTTTGTTTTCACATATTCAAAGCTTATGACACGTGTCAAGACATTATTGGACGTAAATTTCCGAGGTGTTACATCCTCACCCCCTTAATAGAAATCTCGACCTCGAGATTTACTGAAACAAATGAGGGTACTTTTCTTTCATCGTGGATTCTACCTCCCATGTGTATTCGGGACCTCTACGGGCATCCCATTTGACCTTAACAATAGGTATGTGCTTCCTTCGAAGCTTCTTTACCTTTCGGTCTTCAATCGATAACGGCTTTTCCACAAATTTCAAGCTTTCATCTATATGTACATCCGTATACGGTATAACCGGTGGTCCATCAGCGGAACACTTCTTCAAATTACAGATGTGAAACACATTATGGATAGCGCTAAGTTCTTCAGGCAAGTTTAACTTATAAGCAACTGACCCGACACGTTCGATAACCTCGAAAGGTCCTATGTATCTCGGGCTTAGTTTGCCCTTTTTACCAAATCGCATCACCCCCTTCCAGGGTGATACTTTAAGCAACACCTTATCACCTACTTCGAAGTGAAAGTCTTTACGACTGGGATCCGCATAACTTTTATGCCTATCCCTGGCAGCTTTCAAACGATCGCGAATCTGGACAATCTTGTCCGTTGTCTCAAAAACAATTTCTGGTCCTGACAGTTGGACTTCTCCAACTTCCGCCCAACAAATGGGTGATCTACACTTTCTACCGTATAAGGCCTCAAAAGGCGCAGCTTTTATGCTGGTGTGGTAGCTATTGTTGTAGGAGAATTCAATTAGGGGTAGGTTCTTGTCCCAACTACCACCTAAGTCGATCGCACATGCACGTAGCATGTCTTCCAACGTTTGTATAGTACGCTCACTCTGACCGTCAGTCTGTGGATGATAAGCCGTACTAAAATTTAAACGAGTGCCCAAAGATTGTTGGAAACTTTTCCAAAAGTGTGACGTGTATCTAGTATCTCTATCAGAGATAATAGACACAGGTATACCGTGCAAAGCTACAATCTTATCAACATATAACTGGGCTAGCATATCTGAGCTGTAGGTTTCTTTGATGGGTAGAAAATGTGCTGACTTCGTCAGTCTATCTACTATGACCCATATTGTATCATTTCCTTTTCTCGTCTTTGGTAACTTGGTGATGAAATCCATTGTCACCATCTCCCACTTCCATGTGGGAATTTCAGGTTGTTGTAACAAACCTGACGGTTTCTGATGCTCTGCTTTGACTTGCGCACAAGTCAAACATTTAGACACATAAGCAGCTACGGACTTTTTCAAACCAATCCACCAGTAGTTTGCTTTTAAATCCTGGTACATCTTGTCTGCTCCAGGATGGACAGAATATTTGGAACTGTGGGCCTCCTGGAGGATAACATCTCGAAGACCTCCAAAAACAGGAACCCATATTCGTCCATTCAATCTAAGCATTCCGTCTTTGTCACGGGATAACTGCTCCTCAGTTACTCCCAGCTTTTCTTCAGGATAATTAGCTTCCAGCACAGCTTCCTTCTGTGCAGCTAATATCCTTTGGTTCAAATCATTCTTGATTTCAATGCGCTTGGCATTGATTCTTATTGGTTTAACTCTTTCCTTCCTACTCAAGGCGTCAGCAACTACATTTGCCTTGCCTGGATGGTATCTTATCTCACAATCATAGTCATTTAGAGTTTCCATCCATCGCCTTTGTCGCATGTTTAAGTCCTTCTGATTAAACAAATGTTGAAGGCTCTTGTGATCTGAATAGATCACACACTTGGTTCCATATAAATAATGCCTCCATAGCTTTAATGCAAATACAACGGCACCCAGCTCCAAGTCGTGGGTGGTGTAGTTCTTTTCGTGAATCTTTAGCTGTCGTGAAGCGTAGGCAATGACTTTTCCTTTCTGCATGAGCACACAGCCCATACCAGTGTGAGACGCATCACAATACACCACAAATTCATCTATACCATCGGGCAGTGTTAGTACTGGTGCATTGCTCAACTTGTTCTTTAGAATATCGAAGGATTCCTGCTGCTTAGGGCCCCAATCAAACTTAACCTTCTTGCGTGTCAATGAAGTAAGGGGCGCAGCAATCCTTGAAAAGTTTTCGATGAATCGCCTATAGTATCCTGCTAAACCCAGGAAACTGCGAATTTCCGTAGGCGTCTTTGGCTCTTGCCAATTCATAACAGCTTCAACTTTAGCGGGATCCACTTGGATACCACGCTCGCTAACAACGTGTCCCAGAAACTGGACTTCTCGAAGCCAGAATTCACACTTCGAGAACTTGGCATAGAGCTTCTCTTGATGTAAAAGCTTGAGAATACAACGAAGGTGTTTCTCGTGGTCAGCCTTGCTCTTTGAGTAGATAAGGATGTCGTCAATAAAGACTATGACGAATTTATCTAGATAAGGCTTGCAGACGCGGTTCATGAGATCCATGAATGCGGCTGGTGCATTGGTGAGCCCGAAAGGCATCACTAGGAACTCGTAGTGTCCATAACGAGTCCTAAACGCTGTCTTGTGTATATCTTCATCTTTGACCTTCAACTGATGATAGCCTGATCTCAAGTCGATCTTTGAAAAGTAACTTGCACCTTGTAACTGATCGAACAGATCGTCGATCCTGGGCAAAGGATATCTATTCTTGATAGTGACTTTATTTAGCTCGCGGTAATCGATGCACAGACGCATCGATCCATCCTTCTTTTTGACAAATAAGATAGGCGCTCCCCAGGGAGATGGACTAGGCCTAATAAAACCTTTCGCTAACAGATCATCTAATTGCGTCCTTAACTCCTTCATTTCCGTTGGTGCCAATCTATATGGTGCTCTCGCCACTGGTGCTGCACCCGGAATGATGTCGATTCGGAATTCCACTTGCCTATCTGGTGGTAAACCAGGTAGTTCTTCAGGGAAAACTTCTGGGTATTCCGATATGACAGGGATGTCTTCGATCTTCGGTTTTGGCTCATCAATAGTAACTTGCGCCATATAAATGACACAACCCTTCTACATACATCTGGATGCCTTGAGCATGGTCACTTGCTCAGGCAATCCATGCTGGGTATCTCCTTGGATAGTTAGTGACTCACCAGACGGAGTTCTAACTACCACTTGTTTTCTATTGCACACAATCTGGGCTTGGTTGTGTGATAACCAATCCATGCCTATTACTATGTCAAAACCAGCTAGTTTAAAGGGAAGTAAGGATAATGGAAACGAGTGATTCCTAATGGATATAACACATCCCTCTAGAACAGTTGAAGCGGTTTCTATGGTTCCATCAGCTAACTCCACTTCATACTTCACACTTAAGGGTTTTACAGGCAATTTCAACAAGTCACAAAACTTATTATCTACAAATGATTTATCTGCTCCAGAATCAAACAGGACTCTAGCAAAAATATCATTTACAAGAAACGTACCGGTAATCACGTTGTCGTCCTGGATAGCTTCCTTAGCATCCATTCTGAAGACCCTTGCATTGGTCTTCTTCCCGTCTTCGGCTTTCTTGGCATACTTTGGGCAATTAGACTTAATGTGCCCCTTCTCGTTGCAACCATAACAGGTTGCATCCTTCAACTTCCTACACTCCAAAGTCTTGTGTTCTGTGGACTTACAGATTCCACAGGGTCTCGCGAGAGACTGGGATTTCGACTCAAGTCGACATTTCCCAAAATGGTACCTCCTACAAGTCTTACATTTGGGCTTTTCCCCTGATTGTTGCCCATTCTTCTTCGATCCCGACCCTTTCCTGTGGTCGTCATTCCCTCTGTGTCTCTTCTCTGACCTTCGTGAGGTATCATCCTCACGCTTTCTCTTGTTCTCGGCCTCTTTGTTCCTCAGCGATCTTAGTCGGACCGCGTCCATTGTGAGGGACAAAGAGAGGTCAGTTACTGACCTGAAAGTCGTTGGCCGAGAGGCCTTCACACTTGCCTTTATGGCGGGTTCTAACCCCCCCGATAAAACGAGCGATTCTCCTTGGTTCCGGGGTTACAAGATATGGAACCAATCGAGACATCGTGTTGAAGCTCGTTAAGTAGGCTTGGCAGTCCAGGTTTGTCATCACCAATGATACAAAATCGGACTCTATCTTCTCCACTTCATGCTGTGGACAGAAATTTTCCTTGATAAGAGCAACAAATTGCTCCCAGGTCATGTTATACAATTGTACCTTTCCGGTGGCCGGGATCAGCGATCTCCACCATGCTAGGGCTTCGCCTTTAAAGGACTGGGACACGAACTTCACAATATCCCTTTCCGCACATCCACTTATGTCTACCACTGTATCAATCTCATCCAACCAAGTTATGCAATCGACTGCTCCTTTTTCCCCAGTAAAGTCTCGGGGCTTACACGAAACAAAGTACTTGTACGTGCATCCTCTAGTAGGAGGCGTATCATTTCTCACAATCTTCTTAGGGGAAACACTATTTTGATTCGAAGAATGTCGGTCATCATCGTTTTTGGGTTCCTCCTTTTTAGGTACCTCTTTCTTAGAGGGTGGCTTGCTATGACCCTCCGAATGTGTTCTTGGCTTGGAACGTGATGCAGTTCGGGTCCTACTTCGGGTCCCGCTTGCTTCACTAAATTGTCTGTTTAGTACTTCAACTACAGCATCATTCACTAGTGCTTTCAATTCCGCACCAGTTACTAATATCGGAGCATTTTCAGGGTTTTGCGCCGGACGACTGTTTAACTCTTCCGACTTAGTCATGTAGTCTTAAATGCTACATAAAACAAGGACAAAGTCTATTTAGAAATCTAACCAGTATTATCGTTCTTGACGATTTATTAACCATGGTAATTAAAAGCCATATTAGTTAATTTGTTAAGTAGTTTCATTTAGGACTTTTTATCAATAATTTTATCCTAAAATGAAATATATATGTTGGCGCAATAGGCCTAGTCACGTAGACAATTTCTAAATTATAGATTTAGATTTCATAGGATTAAGGTTTGAATAATCAAAACGAATCAATCCTTCCTTTGGCAGGGAGTCTATAAGCTACGGCTGCCTTTTGGTTTATATGACATTTATTATGACCCGTAGGCATTATGTCACTTTCAATTATATTTAAAAATATAATTTAGATAATTTGTTAAAAAGGATGACATGTGTGATTTCACGGATCACATTAGTCAGGAGTGTTAACATGTTTACAGATGTTAACTGAGATTTGAATCCTTTAAATAGGTTCTACCATCTTGGCTAAATTTATGACAGCATAACAGCTAGGTTTTACCTTTTAAGATCCTTATTATTAAAATGGTGAATTACAATAATAATGCTATTTTCCATTTATTCATTTATTACATTTATGCATATAATTTAAAAAATGAAAAGCTGAAATTACCATTCTAATTTAAAATTAACGAGTACAAATTTGCCCTAAACGGGACTTTTCATAAATATCATGCCCACGCAGGGGCTAAACAAATAACAAACCCTCGCAGGGGTCGAAATAAAAGATATGCCCACGCAGGGGCGAAACAGAAGAAAATTACCCACGTAGGGGTAGAGTACATAAAGATATGTCCTCGCAGGGACATGACTATCACTAAAATAAATGAAGGATTTAATAATCCTTCTTGTTCTTACCCTTGAGCAAGTTTACCACCTTCTGAATCATTCCCCGGTTACGCCTCTGATTATTCTCCAACTCCTGCCGAAATTCTTGACGCACCCCTTGAATCTCCTGTATGATTTCTTGAACTTGGGGTGGCGACATCATCGGCGCCTGAGGTGGTTGCTGGTAGTACGACGGCTGAGGAGGCTGGTAAATCGGAGGTTGGGGAGGCAGCGGCTGTTGGTATCCATATGGTGGATACCCATAGGTCGAGGGTCCCGTAGCCCAGGGACCTCCGAAGGGAGCCTCTTGGTGGAAGGTGTAAGAGTTCGCTGCTACCCAGTATGGATCTTCCGTAAAGTTATACCCCGTGTGAAACTGCTGCTCGAAGGGGTTAAATGCTGCAGCATTAGTATAAGCGGGGATTGGTTCTCCAAATCCCAATGGTGGCTGAGGCTGTGGCTGTGGCTGTGGCGCGACTGGCGCCGTAGTTACCTCTGAGACGGGGTGCGACGACTCTCCCGTCTCCGATTCTTCGTGGACCGGCGAGTACCGGCTGCTGCTTGACTGTGGAGGGGTGCGGATACGCACTCCTCCTCGCGAGGACATCCTCGCGTTCGTTCCTCTCCTTCGCCTCGGGGGCGAGGGAGGATGAGTCGGAGGTGGTGGTGGCGGAGGAGTAACCGCCACAAATCGAGAATCCGTAGATGGATTCTGCTGCTGCTCTGGCTGCTGCTCTGGCTGCTGCTCTGGTTGCTGCTGGTGGTGCAGGGGAGAGCTGTGGTAGGACGGGTGGAGAGGAGAGTTGTGGTAACTGGGAGTGTACACCCAGTTGTGCTGCCTGAAGTTCTCCATGAAACTATCGGGACCATTGTAAGGTGATCCCAAAAATGGTGACCCATCAGATATCTCGATGGGGTGGTTTGGTGTGCCGGATGGTGGCATGGATGGATCGGTATCCTCATCGACCTCCATCTCATTGCCACCCGAGAAGTGGTCCTCGGGTCCAAGTGGGTTAAAACCCACTGGTTCTTGCAGGTAATCGTCAGGGTTGTACAGCCCTTGAAAGGTGGGTGATGTGTTATCAAAAGGCGATGAGGGTCCTAGAGGAATGTAGGACTGCTGCGAGTGATGGGGCTCATTCTCTGAATGAGGCCCAAATGAATGGGGAATGGATGGAGTGGAGGCTGGTTCAGTGAAGGACCTCCATAGATTTTGGGCATCTGTGTTATGAGAGCCCGAAGGTGTTCGCCGGTGCGAAGGCCCGGCTTCGTGATCATTTGGAGCTGCGTATCCTCCTCGTCCTCTCATTCTTGGCGGCATGTTTAGCTATCTGTCAAAAACCAACAAGTGATACAACAAAATATATATAAGACGAAGTTAGAAAATTTAAACAAAAATTTGCAAATTTCCTAAGTTCTTTGTCTAGACTCGAGAATCGAGGAATGTGCAATTGTGTAACTGAGATTAAACACAAAAGGCTAGTGTTTAATTCACTCAGCGTTGGATCTGATACCAACCTGTCACACCCCTAATTTCCACGTGTCACCGGTGGGCCCGGTGGGGAGTATCGTGACGTCGTTGATATCATCATAGACAAACAACACAATATAAAAATGCACAGCGGAAGCAAAAGATAGATTCATTTCAACTTTTAAATAAAATGTAATAATAAATATCACGAGTAGTTGAAACGGATCCACAGGCGGATCGAAATAAAATAGGATAATTGTTCAACAGTTTATTTGTCGTCCAAGCTGCGAGACCTATTGTGGACGCTCTAGAAGCCTGCCAGCCTATTACGTGTAGTACCTGCACTTAATCTTTTTGGGAAAAATATGTCAGTTTACACTGGTAAATACAATTCGACTGACTCATTTTGAAAAGGTTGAAAATTGATTTAAATGCACAAGGCACAAAACATTTTTATTAACTTGGGTCAATTATTTAATATAATAATCATGTGAACGAATTACATGTTACTTGCGTTCAGTGGCCCGGATCTAGTCCGGGCTAAAGATCAATGGACCCACCACATTAAAGAGTTATACACGGAAAGGTGTATGCCTACACCCCGTGCTCAGGTCGTGGCCATCTCGTAGGATGATGCCAAGGATATCCGGGACATGGTCAATTAATCCCCCAAAGGCCTTAAGTGAACAAGACTGTTTAAACGAGCCAATTAAATTATTCCAACTACCCACGCAACGATGGAGGATTTAATGCCCGATCAAGCGGTATTTTATATACCGTAACCCAAGCCCGTATAGGGAAAATAAGCCAAAGAGTATTTACCTGAATAAGTATCAATCACAATCAAGAAAAATGCAAGTATCTTTTACTGGTGCTCCTAATCTGGAACAAAGGTTTATAATAACCTATTAGATTTCTAACGGGTCTTTATTTAAGCCTAAGCCTAGACCGGTTAGTTTTAAGGATGACACGGTTTGCGCACGATTAAGCGAAGACCGGATGGAATGTGAATTTGACCCGACAAGTTTGAAGACTTGTATAATATGGGTTTACTAAACACATTCTGGATTTTGAGACAAAAATGATAATGTTTGACCCGTTTCGGCCAATTTATGTAAACTAGTTACATAAACCGAACCGAACGCGAAAAGTGCGTTACGGGCGACCATGAGAGTCATATGCAAGTTTCCTGAGTTGATATGCTTTAAATATGTTAAAATATCAGCAAGATATCTTCTATTATGCCCCAAATGTATTTAAACTCAATTTACGCCTCGTAAGGGCATTTTTGGTCATTTAAAAGGTTATAAAAGAGTTTAATTGTAAATCTGAGTTATGGGTCTGATTTATACAGAAAATATACTTAACTTATTATGTTATAACAGTAGGGTATGACTCAAATATAAAACTTATCATTTAAAACCAAACTATACACCCTAGGGGCATTTTGGTAATTTCACAAGGGCTAAAAATGCCAAAACTGGAAATCTGAGTTTATAAAATTGTACTTACTGTTTTTATATGAAATTATGCTAATTACATCAGTAGGTATAAGTCTTATATGTTTGACATGGTTATAGCATATACTATGCGTTAAAAATGCCTAAAAAGGCGATTTAGAGCCGTTTCCGGGTTTTTAAAAGAAAGCTGAGATTTTTATATTTCCAGAATGCTCAAAATAATCTATTTAACACATAAAATCAGTAGAAAAAGGTTTGGGGTCAAAAGAATTTATAAAACTCATTTTATGGCTTAAAAGGTCAAAACCGGCATTAACCGAATCAACTTAGCGACCTATGAAACGATCAGCCAAAAATTAAATAAAAATCATCAAAAATCCCAAAATATTATATAACATCAGTGGGTAAAAAGTTTTATACCAAAAAGTGGCCTTAAATAGGTTATACGCTAAAAGCGCCGTTTATGTACATAAAGATATAGTTTTACGATATCGGCCATAACTCAAAATCTGGACCACCAACTGATCTCAAATTTTCGGTGCAAGTTTATAAATTAGTAATAAAGATTTCTACTCTTTCACTTTTCCAAAAATCACGTTTTATATCAAAAAGGGCAAAATAGTCAACTTTAAGCATAACTCGGAAACATGCATACGAATCGGTTAAGCATAGACTCAAGTTATAAAAATTCCAGAGAGTCATACATAAATAAAAATGGTCAAAATAAACTCTAATACAGATCTCAAACATGCATGCACGGATCCGAATCGAGAGTCAACGAAAAAGTCGTTTTATAAGACTTTCGGTTCCAATCCGGGTTTATACCAAAGATTGTCGAGTTGATCATGGTAAAACATATTCTTACATTCATTATAAAGCTATTTTTGATGATCAAACTGATTGCATGTCATCTACATTACCATTTATGCTATATTTCACAAAAACAATTTCTGTTGACTTTTTAAGAACAACTTTGACTCGACAAATAGCATGCTTAGAGTGGGAATCAGAGAATACCCTTTTGAGGGTTTGTTTCCCACATAAATACCAACTTATAAGTGGTTTCAATTTGAGAAATGACAGAGCCAAATTCGTTTAATCGAAAAGTCAAACTATATGAACAACGGTTTGACTTTTAACTAATAATCTATGCTAGAACGGATTAGAGGATGATATGAATGCTTACAAAGGTCCTAATGAAGCCTAGAAAGCACTAGGAAGTAGCCTTGAAGCTCAGAAAATTCCAGAAGTTGTCTTGCAAATTTTAGAGAATGCAAGTGTTCTTGAATGTTGCAACTATGATGTTCTTTTAAAGGAGTTTGATCTGATTAAGGCTTCCACAGATGTTTACAGAGGTTATAAAGAGTGTCCAAGGGTCCTAGAATGCATGTAAGCTGATTGGGGAGCTCCCTTAGTCGATAACAGCTGTAAATGACCGACAACAGGCTCAGAAAACCGACATCTGCGGGTTTGTCGCTGGTAACAGCCAGGCGGGCCGCACAGTGACCCCAGGCGGGCCGCACACCAGTGTGCGACCTGGTCTTCAAGTTTCAGCATGTTACCAATCAGCCCCTGATCTTTGTAACGCTTGTTTTGTTCGTTTATTTAGCACTCTAGACCCTCAAATCTGGTTTTTAGGGACCTTGGAACTTTTATAAACTTGGGTATGTCTTCGGTTCACCTTGCGCTTATCCGAAAAGTCATGAAAATCAACGTTGACGCTTTTAACCCCTCGTGTACGGTTTTGGCCATAACTTTCTCATACGTTCACGAAACTTCATGAAATTTTTACCACATAATCTAGTGAGTATATTTTATCATTACAAAGCTTCGGGTTTGCCAAAAGATCACTCAGAGGTATAAATTCAACATGTTGACACGTTTAGCCCCTGTAGTTTGTAAATACTCACTTTCTTTCATTTTTCGCTTCGTATGATCCATGATTTATCCGTTTAAGACTATAAACTTCACGTAGGGTTATTGCAGGGCCTATTTATTCATTGTTGACACTTTGAACCCTTGAATTTACATAGTTTCACCGTTTGTCAACTTTAGTCCCTCTAAAGTTTGTTTTCACATATTCAAAGCTTATGACACGTGTCAAGACATTATTGGACGTAAATTTCCGAGGTGTTACAATAACGAAGGAAACTCTTTACGTTATGGTCTTAAGGTACGCGACTTCATAGTTTCTTTCTGTTTTACTTGTGTATCAAACTTTAGTCTTTTAAGTACATGTAATACAAAACCACAAGTTTTACACTTAAACTTTAGTCTTTTAAGTACATGTAATACAAAACCACAAGTTGTGTATCATCCATTTCCTTCACTTTTCACTACTATAAATTGCCAATGGATACTTCGAGATGTCAAAAATATTAATGTGCTACTCGAACGCAAGTCGCATATCACAAAAGCACTTTTTTGCCATATAAAAGCATGAATCAATATAGAATATGTAAGTTTTCTAAACACTTATCGACCTTGGCCACAGTGTCCGGTGTCACAGTGGTTGGCACGTCGTTCCTTGCCATTAAAAAAAAAGATATGTCCGGACTTATCATAGCCCCAAGTGTAGTAATAGGGGTTGCATGGGTCGGTTTTGGTTGGTTTTAGGCTCAAAGCGAGCCAAAAACCAAAAATTCAGTTTTTCAGGATTTTGAAAAGTGTTTGGTTTTGGTTTTACAGGATGGTATGGTTCAGTTTTGGTGTTTTAGGTTTTGCATCTGGGCTGAAAAAATAGCCCAAAATAATGAACTTGGGTTTGAAACTTTTAGCTTAAGTTTTTATATTAACTTATAATTAGTTGATTATCACACATTTGGGCCTAAAATTTTTGAGCCACACCACTTACTAAGTTTTAAAAAATTATTTAACATTCAAAAATAAAATATTATAATCCTTAAATTCAGTAACAATATTCAAGTAAAAGGTTGTGTCCAATGTCCATAAATTCATAAACATAGACATACATGCTTATTCATAATTTCAATAAAAATATAAACATGTCATACACACTCATGTATGTATACATACATATTTGTTTAAATGATGTACATCTTTTTTTGGTTTTTCAGTTTGATTTGGTTCGGTTCAAATATGGGTACAAGCAAAACAAAACAAAACTAAAAGCGAACCAAAAAATCAATTTTAGAGAAAAACGAAACCGAACCATCTGTTTTTTTTTTTGGTTCGGTTATTTCGGTTTTATGCTCACCCGTATGTAGTAACATGTTATAAGATACAATTAACCCAATCAGTTGTGAAGCTTTAATGAGACCGATTTTTCGCTCATAGTGCTAATTTGATCGAACTAGTATACATTTCTAAATAGTATATACGTTCTTGAAGTTATTGTGAACATAATCTTAATCTTCACATATTTAATCCTTTTGATAAACTAAAAAATCTACATGTTGGTGTTCATAAACTGGTGGAATTATGAACTTTAGTTAGATGTTTTTAACAATAGTGAAAATAATCAAAATATTCTGAGAAATTTTTATGAAGTGCAATACTTAAACAATGTACTTAGGGTGTAAGGAGTGGGCGGCAAACCCACTCGGCAAAGTGAGTTTGCCACTCGGTAACACCACCACCAACAAAAGTTTAGTCACCAAAGTTTACCAAATCGGTAGGATGATGCCGAGCGGTGAAGAAGTGTTTGTGTGTATAAGGAGTGGGGTCCATTCCAATCTCAACCAATCACATTTTTTTCCTTTTTAAAAAAAAATAGTTTACCACTTCACCAAGTGTCTAAACCATTGCCAACACTTTTCACCAAAGTTTAAACACTTTTGACTGATTGACATGGCGCGCTCTGATTGGTCGGTTTTTTGGTTTGCCACTCCAAAGTGTTTAACCACTCCCTACACCCTTAACATATCAATGTCTTATCATGTAGGGTAAGGTTTCAAGGCGACATTAAAAATAGAACAATGTTTGTCATTTGATGTATCTCCTACGATGACAATTGGTTAGGCTGCTGGGTATGGGGGCTTGGATGGGGCTTAGAAGGGGGTTTAACGCCGGCTACACCACCCAGGCTCGGCATTGGACTTGGCGTTGCCTACTTGGCGTGGCTATTTTCCTGGCGGGGGGCGGGGGGTTGGGTGACGTGGCGGGCTCTGGATGGCTAAAGAAATTGGACAGTTAGGATGGCCAGGCCAAACGGTCATTTTTTTTTATTTTTGAACGGTTTAGGGCAACAGCTATGCCAAACCAAGTTTTTTTTAAAATCACATTTATACCTATAAATACCCAACCCCAAACCATATTCTCCCAATCTTCTTCACCCACACCCACAACAAAAAAAAAGAAAAAAAAAACCAAGGTAAACATGGTGCATCACTGCATTGGATCGAAGAGGAAGAAATCACACTTGTTACATAGATTGTCGATGCCCAACGTACTCTACAATGCGGTCCAATCGCATATCGGGGTCGAGCGTTTCAACAATACCAGCAGTACGTCGGCAACACGCGTCACAACTTAAACGTGTGTCAACACAAATGGCGTGAGCTCAAACCGAAGTTGGATCGCTTTAAAACTTGCTTCGACCGTGTCCCTGTGGACGACTTGACCAACGACGATCGACTCAAAATAGCGAAGATCGAGTACAACCACGATGCAAATACGGATTTTAAGTGGGTTGCCCGCTTTAATATTTATCGTAGTCTGTAGTTTTTTTTTTTTTTAATTTGTAGGATTTAATAAGTAGTTTTATTTTTATTTTTTAGGATTTAATAAGTAGTTTTTATTTATTTTTTAGGATTTAATAAGTAGGTTTTTTTTATTGTGGGTTGTCTTTTATGTAATTTTTTTAAATTAATGTAATATATTTTAAATATAAATTGTTTTTTTTTATAAATTGTCAACTTTAAAAAAATAATAAAAGGAATGCCACATGGCACCCCAACGCCATGCCCCTTCCACACCGCACTTTTTGGATGTGGACTAGTGAAACCCACACCTGCCACGTATCGAACAATGTCCCTAACCCAAGGCCCACCATACCTCATATCTATAATCTATATCTATAAACCTATATAAAGCATTTCAGATGTACTCAAATGTAATTTTACATCACGTACAAGCTTTAATGCAACATGTACAAAGGAGTTAAGGTGGAATTTTAAGGTTAAAATAGTCTGTACACAATAAATTAAGACGCCTGTAGGGGCATTATAGTAATTTAAGCATCTCCTTCATCAATGGAGCCCCAGGTAAGAGAGACAGTCGTGACCCCTCTCCTTCTTTTCCGGTACACAAGCTTCCATATCTCCACCTCTATTCTCATAAATTCCCCCAATCTCAAAATTTGGGTTTTCTGGTTACAAAATCATCACCAACGATCATCCTAAGAAGTTCCGATGGAGAAACAATCGAGGTCGACGGGGCTATTGTGTACTGTAAGAAGCATGTGGAGACTTTGAATGCCAATGAGAAGGTCACTAAGAAGATCTTAAGTCGTTTGATGCTGATTTTGTCAAAGTGATCAGAGTACTCTTTTTTATCTTATTCTGGTACGTTTGATGCTCATCCCATTGAGAAAAGTGATCATAATGTCGATCATGGCAAGAAAGTACTTAGCTAGACGCCTGGGCTTGAGTGCTTAAACACCCTCCTTTTCAAGGGACTTACTTTACGACATCAATATTTAATAGTTTAAATACTGTTTTAGGGTTAAAATGTTTCTACAACAAATTGAATCGGAAATCATATGCTGTGTGTGATCTAGACTACATGAGACAAGCTAGATATAGTTGAAACTGTTATTGTTGTTGAATTTATGAATCACTATCTGTTTGACCTAATTTACTACTAGATCGCTATACAGAACACACTCTACATTGGTACAAGGTAATATCAAAGTCAAACCGAAAAGTCAAACATCGACATGAATTCTATATGTCTAACATTAAAGTATGTTGAAACAGACGAATTTCGATGCTCCTTCGGGTGATAATCCAATTGCAATAGACTTCACGGGAATGGGGAAAGGCGAGGCGTGGGTCAACGGTTAAAGCATCGGACGTTATTGGCCTACATATATCGCTCCAACTACCGGTTGCTCGGAATGTAGTTACAAGGGGTCGTATAGCCCAACAAAATGCCTCAAGAATTGCGGAGAACCATCACAAAAGCTGTAAGTGAAGTCTTTATACAACGTACTTCATAAAGTTCAAAACTTTTTAATGATCGGATTAATCTTGTAGGTACCATGTACCGAGATCATGGTTGAAATCAAGCGGGAACGTTTTAGTCTTGATCGAGGAAAAAGGTGGAGACCCGACACAAATCTCTTTCGCAACACAAGAATTGGAAAATGTGTGTTCGCAAGTCTCCGAATCTCACCCGCTCCCAATGGAAGCATGGAGTCAAGATAAGTCAAAGTCAAAGCCGAGCGTTTGGCTTGAGTGCCCTTATCCTAATCAAGTCATAAAGTTTGCTAGCTTTTGAACTCCTCAAGGGACATGTGGAAACTACAGTCATGGTGAATGCAAGAGTACTGATGCACTTTCAATTATACAAAAGGTCAACTCTTTCAACTTTGACTTTTTTTAACATGCATATTTGTTCAATACACTTTTAGCTTACAAACATGCATTGGGTCAAGAACTTGCAACGTTGACGTCTCGACAACCACATTTGGTGATCCGTGTATAGGCGTAGTTAGAAGTTTAGCTGTAGAAGCTTCATGTGCATGAACAACACGAAAATAGGACACATGATCATAGATTCATAGTATAAGTTTTATTTTATTTTATGTTTTTTGAACAATGGATAAGTTTTATTATTTGCATGATAATCAAATTTTGGATGCTTTATTTCCTTATTAAAACATTTCAGTTGTGAATCAAAAGATGAAATTGTGAAATTACAATAATTGATCAGTATTGCGATATACTGATATCGGTAACGATAGCTGCTGAAGTTGTAGCTGACTGAAACCTGCATAGTTTACAGTTAGTGGATGTTAGAAATGGAGTTTCATACTTGTCTTCCCCACCCATTATCGGCATTTTGATCCCTCTCTTCACTTGACTAACATACCTGGGCCTATACGTTTTCCCCAAAATACCCTATTATTCTTTTTTTTTTTTTTGCAACTAGTCATAAATTTTGTTATGTCTGTAAGTGCTGTAGGATATGTTCATAGAATCGAGTGAACTAGGCGAGCACTGTGACAACCGGTAATTAACGGCTTCTAATTACGCAATTAACAAACGTTTAAGGCGATGATTAATAGTGTTTAAGGCACGAATTAACTTAATAAGGCTCTTGGTATGCCTAGGAACGCTTATCAGACGTTACAGTGCGCGTATGAGGATTTTCGGGGAAAACCGCGTAACGTTAAACGATAACGAACTAATGCCGTACAAAATACTGACCACGCCGAAAAATACGAATTTTATACGTATAATTTAAATCTACGGATTTCGTTTTGCGAAATTATCACGCTTTCGAACGTCACAAACCGCAAACGTGGACAAGAAACGCGGAAATCAGAACGCACCGACAACCAACAACAAAACGGAAGTATCGGACTCGCGTATTGCCTTCAAAACTGAAAGATTATGACATATTTAGCGCCGTAATTGAATTTTAATATCCGCAGACGAAAACGGATCGAGAAACGGATTTAGCAAAGGCAAATTACGCAGTTTACGCAATTTAACACGACCGACGTGCGTACGCGTCTAATAACGACACACTACACAATTTTTAGCGCTTCGGTTCCAAAAACACTATTTTACGACATTCCGATGTGGAAACGGGCTTCAGAATTTTTACTGGGCCGCTCAAGATGATTATTCGATAACTATTTTTGAGCTGCTGGGTTCACACGATGTCCACCGAGTTCAAGCAAGCACTGGTGTGTGTATTCCAACACTTTATACATTTGTCAACACCACCACCACCACCGGACGCAAGAAGATTACCCTGAAATGGACACCAGGCAAGTGCTTTCACTGCAGCTGTGTGATCCTCTAGCCGGTGAAGCCATTAACTCGGTGAATTAACAGAAGCCACTGATCTGTCCCAAATTTGTAAGAGATTGTCGTTACCACCGCTAGCCAACTGTTGACCAGAAGCTGACCATTTTAACCCACAAACAAACCTCCTGGTGGTGGCCGGAGTATGTTTCCACTATATTTGCTCTAATTCTGACATCGTTATTTACGATCCGGCCATCCATTCCTCCGGTTGTGAGGATGTGGTTGTTCCAATCCATTGATCCGACCCGAGATTGATGGCACCCTCTCAACGTTCTCAACTGTTACAAAACAATTAAAAAAAACACAAGATATAATCATAAAAGTTCTAAGGACCAGATCAGTACCAGTTTATTTGAGGTGGAATCCCAGAGTTGGACTTCCGAATTGTTTAATCCGACTGAGATGTGGCGGCCATCTGGTGCCCACTTAACACTCGTAACCGGACCCACATCGCATCTACAGTCACAAGTTCCGACGTGTTACCATCTGCAGCATCCCATAGATACACCGTATTTCCTAGGGCAATAGCGAGGACGTTGCTGCTCCCCCAATCTAACAGATTCAAGTAGTAATCATCTTGAATATCGGGTGCATCCAATGTCCTTTCCGAAGCCTATAACCAAACATTTTAGGACTTTAAACAATAATACAAATTTGAATTTAATCAGAAACACATATTGTAAATAATCACCTGAGGGATGTATTTACGGGCCTTTACTGGCTTCGCCTGCTGCACCAAAGACCACTCGCTTGGAACCGCATCTGTTGGTGTCGGAGGCTTGTTCCTGAAAGCTAGAATCCTGGTTGTGTTCATGTTGAGGCTGTCCGCCAACCACCTCGTGTACGCTTCCTTCGCTGGTGAGCTTGCAATCGGATTCTCCTTACCTTTTTTGGATTGTGTTAGCATGCAATGCGCGTAATCAAAATCCATCGCTGATCTATTCGGTATGAATCTATCCAACTACAAACAAAACCCTAATTCATATGTTCGCTACTAAAGTTTTCGTATTGTATGTATTATTTTTACCCGTGTATGTGCTCGCCTAGTTCACTCGATTCGATGAACATATCCTACAGCACTTACTGGATTAGCATTGCCACATTTCAATCAGTAGTTCTCCCGCTGACTGGATTAGCATCGTTGTTGTCGTGCCCAATCATGTTTTCCAAAGGCCTTGCCTTGAAAGTCGTGTGTGATATACTTCGACGTCCGCTGACGTATAGTTTAAGTTTCATGTATACTTGTGCACTAGTGTTTCATTCCGCGTAGTTTACCTGCTCGGGTAAGTAAGATAGCATAGATGACATAATATAATGGCGTTTTCCCGAGTTAATAGACGCAGTTCCTACGTAATGACCTTTAATGGATTTTGACATAAATTCTCCAAAGGTCCTAGATGCATGTTATCAAAACTCTCAAGGTTTTGCTTACTGTATGTAATCGTTCCGTGTACCGTGTATTCAAGACAACACTTGTGTATGTTTAAAACCAAAACTGTTGACTCAATGTTCTTGGCAACGGTTTGAACCCATGTGCGAGTCTTAGGCGTTCTGTATGCGTTTAAGTCTTAATAATCTAAGTCCCCAGAAGGAAAGTGAGGTTAGAGCCTAGGTATCTCTACAGAAACCTAATTCGCTGTAACCTATAGCTCTGATACCAATCTGTCACACCCCGAAAATATCAGAGCTTGGCGTGACTGGACCGGTATCTTCATTGCACAGCGGAAGCAAATAAGCTAAGACTTCTAAACAATGAACGCCCGCTAAGTACTCGAAATCCCGTGGGTTCTCCTATTCCAACTGTTCCATAGTTTCGAAAAATGCAACCTGAGAAAGAAACATGCGAAAAATCAACATAAAGTTGAGCGAGTTCATAGTTTGTTTGTTTTGTATCAAATGCGTATTAAAATACTTGAAATCTTGCATTTGAAAAACCGGGTTGTGAGATCTTAGTATCTCAAAGCATTTGAAATGTCGTCTTTGTATATCGGTAACGAAATGTTTTCTGTTATGTTTATAAACCGATATATGTAACTGTTGAGTTTGTAAACCAGTAATGAAATGTTTTCTGTCGTATCTGTAAACTGGTATTAAAATGATTTTTGTTATCTTTGTAAACCGGTGTTGAAATGTTTTATGTTATCTTTGTAAACCGGTGTTGAAATGTTTTTTGTTATCTTTGTAAACTGGTATTGAAATAATAGTATGTAGGATACATATGGAATCTAAGGATCAATCAGTGTGTAGCTAGCTAATACACTGACCTATGCCATAAGTAAGTAACCAAACCGAGACAACTTTGTTATCAATTGGGATCACAAAAGCACTCATAAAGGGTTAACAAACCCGGAGTGGAGCGCGCCTCAAACTCGATAGATCTATACCTTTTGCACCTTGGTCACTAAGTGATTAATGGTTACTAATGTCATCCTCCTACTTACGCACAGTGATCTGTTATCATCTAATTCCATAGCTACATACCTAGTGTTATTAGGCCCTTGCCTATGTCATTGGGCCCTTGCCCATGTCATTGGGCCTTTGCCCACGTCATTGAAACTCATGCATGTTTCGAAAACCTTGTATTGTTGTAAAAACCGGTAAGTTTAGCTTAAACCTTTTCGTAAACCATTTAACTTCGTTGAAATCCTGTTGCGAAATGGTTTAGAAACATGTGATTTTGTTTATCGAAACATTGTGTTTTTGCAAAAACTTGCATGTCTTTCCACCCCCCGAATACATTTATAAAAATGTAAAACAGTAAAAAGCGAGGGTTATGAACTCAGCTTGATTTTCTTGTGCAAAGCAAGCTTAGTGTGATTCCGTAGTGTCGTTCCAAGAACGTGAAGTAGCTAGCGTGCATTCTACAATATTTCTAGCACGGAATATCTTATGAGTTTCTAAATAAATGTGATAACTAAACTACGTGTCACCGAGCTCTACCGAATCGTTAGCCGAACGATTCGACTGTAAGTTGTTAACTTAATGAGAATGATTAAGTTATACTTGTTAGTTTGCTTAATGTCGTTGAGGATTAACAAGTCTTGGGAAGACTTAGTTTTCATGAGGTTTAAATTATATAAATATTTATATAAAATTATATAAATATAACGATAAAAGCGCGTTAGTCGTCTCGAGACATCGTACGTGTATGTATCGAGTATTCGTATGAAAATAATAATATATAACAAACTCGTATTATCTGTTGTGTCTCGTATGATAAGTATCCACATATGGGTATATGCCGTTTAGGCGTTTGAAATAAATATAAAAAGTTATATTTATTTAATAAAAATAATCCGAGTTGTTCGATGTTCGAAATAAATATATAACTAAATTTATTTTTGTAAAAGAATTCGGTTTGTTCGTCGTTGAAATAAATATATAAACTATGTTTATTTTGATAAGAGAATTCCCGAAATCTCGATGTTTAAATTAAACATAAAGAGTTATATTTCATTTATTTATAAAAGATATCCGAATTGTTATTGTTTGGAAATAAGTAAAACTAAATATAGTTATTTTATAAAACTAACAAGTTTTGTTATCTTGTAAAAAGGTTTTGTCGAAACGTTATAACACACTTTGTAAGTTATATACTGTCGTCGAGAATGAGTATGCTTCGTATCCGATTTATTAAAATTATTCGAATCCGTTAGTTCCCGTTTTATAATAGAACACGTTAGTTTTACAGATTTTTCTCGAAAAACGAGCAGAGTTTCCTGTGTTTTTTTTTTTTGGACGCCCCCGACAACACAAGTCGTTATTTTTCAAAATTCAACAATATTCAACCATAATATATGTAATTTTGTCAAATATATCGAAACGTAAACCATATTCTAGTAGTTCGGTTCGAGCTCGTTTTCACGAAATAAATAAAACTATGTAAAAAAAAAAACAATGTAAATATTAACCGCGACGCTAAATTCTTTACCGAATCTTTTACGTCGAGACGTTGGACTGAGTTGACCAGTTGACCGAGTCAACCGGGTTTGTGTGTGAGAGAAAGAGGGAGATGAGTGAGAGTGAGGTGTTTGTGTGTGTGACCGGAATAGCGAAGATCGGAGGGGGGGGGGGGGGCGCTGACCGCCGCGTTGTTGAGATCCATGACCGCCGTAAACCGCCTCCACCGCCGTGGTTGGCCGGCTCCTTTGAGAGCTGATGTGAGTTGTTTGTTTGGTGATTGAATATTATCAAAGGAAATGGATAATAGGTTGCAGGGAGAAGAAGTTAGGAGGAAAAAGGGCAGATGATTTTGTGTCTTTTGATTTGTTTGCAAGTGTTTGGATGAGATGCAGACTTTAGACATTTGAAAAGTAAAGAAAGGGGTGTCGGCTGGGATCAAATGAAAGGGGTTAGGGTTTTCAAGTTGTAATATGGCTTTTATAGTTGGTTGTTAAGTGGGCTTGGGCCTAGGGCCCGTTAGCATATTTTGAGCGGCCCAGTAAAAATTCCGAAGCCCGTTTCCACATTGGAATGTCGTAAAATAGTGATTTTGGAACCGAAGCGCTAAAAATTGTGTAGTATGTCGTTATTAGACGCGTACGCACGTCGGTCGTGTTAAATTGCTTAAACTGCGTAATTTGTCTTTGCTAAATCCGTTTCTCGATCCGTTTTCGTCTGCGGATATTAAAATTCAATTACGGCGCTAAATATGTCATAATATTTCAGTTTTGAAGGCAATACGCGAGTCCGATACTTCCGTTTTGTTGTTGGTTGTCGGTGCGTTCTGATTTCCGCGTTTCTTGTCCACGTTTGCGGTTTGTGACGTTCGAAAGCGTGATAATTTCGCAAAACGAAATCCGTAGATTTAAATTATACGTATAAAATTCGTATTTTTTGGCGTGGTCAGTATTTTGTACGGCATTAGTTCGTTATCGTTTAACATTACGCGGTTTTCCCCGAAAATCCTCATACGCGTACTGTAACGTCTGATAAGCGTTCCTAGGCATACCAAGAGCCTTATTAAGTTAATTTGTGCCTTAATCACTATTAATCATCGCCTTAAACGTTTGTTAATCGCGTAATTAGAAGCCGTTAATTACCGGTTGTCACAGTGCTCGCCTAGTTCACTCGATTCTATGAACATATCCTACAGCACTTACAGGCATAACAAAATTTATGACCAGTTGCAAAAAAAAAAAAAAAAATAGGGTATTTTGGGGAAAACGTATAGGCCCAGGTATGTTAGCCCAGTGAAGAGAGGGATCGCAATGCCGATAATGGGTGGGGAAGACAAGTATGAAACTCCATTTCTAACATCCACTAACTGTAAACTATGCAGGTTTCAGTCAGCTACAACTTCAGCAGCTATCGTTACCGATATCAGTATATCGCAATACTGATCAATTATTGTAATTTCACAATTTCATCTTTTGATTCACAACTGAAATGTTTTAATAAGGAAATAAAGCATCCAAAATTTGATTATCATGCAAATAATAAAACTTATCCATTGTTCAAAAAACATAAAATAAAATAAAACTTATACTATGAATCTATGATCATGTGTCCTATTTTCGTGTTGTTCATGCACATGAAGCTTCTACAGCTAAACTTCTAACTACGCCTATACACGGATCACCAAATGTGGTTGTCGAGACGTCAACGCTGCAAGTTCTTGACCCAATGCATGTTTGTAAGCTAAAACTGTATTGAACAAATATGCATGTTAAAAGCATGTTAAAAAAAGTCAAAGTTGAAAGAGTTGACCTTTTGTATAATTGAAAGTGCATCAGTACTCTTGCATTCACCATGACTGTAGTTTCCACATGTTCCGAGCAACCGGTAGTTGGAGCGATATATGTAGGCCAATAACGTCCGATGCTTTAACCGTTGACCCACGCCTCGCCTTTCCCCATTCCCGTGAAGTCTATTGCAATTGGATTATCACCCGAAGGAGCATCGAAATTCGTCTGTTTCAACATACTTTAATGTTAGACATATAGAATTCATGTCGATGTTTGACTTTGATATTACCTTGTACCAATGTAGAGTGTGTTCTGTATAGCGATCTAGCAGTAAATTAGGTCAAACAGACAGTGATTCATAAATTCAACAACAATAACAGTTTCAACTATATCTAGCTTGTCTCATGTAGTCTAGATCACACACAGCATATGATTTTCGATTCAATTTGTTGTAGAAACATTTTAACCCTAAAACAGTATTTAAACTATTTAATATTGATGTCGTAAAGTAAGTCCCTTGAAAAGGAGTGTGTTTAAGCACTCAAGCCGAGGCGTCTAGCTAAGTACTTTCTTGCCATGATCTACATTATGATCACTTTCTCAATGGGATGAGCATCAAACCGCATATTGTTTCTTACAACACCGTTATTCCAGGCTCTCATCATATCACTACGCATTTTTTTACAAAACACAACTAACTTAATTAAATTTCCAGGTTCTAATCTTTATTTATTTTATTAATGGCAGAATAAATAATAAAAAAGAAAATTTTATATTAAATACCAATAATCAATTTAGGGCAAAACACTTAGACCATATAATCAGAAATCAGAGTCATTGCCAATTCAACCAAACACTATAAACTTAAAAATATTATCGCGTGAAAAGGAAATCTCTAAATAGAGTATTTGCATTACCTTGGAGAACATATTGATTTAAAGGCGAAGAAAGCTCTGTCTAAGAAGGAGATTTCTCGTTTCAGGTTAGGGTTTCCAAGGAAATAGCCCTCATACACCATTTGGCTTTTCACCTCTCTCTTTGTCATCATTTACGCATCAATCATCTCTCTCTCTCTTCACATAATTAATTTTATCAAAGAAAACCGAGCACAAACCAAAAATGAGGCTATCAAACAAAAAACATATTTGCTGAAAAGTGACTATTGAAGATCTCAAAAATAAGATTTCTATTGTGAATCAAGAACGATATCACATATCAATTTACTGATTTAAGGAAAAGGATTGAAGATATATGGCTTCTTTGGAGATGGAACTAACATAAAATTACCCCCAAAAAACTAAACCAAAATTAGGGCAACAAATTGCACACAACCATCATCAACAAACAATAATCATATTTAAAATATAAAAAAAAATTAAAAAACAAACGTACCAGAATAAGATAAAAAAGAGTACTCTGGTCACTTTGACAAAATCAGCATCAAACGACTTAAAATCAACATCAAATGACTTAAGATCTTCTTTGGAGATATTAAGACCTTCTCATTGGCATTCAAAGTCTCCACATGCTTCTTACAGTACACAATAGCCCCGTCGACCTAGATTGTTTCTCCATCGGAACTTCTTAAAACGATTGTCTTTGATGATCGGAATTTTTAGGATGATCGTTGGTGATGATTTTGTAACCAGAAAACCCAAATTTTGAGATTGGGGGAATTTATGAGAATAGAGGTGGAGATATGGAAGCGTGTGTACCGGAAAAGAAGGAGAGGGGTCACGACTGTCTCTCTTACCTGGGGCTCCATTGATGAAGGAGATGCTTAAATTACTATAATGCCTCTACAGGCGTCTTAATTTATTGTGTACGGACTATTTTAACCTTAAAATTCCACCTTAACTCCTTTGTACATGTTGCATTAAAGCTTGTACGTGATGTAAAATTACATTTGAGTACATCTGAAATGCTTTATATAGGTTTATAGATATAGATTATAGATATGAGATATGGTGGGCCTTGGGTTAGGGACATTGTTCGATACGTGGCAGGTGTGGGTTTCACTAGTCCACATCCAAAAAGTGCGGTGTGGAAGGGGCATTACGTTGGGGTGTCATGTGGCATTCCTTTTATTATTTTTTTAAAGTTGACAATTTATAGAAAAAAACATTTTATATTTAAAATATATTACATTAATTTAAAAAAATTACATAAAAGACAACCCACAATAAAAAAAACCTACTTATTAAATCCTAAAAAATAAATAAAAACTACTTATTAAATCCTAAAAAATAAAAATAAAACTACTTATTAAATCCTACAAATTAAAAAAAAAACTATAGACTACCATAAATATTAAAGCGGGCAACCCACTTAAAATCCGTATTTGCATCGTGGTTGTACTCGATCTTCGCTATTTTGAGTCGATCGTCGTTGGTCAAGTCGTCCACAGGGACACGGTCGAAGCAAGTTTTAAAGCGATCCAACTTCTGTTTGAGCTCACGCCATTTGTATTGACACGCGTTTAAGTTGTGACGCGTGTTGCCGACGTACTGCTGGTATTGTTGAACGCTCGACCCCAATACGCGATTGGACCACATTGTAGAGTACGTTGGGCATCGACAATCTATGTAACAAGTGTGATTTCTTCCTCTTCGATCCAATGCAGTTATGCACCATGTTTACCTTCGTTTTTTTTTTTTGTTTTTTTTTTGTTGTGGGTGTGGGTGAAGAAGATTGGGAGAATATGGTTTGGGGTTGGGTATTTATAGGTATAAATGTAATTTAAAAAAAACTTGGTTTGGCATAGCTGCTACCCCAAACCGTTCAAAAATTAAAAAAAAATGACCGTTTGGCTTGGCCATCCTAACGGTCCAATTTCTTTAGCCATCCATAGCCCGCCACGTCACCCAACCCCCCGCCCCACGCCAGGAAAATAGCCACGCAAAGTAGGCAACGCCAAGTCCAATGCCGAGCCTGGATGGTGTAGCCGGCGTTCAACCCCCTTCTATGCCCCATCCAAAGCAGCCTAACCAATTGTCATCGTAGGAGATACATCAAACGACAAACATTGTTCTATTTTTAATGTCGCCTTGAAACCTTACCCTACATGATAAGACATTGATATGTTACTTCATAAAAATTTCTCAGAATATTTTGATTATTTTCACTATTGTTAAAAACATCCAACTAAAGTTCATAATTCCACCAGTTTATGAACACCAACATGTAGATTTTTTAGTTTATCAAAAGGATTAAATATGTGAAGATTAAGATTATGTTCACAATAACTTCAAGAACGTATATACTGTTTAGAAATGTATACTAGTTTGATCAAATTAACGCTGTGAGCGAAAAATCGGTCTGTCTACGGGAGTAATCGAGCCGGGGGTCTCACTGGAAGCAGCCTCTCTATTCCTACGGGAGTAGAGGTAAGGCTGTCTACATCTTACCCTCCTCAGACCCTACCTTTGCTTTGCTATTGGTGGGATTTACTGAGTATGATGATGATGATGATGAGCGAAAAATCGGTCTCATTAAAGCTTCACAACTGATTGGGTTAATTGTATCTTATAATATCTAGAACAACATGTAACTACATACGGGTGAGCATAAAACCAAAATAAACGAAAAAAAAACAGATGGTTCGGTTTCGTTTTTCTCTAAAATTGATTTTTTGGTTCGCTTTAAGTTTTGTTTTGTTTTGTTTTGTTTTGCTTGTACCCATATTTGAACCGAACCAAATCAAACTGAAAAACCAAAAAAATATGTACATCATTTAAACAAATATGTATGTATACAATATAAGTATGTATACATACATGAGTGTGTATGAAGTGTTTATATTTCTATTGAAATTATGAATAAGCATGTATGTCTATGTTTATGAATTTATGGACATTGGACACAACCTTTTACTTGAATATTGTTACTGAATTTAAGGATTATAATATTTTGTTTTTGAATGTTAAATAATTTTTTAAAACTTAGTAAGTGGTGTGGCTCAAAAATTTTAGGCCCAAATGTGTGATAATCAACTAATTATAAGTTAATATAAAAACTTAAGCTAAAAGTTTCAAACCCAAGTTCATTATTTTGGGCTATTTTTTCAGCCCAGATGCAAAACCTAAAACACCAAAACTGAACCATACCATCCTGTAAAACCAAAACCAAACACATTTCAAAATCCCGGAAAACTGAATTTTTGGTTTTTGGCTCGCTTTGAGCCTAAAACCAACCAAAACCGACCCATACAACCCCTATTACTACACATGGGGCTATGATAAGTCCGGACATATCTTTTTTTTAATGGCAAGGAACGACGTGCCAACCACTGTGACACCAAACACTGTGGCCAAGGTCGATAAGTGTTTAGAAAATTTACATATTCTATACTGATTCATGCTTTCATATGGCAAAAAAGTGCTTTTGTGATATGCGACTTGCGTTCGAGTATCACATTAATATTTTTGACATCTCGAAGTATCCATTGGCAATTTATGGTAGTGAAAAGTGAAGGAAATGGATGATACACAACTTGTGGTTTTGTATTACATGTACTTAAAAGACTAAAGTTTAATACACAAGTAAAACATAAAGAAACTATGAAGTCGCGTACCTTAAGACCATAACGTAAAGAGTTTCCTTCGTTATCTATGGAAACCGACAAACCGTAAGCCGCCTTGGCCTTAGTTTATACCAAAATTATTCAGTTTTTTTCTCTTTGGATTACGGGTGTCTTCCTCACGCTCCTTCCGTCTTGGTTGAATCTTTCTCAAATAACACACACGAAAGGATAACTAGTTTTGTGATTTTCTCGATCTTAAATACCATATTATTTCCGAAGATAATAACTTTAATATATATAAACCTTATTTGAAAGAACCAATTAGATAATTAC
This sequence comes from Helianthus tuberosus, assembly GCA_030545235.1. Lineage (NCBI taxonomy): Eukaryota > Viridiplantae > Streptophyta > Magnoliopsida > Asterales > Asteraceae > Helianthus > Helianthus tuberosus. The sequence goes on from CM060435.1 coordinate 14,121,272, forward strand.
ACTTCAGTCTTGTCCATTTTCTTAAGAAATACCCGTCATTTTAGATGTTGTTGGAGAAGTACCCAGCTCATGTTTACCCGTTTTAAACTTAATTATGAAGCCAAAATGCCGAATTATCGAGTAGTAGAAACCGATATTACAAGCCAAATGGTGAAGCCGAAAAGTTATCGCTCGAGTTACCAAAAACCCGATGAAACCGATTTCACTACCCGAGCTATGCCTCGAGTACCTTTTTTTTTTTTTGAAAAGTAAACTTCATTTTCATTAGAAAACACAACCCACGAATCGGGGCGGCCAAACGAGAACACTACATAATTATAAAGTTACACCACCCAGTTCAAGATAAAGACCTAGCTTTCAACCTACTGTTACAACCCAAAAACCTAATCGATTTAATTTCATTAATGATGTCTTCCACCCGAACTTGACTATTAGAGAATTTAACACCGTTTCTCGCCCGCCATATGCTCCAACAACTAATCAAAACAATCACGTGAAAAATCTCTTTAGCAACGCCTTGCAATCCGACATGATCATAGAGGTCCAGGAGCTCCCTGACCGTGTGAACTATAAAAGGCGCGATTATGTGCCATCTCGAGATGTAATGCCAAACTCTACTCGCCACCATACAAGAAGTGAAGAGGTGATTGCTTGGTTCTTCTTTAGATCTGATAAAGGACAAGCAATATCTTCAATCTCGATATTCCTACTTCATAGCTCCATTCAAGTGGGAATTTTATCCATCTCGACTCTCCATGCGTTTACACCACTTCATCACATAATTATTGCTATGATCTGTTCCTCCTGTAAGCGTTCTTCTTACTGTTCCAACCGAATATTCTCCCGTCCTGATCCATGACCACTTGTCACTTCGATCCTCCAGCTTAACCGAATCCAGATCCCTAATAATCCAAATTAATTCCGATATCTCCAAGAACGATCCAAGACTGTTTCTCCAATTCCAGTTCATCCTCTATCTACCGTCTTCGTTCATGCAATTCCTACAATTTTTGTTAGCCTCATTATTGAAAATGTTAGGATATATATCTTTTAATGGTTCATTAAATTGCCAAGGATCCAACCAAAACGAAGTGTCATGACCATTTCCAACAGTACTTCTAAAAATTTACGTTAACGTCCACCATAGTTTGAGCTACCGTTTTGGTAATATTATTACACACTCCATTCAAGCTTCTTTTCGCCGGCAGAAAGTTCCTATTGCTTCTACTCTTGTGAATAACATCCATCACCTTCCTCCCAAGCTGATTTTTCTCTGTCTTAAATCGCCATCCCCATTTGAACAGAAGAGTAATATTAATATGCTTCAACTTACTCAACCGAACCGAACCTTTGCTAAAACCGAAATAACCGAAAACGAACGGTTTTTAAAAACCAAAAACCGAACCAAACCATGCACACCCCTAATTCCAACTCTCCAATCACTTTTAGGCTTTGTATATATATGAGTTAAATGCTTGGTTGGTCCCTGTGGTTTCCAAAAATTGCAGACTTGGTCCTAGTGGTTTACTAATTACACGCGTGGTCCCAAAACTTGTCAAAAATGCACTCGGTTGGTCCCCAGCCCTAACATCAGTTAAATTTCTCAGTTAAGTCCATGTTAAATGACCAAAATACCCTTCACTTGCTCAGAACTTTATCATCTTCAACATATACACATTTGCAAACACCCCCTTTATATCCAGAACTTTATCATCTTCAACAAAAACCCAGAACTTTATCCCTAAACACTTGCTCATCCTCAACTAATAAGAGATCGGAGATCAGAAGCGGAGAGAGAGGAGAGAGACGACAAGAGAGAGAAGAGATCGGAGATCAGAAGCGATCGGAGATCAGAAGCGAAGAGAGAGGAGAGAGACGACAAGAGAGAGAAGAGATCAGAGAAGATGGTGGAACGACGGTAGCGCCGTCGCTCACGGCGGCGACGGTGGAGGTACAGGCGGTGGTGACTCCATTATCGACCAACCACCGATTGGCCTACGATTAACCTTCGTTGACCTCTGCTTATATATAGCGCAGACAAGACAACCCAAAAAAAAAAAACCCCACCTTCCTCCCTCCCTGACGACGCAGCAGACTAAATTAGCGAAGGAAGGAGGTTCGATTGCTTTCCATCTCATCCCAGGTAATAAATAATTCGAGGCTCTTGAATACTAATGTGAAACCGAGATCATGATGTTATGTGAAATCGAGAGCAGTAAACTTTTTTTGCTGTATGTTGTAGTGTTTTGTTTTTGGGTAGGGATTGTCTCTCTCGTTCAATCGGGATCATATTACAACTTTGTTTTACCGAGTTCGGTATCGTAAGACTGAATAGACTTATACCAGGGGAATCCCAATAGAAATACATTAGTAAATGAAAAACCTTTATGATGATGTGTTCTTGAATTTTTGAAATTAATTAGTGGGATTGTTATGTGGGTATTGAATTTTTTTATTGAATTTCGCAGTGGGTTTCTTAATGGATCGGAACAGATGATGAAGATGATGCAGATGATGATGATGGTGATGAAGATGATGATGATTGAGCTTAGGTTTTTAATTGTTCAAGGGTAATATAGTCATTTCACACATATTTAATTGAGAAATTTAACTGAAGTTAGGGCTAGGGACCAACCGAGTGCATTTTTGACAAGTTTTGGGACCACGCGTGTAATTAGTAAATCACTAGGACCAAGTCTGCAATTTTTGGAAACCACAGGGACCAACCAAGCATTTAACTCTATATATATTTAGACTGAAGGGAGTGGGGCGTCCTTTAGAGGGGGCGTCTTGCGACACGTGGCGCCACGTCATACAAGAGGATTTTGAGCAAAAAAGGGGGCGTGGTGTTTGGGGCGGCTTGGGGCGTCTTGGAGGGGGGGATTCTTGGAATTTTGTGCATGCTCAACAGCTTGTGTGAGGGGCTTGGCGACGAGAAGAGGACGCCCAAACTTGGAACGCCCAAGTGGACGCCTCCGGGGGCAGTGTTTGGGGCGACGTGGGAGAGGGAGATGCCCCACTCCGTTTAGTCTTAAAAACAAATTTCTGGTGGCCATTTAAAAAAAAACAAAATTTATGTGATAGAAAGATTAAAACTTAACATAAACAGTGTTTCTTAGGCCAGTAGGTTCTGCAACCACCAGTGTCATCATACATCAGCTGTTTCAGTTTTACCTGCTAACCTACGCCACCAACCCATATCTCTGTTATATTCGTTTCACCAGACTATCACATCATCATCCTCACTTTCTCTCTCTCTAGCTTTCTCTCTCTAGACCTTGTTATGGCGGACGCTTTTGAACCATTCCACATCCCTCAGCAAAGCAGACGAGACAAACTCAGAGTCGGAGGAGATCTCCAAACCCTAGTTTATGATAAACCGTATTTGCTATCATGCGCCACTCACACAACCACAAACCACCACAGCACTCCGTCGTGTTTGCTATCATGCTCCAGCCACACCACCACAAACAACCACGTCACAAGCTCGTGTTTGCTATCATGCGCCATCAACAACCACGTACCTTCCTCTTATATGCTATCATGCGCCAATCACACCACCACAAACAACCTCGACACTCCGTCGTGTTTACTATCATGCGCCAGTCACACCACAAACAACCACGCCACAAGCTCGTGTTTGCTACCTTGCGCCATCAACAACCACGTAACTTCCTCTTACATGCTATCATGCGCCAACCCTAGCCTCAACACTGGTGACTTTGATTACGCTCAGCATGACGTCACCGGAGATTTCGTTATACGGAAGCCTGAGCTGCTGGCGTTGTCTCTCTCCTCGCTCGCCGGAACTGGAACTGAAACTATTCCGGTGGCTTACGGCGGCGAAGAGTTTGACCGGAGTGTTGACTCCGTTTTGAGAGGATCGAGGTTTTTGAAACCGGCACAAGAGTTGTTGGATGAGGTTTGCGATGTAGGGTTTGGAGAGAGGTTTGATGGTGGTTCATGTGGTTTGGTCATGGATCCGAGTCTCGTTAATTATACGAATACTGGTACCGATGTTGTTCGGGTTGAGACCAAACGGTCAAGGTTGATTTCATTGTTAAGTGAGGTAAACTAAACCGACAATTACTTATCTGTATCTAATAAATAAGTAACTTGTTGCGTCATAATTCCGTAAGCCCAAAATTATTTTTTCGGCTTCTCTTATTTCGCTTATTTTAATTTAAAAAAATCTCGTTTTATAATTTTTTAAATTTTGTTACCAATTATTAAATATTTTATATATTCAGCCCTTGTAATACACGGGTTGAGTTTCTAAGTTAGTATCTAATATATCAATAAAACCAAGGGCGTAGCTTTCAAGGGGCCGGGAGGGGCGTCCGACCCCCCGAACTTTTCGTTCAGTAGTGTTATGTATCTACATTTCGTGTAGAATTTTTTAGTATATACGTTTTCGACCCCCGGTTTTAAAATTTTTTTTACTTGTATAAATTTTTAGGTTCGGTGACTTCCGACCCCCTGGTAGAAATTTTCAAGCTTCGCTACTGAATAAAACAATAAAACTAACTATTTTGAAGATAAATAAAATGAAGTTGGTTGATATCCTTATTTTATCTGTTTGGTTATTTACTCTCTCTTCATTGTTTTTTCTGCTTTGATTTTAAGCTTACTTTATCAAGGGATAGTTTTTGATAGATGCCAACTTGAGTTACTTGAATATATGATGATACCTTAAATTAGCATATGAGTTGTGAATGAATGATAGAATAATAGGCACTAAAAGGAATAATTTTGTAAATAAATTCACTACTTTTGAAGCTTATAACATTACAAGGTTTTTATTTTCAGTTTTCTTATTGTTATTGTAAGGAATTTTTTTTGTAGCTTTTTTGGCATTAAAATGTATTTATTATTCTAAAAGAATGTAATGGCAGAGAATATGGAAGAGAGCATGTATATGTAAAACCAGGAGAGAACCTAAAGGGCCTTTAATGAGTATCCAATGTCTTCTTGTACTTTATAAGTGATGAAAATAATTATCCACAAATAATCATTTCTAGACCAAAACAGTTAGTTGAAAGGGAATAAAGTAAGCTAAGAAAAAATAAAAGAATTTTGGATCTTTTCTTTTCTTTCTAATTCTTTTGTTCCATGCCAAGAGTTTTTGTTTACTAGTCAAGTTGAAGGGACATTGCTCTAAAAAGTATATGTTTATACACATGATTAATTAAAACATATGCCAACGCGTGTCGAATCCATTCAATACTGAGACACGACTTAGAAGATAGAAGTCGCTTTGTGGTCACTTTCTATTATGCTTGTGAGGTAGAATGGTAACACGCTAGACACATGATTTATATAAATTGATGTATTTAAGATTGCCTTTTAGAGATACAATAGGTCCCTTATATAAACCGCAAAACACACACACAAAAAAAAACTTAGTAGTTAGGGTATTTGTTATCAGAGCTTCAAATGATGGAATTTTGGCCCAATGATCCGGCGAAACAAAAAATCCATATTGTTGAAAGGTGCCACGAGTTGGTAACTCTTCATGGATCAGAAGTTACTACCATTTAGAATGTGTATGTTTCCCCATGTGTTTGTGATTCTTTATTTGTTCTCTTGAACCATATAACAAAGATCACAAATAACATTATAACGAGCAATAAAAAGCGTGAAGATAATATTTAGAATGTGTATGTTTCCACGGATGCTAGTAACACACGAGATCCATATATAAGAATGAATGGTTTCAAAAGGAGATTATGAATATATAGGTCTTAAGATGGAGTATTTACTTTTATCTTGAATATATAGGTCTACAAGAGGTACAAACATTACTACCGGCAGATACAAGCGGTTATAGCATCATTTGACACAGTTGCTGGTGCAGCTCCATTCGCAATGTTGGACTTAAAAGTAATGTCCAAGCATTTCTGTAACCTTAACAATGCTATAACGGATCAGATACAGGTGACCAAAGAAGAATACAAAGGGTCTTATGGTCAAAGCGCAGTCAACAACATGGACCATCAGCTTGTTTGGCGTCCCCAAAGGGGTCTACCGAAGCAAGCTGTGACTGTTCTGAGAGCATGGTTATTTGATCATTTTCTGCACCCGTGAGTCATTCTTTTGCTAACCAAGATTCTATTGGTTGTAGTATACGCTTGGTTTAAAAAGGCGCGCCTGATAACTTAGGGACTTGAGGCGTCATGTCATACACACTTGAGTCAAAATACGGTCCAACTTGGTCAAAATTAGGGTCTGTGGGAGGGTGATATGTAAAAACAACCGAAGGGATGAAGAGATTTTGAATGGTTTACTTATACAACGGTTAATATGTAAAACCAATGAGACACGTGCATCTTTTGGTTGTACGTAAAGCTTATTTAGTTGTTTGTATGTGAAGCTCTCGCTTCGGCTTTCGGGACGTAAATGCCTCGGACCGCCTCACGCTTTTTTAAACCAAGCGTATACAACTTTGCCACTATTGTGCATGCCAAGAACATCATGTGGTTGTTCAATTGCAAAAGCTCTTTTTATATTTTCCGTCCCAGATTAACGAGTGTTTTCCTTTGTTAAATTGCTAAGAGAAACGCTCGTTTAACTGGTGATACCGATGGAAAACAATCATTTGTGCAACTTAATTCTAACATTTACATTATTAATTGATAATGTAGTCTTTTTTTTCTTGAATGTACTTGCATAGTTATCCCACTGACACAGATAAGCAAATGTTGGCTACACAAACCGGTTTGTCCCGAAATCAGGTGTGCTTCTTTCCTGTCTACTTGTTATTTAACTATAAAATCGTGTTTTCTCCACTTAAAATCAGTCATCTGTCAAACAATGTTAATATAAACATGGTTGTTCAATACATAACCAATTTTAAGTGCCGCATAACCACTTGTATGTACTACTATAACTGTGGTACATGAGGCGGTTATGTAACCGCATAACTGCCACAATGTACACGTGCTTATACAGGTCAAAGTCGAGTTACATGTGTGTTAATATCTTCCTAATCTTTATCGTTCAATGTCACATATAACTAGACCAAACACGTATTATACTGACATCATTTATCAGTCAGGTTTCTAACTGGTTCATCAATGCACGCGTGAGACTTTGGAAGCCTATGGTAGAGGAAGTACACACACTTGAAACCAGGCAACTGCCGAAAACTGATTTTCAAGAACAAGACACTTTTCCCCTCGGAAACTCAGTTGCTTCCTGCCCTCCAAAGCGCGCTAAAAACGACAATAAATATAGCGATCATCATATAATGGAAGGAGACAAGGAGCACATAAACCTTTATGATAGTTACCATTCAAGTGTGAATCGCGGGGTTTCATTGACACTCGGTCTCCATCAAAACAACAATGCAACCGCGTTTCCCTTGAGCGTGGTCGGAAGCAGCCAGAGATTTGTTATAGGTGGTTTGGATGCACAAAATAGAGAAATTATTGGGGGCCAGTTTTTGCATGAATTTGGTGGCTGATGGTATGTATGTATATGTGTGTGTGTGTGTGCTGCAGGTTGAATACAAGCTGATTTTGGTGTTGCATATTGCACATTAAGCTTCTGTATCTTCTTGAGAGGTTTCTTTTTTTTTTTTTTTCTCTAATAAGAAAATAGGTGACTTGTTAGCGATTTTGAATGGTTTTTCCGGCAAATTTTATAAAAAAAAAAAGAAATCAAACGTTTTCTATATTAAGATGCAAACAACAAACTGTGACTATATTGATTTTTCTTTTCCTTTTGAGAATCGGTTACCAACCTTTTTGAAATTTTGATAATATTTTTTCTAACCTACAAAAAAGTAAAATAAATAAATAGTTACTCCAAACCACAAATAAGACCAAAATCTCTTTCCTTTGGATGGGAGAAAAACCTGAATTTGATGGAAACCAGACATCAAGACATTTGGGTATATAGATACTAGATTTTATTTTTTATTTTTTTTATGAATTTATATAAAAGTATTATGGTATTAACTATTAAGTGATCCCTGACTAAATTACCTGAATAGATAGATATCTTAAATTATGCTATATTATATATTGAATAACATAGTAAACATTATTTTAAAATTTAATTTTTAGGATTTTCAAATTATTAAAAACTTGTATGTCAAGTCGATTTTTGAGATGAGGTTGAGATCTGATTTCTTGTGTTGGTTTAACACGTAAGCATCTAAGGTTATAAATGATGGTAAAGTTGCATGAAAAATGATCATCATGGTCTTAATTGATAAATTAGTTATAATCATCACTGTTCAATATTCAATAATAACTTGGGCAGTTAGTGACAAAAGATCGTCACTAGGTATTTACTATTCATCAACTACAGCAGTCTGGTAGTTAGCGAGCAGTGATAACTGATAAGTAGTCGTTGGTGGCAACTTATGCATCAGTGACAGTTGGACGATATTTACTACAAGAAATTTCAGTTTTAGTGGCGACAAAAGTCGTCGTTAAAGCTTGCAAACATCGTCGCTAAAGCTAGAAAAAGGCAATAGCGGTGACTTGTCGTCGCTAAAGATGTCGCTGCTACTGCTTCGTCACTATTGCTTGATTTTTGTAATTTACTCAAAAAACTAAGTTCTTCAAAAATCCTTTGTTTTAGCAAAAACGCTAAGTTTTCATAAATCAAAATATATTAAATAAGTATAACAAATATTGTCAGAATATGATATACAGATTTACCCGAAGTCCAGAAGGTTTATTTTATTTACAGAGGTGATACAGGGTAGCTAGCTCATGCATCCAGACATGGATGGAGTGTGGGCAAATCACACCGACCATTTATCAGATATCAAACTTTATTTACTTTTTCCTAGGATCGATCCATACGCCTTTGAACAGAAGTCCGTAGACTAAAACAGAAGAGACGCCGTGAACTCAACTCACCGTCACGGATGGTGCCACATCATTTTATGCCACAATGATGGGTCTGTGGTCATCATTACAGAAAAGGGACTGACTTGGGTAAGATAATACATGTACACAACTTTAAACTTGTAAATTTATAAACACGTAAACTTTATAAACTCGTAACATTTTTATAATATAAACTTGTTGCATAATTTAAAAATCAGGAATCAGATGCCCGAAGACCAAATGACATGTATTGAAAGAATGGATTCTATCCGTACCTTAAACTTTCCAAAGCGAAATCACCTTGTTCATATAAGCGTTTTAATTATCTACATACAAGTTATATTTTCTATTTAGAATTATAATTGAATTAACAGTATTGTATAAAATTAACAATCTCTTTAGTTTTATGAATTTCTACTCTTTTTTCTTTTTCGACTGAGAGGTTAACTACTTTATTTATAACTCAAGGCTTTTATAGAAATTTTTTAATTTCTGCACAACCATGATTTTAAATAACTTGTAATTAAATGAAACTAAGATTTTAATATGTTTTGGCAATTATGTACCAGTTAACATAGTTTGATGAATTACTTTTAAACTTAACCAGAAATAATGTAAAATTTAGCTTTTAAATAATTTTATTAAAATAAATAACAAACAAATACCTTTTCTTAAAACAAATAGAGTGCATATTATATATTTTAAAGAAACTTTATATGTAGAAAGTAAATTATGCACTTGATGTTTCTACATAATTTTAACTTCTAACTATTAGTTAAAACTAATGAACACTTTATAACATATAAAATTTCAATTATATAAATCCGTATGCATGCTTATATGTTTGTATAAATTATCAGTAATGGAAACTGAGTTTTAAAAGGATTTATTTAATTGGAATCTATATCTATATCTATCTATACTTTCTATAAAAGGAGAAATCCCAATGACATAAGAAAAGCTGATGTGTCAGCAAGAGAGGCTGTCCAACAATGCTTTTCTTATGTCAGTATTACATCATAAAGCCTAATATATAAAATCATTTAAAATCATATTCAAACCTCTGCAGAGTAAACATCTGCTCATTTATATGTGACTTTACTTTAATATCTAGCACCAGTTGTTGTTATGCTCCGTAATGCTTTTAGATCAGCAGATGTTTAAGGCTAATTACCGGGAAATTCAAATTCAAAAATGAATGGGAATAAGTAATTTGCAATTAATGCATGTCACTCAGAAACTCCTGTCAATCATCCTTCTTATATAAGGCTTTTCTTCTCATTCCCTCTTCATATTTCATCATGCTTTCATCTTCTCTGATTTTGAAATTTGAAATTTAATCACAATCCGAATTCCGAATTAGAAGCATGTCAATATCAGTTGACAGTAACAATCTTAGTTTTGTTAACGATTTGAATCCTGGGAAAGATATGTGGAACATGAAAGCGAGAGTTATTCGAAAATGGAATCAGGGTTACAAGATGGATCTCATCTTCATTGATGAAAAAGGTAATTTGTATCTCTGCTTTTCCATTTTATTAGAGAATGTAGTGGTGTATGCTAAGAAGATACTTTCTTTAAATGTTCTTCAGGGTGCTAAGATTCAAGCAGGTATTAAGAGTCATCTGATACCTGTTTTTGATGAACAGCTTCAAGAAGATGCTGTTGTGATTCTGTCGAAATTTGGTGTTGGTGAGAATAAAGATTTATATAAAGTAGTAGTGCAACCTTATAAAATCAACTTTTATAGATGCACAACTGTTACTCCTGTGAGAGATTGACAAGGTGTTGAGTATGGTTTCAACTTCAGAGCTTATGAAGATATTCTTCAAGGAGAGGCATTAAACGCTTTGAGTGTTGGTAGTGTATATTTTTGTAATCTCGTCTTGCTTGTATAATATTAGAGAGTTTTACTTATATTTTTGTATAATGTGATCATATATATGTTGCTGGATCTGTGGTTTGTTGTGGAGATCTTGAAATATTTGATCGACCTCTAAAGGAGACTAAGAAGATCAATTTCGATATTGAAGACTTGGAGTAAGTTGTTGTTTACATGTGCAATCATGTACAGATCATTGTTTGTATTTAATGATGTTAATAAATAAAATGGAGAATGTTGGTATTTAATGTGGGATCATGGTAATGGTAATAAATGAGATCTATAGTGTTTGTATCTAATGCTGAATCATGGTAATAAATGAGATCAACAGTTTATTCTTAGTGAATATGTTAGTTAATTTATGGCTCATTTGCTACTTTAATAAATGTCATAACTTTCCTTTGATTTTGTGTTTTTATTCATTCAATTTGGTTTTGATATTAGAGATTTGTAAAGAAATGGTCATAAATTAGTCTTTAGTATATCGTCATATGAATATTCTTTTCATGTAGGGGTAAGGTTTTGCGGTGTACTGTGTGGAATGATTATGCTCTGCAGATTAAGGACTTCATCTCTAAAATCCCACCTCATGAGCATGTGATGGCTGTTATACAGCATGGAAAGTGTAAGGAATGGAAATGCATTTTTATGTCATTCTGCAAATCATAACTATACTGTTTATTTCTGGCAATATAAAGACAGGTATACATTAAATATCTGTAAACTTTTGGATGTAGGTGAATATACAGTTCAAAGTGATAAGTTTGCAACACGAATTTTTCTGAATGAAGAAACTGATGAAGTTAATGAGCTAAGGAGGAGGTAATTTGTCAATGTAATTTCTATTGTATATAGATGTTTAAGTCAAATACTTGGTTTGATGTTATTTGTATACTAATTCTAATCATTTGTGGTATTCAAAAGTCTTATACTGAAGTTTAGACAAGGGAGTGGTTCTACTTCTCAAACGATACTATCGTCTCAGAGTGTTTTTCCATTGCATAAAGAATTTGTAACCGATGGTGTGAAGAAACATGTTGATGAGATTAGTGAGGTAGGCCCGGTCTTCGGGATGGCACTGTCGTGCATGTCCGAGAGATAGGCCCGGTCTTCGGGATGGCACCGCCGTGCCGATGATGGCACCGCCGTGCCGATGATGGCACCGCCGTGCCGATGATGGCACCGCCGTGCCGATGATGGCACCGCCGTGCCGATGATGGCACCGCCGTGCCGAAGATGGCACTGACATGCCAACGATGGCACCGCCGTGCCGAAGTTGGCACTGACATGCCAACGATGGCACTGCCGTGCCAAAATTGGCACTACCATGCCAACATTGCTGAACTCAACAGAATCTTCGTATCTCTGCCGATTCGCTCGGAAAATCCTCGTTTTCTTCATCTTCTTGTTCGGCACGCTGTTTGAGGCCTATAAACAGAAACGTACACGATTAAGTGTCTAATCTTTGGTTTTATGGCCGAAAACACGTAAAATGGGGGATTAAAGTATATGTATTTTAGCGAATATCAAAGGTGATGGGTAAAAGTGAATACTTGCAGAATGTTGAAAATGTTTCGGATGATGTTGGTCCCAGTTTGGACTTAAAAACTTCTTTTCACGTAATATGGCAAGTGATTTCAATAGATGTGAAAATAGTGTGCGGAAATAGAAATCAGACTTTCAAGAAACAAGACCTTCAGAATTTTCAAGTTTATATCACTTTGAAACAAAATGGTTTACAAGGTGATTGTAAGATTATTATCTATTACAAATGAATACTTGTGAATTCTGAGGTGCAAGGACAATGGAGTTTGTAGTATGTATTGAATGTTAAGCTTAACTCATTGTTCTCTGCTTGATGAGCCTTCTATTTATAGACGGCTTGAATACATGAATAAACATTTGTTTATTTATGTATATTCCCTGCAAAAAGTAGCTTCTTGACATATTCATTGAATCCAATAATCAAGTTGCCTTTGTTATCATGATATCCAATAATGTCAAGTTGCTTCGGTTATTGTAGCAGGATAGAACTGATTTTTAGACAAGTGGGGTTTTATCAGAATTTCTGATAACCACTTCATCAGAAATTCTGGTGAACAAATCATCAGAAAATCTGATGATCAGATTTGTCAGAAACTGATGAAATATCATCAGATCCATCAGAAAGACCTTCTCTGATAATCTTCTTCAGTTCTTGATCAACTTTTGATTCTTTGAAGTAGATTTTGTTCTTTTCAGTTGTCCTATCCGATCTTCTTCTTGTTGTTTTGATCTTCAGGACTTTTATCTTCTTCACAGATCAAGCTGAATCTGATTTTCTTCAATACTTACAAATAAAGTTTCCTAACAGATGATATTGTTCGATTGCCTGCGACTTCTTTGGTTTGTCCCAAATGTCGTAGTGAATGTACATCCATCATCACAAAGTAAGCAATGATGATTATTTAACATTATATTTATATATAGAGTTAATTACATAGTTAGTCCCTATGGTTTGCACAAAATAACATACTTAGGTACTAATAGTTTAAAATCACCTTCTAGGGTATTAACTTTTCATTTTGTAACGTTTGGAGGTATTAACTTCTAAGGTATTAACATAGTTAGTCCCTGTGGTTTGCACAAAATAACATAATTAGGTACTAATCGAATGTGATTTTAAACCTACAAATAACGTTAATACCTTCAAACGTTACAAAATGAAAAGTTAATACCCTAGAATGTGATTTTAAACTATTAGTACCTAAGTATGTTACTTTGTGCAAACCACAGGGACTAACTATGTAATTAACTCTTATATATATAAGTAACATTTTAAAACTAATATTTGAATATATTTTTGTAGTTTACTTAGTCATTTGTATATATTTCAGGTTCAAGGTGCAAGTCCGGGTGCATGATGAGAGTGGTAGTGTTTCTTTCGTTATGTTTGATAGAGATGTTTAGAGGCTTCTTGGATTAGCGACGAGTGACATAAGAGAGAGGCAGGTTAAGGCCAATGATACTGGATGTTTCCCTCATGAGATATTTCGATTGGTTGATAAGAAGGCTGCTTTTAAGATTGCTGTTTCAGAGTTCAATATTAAAAATGACTATCGTGTTTATACTGTGCAAAAACATGTGATGATCCAGTAATAATTGCGGTAATGGTGATGAAAATGCTGATGAGGTAGCATATAAAATTACTTTTTCAATCTATTTATTTTTCTTTTGAGTTTCAAAGACTGGATTCTACACTTTTTGTATGATATAATATATTATGATCCTTTAGGTTACTCAAGAGGTAGCTGACGTTAAAGATGTTAACGTTTCAGAATCTTCCCAGGTGTCTGCTGAACGAACTTCAAGGGTGAGTATTTATTTTTAAAGTATGTTTAGTATGTTTAAAAAGAGTTCATTATTATTTTATTAAATGAGATCAATAGTTGTTTTGTGATCTGTTGCAAGGATGATGTCTCTGTTACGGCCGACTCTTCAGCCATTGAAGTTGAAAAGCATTATGGATCAAGTCCAAATGGAAAGCGGATGGCTCAAGATGCTGATGTTGTCAACGTTGGTGAGCTATCCATTAATGTGAGAAGAACCCGGAAGAAGTTGTCTAAGGTTAACAATTAGATGCTTATGAAAAAACAATTCTTATGAGAGATAAGTAGAAACCACTTATTTTTGAAGACTCCTTGTGGTTTTTATTTATGTCTGTTAACTGTTGTTTTAAGAAACTATGGTTAAAAGTTTGGTGTGTAAGGGCTACAATGATGAATATGGTATGTAATGTCTACGCTTTGAATATCAAGTAAATTTAACCTTTTGTTTGTTATATAATATTGTTACTATACATTATATACATTTTTGGTGATATTCATGGACTGGACAAGTAGTAGGGTTGTATATTATTGTTAGTGAATTAATGAAAATTTAATCAATTGCTTAGTGGGAAAACTGTTAGGGTCTGAGATACATTAACATCTGTTAGAGGCTAAGCACTGTTATAGCGTGCTAACATCTGTTAACCCCTAAGAACTGTTAAGATCTGAGTTACATTAGCATCTGTTGATAGACTTTGCATCAATAGACCTTATGAGTTGTTGATAATCATCTGTTAAAGATCTTATATTATAGATCTTCTGTTGAATTGTGCAATATCTGTTGGTCCACAGCAGAACTTAGGTTCGTCATACATTTGGCTTCATCAGCAAAGGATCTCTTTAGCAGACCTTTGCTTCAGCAGTCTTTGTCTTAACAGACCTTTTGGTTCATCAGCAGAGTTTGTTTGGTTCATGAGCTGAGGTTGTTTGGTTTAACAGACTTTCTTTCAACAGTGGTTGTCTTCAACAGACCTTTTGGTTTGCAAAGTTTAGCGAAACATATGTTGAGTTTCTCCATTTGGTAGGAGCAGATTTTTAAAACACTGTTATTTGTAATTACAAGTTGTATACTATTTTATTAATTTTGAGTCTTATATTTCTTTTTGTTGAGCAACCGGGAAATGTAATGGAAAATAGTAATGTTTAGATGCAAAATATAGTAATGTTTAGTTGAAAAATATAAAAAGGTAAAACCACAAAGTTTTGAAAGTATATAACTTTATATACTAACACTACATAACTTCATTCTTAAGTTAGTTTTCGAAGAAGAAATTTGTCCATCAAACATGTCAACTAAAACACAAATTATTAAAGGCTGAAAAGATGTTCAAAGACTATGTTATCAAACTTCAAAGTGTATTTTGTCTCCTGTTACACTTTTTTCTTCGACTATCTCAAACCTCAGCTTTTTCCCCACAGATATTCCCGTTTCATCCATGATACGCTGCCAGTTTGTATACATCACTAGATGGTTGTTGTCGTCAGGTCTTCTAGGATCTCTCCTAACAACCAGCTGTACCAAAAACTTCACATGACCAAATGACAGCACAACTCTACGGTAGTCATTTAGTTGGTCTTCTCGAACAAAGTTCCTCGGTATTGGCCTGTAAAGGAAAACTCTTTCTTTAGGTATTCATTCAAAACAGCATATACTTTAAGTAATAACAGATAGATCCAACATTATAAGTAAAATCAACCATATTAAAAGTAGATATGTAAATACCAAGTTGTGTGTCTCTAAAACATGGTATTCAAACTGTTTTTTATAATGTGGACGCTTTTTGCGGTGTTGGTGATTGGTACGGCTGCAGTGATGTTTAGTCTCCCCGTGAAGTCCAATCCCGTCTTTGTTAAAAACCTTCACAGTGAAGTTAAAGTCGTCTTCAGGAGAACTTCCCATCCATTGAAACAGCAGTTGGCAGCTTTCCTCAATGTCATTTTCAAAGCAAAAAGTTGTCAATCCTGGTCTCATAAAACCAGCAGCCAATCCCTTTTTGTTTTCAGGAGAGAAAACATAATACACATCAACTTTACTACTCTGGTTTGGTCCATGTACTTTTGCAACCAAGTTATCAATTTTTAATCTCCTCTCCGACAACAGCTTCAGCAAATCGTGTGGTAAATGCTATAATTTTCATACATTTCAGAAATGTTATATTAGATTTTATATAGGATACAAAATATAAATTAGAAGTTTTTCTAACAGTCCAAAAGATACACTGGCAATATATAAAAATAAGGTAGCAATTTTTAACCTGCTTGCAGTATGTTTCTTCTTCTTCAGCCTGTATCAAGCAACCATGAACATAATCTCTGTTCGAGCCATCGTTTCTAATCTCCAATCCCTCATTGTTCAAAACATTTATCTCAAATTTTACTTCCTTCAATTCTTTTAAACACAGCTTGTCTATGTTGTTATTTCTATAAGTTTCAACAAACCGAGTCCATTCTGGCCCGTTTATCCTCTTACTTTTATGACCGATGCTCTGTACTGCAATCTTATACGTAAAACCCGTATAATCAACCAACTTTATTACTTCACACTTTCTTGGTAATTGGTTACTCATTATCCTTGGAAGTACCTATGTATATAAAATACACAACATTTAATATATTTTTAATTTTATAAATACAGTTTTGTGCTTTGTTTTTGTAATACCTTAAGTGTGTGATTATACAAATAGTCCGGTTAATATTTGGTACTTTTGTTTTTTAAGTGCTGATTTAGTTTAATGGATGTTAGTGATGTCTATTTTATAATGTTGTTTGTCTATGACTTTTGTTGGATGTTTTTCATCTTTATAACTTGTAAGTTTAAATTGTTTATTGCAGATATGAATCCATCCAATCAAACACCATCCTTTTTAAAATTCCTTAATAAAGATGATTTTATATTTTTGGTATGTTTTTTAACTTTCTTGCCACTATTAGGATTCTACATTAATTTTTGATGTAAGATGTTTGTTAACTACTGTCTTCTTGATTTTGAGACTCTGTTGTGGGGCAAGGAGGTCCCGTACGGTCGAATTGTAGAGTTACTTGATGGTGACAAATCATGGTTAGTACGAGTAAGGAAGAGAGATGATAATTGTATATTTACGGATGGATGGACAAAGTTTGTTAGAGATTGTTGTTTGAAAACCAAAGATGCTGTATTGGTAAAAGCTATTGGAAGTTTGTCATTCGTTGTCTCATGTTTTAAAGAAAATGTCTACGAGAACTCTTACATTTCAGCAAATATTAGACCTGAACTTGGCATGACTGTAAGTAACGATATATTATTTTGTTACTTACTGTAAACATTTTTTCCTAGCTCAATAACTTGGTAACATCTGTTTGCCCTTTTAACGTCTGTTTCCTTATAATCTTTACGTTTGTTGACTAACCTTTTTAACTTCTGTTGACTAAGTCTTTTAACCTCGGTTGACTAACATCTGATATTTAAGATCTGTCCACGTTGCAACCTCTGCTAGACATAATGGATGACAGTTGTTATGAAACCTCTGTTGGATAGCAACAGAGGTCTGTAATAGTTGATAGCCAAACAGTGGTTAGGTTGTGTGTAAATACTGTAACTACTGTTGACTAATTCTCATTTTAACTTTTGTTGACTAACCCGTTGTAACTTCTGTTACTCATTAGTTCATATCAAATTTGTAAGTCTGCACTAATTATTCCTTTGCTTCTTCTATAGCTAATTGCTGACAAATTTTGAAAACAATTCTCTGGTAAAAATTACGAGTATGGGATGACAACTATCTATGTTGGCGAAAGGTTTTGGAATGTGATGATGAAAGGATGGACTGATGGATGCGGATTTACTGATGGATGGTTAAAATTGATTGAAGAAGTTCCGATAGCAGTTGAATCTTGGTTGGTTTTCACCATGATTGCATCTAAAACGTTTGAGCTTTCTGTTTTCCATCCTGAAACTGGAACTGAGGTTTCCTTTAAGAAAGCTGATGTTGTTGTTTTGGATGATTCAGTTTATGGAGATGATGGGTTTGATTTATTGGCTGCGGTATAAAATTTTGATGATAAAATACATTGTTTGATAACATGATGGTGATAAGTAACTTTTATTATGTTATGCTAATAACTTTTGAAATCCCATTTTGTAGGCTAAACAGAAACAGGTTCTGGATTCCGTGGAAGTTGCTTTAGATGATGAGGATATTGGAGCTTCGGTTGGTAATTCTAAGCAGTTTACGAGTTTTGAGGATATTTTTAATGTATATATACACATGTAATATTTGTATATTATTATGATTTAAAATATGGTTTCTTATATATGATAATTCTTATAAATATAGTTTGCTGATGATGGGCTATTTGATTCAAAGATTGCGCGTCTGGTTGATGAGTCAGATGTTAAAAATGCTGTAAATTTATAATATCCTACGCATATATTTTATTGTATAATAAGTATAAGAAGGTTTTTTTAAATTTTGTTGTAGCCTGAAGATCATTCTGTAAAAATAGCTAGTGATGTTAACGATCCTCAACTACAGTCTAAAGATTTTCCTGTTCGTGACATTTCTGCCTCTTCAAGTGTTGTATCTAATGTAACGTTTATTAGTTTTATACTGTCTATTTTATTATTGTCTCAATATATTGATATTCTTCTGTATGATTGAGTCTTAAACTTCAAAGCTTTGAGAAGATAGTTTATGTTGATAAAGAAAGTTACAAAATTTCAATAATTTAGAGTTGTTATATTCTAACTTAATTTACTTAGGTTGAAAAGATGCACAATCTTCGTGGCAAGAAAATTGTAGAGGATAACCAAGTTGTTGATAGACCGTGTAAAGTTCAAAAGGTTCGCTTAGTATCATCCACTTCAGAATCAATCTTACACTTCACCACACATGCTGAAGACAGACTTGTAAGATTTTCCAGTCGTTACTTTGTTTCGTTATTTCAACAATTTCAGATATATATAAATATCTTATAAAATTCACTATTCAATTTTCTGTTTTTTAGCAATTGCCATCAGATGTATCTTCTGCGTTGGATCCGCATACTGATAATCCTAAGCCTATCAAGATCCAGAATCTCAAATGTGAAGTCCAGGAACTGTTTACAACATCTAAAAAAACCAATACTGGATTCAACTACGCTATTGTTGGTTGGTCTTCTTATCTGAGATCTTGCAATATTGCTTTTGGTGATGAACTTTCATTAGAGTTTCACAAGTCTACTCAATTGCTGAAGTTAAAAAAAGTTGTGCATTTCGTGACAAAGATAAAGTCCTCTTAGTTTGTCTTGCGTTGATTGAAGATTTATAGACAACGTTTCATGTCATGATTGTTTGTGGTTGTACATTTGGTTCGTCGGTGGTACTAATTTTGCTTCTTAGACATGTTCTATATGTAGTTATGTCTATAAACAGGTTTCATTGTCAATGGGTGGATGCTCCTTTTTTGTGGATAGGACAATGGAAATACTCATATGTTTCTTATATATTAACTGATGATGCATGTTTATAGTTGTCTATTAGCTATAATAGATAACACGTTTTGGTACAATATCTATACATGTATCTATATGTTCTATCAATATGTGTTATGCATGGTTTTCTAAGAAACCACCCGTGTTTGCACACGGGTCTTACCGCTAGTACTATATAATAAAAGAAACCATTTATGGGACAATTGTCATCATATTAGGCCATGTCTTATGGATAATTATTATTTTAGTTTAATCTCTTCTAATTAATTATAGATAACCCTGCTAATAAATATTATTTAGTTTAATATCTTATAGATAATTATTATTTAGCTTAGAGTAAATTGCCAAAATTGTACCTGAGGTTTGGGTATGTTTGCAATTTTCATCCAAAACAAGTTTTTGTACCATATAGTCCTTCACTTTTGAGATTTTTTGTTATTTTCATCCAAATGTCTGACTTTTTTTTTTTTTTTTGCCAAAATCGTCCTTGAGATTTGGGATTTTTTTCCCATTTTCATCCAAATGTTTGATAGAAAAAATAAAGCAACTTAGATGTTTGGATGAAAATGACAAAAAATCCCAAAAGTGAATGATTAGAGTATGTGTAATGGGGCTCCATATAACGTCATAAAGCCCCTATAAAGCCCCTATAAAGCCCAAACACCATTACGCAGGGGCTTTATGAGATAAAAATGGGTGGCTAGCGCTATATATATAACGCCGGATGGGGGGGATGATTTTGAAAAATGGACCAATCACAAACAAGCATGCCTTTTTATATTAATTAATAAAATTGAAAATTATTAAATAGGTAATGATGGGTAGGGGCTTTATGACTACGGGCTCTAGTGATATAACGCCCCATAAAGCCCCCGTGTGACGTGGCACGACACGTGTCGCATAATGCCCCACAAGGGGCTTTATGACTACGGATGGCCTTATATAGTACAAAAAAGTTGTTTTGGATGAAAATGACAAACATGCCCAAACCTCATAGACGATTTTGGCAATTTACTCTTTAGTTTAATCCCTTCTAATTAATTATAGATAACTCTCCTACTAAATATTATTTTGTTTAATTTTTTTCTACTTAGCTATAGATAATTATTATTTAGTTTAAATTTAATGTATACTTCTCATTTATAATATTAATATTACTTTATATATAAAATTAGATTTATTACAGGTTTTTTTAGATATAATTATATTTTATCACTCAAATGGCTGTTATTTACTTATTGAATAACATGTTTGACCACTGTATTTTCTTTTCAATAATCATCTCCTCAATCACCATATCTATCGCGTACCGAGTATATTCATTAGTTTTTTTTAATATAATTTTCTTATTGTTTGGTATATAAGTCATATTTATTCAATCCGTGTAATACACG
This sequence comes from Helianthus tuberosus, assembly GCA_030545235.1. Lineage (NCBI taxonomy): Eukaryota > Viridiplantae > Streptophyta > Magnoliopsida > Asterales > Asteraceae > Helianthus > Helianthus tuberosus. The sequence goes on from CM060435.1 coordinate 14,142,213, forward strand.
AGGGTTTTTTTAAGATATAACTTTTTTTATTATTTGGTAAACAATATTACATTTATTCAACCCGTGTAATACATATGATTTTAAAGATATAACTTTTTTTATTATTTGGTATATAAAATTACATTTATTCAACCGTACAATATGGTTCTTATAGATATAACTTTTTATTATTTAATATATAAAATTACATTTGTTTAACCCTTGCATTAAATGAGGTTTTTAAAGATATATTGTTTTATTATTTAGTATATAAAATTTATTTATTCAACCCGTGTAATACACAGGGTTATATCCTAGTAATTATCTATTTAAAATCATGATCTCCAATATTGTAATTGAAATAATATCTAGTAAATAGTAACTAATTATCATCTTAAAATTTATCTTTTACATAAAGTATAATTAGAAGTTTTACAAATTTTCAAAACAAGCTATTTAATTTCAATATATCCCAGAAATACTATATTTGAGTACGAAAATATATTTGACGTTTCCACAATTATACATATGAATAAGAACTCTTGATGAATAGTGCCAATGCTAATAGGGAGAATAATGAGAATAAGAAAATTCACGAAGGGCCAAACATGTAAGATATTACAATATGTTTACGCAACTAATGTTGGAATCATAGGTTTTTGAATTTTTGTAACGGTAAACTTTTTTTGCAAACGCACCTATTTAAACTACCATTGTTTGTTATTGGGATGTAATTTCTTCCTGCTAATACTTCCTGTTCATTCAATTCACCAAATCACACAATCTTCGATCATACCCAGATCAACACATTGACAATCTTTCAATGTCAAACAACCGTATCGTAAGAAACCGGACACCAAAGACGACGTCGTCTGAAACAAATCAGATTACCGACCAAGATTCAGATTCTTTAGAATCTACAATCGGAAACATTCGGATGATCTTGTCTACCATATGTAATGAAGGTGAAGGAGACTTGTTGACACCAGAAAAGAGGCTGCTGAACTCGATCGAGATTGTTGAGAAGGTACTGATGATTGGGCTCCTAGTTTTTATTAATTAAAACTGATAAGTATATATAACAAATGATAATATAATAAAGTTTTCATATTATACATATATTGTTAACGAGGGCTGATGAATAGTAACTTTATTTTTATAATAATATATAGTTTTTTATTATTTTATTATTTAATATATTATAATAGTTTATTATTATAGTTACTTTTAATAACATATTTTTTTAAATATATATTTCCTTTACCTTTTTTTAATAATTGTTTTTTCCTTTTTTTTGAACATATATTAATTTATCCATTAATTTACGTTTATAACTTTTTTGTTAAAACTTAAGAACGTAGTTGTGCTTAATTTCTTTCTCTGACATTCTGTTATAAGTTTCGTTAAAAACGAAGTTGTACTCAAAATAAAGTATTTATTTGGTATCATAAAACGGTACGATGATAAACTAAATCGTTATAATGGTTTGACTTTCTAAACAACATGCTTTATTTTCAAATCACGTTTGTTTTACATTATCATTTGCTCGGTTTCGCTGCAACGCGCGATATAAAAAAACTAGTTTACATAAAGTGTGAGGTGAAGTTTTGACTTATGACAAAACAATAAAGTAATAAAATATTAATAAATTCAATTCATCTTCTTCTTTATATGAAGAATGGTAAAACGCATGTTCCTTTTCTTTTCTTTGGAGTTCACTACTTAGTTATATACGAATAATAAGAGACATATAAGTTACAGTATATATACCTGAAGTTTGAGATGATCAATAAGTCGGGATGACTAAGGTTCGATGGAAAACGACTGGTTCAAGCTATACGTGATGTTTCCAAACGTAGGGACGAACTCAAGGCGAAAATAGGTAGTGATGGACTGATGGTGTTATTTTGGTTTGGTTTCGTCGGATAATTAAACCATTGTCGGAACTTTGTTTTACAATAGAGTATAAAGTGATAGAGGAGTGAAAATTATATTGAGACCAATTCTCAATTTATAGGCGAGGACTTGAAGCTTATCTGTAAAGGGTGGCGAGTGATGTCTCAAGAGGGCTACGGTTTGGCACGTGTGGATTGTGTGCGGAGTGTGTACGGAGGAGTGCGGCGTGGGTACGGAGCCTTCCGGCGTGTGCGTGGTGATGGGCAGAGTGTGTCTTGCTTGTTAGTGGCTTACTTTGGTTTACCGGTGGCGTCAGACGTTCCATGCTTAAGTCGTGTATAGATGTGGTGTTGCTGTTATCGTGAGCAAAGTAAATACAAATACGTTTCCGTGAATATCATGAACAAACATTCTTAATAATAATATTAGATCCTCTTAAGTTTTTATATATACTTGACATTTAAATTACAACTTATTATTATTATTGTTATCATTAAAACTGTTTTAACAACTATTTATTATTATTATTATTAAATTTTTTTAATCGGGGTATTACACCGGATAAACAAAGAGTTGTTCAAATTTCCCTTTTCAAAAAACCAAAAAAAGAAAATATTATTATCTATATAAAGTATGTAGTCACAGTAAAATAAGCATACAGTTGATAAAATATTAAATAAAAGTTTTTACATATTTTAATTACAAGTATAAAATATAATACTAATTATTAGATTGTGTATATTAATAATAAGAATAAATTACAAGTTTTGTCCTTTATGTTTGTCCCAAATTTCAGGCGCTGTCATTTACCTTTAAAATTGATGAGTTTTGTCCTTAATGTTTTAAAATCCTGCACGTTATGTCATTTAGGGCAAACCCAGTTATAATTTTCAGTTAAATTAAGTCATGTGCAGGGCACATGAGGGTAGAAATGTCATTACACCTCCCACGTGTCTTTCCCCTTATTTAAAACCCTGATTGAATACCTAGACCACCACCACCAATTCACAAACTCAATATCACCTTCTTCGCCGCCACAACCACTGGAAAACTCTCCAGACCACCAGGAACCTCCGCTTCAATTCGACCATCAACAACCTTCGCCACCGCCACCGTCTTCCTCTCTCCTACCGCCATCACCGCGACAGAAACCGAACAACCACCGGAAAACTTTAGCCCTAACCATGAACATAAGCAACAACCATTTTTATCACCTGAATTCTATCAAGCTAGCGACTTCCATTGCACCACCATAAGATATCTTTGCTATATATATATATATATATATATATATCACGGGTTGTCAAAGGAGATTTATTATGTCTGCACTCACCAAAATAAGATTTATGTGAACGGGTATGTAAAGCTTTTCAGGAGCGCAAGAGATATATGTTCTCTTCAAGAGGTACCAAATTTTACGATAAAACTGTACAACAGTCATACCCGAAAAAACTATGAAATGCCATCTACTGGAACTCTTGGTGCTATTATCTGTGATAACGATCCGTTAGCAACTGACTATGACATCGTTATCCATAGCAAAGATGGTAATGCAAGACGCGTTAGCAAGTTGCATTCTTCGTATATGCCGCTTCAGTACCCGTTGCTCTTCCCCTTTGCAGAGCAAGGTTGGTCCCCTGATTTACGTTTATCTGGTCGCGCACTATCAGAGGATCAAAATTTGACGATGAACATGTTCTACGCTTATCAGATACATGATCGCATAGGTGTATACACTTTGTTGTTGAAAGCTGGTCGTCTTTTGCAACAATATTTAGTTGACGCGTATGTGTGCATAGAGCAATGTAGGCTTGACTACTATCGGGCTAACCAAAATCGTTTTCGTTCTGAGTTTTTTCGCGGTATCCATGATGCTTTCTCCAAAGGTGAGACTGAGGGTCGTGATGTTGGTAAAAGAACCATTCTACCATCCTCATTCACAGGTGGGCCAAGGTATATGTACAAGCATTATCAGGATGCGCTCGCTATTTGTAGAGTCCATGGTAATCCACAATACTTCATAACATTTACCTGCAACGTTAAGTGGCCAGAAATCAGACGCTACTTGAATCACGCTGATTGCACAGGCGCCCAAGAAAGACCTGACATTATTGCAAGAATTTTCCAGCTGAAGGTTGAATCACTACTAAAGTTCTTAAAAACACAAAAGACTTTTGGTAGTGTTGCAGCAGGTATGAAAAAAAACAATATTTACCCACATACATTTTTTGGCATTTCCTTTCCTTATGTCCACTTTTTTCCTTTTCAGATCTTTATACAATTGAATTTCAGAAAAGAGGCCTTCCACATTGTCATATGTTGCTCTGGGTTGCACCAGAATGCAGAATAAAAGACGCGCAACATGTGGATAATTTCATTTCTGCTGAAATTCCAGATCCAGGGGCAGATCCGGCTTTATATCTAATAGTGACTGATTCCATGATGCATGGTCCCTGTGGCTTACCAAAGATGAACGCACCATGCATGGTTAATAAGAAATGTTCAAAATCCTTTCCAAAGGCCTATGAACAAGTCACTCGATTTGACAAAGAAGGGTATATTCACTATAAAAGACGACCAAATGGTCCTCAATTGGAAAAAAATGGTGTGCCACTTGACAACGGTTACGTAGTCCCATATAATCGTACTATTTGTTTGCATTTCGAGGCACATATAAATGTCGAATATTGCGGTTGGAGTATGCTCATTAAGTATTTGTTCAAGTACATATCCAAAGGTGTAGATCGCATTTGTTATGTTGTCACAAGGACCCCTGACTGTACAACACAATCAACATCAAATTCTCACGAAGGTGTAGACGAAATCTCAAAGTTTGTAGATGGTAGATTCGTTTGTCCACATGAAGCAGCTTGGAGGATCCTCAATTTTCCAATTCACCATAGAAACCCAGCTGTTCAGCTATTAGCCGTTCACTTAGAGCACATGCAGAATATCATCTTTAAAGATAACCAACAGCTACACGACATTCTTGGTAACCCAACAACTCAGAAAACAACATTAACAGAATGGTTAAGAAGCAATGAACAACAACCGAATGACAGGGATTTATGTTACGTGGACTATCTGTCTAGGTACCGATGGGATCCCTCCAAGAAAGCATGGCTTAAAAGATTATCTACCAGAACTCCACCAATTGGAAGGTTGGCATACATACATCCAGCATGTGGTGAGTCGTTCTACCTAAGAATGCTACTTAACCACCAAAAAGGTTGTTGTTCTTTCGAGGACATCAGAACAGTTTCTAACATTGTATACCCTACCTACCGAGCTGCATGCGAGAAACTTGGTTTGATAGGCGATGATCGAGAATGGGTTGCAGCTTTCGTAGAGGCATCGTCTTGGGCCACGGCTGCAGAATTAAGGGCTTTGTTTGCCCATATGCTTTTATTCTGTGACCTATCTAATCCATTAGGTTTTTGGCAGAAATATTGGCCATGAATGAGTGATGATATTATTAGGAATTTGAATGATCTTACTGGTACATCAAATACTCACATTAGCGGCTTAAACCTGCAACAACATGAATTGTTTGAATTGGAATTATTGTTGAATTCTAATGAAGGTTCACACTCATTGGCCAAGTTTGGCTTACCGATGCCTCCTGATTCAATGGCGTCAGCACTAAGAAACAGATTACTTTTGGAAGAAAAGCTCTATGACACTGACGCCTTGGTGACTAAAAGTAGAACTATAGAAGAGGCCTTAAACTCTGTTCAGCTAGCAGTATACAACATGGTTGTAAGCTCAGTTATGCAAAATACGCAAATACTTTTGTTTATATACGGCCATGGAGGAACAGGAAAAACTTTCCTATAGACTGCAATCATAGACAAACTCAGGTCCGTTGGGAAAGTAGTTCTTGCTGTCGCAGCATCAGGGATCGCTGCCTTGCTTTTGCCTTCAGGAAGAACAACTCACTCTCGATTCAAGATCCCATTAGAATTAACAAATGATTCATTGTGCTACATTAAAAAAAACACACAGCTCTCCCAATTATTAATGGAAACGTCGCTTATTGTATGGGATGAGGCTCCAATGAGTGATCGAAGATGCTTTGAATCATTGGATAAGAGCCTTAAAGACATAGTTGGTAACAAAGACAAACCATTTGGTGGAAAATCTGTGCTGTTAGGAGGAGACTTTCGACAAACATTGCCGGTCAAACCCAAAGCTTCAAAGAATGAAATCATTGCATCCACTTTACCTAGGTCACACTTATGGAACGACTTTAAAATTGTTAAGCTATATGAAAACATGCGTGTGACCAGATCAACGACCTCACCTGCTGATAAGGAAGCTGCTCTAGCATTCTCAAAGTGGTTACTTGACATCGGAGATGGTCTAACTGGCGTACCGTACAAACAATCACCAGACACAAAAATCATTGACATACCAACACAGTTTCTAATACAACCAGGGGAAAATGGCTTGCATCAGTTAATAAAATTCATTTATGATGACGACATCCTCCACAATCCAACAGCCTCTAACCTTTCCGAGAGAGCCATAGTATGTCCAAAGAATGAAACCGCTGATGAAATCAATGAGTTAGTGCTTGCATCTTCCCCTGGCGAATGTTCAACATACTTGAGTGTAGCCTCTATAAAGCCTCATTCCCACAGCAAAGGTGATACCGATCTTATGTACCCACCTGAATACCTGAATTTGTTGAACTTCCAAGGCATACCCTCACATTGTCTAAAGCTTAAAATAAATACTCCTGTAATTTTAATGCGAAACATTGATCAAAAATCAGGTTTGTGTAACGGTACTAGGCTATTAGTGTCACAATTGCTGCCTAGAATCATTGAAGCACGTATAATAACTGGCACAGCTATTGGCCATCGCGTTTATATACCTAGAATAAACTTTGTGCACAAAACTAATGACTTACCTTTTGTATTTACTAGACGTCAATTCCCAATCAAAACATGTTACGCAATGACAATTAACAAAAGTCAAGGCCAGTCGTTAAATAAAATTGCTTGCCTGAACCTATCTTTAGTCATGGGCAGCTTTATGTTGCCCTTTCTAGAGCAACATCACCAAGCGGCCTAAAAGTGCTCATAACGCCTCACGAAGAATTTGAAAGTGATAACACCAAAAACATCGTGTACTCCGAGTTACTAGCAGATATTGAAGCTCATGAGGTTAACCTCACAATCCATGAGCAAACACAAACCAACACCACACACCAAATAACAATACATACATTCCTTTACTGTTTTAGATCATAGAATAAATAATGATAGGATTTTTTACCATATTATCTGCCATTATAAACTTCTCATACTTAACTATAAGCTAATTGTGTGCCATTGAACAGGCAAGACAACATGCAAGAGGGTAGGATATCATCCATTGTCCCAGCAGGACCTGCAATACCAATTAAAATTCGTGTCATAAGAAAGTGGCAGCCTCGCCTAAGAAACAGCGACATGTACTACTTTTTCATAGACAAACATGTAAGTTTGTAATTCAAATGCTATATGTCAACTTAAAAAATTCAGTAAATATTTTTGAACTTCAATTATGGTTGTCTTCGCATGTATTATTGCACAAATAAATGCTAAATTTGCCTAGAAGTCAAAACGTTTCACATTCTTAATAGTAGTGCTTATTAGTATGTTACATGGTTCGGTTTAAGTCGGTTTTGTATAGATCTAAAACCGAACCGAAAAGCTTAGTTTTTATAACTCGAAAATCGTTCTGTCGGTTAAGTCCTTCCTGGCTCATAGTTTGGTTTATTTTTGGTTCGTTTTACACTAGGCAGCGCAAAAAAAAATGGAAAGACAGATATTTTTTTAACTATTTTAATTCCCTCTTTTTTTTCCACAAACTGCTAACTGATCCTTTTTCGCTCTGTTAATCCAGGGTGATGGAATACAAGCTAGCGTGCACTGGCTAGACAAAGAACTTTTCGAAAGGAAAATCACCCTTTTCTCATGCTACCTTCTGGAAAAATACATATGTGATGACCAGCCAACACCACCAAGAGTGAATTCACACATCGCAAGCATTCGCATGGGAACAAAAGCATCACTAACCTTAATTCCTACACCAGATGCATTTCCAATGTACTATTTCAACTTTTGTCCCTATAGCGACCTTTCACTTCGTACTGGTGACGATCAAGAACTCCTTACAGGTAACAATACTCACATTTTCAAAACTTCTACAACATCTACTAACAAATCTAAACCATTTGCCCAATCATAGACTACTTGGCAAAGCTAGAGTACACAACACCTGGAACAACCAAAAAGGGAAGGGAATTTCTACGTCTTCGTCTCACGGATATCAGGTTACCCATACATATAACTATTCATGTAAATATTTTTCACAGTAAAACATGAGGCGAACTAACGGTTACACAAATGTCACAGCGGCGAACACATAAACGCTACTTTATGGGAAGAGGTCTTACCAAAGTTTGATAAGCAGGCAATGTTGGCTGCAGAGCAACCAATAATCGTTGCCTTGACATCCGTTTGCGTAAGCACGTTCAATGGTAACACACATAAACTCAAATCCTTTATCGCCATAAGAATATATTCATTATCTAATTACTAGCACATACAATATAGATCGAGTGCAACTAGCATCAACAGTTCCAACCCATATCTACTTCAACCCTGATATAGAGGCTGCCACAACTATCAGAAACAGGTTTTACAACTTCTATTACCGCAATCAAAATACTGTAGACATTTTTGTCGTGTAACCAAAAAAATAAAATCTTATCCAGGTTCAAGGAACTACCACCCCTCACACTCCAAGCAGGGTATTATTACTTTTCTAAAACTAATGGCCACCGTCTTTTTCTACCTATCTTCCTCATCATCATCATCCAACCCTGTTTACCATGGCTTCCTCCTCCTTTGAGTGTTGCGTTCGTATAGAAGAAAGAGAGATAGGAAGATAGAGAAAGAGATAGCAGAACATAAACCCACGCGGCGTCTCCACCATAAACTTTCTTCAAGTTTCCACCGCATCCAACCTCTTCCTTCCCCAACTTCTCGCACGAACAATTGTAGTTCCTAACTTCCTTCTCTATCTTAATCTTCTTAGTTATGCTTCTCAGCCATGATATTTTGGTAAGTTTCAATCCTAATCTTTTACTTTTGGTTGATTATCCCAAATTTACACATAATGATGGTGTTTGTATGTGTTTTTACAAAGTAAGATTTAGTGTGGTGCTTTTCTTTGAATTTTTTTTATATGTAGAACACAAAAGAAACTATCTAGAAGACCCCAGCAAAAGAAAATTCTTTGGATATTTTCTTGCTGATTACAACGTTTATTTCATGTGATTTTTTCATAAAAGTTCAATTTTAAATGTCAATTTGAACAATCCACAGTTTCGCCTTTTTATGAGAATTTGAAGATATCAAAGTGCAACACAACTTTTTACTCAAGGTTTCAGGTGTATTTATAAACTCTAATTTTTTATTAGTGGAGAACTAAAGTTTTTTATGAATCTGATTTCGTTCATGTTAGATATGGATTTAAATCATTTTTTTTACAGATTGTGGACTTATAGAGTTCATTGTTAGTGAAGTCTTAAAGATGCTTCCCAATCACGCATAGAAGATGCTTTCTGATGGATCAGGTATGCACATGGTAACTTTTTGTTGTGAATGAGGCTTAGTTGTATTTGTAGGATTATTCTGTAGTATCATTGTGTGCATTTTGGTTTTTGGTGTGTTGCATGGTCAACCAACGTTCGTAATGTCAGTCCGGAGGTTGCTGATGCTTTATTGCTATTTTCCGTAGATAGTTATGTTAATCGCCTTAAGGCGCTATTAATATGTATTTAATTTGATTTGAAGGATTTACCTTTTGTTGTTCGATTTCGTAAATAGGTGGCGTTACAGAGCACAAAAGAAACTACTTAGAAGACCCGACAAAAGAAACATCTTTGGATATTCTCTTGCAGATTACAACATCGAGAAAGGTGTGTATGTGGTTTTTTAGAAGAATTATGAATTATGATACCGATCTTAATGTCTTCTTAATCTTTGTTGCGCTATTTAGTGCTAAATTGTTGTGTTTGAGATTTAATAGAGAAGTTGATGACAGGATTGAACGATTCGTTATGTTTGTTGAAAAGTGTCTTTTTGTTTTATCTATCGTTTTTTATGCCTTCTCTAATAAGGGCATGTCCTCTTGGCAGCCCAACCCCTAAGCAAAACAGAGGCATCTTGGTCATGTCAATCCATGTATCGCCTCATCTAACGTTCCCTTTTTGGCGACATCTCGGCCGTGACACCAAACGTCTTATCTGAACACTATGTTACGATCTAGACGACGCATCTCAGCTTTCCTGTATGGTTACTTATGCTACACTACAGTCTTCAATACATGGTTTTTTGCTTTTTTAATCTGATTGCTATCGTGAGTATGTGTTGTGCGTTTGATGGAAATGATAAAAATAAATAATAATACGAAAATCATAAACCGGGAAACATATAATTGGTGGCCTTAAAAATGGGAAAGGATTTTAGTATCTAAAATAAACAGAATGTTAAACATGCATGTTGGATTAGTAGAAGACGGTTCAAAGGAAGTTTTCTTTGTTTGGATGAGAATTTGTGAGAAACGTACTTCAACTTTGAAAATACTATATCAATTCTTGATTTCCTTTTAGCACACGGGATTGTTAGTCTTTGTGGTTCGCCTAAGTTCCGGTGCACAAAGCGTGGTCCATAAGGTAGTTTGAATTTATGATGTCATACATTGTTTTAAGTGTTTATGTTTGGATTTTCTTATATTCTATTATACATATCAGCAGAGTTAATATGCAACAAATTTGGGGGCGGCAAGATCCTTTTGTACACTGGCGAGCTTTTTGGAAGCATCATCATACAAAGATATATTTTCAAACAACCTATAGAAATAATTATCGTTGCATGTGCAATCAATGTTTTGGCTTGGTCATGGTATTTAGTATCTCCAACTTTATCAGTGTTAAGAGATAAGAGATAGGGATTTGATTTTTCTGGAGGCGTAATGTTCGCTATTGGATTTGTTCATATTGAAATGAACAATAAGTTGAAGAATTGTATAGAATAGATACAAGTGATCTAATAGTTTGGTTTAAAGGTTTTTTTATGGTTAATATTATTTATACAAATTATGAATCCATACCAGACCAAAGAAGTATTATTGGAACGTTACACGACTAAGGCCTGATTTACTCAAACCGCGTATGCTTTTTTTTTCCAGTTCCTATGGCGAATGTTGTTATCGAATTGGAACCGTAACTAACTAACTCGACTAACTGGCTGAATACTAACCTCGCATCCCCGCAGGTGTTGGCTACTTTTGCGACGGCTTTGTGGGTGGAAGATGGTGGTGGCAGGTGGTGTTTTTAGAGAGAGAATGATATAGAGAGAGGTGAGGGAGAGTGACTGAGTGGAGAAGATGAAGCATTATAAATATATATTTAATATTTTTATTGAAAGGATAAAAAGACAAATTTGCCCTTATGTGGGGTCTATGTGACCAGATTTAACATTGAAAATTAACTGGGTTTGCCCTAAAGGACATAACGTGCAGAATTTTGAAACGTTAAGGACAAAACTTATCAATTTTAAAGGTAAAGGACAACGCCTGAACTTTGGGACAAACATAAAGGACAAAACTTGTAATTTACTCTAATAATAATATTAATAATCATACCGGATAGTGTTCTCATCGATTAAAGCTTAGAGAAACGTCATGGTGCTAGAAATGAAAGCAAATGAAGTATATAGAAATCGAGTGACATGGCTTACAAGTTTCTTTTCTTTTGAAATATGTATTCAATTTCCACTGCAACAAAAGTGAAATACAACAAAAATATTAATGACACTTAGATTTTCAAGGGTCGAATTTTTTATTATCTTTTTTCATTCTATGATTGTAGGTTACCAAAAGTTGTCGAAAATTTTGAAACAACCCAAACCATATATACTAATGACTCAAAATGAACATTATTAAAATTGTGAACGCAAAAAAAAATTTGGTTACCTAAGTGTGTCACGAAAACATAACAAATCCGAGAATAAAAATATATATAGCAGAAACAGAGAAGGATCCTGAGAGATTTTGAGGGAGCGAGGTGAAATAAGGTAAAACATATGTTAAATAAGAGGATTAGATGAGAGAGTTTGTTGTTGTTGGTACTTGGTACATTTCTTTTATTCTTTTTTATGAACGGTACTTGGTACCTTTTTTTCTTTCTGAACGGTACTTGGTACATTTCTTTATTTTTTTTCTTTTTGAACGGTACTTGATACCTTTCTTTCTTTTTTTCTTTTTGAACAGTACTTGGTACATTTTTTTCCTTTTTGAATGGTACTTGGTACCTTTCATTGCGGGGATAGAAGAGAGGACAAATAACAAGTTAAAGGAGATAAGCCCTTCTAATCAAATTTTTACAAGGGTATCACTTTTACTTTGTGTCTCTTCTAATCTCAATCTTCGTTTTTTCCTTTTTCTATTTATAACTTTAATTAATAAATTAATTGATTATTTTAAACTTTGGTTGTCTTTATTTTTTTGGTAAGCCTTAAGAACCAACAGAGCACCAAGATGATAATATTTATTTTACCGTGGTTAATGTTTCACATTGATTAGTTACATGACTACAAAATAGAAATGTAGTTAATCAATGGGTATAAGCCTTTTAATTCTTTGAATGACCTGCATTATAGTTGCTTCTCAAATAGTGTATGGGATCAAATACAAACCATCATGTTTGTAAGAACCGTAAGAACCAACCATCATGTGACATGTGTCCTTCATTATAAAATGATATAAACACGAATGCTAATAATGTGGATGGTCTTATGTTATGCTAATGTCGTTTTTTGATTGTGCTAAGGTCGTTGATAATGGAGGTTCCTTTTTTATTGAAACGAGAGTGCTAATAATGGAAGTTCCTTTTTTTATTGTGCTAATGTCGTTTATGTGGGTGTGCTTATGTTTTTTTTGTTGGTGGTTCCTGCATGTTGGTTTGATCTGGATATGTTACAAAATTCAAATTTTGGTTTGAATTAATCTGCATGGATTTCGGGATATTTTGATAACTAATTTTAATTAGTTATAAATAAATAGGGTCAAAAGGTCTAAATTACCCCTAAACTAATTTTTAATTGAAGAACACTTGTCATTTATGTATGAGTTCTTATGGTTCATACAAACATAAGAGTTTGTTTTTGATCCCATACCAATTAATAAATACAATAATAGCATCTATAAATGAAGTATATATTAGCTAGGTTAAACCAAACGCTTTTCAAGAATATATTATAGTGGTAAAGAACATTAGTTTTAAGAAAGCATTTACAATATTTTAAACCACTCGTTCAAGCTATCATCTTCCCCAATAGAACCATAAAAACGCCCGATATTTCAAACCCAGTATTCGTTTCTCATGATTACAGTTGTCAATTAAACGCTTAGGGCTTTTGTTCAAAATCAGAAAACGAATAGATTGGTGTTAGATTTACCTCGAATAGCTGCACACATTACGACGGTGGCTCGTCGGAAAAGCTTGCGCCTGCGGCTTTGAAAACAGAAACATACCAATCAGAAATCAAGCAAAGAACAACGACAAACCAACCTAACACAAAGACATATCAAGAGACGAAACCACACATACCTGACGAAATAGGTAAAATGTAAGCAAATAAACAAAATCAATTGCTCAAACACAGACAAAAGATGGTGTTTCGATTCCGGCGACTACCGATGATCTGGCATCGCCACCATTGGTATCTTCATCAACACCGACATCGCCTTTCTCTCTCTAGGTTTGTATATGTGTATTGAGAGTGTAGATGAAAAAGAAGAGGATATGGTTTTCCCCAAAAGGGCTGCCTTAATAAGTCACAGGACACATATGGGTGGGTAAATATGCAGCTGGCATTGTCTGAGAAATTTACAAACCAATCAGCAGAAGTTACAACAAAGACAAGCACGAAATACAATTTAAGCATGGCGTACAATTAGCAACTGCACAAAGCAGTTGCTAATTCATAATATATAATACATAAGAATTAGAAACATATATAGAAAACAGAAAAAAAAAACCAATAATATGTACTATAAAAATAATATCTTAATTAAGGAATCCACATATTAAGAGTCCCTGTCTCAAGGTTTTAAAACCATTAAGTCTTTAATCTTGGGTGTCAAGCAACTAAACCTTGTACTAACACAGTATCACAAAAAAATCATCATACACTGAAAATATAAGCATAGATTTCACCATGTTAATACTCTTGTGGTCACTTTAAATTAACTTTAACAACTTCTTATTGTGAAACAATGAGTGTTGTTAAGCAACCTAATAGCAATATCTAACGATGGCTTAATTTGGACCAGTTTTTCAAAATATGAACTGAGGTGTTTCGATCGTTTAGTTAGCTAGGGCCAATATTTTTTGTACGTACTTGGATGCGGCAAGGCATCTCCGACGTTCGTTTGTGTATAGAAAGCAGTCAAGGCAACAATCTCATCATAAAAGTAAAGGATGGTTCTGTCCACAAAATTGGCTAAACATGAATAGAATCAAACTAGATATATTCTTCTTTCCATCTTATCCAAGCACCTTATTCATCTCTCTTTGAGACTTAAACCTAATGCACTCAAGTTGATGTTGTTCCAAATAATACACATACACTACATAAAATCATGATTGAATGTTATTTTGTTTTTTGTTTTTTTACTTGTCACATGTATACTTACATTTTTACCATTAAGAGTGATTTTTCATATAATCACTTTTAGTGGTAAAAATGTCAATATATGATAAGTTATGACATATATTGGTTAGGCTGGGTGGTGTGGGGTGAAGCTCCCTCTATATGAAGGGTTTTCATCCCCCCGGGAGATGTTGGGGCCGTTAATGGTTGATGTGGAGATGGGACGCCACTCCCCACCACCCAACCTTAGGGTCAAGTTATCAATCATATCATTTGGAATCTTTTGACCAACTGATCTGATTTATCACACATTTTCTTTTGCTTTTGAATGGGTGCATTACTACATGCGATAACTAGATCAAAATAATTTCATGGACAAGGGACCCATTTTGGTCCTTAAACTACTTGTTGGGGTGACTATAAATAGATCCTAATCACCACACTTAGGGACATGGCTTCAATTCTTTCTTCATAGACTTGTATTCCCTTTGTAGACATGTATTCTCTTCCCAAGAACAAAATTTTCACCAAGAAAACGATGATATATTGGGTGAGGGTCAGGTAATATGCAATTCTACATCAATTAGTCCTTAGCATGTAGATTACTTCTTCCTACACTCCAATGCATACTTTTGTCCATTTTCGTGGCCTCTCCAATTGAAGCTTTAGTTTGAAAACGATGATATATTGGGTTAGGGACAGGTAATCTGCATCCTGAGGTTTAATTATTTGAAACTTTTATTTGCTATGATTTGTCCTCGGGATGCAGATTACTTCTTCCTACACTCTAAGGTATACTTCTATCCAATTTATGTCCTCTCAAATTTCAGATTTAGTTTGAAGCTATACAACTTGGCTTTCTCCCTTTTATTATCAAATACCCGACTGACAATAGCTTAATCAAACGTAAATGTTAGAGAACCTGATGATCTTGCCAGTCTCAACTCTCAAGATCGCCTCGTGTCACTCCTCACTTCACGGCTCATCATGTGTGTTAGTCTGCCACTACTTCATACACACGCATTTATATAGTGTTGAGTTCAAATGAGAACCACTATATGAATAACATGTGAATACACTATTTGTTGAATTATTAGGACCTAATCCGCCACGTATAGAATGTAAAGGTTCTCATTTGAACCCAACAATGTGTGCGTATTAGAGGCGTCAGTTTCTAGCATGAACCTCGCATGCAAATAAGGCTGGCTAGTCTTATAAGGTTCGAGTTAGCATGTCTAGCCCGTTAAAAAAAGCAGATTGTGTTCATGGTGTATTAAAATCAAATTGTTAACTGCTCAATGAATAGAAATAATTATAACTAAATACTGTTTATGTTTAATATGCTCATTATTTGAACGAAACAAGTCATTTGGTCATTTTAATTTTTTATATAATTTATACTGATACTCTTTAATTATGCACGTGCGATGAACAAGTCCAAATAATTTCAAAATAAATTTAACAATATATATATCAACAAGTCCAAATAATAAAAATAATTTTTGGCAAAAGAACTTATTGACTTATAACTAGTTTTTAAAAAAATGTTTGGATAAATTGTTTTATAAAAGAACATTTTACACGTGTCACGACAGGGAGCTGCCATGTTACAAGCAGAAATTTTGACCTTCTCATGGTTAGCGTATAAATAACACTAATTTTTTATTCATGGAAGGCGGTTGACACCCATGGTTACACAATGGGTCCGCCACTCCCAACACATGGTCCGCGGTCTCGCATGATGGCTCAGTGAATTACAAGGTTTGGTCAGCAGACATCCTTTACGGTGCACCACCACCAAGCCATACAAAGCCAGCTTGGCGTTGGCACTTGGCTCGACCAAAAGTGAAGGTGTGGACTTTTTCCTGACTTCAGACAAACAGCCCAGCCCATGGTTCAGAGGTCATGAAGGAACTTGCTAGCCGGTCAATGACTGAAGAAAACATAGCCACAAGTTCAGCTTAAGATATCGCAGGCAACCCACAAAAGAAAGGAAAACTCAACAGAACAGCAATATAGTTTTTTTGTCGTCACTATCACGCCGTAGATGTGACAAATGGACAGATTGGGGAACGGGTAAAAATAGGTTCAGGAAAAAAGTCAAAACAGATACTTTTTGGTACGAGTCTAAACGGGTCAGGTTGAATCAACCTGAAACACTTTAGTCCAAAACTTTTAATTGTGTCAAAGATTACAAAAAAAAAAATATTATCTGCATATGTATAAGCTATATTTGTGACTATAATGATTTGGGAAATGGGTCAAAATTCTCTGTTGACCCGTTAGAAAAAAAAACAGCCCGGGCCGACCAACTATTCACATGTAAACGGGTCAAAATTGTCAGTATACAACATTCTAATAACAGAGTTCAAGTTATCTACTAGAGAGAACATAAAACAAGATACTAAAACATTAAACAACTAATAAATTCAGTTACTTTTGTTATATACATGCGATAACATCGACAAACATACACTTTATGGCAAATAGACAGCTGATTCAATAGCATGCTATACATTGAAACAATAATATAACCACATGTTGCTACTATACTCGCAACTATTTCAGAAACAGACTAACCAAATTCACATCAATCCAGTTTAGAGTCGAATAGTGCACATAACCGCAGTTTTGAAATCCAACGGTTGCTGGAATGGCGGTTGGGTGGTTAAGGTCCTCCAAACCCTCTTCCCCGGATGGTAAACTTGTATATACAGAGATGTTAACCGCTTAGGGCGTCTCAATCTTTGATTCTCCACCGAACCAGCTCCATTGTGAGTGGCCATGACATGTAGCTCACCGTTTAACGCAACGAACCCGACTGCTGACTCGTCTATGGCTCGTTTTGGTAACGTGGTTTCCTTCCACCAGCGATTTGAATTCATATCATACCTGTAATTATGTATTAATCATGTTAAGTGAGACGTTACAAGGCTTAATTAAGACTAACATCGTGGTGGGATACCGGTAATTTTAATATCATACGAATTAATTAATACATACAAGGTTTAAAAGTACGGAATCATGCCTCAAGGCGTTTTCCCTTCGCCTCGCGAGGCATACGCCTCGAGGCGAACCGAGGCGTAAGCCCGAGGCAGAATTAAAAAATAAATATAAAAATTATATATCTTAAAAAACATAAAATACTAACAATTTCATCATCAGATTCATCAAAAACACACATAAAAAGACATGAAATACACAACAAAAAAAAACACACATAAAAATCCCCTGAGGTGCAGCTTTTCTTAGCGCCTCACCCCTGTGAGGCGCACATACAAAAAGAACCCCTTGCCTCAGACTCGTTTATTGGGCGTATCGCCTCAAGTCGCACGCCTCAGCCGTTTTTTAAACCATGAACACATATAGCAATTTAACACCAACAGTTCAGTATACTCTCCTAACATTAACAAATTAACCTTTTGCAACTTGCAAAACACTAACAACTGTAGCAAATAATAACTGATTAATACTTGAAACACTAACAATTAACAATTAAGACTTAAAACACTAACAATTAACAATTAAGACTTAAAACACTAATAGTAGCAATAAGAAGATAGACAAATGATACTGATATCGGGAAAATCGGTGATATATCGGTCAATATCACCGATAATATCGGTAGTCGGTGCCGATATATTCTGACCGATATTTGACACCAATATTTTACATGGGACTGATAATATCACCGATAATATCGGTAGTCGGTGCCGATATATTCTAACCGATATTTGACACCAATATTTTACATGGACCGATAACCGAGTAACCGCATAGCCTGCTAACATACCTCAAATAACCTCATATATATATGTATATATAGTAGCATAATGGCAATATAATTTTTCAAATGAATAAAACAATTCATAATTTCATATACAACTTAAGTTACCTGAATATATCATTTTTATCAAGCATAAAAACACCAGGACACCCTGCACCACCATCTTCAACAACCGCAATCCGCCCAAGCTGCCGCCTCTCCCCTTCCTCCCACATATCCCCAACCGACCGCCACTTCCCCGCACCCCCACCCCCATTCTCCAACCGCATCACCGCAGCATCGCGATAATACTCATCCACCGGAAACACACCCAATATAGTCCTTGACTCCCCATACCCCCCCATAACCCAAAACTCCTCCTCACCCCCCACCATAAACCCAACACACCCAGCCCGAAACCGCGGCAACCCCTCCAACCCAACCCACTCATTCCTCCCAACATCAAACATCTCAACCGAACTCAACCGACTGCCCGCAGCACCAAACATGGTATGCCTAGACCCTCCACCCGCCACAACAATCCGGTCCCTACCCGCGGCACAGGCGAAACTCCCCCGAGGCGAAAGCATCGGGGGCAGCGTCTCCCAGCTCTTCGTAACAAAAGAATACCGAAAACTATACGAAGAGCCAGACGGGCGATCTAATGGAAACGATCGTGTATCGAATAGCGATCCACCGAGTACATAAACATGAGTCTTGAGTGCCACAGACACGAAATTGCATAACCCGTAGACGTGGGGGTTGCAGGGCATGAGTGGGAGGGTAGACCAGGCTTTGTGTATCGGGTCGAATATGTATGGAGAACAGACTGATGGGTCTTGGGGGAAGATGCATAACATATGGGATGTTTTGGGAAATGGGATGTGTTTATGGCGGATTGAGTGGTAGAATCTTGATGAGAAGAAGTGGTTCCATGATTTGCAGATGGATTTGAGGGTTCCGTGATATGGGTATGGGAGAAATGACAGGATTAGGGCTGCGAGATCGTATGGGAGGCCTGGAATTAGGGTTAGGTTTTGGTTTTGTTCATGAGATTCTGAAGATGATGGAGATGGATGATTCATTTGATGGGAAGAAGAATTGGGGGTTGGAACATGTGTTTTGGGAAGTAGTAATTGGATTTGTGGATAATGGTGTAGCTTTGGATGCAAGAAATTTGGGGGTGTTTGGATGAGTGGTGTAGAAATGGAAGGAAGGTTAGTCAATAACTAACAAACTCTTTTAGAAAAATGTAGAAAACTAGCAAGGTACCTCGCAAAAATCGAATGGATTAGTTCAAAAGTTATGTAATGCATTAATCATATGAAAACATGCGTTTTGACATATCTGATTGAACTCAACAGGAAAAAACAGACGAAAAAACGTTGAACCCCACACGCACGTTGCTGCGTGTTGACTCGCAAAATTTTGAATGAAACGTAGAACGAAAAACTTGCGAAAGATTAAAAGTATAGGGGGAGCAAAGTTGAAAATAAAAAGTGTTGGGATTAAATTGAAAGACTAAAAAGCTTTGGGTTAAAACTAAAAAAGTCAAAGGGGTTAAATTGCAACAATAACAAACCCTTTGGATTAAAAGTGAAAAATGCAAAAAATTTTTTGAAAAACTCCCGATACATATATTACAACTACATAAAGCAACAAAATGTTGCTAATTTATAGTTTGGAAACTACAAATTGTGTAATTATTTATATACATTAATTCATAACATTCCAAGGAATAGTAACAATTTCGTCTTTAGTCTATATCGTCTTTTATTGTAAACTTTTATTTTCATCTCTTTAGCTTAACCATTTTAGTATTTTGTTATTTTCTTTACGAAAATAACAAGTTTTGTCCTTTATCTTTATACCACTTTTCAGCCGGTGTCCTTTTTAACGAATGTTGACAGGCGGTGTCCTTTACTAGGTATTTTGTTGCAAGTTTAGTCCTTTACACCCAACCCAGTTAAAAAACCCTGTTAATTGTTGGGTGTAAAGGACTAAACTTGCAACAAAATACATAGGTAAAGGACTAAACTTGCAACAAAATACCTAGTAAAGGACACCGCGTGTCAACAATTAACAGGGTTTTTTAACTGCGTTGGGTATAAAGGACTAAACTTGCAACAAAATACCTAGTAAAGGACACCGCCTGTCAACATTCGTTAAAAATGACACCGCCTGAAAAGTGGTATAAAGATAAAGGACAAAACTTGTAATTTTTCCTTTTCTTTAAACAAATTACTTTTCTACCCCAAAATTTTAATAAAGTTATCATACGTACAACTCCTAAATTTTAATAAAGTTGTTGGTATAAATTCAATGTCGTCTATGTATTAGTTCACGTAAGCCGCTTGGTATTAGAAATTCGTGTTTTTTATTTACATTTTTTACCGGTTTTTGTCATCGTTCGGTTAGCCTCGTCTTACGCCCCCGCACCCCCCTCCCCCCTTCAAAACAAAGATACAATGGTTGTACTTGCACCCCCTGTCCCGCAACGTGGGGGCTTAAGACTAGTTCATAATAAATAAATAAATAAATAAATACTTAGTCATTTTTATTCAACTTTTTTTCTAGAAGAACTTTTGAAATATTTTCAATAGATTAGATGTTTATATAGAGGTGAGTCGGTCCAGAAACTGGTTTGAAACTGACTCGAACTGAAGTGTAGATGTAATTGGTTTGAGAATCCTACGATGAAACTAGTTTGTAACCGGAAAAACCGAATCATGTTATAAATCAGATATACAAACCACCCCCCATAACCGTTTTGGCAGTTATCATATAGATGTCCATTTGACAGTTACTAGATATACTCATATGTACATTTGTATCAAGGGTGTGAAAGTAGATTCAAGTTTTGAATAATACAATTTCATTGTTTTCTTATCACGTTATCACGAAATAACGTGGAATGCATCATCGCTATCAATTCTCGACCCCCGAAGTGGTCAATGTGAATATGAAGTCCAAAAGATTATACATTTGCAAAGAATAGCGAATGAATTACCAGATGCATTCACAGACACGAATAGAGTGACAAAGTCACATGTACCAGCATCAAATGCACCTGCTCGAATTGAAATAATCCCATAAGCGATTACTATACAACGAAAGCGTGGGAGGACAATCGGTTCCAAAGACAAAAACTCACGAAAATGAAAAGAGCAAAGTAACGCAGTTGGTGAAAACTTACAAAAGGTTATAAATGAAACCCCGGTAGAGGTAAATGTCCCGGAATAGAAAACTATAATTCCAGAGGAAAATGAAGTTTCAGAAGAAACACCGGTACCGAACGAAAATGAGATCTCTATTAATTATGTACAAGATAGTACAATGTGGAACCGAAATAAAACACGTGTTGATGATATATTCGCATATGCTATAGCAACGGATGTAATCAATGAAAATGATTACGTACCTAAAACTTTAGAAGAGTGCATGCACATAAATGATTGGCCAAGATGGCAAGAAGCCATAAATGCCGAATTAAATTCGCTTGAAAAACGACATGTTTTCGGACCTGTAGTCCGAACACCCATAGACGTCAAACCAGTAGGTTATAAATGGGTGTTTGTAATAAAGAGAAATGAAAAGAATGAGATTGTACGATATAAGGCTCGACTTGTAGCGCAAGGGTTTTCCAAATCACAGGAGTTGATTATGAGGAAACGTATTCCCCTGTAGTGGATGCGATAACCCTTAGGTTCCTAATCGGCCTCACAATCTCTGAAGGACTTCATATGAGACTAATGGATGTCGTCACCGCATACTTATACGGGACACTTGAAAATGACATCTACATGAAAATCCCTAAAGGATTAAAATTGCCTGAAGCATTAAAATCAACACCTCGAGATATGTGTTCTATAAAGCTCCAGAGATCTTTATATGGTCTCAAACAATCTGGTCGTATGTGGTACAATCGACTTAGTGAATATCTCGAAAAAGAAGGATACAAGTCTGATGTAATCAGTCCATGTGTATTTATAAAAAGATCACTCTCAAATTTCACTATAATAGCAGTCTATGTTGAGGATATCAACATCATCGGATATCTTGAAGAGATAGAGAAAACTGCTCAGTTATTAAAGAATGAATTTGAAATGAAAGATCTTGGTATGACAAAATTATGCATCGGACTACAATTTGAGTATCTGTGCAATGGCACATTTGTCCATCAATCAAACTACATCCATAAGATGTTAGTTCGTTTCAATATGGATAAAGCACATCCGTTTAGCGTACCTATGGTTGTCCGACCGCTAGTGTCACACCCCAACCGATGGCGGAATCATCGGGGCGTGGCACTGAGCGAAACAGATTGTCCAGAAGTTTCCATAACAATTACCAATACTATTCAATTTAAATAATACGTCCCATACCGTATCTCAAACAGTAAATAATTATTACAGACAAAAATCTAGGCAAATATTCTGTTCTGACAACTCAGATTTAAATAGACAGCAATTGTTTATCTGCTTCTAGAGTCCCTTGATTCGTTATCTACAGAAAACTATTTGTTGGGCTCTAAAGCTTTATTCTAGCTTCAAATTCCTACCACATGTGCATCCTAAGCACCTGTCACATACGTTAAAGTAAAGTCAATACATATAATGTAAAGGTGAGCATACAAGTTTGATAATAACATATAGAGTTCGAAGTCGTTTACGCATAACCAGCACGTACACATAAGGAAATGAAGCACGTTAGTTATCGACATAGATCCATCGATACCAATGACTGCGGGTTAACTGCCCGAGGCAGTTCGCAATACATGATTACCACCGTAATCCATGCAAGTAATGGTCCTTAACAACCCCCGTGTGAACGGGTGCTGAGTCCAAACTATAGTACTATCGTTGCTAAGGCAGGTAGACAACATTCCATGTGTAAACATAACAAACAAGCATTCATGAGCCACGTATAACATGCATTAACGGTTAGCGTTTAAATAGTTTTGAGTAGTGTGATTGTTGTAGTTTGAATATCCGTAACGTATGTAACACCCAAAAGTGTTTAAAGCAAAAAGGGACCGAGTATACTCACAGCGATTAATGGATTGAAGGGAGCGCTTATGTCACACCCCGATATTTCAACGTATCACCGGTGGGCCCGGTGGGGAGTATCGTGACGTGGTTGGTAACATTACAGTCAAACAACACAATATTTAAATGCACAGCGGAAGCAAAAGATAGATATATATTCAACCAAATATATTGGAATATCAAGTATCACAAATAGTTGAAAATAATCCACAGGTGGATCAAAAATAAAATGGAAACATTGTTCAATAGTTTGACATCCAAGCTTGCGAGACTTATTGTGGACGCTAGGAGAAAGCCAGCCTAGTTCGCGTAGTACCTGCACTTAACCTTTTTGGGAAAATACGTCAGTTTACACTGGTAAATACAATTAACTGACTCATTTGAAAAGGTTTAATAAAATTGATTTGAATGCACGTGGCACAAACTCTTTAATAACTTGGGATAATTATTTGAATATAATCTTGTAAAAGAATTACATGTTCCTTATGCGTTCAGTAGCCCGATCCGTAGACCGGGTTAAAGATCAATAGACACACCACATATATGTATGTATTTTGGCACTGATGGGTGTACGCCTACACCCCGTGCTTAGGTCGTGGCCATCTCGTAAGATGATGCCAAGGATATCCGGGACATGGTCATTAACCCCCCAAAGGCTTTAAGCAAACAAGACATTTCAAAACGGAGCATATCAATGATTTAAGCACTATTCGATTAAAGATTCAATGTCCGACCAAGCGGTATTTTATATACCATACCCCAAGCCCGTATAGGGAAAATAAGTTAAAAGTATTTACCTGAGCTAAATATATATTCAATCCCAGCCGTATCAAATCAGCAAGTACAGATAGCTTTTACTGGGCTCCTATTCTGGAACGAAGGTTTAATAATAACCTATTAGAATCCTAACGGGTCTTTAATTAAGCCTAAACTTAGACCGATTAGTTTTAAAGAAAGATACGGTTCAAACGCACGATTAAGCGAAGACCGGAATAGAATGTGTTTTAGACCCGACAAGTTTGAAGACTTGTATAATATGGGTAATCTAAACACCTTCTGGATTTTGAGATAAAAATGATAAGGTTTGACCCGTTTCGGCTAATTTATGCAAAGTAGTTACATAAACCGAACCGAACGCGCAAGAGGCGTAACGGGTAACCATGAGAGTCATTTACAGGTTTCCTAAGTTAATATGCCCTAAATATGTTGTGATATCAGTAGGATACCTTCCATTATGCCCAAAACGAGTTTAATCTCAATTTAAGCCCCGTAGGGGTATTTTGGTCATTTAAAAGATTATAAAAACGATTATTTATAATTCTGAGATTCGGGTCCGAATACATCAGTAAAATAACTTATTTTAATAGGTCATATCAGTTGTGATAAGTGTTATATGCCAAAAATGGTTTTAAACCTAAACTATGTGTTTAATACGCTTAAAAAGCCATTTTAAGCGATTTCCGGGTTATATAGGAAATCTGAGTTTTCTGATCAGGTTATAAAGTTCAAAATACTTTATTTATCATATAAAATCAGTAGCAATTGGATTGGTGTCAAAATACTATGTAGAACTCATTTTATAACCAAAAAGGGTATAATCGGTATTTACCGAATCAACGTCATAACCTTAGGTTATGAGCAGGTTAAAAATAATTAAAAATCTTTATAAATCTCATAATATTATATTACATCAGTGGGTAAAAGGTTTGGTGTCAAAAATTGGGTTTAGATAGGCTTTATGCTAATGACGCCATTTAATTACTAAAAGGCGTTCTAATTACGCTAATGAGCATAACTCCTAATCTAGACCTCCAACTGATGTGAAAATTTAGGGACATGTTTATAAATCAGTAACAAAGATTATTGTCCTTTCACATATCCAAAATTCTCGTTTTATGGTCAAAAGGGCATTATGGTCAACATTAAGCAATTAACGGAAACATGCAAACGAATCGGACAATCAACGATCCAACCACAGAGGGTTATACTATCATGTAACCTGGTCCTTGGGAAGCTCTAAGGTATTTCTAAATCATACTAAATCGGGTCAGAACTGAAGTCAAAGCAAAAGTCAAAGTTTTGCGACTTTCGGTTCCGAACCGGGTCTAAACAGAAAATTGTCGGATCAAACAAGCTTAGACCAGTTATTATACTTATTACCAAGTTATATGAGTGATAAAATAGGTTACATGCCTTCTACATTGCTAATTACATGTTAATTCACAAATTAAGTTTCTGTTGACTTTTTATAAACAACTTTGACCCGACATTTGATCTAGTTAGAGTGGGAATCAGAGGGTGCCCTTTTAAGGGTTTAATGCCCACATAATTACCAACTTATAACTACCTTCAATTCGACAAATCACTGGACCATTAATGATTAATCGCTAAGTCAAACGGTAATTACGACGGTTTGACTTTTAAGCTAAAACTAAGTAAAAACTCAATTAAGGAAGATCAAGGATACTTACCAAAGTCCTATGCACGATTAGTGATCCTTAGAAAGTGGCCTTGAGCTCCAGAATTGATCAGAAGTTGAGTGGTGATGGTATGATCAAAAGTTGTAACTAATGGCCCTTTATATAGTGCTTTAATCTCACTAGATTATTGACAACTAAGTCTACCATTGGTCATGGATCATCCACAGATGTTCCCTAAGGTCTAAAAAGCAAGTAGGGGTCGCCCATGGAAGAGGAAAATTGTTTTTAAGTCGGTTACAAGGCATAACAGGCTGCTGCCTGTTATTTCTGTATCTGGGGACCGCACGCGGCCCGCGTAAGTTCTTGGCAAGGCTTACGCGGCCCGCCTAAGACCTGTTTTCAGGTTAAAAACTTTTTAGCTTTTGCAACTTGGCTCTTGGTCCTTCGAAAGGTCAATCTTCCTATTTTTCTTGCATTATGAGTCCCTCTAATTGACTTATAAGGGCTTCAAGACTTATACCCACTTTGTTAAGTCCTTGGTCACTTTATGTTTACCCGAAAAGTCATAATTTTCAACGTTTACGCTTTAACTCCTCGTATACGAATTTGATCATAACTTTCTCATACTATAACGAAACTTTATGAAATTTTTATCACACATTCTAGTGAGCATAATTTATCGTTACAAAGCTTCGGGTTTGCTAAAAGGTCACTCAGAGGTATACTTTAAACATGTTGACACCTTTAACCCCTGTAGTTTGTAATCTCTCACTTTCTTTCACATTTAGCTTCGTATGATCCATGATTTATTCGTTTGCAGGTATTAACATTATGTAGGGCTATTTTAAAGTATATTTATCCATTGTTGACAATTCTAACCCTTATATTCACATACTTTCCATGTTTGTCAACTTTAGTCCCTCTAGAGTATTCTTTCACACGTTCAAGCTTATGACACGTGTCAATACATTATAGGACGTGAATTTTCGAGGTGTTACATCCTCACCCCCTTAAAAGAAATCTCGACCCCGAGATTTATTGAAATAAATAAGGGTACTTTTCTTTCATTGTGGACTCTACCTCCCACGTGTACTCGGGACCTTTACGTGCATCCCATTTAACCTTTACTATTGGCACATGCTTCCTTCGAAGCTTCTTAACCTGTCGATCCTCGATCGACACAGGTTTTTCAACAAACTTCAAGCTCTCTTCTATATGCACATCTGTATGTGGTATGACTAGTGATTCATCAGCGAAACACTTCTTCAGATTGCAGATGTGGAATACATTATGAATACCACTGAGCTCTTCAGGTAAGTTTAACGTATAAGCAACTGATCCGACACATTCGATGACCTCGAATGGTCCTATGTATCTCGGGCTTAACTTACCTTTCTTACCAAATCGCATCACTCCCTTCCAGGGTGATACTTTAAGCAACACTTTATCACCTACCTCGAATTTCAGAGGTTTACGCTTTAGATCCGCGTAGCTTTTCTGCCTATCCCTGGCAGCTTTCAGGCGGTCACGAATCTGGACAATCTTATCCGTCGTTTCAAAGACTATCTCTGTAACATCCCAAAAACGGGTTTGGTAATCAAACCACGTTAATAGTAAAGACGGGTAAGATACCGTTAGTGGTAAAAAAAATTAACCCGGTAAATATTAGGACTTAAATAAATAAACCTAATATTAAATAAAAGTAGTATAAAGGCTTTTGAGGAAATAAAGTTTATAGAAGGCCCGACCTAACGGGACTTAAAATAAGCTTAGTTATAAATTCCCCGAACCCACTAAGTTAACTAGGAATGTTTAACCTAGTTAATAAGTAGGAGTATTGTTATTAAAATTTGTAGGTTATAGCCTACTTAATAACGAACCGAACACGATCACGAAATAAGCTTCCGCACTATGTATCGTTATTATGTTAAACGACGAATGTACTCATGTTATGTTGTATACTTTTAAACTGTGAAAAGTTTTAATAAACCCGAAATTTCCAATGCTTATGTAATCTTAATTACATGATGGTTTTTCGTAAATGATACGTAAAACCTTAATTTATAAAATGGGTGTTACAAGTTGGTATCAGAGCCTTGGTTTAAGAGATTCAAGTATGGTGGGAAAACTATGCTTGGACTTAAACCTTATGCTCTTAATAAAGATTGGTGTTCGGTTCGAGGCTTGATCGCAAATCCGGTAAGTACATGTGTGTTAATAGTTTAGCATGCTAAAGTGTTGTAAACAACACATAGGGCTATCGTGTGATACACGTTACCCCAATTAAAATGATTGATATAGTTGACGAAAATACGCGCATTGACGCGTATAGTAGGAAAAGCCTTGTATTATAATACGGGCGATTATTGAAGTTGACGTTACTAACTTTTGTGAATGTTTTAATTGAAGGACACTCGCGTTTGAAGACGACAAGAGTCAAACGAATTGTGGATATGATGATGGAACGGTCCGAAGTATGACAAGAGGAGCATGCTCACCGAGGACTAAATCGCGTAACGATCGCGAACAAGGTTAATGGCAGGGAACGCCCGTCGGGGCAAACATTACCAGGTGCACATTTTAAATAACCGCACAAATAGTAATATGCAACAAATAAGTAGAAATTGAAAGTTGCATATGTAGATTAAAAACTTGGAAAAACCCGAATAGAAAATGTATTCGGGATATTGTTTCCAAGAGAAACAAATAGAGGCGTTACTTACATAGGGCGTGATGTGAAAACTATAAAAAGGTCATGTGTGTCATGTGTTAATCGCTTACTCTGGCCAAGTAAGTAGTGGCATATGATACCATGAACTTCTTATGGCGGACACGTTTACATCCGATGTAGTAAGGGCGGGGTGAATGGGACTAACTTAAAAGTACCCAAATGAATCAAATGAGCAAAATATTTGATAATAATGTAAACGCATAGCCGGGTGACGGAAGCGTATTACATTAGGATGATGAGCCCGAGTGAAGGGACAAAGATTAATGTAAAAGGATTAAGGTATGCAATTGGGAGGGGTGTGCTTACACTCGAACCCGGAGAATGCAAATAGGACTCTTAACGAGCCGATTTTGTAAAACACTAAATTTGAGAACAAAGTAGGAATATAAAAGCGAAACGAAGTCATAATGCATACCGTAAGGGTTGCAATAATAACGACTTCGGTAAAGATACCCGATGTATGGGTAGGATTTGGAAAGAATGCGTAAACCGAGAGACGGGAACGCGAAATATAAAGTCAAAAGACTCGGAATATGAGTCATGACTAAAAGACAATGAGAATTTGCAAACAGAAATGTTAGTAACTACGCTCAACTATTTTAAAGTTGAACGGGTCGAATAAAGAATGGAGTTTGATGTTCACAAGTGATGAAATTTCACACGAACAAGTAAAACGAGATAAATAAGGTATAAAAACTTGGTAGTGCAAGTAAGCGCAAACTGAATAATAGGAGCGCGAAACATTAACGAACCCGGGTAATGGGTCGTAAAGAAGTATAGGTAAGAACCGGGTAACGCTAAGTGTAGGACAAACCAACGTGTAAATGACGTTAGAAGTCATAAAGTCAGAAAGATAAATTTGAAAGAGAACTAATGTAGCCTTAGACTACGGTCAAGGTCGAATGAAATCCAAAAAAGCAAAAGTAAATAGTTCTAGACATAAAAGGGGTGCCTTGACACCACATATATATATATACAGTTGAATAAAGACTTGAATAAAATATGATCCACGGGATTATCATGACCTACGGGATTAGACATAGTGTTAAGGTCTACAGGACCAAGAAGACCCTTGGGTCATAAATAGAAAGAAACAAACAGTTGGGTCTCACCTTAAAAAGGTGGAAATATAAAGAAATAGCATATGAGGCTAAGTGAAAGAACTTACGGATCATATAGGTTAAGCGAGGTA
This sequence comes from Helianthus tuberosus, assembly GCA_030545235.1. Classification (NCBI taxonomy): domain Eukaryota; kingdom Viridiplantae; phylum Streptophyta; class Magnoliopsida; order Asterales; family Asteraceae; genus Helianthus; species Helianthus tuberosus. The sequence continues at coordinate 14,171,961 of CM060435.1, forward strand.
ATTAGTTATAAATTCCCGCATTAAATAATAACGGAAAGAAATAGATCCTCGGGAGTAACATTCCTAGAAATGAGAGAGAGATGTGAGACAAAAAGGAAACGTAAACTAAAAATTCAGTTTTTAGTCAAAAACAACGTTTTAATAAAACACAAGTGGTATGAAGTGATTTAGAAAATCTTATACACACATAAGGCCGGAGATGGAAAAATAGTATACCCGGGTGACGGGGTATAAAGTGACGGCGACTGATTAGTCTAGCCGATAAAACTTTTTAAAGTCAAGATATTGTCATGACAAATACCAAGCACTTGTTAAATATAAGACAAGCGCGAAATAAACATGTTGACAGACTAACACGGTTAATTAGATAAAGCGAGGGAATCAGTTGAGAATCCCCGCATAAAACTAAGACTATAAAGGAATAAATTATGGACTGTCAATATCTTGGTATGGATAATTGACAAAAATTAAGAGAAGATCCTAAACTAAAACTTCGGTTTTAGTAAGAAATAACGTTTTTACAAATATAAATTCTGATAGGAATTCAAATAGTAAGCACGAAAGGTTCAAGTCTTGACACTGATAGGCGCAAGACGATATATTCGAAAATGAAAGGTTGATACAAACTAAACAGGATGTGATGCGATCACGGTTGGGAAATGTAAGTGAAGTAAAATCACATTATAACCAAGCGAGCGGTAAAAAGTAACGGGACTAATAAGTCTAGTTAATGAGACCGGTTAAGGTCAGTAATTCAAATCAAGAAATTTGGTCTACTTGTAAGCGGTAGATTCGGTATAACTGAACCTAATAAATAAATTTGAAAATAAAAGAGCTTGTTGCAAAAAAGTGAAAGATTTCACTAAAGACCTTTAAACGGGTCAAAGTAACGGATTCATAAGAAATTCGATAGTATATGAAAGCGATGGATATCGCTAAGTTAACTAAACTAGCGGAAATAACGAGATTACGTTATTTCAAGTTGCACTATGTCGTATGAGATATGTAGACAATTAGTAACCAAAAAGATGTTACCATACTTTTATGGTAATACTAACGAATGGTTAAAAGTATAAATAATGTTTAAAAGATTTCTCGGATAGAATACATTGAGTTTAAACTCAATAAATTATGTAAGAAAAGGTTTCGAGGACGAAACCTCTTTAAGGGGGGTAGACTTGTAACATCCCAAAAACGGGTTTGGTAATCAAACCACGTTAATAGTAAAGACGGGTAAGATACCGTTAGTGGTAAAAAAAAATTAACCCGGTAAATATTAGGACTTAAATAAATAAACCTAATTTTAAATAAAAGTAGTATAAAGGCTTTTGAGGAAATAAAGTTTATAGAAGGCCCGACCTAACAGGACTTAAAATAAGCTTAGTTATAAATTCCCCGAACCCACTAAGTTAACTAGGAATGTTTAACCTAGTTAATAAGTAGGAGTATTGTTATTAAAATTTGTAGGTTGTAGCCTACTTAATAACGAACCGAACACGATCACGAAATAAGCTTCCGCACTATGTATCGTTATTATGTTAAACGACGAATGTACTCATGTTATGTTGTATACTTTTAAACTGTGAAAAGTTTTAATAAACCCGAAATTTCCAATGCTTATGTAATCTTAATTACATGATGGTTTTTCGTAAATGATACGTAAAACCTTAATTTATAAAATGGGTGTTACAATCTCAGGTCCTGACAATTGGACATCTCCAACTTCCGCCCAACAAACGGGCGTTCTGTATTTTCTACCGTATAAGGCCTCGAAAGGCGCAGCCTTAATGCTGGTATGGTAGCTATTGTTATACGAGAACTCAATTAATGGCAGGTGGTTATCCCAACTACCACCTAAGTCAATCACGCATGCACGAAGCATGTCTTCCAACGTTTGGATAGTACACTCACTCTGGCCGTCCGTCTGAGGATGGTAAGCCGTACTAAAATTTAAGCGCGTGCCCAAAGATTGTTGGAAACTTTTCCAAAAATGTGACGTGTATCTAGTATCTCTGTCAGAGATAATAGACACTGGTACGCCATGTAGAGATACAATCCTATCGACGTACAATTAGGCTAACATGTCGGAGCTATAGGTCTCCTTAATGGGTAGGAAATGTGCTGACTTAGTCAGTCTATCTACTATTACTCATATTGTGTCATTTCCTTTCCTTGTCTTCGGCAACTTGGTGATGAAATCCATCGTCACCATTTCCCACTTCCACATGGGAAGTTCAGGTTGTTGTAGCAAACCTGACGGCTTCTGATGTTCAGCTTTGACTTGCGCACACGTCAAACATTTAGCTACATAGGTAGCTATAGACTTCTTCAATCCTATCCACCAAAAGTTTGCTTTTAAATCCTGGTACATCTTGTCAGCTCCAGGATGAACGGAGTATTTAGAGCTGTGGGCTTCCTGGAGGATGACATCTCGAAGTCCTCCATAAACTGGAACCCATATTCGTCCATTTAATCTTAAAATTCCGTCCTTGCCAAGAGATAACTGCTCCTCAGTTACCCCTAGCTTTTCATTAGGATAGTTAGCTTCCAACACAGCTTCCCTCTGTGCAGCTAACAACCTTTCATTCAAACTATTCTTTATCTCAATGCTCTTAGCATTGATTTGGATGGGTTTCACCCTTTCCTTTCGAATCAAGGCATCGGCGACTACATTCGCCTTGCCAGGATGGTATCTTATCTCACAATCATAATCATTCAAAGTTTCCATCCAACGTCGTTGCCTCATGTTCAAATCCTTTTGGTTAAACAGGTGCTGGAGGCTCTTGTGATCAGAATAGATCACACACTTGATACCATATAAATAGTGCCTCCATAGCTTCAGTGCAAATACAACGGCACCCAACTCCAAGTCATGGGTGGTGTAATTCTTTTCATGCACCTTTAACTGACGTGAAGCATAGGCAATAACTTTGCCTTTCTGCATAAGCACACACCCCATACCAGTGTGTGATGCGTCGCAGTAAACCACAAATTCTTCAGTACCTTCAGGCAATGTCAGTACAGGAGCATTGCTCAACTTTTGCTTCAAAATATCAAAAGATTCTTGCTGCTTGGGTCCCCAGTTGAACTTAATATTCTTCCTAGTCAAAGAAGTTAGGGGTGCAGCAATCCTTGAAAAATTTTCAATAAAGCGCCTGTAGTAGCCTACCAATCCCAAGAAAATGCGAATCTCTGTGGGCGTCTTTGGCTCTTGCCAATTCATGACACCTTCAACTTTAGCGGGATCTACCTGGATTCCGCGTTCACTAACCATATGTCCAAGAAATTGGACTTCACGAAGTCAAAATTCACACTTAGAGAATTTGGCGTAGAGCTTCTCCTGCTGAAGTAATGAAAGAATACATCGAATATGTTTCTCATGGTCGGCCTGATTCTTTGAATAAATCAGAATGTCGTCAATGAAGACGATAACAAATTTGTCCAAGTGTGGTTTGCAGACACGGTTTATGAGATCCATGAATGCCGCTGGTGCATTAGTGAGCCCAAAAGGCATCACTAGGAACTCGTAATGACCATAATGAGTCCTAAATGCAGTCTTGTGTACGTCTTCATCTCTAACCTTCAGTTGATGATAGCTTGACCTTAAGTCGATCTTAGAGAAGTAACTTGCCCCTTGAAGCTGATGGAACAGATCGTCGATCCTGGGCAATGGGTACCTATTCTTGATAGTGACCTTATTAAGCTCACGGTAATCGATGCACAGACGCATCGATCCATCCTTCTTCTTGACAAACAAGATTGGCGCTCCCCAAGGGGACGAACTAGGTCTAATGAAACCTTTGGCTAGTAATTCATCTAGTTGTGTCCTCAATTCCTTCATCTCTGTTGGTGCTAATCTATAAGGCGCCCTTGCTACTGGTGCTGCTCCAGGTATAATGTCAATTCTGAATTCTACTTGTCTATCTGGTGGTAAACCAGGTAGTTCTTCAGGAAAAACTTCAGGGTATTCAGAAATGACAGGGATACTCTCAATCTTGGGTTTCGGCTCATCAATAGTCACTTGTGCCATGTAGATGACACAACCCTTCTTCAAACACCTAGAGGCCTTGAGCATAGTCACTTGCTCAGGCAGTCCATACTGGGTATCTCCCTGAATGGTAAGTGATTCACCAGATGGAGTCTTGATCATCACTTGCTTCTTATTGCAGACAATCTGGGCCTGGTTATGAGATAACCAGTCCATGCCTAAAACGATGTCAAAACCGGCTAACTTCAAGGGAAGTAGGGACAAAGGAAAATAGTGGTTCTTAATGGATATGAAACATCCATCTAATATGGTTGAGGCAGTTTCTAAGGTGCCATCTGCTAATTCCACCTCATACTTCACTCTTAGGGTTTTAACAGGTAAATTCAGCAATTTGCAAAACTTATTATCTACAAATGATTTATCAGCTCCTGAATCTAAAAGCACTCTTGCATAAACATCATTTATAAGGAAGGTACCTGTGATCACATTGTCGTCCTGCGCAGCTTCCTTTGCATCCATCCTGAAGACCCTAGCATTAGTCTTCTTTCCTTCATCAGCTTTCTTTGCATATTTTGGGCAATTTGTCTTAATGTGCCCTTTTTCGTTGCAACTATAGCATGTTGCATCTTTCAGTTTCTTGCACTCTAGGGTCTTATGTTCCGAAGATTTGCAAATCCCACAAGGCCTCGACTGAGATTGGGATTTTGTGTCAAGTCTGCACCTCCCAAAGTGGTGCTTCTGACAAGCCTTACACTTGGGCTTATCTCCAGATTGATGCCCATCCTTCTTAGAACCAGACCCCTTCTTGTGGTCATTGTTTCCCCGGTGCTTCTTATCTGACCTGCGTGAATTGTCATCTTCACGCTTCCTTTTCTCGACATCCGTGTTCCTCAGCGATCTCTGTCTGACTGCGTCCAATGTGAGGGACAAAGATATATCAGCTAAAGATATGAAAGTAGCTGGCCGAGAGGCCTTCACGCTTGCCTTAATTTCTGGGGCTAAACCCCCAATGAAACGAGCAATTCTTTTGGGTTCCGGGGTCACCAGATAAGGAACCAACCTTGACATTGTATTAAAGCTCGTAAGGTAAGCTTGGCAGGCCAGATTTTTCATTACCAAAGACAGAAAATCCGACTCGATCTTTTCAACCTCGTGCTGAGGACAGTAGTTTTCCCTGATCAACGCCACAAACTGTTCCCATGACATATTGTACAGTGGAATCTTCCCGGTAGCTTGAATCAACGATCTCCACCAGGCTAAGGCCTCACCTTTGAACGATTGAGACACAAACTTTACCGCATCCTTCTCAGCGCACCCGCTGATATCCACCACAGTGTCCATTTCATCCAACCATGTCATACAATCAATTGCCCCTTTCTCCCCGGTGAAATCCCGGGGTTTGCAGGAAACAAAGTACTTATAGGAGCAACCCTTATCACGGGGTCCTTGATTCAGTACGACCTTTTGAGATGGAACACTGTTTTGGTTTGAGGAGTGTCGATCATCATCTTTCTTCTTTGGCTCTTCCTTCTTGGAGGGTGGCTTGCTATGAGCCTCTGAATGAGTTTTTGGGACAGATTTAGAGAGCGGTGTGGTTAGGGTCTTGCTTCGAGTCCTGCTAGATCCACTATACTGTTGCTCCATAGCTTTAGATACAGCTGTATCAATCAGTGTACGAAGTTCTTCCCTGGTTATATTAATCCTAGCATTCTCATTATCCTCCAGAGGATGACTGTTAATCTCGTCCGAGTCAGCCACTGTGTTTTGAACTGTTACATAAGATATTGACAATAATTTATTTGGGAGTTTATTATGGAATTGCCTTTTATGGTAGTTCATTAACCATGGTAAACACAGACCATATTTGGTTAATTTGTTACTCACATTTATTTAGGATTTTACTATAACTTATCCTAATTATAAAAAAATAACAGTATTATTAGCACAAAAGGCCTAGTCACAAGGACATTTTTAAATTATAAGCCATAATTTTCAAAGAATCAAGGCATGTAGGTTTGAACATAGTTCTTTACCTTTTCTTGACAGGGAGTCGTAGACTACTACTGTCTTTTGTCTTATATGACAATGAGTATGGCTCGTAGGCACTACATCACTAATGGATGTTTAATATGTAATCATCTTAATTGATGATTTAAACCCATGATTTATAGATCATTAAGTTAGGTTGGGAATCTTTTTTGAAGAATCCTTATATAAGAATGACGTGTGTGATTTTTAACGAATCACATCTGCCAGGAGCGTTAACATGTTTTCTGATGTTAACAGGGATCCGAATCTTTTAAACAGGTCTTACCATCTTAGCCGAGTCTTATAATGACATGCAGGCTAGGTTATACCTATAAGATTCTCATTTAATATATAATAGGCAGATTATTTTAAAAGGAATGATTTTGATTCATTTATTTCATGTATAATATATTTATGCATCTAATAACAAAATGAAATTTATAAACTTAACATTCCATTAAATATTTAAAAAGGATTACATATTGCCCTAAACGGGACTTTTAAATAGACAAATTACCCACGCAGGGGTTTAACCGAAATACAAGTCCACGCAGGGACCAAGTACTAAAACAAATGTCCACGCAGGGACTAAATACAAAGATGAATGTCCACGCAGGGACTTAATACAAGGATGAATGTCCACGGAGGGACTTAATTGAAAAGTAGAAAGTACAACAATACAGGTAGGGATTTAATGATCCCTCTTCTTCTTCCCCTTTAGCAAGCTCGCCAGCCCCTTGAGGAAACCCCTGTTGTTCCTGCGTTCTTCTTGGAACTCATGCTCCACCCGACTTAATCTTTGGAGGATTTCCTCCTGTTCCGGTGGGGAAATCGTGGTGGCTGCGACTGTTGCCGAATCGGTGGTCGTGCAGGTACTTGATACCCATGAGTTGGGTATCCCATTCCCCAAGGGGTTCCATACAGTCCTTCAGGATGATGGGCGAGGTAGTTTGATGCCACTTGGTAAGGGTCTTCAGCATAGTTATAGGTGGTGTGAGCCGGCTGCTCAAACGGGTTGTACGCTGTTGACCCAGCGTACGTAGGAATCGGGTTACCAAAACCCATTGGTGGCGGCTGTGGTGCAACTGGTGCAGAACTCACCTCTGGCACTGGGTTTGAAGGCCCACCCATCTGTGGGTCTTCATGCAGTGGCGGGTAGTGACTGCCACTGGAGTGATGAGGGGTGCTGAAGTGGAAATCCCCTCCTCGCGCAGATATACGTGCGCCCGTTCTCCTACGCCTTGGCGGTTCTGGAGGTGCTTGATGAACTGGCAGTGGTGGAGGCGGTGGCGTGACAGCCACGAAACGTGAATCCCCAGAGGGATCCTGCTGCTGATGAGGTGATGAATGGTGAGAAGGTGTGAAGTACCATTCATGCTGGTTAAACCTTGCTTGGTAACTGTCCGGACCACCGTAGGGTGATCCATGGAAAGAAGATCCATCAGAGATCTCGATGGGATGGTTGGGGGTACCGCTTGCAGGTTCGACGGGATCCGTGTCCTCGTCTATATCCATTGCATTGTCTTCTGAGAAGTGGTCCTCTGGTCCCAATGGGTTAAAACCCACTGGTTCTTGTATATAGTTTACCGAGTTAAACCGGCCCTGAAAAATAGGAGTGGGTTTGCCAAAGGAATTGTGCGAAAGGGATCACTGGAGAGGTATATATGAAGGCTGTGGGTTATCGGGCTCGTTTTCCGAATGCGGCCCATATGAATGACGGTAAGGAGGTGTTGAGCTGTGTGAAACAGACCGTCTAGCGGGTTCCGCAGGGGTCCTCCATACTCCTTGCGGATCTGCACTCATTGTAGTGGAAGGAGTTCGCCGGTGGGAAGGTCCGGCCTCGTGATCGTTGGGGGCGGTGATTGGCCCCTTGCCTCGTCCTCCTCGTCTAAATCTTGGCGGCATATTTCCTGTCAAAACAATACAAGGTACAACGAGAAATATAAAGGACAAAGTTAAAATTAAAAACAAAATTTGGATTATTCCTATGTTCTTTGTCTAGACTCGAAAATTAGGAATGTGCAATTGTGTCATTGAGATTAAACACAAAAGGCTAGTGTTTAATTCACTCAATGTTGGCTCTGATACCAACCTGTCACACCCCGATATTTCCACGTATCACCGGTGGGCCCGGTGGGGAGTATCGTGACGTGGTTGGTAACATTACAGTCAAACAACACAATATTTAAATGCACAGAGGAAGCAAAAGATAGATATATATTCAACCAAATATATTGTAATATCAACTATCACAAATAGTTGAAAATAATCCACAGGTGGATCAAAAATAAAATGGAAACATTGTTCAACAGTTTGACATCCAAGCTTGCGAGACTTATTGTGGACGCTAGGAGAAAGCCAGCCTAGTTCGCGTAGTACCTGCACTTAACCTTTTTGGGAAAATACGTCAGTTTACACTGGTAAATACAATTAACTGACTCATTTGAAAAGGTTTAATAAAATTGATTTGAATGCACGTGGCACAAACTCTTTAATAACTTGGCATAATTATTTGAATATAATCTTTTAAAAGAATTACATGTTCCTTATGCGTTCAGTAGCCCGATCCGTAGACCGGGTTAAAGATCAATAGACACACCACATATATGTATGTATTTTGGCACTGACGGGTGTACGCCTACACCCCGTGCTTAGGTCGTGGCCATCTCGTAAGATGATGCCAAGGATATCCGGGACATGGTCATTAACCCCCCAAAGGCTTTAAGCAAACAAGACATTTCAAAACGGAGCATATCAATGATTTAAGCACTATTCGATTAAAGATTCAATGTCCGACCAAGCGGTATTTTATATACCATACCCCAAGCCCGTATAGGGAAAATAAGTTAAAAGTATTTACCTGAGCTAAATATATATTCAATCCCAGCCGTATCAAATCAGCAAGTACATATAGCTTTTACTGGGCTCCTATTCTGGAACGAAGGTTTAATAATAACCTATTAGAATCCTAACGGGTCTTTAATTAAGCCTAAACTTAGACCGGTTAGTTTTAAAGAAAGATACAGTTCAAACGCACGATTAAGCGAAGACCGGAATAGAATGTGTTTTAGACCCGACAAGTTTAAAGACTTGTATAATATGGGTAATCTAAACACCTTCTGGATTTTGAGATAAAAATGATAAGGTTTGACCCGTTTCGGCTAATTTATGCAAACTAGTTACATAAACCGAACCGAACGCGCAAGAGGCGTAACGGGTAACCATGAGAGTCATTTACAGGTTTCCTAAGTTAATATGACCTAAATATGTTGTGATATCAGTAGGATACCTTCCATTATGCCCAAAACGAGTTTAATCTCAATTTAAGCCCCGTAGGGGTATTTTGGTCATTTAAAAGATTATAAAAACGATTATTTATAATTCTGAGATTCGGGTCCGAATACATCAGTAAAATAACTTATTTTAATAGGTCATATCAGTTGTGATAAGTCTTATATGCCAAAAATGGTTTTAAACCTAAACTATGTGTTTAATACGCTTAAAAAGCCATTTTAAGCGATTTCCGGGTTATACAGGAAATCTGAGTTTTCTGATCAGGTTATAAAGTTCAAAATACTTTATTTATCATATAAAATCAGTAGCAATTGGATTGGTGTCAAAATACTATGTAGAACTCATTTTATAACCAAAAAGGGTATAATTGGTATTTACCGAATCAACGCCATAACCTTAGGTTATGAGTAGGTTAAAAATAATTAAAAATCTTTATAAATCTCATAATATTATATTACATCAGTGGGTAAAAGGTTTGGTGTCAAAAATTGGGTTTAGATAGGCTTTATGCTAATGACGCCATTTAATTACTAAAAGGCGTTCTAATTACGCTAATGAGCATAACTCCTAATCTAGACCTCCAACTGATGTGAAAATTTAGGGACATGTTTATAAATTAGTAACAAAGATTATTTTCCTTTCACATATCCAAAATTCTCGTTTTATGGTCAAAAGGGCATTATGGTCAACATTAAGCAATTAACGGAAACATGCAAACGAATCGGACAATCAACGAACCAACCACAGAGGGTTATACTATCATGTAACCTGGTCCTAGGGAAGCTCTAAGGAATTTCCAAATCATACTAAATCGGGTCAGAACTGAAGTCAAAGCAAAAGTCAAAGTTTTGCGACTTTCGGTTCCGAACCGGGTCTAAACAGAAAATTGTCGGATCAAACAAGCTTAGACCAGTTATTATACTTATTACCAAGTTATATGAGTGATAAAATAAGTTACATGCCTTCTACATTGCTAATTACATGTTAATTCGCAAATTAAGTTTCTGTTGACTTTTTATAAACAACTTTGACCCGACATTTGATCTAGTTAGAGTGGGAATCAGAGGGTGCCCTTTTAAGGGTTTAATGCCCACATAATTACCAACTTATAACTACCTTCAATTCGAAAAATCACTGGACCATTAATGATTAATCGCTAAGTCAAACGGTAATTACGACGGTTTGACTTTTAAGCTAAAACTAAGTAAAAACTCAATTAAGGAAGATCAAGGATACTTACCAAAGTCCTATGCACGATTAGTGATCCTTAGAAAGTGGCCTTGAGCTCCAGAATTGATCAGAAGTTGAGTGGTGATGGTATGATCAAAAGTTGTAACTAATGGCCCTTTATATAATGCTTTAATCTCACTAGATTATTGACAACTAAGTCTACCATTGGTCATGGATCATCCACAGATGTTCCCTAAGGTCTAAAAAGCAAGTAGGGGTCGCCCATGGAAGAGGAAAATCGTTTTTAAGTCGGTTACAAGGCATAACAGGCTGCTGCCTGTTATTTCTGTATCTGGGGACCGCACGCGGCCCGCGTAAGTTCTTGGCAAGGCTTACGCGGCCCGCCTAAGACCTGTTTTCAGGTTAAAAACTTTTTAGCTTTTGCAACTTGGCTCTTGGTCCTTCGAAAGGTCAATCTTCCTATTTTTCTTGCATTATGAGTCCCTCTAATTGACTTATAAGGGCTTCAAGACTTATACCCACTTTGTAAAGTCCTTGGTCACTTTATGTTTACCCGAAAAGTCATAATTTTCAACGTTTACGCTTTAACTCCTCGTATACGAATTTGATCATAACTTTCTCATACTATAACGAAATTTATGAAATTTTTATCACACATTCTAGTGAGCATAATTTATCGTTACAAAGCTTAGGGTTTGCTAAAAGGTCACTCAGAGGTATACTTTAAACATGTTGACACATTTAACCCCTGTAGTTTGTAATCTCTCACTTTCTTTCACATTTAGCTTCGTATGATCCATGATTTATTCGTTTGCAGGTATTAAAATTATGTAGGGCTATTTTAAAGTATATTTATCCATTGTTGACAATTCGAACCCTTATATTCACATACTTTCCAGGTTTGTCAACTTTAGTCCCTCTAGAGTATTATTTCACACGTTCAAGCTTTTGACACGTGTCAATACATTATAGGACGTGAATTTTCGAGGTGTTACAGCTTAGCGAGTAAGGTTAGCCTGAATAGATTCGATAGCATAACGATAAGGGACACGTGAAACGATACAAAGTGAGAATGGATCGGATGGTAGTTCGTTCGGATGGCAATCTGAGCGGACAGCAATCCGTGTGGATGATAATCCGTTCGGATGGTCATCCGGTCGGACCGCTTGTCCGGTCGGATGACTATTCGAGTGGATTGTTTCTTCCCATAAGATGAATGTGTTTGTGTATGATGGCTTGACCTTTGAAGTTTTCGTTGTAGCATTTTGAGAACATTGAAGTATCTCTATCTTTCAAGTAGGTCATTCGGATAGGCGGTCGTACGGATGACAATCCGTTCGGATGGTTATCCGGTCAGACGGTGGTCCGGTTGGACGGCGACTTGATGAAGAGAACAAGTTCACATCAGAATAGTCACTCGGTCGGATGTCCATCCGATCGGGTGGCAACCCTGCTATTGAACATGTTGAAAATTGTTTAAGTCTTTAAAGTCTTAGTATCTCATGATCCGAAGAGTAATCCAACCAGATGGTCGTCCGATCGGATTGCAGTTCGTTCAATACTCAAACTTTAGTTAAGGTTGTTTAAAGTGGGACCCAAGTGTGATCCGTTCGGATGACCTATCCGATCGGATAGCAATCCGTCCCGTTTGTCCCGTTCGTCCTCCACTTGGTTGTTTTGATGGTTTGTCGTTATGTCGAGATGCTTGGACAACGTGTCAACCAACAGAACCTCCGTTTCGACCCAGATGACTAAACCGACCAGGAATCACCCTAGCTCGGTCGGTTACCGGCTCTAGACGGTTGTTCTTGTTTAACCCGAAGTTGGTGGTCTCGTAAGCGGAATCCAGATCTGAACCAGTACGACACTAAGGTTGAGCAGGAGACTAGATCAGAACCCGATTCTACCGGTTTTGAGTGTTTTGAGTGTAAAGGAGTTGAAAGAAAGTTGGGAACAATCTTTCAATCCTTTTTCACCACTCTTGTGTCGAGATCTTTACAAGATCTTTTTGTATTCGGGTGGAAATCGGTTAGATCTCGGTTGTTCTTGGTAGATTGAGGTCAAAGCATGAAGTTCTTGAAGAACACATGATGACGTCATCCTTGAACACCCAAAATCTTGTGATTTCACGGTTAAAAGTTAAGATTTAAAAGATAGAAAGGTGTAGGAGTGCGTGCGTGTAGATTAAGAAAGTACAAGATTTAGGGCGAGATCTTACCTGGATTGAGAGAAATCGAAGAAAAGGTGAGGAGCACGAGTTGTTCGGACAGAGGGTTTCCAAAAGTGGAAAGAATGACAATGACAGGGGTATTTATAGGATTCCAAAAGAGGAAAGGGTTATCCGATCGGATGACTCACCGCTCGGATGACAATCCGGTCGGATGACATCCTGGTCGGATGACATATGGCATGTGACCAAAAGGGCTATCCGGTCGGATGGCTATCCGGCCGAATGGCGCTTGGTTCAAGTGTTTGACGCGATGATTCTTGGCGTTTCGATTTCGATTGCGAGCGGTTCGATACGATAGAGTTTCCTAGTCAAATTACTTTTAGTCCCAACTACTAAATACCATAGTTCGATTGTGACTCGTGTTCGAGTTCGATTTCGAGTTTCGATTGAGTTCGATTGCATTTCGATTGATTACCACAACACAACATAAATAAACATGCACAAGTAACATGTAAGGCATACACACACGTATAATCAACAAGTAAAATACGTAGCTCGAGTTGCGATTCATTGTCGATTTGATTAGCATAGCTTGATTATGGATTAATTAACTTTATCGCATTGTTACTCCCTATAATTCACAGTCGTAGATCGATTGAATAGCGATTAACATACGTCGATTATTGCATTTATAGACACTTACTCCACATAATAGCTACAATAAAAGAATTCTACTACAAGTCAAGTTACGCGAAATCGGTCGTTGACTTTGACCTTGACTTTGACTTTGACTTGTGAAAACACGGGGTGTTACAGCCTCCCCTTGTTTAGGGAATTTCGTCCAGAAATTAAGCTGGAAGCTGTACAACGCCGTGAATCACGTTTGAGAACTCTCTTTAAACAAATGTGGGTACTTACCCTTCATGTCGCTTTCGAGTTCCCAAGTGAACTCCGCGCCTCGTTTGCCTTCCCATAGGACTTTCACAATAGGAATGCGAGAGCGTCTGAGTTGCTTGGTTTGGTGATCCATGATTTCGACAGGCTTTTCCACGAAGTGTAATGTTTCGTTCACTTGCAGATCATCGAGAGAAACGTGTAAGTCATGGTTGGCTAGGCACTTTCGGAGGTTTGACACGTGGAAAGTCGGGTGGACGTTACTAAGTTCCTCCGGTAGTTCGAGTCTGTAGGCGACTTTTCCGATCCTTTCCAGAATCTTAAAAGGTCCAACATATCGAGGCGCGAGCTTTCCTTTCTTGCCGAATCGGACCACACCCTTCCAAGGCGATACCTTTAGGAGTACGTAGTCACCAACGTCAAATTCAAGGGGCCTGCGTTTCTTATCGGCGTAACTTTTCTGTCGATCCCGAGCTTTCGCCAGGTTGTCTCAAATTTGGAAAATTTTGTCTGTCGTTTCTTGTAATAGCTCAGGACCGGTTAATTGCGAATGACCGATCTCGTGCCACACAATAGGCGATCGACATCTTCTTCCGTATAATGCCTCGATTAGAATGATAGCTGTTGTTATACGAGAATTCGACTAACGGCAGATATTTATCCCAATTACCACCGAAGTCTAGGACACACGAACGGAGTATGTCCTCAAGAGTACGAATCGTTCTTTCAGTCTGACCGTCGGTCTGATGGTGGAATGCGGTACTTAGATTAAGCGATGTACCGAGTGCCGTTTGAAACGTTTCCCACAGTCGTGAAGTAAACCGAGCATCACGATCAGAGATGATGTCACGAGGCGTCCCATGATTACAAATGATCTCGTCGGTGTAGATTCGGGCTAATCGTTCTACCTTGTAGTCTTCCCGTATTGGCAAAAAGTGAGCTGATTTAGTCAAGCGGTCGACCATAACCCAAATGCTGTCGTGACCTGATGACGTGTGCGGAAGTTTGGTTATAAAGTCCATAGCTATACTTTCCCACTTCCACATGGGAATTGGTGGTTGTTCGAGTAAGCCAGAGGGTCGTTGATGTTCAGCCTTGACCCTAGCACAAGTTAGGCATTTTCCGACGTAGAGGGCGATATCCCTTTTCATACCCGGTCACCAGTACTTATAACGAAGGTCCTGGTACATCTTATCGGCACCGGGATGAACAGAATACCGGGATTTGTGGGCTTCGTCCATCAGAATTTGTCGCAAATTGGTTCGTTTGGGAATCCAAATTTGGTCCAGAAAGTGGAATATTCCATTCGATTTGCTTACAAGTTGGGCTCCATCGTGGTAGATTCTTTCTTTCTTTAGTGTGCGTTCGTTAAAACACGCATGTTGAGCGTCGCGGATGAGGGTTTCGAGATCGTGTTGGGCTTGAACGTTACGGGTGCTAAGCAAATAGCTCCGTCTGCTAAGTGTGTCGGCAACAACATTCGCCTTGCCTGGGTGATAACGGATCTCACAGTCGTAATCGTTGAGAAGTTCTACCCATCGGCGTTGACGCATATTAAGTTCCTTCTGATTAAAGATATGTTGTAGGCTCCTATGATCGGTGAAGATCGTACACTTGGTACCATACAAGTAGTGTCGCCAAATCTTTAATGCAAAAACAACCGCGCCTAGCTCGAGATCATGGGTTGTATAGTTCTTCTCGTGGACTTTGAGCTGACGAGATGCGTAAGCTATGACCTTGTCCCGTTGCATGAGAACACAACCAAGACCAAGGTTGGAAGCATCACAATAGACAATGAAATCATTGTTTCCGTCGGGCAATGTGAGAACAGGAGCGTTGCAAAGCATGTGCTTGAGGGTTTGAAAAGCAGTCTCTTGTTTAGTTTCCCAAACAAAAGGCTTGTCTTTATGTGTAAGAGAAGTAAGCGGCACAACAATCTTTGAGAATCCCTCGATAAAGCGTCGATAATAGCCCGCTAGTCCGAGAAAAGAGCGGACTTCAGACGGGTTCTTAGGCGTAACCCAACTCTTGACAGCTTCAATCTTCGCAGGATCGACGTGAATGCCTTGACTATTAACAATGTGACCCAGAAACTGAACTTCCTCTAACCAGAATTCGCACTTGGAGAACTTGGCATAGAGTTGGTTCCCCTGGAGTAACTCGAGAACCAAACGTAGATGCTGCGCGTGTTCGGCTTTCGATTTGGAATAGATCAAGACATCATCGATGAATACGATGACGAAACGGTCAAGATACGGTTTACACACGCGATTCATCAGATCCATGAAAACCGCTGGTGCGTTGGTTAAGCCAAAAAGCATGACAACGAATTCGTAATGGCCGTAACGGGTGCGAAACGCGGTTTTGGGTATATCCTCCTCTTGAATACGTAGCTGGTGATATCCTGAGCGTAGATCGATCTTCGAGAAACACGTAGCACCTTGTAGTTGATCAAACAAATCGTCGATGCGAGGTAGGGGATAGCGGTTCTTGATAGTTAACTTATTCAATTCCCGATAATCAATGCACATCCTGAACGACCCGTCCTTCTTTTTGACGAAAAGGACTGGCGCGCCCCAAGGAGAGGTGCTCGGGCGAATGAAGCCTTTCTCGAGTAATTCCTGAAGTTGGTTTGAGAGTTCGCGCATTTCGGACGGCGCGAGTCGGTAAGGAGCTTTGGCAATAGGGTTGGCTCCAGGAATGAGGTCGATACGAAAGTCGATATCACGACTTGGCGGTAGCCCAGGAAGATCCTCTGGAAAAACATTAGGAAATTCTCGAACCACAGGAACGTCTTTCACTTCCTTCTTCTCTTTCTTTTCCTTCTCCGCTACTACAATGTTAGCCAAGAAAGCCCTGTATTCCTTGTGGAGATACTTGTTAGCTTGGACACATGAAATAAGCTTGAGACCCTTCGAAGTAGTATCACCGTATACACATAATAAGTCACCATTCGCGAGTGAAAATCGAATCATCTTGTCGAAGCACACAACTTCAGCATGGTTTTCTCGAAGAAAGTCCATGCCTACTATGACGTCAAAGCTTCCGAGTTGCATCGAAATAAGGTCGATTGGGAAGATGTGATTGTTGAGCTCAAGAGTACAATCACGAAGAACAGAATTAATGGCGACGGTCCTTCCGGTAGCGACTTCAACATCGAACCTCGAGGAGTGTTGGGAGCGTTTACGACTAAGGAGTTTCTCGAATTCAAACGACACAAAGCAATTATCGGCTCCAGTATCAAACAAACATGAAGCATAAATACCATTCACAAGGAACGTACCATTGACCACGTTGTTGTTGGCCTGGGCTTGACGCACGTTGAGGTTGAAAGTTCTGGCGCGTGCGGCCTGTTGTTGCTGTTGCTGTTGTTGTTGCTGCTGTGGCTGCTGCTGTTGGGGCTCTTGTTTCACGACCCTGTTTGGGCACATGTTGGCGAAGTGGTTTGGGTCGCCACATGCGAAGCAGGATCTGGCTTTGACTGTGGGTGCCGGAGGAACTTGTTGACCCTGAGGGGCAGTGAGTAGAGCTTGATGAGCAGGAGCTTGTCGAATACGGCAGTTGGCAGTAAAATGACCGTATACATTGCAATGAGCACAAAAACGGCAAGCAATGGCAGTTGGGTGGTGGTAGGTACAAGTAGGGCAGAGCGGATGTGGCCCAGTGTATGCACGCTTTGCAAGTGGTGCATTAGCCACAGGCGCCGCTACTTGACGCTGTTGGGCTGGTACAGCTTGAATCGGTGCAGCAGTGATCGCACAGTTCTTGTTGCTGGAGCTGTTCTTTCTCTTGTTCTTCCTCTTGTTGCTCGATGAGGTGGGTTTAGCAGTTGGTGCGGTGGTAGTAGCTTGATGCAGGTGCTTCGGAGTTTTATCCCAGACACCATCCTTGACCTTCTTGTCGTTGATTTTGGCGGCCAGTAGATAAGTCTCTTCGATCGTCTTAGTCTTAGCCGCTTGCACGAAATCTGCGACGCAGTCGGGCAAAGCTCGGATGTACTTCTTGATTGTGATCTCCGGAGTCTTGACTTGATCTGGGCAGATGATGCTGGCCTGCTTGAAACGAGCAGTGAGAGCAGCATTGTCACCCTCATGCTGATGTATGTGCCAAAATTCATCCTCTAGCTTTTGACGTTCGTGAGGAGGGCAGAATTCCTCTAGCATGACTTCCTTGAGCTTGTCCCACGACAGACCGTAGGCTGCATCGTTCCCTCGCTTGTTCCTCTCGGCCGCCCACCAGTCTAGTGCACGGGACTGGAAAACGCCGGTAGCATTCAGAGTTCGAAGGTCATCAGGGCAACCACTCTATCGCAGAGTGACCTCAATGGAATCAAACCATTGGAATAGTGCAGTAGGGCCTCCTTCGCCAGTGAATTCCTTTGGCCCACACGACTTGAACTGCTTGAAGTTGAAGGACTTGGTGGTAGCTTTAGGAGCTTCGGTCCTCGATTCCTCAGATGACTTGCTGGCATTCTCGTAAACATCACTCACGGACTTTGCCACACTTTTTGCGATGATGGCAGCAAGGCGTTTGTCCCTCTTTTCTTGACGAGAAAGTGCGTGACGGGATCCAGACGACATTGTCTGCAACAGACATCGTCACAGGTCTCAACATATTGTATTCGAATCTCACCTCACACGTCTACTACGTACTAAAGCTCAGGAACACGCAGATTCACGTAAACACATAACACATAGATCACAAAATCACATAAGCAGGTAGGACACATAATCACATAACACCTAAGCATGTAAAGCAAAGAAGCAAGGAAACACATACGCATTAAATCACTAGAGGCAGTCAGAAAACAGAAACCTAGATCTCTAGGCCTATAAATAAGAACCTAAGGTGTTAGGTTTAGAACTTTTGACACTTTTGGTATTTTAGAGAATTGAAGGCTCTGGATCTAGAGAGAGAAACTAGAAAGAGAAAGTGACATCGTGATTCAGGTGCTTTGTACGATTTCAGATCTATCAATAGAATCACTGATTATATTATGTTCTCGTGTGTTCGGTCACGTTCGTGTACGGATTCCACATGTCACGTGTTCGGTTCGCAATCGTTTCGGAGCGAAAAATTAAGCACATAAACGGGTAATAGCACATAAAACACATAAAATCGACAAATTTTCAGAGTCAGCAGTAGCGACTCAGCTTCAAAACTCATAAAAATCGAGAGATAGATCGTCTGCGGCTAGTAGACTTCGACTACCCAAAGTGGTTCGACTATTCACAAGGATCCATTGCGCACATTTAACCTTCAGGACTGTGCCTTTGCCTCGATTCTTGGGCATTTGGCACGCATCCCGTTAGTCATATCGTGGGTTCAGGTCGTTGGAGTCCGTCGAGACCTTGGTGATTGTTTTGTAAAATGTGCGGAACAAGTCGTCAAGGTTAGGGTTTCACCCCTGGCTTAACAACTTCGTCCCTGTTTTGATAGGATAGTGGAGATTATTCATTAAAATATGGGTTTCACCCCTAATTTGGTATAATTCCCTCGCTGAACAGTATCGATTAAGCAATTTAGCCGGGAGTTTGGGGTTTTCACACCTAATCTCGACTTTATCGCCCTTTTGAAAATTCGAGCGTAGTGATAGTGTAGTATAAGTGAGATTGGTGAGGAATAAGCTTGTACGTTACCCCTACTGGATGTACTCGAGTCGGTCTGTTGGTTCTTAACTATAGTCTAGGTATCTAAGACTTCGACCCAGACTAGGTCGAGTCTTGCCTAATTCCCTATAGTTATGGCTCTGATACCAATCTGTCACACCCCAACCGATGGCGGAATCATCGGGGCGTGGCACTGAGCGAAACAGATTGTCCAGAAGTTTCCATAACAATTACCAATACTATTCAATTTAAATAATACGTCCCATACCGTATCTCAAACAGTAAATAATTATTACAGACAAAAATCTAGGCAAATATTCTGTTCCGACAACTCAGATTTAAATAGACAGCAATTGTTTATCTGCTTCTAGAGACCCTTGATTCGTTATCTACAGACAACTATTTGTTGGGCTCTAAAGCTTTATTCTAGCTTCAAATTCCTACCACATGTGCATCCTAAGCACCTGTCACATACGTTAAAGTAAAGTCAATACATATAATGTAAAGGTGAGCATACAAGTTTGATAATAGCATATAGAGTTCGAAGTCGTTTACGCATAACCAGCACGTACACATAAGGAAATGAAGCACGTTAGTTATCGACATAGATCCATCGATACCAATGACTGCGGGTTGACTGCCCGAGGTAGTTCGCAATACATGATTACCACCGTAATCCATGCAAGTAATGGTCCTTAACAACCCCCGTGTGAACGGGTGCTGAGTCCAAACTATAGTACTATCGTTGCTAAGGCAGGTAGACAACATTCCATGTGTAAACATAACAAACAAGCATTCATGAGCCACGTATAACATGTATTAACGGTTAGCGTTCAAATAGTTTTGAGTAGTGTGATTGTTGTAGTTTGAATATCCGTAACGTATGTAACACCCAAAAGTGTTTAAAGCAAAAAGGGATTGAGTATACTCACAACGATTAATGGATTGAAGGGAGCGCTTAGCGAGTAAGGTTAGCCTGAATAGATTCGATAGCATAACGATAAGGGACACGTAAAACGATACAAAGTGAGAATGGATCGGATGGTAGTTCGTTCGGATGGCAATCCGAGCGGACAGCAATCCGTGTGGATGATAATCCGTTCGGATGGTCATCCGGTCGGACCGCTTGTCCGGTCGGATGACGATTCGAGTGGATTGTTTCTTCCCATAAGATAAATGTGTTTGTGTATGATGGCTTGACCTTTGAAGTTTTCGTTGTAGCATTTTGAGAACATTGAAGTATCTCTATCTTTCAAGTCGGTCGTTCGGATAGCCGGTCGTACGGATGACAATCCGTTCGGATGGTCATCCGGTCGGACGGTGGTCCGGTCGGACGGCGACTTGATGAAGAGAACAAGTTCACATCAGAAAAGTCACTCGGTCGGATGTCCATCCGATCGGGTGGCAACCCTGCTATTGAACATGTTGAAAATTGTTTAATTCTTTAAAGTCTTAGTATCTCATGATCCGAAGAGTAATCCAACCAGATGGTCGTCCGATCGGATTGCAATTCGTTCAATACTCAAACTTTAGTTAAGGTTGTTTAAAGTGGGACCCAAGTGTGATCCGTTCGGGTGGCAATCCGTTCGGATGACCTATCCGATCGGACAGCAATCCGTTCGGACAGCAATCCGTCCCGTTTGTCCCGTTCGTCCTCCACTTGGTTGTTTTGATGGTTTGTCGTTATGTCGAGATGCTTGGACAACGTGTCAACCAACAGAACCTCCGTTTCGACCCAGATGACTAAACCGACCAGGAATCACCCTAGCTCGGTCGGTTACCAGCTCTAGACGGTTGTTCTTGTTTAACCCGAAGTCGGTGGTCTCGTAGGCGGAATCCAGATCTGAACCAGTACGACACTAAGGTTGAGTAGGAGACTAGATCAGAACCCGATTCTACCGGTTTTGAGTGTTTTGAGTGTAAAGGAGTTGAAAGAAAGTTGGGAACAATCTTTCAATCCTTTTTCACCACTCTTGTGTCGAGATCTTTACAAGATCTTTATGTATTCGGGTGGAAATCGGTTAGATCTCGGTTGTTCTTGGTGGATTGAGGTCAAAGCATGAAGTTCTTGAAGAACACATGATGATGTCATCCTTGAACACCCGAAATCTAGTGATTTCACGGTTAAAAGTTAAGATTTAAAAGATAGAAAGGTGTAGGAGTGCGTGTAGATTAAGAAAGTACAAGATTTAGGGCGAGATCTTACCTGGATTGAGAGAAATCGAAGAAAAGGTGAGGAGCACGAGTTGTTCGGACAGAGGGTTTCCAAAAGTGGAAAGAATGACAATGACAGGGGTATTTATAGGATTCCAAAAGAGGAAAGGGTTATCCGATCGGATGACTCACCGCTCGGATGACAATCCGGTCGGATGACATCCTGGTCGGATGACATATGGCCTGTGACCAAAAGGGCTATCCGGTCGGATGGCTATCCGGTCGGATGGCTATCCGGCCGGATGGCGCTTGGTTCAAGTGTTTGACGCGACGATTCTTGGCGTTTCGATTTCGATTGCGAGCGGTTCGATACGATAGAGTTTCCTAGTCAAATTACTTTTAGTCCCAACTACTAAATACCATAGTTCGATTGTGACTCGTGTTCGAGTTCGATTTCGAGTTTTGATTGAGTTCGATTGCATTTCGATTGATTACCACAACACAACATAAATAAACATGCACAAGTAACACGTAAGGCATACACACACGTATAATCAACAAGTAAAATACGTAGCTCGAGTTGCGATTCGTTGTCGATTTGATTAGCATAGCTTCATTATGAATTAATTAACTTTATCGCATTGTTACTCCCTATAATTCACAGTCGTAGATCGATTGAATAACGATTATCATACGTCGATTATTGCATTTATAGACACTTACTCCACATAATAGCTACAATAAAAGAATTCTACTACAAGTCAAGTTGCGCGAAATCGGTTGTTGACTTTGACCTTGACTTTGACTTGTGAAAACACGGGGTGTTACAGCTAGATCCACACAAGGATCCTTATCGCCCTCAAGAAAAAGGCGAAGAAGTACTTGGTCCAGAAGTACCGTACTTAAGCGCGATCGGTGCCCTTATGTACCTCGCAAATAACACAAGACCTGACATTGCATTTGCAGTTCATGTACTAGCGAGATACAGTTCGAATCCAACACGTAGACACTGGAATGGTGTAAAACATATATTCCGATATATTTGCGGGACACAAGACTTAGGTCTTTTCTATCAAAAGGATCAAAAGTCCCAGCTTGTTGGGTATGCTGATGCCGGATATCTATTAGATCCTCACAAAGCAAAATCTCAGACAGGTTATGTATTCACATACGGTGGCACAGCAATTTCTTGGAAATCGACTAAGCAAACACTTACAGCAACATCATCCAATCATGCTGAACTGATAGCATTATATGATGCTGGTCGAGAATGCATGTGGTTGAGATCAATGATTAATCATATACAAGAAGCATGCGGATTGGAACAAATCAAGAAGAACCCGACGATTATCTATGAAGACAACGCTGCTTGCATAGCTCAAATGAAAGAAGGCTACATCAAAGGCGACAGAACAAAGCACATCTCACCAAAGTTCTTCTCAACATATGACCTACAAAAAGAAGGAGAAATCGATGTTCGTCAGATCAAATCAAGTGAAAATCTAGCTGATCTCTTCACAAAATCACTACCTAGAAGCAGTTTTGAGTATTTATCACATAAGACTGGGCTCCGAAGATTGAAAGATGTTAGTTAAATTGAGGGGAGCATTATACACGTTGTACTCTTTTCCTTGACTAAGTTTTGTCCCATTGGGTTTTCTTAGTAAGGTTTTTAACGAGGCAGCAGAACTGGTCCAGCAGTATCGGTTTATCTTATAGGTCCTGAAGTATCGATTTAACATCATCCTGAAGTATGTTGTTAATAGTGTATAATGAATAATGATAATGTATATCTGAGGGGGAGTGTTATAAATCTGATATACAAACCACCCCCCATAACCGTTTTGGCAGTTATCATATAGATGTCCATTTGACAGTTACTAGATATACTCATATGTACATTTGTATCAAGGGTGTGAAAGTAGATTCAAGTTTTGAATAATACAATTTCATTGTTTTCTTATCAAATCAAAGGTTTATTTCAAATTGGACTAATCATTTTCCTCTTATAAACTTGTTTGGGCAAAAACCGATTTTGACTTTTTTTTTTGACCTAAACCGAATTAGTTTGGGTCTTAAAAAACTGATTTTGCACCCCTATGTTTACACAATAAAAAAAATTATTTTATCAACCAAAATGGTTTGGATCATTTACACGAGAACTAAAATGAAAGATGCAATGTAGTGCCCATGATTATCTCATTTGTTAGAAGCCACTTTGGAGTTCGTTACCTTTTTTAATTTTTTTGTTGTGAATGCTCTTAGATATTAGTCAATGAGGCTAAATGACTTGAGCCCAATCTGGTAAATGCTAGTGATGAGAATTTCAATTACAACTAGTAATAATACTCGCAAGCGTTGCGGCGCGGGTACTTTGCAAATATCGAACGGATTAGTCAAAGCGTTATGTGATGTGTTAACCATTTGAAAACGCAGAGTTTGACGTATCCGATTGAAGTCAATGTATCCTATAGTTAATTTGTGATTGGATTAAAGCGTAACGTAAATCGAATTTATATCGTACAATCATAAAGTGTCAAGCCAAAAACTCTCGAGGGGTCAAAGTGGCATTTACAAAGTTCATAAAAAGTTAAGTGGTTAAAAATTGCATTTCCTAAACTTAAGGGCTAAGAAAGGGTAAAGATAAAATTTGATAAAGTTTTGGGGTAAGAAGGAAACTATAACAAAGTTGGAGCTGAAAAGGAAACTACCACAAAGTTGGGGTGTTAAAAGCAAACTATTTGTAAAATGGAGTAGTAGTTTAGGGACTAAATTTGCCATTTTATGAAACTGTGAAGGTACCAAGTCAAGGGGCTAAAATTGCAACATCGTGAAAGTATGGGGGATGGGGAGGCAAAGCCGGTGGGGTTTCCACCGACTTTGTCTTTTGACGGATGGAAACATATAGTATGACAAAACACGATTCGTAAAACGCAGTGCGTAAAAGACAATTACAAAAAAAAAAGTGTAAAACACAAAGGTAGACACAAAGTGTAAAATACAATGGCTAAGACATTTCGTAAAACACAATGCATTGGCATTTGCAAAAGTAGGAGTTGTAGTCTAGGGGTTACAATTGCATTTTTTTTAAAGTTGGGCGGGTGTAAAAATGGAGTAATAGTACAAGGGGTAAAAAAAGCAAAGTCTAAAAAAGAAAAAGTGTAAAAGTATAGGGGTGGTGGCAGAAATGTGTAAAAGATGAGGGGGTGTTGGTGGAAATGTAAAAGAAGAGGGTTGGTACGCAACTATGTAAGAGCTAAGGGGGTGATGGTGGAAAACTAAAGTAGAGGGTTGGTGCTGGCAAAGTTTGAAAGATGAGGTTATGGTTTTAAAAATTCGAAGTAGAAGGTTTAGGGACTAAATTTGTCATTTTATAAAACTTTAAAGGTTACAAAGTCAGGGACTAAAATTGCAATATTATGAAAATAGGGGGCAAGGAGGCAAAGCCGGTGGGAAACCCACTGACTTTGTCCTTTAAGAATGTACTAGCAAAAAGACCTGCGCGCGTTGCGGCGCGGGTACATCGCAATCGCCAAATAGATTAGTTCAAGCATTACGTGATGCGTTAACCATACGAAAATGTACGTTTCGACGTATCTGATTGAACTCGATGTAACCTATATAAGCATCGCGATTGGATCAAAACATATAGTAAATCAAATATATAGCGTATAATGATAACGTAATATATTGTGAAAGGAAAATGAATCACATGACCATACCAGGTGATACACCACCCCTAATCATATCAAGATCACATTAAAAAGTTAGCTATTGTACATGAGTAGAATGAAATATAGCTAACAATGCATACAAAGAAAGATATTAAACCTACCACAACTGCTCTGACGATTCGGATGCTAAGCCAAGATACAGAATATCCCACCTTCTAACAATGAGAATAAATCTACGATGGATGCATGCTCAACGACTGCCAAGCGAAAGCAAAGTACCCGCCAACAAACAAAAAAACCTCAACTTAGCCCAAACCTACACAAAGGCATTCAATTTAGCTATATGAAGTATTGTAAAGTGTGTTAGGGAACATTTAAGAGTTGCGGGTGTTATAGCACTTGCATTTTGCCACCTATAGCCGGTGACAATAGTTCATGTGATTAAAAACTAAAGAGATTAAACTAACAAATACAAATGCCATGTGCAAACATGGAATTTCTTCACATTTGTATCAAAGCATAAAAGTATAGACAATCATTGGATAATAAGATTTTTTACATACCTTCTAGCATCTATAAGGATATTACGTATGCAAGAAGGTTTTCGAACACGTATAAAGATGTTTGTATTAAGTCTCCTATTCCCCTCAGCTTGTTGCATCCATTCTTTTAGTGACGTTACACATGAGTTTTGCTTCTATTCAAGATTTGCAAACTAAGTCACATTATAGATGATATAATTTAGTTTGACAATTACCTCACATATCTTTAAGGGAGTGGTATCATGCAATCCCTTTACTGGTTGGTTCCTGTCCCAAAAAATATGATCTGTTTTAAATCTAAAGGTTTTCACATGCCCAAGTTAGGGACTAAATGCGTTAAAAAATGCAAACCACGGGGACCATTCATGTATTTTTGGAAAAGATGGGGACTAAATGCGTTACAAAGTGCAACCACGGGGACCATCTGTGTACTTTTGGAAAGCTAGGAACCAAATCCAGAATTACTGGTAAACCACATGGACCATCTGTGTACTATACTCGAAATTTTAAAACCAT
Source organism: Helianthus tuberosus (assembly GCA_030545235.1). Taxonomy (NCBI): domain Eukaryota; kingdom Viridiplantae; phylum Streptophyta; class Magnoliopsida; order Asterales; family Asteraceae; genus Helianthus; species Helianthus tuberosus. The sequence goes on from CM060435.1 coordinate 14,198,021, forward strand.
ATGAATCATTTTTATTCAAAAACTTAGGTATTGCAGACAAAAAAAAAACTAACTTCTGCAATCATATTTCACAAACTAATTATTTATAAAAAGAAAAAAAATTAAAGCAAAACGTGTTCTGAGTCAACCTGTGCACGTTACAATGCCATTTTGACACCTCTTAACTAATGCAGTAAATGAACAAACCTAACTTCTATTTTGTAACAAACCTGTGTACCAGGGACGCCTATTTCACCGCTAATATCATACTCTAGTCTTGTAATTTGAGAAATAAGAAACGAAACGGGCTTTTCCAATTTGAAGTATGCTTGCACTGTAGCTGAAAAAAATAACTAAATAGATAAGGTACTGATAACATGTTGAGACATTGAATGTGGAAAAGTTGGTATAATACTTTTAAAAGTTAAACAACATCATCTCATGAAGCCCGAAGTAGCAGAGCGAATGAAAAAAACTTTACAAACTAAAAATATGGTCAGAAGTTCTAATAGTCGCTAAACCATGGAGTGATGTATGAACCGCGAAAACGCATTTTACAATAATGGACTTATCAAATGGAAATAACAAACTTAAAAGTTAAAACTTGAAAGTAAACAATGTTAACTTATAATACATGTTTTTAACTAAGTAACTCAAATGCTTCAACCTCTGCTTTTGAAGAAGTGATGAAAACATGCCAAATAACCACTTTCATTAGTTGATACATTAATAATTTAAAATATTAAGTTCACGATATCATTAGTAACAAAGAAGGTGGGTTCATCGTAAGACCTACAACCATTATTATCAATAATGTTCACAAAGGATGTATCTTACAGGAATCTAAGGTTAATAAAAGTGTTAGAAATCTTAGTTGCAGCCCGTGAACGTATGGCACACCGACAAAACCACGTTAGATCTTTTTGTCTCTATTTTCTACTCGTAATTTTCTATTTTGTTTGTGTGTGTGTTCTGCGAATTCAGAACAGCAGCAGCCAAACCAGTAAGCACTGCTGCGGCCACTGTTCACACCGCTGCTGCCTGTTGACCATCATCGTCAACTAATAGTTTACTGTAAAAAAGAAAACATTGTTGTTCCAAAAAAATAATAATTTTTAAGAAAACTTAATAAAAAAGTTAAAATAGGATGTGTTTTAAAGTAAAGCAGCAGGTGATATAGAAAATAAGATTACTATTAGGTTCAATATGTAAATCAGCGATTTCAAATACACATCCTTCTCTGACTTCTGAGCCTGCTTTTTCCGGCACTGATTAACCTCTGATTCTACTACTGATCCGAGCAACCTTGTACATCGGCGGAGGTCAACTACTCCATTTGACTTGTCAGCAGCCATATTCTACTCGCAGCAGCCCTAATCGCCGCTTTCTGACAAAAAAACCCAAATTTGTTGCAATCCCAAGACCCTAATCAATGCCTACAAACTTATTCATGTCAAATTAATAACACATACCTGTTGGCGTTGTGAATCGTCTCACCACCCCCTTGTCCGCCATAACTGATTACCGCCTCGCCGATAATCTCGTAAATTGTTACTGATCGAACCACCACCAACGCTCTACTTTGTTTTGAAAGAAAGTATAGAGAAGGTTGCTGAACAAAGAAAGCATTGTATAAAGTTGCAGAAGTATAGAGAAGGTTGCTGAGCAAAGGGAAGGCACCGAGATACAGAAACAGTGTAGAAGAAGAAGAGAACCCTAAAAGGGCATATAAGCCACGTAGGATTGCAGGAAGGACTAAGGCAAACAAACACATAGAAGGAGAAGGGTGAAAGTTGTCACGGCCCACGACCCAGTTTCCCGGTTCGGATGTCGCGGGACAGAAAACCCGTGGTATTTGTATTTAATTTGGCAGCGGAAATTTTAACAGGATCATTTAAATCGAAAACACCCATTTATTTCATTAAAATTTTCGGGACAAACCCCGTAATTTACAATACAGGAATTTCACTGGGAAATCCCCTGTTTACAAAAACATGTTTATTTATTTACTGAGCCACTTCCTTCAAGCTGTAGTGCTACGCGACACTTTTTCCTGGTTCACATTAAATCACCTGAAACATGTTTAAAAAGATTTTATCATCGGGGAAATACTGGCGAGTCATTTAATTTGTACAAAACGACACATTGTTATAATTTACAGCATTAAGAGTTTTCACATTTGCCCCTATCTTATAATTAGCTGGTTCAGTTGTCACTCGACCGGATCTATGACTGTGGACATATCACTAAATTAGGCTCGCCCACCTAAAGTGATAAATCATTAGTAGTAATGTGCACAAAACCGCCACATACTGCCAGTAATTAAAGATTAGCAAACACTTAATCACTGCAAGGTATAACTGGAAAACATTTAGGGTTTTATAAAGCAATTTGATAAAAAGAGAATGACTCACATTGCGAGTTTAACTAGACAGAGTTTGCCTACTGATTTAGCCTCGTAACCTAGTTAAATAACAATGCACACGAAACTAGGTTAGTAACTTAATACAACAGTTATGATAAACTCATGAAATCAAAACCCTCACGACGAATGACAAAGTATAGCCCGAATTCGGGCAGCACTTAAACATCCATCGGATTGGTTTCAATCGATCGGACATTGTATCGTAGCAGTGATCGAGTTATTACCCTGTAATCGTAGCAGTGTTTCGACACCTAAATACACGAAATTGAGCAGATTCTAACGTTTTTGAAAGGATTTTGCGAACACAGAAGAAAGGTCATGCAATGCTCGTTATATAGCTGAAATTCGAGTTTTACGCGGCCCGCGTATACTCAAAGAACAACCTACGCGGCCCACAAGGGCCACCCTAGCTACGGCTAGGGCTACTGTGTCACGTGTAGGCTTGCCACGTGGTTGACATGTGGCCCTAGTCGTTATCCGGAGTTGGGCAAGCTGTCGCGCCCCGCATAGACTCCCCTTGAGTCTTACGCGGCCCGCGACATATCAACAAATTTGAATTTCTTGATTTTTCATAAGGGTTAGGATTCTAAGGGTCCGGGTTTTCACTTACGGAGTGTTTTGGGACAATTTCGTGCAGGTCCTTACATCCTCCCCACCTTATTTAAAATCTCGTCCTTGAGATTCACTGAAACAAGTGAGGATATTTTCGCTTCATTTCCGATTCCAGTTCCCATGTGTACTCCGGTCCTCTTTTTGAATCCCACTTTACTTTGACCAGTACCAATCTCTTGTGTTTAAGGAACTTGACTTTTCTGTCTTCAATTTGGAGAGGTTTCTCGACAAATTTCAACTTTTCATTTACCTTTATGTCTTGAAGAGGTAGTACCAGTGATTCGTCCGACAAACACTTCTTGAGATTAGATACATGAAACACATCATGAACCCCGGCTAATTCTTCTGGTAGTTGTAATTTATAAGCAACTGGCCCAATTCGTTAGGTAACTGTGAATGGGCCTATGTACCTTGGACTTAGCTTTCCCTTTTTACCGAACCGAACTACCCCTTTCCAAGGAGAAACTTTCAAGAGTACCTTGTCTCCAACTTGGAATTCTAACGGCTTACGTCGATTATCTGCATAACTCTTCTGGCGGTCTCGAGCCGTTTTCAGTCTTTCCTTGATTTGAGTGATTTTATCGGTGGTTTCCTGTACAATCTCGGGTCCTGATAATTGACTTTCTCCTATTTCTGCCCAGCAAAGTGGGGTTCGGCACTTTCGTCCATACAGTGCTTTGAACGGGGCAGCACTGATACTTGTATGGTAACTATTATTATAGGCGAATTCAATTAATGGTAAATGGTCATCCCAATTTCCACCGAAGTCGATCACACATGCTCTGAGCATGTCTTCAAGGGTTTGGATCGTCCTTTCACTTTGTCCATCTGTTTGAGGATGGTAAGCAGTACTTAGATTCAAGCGTGTCCCCATAGCTTCTTGGAAACTCGTCCAGAAATGCAAAGTGAAATGACTATCCCTATCTGACACAATGGAGAGTGGGACTCCATGTAAGGATACTACCTCATCTACGTATAACCTAGCCAATCTTTCCATGCCAAAGGTTTCCTTCATTGGTAGGAAATGAGCTGATTTGGTTAATCGATCCATAATTACCCAGATCGCATCGTTACCTTTCCTGGTTTTAGGAAACTTAGTAACAAAATCCATTGTTATTAGTTCCCATTTCCATACGGGCATTTCTAACTGTTGAAGTAAACCTGAAGGTTTCTGGTGTTCTGCCTTAACTTGTGAATAAGTTAGACACTTAGAAACATATCTAGCTATGTCCTTTTTCATTCCTATCCACCAGAAATTGTTCCTTAGATCTTGATACATCTTGTTATTACCAGGATGCATCGTATACCTAGATTTATGGGCTTCTTCTAGAATCTTATTTCTTAAATCTCCTTACTTAGGTACCCAAATCCTTTTCTTATGGAATCTCCAAATTCCATCAGTCCCTTGCTCTAATTCCTTTATCCGTCCTTTCATTCCTTCAGCATCATCCTTGATTGCTGTTTCCTGAACGTTTTTCATTTGTTCCATTAGATCTAATTGGAGATTTAATCTAAGAGCACGAACTCGCCTTTGATTTTCATGATACTTACGACTCAAGGCATCTGCTACTACATTCGCCTTTCCTTCGTGATATTGAATATCACAGTCGTAATCACTTAGAATTTCCATCCATCTTCTTTGTCTCATGTTTAATTCTTTTTGCCCAAATATGTACCTTAAACTTTTTTGATCTGTATAGACAATAAACTTACTTCCGTACAGATAATGTCTCCAAATTTTAAGGGAAAAAATTATTGCTCCTAATTCTAAGTCATGAGTCGTATAATTTTCCTCGTGCTTCTTCAACTGCCTTGATGCATACGCAATTACCTTTTTGCGTTGCATTAGCACACAACCTAATCCTAGCTTAGAAGCATCGCAGAAGACTTCAAAATTTTCCGTCCCGTCGGGTAAGACAAGAATTAGGGCATTTGTTAATCTATGCTTCAAGATTCTAAAGGCCTCTTCTTGCTTAGGTCCCCATTCAAACTTAACGGTTTTACAGGTTAGCTTAGTTAATGGAACAACTATCTTAGAAAAGTCTTTAATAAAACGCCTATAATATCCAGCTAATCCCAGAAAACTTCTAACTTCGGTAGCTGATTGCGGGACCTTCCAATTGGTGATCGCTTCTTTTTTGGAGGGATCTACGTGAATACCTTCGTGATTTATCATGCGTCCTAAAAATTGCACATCCTGTAGCCAAAATTCACACTTCGAGAATTTGGCGTAAAGCTTTTCCTTCCTTAATAAAGTTAAAAGTGCATGCAGGTGCTTACAATACTCGTCCTAGCTTTTGGAATAAATAAGTATATCGTCGATGAAGACAATCACGAATTTATCCAAATAAGGTTTACAAATTCTATTCATCATGTCCATAAATGTTGCAGGGGCATTTGTTAGTCCAAATGGCATGACTGGAAACTCGTAGTGTCCGTACCTAGTCCTGAAAGCAGTTTTAGGTATGTCTTCTTCCTATACCTTCAACTGATGATATCCGGAGCGCAAATCTATCTTAGAAAAATATCTAGCTCCCTGAAGTTGATCAAAAAGATCATCAATCCTTGGTAATGGGTATCGATTCTTAATTGTAACCTTATTCAATTCCCTATAATCGATACACATTTGCATTGAACCATCCTTCTTCTTTATAAACAGCACAGGCGCTCCCCAAGGGGATGAACTAGGTTGTATGAATCCTTTGCCTAGCAATTCATCTAATTGCTTCTTTAGTTCTAACATTTCTGTGGGTGCTAACCGATAGGGTGCCTTAGCTATCGGTATAGTTCCAGGAATTAGATGAATTCTAAACTCTACCTCTCTATCTGGTGGTAATCCAGGTAGTTCTTCTGGGAATACATCTGGGTATTCTGATACTACTGGGATCTCCTTAAGTTCCTTACTTTTAGTGTTAATGATTACCGAAATCATATACACTATTCCTTATTTTTCGTTCATAACTAGTAACTTTCATTACTAAAATGAACTTCATTGGTTTACGTGGTTTATCTCCTGTAACCACAACTATTTCTCCTACGGGTGTATGAATTTCTATGGAATTCTTATCACAGAGGATTCGAGCATGGTTGGCTACTAACCAATCCATTCCTAGCACGACATCGAATCCAGCTAAATTCATAGGCAGCAGGTTTGCAGAAAATTTATGGCCTGAGAGTTCTATCTTTCCTTCTTGCAAAACCTTATCTATGCTAACAGAATTTCCATCTGCCGTTTCTACCGTATAAATCTTCTTAAGTTTGGTTAAAGGTTGCTTAAGAGCTTGGCAGAATGAAGTATTTATAAAACTTTGGTTTGCACCAGAGTCAAATAATGCTTTTACATAAATGTCATGTACCAGAAACGTACAAGCTATGACATCGGGAATCAGATCTGCTTCTTGTGTTGTCAGCTTGAAGGCTCTTGCATTCTTCTTAGTAGTTCCTTTTGCAGGTTTGGCCTTGTTATCAGCTGGCTTGACCAATTTCGGACAATCGGGCTTGAAGTGTCCCGTTTTGCCGCAGTTGTAGCAGATTACAGTTTTCTTCCTACATTCCTCCTCTCGGTGGCCTGGTCTCTTGCAGAAATTGCAATTTTCCTTGCATTTTTCAAAATGTTTCTTTTTGCAATTCCCGCAAAATGGCGGTATGAAAGGCTGCCCGGTTCCCTTTCTCTTGAAATTACTATTATTATTACCCACACGAAATCCTTGGGTAATCTTTTGAGCCAACTCCTTTTTCCTGTTTTCTTCTCTCGTACACACCAGTCCATCAGTCAGGGTGTTGGCTAATTCGACCGCATCATCGATCGTGCGAGGTCTCGCAGCTTTGACTATATCACGAATCTCGCTAATTAGTCCATAAATATAGCGAGAAATAAGCACCAGTTCTGGCGAAGCCAGAGTTGGTACAATTCTAGCAAACTCAAAAAATTTCGAAGTATACCCTCGACAATCGACATCTACCATTCGGTGGTTCAGGAACTTATTTGTCATTTGTTCCTTTTCATAGTCGGGACAAAATTTTCTTTCCACCAATCCCTTAAATTCCTCCTAACTCATGGCATAAGCCACGTCACTTCCCTTAGCTTGCAGCACCGTGTTCCACCATTCTAACGCCTCTTCTTTGAAAAGGTGGGATGCATACATTACTTGGTCTTCCTCTGCACACTTGCTTATTTTAATTACTGCTTCGGTCTTTTCTAAGCAACGCAGTGCGGCAGTTGCCCCTTCAGTGCCTGCAAATTCGACCGGCTTACAGGCAAGGAATTCTTTATAAGTGCAACCAGGTGTTGCAGCTTTCACTTTCTTGAGTATTGGGGCTTGAACCACATTATTGTCATTATTGCTGCCTCCATTCACACTGTTACTGAAATTATCATCGCGAGTACGTTTGCTATGATTGGCTTGGAAAGGTTCAACGGGGTTCTTAACAGCAGCGACGATGGCAGGGATAGCGTTGGCTATTCACTGAGCAATGATATTTTCTATATCTTGCCTATTGAGAAAATGGTCGTCATTATTTTGTTCGGATTGGTTAACTTCGTTGGCCGGTGCGTTTATTGCGTTTTCCATCTGAGTAATTAACAAGATATATATATATATATATATATATATATAAATTATTGTTGCACATTGGATAACAATTAAACACAACAAGGCAATCACAGCATAATTAAGTCAACACACAAATATAACCAAAATCGTCGTCCTTGCGACATTTAGATTTTTATATAATATTATACATCACTACAAACCGTCTATTTTACAAAAGTTTTATTTTTTTAGTTATTCTATTATTATACCCATTTTATTATTATTATATTATATTATATTATATTATATTATATATATATATATATTTCACATATTAATATTATACAAAAACTTTTTAATCACAGTTAAATGGCTGCTCAGAAACGACGCTTCCTCTCGTCGTACTTCCACGTGATGTTTTCCCCACTTCCCGAATCCGGTTGCCCGCATCCACCAGTTCCTCGACGTAGCGGCGTAACTCGGCAACATTTTCTGCGCTCATAGGTGAGAATGGTGCAGGTTCAGGATCAAACTGGGGAAAGTAAACATTGGGGTTATTCATGAAATTCTGAAAGTGCCAGTCGCTTGTCCACCACTCTTCTAATTGCCCTGTAAAAGGTTGGGAATTGACAATAGGGGCCGGAATAGTTGGTTCCAAATTAACTGGAAGTTCAGATTGGGCTGGGAAATTGAAAAGGTTTTCATCGGCAGATCCGACGAGGTCATAGTTTGCAAGTTTTCGATCAAGCTCCTCCCACGGCGGCATTTCCTGGGCTTTCCCAGAGCTCCTTTCCCTTTCCTTTGTCTTTTGGATCCTCTGTCTTTTTCACCTTTTGGGCTACTGGCTTCTTCCTTCGTCCGCGTTTCCAGTCCAGGATCCTCCTTCTCTTTTTCGGCTTGGGTTTCTCCTGGGGCTGGGCCTGGAATACTAGTGGCTCTTCAGTATCCGCCTGATAGCCGAATTGGGTTCCTGTGGTATCCATATCGGTGGTATGGATTGTAAAGTTTCAGAGTGCCTCCGACAGTTCATTCATGCTGTTAGCACACATGAAGAAACACACAAAATTTGAAGTTAAAATTTTATTTATTAAATGTTCACAGAATCACAGAATGCCAGATTGGAAAATTAAGTATTTCTAAATACTTAATTGGCTTAAATCAGTGGCTCTGATACCACCTTTTTCTGTCACAACCCCCGACCCAGTTTCCCTGTTCGGATGCCGCGGGACAGAAAACCCGTGGTATTTGTATTTAATTTGGCAGCGGAAATTTTAATAGGATCATTTAAACTGAAAACACCCATTTATTTCATTTAAATTTTCGGGAAAAACCCCGTAATTTACAATAAAGGAATTTCACTGGGAAATCCCCTGTTTACAAAAAATGTTTATTTATTTACTGAGCCACTTCCTTCAAGCTGTAGTGCTACGCGGCACTTTTTCCTGGTTCACATTAAATCACCTGAAACATGTTTAAAAAGATTTTATCAGCGGGGAAATACTGGCGAGTCATTCAGTTTGTACAAAACGACACATTGTTATAATTTACAGCATTAAGAGTTTTCACATTTGCCCCTATCTTATAATTAGCTGGTTCAGTTGTCACTCGACCGGATCTATGACTGTGGACAGATCACTAAATTAGGCTCGCCCACCTAAAGTGATAAATCATTAGTAGTAATGTGCACAAAACCCCCACATACTGCCAGTAATTAAAGATTAGCAAAGACTTAATCACTGCAAGGTATAACTGAAAAACATTTAGGGTTTTATAAAGCAATTTGATAAAAAGAGAATGACTCACATTGCGAGTTTAACTGGACAGAGTTTTGCCTACTGATTTAGCCTCGTAACCTAGTTAAATAACAATGCACACGAAACTAGGTTAGTAACTTAATACAACAGTTACGATAAACTCACGATATCAAAACACTCACGACGAATGACAAAGTATAGCCCGAATTCGGGCAGCACTTAAACATCCATCGGATCGGTTTCAATCGATCGGACATTGTATCATAGCAGTGATCGAGTTATTACCCTGTAATCTTAGCAGCGTTTCGACACCTAAATACACGAAATTGAGCAGATTCTAACGTTTTTGAAAGGATTTTGTGAACACAGAAGAAAGGCCATGCAATGCTCGTTATATAGCTGAAATTCAAGTTTTACGCGGCCCGCGTAAACTCAAAGAACAACCTATGTGGCCCGCGAGGGCCACCCTAGCTACGGCTAGGGCTACCGTGTCACGTGTAGGCTTGCCACGTGGTTGACACGTGGCCCTAGTCGTTATCCGGAGTTGGGCAAGCTGTCGCGCCCCGCGTAGACTCCCCATGAGTCTTACGCGGCCCGCGACAGATCAACAAATTTGAATTTCTTGATTTTTCATAAGGGTTAGGATTCTAGGGGTCCGGGTTTTCACTTACGGAGTGTTTTGGGACAATTTCGTGCAGGTCCTTACAAAAGTGTAAGCAAAAGAGGGACCAAAATGGAAAAAAGCACCGACGTTGTGCTTTAAGACATATGATAATAGAATTTGTAGACTAATAACCATTGGGCTCAAGTAGGGCTATGACTATTCGTATAAGGCTAAGCTTATTTATAGTTTTTTATAAAAAAATTGTACATCTAAATACCACATAATATTGCAATTGCAATGAATTGAACCCCACAACTATTATAGGAGGCAACATCATACCACTCAACTACTAAGGCATAAGCATTTTTTTCAGTTGTCAAAGTATTTCGATCATGAGGATTTTGATGTCCCATGATTCAACTAATGACATCTCCTAAAACATTCTGGTTAAATGATGATTAAGGTGGAATTTATTTTATCATATTTATTTTGTATTGTTATTCAAATTTTTCGACTATGTGTTGTGGTGGGATGAAAAATAAAAAAAAAGTGTTGCCACCTGTGTGGGTGGTTTCACTTTTCATCTTTCACCTAGATGTGTTTGGTAATATGAAGGGTTAGCCATTTTGTAATTATTAGTTAATCATCATTGAATGGTTTGAGTAAATAGGTTTAGGTTTTAATTTTAGATCATTCATTCTTCATGTATTGTTCTTTATTCTTTAGTACTAGAAAGCAACCTGCGCGTTGTGATGGGGTCGTAAATTTCGTAAGGTGTATGTGCCCTCGATAAAAAAACTTAAAGAAACGAAGACACATCTAAACACCATCTCCTCAATCACATTTTATTACTTTTGATTATAAAACTTATTATATTAAAATATAATATAATATAATTCAAACACAAATATCAAGCCTAGCACAGTAAGCAAACATAGCTTTCGGTTTCTATCATGACTTCAATACACCAAACGTATTAATACGAAATGCAATATACTCAATCAAATCAAAATACCTCACTTACATCTTCCAATATGTTTGTCACTTCAAACCACAACTTTAACATAATGCTAGTTACTTAGCAAATCTTACACCACCTTAATGCACCTTTCTCCTACAATCAACATAGTCCAAAGAACAAAAAACTCACAAAGTTAAAACCTACTATACTAATTTAAAAATGCCAAAAAAATTCAACAACACTCAATGATAAGCAGTGAAAATGATTTTAAATGGTAGTGGAGTGTCGAATCTCATAAACACCAACCTCTGGTTTCCAGACTTGCATTCTTCACAACGTTTTGCTTACATTGTGAAGACTTGGTCTCAAGAGTAGATGGAACCAAAGGGTGCAAACGTCTAGAGATGAGTTGATCTCTGGATGTGACTTTAGGTGGACGTTTTGATAGATATATGCTTAGAGGCTTGCATTCTCCGAACAAATGTCACAACTGTGTTGTCCTCTAAATCTCACATCTATACGAGTCTTTATCCAAAGCTTGTCTTTGTAGTTGTGCTAGAGCTCTCTAGGTCAAGGTACATGGCATGTGTTTGGTCTCTAAAATACATCTAGAGACCTTACACTCAAGTTACTTGTAAACATACTTCTATTTATCTCCCATTGTTTCATCAACAAATCTATACAATGATTGAGACTAACAAATATGTTTGAAAACTAAAAGGTTTGAATTATATTCATAGTTGTAACACCCCGTGTTACGAAAGTCAAAGTACAAGTCAAACTCAAAGTCAAAGGAAGAAAAGATTGCTAATTGCGATCTGTCACTCCTTGCTTAACTATGGATTGTACACCTTGACTTGTAATCGGATTCTATTATTTGTTTTCTTTAGTTGTATTATGTGGAGTATCTATTAATAATCGCAGTTTAATCGCATGTTTAATCGCTAATCTCATCGCAATCGCATTCGCAACTTGAATTATAGGTTATGTATATTGTTTTACGTGTGTGTGTTATTTATGTGTTATTTGTGCATGTTTATTATATGTTGTGGTGAATAATCGGAACGCAATCGCAACTCTATCGCAACGCAATCTAATCGCAAACGCTAAACGCAAGTTATTTATAATGATTATATGTTAGATATAGACTATTAGATAAAACTATCGCATCACCAAATCAACACTCGCTCAAACGCATCGCAACGCTCAACACGCAAAAACGAAACGTTGAAACCCAACTCGCCGGACAACTTCGATCGAATTACCATTCGATCGAACGATCGGAGTGACATCCGATCCGACACCTGTGCTCCTCTTTCCTCTTTTGGCAACCTATAAATACCCCTGTCACATCACCAACAGTTATGTGACAACTCTCTCTTCCGACCAGCATGCTCAAGCTCCCTTTTCCTTCGATTTCTTGCGATTCTTGTAAGTTTCTTCCCCAAATCTTGTACTTCTATGATCTAAATGCATTTCTTCATCATTTTTTTCCTTTGAATCTTAACTTTTAACCGTGAAATCAACGGATTTGAGGTGTTCTAGGGTGATGTCATCATGGACTTCTTACGAACTTCAAGTTTTGGCCTCATTCCACCAAGAACAACTTAGATCTAAAGGATTTTCACATGATTTAACACTATTTTCATTTAGATCTAAACATTTTCAAGGTTAAAAGGATTGAAAGATGGTTTTGTAACTTTCTTTCAACTCTTTTACACTCAATGCACTCAAAACTGATAGAATCGGAGCTCATTCAGGCCATCCACTCCTCTCTAGTGATGTGTCGGTTTGAGATCTGATTCCTATCAAAGAGACAACCTATTTCGGGATGAACATGAACAACCGTCAAGAATAGTTAACTGGTCGGATTAGGGCGATTCCTGTTCGATCGGACGACTTGGGACTTGACGAGGTTCCGTTGTTTAACACGTTGTCATACAGTCTCGAGCAAACCGCAAAACTTTCAAAACTTAACATTTTTTTCAAGTTCAGAATGATCAGATTGTGGGACGGATTGCCGTCCGATCGGATTGCCATCCGATCGAACGACAATCCGATCGGATTGCACTTGGACTTCAACACTTAAACATTTTCATCATTTTCAAAGATCATCAGTTCTAACGGATTGCCATCCGATCGGAAGACCATCCGATCGACTGACCATCCTGCTGTGAACTTGTTCTCAACTGAAATGTCTCGCCAATCGGATCGCTATTCGACCGAACGACCGTTCGATCGAACGACCTGAAGGGTAGAGATACTTCTCTGTTTTCAAAATGCTATAACGAAAACTTCAAAGCCATCATACACAAACACATCCATCCCCAAAAGAATGTCAATCCGACCGAATGGCCATCCAATCGGATGACCATCCAAACGGATTGACATCCAATCGAATGACCAATTGCCATCCGATCGGATTACCATTCGTCACTTGGTTCTTTTCGCACCGTTTAACGCGCCGTTTTTCGCTTATGCTATTGTTAAGTATTCAGGCTAATGTCTCAGCGCTCCCTTCAATCCAAGAGAGTGTTTATTTACTAAACACAATCTGTGAGTATACTCGAACCCTTTTTGCTTTACGCACTTTTGGGTGTTACATATGCTACTTATTCAAATCACATCGATCACACAACGCAAACACTTCTATATGCTAACCGTTACTGCATGTTATACGTGTTACTCGATGAATGCTTGTATTTTATGTTTACACAGTGATTGTTGCCTGACGCCTTAGCAACGATAGTACTATAGTTTGGACTCAGCACCTGTCGTGGACAGGGGTTGTTAAGTTTATTTCTTCACATGTCAAAGTGGTGATATGTGTTGCGCAATCTACAACTCGCAGTCATGTATGTGCATATTTCATTGTCGATAACCTATTAGCTTCACTTTGCTACATGTTACATGCTGGTTATGCGTAAAATTATTTTCGCTGTCTATATTACTATCAAACTTGTATGCTCACCTTTACACTATGTGTATTGAATTTATTTTAACTTATGTGGCAGGTGTTTAAGATGCTAGGAATGCTGTGCTTTGGTGAATCAAGCTAGGGGTCTAGTTATGTCACGCTAAATCTGAGTTGTTCGGAACAGTGTTTGTTTTTGAGACAATTATTTGTAATAACTGTTTTATTTGGATATGTTATGGTATGGGACATGACGTTTAAATATCTGGTAATTAATAGTTGTTATGGATACTCATGGACAATCTGTTTCGCTCAGTGCCATGCCCCGATGTTTCCGCCATCGGTTGGGGTGTGACAGATTGGTATCAGAGCCATAACTATAGGGAATTAGGCAAGACTCGACCTAGTCCGGGTCGATGTCTTAGAAACGACCTAGTCTATAGTTTAAGTACCAATAGACCGCCTTGTGCGAACCGATAGGGGTTCCGCGCTAGCCTATTTCTGTTACTCGATCAACTCGCAATCATGCTATACTATCACACTGCCTTTCCTAAGGTAGTCGCACCGCAAACTATTTTCGAAAAAGAACGAGTGATTAGATCGAGACTAGGTGTGAAAACCGTAAACTCTCGATTGGATCGTTTGTTCGACCCGTGTTTTTATCTATAATCAAGAGAATTTGCGTTGAATCAGGAGTGAAATCCATACTTTAACGCTAATTTTCCCACTCTACCTCGTGATTCTATCACACAAATAGGAATAAAGTCGTAAAGTTAGGGGTGAAACTCGAATCTTAGTGACTTGTTCCGCCCTCTAATTTTGGTTTTACAAAAACTCTCACCAAAGTCTCGACGGACTTCAACGACTTGAATCACGCTGTAACTGGAAGGATGCGTGCCATTCACCCTGAACGAGGCGAGAGAGCACAGCCCCGAAGGCCAAAGTGTGTACTCAGGGTCCTTGTGAATAGTCGAATCACTTTGGGTAGTCGATGTCTACTAGCCAAGACAATCTATTCTCGATTTTATGTGTTTCGATTCTAGATTTTCGCCGCCGCTGACTCTGATAATTATCATTTTATGTGGAATTTTATGTGTTTTATGTGGGTTTACCTGTTTATGTGTTTCGATTTTTGGTGATTTATTTGCTTTCGCTTCGATCAACACGCACATCTCGCACTACACACTTACCCCAATACGCTAACAAATCACATGCTATGTTACTCGCAATCTCGCTAATCGCAATCGCTATTCTCGAACGCGCGAACCTTGAATGATAGGTGAATATGTGCAATATAGGAAGGTGAATACGTGTAAAATATAGTGTGTCCTCGTGGTTGTTGTGTCCTATGTGCCTTATGTGTTTTGGTGCTCTACGTGCTTATGTGTATACGTGTTTATGTGCCTATGTGTTTAAGTGCCCTACTTGATGACATGCTAGACGTGTTACTGAGCTTTAGTAGTATTAAGTATGTTGTGAGGTGAGATTTGACATATAGTGTCTGAATCCTGTGGCGATGTCTATTGCAGACAATTTCATCATTTGAATCTCACACTGCTCGCTCCGCTCGCCGAAACCATGAAGACAAACGTATCGCTGGTCTCGTCGCTAAGCAAATGTCCAAAGTTATCCCGCAAATCGTCAGTGAACTGAACGAAAACGCTAGCAAGTCCTCTGAAGAGTCCAGGACTGACTCACCTAAGCTGCTTTCAGCTTCAAGCAGTTTAAAGCCTGCGGACCTAAGGAATTCACCGGAGAAGATGGACCAACGGCCATGTTTCAATGGTTCGATTCTATCGAAGTCACCCTGCGCCAAAACAACTGTCCTGATAATCTCCGCACCGTTAACGCCACTGGCGTTTTCCAGTCCAGGGCTCTGGACTGGTGGACTGCTGAGAGAAACAAACGCAGAAATGATGCAGCCTATGGGCTTTCGTGGGACGAGTTGAAGGTCATCATGATGAGAGAGTTCTGCCCTCCCCACGAGCTTCAGAAGCTGGAGGACGAGTTCTGGCACATCAAAAAGGAGGGTGGCGACAACGCTGGTTTAACTGCCCGCTTCAAGCAGCTGAGTGTAATCTGTCCAGGCCAAGTTACTACCCCTGAAATCACCATCAAGAAATACATCCATGCTCTACCGGATTGTGTGGCTGATTTCGTGCAAGCCGCGAAGACGACAACTATTGAAGAAACCTTCCTGCTCGCTGCCGAGATAAACGATAAGTGAGTTCAGGCTGGTTACTTTGATAAAGCCTCCGAGAATCTTCACCAAGTTACCGCTGCTCCCACCGCTGAAACCGCCACCGTACCGCAAGCTTCAAAGTCCTCCCGCCGCAAGAGAAGAACAACAACAACAGTAGCAAAAACTGCGCTGTCACAGCCGCCGCTCCACTCCAAGCTGTCTCTGCTCAACCGCAACCTCAGAACCGCCAAGTAGCGGCCCCAGTGACCACTGCACCGCCGACCAAGCGTGCATATACTGGTCCTCACCCGCTCTGCCCTACTTGTACCTATCATCATCCAGTGGGGATTGCTTGCAGATTTTGTGTTCACTGCAACGTGTACGGCCACTTTACTGTAAATTGCCGTACCCGTCCACGCCAAGCTCCAGCTCCAGCTCAAGGTCAAACTCCTGCACCACAAGCTCTCCTTCCTGCTCCACAGGGCCAACACGCAGCTCCTGCCCTGTCACGGCCCCAGCCCCGGTTTTACCCGGTCAGGAGCCGCGGGACAGGAACCCGTGGTATTTAATTGATGCAACAGCGGAAGATTTTTTTATACAGGATCTTTTAAAACTTGAAAATGCCCGATTATTTTTATTTCATAATTCGGGATAAAACCCCGGTAGTTTACAATATAGTGATTTCACTGGGAAATCCTTATTTTACATAACATGTTTCTTTATTTAGATTGAGCCACTTCCTTAAGCTTGTAGTGCTTTGCGGCACTTTTCCTGGATCACAACAGATCACCTGAAACATGTTTGAAAAAGGTTTTGTCAGCGGGGAAATACTGGTGAATCGTTCTTTTTACTAAAAAAGACGCATTGTTATAATTTACAGTACTAAGAGCGATTACAATGTCTACATATATCAACCATCTACCCACGGTATTTGTCACTCGACCACCTATTGGCTATCTCGTTGTCCAATGGTGTCTGTGACTATGGTCATATCACCCCTTGGCTAACCCGTTGTCCAATGGTGACGGTTATCAAGTATTGTATACAAAACCCCACATACCGGCTGTAATTTGGAGATTACAAAGACTTAATCCCTGTAATTATAACTTTTGAAAATAAACATGATTTTTGGAAACAATTTGGTAAAAAGAGAATGACTCACATTGCAGATTTATACGGATAGAGCTTAGCCTACTGATTAGCCTTGTAACCTAATTTAAATAACAATGCACACGAACTAGGTTAGTAACTAATACAGCATTTACGATAACTCACGAGATTGAAACCTTCACAACAAATGACAAAGTGCGATACTTAAACATCCATCGAATTCACGACGAATGACAAAGCATAACCCTAATTTGGGCAGCACTTAAACATCCATTGGATTGATTTCAATCGATCGGACATTGAATCATAGCAGCGATCGAGTTATTACCCTGTTTTAGCGGCAGCGTTTCGTGATTGTGTGTGTTTCTGTAGTATTTGGATGATATCTCAGTGCATGAATCGAATTTTAAAGTCGAACCAACGCGTAATTTCAATTGCCAAACTCCCCTATTTATAACTGGAAAAAGGCGCCCTCGCGTGGCGCGAGGGGCCTTCGCGTGGTGCGAGGGGTGCCCTCCTACAATAGGGTAGCCCCGTGTCTTGGTAGGCTTGCTGAGTTGGTTGTTCGTCAAAATTAGATTTCCACGTAAAACTGTGTGGATATTACTAACTAGGGTTTACCCCCCTGAGTTTTAGGGGCCCTGATCCTGATTCCGATTGTTCTAAAATTTTTAGGGGTTATGCAGAATTACTTGGGGGTCTCAATTAGGGTTTCCTATTGGACAAAATAAGATAATAAATAATAGTTTTAGTGAGAGTTATTACATCCTCCCCACCTTAATAAAAATCTCGTCCTCGAGATTTATTGGAATAAATGAGGATATTTTCGCTTCATCTCTGATTCCAACTCCCAGGTGTATTCGGGTCCTCTCCTTGAATCCCATTTAACTTTGACAAGTACTAACCGTTTGCGTTTGAGAAACTTAACCTTTCTGTCTTCTATCTGAAGAGGTTTCTCAACAAATTTTAACTTTTCGTTTACTTCTATATCTTGAAGAGGTACTATCAGTGATTCGTTAGATAAACATTTCTTGAGATTGGATACATGAAATACGTCATGTACTCCAGCTAACTCTTCTGGTAGTTGTAAACGATAAGCAACTGGTCCTATACGTTGTAGTACCGGAAATGGTCCTACGTATCTTGGACTCAGCTTTCCTTTCTTACCAAACCGAACTACTCCTTTCCAAGGAGAAACTTTCAAGAGTACCAGTGGCGAAGCTTGACCCGAATGACCGGGGGGTCGAAAACGTATATACCAAAAAAATTTCTATAGAACCGGGGGGGTCGAAAACGTATATACCAAAAAATTTCTATACGAAAACTACATATATAACACTACTAAGTGAAAAGTTCGGGGGGTCGGGCGCCCCTCCCGGCCCCTTTTATCCTTCGCCAATGAAGAGTACTCTATCTCCGATTTGAAATTCTAGTGGTTTGCGTCGATTGTCGGCATAGCTCTTTTGGCGATCTCGAGCAGTCTTCAGTCGTTCCTTGATCTGAGTGATCTTGTCGGTGGTTTCTTGTATGATTTCAGGACCTGATAATTGACTTTCTCCTATTTCTGCCCAGCATACTGGAGTTCTGCACTTTCGTCCGTATAGTGCTTCGAATGGGGCAGCTTCGATGCTTGCATGATAACTATTGTTATAGGAGAATTCAATTAAAGGTAGGTGATCGTCCCAGTTTCCACCAAAATCTATCACACATGCTCGGAGCATGTCTTCCAGGGTTTGTATCATCCTTTCACTTTGCCCGTCTGTTTGAGGATGATATGCCGTACTTAAATTTAGTCGGGTTCCTATTGCTTCCTGGAAACTTGTCCAGAAATGGGAAGTGAAATGACTATCTATATCCGATACAATGGAGAGTGGAACTCCATGTAAGGATACTACTTCGTCTACATACAAATTGGCTAACCTTTCCATACTAAAGGTTTCTTTCATGGGTAGAAAATGAGCTGACTTGGTTAATCGATCCACAATTACCCAAATCGCATCATTACCTTTTCTGGTTTTGGGTAACTTAGTAACAAAGTCCATTGTTATGAGTTCCCATTTCCAAACAGGTATTTCTAACTGTTGGAGTAACCCTGAAGGTTTCTGGTGTTCTGCCTTAACTTGTGAACAAGTAAGACATTTGGAAACATATCTAGCTATGTCCTTTTTCATTCCTATCCACCAAAAATTATTTCTTAAATCTTGGTACATTTTATTGTTACCAGGATGCATGGTATACCTAGATTTATGAGCTTCTTCTAAAATCTTATCTCTTAATTCTCCTTGCTTAGGTACCCAAATCCTTTTCTTATGAAATCTCCAGATTCCATCAATTCCTTGTTCTAATTCCTTTATTCTTCCTTTCATTCTTTCAGCATCATCCTTGATTGCTGTTTCCTGGACATTTTTCAGTTGTTCTATTAAATCTAACTGTAGATTTAATCTAAGAGCATGGACTCGTCGTTGTTTCTCATGATACTTACGACTTAAAGCATCTGCAACTACGTTTGCTTTTCCTTCGTGATATTGGATATCACAGTCGTAGTCGCTTAGGATTTCCATCCATCTTCTTTGCCTCATGTTTAATTATTTTTGCCCAAATATGTACCTTAAACTTTTATGATCCGTATAGACAGTAAACTTACTTTGTAAGACCCTAATACGTATTTGACAAAAGTCGCAGCGGAATTACGTACTATAAAATTTCTTTCATTATAACCCTTACGTCTTACTTGAAAGTTCATTTTTAAAACAACTCTTTTAAGTTGAATACATCAAACTAACTCTATTATAGAATAGAACATAACTTATGTATAACAAGTTACATTCTCAGACAACCCCGTACAATCCTTCAATGTGACTCGGTCCTTGATCTCTATCCCTTGATGATCCTCGTGTTTCGTACTACCTGCGCTCACCACATAAAGTCATAACATTAGCACGCATCATAAACACACAAGATTTATTCACGTTTACTTTTCGTTCCATTAACTCTTTATGTTCCGGCTTTCCATTTGATCATACGATCCACGGTGAGACTTCTTTGCTATTCCTGCGTTACACTTCATTCACCAGGCATGCTATTGATGTCGTTAGTACTAATTTCATTGGGTACATGCGTATCTATTTTCTTACATACTTGTACATAATTATATAATCACACATAACCAATTACATACGTACGTTCCTACCCATATGTAAACACATCTACGTCATTTCATGCGTATTTACATACACCTATACCTACATCATTACGTACACTCATGACGTTATACATATACACAAACATATGTCCCTACTTGCAACATACCTAACTCATACATGCCTACTCACATACGTACCTCCATATTCATAAACTTACATATGCCTCTATACTTATCTCGCTCCATTTTATGCTTGCGCACACGCTCGTCGCAGCTCATAAACACTTTACAATGAATTTAGATTACATTTTGGGACACCTTATGGGCTAGGGGACTGATTTGGACGAATTCTGCACATTTTACTGAACTGGCAGCTGACGCACGGCCATGCGTCCCAACCGCACGGCCGTGCGGATCCTACGACGTCGGGGGCACTGGTAGTGCACAAGCCAGTGCACTGGTTTACTCGGAAACGCACGACCATGCGCCCATTTGCACGACCATGCGCTAGGACCTGCATATTCCCAGCACTTCCAGTTTTTACGGAAACAACCATAACTCATTCGTTATTGATCCGTTTTACACGATTCTTTTTCCTACGTGATCGTAAGTTAATTCTCCATCACATGGAGTGAAAATCCAATATTTGAACTACCGAAATTTATGACTTTTAAGCCTTCGGCTTATTACCCTTTTACCAAATTTTGACCCGTTCATGCATTTATCAACATAACTTGTTCGTTTGACCATAACTTCTTATGAACCTAATAATATCAATGACGTTTATCATAAAAGATTAAATTCTCGAATGTCTTGCTTCCTCTTAACCCATTTTCGCTCAAAAGCTTATTTTGACCCGTTAAAGGTATTTGCACATTTTAAGGTCATTGGCTTACGAAAATCATACTTCTCGCTTTCCTACTTTTCTAAAACATTCACTTAATCAAATAGCTTGTTTCTAATCAACTTTTAAGACCGTTTGCCCAATTTACCCATCAAGGGCGTTTTTGTCAACTTTGTTCCATCCTTTACTACAAAGGACTTCCTTAGACATTTGACTAATTCCACGACTTAACTACAACTCTAGTCGCACATACCTGGCTCGGATCAAGGCTATGACCCGTTTTAATACTAGATGTCCATTTTATCCTTGCGGGATTTTAGTTATTCATTATCCCATCCATGTAACTTATTCATTCGTTATCTCGTAACCAAAATTACCATAATACCTTTTTTACCATTTTTGACCATTAACTTAGTTTCTTAACATAATCACATGTTCCGACCCATACCAAAACTTGTCGAAACATCACAATTCACATATTTAGTTACCATGTTCGTAATCTATACATTGAATAGATATTCTACAAAAAGGGGTGTAAGTTCCACTTACCTAGCATCCGAATATGCTTCCCTTGCGCATTAGTCCCGTTTGACCCGCTTCCTTCTCAAGCTTCCATGTCGCTTATTAAGCATCAACTATCACATATCATTCTCAAGATAGTTAGCTTATTCATCATTCATCAAATCCTTTTTATCACACGGATCTCATATTAAGTTTATCATTTAATCTTAAAACATGCTAATCCATCATTTCGTATCCAATTTCTTTAAACATACTTACACATAATATGATTTTCAACATTATTAACATAAGCGTATCATTACTTCTATCATATCATCAAAAACCCACTTCAAAACTACTTTGTTAATCACTTACAAGTGATCTAATCTTACGTTCTTCATAATTTCATCATACTTTTGATGTGTGTACTACCTTCTAAGCATAGTGTACAACTAGTTCATGCATATCCTTCTAATCTCATTCATAATTCATCAAATTCCTACTTCTAATCAACACGAATCATTCATGCATAAACATCAAACATACTAGTATCACATTTCTTTCAATTCCTCTAACAAGAGTCTATCATATTCATCAAAATACATCAACATTAAGCAAGAATTAAACATGGGTGATCATTCAAGTCGTCATCATCACCATAACCAACGGGTTTCACCTATAAACATCAAATTAACCCAAACCATTCATAACCCATGTTCCAAATGATGATTCTAACACATACTCATACTCAATTTCTCACAAATTCGTGATTTACAACATAACCCACTTCGTGCATAATCACTAATCTAACTTTTAAGACATACCTTGCGATCCCCTTGTGAAGGTGATCATTAATCTATGTTTCTTCTTGAATTTGAGCTACAATTAAGCCTTCAATTTTGGTGATCTTCATGGTTAGGGTTTGTGAGCTTCCATGGAGCTCCTGGCTCTTCTCGAACACACCATCGTGTGTGTGTGTATGTGTGTATTTTTTTTATAAATTCAACTTCCATTTACCCCATTTTAGTCCCTCAAGTTTGCCACTAATTATAATTGCCACAACTCTCATCCTTTAGTTGTTTCTACCATACTCATAACTAGGTTAAATAACCTAGTCATTTATTTCTTGAGGTACCTTATCATAACATTTAACGAATATAAATATTCAGGTTTTGGGGTGTTACATACTTCCATCCAGATAATGTCTCCAAATTTTAAGGGCAAAAATTATGGCTCCTAATTCTAAATCGTGAGTCGTATAATTTTCATCGTGCTTTTTCAATTGTCTTGAAGCATAAGCAATTACCTTCTTGCGTTGCATTAGCACACATCCTAATCCTAGTTTTGAAGCATCACAATAAACTTCAAAATCTTCGATTCCTTCTGGTAAAGCTAGGATTGGGGCATTTGTTAACTTTTGCTTTAAAATCTTAAAAGCTTCTTCTTGCTTAGGTCCCCATTCAAACTTGACTGCTTTACAGGTTAGCTTAGTTAATGGTACAGCTATTTTGGAAAAATCCTTAATAAAGCGCCTATAATATCCAGCTAATCCTAAAAAGCTTCTAATTTCCATAGCTGATTGTGGAACCTTCCATTTGGTAATCGCTTCTATCTTAGAAGGATCTACGTGAATTCCTTCATGATTCACCATGTGACCTAAAAATTGCACTTCTTGTAGCCAAAATTCACACTTTGATAATTTGGCGTACAGTTTCTCTTTTCTTAACAAAGTTAAGAGTGCATGCAGGTGTTCACAATGTTCCTCCTGACTTTTGGAATAAATAAGTATATCGTCGATAAAAACAATTACAAATTTATCCAAATACGGTTTACAGATTCTATTCATCATGTCCATGAATGCGGCAGGTGCATTCGTTAGTCCGAAGGGCATGACTGTAAACTCGTAATGACCATACCTAGTTCTGAAAGCAGTTTTAGGTATGTCTTCTTCTTGTACCTTTAATTGATGATATCCGGAGCGTAAGTCAATCTTAGAAAAGTATCTAACTCCTTGAAGTTGATCGAAAAGATCATCAATCCTAGGTAATGGGTATCGATTCTTAATTGTAACCTTATTCAATTCTCTATAATCGATACACATTCGCATCGACCCGTCTTTCTTTTTCACAAATAACACTGGTGCTCCCCACAGGGATGAACCAGGTTGTATGAATCCTTTACTTATTAATTCATCTAATTGCTTTTTCAATTCTAGCATTTCGGTGGGTGCTAATCAATAAGGTGCTTTGGCTATCGGTGTAGTTCCAGGAATCAAATGAATCCTAAATTCTACTTCCCTGTCGGGTGGTAATCCAGGTAGTTCTTCTAGGAATATATCTGGGTATTCTGAGACTTCTGGAATTTCCTTAAGTTCTTTATCCTTAGTAATAATGATTACTGAAATCATATATATTATTCCTTGCTTTCGTTCATAACTAGCAACTTTCATTACTGAAATGAACTTCATGGGTTTACGTGGCTTATCTCCTGTAATCACAATTACCTCTCCGGTGGGTGCCCGAATCTCTACAGAGTTCTTATCACACAGAATTCGAGCATGGTTGGCTACTAACCAATCCATTCCTAACACGACATCGAATCCGGATAAATTCATTGGTAATAGGTTTGCATGAAATTTATGACCCGAAAGTTCTATATTTTCTTTTTGCAAAACCTGATCTATGTTAACAGAATTTCCATCGGCCATTTCGACTGTAAAAATCTGCCTAAGGTTGGTTAAGGGTAAGTTAAGAGCTTGGCAGAATGAAGTATTGATAAAACTTTGGTTTGCCCCAGAGTCAAATAATACTTTTGCGTAAACGTTGTGAACTAGGAACGTACCAGCTATTACATCTGGAATTAGTTCTGCTTCTTGAGTGGTCAGCTGGAATGCTCTTGCATTCTTCTTCGTAGCTCCATCGGCCGTCTTGGCTTTGTTGTCTGCTGGTTTAATTAACTTAGGGCATTCAGGTTTGAAATGTCCCGCTTCTCCACAGTTATAGCAAACCTTTGTTTTCTTTCTGCAGTCTTCTTCACGATGTCCTACAACTTTGCAAAAGTTGCAGGTTACATTGCATTTTCCAAAATGTCTCTTTCTGCAATTCCTGCAGAATGACGGAGTTGAGGATTGCCCCGTTCCTCTTTTCTTGAAGTTGTTATTATTACCCACACGGAATCCTTGGGTAATTTTCTGAGCCAGTTCCTTTTTCCTATTTTCATCTCTTGTGCATACCAGTTCGTCAGTTAGGGTGTTAGCTAATTCTACCGCATCGTCAATAGTGCGAGGTCTCGCAGCTTTAACGATATTACGGATTTCGCCAATCAATCCCCAAATATAGCAGGAAATAAGTACCGGTTCTGGCGAAGCCAACGTTGGTACCACTCTAGCATATTCGAAGAATGTTGAAGTATATCCTCGAGAGTCTACACCCATCATTCGATGGTTCAGGAATTTATTTGCCATTTGTTCTTTTTCGTACTCGGGACATAATTTTCTTTCTATAACTGCTTAAATTCTTCCCAACTCATGGCATAGGCCATATTTCTTCCTTTGGCTTGAAGTACCGTATTCCACCATTCTAGCGCCCCTTCTTTGAAAAGATGCGATGCATACATAACCTTGTCGTCCTCGGCACATTTACTTATCATGATTACTACCTCGGTTTTCTCTAACCAACGCAGTGCAGCAGTTGCCCCTTCGTTACCTGCAAACTCAGCTGGTTTACAGGCAAGAAACTCCTTATAAGTGCAACCAGATGTTGCAGCTTTCATTTTCTTAAGGAGTGGAGCTTGTATCCCTTCGTTGTCGTTATTAATATAGTTGCCACCCCCATTTACACTATTACTGAAATTATCGTTGTTTGTATGTTTGCTCGGAATAATTTGTTGAGGTGCAATTGGATTTTGAGCAGCAGCAAGTATTACTGGAATAGCATTGGCTATTCCTTGAGCAACAATATTCTCGATATCTTGCCTATTTAGAAATTTATCCTCCTGGTGTTGCTCAGATTGATTTACTTCATTAACTGGTTCATTATTAGCAGGTTCCATCTGGTAATATATATATATAAATTATTAACATAGAATAAATAACAACTATAGACAAAACAATCACATAATTTCATAATACACGTATAGCCAAAATTATCGATTTCTCGATTCCCATTTTTATATATATTATGCATCCGTACACACTGTTATTTTACAAAAGTTTTATTTCTAAATTATTTTACAGACTTTATATTTTTATTTAGTATAATTATTATTACTATTATACAATCCATAGTTTCACCATCACACTCGTCAGTTAGCGCTTTAGTAACGACGTTCCCTTTCGTCGTACTTCCAGGAGATCTGTTCTCCCACTTCCCTGATCCTATTCCCTGTATCCACCAGCTCTTCGCCAAAACGACGGAGTTCAGCTAAGTTTTCATTGCTCATTGGCGGGTTTGGTATAGGTTCTGGGTCGAACTGAGGGAAAAAATGTATAAGGGTTATTGAGGAGGTTTTGAAACTGCCAATCGTTCGTCCACCACTCGTCCATTTCTCCTAAAGGTTGGGTATGGATTAAAGGTTCTGGGATTGCTGGTTCCAAGTTTATTGGAAGTTGGGTTTCAGTAGGATAAGGGTAGAGGTTGGTGTTGATAGGTCTAATGATATCACAGCTTGCCAATACGCGATCCAATTCCTCCTGTAATGGCAACTCCTCGACTTGCTTAGAGCTTTCCCCAATTTCCATTTCCGTTGGTCTAGGACCTTCCCCCATCTCGATCCCTTTTCCTTTATCCATGGGATTCTCTATTTTGGGAATTTTCCTAGTAGCTGGTTTCCTTCTGCGCACACGCCTCCATCCTACAAATCTTCTTCTTTTCTTAGGTTTTGGTTTCTCCGGAGGTGGAGCTTGAAATTCCATAGGTTCTTCCACATCGGCTATGTAACTAGTAAAGTCATTGGAAACTTCTATTTTCACAGGATAGAGATTGAGATTCTGAAGGGCTTCAGATAACTCATTCATGCTGTTTAGCATATATGCAAAAATGCACACAAAATGCTAAGTTAAAATTTTATAATAAAATTTTACAGAAAAACATTCAAGTATTATTGCATACCATGTGACTAATACAAAGGACAACCGAAAATTAAAACATATTGGGGTTTATTATAAACTTATTTATTTACTGGGTAAAGTTTCTGGCTTGTAGATGATATGGGTGCTAATACTAGGTCAGGATATTTAAAATTTTGCATTTACTGCTACAGTGGCTAACATATAAAGATCCGCCCATTTTTCATCTAATTTATCTTCCCATGGTGGGTTATTGCCTAATTCCTGGGTTTCATGATTAACTTTCACTTCTTTTGGTTGTGACTTCTTCATTTTCTCTTGGCTTTTTCTAATAATCAAACTTCTTTTATTAGGAGAAAGTGGTTTCTCATACTGTGCCTTTCGGACAAATATTCCTTCCTCAATATCTACTGGGTATGTTGAGGATGAAGTTCCTTTTTCTTTTGGTGAAGTATCAAATTTATGATAGATGTCCGAAAGTCTTTGTTTACCCATACTGTAAGCAAATATTCAAATAATAAAACACATAATCACAGAATGGCAATCAGTAAAATTAAGTATTTTCTTAAATACTTAATTAGCTTAAATCAGTGGCTCTGATACCACCTTTTCCTGTCACTGCCCCAGCCCCGGTTTTACCCGGTCAGGAGCCGCGGGACAGGAACCCATGGTATTTAATTGATACGACAGCGGAAGATTTTTTTATACAAGATCTTTTAAAACTTGAAAATGCCCGATTATTTTTATTTCATAATTCGGGATAAAACCCCGGTAGTTTACAATATAGTGATTTCACTGGGAAATCCTTATTTTACATAACATGTTTCTTTATTTAGATTGAGACACTTCCTTAAGCTTGTAGTGCTTTGCGGCACTTTTCCTGGATCACAACAGATCACCTGAAACATGTTTGAAAAAGGTTTTGTCAGCGGGGAAATACTGGTGAATCGTTCTTTTTACTAAAAAAGACGCATTGTTATAATTTACAGTACTAAGAGCGATTAAAATGTCTACATATATCAACCATCTACCCACGGTATTTGTCACTCGACCACCTATTGGCTATCTCGTTGTCCAATGGTGTCTGTGACTATGGTCATATCACCCATTGGCTAACCCGTTGTCCAATGGTGACGGTTATCAAGTATTGTATACAAAACCCCACATACCGGCTGTAATTTGGAGATTACAAAGACTTAATCCCTGTAATTATAACTTTTGAAAATAAACATGATTTTTGGAAACAATTTGGTAAAAAGAGAATGACTCACATTGCAGATTTATACGGATAGAGCTTAGCCTACTGATTAGCCTTGTAACCTAATTTAAATAACAATGCACACGAACTAGGTTAGTAACTAATACAGCATTTACGATAACTCACGAGATTGAAACCTTCACAACAAATGACAAAGTGCGATACTTAAACATCCATCGAATTCACGACGAATGACAAAGCATAACCCTAATTTGGGCAGCACTTAAACATCCATTGGATTGATTTCAATCGATCGGACATTGAATCGTAGCAGCGATCGAGTTATTACCCTGTTTTAGCGGCAGCGTTTCATGATTGTGTGTGTTTCTGTAGTATTTGGATGATATCTCAGTGCATGAATCGAATTTTAACGTCGAACCAACGCGTAATTGCAATTGCCAAACTCCCCTATTTATAACTGGAAAAAGGCGCCCTCGCGTGGCGCGAGGGGCCTTCGCGTGGCGCGAGGGGCCTTCGCGTGGCGCGAGGGGCCTTCGCGTGGTGCGAGGGGTGCCCTCCTACCATAGGGTAGCCCCGTGTCTTGGTAGGCTTGCTGAGTTGGTCGTTCGTCAAAATTAGATTTCCACGTAAAACTGTGTGGATATTACTAACTAGGGTTTACCCCCCCCCCCCCCGAGTTTTAGGGGCCCTGATCCTGATTCCGATTGTTCTAAAAATTTTAGGGGTTATGCAGAATTACTTGGGGGTCTCAATTAGGGTTTCCTATTGGACAAAATAAGATAATAAATAATAGTTTTAGTGAGAGTTATTACATGCCCCCGCAGCACACGCAAGAGCTTGCTTTACATGTGGTAATCCCAACCACTTTGCAAACATGTGCCCCAACAAGGTAGTGAAGCAAGAACCACAGCAGCAGCCGTAACAACATCAACAGCAGCAGCCTCAGCAGCAGCCCGCGGAGGTGCTTTCAACATCAATGCCTGCCAGGCTCAAACAGACAACAACATGGTTAATGGTACGTTCCTTGTGAATGGTATATATACTCCGTGTTTATTTGATACTAGAGCCGATAACTGCTTTGTATCGTTTGAATTCGAAAAGCTCCTTAATCGTAAGCGCGCCCATCTCCCCTCGACGTTCGATGTTGAAGTTGCCACTGGAAGAACCGTCGCTGTCAATTCTGTCCTACGTGATTGTACTCTCGAACTCAACAATCACGTTTTCCCTATCGATCTTATTCCGATGCAGCTTGATAGTTTCGATGTCATAGTAGGCATGGATTTTCTTCGCGGAAATCATGCTGAAGTCGTTTGCTTTGATAAGATTATTCGTTTCTCGCTCGCTAATAGTGATCAACTTTGTGTGTATGGAGAAACTCCTTCGAAAGGTCTCAAACTCATGTCGTGCATCCAAGCAAGCAAGTATCTCCGCAAGGAATACAGAGCTTTCTTGGCACACATTGTAGTAGCAGAGAAGGAAAAGAAAGAGAAGGCAATAGATAAGGTGCCTGTGGTTCGTGATTTTCCTCTTGTGTTTCCCGATGATTTACCCGGTTTACCTCCGATTCGTGATATCAACTTCCGTATTGATCTCATTCCTGGAGCAAATCCTTTTGCTAGAGCTCCTTATCGCCTCGCTCCGTTCGAAATGCGCGAACTCTCGAGTCAACTCCAGGAATTACTTGACAAAGGCTTCATTCTCCCTAGTACCTCTCCGTGGGGTGCACCATTTATTTTCGTCAAAAAGAAGGACAGGTCGTTCCGGATGTGCATCGACTATAGGGAGTTGAATAAGCTGACTATCAAGAATCGTTATCCCCTACCTCGAATCAATGATTTGTTTGATCAACTGCAAGGTGCTACGTGTTTCTCGAAGATTGATTTACGCTCAGGCTATCACCAATTACGCATTCAAGAGGATGATATACCCAAAACCGCTTTCCGAACCCGATACGCCCAATATGAATTCGTCGTAATGCCCTTTGGTTTAACCAACGCACCCGCGGTTTTTATGGATCTGATGAATCGCGTGTGTAAACCCTTTCTCAACCGCTTCGTCATCGTGTTCATCGATGATATCCTGATCTATTCCAAGTCGAAAGCCGAACACGCGCAACATCTACGTTTGGTTCTCGAATTGCTCCAAGGGAATCGACTCTATGCCAAGTTCTCCAAGTGTGAATTTTGGCTGGAGGAGGTTCAATTCCTCGGTCACATTGTCAATAGTCAAGGTATCCACGTCGACCCCGCGAAGATTGAAGCTGTTAAGAGTTGGGTTACACCTAAGAACCCGTCTGAAGTCCGTTCTTTTCTCGGACTAGTGGGCTATTATCGCCGGTTTATCAAAGGATTCTCCAAGATCCCTGTTCCGCTTACTTCTCTCACGCATAAAGACAAGCCTTTTGTTTGGGGAACTGAACAAGAGACTGCCTTTCGAACTCTCAAGCATATGCTCTGCAATGCTCCTGTTCTCACTCTACCAGACGGAAATGATGACTTCATTGTCTACTACGATGCCTCGAACCTTGGTCTTGGTTGTGTTCTCATGCAACAGGACAAGGATATCGCTTACGCTCTCGTCAGCTCAAGATCCAAGAGAAGAACTATACAACCCACGATCTCGAGCTTGGTGCAGTTGTTTTTGCATTAAAGATTTGGCGACACTACTTTTACGGTACCAAGTGTACGGTCTTCACCGACCATAAGATCCTGCAACACATCTTGAGTAAAAAAGAACTGAATATGCGCCAACGCCGCTGGGTTGAACTTCTTAATGATTACGACTGTGAGATTCGTTATCACCCTGGCAAAGCAAATGTCGTTGCCGACGCTCTAAGGAGACGAAGCTATTTGCATAGTGTCCGTAATATCCCAGCCCAGCATAATCTTGAAGCTCTTATCCGTGACGCCCAACATGCTTGTTTCACCGAACGCACTTTGAAGAAGGAAAGGATTCTTAACGATGGCACCCAGTTAGTGAATAAATCGAATGGTATATTCCATTACCCAGACCGAATTTGGATCCCCAAGCGCACCAATCTACGAAAAATTCAGCTAGACGAAGCCCACAAGTCTCGATATTCTATTCATCCCGGTGCAGATAAAATGTACCGGGACCTTCGCTACAAATACTGGTGTCCGGGCATGAAGAAAGATATCGCTGTCTATGTTTCGAAGTGCCTGACTTGCTCGAAAGTCAAGGCCGAGCACCAAAGACCCTCTGGCTTACTCATCCAACCCGAGATCCCTATGTGGAAATTGGAGAGTATAGCTATGGACTTTATAACAAAACTTCCGTGCACGCCATCAGGTCATGACAGCATCTGGGTTGTCGTTGACCGTTTGACTAAATCTGCTCATTTTCTGCCAATACGAGAAGACTTTAAGGTAGAAAAATTAGCTCGAATCTACACCGACGAGATCATCTGTTGACATGGAACGCCTCGTGACATCATCTCTGACCGCGATGGTCGGTTTACCTCGCGCCTTTGGGAAATGTTTCAATCTGCTCTCGGTACTACTCTTAATCTAAGTACCACTTTCCATCCCCAAACCGACGGTCAGACTGAGAGAACGATTCGTACCCTTGAAGACATGCTTCGCTCGTGTGTCATAGATTTTGGTGGTAATTGGAATGCGCACTTACCTTTAGTCGAATTCTCGTACAATAACAGTTATCATTCTAGCATCCAAATGACACCATTTGAGGCATTATACGGAAGAAAATGTCGATCGCCTATTGTATGGCACGAGATCGGAGACGCGCAAATAACCGGTCCTGAGCTGTTGCAAGAAACGACTGACAAAATCCTCCAAATTCGAGACAATCTGCTGAAAGCTCGGAGTCGTCAGAAAAGTTACGCCGATAGACGCCGCAAGCCCCTTGAATTTGACGTTGGCGATCACGTACTCCTAAAGGTATCACCTTGGAAGGGTGTGATCAGATTCGATAAGAAAGGAAAGCTCGTGCCTCGATATGTTGGACCCTTTAAGATTCTGGAAAGGATCGACAAAGTGGCCTACAGACTCGAACTACCGGAGGAACTTAGCAACGTCCATCCGACTTTCCACGTTTCGAACCTCAGAAAGTGTCTGGCCGAGCAGGATTTACAAGTGCCACTTGAGGATCTAGAAGTGGACGAAACATTACACTTCGTGGAGAAGCCTGTCGAGATTATGGACCGAGAAACCAAGAAGCTCAGGCGCTCACGCATTCCCATTGTGAAGGTTCGTTGGGAAGGCAAACGCGGCGCAGAATTCACCTGGGAACTCGAAAGTGACATGAAGGAAAAGTATCCACAGCTTTTGGTTATGCCTGCGCCTTAATTTCGGGACGAAATTCCCTTAAGAGGGAGAGGCTGTAACACCTCGTGTTACGAAAGTCAAAGTACAAGTCAAAGTCAAAGTCAAAGTCAAAGGAAGAAAAGATTGCTAATTGCGATCTGTCACTCCTTGCTTAACTATGGATTGTACACCTTGACTTGTAATTGGATTCTATTATTTGTTTGCTTTAGTTGTATTATGTGGAGTATCTATTAATAATCACAGTTTAATCGCTAATCACATCGCAATCGCATTCGCAACTTGAATTATAGGTTCTGTATATTGTTTTACGTGTGTGTGTTATTTATGTGTTACTTGTGCATGTGTATTATATGTTGTGGTGAATAATCGGAACGCAATCACAACTCCATCGCAACGCAATCTAATCGCAAACGCTAAACGCAAGTTATTTATGATGATTGTATGTTAGATATAGACTATTAGATAAAACTATCGCATCGCCTAATCGACACTCGCTCAAACGCATCGCAACGCTTAACACGCAAAACGAAACGCCGAAACCCAACTCGCCGGACCACTTCGATCGAATGACCATTCGATCGAATGGCCATCCGATCGGACACCTGTGCTCCTCTTTCCTCTTTTGGCAACCTATAAATACCCCTGTCACATCACCAACAGTGATGTGACAGCTCTCTCTTCCGACCAGCGTACTCAAGCTCCCTTTTCCTTCGATTTCTCGCGATTCTTGTAAGTTTCTTCCCCAAATCTTGAACTTCTATGATCTAAACGCACTTCTTCATCATTTTCTCCTTTGAATCTTAACTTTTAACCATGAAATCAACGGATTTGAGGTGTTCTAGGGTGATGTCATCATGGAGTTCTTATGAACTTCAAGTTTTGGCCTCATTCCACCTAGAACAACTTAGATCTAAAGGATTTCCACATGATTTAACACTATTTTCATTTAGATCTAAACATTTTCAAAGGATTTAAAGATGGTTTTGTAACTTTCTTTCAACTCTTTTACAATCAATGCACTCAAAACCGATAGAATCGGAGCTCATTCAGGCCCTCCACTCCTCTCTAGTGATGTGTCGGTTTGAGATCTGATTCCTATCAAGGAGATAACCGATTTCGGGATGAACATGAATAACCGTCAAGAATAGTTAACTGGTCGGATTAGGGTGATTCCTGTTTGATCGGACGACTTGGGACTTGACGAGGTTCCGTTGTTTAACACGTTGTCATACCGTCTCAAGCAAACCGCAAAACTTTGAAAACTTAACAAATTTTTCAAGTTCAAAACGATCAGATTATGGGACGGAGTGCCGTCCGATCGGATTGCCATCCGATCAGATTGCTATCCGATCGAACGACAATCCGATCGGATTGCACTTGGACTTCAACACTTAAACATTTTCATAATTTTCAAAGATCATCAGTTCTAATGGATTGCCATCCGATCGGAAGACCATCCGATCGAATAACCATCCTGCTGTGAACTTGTTCTCAACTGAAATGTCTCGCCAATCGGATCGCTATCCGATCGAACGACCATTCGATCGAACGACCTGAAGGGTAGAGATACTTCTCTGTTTTCAAAATGCTACAACGAAAACTTCAAAGCCATCATACACAAACACATCCATCCCCAAACGAATGTCAATCCGACCGAATGGCCATCCGATCGGATGACCATCCAAACGGATTGACATCCGATCGAATGATCATCTGATCGGATTGCCATCCGATCGGATTACCATTCGTCACTTGGTTCTTTTCGCACCGTTTAACGCGCCGTTCTTCGCTTATGCTATCGTTAACTGTTCAGGCTAATCTCTCAGCGCTCCCTTCAATCCAAGAGAGTGTTTATTTACTAAACACAATCTGTGAGTATACTCGAACCCTTTTTGCTTTACGCACTTTTAGGTGTTACATACGTTACTTATTCAAATCACATCGATCACACAACGCAAACACTTCTATACGCTAATCGTTACTGCATGTTATACGTGTTACTCGATGAATGCTTGTATGTTATGTTTACACAGTGATTGTTGCCTGACGCCTTAGCAACGATAGTACTATAGTTTGGACTCAGCACCTGTCGTGGACAGGGGTTGTTAAGGTTATTTCTTCACGTGTCACAGTGGTGATATGTGTTGCGCAATCTACAACTTGCAGTAATGTCTGTGCATATTTCATTGTCGATAACCTACTAGCTTCACTTTGCTACATGTTACATGCTGGTTATGCGTAAAATTATTTTCGCTATCTATATTACTATCAAACTTGTATCCTCACCTTTACACTATGTGTATTGACTTTATTTTAACGTATGTGGCAGGTGTTTAAGATGCTAGGAATGCTGTGCTTTGGTGAATCAAGCTAGGGGTCTAGTTATGTCACGCTAAATCTGAGTTGTTCGGAACAGTGTTTGTTTTTGAGACAATTATTTGTAATAACTGTTTTATTTGGATATGTTATGGTATGGGACATGACGTTTAAATATCTGGTAATTAATAGTTGTTATGGATACTCATGGACAATCTGTTTCGCTCAGTGCCATGCCCCGATGTTTCCGCCATCGGTTGGGGTGTGACAATAGTACATATTCCGAACGAGTTATTGACAGAATATCCATTAGAAGCATTAGAACATAGAGAGCGCCTGAAAAGTCGGGTGGGAATATTTTCTTTAACAGTTTGGCGAGAATCTTATCTCTAGTTTCTTGGACAGACTACTGTCAAGACTCCGTTAGAAATGGCTTTCCACTGATGACACCTTAAAATTCTTAGTAGGAATTTTATTCGAAATCTTATCTTTAGTATTATGAAGGTGTATATTGGTATAGCGATACATTAAGACAACCCTACTTTTGTAAGTAGAGCGAAAAACTGATAAAACAACGGTTTGATTAAACAACACATTTAAAAAAAAATTTGTTTGGTTCCGAAAGAAAGGGTGAGAGTTGGCTACAAAGTTCATTTTTCCAACAAAGTGTAAAAAGTTATAAAACACTATAATGTCAACCATAAACACACTCAAAACCCACAAATAATGTAGTGAAAATTACTAAAACACCATATTTGTGGGTTTTGTGTTGTGTTTTGCATGATAAGGCTTTGATTATTGAATGACTAACATTAGTGTGCTTTATGTTAATTATCATGTTGTGTTTTATATTCATAGCTGTACGAAGGTGTGTTTGAAGTTTTTAAGGACTACTAGGGTTTGGATATTATGTTTTAGTGATCTTCACTATGTTATTTGTGGGTTTTGAGTATGTTTTATGGCTGAAATTGTGGTGTTTTATGACTTTGTACACTTTATGGGAAAAATCGACTTTGTAGCCGAACCCCACCCTCGAAAGAAAATATGCTTCCATCAATATATTACAAAAATATTTTCAAGAGGACGAACTAGTGAGTAGTAACTAGAATACCAACGTTGTTGCCTTAAAAAACAAGAATACCAACGTTGTTATCATTTAATCACAAAAATGAGACGTTTGCATACAACTTTTAAATTCATGATTCTGAGAAATAATAAATCAGCCAATGAAATCCACAATGTTAATATTAAATTCATGCGCTTTAATTTGTCTCCATACTCTTCTAAACGAT
Source organism: Helianthus tuberosus (assembly GCA_030545235.1). Lineage (NCBI taxonomy): Eukaryota > Viridiplantae > Streptophyta > Magnoliopsida > Asterales > Asteraceae > Helianthus > Helianthus tuberosus. Next base: position 14,233,777 of record CM060435.1, read on the forward strand.
TTTCATACTTTTTTTACTTAAAAAAGTCAAGAAAAATCATGTAAAATACAAATGCTAAAAACAAAGGAAGCAGGTTACGTCTTTTTGTACATATATCGGCTCTAATCCATTGTTCTTTTCCTACTTTATTTTTAAAATTATTATATAGGAAAAGCTATATAGCCATACTTATCATTTTGAGTAAACATAAATTTACCTATTTGTAACACCTTATATCAATATATATATTCCGAAAAAATACAACAAAATAGTCTTTAAAAATATCGCATGTTCACTTTATTATCACGGATGTAACGTCTCTTCAAAACATAGATACCTAACCCACAAAATACAAACGGACTGCTTTCTTTATACACGAGATTTCGTGGGAAGGTGAGTGTATAATGCATATCTACTCTTAGAAATAATAAATATATATTAAATGATTAGATTTGATATATATACTTTAGTTAAAATAATTTATTTGATATTCTTAATTCTTAATAAATAATATTAGTTATCTACTTACCTATACTTTAATAAAATATTTCTACTTTAGTAAATAAAAACAAACTTATCGAAAGAAGATGAGATAAAAAAAATTATACAACCATCACTATTTTTTTTTTTGGATAAAGGGCAAAGCCCGGCAAACTAAAATAGAACACACAAAAAAAATTACAACCTCATAGGGGCATTCCCCCGAGACATCCCCAAAACATGCTTTGGGGACCAAAAATAGGAAACCATACAACCCCGTCTAGGGGAACAAAGGAACTGAGTATTTCTTTGAGTTATACACATATACTCAATGAGCCTATCAACAATACAAAAGTTGTGACTTATCCTAACTTCCCTCGACATAGCATAGATGTATGCTCCTCCCAAAACAGAATGGTCCCATATAGCAAAACAACAATTTTGAGGCTTCAAAATACCATAACTGAGACACCTCCAAAGTAACCCGAGGTAGGCCTTCAGCAGGGTGAATTTTCCAGCACGAAACCCTTCAAAACAGCGCTAAAGGGACCTCTGATGCGACCAGTTCTTAGTAGCCCTATACATAAAGATTGTAGCTTGACCAAGACCCATCAGCATCATAATATCGACCCCGAACTCGGTAAAAATCACCTGCAGCAACTCAAAGGAGGGAGAGATGCCAAAAGTCAAAGCAACCCAAATCTTGGCCTTGTAATACAGCAGCCAGCAAGCACAGAAAGGGGCTGTATGGTCCTTCCCCTTCTTAACAGTAGCAGCAACATACACCAGTAACCAGACACGGGGAGCAGTCACTAGAAAAATCTGCTGATGTAACCAGTTCTTGGGCCAAACAAAGATCAAAGGCCTAAGATCCAGGTACATCAGACCCACAACAATGGCAGCAATCCGGTAGGCAAGACAGAACAGAGGATGCAGCCAGATCTTCTTTTGGAGTAAACTGTCCCAACCCAAAATACCCATAATACCCCTAAGCCAAAATAAAGATATAATCAGGTTAGTAGGCCAAAGTAAACGAAACTTGGGTTCGGACTTGGGGATAAGGAACAAAAAAGGGTGCCAACGAAAGGACATCTCCCCAAGTCTCTCCCTCCTTATGTCTCCCGGGTTTGTGTGCATATCCCTCACACAGTGAATTCCTAACTTCCCATCAGGTCTCCAACTAAAACAAGTACAGAAATCACAGGGTTGGTTAAGAAAATTAAAACCTATAGTCCAAGAAGAAAGAGAGAGGGAACAAGCCACCATATGACACCAAGAATAACTAATAACGGTTTCTACCCACCACCCCCTTATGTCTCCAACCCAACCCATGGAACTATAAAACCCACCCACCTCACGAAGCTGGCCCAGCCCAATACCCAACCCACAACATAACTGGCCTAGAGATTTACTAAGCAGAAGCACTCCCCAGCCCAATCCCCAGCCTACCCCTCTACACCTGTAAGAACAGTAGCAAAGAAACAGGCAGATTTTCATTATGTGTGTGTTTTCAAGATCTAACCAGCTCATCTCAATCCCAAACCCAAAAGCTCCCACAAGCAGACAACAGCAGCTAACCCAAACCAGGCGAAAGAAAATTGGAGGCCAACTAGTCATTTGAAGGAATTTTAAGCCGTTTGGGGATAGTCCACTGAATACCATGAAGGTCCCAAATTCGAGCCATCTGGACAGCAGGAACTGATTTCACTAATGGGAGCCCAAGAAGTCTCAGTTTAACTGCATTTTTTATCAGCTCAAACACTTCTTCAAGGGAACGATTCACATTTTCGTGGAACCTGCGATTCCGTTCCTGCCATATGTAGTACACAGCAGCTCCCACAACTAAACGGTTAACGAAACTCCAAATGGTATTATTTTGAGGGAGGGTGCATAGATGGTCAACGATAAGATTCCAGCTATCCGGGATGCACTCCCATTTAGATAGTTGTTTGAGACCTTGCCACACTTTGTTAGGAAAGGGGCATTCAAAGAAAAGATGTTCGAGGCTATCAGGTCTGTTTTTGCAGAAACTGCAGCTGAGAATCCCTATCCCCTGCCAGTTACCCATGATGTCATGAGTCTGAAGTTTCCGCTTTAAGGCTAACCAGAGGATAAATACGTGTCTGGGAATGTTCTGGTTGAACCATACTATCTTTAACCAAGGAACTGAGACCCCCACCTCCTGGATGTCAGCCCACACATCTCTCACCTTAAAATCAATCAGGTCCCCCCTGTTGGATTTCCAAACAACTCTATCTTTGGAGTATGGGACGTAATAAAAAATTTAAAACCTCATCATGTTATAATTTGTCATTATCGTTTTTATAAATGGTAAACATATATATAAACAGTATATAGATGTTTAAAATATATATGCTCTTAGATTGTGAATTAATTCAATTCCATCTCCTACTTTGATAATATTTTTTAAAATAAGAAAATATTAAATTGTAATAAAATATACTAATTCTTTTGTATTTAAAAACAAAATTCTTTCTTCGTAAACACATCATTTAAAATGAGTAATGATATATTTTCTTTAATTTTGTATGTATAAATTAGGGTTATATGTATTCACATCAAAACTTAGATTTATATGTAATACAAGAAATAATATGAAATATAAAAAACAATTCAAAATTTACAATCGTTCTTTCCTTCACACAACCGATCTCAACAATAACATAATTATTTTGAAAAAAAAAAAAATCATTCAACTTTATATAAATAGAAAGCATATTTTTTCCAAAAAAAAAAAAAAAAAACCCGATCAACTCCATGTTTATCTAAAGACTTTTTATTTTCTATTCTCAAATCCATGTAATACATGAGTCTATATTTTATAACCTAATACATAATACACGAGATTACGTGGGAAGGTGAGTGTATAATGCAAATACATAATTTTGTTGTAAAATTAAAGCCTTTTGTTATATTTCATTCAGATTGTAATTGTATGTATAAGGTGTTAACTCTCTCATCGAATTTTTTTTAGTAATTTGATTTTTCTTTAATAGTTTTGCATTTATTAACTTTGTAGACCAAGTTGAATTCGCCGCTTTGTTAATATTTTTTTTTTGACATTCCAGTATGAACTAAGTTGTATTCAAAACAAGTGTGTTTTATGTGTTCGTAAATTACCGCATCGATAACGACTAAATTCCTGCCAGGTAGCGTGGGAAATTCAGTAGTTCTTTTTTATTTATGTTTTTCTCTAAAAACTTTTTATGTCTGTATTTAACTACTACCATTATTATAAATAATATTTTTAATATTATAAAATATGTTTGTTGTTTGTAACAAGTTACACATAAATAAGGATGTATATGTCCTCAAAGGAAGAATGGGAGACATGAATATATTTTATTTGCCGTCGCAGGTATATTAAAGACAAACACTAGTTACAAACTTAAATTCGCTATCATTTTCTGCTTGCCCTTTCTCTCCGCTAAACCACAATAAAATAACCAATATAAAGTATGATATTCAGGTGACCATTTACTTTTTCTTAATCAATCTCAAATTGTTTTGAGTTTGTGAGTTTAGTTTGTAAACGATGCTTCATTAATATTTGTATATGATTGTTCACTCATATTTGTTTATTTTTATTTATTAAGATCTGTTTTTTTTTTAATATTTGTTTATACACACACAATTTTTACTCGTAATTAAGTACCAAGAATGTCTAGATATTAAAAATAGAGTACTAATAAAGGATTGATATATAATTTATAGTATTTTGAAAATGATGTTAACTGTAGCCTAACTTTTGAGTAATTTTAACTTAACTTATTTAAATTGCTAGAAAAAACCTAAGAAAATCTGTAGCAAAACCATAGCAAAGATTTGTAACTAAATCCGTAGGAAAGATTTTGTAGACAAAACCGCAACAGTCATGATTCAATAGTGAAATTCCTTAGCAAAAGCGATTAATATAATTAGTTGCGAAATGATTAACTACGAATCAAATACGTAACAAAATTGTATTTGCTACATATTTGAGCGTATCAGGTACTTGCTTTTTAGTAATGATTTGCTACAAATTTGAGCGTATCAAGTACTTGCTTTTTAGTAATGAAAATTGTCTAATAATGTTATACCTATTTTAATTTCAGATATTGATTTTCAGATCCTAAAACATTGGATTTTTTTTTTATTTTAAATTATTCCCATTAGTTTACGTTTTGTTTGTTTGTTTAACATATATATTAATAAACAGACGTAAATCAAAGATAACAAATTTAATATTTTAACAAACGAACACCAACACTTGTGTGTGTCTTTGTGTTTATTTAGTTAAAGTTAAATGAATGAATACAAACGTATCCAACTTTATGTTCTTCTGGTTACAATGATATGTGTATCTATGAGCTCATCATGTTTATAAGTTGATTAACACTCATAATTAGCTGGATTTGGTACATGTGTGTGAAAGACGTATCATGCACATATAATCCAAAATAGCAAGCGTGGTAGACTAGATATTACTAAATGTTAGACTAGTGGGTATGGAGAGCCTCATCCCCAAGGGGATGGGCCGCTACGTCGGCGCCACGTAGGAGTGGCTTGGAGGGGATGGACCTAGGGGGGTGGGGGATGAACCCCTTTATGTATATATATGTATGTATGTATAGGTATATGTGAGAGAAGGGAGGCCCGTGAACATCGGCTGCTGGGTGACGGAAAGGACGAGCCGGGGGAGAGGGGGGCGGTGTGGGGGACCGGCGCCGGGCCTAAGTCGGCCCCCATACCGCTTGGTCTTATAAAAAACAAAGTCTTTTACAGAAGCCGGCTAACTAAATAATGTTGTTAATTGATTACATGACCAAGTCTTGGTCTCATTTTTTTTCACTCCAAAATCTTCAAAGACATAACCCTCCTCCTTCAAATCTGTTATCCAGTTCTATAAAGCATCTTCTACTCCTTTCTTAATCAGAAAATACAAGTAAATTAGAATCTTTTTATATTAATGGAGTCCATAACTATGGGTGATCAAGAAGATCTACCAACAAATTCAATAGAAGAAGTTGATCCACAAGACCAAGATGTCGGGCCAGGAGTTAGATCATACGAATGCGTATTTTGCAAGCGCGGGTTCACCACGGCGCAAGCGTTGGGTGGACACATGAACATCCACAGGAAAGATAAAGCCAAGTGTAAGCCTAATTTGTTGAGTAGTAACAACTCAAATAAACAAGAAGATAATAGTTTCTATGCATACCCTAGATTCTACCATCCGGTTTTCACAAGCTTCCCTCAAACTTTTATTCCTAATTATCAAGAGGGAAACTTTCATCACACAACATATCATTCATCCACATCAAGTATCGCGCAATCAATAGATCGTGAAAACGATCATCAAGATGTTCATGGAGTGATCACGGGTCCATCAAGGGAGGAAAAGATGATGACTTTAGGCTTACAGTTTGGGTGGTCAGGAGAAGATGATAAAGGATCAAGAAGAAGAATTCAAAGTGGAAGTGAAGAAGATGAACTCGATTTGGAGCTTCGGCTTGGCCATGATCCATGAATTTACTCTTGGACTTCATCAAACTGAATCTTTGTTGGCAAAAGCATCATGTAAACTTCAAACTAGTGGTTGCAAAATACCATTTACAAGTTTGTTTTTCTTAGAAGACTTTGGTAAAGAAAACTCAGAAATTTCTCAAATTAAGGTATGACAGTTATGACTGTTTTTGCTTTTGAGGTATAAATCTTTGTTGTTTTCTATCTAATTTAGGGTTTATATAAGACATCAAACTTTTATGCTTCTTTTATTGATCATATCTTGTACTTGCATTATTTTTTTTTTTCTATTCAATTTGTAACTATGGTGAACTATATTTAGTGAAAAGTAGCTACTTAAAGCTTATATATAGCTATTCCAGCTATAGCTGAGTGGTAGAGGCTCTTGCCTCTTGGAGAAAAAGACCAGGGTTAAAATCCTGGCATGGGGTGTAGTTTAGTATTAATTGGTCTAGTTTAGAAGTAGAGTAATGTAACCTTTATCATTCAAAAAAAAAAAAAAAGCTTATATATATAGACTTTCAATGAAAACCCTAATCAGAAACTATTGGATGCAAGAAACCAGTTTGAAGATAAATATATATATCCATAATTTTCATTGTCTTTTCACTCTTACTGGTTTGATTAGGTTTCCCAAACTCTTAAAGGTTTGTTTATGTGAGTACTAAGATTAATTAGGACTAAACCATATTAACTGTTGATGTTGCATTTGTTGGGTTGGAGATAGGAACCCTGAGAGTTCTGTTATGACAAATACTGAAAAAACTTGAAATAACTCTTTTCATGACGGACCATGGGACGCAAATTTGCCTTTACCTTACAAATACTGAAAGTCTTGAACAAATCTTATCTGAAATCTTATATGCAAATATCCGTTTGTCGGTATATAAATTTCATTCTATTTTTTTTTAAGTTTCGTAGGCACATTATGGAGATCTGTTGGTTGATTTTTGACACATCACCGACGCGTGTTTAGAAAGTAATTTCTTTCGTTTATGGGAAACTTACCAAAATAATCATTTGACCAGTGATCAAATTATCAAAATAAAAAAGCAAGCCGGCTAAGCCTCCAAGTTTTCCGGCTTCTCCTCCATATTTACCCACAAATTTGCCGGCTTAGCGGGCTTGTTGGTTAAACCGTCTGACGGTGATATCTTAGGGTCTGTTTGGTATGGGGTAATGGAATGGACAGAAGAATAGAATAGACGAGGTAATGGAATGGACGAGGTAATGGAATTGATCATTACCATTTCATGTCTTGTTTGGTTACCATGTGTGAATGGAATGAACAATTACTTTTAGTTGTTTGGTATGCGAAAAAAGACGAAGGAATAAAATCAGATGGCGGTGGTCAGTGATAGGCGATGATGGGGCGTGGTGCTAGGTGTCCCTTGTAGCGGCGGTGGTGGTGCTTGGAGACGACGGCGGATGGTGACAACAGTGGTGGTGGTGGATGACGGTGGAGGTAGGTGGCGGCGATGGTGGTGGTAGGGGTGGTCGGAGGTGGTAGCAGCAGAGATGGTGGTCGGAGGTGGCGGTTGATAGCGGTGGCAGCGGTGGGTGGCGATGGTGATCGGAGGTGGCAGTGGCAATGGTGGCGGTGATGATTGAAGATGGGTGGTGGCGATGATCGGAAGTGGCAGTGATGACGGTGGGTGGCGGCGACGGCGGTGGCTAGGACGAAGGTGGGTGGCGACGGTAGGTGGTGGCAGCGACGGTGGCGGGTGGCGGCGGAGGCGGGTGACGGTGGTGGATGACGATGGTGGTGGTGTGTGGTAGCAACGGTGGTGGATTGTGGTGTTGTTAATTAATGGTGAAGAGGGAATGAAATGGAAAAAAAAAACAGGGGGGACGGATGAAATGATTTTGAGGGAATAGAATGCATTTTGGAAGGGACGATTCTATTCCATCGACTAACCAAACACTTTTTTCTTCATTCCCTCACAATGGTACATTCCATTCCTCCTCTCATTCCTGCATACCAAACGCAATCTTAGTGTTTGTGGAGAGTGTTACATAGGTAAATAGTTTTCTTTGCTGAAAGTATGTTTTCTTGGAAATTTGAGTTGATATCATTTATTAAAAACAATGATTTTAACCATTTTTAGTACAAAGAACTATTATTGATCCTTATAATTGTATTGTTTAGTGTGTATGCATAAATATTAAGTGTTTAATTGTTGAGTTAATAATGTTTTGATTATGGAATACACAAAACATTACAACTTAGTAACTGTGATTTACATAGTCATGTCTCTACTTTGGATTCTATCTGAAGTTATAAAACTTCATCAGGTATATATTTAAACTATTAAAAGATTTCGAATATGTTGCTATTTAAATGAACTTTTTGGGACCGTTTTGTGAACATTGATAAACAAATAAGTAAATATTTTATGAAGGGTTTACAAAACATGGTTGTTACAATAATGATTTAAAGGTTAGTACTGCTAATTAGTCTATTACACTGCCTCCACATTACATCTAATCTATAATGTAACGTTTATAAATCACCTATAACGTTAGACGTTAGTGTTATATAACCTACTTTATGCCATAAACGTTAAATGTGTTCACAACAGTCAACAATAAAAACAAATGCTTAAAATCATAGATTCGGTTACTTAAGCTATAGCCTAGTGGTCCAGAGGAATTATCTCTTTTGGGGAGACCAATGTTCAATCATTGGGACGTGTAAGTATTTAAGGGGAAAAATTAGTCGTTCAAAAAAAAAATCATAGATTCGGTTGTTACTACGCTGTCCTTATACATTAACGATCATACATCATATGTTGCAGTTACTCGTAATTTATCTTAAATCTTTTTAAGATAAATGAACCCAACACTACTGCAAAGTACAAATGATCCCTAAATATTTTTTAATCTTAATTTCAAAAGTTTTTATTTATACGAAAGCAACTGGAAATTACATGACATGACACTATAAATATATGTTAATTTTGGGTTTCACATTCCAAATATACAAACTCTTCTAAAATTTTAATTTTTGAATAAATTTAGACAGTCAATATCTAAATTATTTTCAATGCTTAGTATTTTGTAAACTCTTAAATTGATGTAATCTATTTTGAAATGAAGAATTATCTTTAATCATTTAAAATTCTTTATAGTGTTTCGAAGTTTTTCTTTGAAAACCGGTTAGCAACAACGTTAGCAGCAATTGCGTGTATCTAGTAATGATGGTGACATATTAATCTTGATCTCCAGCCTGGTTTACGAAGCGAGAGGTGCTCTAAGGTGTTTAGGTCCCGAAAGCCAAAATGTAAGTCGAGAGCTTCATACACACAAGACGTTTTATGTACATAAAATACACTTTATGTACAACGAAAAGCTACATCCCTCTCATCCTTTTACATATCAACCAAAACCCATTCATAAACTCTTCGTCTTTTTGGTAGTTGGTAATTTCATTTCATTTCATATATATTTAAAGAGCATGAGGGGAACAATGTCAGACAGTTATCTGGCACTCCTTCATTGACCCGAACAAATTATGATTTTACCCCTGGTTCAGAATTATGATTTTGCCCTTAGCTCAAAATACAGTCTTGCCATCGTTATAGCGTTTGACAAATTACGATTTTCCCTAGTTCAAAATTACAGTCTTGCTATCTTTTTAGTTTTTTTAGCAAACCTATGGTAGTGTTTTATTTTAATTGGTTGACTCGATGTAATTTTTATTCGCTAACCCTCGCTCATTGGTCCTCACAAAGGTCCTCACAAATTACAGTTTTGTCCACAGCTTAAAATTACATATTGTCATCGTTTTAGTTTTTTTTTTAGCAAACTATGGTAACGTTACGTTTTAACTGGCTGAGCAATATTTGGCCTAGCGTCCTGTAACACAGACAAGGTATAAAACTAGTTTGAATTATTTGATTAACTCATAACAGCAAACTATGGTAACGTTACGTTTTAACTGGCTGAGCAATATTTGGCCTAGCGTCCTGTAACACAGACAAGGTATAAAACTAGTTTGAATTATTTGATTAACTCATAACAGTCAACTTCAAATGGTCATACGGATAGATCATGTGGACTTGTAGAGGGATAAATAGGATGGGCTATTTGTGGTTGTGAAGGTGGGCTGAAAGGATGGGCTACATGTAAACTGTAAGGGTGGGCTGAAAGCTAGTTGATTTTTAAAAGGAACCAAAAAAAATTAAAATTAAAAAAATAAAGGTGCTTTGCAAAGAGGGACTTAATTAATGTTTTCGCTAATGACTAATCAAGTGCGTTGTTGATCTGCTTCGATATATATCCAAAATGCAAGTTTAATATTGTTTATAATAATATTAGGTTAGACGTCGCGTGTACACGCGGTTTAGCAAATGAAAATATTAAAAAGCTTTAATTTATAATTAAGTGAAATAAAATGTTGTAAATTTGTGAAAATAACACTTTTCACATATATAGGAAAATGCATTTTTTCTAATTTTGGACTGGAAATAGATATAAGAAATTGAGTGGGTTTTATATATTTATTTGTGGGTTTGGGTTCTATGTTGGAAGAGCTTCGCAACGAGCTAAACCATGTCCAAAACGGAGCTAAGATGAATGAGATATTGATGCTCAAAGTTTGCTGTTTGAAACATTGAATGCTGAAAAATTGGGAAAGCGGCACATTGTCCCACATAGGAGGAGAGATGAAACTTAAAGGGGTATTTAAGTGGGAACTCTTCATCCTTATTGTTTCATGGAACCACACACTAGTGTACTACCCTACCTAGCGCGCGCGTGGCGTGGGCGCAATGTGGCGCTTTGATGGCACACTCCTTTGTATTTTTAACCCTTGTCTTGATCATCTGATAGCTACGATACGTTATTGACGCAAGCAATAGACATATACACTCACAGACTCCCCCTTGGATATTGTTGCAGTCAATCTCGTAGCTTTATCATTCACTCTGAGTCTTTAGCAAACTTTAACATAATCAACACCACAGACTCCCCCTTTGCTCTATCAGACTCCTCTTCGTGGCGTGGGCGCAATGTGGCGCTTTGATGGCGCACTCCTTTGTATTTTTAACCCTTGTCTTGATCATCTGATAGCTACGATACGTTTTTGACGCAAGCAATTGACATATGCACTCACAGACTCCCCCTTGGATATTGCTGCAGTCAATCTCGTAGCTTTATCCTTCACTCTGAGTCTTTAGCAAACTTTAACATAATCAACACCACAGACTCCCCTTTGCTCTATCTGACTCCTCTTGGATCTGCGTCCTGCTTTAGCAACTCCTCCTTTCGACAAACCCTCTCTCCAGGCTCCCCCTTGCGTTAAGCTTTCAACTTTCAGCTTTCAGCTTTCAGGATCCGAAACCTGGCTCTACCTGAATATATGACAATTCAAATCACTTAAGAGAATATTTAAACATTTTGGGACCGAGAACCTGGCTGTTTGCAAGATTGATTTGACGAATTAAAGCTTTTAGATCACTCAGGATTTTTAACCTAACTCTAATGCAGGAACAAATTACCTGGCCCTCTCCCCTATCAAATAACTTCATATATTTAACATTCAAAGTATCCAATCTTCACAATTTTCTCAGATTATCTACCAAGTCCAAATTAGTAACCTTGGAGATTTCATAAACTGTTTTTGGATTTTTCATTTCAAAACCTCAAATTTCAAATTAATGAACTTGTTCAACATACTTAGATTTTGAAACTCAGCTTTTCAACATCGGTTGTCGAAACATAAAGTAGAAACAAAATCTTTTTGTATTTTACAAAGTTTATGCTAAAACACTTCGAAAATCTTTTTGTGTTTTTGTCTGAAATGAAATGCAATAAAGAAATATTTACAAACATATTTTTGTTTGAGTTTGCGACAGAGGATCATATTAATTTATGACAAATCACTAGCACCGTTGACCTTTTATAGACTTTCAGTTCTAAATAATTCACTTAGATTGTCAGTATACTGATCCACTTAAATTTTCACACAAATTTCAATTGATTTAAGATACGAGATTAGTGTTTTAAGAACTTAACTTATTCGCGTGTCACACCTCAGAATATACTCCCGTATCAAGATTCCCTAGATTCAGTCTAACAGGCAAATATACCTAAATAATATATGTACTCTGGGTTAGTGCGAAGCCATGAGAGCTCAGTTATGAACTTCCGTTCAGTCAAAGAGATGAAGGCTCGACTTAAAGGTGTGTTCCACTTAGGAATCTTCTTTACAACTGCACTTGATATATCTTTTGATAGTATTTCAATTTTTGTGCGGAGGGAAAGCTTTAAGCGCAAAAGCATTATACGAGGCCTAGGCCATTGCTGACGCAAAATCAGAAGACCAAGTATAATACCCCATATATCAATAAGTATAAAGACCTATTATCTCAGAATCAGGCAATCTCTCAAACGAAATTTCGGAGTACTAAGTCCATATACCCGGGAGATGTTCCCCACGATATAAGAAAGTTATTGATTTTAGTTTTATATTGTCACACCCCCAAAATCCACACGCGGAGTATCACCGCTTGGAGGCGTGACTGACCAGGATCAAACCACTAATCATATTGAACAAGCAAGTAATTAATTGTAAAAGTCCAACCAACACATTTAGTGTCCAAAACAACATAGTTTAAGTTATGAGCGGAAGCATAATGTTTAAAACCAAAACATAAGTTTAAATATCCAAAGGTTTAACATGGCACACAGCTGTCCATGTCCCACAACGACTCTTCCTTGTGCAAGCTCCAGCTAAGTACCTATTGACCTGCAAAGCATGTAGTAACGAGTCAACAATAATGTTGAGCGAGTTCACAGTTGGGTGTTGGTTTTAGTTGTTCCAAAAATAGTTCCTTTAACTGGCATCCCTGCCGTGGGGGTTACCCCATAGTTGAAAAACGTGATTTGTTTAACCCATTAACTCTGGCAATCCAGCCGTGGGGGCTACCCCATGATAGATATCTGGCATTTCGGCCGTGGGGGCTACCCCATGATAGTTATCTGGCATTTCGGCCGTGGGGGCTACCCCATGTATACACTAGACTCGTTGCCATATCGACTGCTGACTAAAGTCATGTTTAAGTGCCCTGAACTGTCAATGTCTATCAGCATTGACGTGCCCAGATCCATTAGTTCACGCCCGTCCTCTGCGGCACGGTGTGAGGCTTGTCAGACCTAAATAGCGCTATCTAACTAATGACCCGCTCGCCATTGGCCCGGCGATTAAGTCGATATAAAAAGGAGGGACTTCGTGATAGAGTTTTGGTCTAGTAAAGTTATCTGTCCGTGAGGACGAGGAATTACATTCCTGAACCATTACTGTCCTACCCAAGAAAGGACGAGGAATCCATATTCCTTAACCCCATTCCCAACCCCTGGGAATCCCATGCTTTGTAGAGTGTGAACTCACCTTGGTTTGCTCGGCAGATACATAGAAAGGTCAAGTCTAGCTGCTAGTGGTCAACCACGTCCTAACATGGTTACCATACAAGTCAGGTCTAGGTGCACGTATGATAACACATAGGTAGCAGATTATGAACACAAGTTGATCATGGCAACACATAATACACGTTAACACCTTAACAGTAACAGTCAAGCACTCCTCACGTCTAACTTGTACGATCCGAAAGATATAGCCCAATAACAGTCGGCCCAACATGTTGTGCGTTCAGCACAGCCTTGTGCGATCCACAACATGTTGTGCGACTCCGTTAGACACCCGGCCCAAAATAACAAGAAGCCCAAATAACGTAAGTATTTCCATAAGTAACCGGCCCGACCAATTACACGTGGATCCCTTGTGCGATCCGAGAACCCTTGTGCGATTGGGCTAATCCGGCCCAAACATATACCCGGCCCAACAGTCAAATAACATTACAACTTGTGCGACTAAACATGACTTGTGCGACTGGTCATGACTTATGCGACTGGACCTCTTGTGTGACCAAGAGGTCTTGTACGATTAGTTTAAATGTCCGGATTTTATGCAATCAGTTTTATGGTTTCCTTTTATGTAGTTATCCATCAACAATTAACAGTTTCCAACCCAAACAATATTCGATCAAAACGGGTAATCATCATCACTAACAGTTATGAGTTTCCTCAAAACCCTAAAATAATTCTAACAGTTACATCGATTACATCATATCATCATTCAGTTATCAGAAATCATTATACAATCATGATTATAATTCGAATATCATTAAACCTCATTAATGTTTGTTATAATCATCATGTCCATCAACAAACCGAATCATCATTCCATCCACAACAACATCACATGACACTGACACCCACATGCAAGTAATAACCTAGTAGCCGATCATGATTTCTATTTGTTTGGCTGCACATGCATAACATCAATATAGTCAAAAAGGTTTATATAAAGTGGCCGACAACCATGCCCCTAATCCTAATACTATTGGACCGAATCATCACTCATCAATTAGCATTTCATATCACATCATCAGCCGAGTAATATATTCATTAAATTCTTGCCTAACATCATGAAATTTCGAATCATATTAACATTATCAAATACCTATGTGAGCCGACTTTATGAACACAATTTCTTAACAATCTCATACACATGACCTCCCTATATTATCATGATAAACATATATACCAACATATCATCAATCATGCATTCAAAATAACACACTAACCGATTAAAAGATAACACAAAGGTGATCCGAATCAAGAAGATCTTCGAGAGAAAGGGGATGCTTGCTGTCGGCTTAGAGAGAGAAGAGCACTAGGGTTTTGCTATGTTGTGTGATTACAAATAATGAAGAGTGTTTACCTACTCATGAGGCTATGCGTATGAGAAGTAGGACGAACCTATCTTGGGCTGCCTATGTGTTCCGAGTTCAAGGAGAAGTGGGCCGAGAGTTGCATGAGTCAAAGCCCATTGGCTTGTGCGTTCGGTGTCTATTGTGCGATCGGTTTATCATATATATGTATACGCACACAGGTTCACATAATTCACACATATAGTCTCATAACATACACACATATCATCTCATTAAATCAACATATCAAATAATTATACTAAGTTCACATACGTTACATTAAGCACATAGATCAGTTCGGAAATACGAGTTGTCACATTATCCCCAAGTTGAAAGAAATTTCGTCCCGAAATTTAGCACGTACTCACTGAGGAAGCTAGTTAAGTTGCATGGTTTTCCTGGTTTTCCTGGGGTGTCACATCCTCCCCCCGTTGATCTGGAATTTCGTCCCGAAATTCCGTAGCTTCAGCCTCAGTAGTAGTTGTACCGTTTGCGAATAGTTGGGGATACTTTTGTTTCATCTGATCTTCGCGTTCCCAAGTGAACTCTGGGCCGCGACGTGAGTTCCAACGAACTCGAACGAGAGGTATTCTAGTACGTTTGACGACCTTAACATCCCGGTCCGTGATTTCGACTGGTTCTTCGACGAATCGCAACTGCTCGTCGATAGTGAGTTCCTTCAAAGGAACTATGTGGGTCTCATCTGACAGACACTTCTTCAGATTTGACACGTGGAAAACGTTGTGAACTGCACTAACTTCCGCTGGTAAGTTCAGTTTGTAGGCTACCTTGCTTATTTTCTCAATAACTTCGAAAGGTCCAACGTATCGTGGGTTAAGTTTGCCTCGTTTACCAAAACGAACCACACCCTTCCAGGGTGAAACTTTGAGTAGTACCCGCTCCCCAACCTGGAGCTCTAATGGTTTTCTGCCCTTATCGGCGTAGACTTTCTGACGGTCACGAGTTGCCGCCATTCGTTGTCGTATCTAAGCAATTCGCTCTGTTGTGTCTACCACAAGTTCTGGACCAGTAATCTGACTATCCCCCACCTCTGCCCAACAAAGAGGTGACCGGCATTTACGCCCGTATAATGCCTCAAACGGAGCAACTTTAATGCTGGTGTGGTAGCTATTATTGTATGAGAATTCCACAAGCGGCAGATGCTTTTCCCAGCCGTTGCCAAAGTCAATTACGCATGCCCTAAGCATGTCTTCGAGGATCTGGATGGTACGTTCTGACTGCTCATCCGTTTGCGGGTGATAGGCTGTGCTCATATCTAATCTTGAGCCAAAGGACTTGTGCATTGCTTGCCACAGTTCTGATGTAAAACGTGCATCTCGATCCGAGATAATAGAGGTGGGCACCCCGTGCCTCGAGACAACTTCCTTAAGATATACGTCTGCTAGCGTGGAGAACTTATCCGTTTCCTTGATAGCCAAGAAGTGAGCAGACTTTGTGAGTCGATCCACGATCACCCAAATAGTATCGTTACCACGTTGAGATCTAGGCAGGCCAGTAACAAAATCCATGGAAATTTGCTCCCATTTCCATTGTGGTATCTCTGGTTGTTGAAGTGGGCCTGAAGGTTTCTGGTATTCCGCCTTGACTCTCGCACAAGTCAAGCACTTGCTAACGTAAGTTGCTATGCGGGCCTTCATACTAGGCCACCAATATGTAGTTTTGATATCGTGGTACATTTTATCCGAACCAGGATGTACTGAGTAGCGAGACTTGTGTGCCTCATCCATCACAAGCTCTCGTAGGTTGCCATAAAGTGGGACCCAGATGCGTCCTGTAACGTAGTAAGCACCGTCTTCCTTCTGTTCTAAGCGTTGCCTTGAGCCGCGTAGGGCTTCAGCCCTGACGTTTTCTAGTTTCAATGCTTCTATCTGAGCATCTCGTATCTGAGAAGGAAGGCCAGACTGTATAGTGAGTTGTAAAGCTCATACACGCTTGGGCGCAGTGTCCTTTCGACTGAGGGCGTCGGCCACAACATTGGCTTTGCCCGGGTGGTATCTGATCGAGCATTCGTAGTCATTCAGTAGCTCGACCCATCGTCGCTGTCGCATATTGAGTTCCTTCTGTTTGAAGATATGCTCGAGGCTCCTATGATCTGTGTAGATGGCGCACTTGGTACCGTAAAGGTAGTGTCTCCATATCTTAAGTGCAAAAACAACAGCTCCCAGCTCTAGATCGTGTGTAGTGTAGTTCTTTTCATGAACTTTGAGTTGGCGTGAGGCGTAGGCTATAACTTTATCCCGCTGCATCAATACACAACCAAGACCCTGAATAGATGCGTCGCAGTAAACTACAAAGTCGTATGTACCCTCTGGAAATGAAAGGATAGGTGCACTGCAAAGGCTATCCCTTAAGTGTTGAAACGCTAATTCCCGTGCATTTCCCCATCGATAAGCAACGCCTTTCTGCGTCAGTGAAGTGAGAGGCTGTGCAATCTCGGAAAAATCATTAATGAACCTCCTGTAGTAACCTGCCAATCCCAAGAATTAGTGAATTTCCGTTGGCGTACGAGGCGCAGGCCAATTTTTAATCGAGTCTACCTTAGACGGATCTACATGAATCCCATCCTTGTTCACCACATGGCCTAAGGAATGGAATTCACGAAGCCAGAAGTCGCATTTTGAAAACTTGGCGTACAGCTGTTCTGTTCGAAGGAGTTCCAAAATGAGTCGTAGATGCTGCTCGTGTTCCTCCTGACTCTTCGAATAGATCAGGATGTCGTCGATGGAAACTATGACAAACTTGCCTAGGTAAGGCTTGCACACTCGATTCATGAGGTCCATGAAAACCGCAGGTGCGTTTGTCAGTCCACAAGGCATGACCAAAAACTCATAATGTCCATAACGGGTTCTAAATGCTTGTTTTAGAGACGTCCTCTTCTCGGACTCTCAGCTGGTGATGTCCTGATCTCAAATCAGTCTTTGAGTAGTAGTTCGACCCTTGCAACTGGTCGAACAGGTCGTCAATGCGTGGAAGAGGATAGTGATTCTTCACAGTCACCTTGTTCAGTTCACGGTAGACGATGCACATTCTGAAAGTACCGTCTTTCTTCTTCACGAATAGCACTGGAGCTCCCCAGGGCGAAGAGCTAGGACGAATAAATCCCTTATCCAAGATTTCTTGTAGTTGCGTAGACAGCTCTTCCAGTTCAGATGGGGCTAAACGATATGGTGCTCGAGCTATGGGTGTCGCTCCAGGAGCTTGTCACCATGCATTACCAAAGGTTCCTAACCAGTACAAGGAATGCGGACGATCTTTTCTTCGCGAAGAATCCCTGTTCGATGTTGAGGTAGCCAATCCATACCAATAACGATGTCGAAACCATTACAACGTTGGGGTCATTCCTAGCATCATCTTGACCAATCACGAACACTCGACCCGTGGCACCATTGCCGTCGTTATTACCCCCGTTGTTGCCTCCATTATTGTTCCCGTTTCCTTGGTTGGGGTTCTGATTTTGGTTCTGGTTCAACTGTGGACAGTGTCTCTTGAAGTGACCTTCAGCACCACACTGATAGCATCCCTTGTTACCCTGCTGTTGCTGCTGATTCTGTGGAGCTTGTGGCTGCTGTTGTCGGTTCTTATTTGCAGGACGTGAGCTTCTACAATCCTTGGCTTCATGACCAAGCTTGTTGTATCTCTGACAACGATCTTTGTTGCACGATCCGCTGTGGTGCAATTTACATCAATTGCACTTAGGGTGGTTTCCCCGGTATCCACCCTGACTTCGATTACCAAAAGACTGCTGCCTGGGGCTCCTGTACTCATCCGTTTTTCGCTGCTGCGACTGAGACTGAACCGAAGTGGAACCCTTTGCTCGAATTTCCATCCCACTTGCGTTTGTTGTCACTGGGAGCATCCGAAGTAGTTGTAGCAGCATTAATACGTCTCGGCAGTTTATTCTGTTCTACCACCTGATCTGAGAGACGTTGAACAAGACGAGTAATATCCTGGATGGTTGCAAGGTTGGCCGATGTCACATGACTTTGAATCTCTGGTACTAAGCCTTTGAGGTACAGCTCAATGCGCTTGATGGGAGGATCCACCATAGTTGGACATAACACTGCCAGTTTGTTGGATCGTTTCGTGTACGCTTCTATCTCTGACCTTGTCATCTTCAGGTTTAAGAACTCCACTTCCAGCTTGTGGATGTCATCTCGACTACGGTATTCACGTTTGGATCAGTTCCTTAAGAATCATTCCATGGGGTGGCATTTGCAGCCGCTAGCCCCAGCATCTAAACTTGCGCGTTCCACCATGTTAGCGCAGTGCCTTCGAGAGTACCAGTGGCGTACTTCACCCTGCGAGCCTCAGGGCATTCACGCATCTCTAAGACAGTCTCGAGCTTTTTAAACCAATGGAGGAGTCCAACAGCTCCTTTAGTGCCACTGTAAGTACTAGGACGACAGTCCATGAACGTCCTGAATGTGCATACAGGCGGCTGAGCGTTCTGACCTTGTTGCGCGAGGAAGAAAAGACTGGGTTAAGCGCGAGAGTTGGGTCATGAGAGTAGGATCTATCATCCTAGGGTAGGTTCGTAATAGCAGGTTATACCGCCTGCCTGAGCGGTTGCGAGTGCTGCCGTAACTTGTTCGTTGATAAGAGCCGTCAGCCGGCTTGAGTTAGGTTCTCACGTTCCCTCATGATCTTCACATCGAAAGAAACACAAGTAGGAAAGGTGTCGCGAATGTGCGTAAGTGTGTAGTGACAGTAGGGAGCAAGCACAAATGTGTTTTCAAACTATAGTTGCTACGTTTATCTAAGCATACCATGAGCAAAGTTCTACGCAATCTAGCAAGTAGGCAATATAAACATAATCCATACCACCTAGAATGTCGAGCCTTGCACGTGGAGCGAAGCGTCGTTGTGGATCGTAGAGCACTATACAGGTTATAGTCCGGTTTTAACAAAAACGTTTTCCCTTATTAAAACCAAGTTCTCTATAACCAATGGCTCTGATACTAATCTGTCACACCCCCAAAATCCACACGCGGAGTATCACCGCTTGGAGGCGTGACTGACCAGGATCAAACCACTAATCATATTGAACAAGCAAGTAATTAATTGTAAAAGTCCAACCAACACATTTAGTGTCCAAAACAACATAGTTTAAGTTATGAGCGGAAGCATAATGTTTAAAACCAAAACATAAGTTTAAATATCCAAAGGTTTAACATGGCACACAGCTGTCCATGTCCCACAACGACTCTTCCTTGTGCAAGCTCCAGCTAAGTACCTATTGACCTGCAAAGCATGTAGTAACGAGTCAACAATAATGTTGAGCGAGTTCACAGTTGGGTGTTGGTTTTAGTTGTTCCAAAAATAGTTCCTTTAACTGGCATCCCTGCCGTGGGGGTTACCCCATAGTTGAAAAACGTGATTTGTTTAACCCATTAACTCTGGCAATCCAGCCGTGGGGGCTACCCCATGATAGATATCTGGCATTTCGGCCGTGGGGGCTACCCCATGATAGTTATCTGGCATTTCGGCCGTGGGGGCTACCCCATGTATACACTAGACTCGTTGCCATATCGACTGCTGACTAAAGTCATGTTTAAGTGCCCTGAACTGTCAATGTCTATCAGCATTGACGTGCCCAGATCCATTAGTTCACGCCCGTCCTCTGCGGCACGGTGTGAGGCTTGTCAGACCTAAATAGCGCTATCTAACTAATGACCCGCTCGCCATTGGCCCGGCGATTAAGTCGATATAAAAAGGAGGGACTTCGTGATAGAGTTTTGGTCTAGTAAAGTTATCTGTCCGTGAGGACGAGGAATTACATTCCTGAACCATTACTGTCCTACCCAAGAAAGGACGAGGAATCCATATTCCTTAACCCCATTCCCAACCCCTGGGAATCCCATGCTTTGTAGAGTGTGAACTCACCTTGGTTTGCTCGGCAGATACACAGAAAGGTCAAGTCTAGCTGCTAGTGGTCAACCACGTCCTAACATGATTACCATACAAGTCAGGTCTAGGTGCACGTATGATAACACATAGGTAGCAGATTATGAACACAAGTTGATCATGACAACACATAATACACGTTAACACCTTAACAGTAACAGTCAAGCACTCCTCACGTCTAACTTGTACGATCCGAAAGATATAGCCCAATAACAGTCGGCCCAACATGTTGTGCGTTTAGCACAGCCTTGTGCGATCCACAACATGTTGTGCGACTCCGTTAGACACCCGGCCCAAAATAACAAGAAGCCCAAATAACGTAAGTATTTCCATAAGTAACCGGCCCGACCAATTACACGTGGATCCCTTGTGCGATCCGAGAACCCTTGTGCGATTGGGCTAATCCGGCCCAAACATATACCCGGCCCAACAGTCAAATAACATTACAACTTGTGCGACTAAACATGACTTGTGCGACTGGTCATGACTTATGCGACTGGACCTCTTGTGCGACCAAGAGGTCTTGTACGATTAGTTTAAATGTCCGGATTTTATGCAATCAGTTTTATGGTTTCCTTTTATGTAGTTATCCATCAACAATTAACAGTTTCCAACCCAAACAATATTCGATCAAAACGGGTAATCATCATCACTAACAGTTATGAGTTTCCTCAAAACCCTAAAATAATTCTAACAGTTACATCGATTACATCATATCATCATTCAGTTATCAGAAATCATTATACAATCATGATTATAATTCGAATATCATTAAACCTCATTAATGTTTGTTATAATCATCATGTCCATCAACAAACCGAATCATCATTCCATCCACAACAACATCACATGACACTGACACCCACATGCAAGTAATAACCTAGTAGCCGATCATGATTTCTATTTGTTTGGCTGCACATGCATAACATCAATATAGTCAAAAAGGTTTATATAAAGTGGCCGACAACCATGCCCCTAATCCTAATACTATTGGACCGAATCATCACTCATCAATTAGCATGTCATATCACATCATCAGCCGAGTAATATATTCATTAAATTCTTGCCTAACATCATGAAATTTCGAATCATATTAACATTATCAAATACCTATGTGAGCCGACTTTATGAACACAATTTCTTAACAATCTCATACACATGACCTCCCTATATTATCATGATAAACATATATACCAACATATCATCAATCATGCATTCAAAATAACACACTAACCGATTAAAAGATAACACAAAGGTGATCCGAATCAAGAAGATCTTCGAGAGAAAGGGGATGCTTGCCGTCGGCTTAGAGAGAGAAGAGCACTAGGGTTTTGGTATGTTGTGTGATTGCAAATAATGAAG
Organism: Helianthus tuberosus; assembly: GCA_030545235.1. Lineage (NCBI taxonomy): Eukaryota > Viridiplantae > Streptophyta > Magnoliopsida > Asterales > Asteraceae > Helianthus > Helianthus tuberosus. The sequence goes on from CM060435.1 coordinate 14,255,823, forward strand.
AGTGTTTACCTACTCATGAGGCTATGCGTATGAGAAGTAGGCCGAACCTATCATTGGATGCCTATGTGTTCCGAGTTCAAGGAGAAGTGGGCCAAGAGTTGCATGAGTTAAAGCCCATTGGCTTGTGCGTTCGGTGTCTATTGTGCGATCGGTTTATCATATATATGTATACGCACACACGTTCACATAATTCACACATATAGTCTCATAACATACACACATATCATCTCATTAAATCAACATATCAAATAATTATACTAAGTTCACATACGTTACATTAAGCACATAGATCAGTTCGGAAATACGAGTTGTCACATTATCCCCAAGTTGAAAGAAATTTCGTCCCGAAATTTAGCACGTACTCACTGAGGAAGCTAGTTAAGTTGCATGGTTTTCCTGGTTTTCCTGGGGTGTCACATATATCTCGAAATCAATTTACTGAGTGTGTAAATACCTACTGGCATATCATCAGTGGGACCGTTTATCACATTAAATTTTCCAAAATGAAACCTACTCGCGTTGTTAATCTGCTTCGATATATATCCAAAATGAAAGTTTAATATTGTTTATAATAATAATAATAGGTTAGACCTCGCGTGTACACGCGGTTTAGCAAATGAAAATATTAAAAAAGGTTTAATTTATAATTAAGTGAAATAAAATGTTGGAAATTTGTGAAAATAACACTTTTTCACAAATATAGGAAAACACATTTTTCCTAATTTTGGACCAGAAATAAATATAAGAAACTGAGTGGGTTTTATATACTTATTTGTTGGTTTGTGTTCTATGTTGGAAGAGCTTCGCAACGAACTAAACCACGTCCAAAACGGAGCTAAGATGAATGAGATGCCGATGCTCAAAGTTTGGTGTTTGTAACATTGAATGCTAAAAAATTGGGAAAGTGGCACCTTGTCTCACATAGGAGGAGAGATAAACTTAAAGGGGTATTTAAGTGAGAACTCTCCATCCTTATTATTTCATGGAAGCACGCACTAGTGTACTCGCGAAGGGTGCGGAGCACCCTAACTTGCACTCTCGCGCGTGGCGTGGGCGATGGGCGCAATATGGAGCACTTCGCACGCTCGCAACGCCAAGAGCCGCCTTTGTACTTTTGACAGTGTGCGGGTGGTGTAGCACAGGGGCTACAAGGACCAGGTGGCTAGTGACATGGCATGCAGGTGCACGGGTACATGGCGCATGACCCAGGTCGGTCTGCGCACAGTGCCGCATGACGTGGCACACGCGCACATAAGCGTGCAGACCAGCAAGCGCATGAAAGTGAGCCAAATGCTGCACGCGCATGAAATTGAGCCAAGATGGCGCGCACGCACGAGTCTGTTTTACGCTCGCGCAGAAGCTTGCAGACATTAATGACAGAGCAGTTACATTTCAGCATTTGAAACAGACAAGTCAACCGTTTTGACTGAGAATTAAATGACGAATTAAAGTGCATTAAAGATGTTTAATGCAATTTAATTCTCTCATTTAATTCGTTTTTCTGTTTCTGTCGTAACCCCCGATCCCTTATTCCCGGGAACGGGCGGACGCGATCCCAGTTGTGGTGGTATCAGGTTATTTAATCTCGCAGCGGAATTTACATCAGGACCGTAGTTAGGAAATGTTTAGCAGAGTAAAACCACCATATTTGATATTAATAATAACATGAGCAAAACCCAAGTTTCTTATTACAATATATTTATAGGGACAAACCCTATTTTATTGAATTTAAAACATAGTTTATTAGGTAACTTTTATAGCTACATTTTCCCCCAAGCCTTCAGTGCTCTCCAGCTGGCTTTTTACTAATTGGCTTTCACATTGGGTTACCTGAAACGCGTTTTAAAAACATTTGTCAGTCGGAAATACTGGTGAGTGAATCCCAATTTAATCAAGAAATCTTTTATTGATTAAAACAGTATTGAGGACAATTACAATGTTTATGTCTACATAATTACTCCATTTGGTACTATCAATCCACTGACTTGTGGGTCATATTACACATTGGCTAACTCATTGTCCAATGGTAACGTACTGTCAACCTTGACTTACTACTCACAAGTAGTACAAATTTTGTACACAAAACCCCAACATACCGGCAGTAATTGAAGAACTACAAAGACTCAATCACCGCTTAATCACATTGTAAAACAATTAAGGTTTTGTAAATTATTCCAAAAACATTAACAAAAAGAGGATAAACTCACTTTGCTGTCTTAGGCTTTTTGTAAGGGTTTCCTGGATATAATCTATAATTTATACAAATGTACATTGGTTAGTATCATAACCCTTTGAAAATATTAATAATACCCTTCCCGAGACGGCATTCCAACAACTACGTCGGGCAGAACCACGACAGTTGTTACGGAACCCTAAATCAATCGGGCAGCGTAACTATTATGAAACTGGGGTTATAATACTTACAACGGAGCAGAACCTCGCTAATTAGGGGTATAGTACCCGACTATAATGCTTAATACTTTCAGAATTTGAGATTGAGAAGTGTGAATGAGCGACGGAAATTGTAATCTGATGCTATCTATTTATATTGCTGGATTCTGGTCCTGTCGCGGCCCGCGTAAAACATAGACAAGGTTTACGCGGCCCGCGTCAAACCTGGTCAACAGCATAGCTTGGCCCGGTCACCAAGTAGACTCGACACGATGTCGACACGTGTCAGCACCGGATGTCTCCGCGTTTCATGATCTGTCGCGGCCCGCGTCAACTACACATATACTCTTACGCGGCCCGCTTCAACTAAAGAAGTCAGCGAAGTCAATTCCAGCATTGATACCGCCCGCGTAAGATGTTGAGGTGGGTCTACGCGGCCCGCCTCAACTCTATTTTTCTTATTTTTAATTTATTTTATATGTTATAATCTATTTAGGGCTCGGTTTTCACATACGGGGTGTAATATAAGACATATAAGGGTATTTTAACATATAACAGGGTGTCGGAATTATTATAAGGGCGTTGGTTTTACCGAGGGTTATTACATTCTCCCCACCTTATTTAGAACTCGTCCTCGAGATCTACTGGAATAAATGCGGATATTTCTTTTGCATCTCTGATTCGAGCTCCCATGTGTACTCAGGTCCTCTTTTGGAGTCCCACTTCACTTTGACTAGAATTAGTCTTTTGTGTTTAAGATTCTTGACTTTCCTGTCTTCAATTTGTAGAGGCCTTTCTACAAACTTGAGTTGTTCATTTACCTCTATATCCTTAAGAGGTACTATCAATGATTCATCAGCTAAACACTTTTTGAGATTATATACATGAAACACATCATGTATTCCTGCCATTTCCTCTGGCAGTTGTAGCTGATAGGCTACAGGTCCTATTCTTCTAATAATCTTAAAAGGTCCAACATACCTGGGACTTAGCTTTCCCCGTTTGATGAATCTTACTACTCCTTTCCAAGGAGAGACTTTTAACAATACTTTATCTCCTACTTGAAATTCCAATGGCTTGCGTCGGTTATTAGCATAACTCTTTTGTCGATCACGTGTTGCTTTTAGTCGTTCCTTAACTTGAATAATCTTGTCGGTTGTTTCTTGCACTATCTCAGGTCCAGATAGTTGCTTTTCCCCAATTTCTGCCCAACAGACTGGGGTTCGACACTTTCGTCCATAAAGTGCTTCGAATGGTGCAGCATTGATACTTGTGTGATAGCTATTATTATAAGAAAATTCTATTAAAGGTAAGCGATCGTCCCAATTTCCCCCAAAGTCAATTACACAAGCTCTAAGCATACCTTCCATTGTCTTAATTGTTCTTTCACTTTGTCCATCTGTTTGTGGATGATAAGCCGTACTTAATTTTAACTTAGTTCCCATAGCCTTTTGGAAACTTGACCAAAAATGAGATGTAAAGCGGCTATCCCTATCAGAAACAATTGATAAAGGAATACCATGTAAAGAAACAATTTCATTTACATACAATTTAGATAATTGTTCCATACTAATTGTTTCCTTCATTGGTTGAAAATGAGCTGACTTAGTTAATCTATCTACAATCACCCAGATTGTATCATTTCCTTTCCTAGTTTTGGGTAATTTAGTAACAAAATCCATTGTTATTAATTCCCATTTCCAAACTGGCATTTCTAATTGTTGTAACAAACCTGAGGGTTTCTGATGTTCAGCTTTAACTTGTGAACAGGTCAAACATTTAGAAACATAGACTGCTATGTCCTTCTTCATTCCTATCCACCAGAAATTTTTCCTTAAATCCTGGTACATTTTATCACTTCCTGGATGCATCGTGTATTTAGACTTATGGGCTTCTTCTAATATACGATGACGTAAATTTTCTAATTTAGGTATCCACATTCTCTTTTTATGGAATCTCCATATTTCATCTGTTCCTTGTTCTAATTCTTTTAGCATACCTTTTAATTTTTCAGAATCATCCTTGATTACTGATTCTTGTGCTTCTCTTATTTGATCATTTAAATCTACTTGCAGATTTAATTTAAGAGAACGTACCCTTTTTGGTTTTTCGTGATACTTTCGACTTAAAGCATCTGCTACTACATTTGCTTTTCCTTCATGATACTGGATATCACAATCATAATCACTAAGAAATTCCATCCAGCGTCTTTGTCTCATATTCAACTCTTTTTGCCCGAAAACATACCTTAAACTCTTGTGATCCGTAAATATGGTAAACTTACTACCATAAAGGTAATGTCTCCAAATCTTAAGAGCAAAAATTATAGCTCCTAATTCTAAATCATGGGTTGAATAATTTTCTTCATGATTTTTAAGTTGTCTAGATGCGTAAGCTATAACCTTTTGGCGTTGCATCAACACACATCCATAACCTAACTTAGAAGCATCACAATAGACTACGAAGTCTTCAGTTCCTTCTGGTAATGCTAGTATGGGTGTATGGGTTAATCTTTGCTTAAGGATTCTAAATGCTTCTTCTTGTTTTATTCCCCATTCAAACTTAACAGATTTACAAGTTAGCTTAGTTAAGGGAATGGCTATTCTAGAGAAATCTTTAATAAATGTTCTATAATAACCGGCCAATCCTAAGAAACTTCTAACCTCAGTTGGTGATTCAGGGGTTTTCCATTTAGTAATTGCCTCAATTTTCGTTGGATCTACATGAATTCCTTCATGATTGACTAGGTGTCCAAGGAATTGTACCTGTTTTAACCAAAATTCGCACTTTGAAAACTTAGCATAAAGCTTTTCTTTTCTTAATAAACTTAAAAGTGCGTGCAAATGCTTTGCATGATCCTCTTTACTCTTAGAGTAAATTAGTATATCATCTATGAATACAATTATGAATTTATCCAAATATGGCTTACATATTCGGTTCATCATGTCCATAAATGCAGCTGGGGCATTGGTTAAACCAAATGGCATGACAGTAAATTCATAATGACCATACCTTGTTCTAAATGCGGTCTTAGGAATATCCTCTTCCTGTACCTTTAATTGATGATATCCTGACCTTAAATCGATCTTAGAGAAAAATCGAGCTCCTTGCAATTGATCAAACAAATCATCGATTCTCGGTAATGGATACCGATTCTTAATCGTAACTTTGTTTAATTCACGGTAATCAATGCACATACGCATTGATCCGTCCTTCTTTTTAACAAACAATATCGGCGCTCCCCACGGCGACGAACTTGGTTGTATGAATCCTTTCTCTAACAATTCATCTAATTGTTTCTTCAATTCTTGCATTTCAGCGGGTGCCAAACGGTAAGGTGCTTTGGCAATTGGTAATGTTCCTGGTAGCAGGTGAATTCTGAATTCAACTTCTCTATCCGGAGGTAGTCCTGGTAATTCTTCTGGAAAGACATCTGAAAACTGAGATACTACTGGAATATCTTTTAGTTCTTTTCCTTTAGTGTTAGTGATTATAGAAATCAAATACACTATAGAACATTTTCTTATACAACTTGCAGTTTTCATTACAGAGATGAACTTAGTGAACTTAGAATACTTATCTCCTTTAATTGTGATCGTTTTACCTTTTGGTGAATTTACTTGGATTAACTTTTGATCACATAAAATACTGGCTTTATTGGCTATTAACCAATCCATTCCTAAAACAACATCGAATCCTGCCAGATTCATGGGATATAGATTTGCTATAAATTTCTGATTTAAAATTTCTATTCTTGCTCCCTGCAAGATTTCAGAAATTCTAACAGTTTCTCCATTAGCTGTTTCTACTAGATATTCTTGTGGTAGTTTAGTTAATGACTGATTTAAAATTTTGCAAAACGATGTATTAATAAAACTTTGGTTTGCACCAGAGTCAAATAATATTTTAGCAAAGACATCATTAACTAAAAACGTACCAGCTATGACATCTGGAATCATCTTAGCTTCTTCTGCAGTCAGAACAAATGCTCTAGCATTTTTAGTATTCTTGTTGTCTGTGGTTGGAGCTAATTTTGGACAATTTGGCCTGATATGACCTTTTTCTCCACAGTTGTAGCATAATCCATTACTGGATTTCCTCTTGCAATTTTCTTCCTTGTGTCCTGGCATCTTGCAGTAATTGCAGAGATTGGAGCATTTTCCCGAATGCTTTTTCTTGCAGACCTTGCAGTATGTTGCAGAGGTAGAACCCATATTCCTACGATTGTAATTTCCAGAACGAAATTCTTGAGTAAGCCTTTGGGTTAAGTTCCTCCTCTGATCTTCTTCTCTAGTACGGACTAATTCATCAGTCAAAGTATTTGTTAATTCTACCGCTTCTTCTATGGTTTGAGGTCTAGCTGCCTTGACTATGTGTCTAATCTCTCCAATTATTCCCCAAATATAACGAGAAATTAACAATGGTTCTGGTGAAGCAAGAGTTGGTACTATTCTGGCATATTCAAAGAATATTTTAGTGTATCCCTTACTATCCACACCAGTCATCCTAAGATTTAGGAATTTGTTTGCTATCTGTTCCTTCTCATTTGGTGGGCAGAATTTCCTTTCTACCTTGTTCTTAAATTCTTCCCATTCCATATTATAGGTTTGATCACTTCCTCTTGTCTGGAGGATAGTGTTCCACCATTCTAATGCTGCATTCTTAAATAGATTAGAAGCAAACAATATCTTGTCTTCTTTAGCACACTTGCTTATCCTTAATACTGCCTCAGTCTTTTCTATCCAGCGTAAGGTTGCAATGGCCCCTTCGTTGCCTGAGAATTCCATTGGTTTACAAGACCAGAATTCTTTATAAGAACAACCATAAGGCATGGTTCTTCTTCTTTTGGGAATAGGCAATTGAAGTACCGGTCCATTGTTCACACTGTTTTCTGGTTCAACGGGTCGCTTGCTGCTATGTTTACTTTTATTATCAGCATCTTTAACAGTTTGGAGAATAAATGGCATTGCATCTATAATTCCCTGTGCCACTATGTGTTGGATAGCACTATTATCCACTTGGTTTCCATTGTTATTGACACTCGGATTTTCATTAACCACGTTAATGTTACTCTGATTATCGTTATTCAGATTTCCTTGATTTTCTTCGTCGGCCATCTGAATTTTAAACATTTATCCCATATTAATATCATAATTAATATTTTAATATAGTTAATCACATAACACACAATCTAGCCAAAAACGTAGATCATTGCTACTATACTTTTTTCATATACTTATGCGTCTATTACACACTAGTACAGAAATAAAGATTACAATACCAACAGAAATAAAATAGTAATATGCATCTGTACACACATATTTTATTTTATTTTTATTTTTATTGTATTATTTTTACTACCGCTTCCTCCATTCTAACATTCACGGATATGGATTCATCCAAAAATCCATATTGCGCTCATCGTATTTCCATACGAGACGCTCTCCCACCTGACGCATCCTCTCACTGCTTTCTAAAATTTCCTCCCCAAAAGTCCTAAGTTCTTGGACGTTTTCTGCACGCATTGGGGGTGCAGGTTCTAGGACTGGGTTTGGAATCTGGGGCGCGGGTTCCTGATATGGAGGTAAAAGTACCTGAAGTTGGTAAGGATCTTCCAAGATTCCCCTAATGTAGTTATCATGGTAATAGGGATCTAAAGGGTCCATACCTGAATAGGCTCCTATAGGTGTGTCTTCAGGAATAGAGTAACGTTGCACATAGTCCCTATTTTCATCCCACCAGGGATCGTAATTCGGGTCTAGAGGATTTGGTGCAGGTACTCTAGAGATTTCTTCTGGGTTAAAGTCGTGCATCTCCACTTGGGTTTCCTGGTTTTCTATCTCCATGGGTTGTTCTGGGTTTTGTGGTTGTGGGGCTACTAGTTGTTCCAGACTTGGGTCAGCAGCAGTTGTAGCTAGGATATGGAAGTTAGCTAGGCTTCTATTTAGCATATCTTGAGTATGGGCATCGGTCTCTCGCTTAATAGCTGCTAAAGCCCTTTGCTGTTGCAATTTTCGCATTCTCTTCCTACGAGCAAAAGCTTCCTTACTGAACCATCCTCGTTTCTTAGTAGGAAATGGTTCCTCCGACTTAGCTCTAAAGGCAAATATCCCGTCTTCCTGATCAGCAGTATACCCAGAGAGGGCAGGCTGTGATGATGTACCTTCACTCCTAGGTGAATCAGATAACTGACGATTCATATCTGATGGTTCTTGATCACTCATACTGTAAACTAACAGATAGTCAAATAACACATAACAAATAAATACAGTTATGCATATACTTTCATAATTTATTTCCTAACAAGATTTAAAATTTAAGTGTCAGCAGAACACTTCTTTGGCTCAGACCAGTGGCTAGGCTCTGATACCACCTCCTGTCGCAACCCCCGATCCCTTATTCCCGGGAACGGGCGGACGCGATCTCAGTTGTGGTGGTATCAGGTTATTTAATCTCGCAGCGGAATTTACATCAGGACCGTAGTTAGGAAATGTTTAGCAGAGTAAAACCACCATATTTGATATTAATAATAACATGAGCAAAACCCAAGTTTCTTATTACAATATATTTATAGGGACAAACCCTATTTTATTGAATTTAAAACATAGTTTATTAGGTAACTTTTATAGCCACATTTTCCCCCAAGCCTTCAGTGCTCTCCAGCTGGCTTTTTACTAATTGGCTTTCACATTGGGTTACCTGAAACGCGTTTTAAAAACATTTGTCAGTCGAAAATACTGGTGAGTGAATCCCAATTTAATCAAGAAATCTTTTATTGATTAAAACAGTATTGAGGACGATTACAATGTTTATGTCTACACAATTACTCCATTTGGTACTATCAATCCACTGACTTGTGGGTCATATTACACATTGGCTAACTCAATGTCCAATGGTAACGTACTGTCAACCTTGACTTACTACTCACAAGTAGTACAAATTTTGTATACAAAACCCCAACATGCCGGCAGCAATTGAAGAACTACAAAGACTCAATCACCGCTTAATCACATTGTAAAACAATTAAGGTTTTGTAAATTATTCCAAAAACATTAACAAAAAGAGGATAAACTCACTTTGCTGTCTTAGGCTTTTCGTAAGGGTTTCCTGGATATAATCTATAATTTATACAAATGTACATTGGTTAGTATCATAACCCTTTGAAAATATTAATAATACCCTTCCCGAGACGGCATTCCAACAACTACGTCGGGCAGAACCACGACAGTTGTTACGGAACCCTAAACCAATCGGGCAGCGTAACTATTATGAAACTGGGGTTATAATACTTACAACGGAGCAGAACCTCGCTAATTAGGGGTATAGTACCCGACTATAATGCTTAATACTTTCAGAATTTGAGATTGAGAAGTGTGAATGAGCGACGGAAATTGTAATCTGATGCTATCTATTTATATTGCTGGATTCTGGTCCTGCCGCGGCCCGCGTAAAACATAGACAAGGTTTACGCGGCCCGCGTCAAACCTGGTCAACAGCATAGCTTGGCCCGGTCACCAAGTAGACTCGACACGATGTCGACACGTGTCAGCACCGGATGTCTCCGCGTTTCATGATCTGTCGCGGCCCGCGTCAACTACACATATACTCTTACGCGGCCCGCTTCAACTAAAGAAGTCAGCGAAGTCAATTCCAGCATTGATACCGCCCGCGTAAGATGTTGAGGTGGGTCTACGCGGCCCGCCTCAACTCTATTTTTCTTATTTTTAATTTATTTTATATGTTATAATCTATTTAGGGCTCGGTTTTCACATACGGGGTGTAATATAAGACCTATAAGGGTATTTTAACATATAACAGGGTGTCGGAATTATTATAAGGGCGTTGGTTTTACCGAGGGTTGTTACAGTTTCATCTCAGACCTGCAGTATAAATAGGCAGAAGACCTACTGCAGAAAACAAACCGAACAACACAACTGTTCTTGCAACTTCCTCTCCCCATAATCTTCTTATTTTCTTTCTCGCAGCAAGGTATTCCATTTTATGGTATTCGACTATTCTCAAAGTGACAGTATAAAATTCATTGAAAACATAGATGTATTCGTATTAGAGTATCTTTTCGGTGTCGTAAGCTATATCCGGTGTTGGTACCATGACCAACTGAACATATACTAACAAAACAACACCCTATATTCTTTTTATGGTTTTCATGCGATATAAAACACATGTCAATTGGTATACTAAGTGTTGGTATCGTAATAAATCGATCTGATATACCGATTGAAATCCCGCCGCAAAGCGTGACAGAATCTCATTAGTTGTTATAAAACCATAAACTACAAGTTAAAATTTGCCTTGGATTTAAAGTAAAAATCGCGGTGTTGATGGGCGGTTGAGGGCGACGAGAATTCTACTTTTTTTCACAGGCTCATAAATAATAGAAGAAAGAAAAATGGTATTCCGGGGCTTAGCATGGGAGGCACTTGGATCTCTAATCCTAAAGATATTAAAAAAGAAGTCCTTAGATTTTTCCGTGATCATTTTTCGGAGAAGGTTAGGCACCGTCCCAGGTTGGATTGTACGGGTATTAGTAAGCTGGAGTCGGCGGATGGTGTTGGTTTAACTTGTCCATTTTCGGACAAAGAAATCAAGGATGCGGTTTTCAAGTGCGATTCTGATAAGGCTCCGGGCCTGGATGGTTTTAACTTCAAGTTCATAAAGCATATTTGGAAGTATTTCGAGGCTGATTTTAGAGAAATTCTAAGCCACTTCCATGATTCGGGGTTGATTGACAGGATGAGTAGTATGTCATTCATCACTCTTGTTTCTAAAGTGGTGGATCCAATAAGTTTGAAGGACTACATGCCCATTAACCTTATAGGGGTTATTAGTAAAGCCATTTCGAAGATCCTTGCAAATCGGCTTAAGAAAGTTGTCGGTAGAGTTGTGTCGGATTCCCAGTCAGCTTTTCTTAGAGACAGGTACATTCTGGACAACCCTCTGATCCTCAGTGAGGTTTGGTCGTGGTTAAAGAAAAACAGGAGAAAAGCGTTAATCTTCAAAATAGACTTCGAAAAGGATTACGACAATGTCAACTAGGATTTTTTGTTAGATACTTTGGCTCAAATGGGTTTTCCTCCTCTTTGGTGCAAATGGGTGAAAGGTGTTCTGGCGTCTGCGAGGTCATCGATTCTGGTTAATGGCTCTCTGACCTTTGATTTCCAATGTGAGAAAGGTCTTCGACAAGGTGATCCTCTATCGCCTTTTCTATTCCTTATCGTTATAGAGGCCTTTTCGTTCATAGTCTCTAAAGCGTGCAACGCGGGGAGATTGAAAGGTATTAGAGTTCCTAACGGTGGCCCAGTGGTTTCTCATCTTCTGTACGCGGATGATGCTTTAATCGTTGGAGAGTGGTCAGAGGAAAATATTAGAGTTGTGGCTAGAATTCTGCGGGTTTTCCATGCGTGCTCAGGTTTGAAGATTAATTTCCACAAGTCTCATATTTTTGGGGTTGGTATCGATGAGGAGGCCCTCGACATTATGGCTTCAAACATTGGGTGTCTTAAAGGGGAAGCTCCGTTCAAATACCTAGGAATCTCGCTCGGTGCAAATATGAATAGAGTTAAAAACTTGGAGCCAATAGTGAAGATTTTCAAAAGTCGGTTAGCCGCTTGGAAAGCTCAGTCGTTGTCGATTGGGGGCAGATTGATCCTTATTAAAGCGGTTTTAGAGAGCCTTCCCATTTATTATTTCTCGTTGTTTAAAGCTCCGGCTAAAGTGATCGATAAGTTAGAGTCTCTTATGAGGAGTTTTCTGGGGGGGGGGGGGGGGGGCTCGGAGGGGATCAGAAAAATCCATTGGGTAGCTTGGGAAGTTGTCACAACTCCTAAAAAGTCTGTCGGTTTAGGTATTAGCAACTTTATATTGGTGAATGAAGTTTTATTAGCTAAGTGGATTTGGCGCTTCAAAACGGAAGAAAATAATCTCTGGAGAAAAGTGGTCTCGGCTTGTCATAAAAGTAGAAGAGCTTGGTCGGGGTTACCATCTAACTCTACTCTTTTGGGTATTTGGAAGAATATCACGAGTTTAGAAAAGAAGTTTTTGGTGAACGACAAAAGAATTTGCAGTTTTATTAAAGGTGTGGTGGGTAACGGATCTAGTATTCGTTTATGGATTGATGTTTGGCTAGGAGAGATCCCGCTCATGGATAGATGGCCTAGTCTTTTCGCTTTGGAGATGGTAAAAGACTGCATGATTTCTGATCGGGTTCCGGCTGCCAGCGACTCTCTGAATCAGCTCTGGTACTGGTCGAGTCAGCCTTCCTCTGATACTGAATTGGCTGAATTAAGGGAGTGTGAGGTGGAGTTGCAAAATGTTAATCTCTCTTCTGCCAAGGACAGATGGATCTGGAGTCCCGAGGCCTCCGGTATGTTCTCTGCTGCGTCGTTTAAAGCCTTGGTTAGGGGGTCTCCGAACCCGGGTGCTTCGGGCCAGTTCAGGAGATGTGCGTGGGTTCCCTTGAAATGCGATATCTTCATGTGGCGGGCTTCTTTCGATCGGATTCCAACGAGACAAGCGTTATATGGGAGAAACATCTTTTTGGAGTCCAGGGAATGCGTTCTTTGTGGTGGTATAGAGGAGTCGGTGGATCATATTTTCACAGGGTGTGAGGTTGCTATGAATGTGTGGAATCGTTTCTGTCAATGGGCTAAGCTCCCCCCATTTTTCGCGTTCTCGTTTAAGGATCTTTTGGGTCTGCTTTTAGGTGTGGTGGGGGAGAAAAAGGCTAAAGAATTGATCCGCGGGTTGGTTATAGTGGTTTGTTGGAGTATTTGGAAAGCGAGGAACGCCATAATTTTCTCGAATGGGACTGATAGTAGTGAAGATATTTTCAGGGAGGTGAAGTCTCTTGGTTTTTTCTTGTTCTAAGTTTTGTAGTTTAGTTTGGAGCGAATGGTGTAATTTTCCTTTGTATATGTTGTAGTTGTCGGGCTCGGCTGTGCGTTTTTTTGGCTGGTAGGTGTTAGTTTCTTAGTAAAATTTACCTTTAAAAAAAAGTTATCGATGTATGGTTCTGGCCTTATGGGCTTAAGTTTTTAATTGACATGTATAAAAATATTAATGCCATTGTACTTTGATTTCGTTATTTTATTTTCCCCAAACCTAACATGTAGTCACACATTTGAGTTTTGACCGCCGCCAATGGTTACTTGTTATTGCAACAAATGTTGACAAAGACGATCAATTTCACACATAGGTTGTTAAAAAAGGTGTCAATACATATTATTCATTCATTGTGTCCTAAGATTAAAAGGTGCAGTATATTATTTATTGGGTGATATGTTAGTTTTGGTTCTATTATGTGTAGTGTATAAGTTCAGGGTTCATTGTGGAAGATTCAAGGGTGCTATGTGAAACATATAAGAGCTCCGATCATCTTCTTGTATTCTCTGGGGGTCTAAGTGCAAAATAAAGTCTATGGAGATATAAAAGGGTGCTTGACTGATAATTCAGTCATTCTCCCCCAAAAAATTGATACGCACACTTGTTTCTCTCTCATCACTCACCTACCTTCTCCAAGTTGTTCAAGATCTGATCTGTTCGAGTTTGTTGCAGTTGTTAGCGGCTGTTAATTCAGTAGTTACCGTCTGTTATTGTTGTTGATGATCCAGTGTGGATCTGCTGTTGTTATTGTTCCTTGTGTCTGATCCGTTTTGTGGATCTGCTACTGTTATTGATCATGTGGATCTGTGTATTTGGTTGTATCGTTCTAAATAATCAACTGATAATCATAAGTTGATTATTTTATGTATTGTTCATATTAAAGATCTTATAGTTTGTAAGATCTCGGGAGGTTTGGGTGTTTTTCGGGTTGGGTAAGAAATAAAAAATTTACGTCACTATTTTGTCACTATTTCTGGTGTTGTTGTTTATTTGTCTTGATTATCTACTGTTCGTACCATTTTTACATGGTATCAGAGCGAAATCGCTCCTGATCTATTGTTTCCGCTGTTGGTTACTGATTTGCTTGTTGATTTTGTGTTTAGGATCATTCCTGGAGTTCTAGGGTTTGCGATCGGTTCTGTTGGTGGTTTAGATCATCTCTGATCTTAGGCGTATTGTCCGATCTGTGCAGCTGAAACCCTAACTTAGGGTTTTCTGATTCTTGTGAGGATCTCTTGTCTTCTGGTGGATCTTCTTTCTATGTTGGTCTCTAAAATCCTTAAAGGTTTTAGGGCAAACTGACCAGAAGAGATCTTTGGTTTTCTATATATCAGATTTTGTAGTTCTTGAAAACTACGGATCTGATATTTGTTGTGGCTTGTGCACCCACTGTAAGATCATTCCTTTCACATCTCTTGTATTTGGTTTTTTTGCATCATATTGATCCGAGTCTAGGCATCCACTATTTACCGGACTAGTCGGACCGGCACTTGATCAAGTCTACGTGCTAACTGTGCATAGTCCTTTCATTTTTTTGTGTTTCTTATTTGCTGATTTGTGCTAGCTTCTGTGATTCTTGTTTGCTAGTTTGTGTATTGTGTTGGTTCTTGTTTGTTTTTTATCTTTCTTGTCTCGTGTCTTAGGTCTTCTAGGATTAGTGTGGGCTCTTGAGTAAAGGCTTGTCCAGGCACCTCTGAGTGATGATCCTGGAATTTGGTCCCTGACTCAGCTTCGCCTTTGTTAGGTGGTTTCTGTTTGTATTTTCTATTGCTTCTCTTGTCTGTTTGTGTTTTGTGTTTGAATGTGCATTGTTATCATGGGTGATGGTGTAGGAGTTTCATAAACATTAATAAGTAAACTGGATATAGGAGATCCTCTGTATTTGCATCCAAGTGATTCTAGTTCATTGACTATAGTTGGAATAAAATTAAAAGGTACAGATAACTACAGGGTCTGGTCTAGTGCTATGAAATTAGTTTTAGAAGCTAAAAATAAATTTGGTTTCATAGATGGTAAATGTAAAAAATCTACTGATGATCCTATTCTGAGTAGTCAATGGGATAGATGCAACTCAGTTGTGTTGACCTGGTTACTTAATTCTGTTTCTGAGGAGTTATATTTAGGTCAAGTTTTTTCTAAACTTGCATCTGAGGTTTGGTTAGATTTGAAAGAGACTTATGATAAGGTCGACGGTTCTGTTGTTTATGATTTATATAAAAAAATCAATTGTATCTCTCAAAATGGGAGCTCTGTCTCTGAATATTATCACAAACTGAACACCTTGTGGAAACAGTTTGATGCTATGGTTCAGTTACCCACATGTTCTTGTAATGCAGCTAAAGATTATAATGATTTTTCAACTCTTATAAAGCTAATGCAGTTTCTTATGGGTTTGGATGATGTATACCAGCCTATAAGAACAAACTTATTAACAAGAGAACCGTTGCCCTCTATCAAAGTTGTTTTCTCTATTGTATCTAGGGATGAGTCTCATAGAAACACTAGTGGTAGTTCCAAAAGTCAAAGTGTTTCATTTGTTTCTAAGTCTAATCAGTCATATGATTCTAAAAAGAAACCATTTAGAGGACCTAACCCTAATCTAAAATGCACTAATTGCAACATGTTGGGTCATACTATTGATAGATGTTATGAGTTGGTAGGATATCCTCCAGGTTTAAAAAAAAGGGTTGGGAAGAACGTGTCATCTAATAGTAAATCAAACTTGTCTTCTGGTTCTTCTGTGTCTCCTTTTTCTTCTGAGCTGATTGCGAAACTCTTAAGTCTTGTGAGTGAGAAAATCGGGTCTGATCCTCAGAGTTCCAATATGGGGGGTAAGTCTAATTGTGTGTATGATGTTAATGGTGGTTTTATTTGCTGTTCTAGTAGTATAAACTTTGGTTTTGATTATAACTGGATTGTTGATTCGGGGGCGAATCAACACATGGTTAATACTGACAAAGATATGTTTAATAGTATTGATGTTTCTGAGTTTGATTTGAAAGTATGTCACCCAAATGGGACTAGTGCCAAAGTGTCTAAAATTGGTAATATCAAGTTAGCTGATGGGGTGGTTTTAAATGATGTTTTCTTTGTTCCTGATTATGGAGTTAATTTATTTTCTGTTTTCAAGCTGTCAAAAGATAATCAGATCACTGTTGTTTTTAATGAGAATACCTGTTCTTTACAGGATTCGAAGTCAAAGAAAGTCCTGGTGACTGGTAACCAGGACAATGGTCTGTACTTTGTTAATAAAAGTGGTAATCTGCTAATTTCTGTTTTAATAGCTTGAGTAATAGTAATCTTTGGCACAGTAGGTTAGGACACCCTGCAAACCAAGTTCTAACTGTTTTAAAAGATGTCTTAGGTGTTAGTAAAGTTGTTAATCATCCGTGTGATATCTGTCATAGGTCTAAACAAGTTAGAGAACCTTTTCCAATAAGCGATCATAAAACTTAATGTGTTGGAGAGTTAGTTCACCTAGATGTTTGGGGTCCGTATAAGGTCACAAGTAGAGATGGTTATAAGTATTTTTTAACTGTGGTTGATGACTACTCAAGATCTATTTGGTGTTATTTGTTAAAAAATAAGACAGAGGTGTTTGAAAATATTAAAGTTTTTTATGAGTTAGCTTAACTCAATTTGATAAAAGGATAAAGATGTTTCGAAGCGATAACGGAACTGAGTTTGTTAACAACCAAATGAATTTATTTTGTAAAAATAAGGGTATAATCCATCAAACTACTTGTGCTTATACACCGCAGCAAAACGGCATTGTAGAGAGAAAACACAGGCATCTCTTAAACATGGCTAGGGCTCTTATGTTTCAGGGTGGTCTACCTCTTCGGTTTTGGTCTGATTGTATCTTGACTGCTGTATATTTGATTAACAGGTTACCTTCATCAGTGCTGTTAGGTAAAAGTCCATATGAGTTGATGTTTAACTTTAAACCCTCTTTGATGCATATTAGGAACTTTGGTTGTTTATGTTTCAGTACTATCTTAGATGATTCTGATAAGTTTTCATTTTGTTCTGAAAAGTGTGTTTTAATTGGTTATTCTAATGTTAAAAAAGGTTATAGGTTGTGAAGTTCGGATAAAAAAGGGAGTTTTATTCTAGGGATGTAAAGTTTTTTTAAACTGTTTTTCCTTTTAAATCTGAACAAATGAATAACCAAGAAAAAAATGTGTTTAATGGTCTGAATCATTTGAATTTTTTTTTGATAGTATTGACATGTCTTCAACCTTTCTTCCTGTCACTCCCGATGATGAATAGGGGAATACTGATTCTCACAAGGTATCTTGTGATGATCAACAGCCAATCCCCTCTACATCTACCACCACTATTAGTGTTGATGAAACTCAACATGTTGAGTCTAGGGTTGAGGATAGTAGTGGAGGTGG
This sequence comes from Helianthus tuberosus, assembly GCA_030545235.1. Lineage (NCBI taxonomy): Eukaryota > Viridiplantae > Streptophyta > Magnoliopsida > Asterales > Asteraceae > Helianthus > Helianthus tuberosus. The sequence goes on from CM060435.1 coordinate 14,273,516, forward strand.
ATCTGGCGTGGCAGAGGACACATGAACCTCAAATGTTGAGACTGTCCCATCCGAGGGAAATAATCAACTTGTTAGAAGGTCTTCTAGGGTTACAACTTTTCTTAAAAGATTTGATGAATTTGTTTTAAACAGTACAGCTAAGTATGGTATACAAAAGTATGTGAGTTATGCTTGTTTGTCTTTTGAAAATAAATGTTTTGTGTCTAATTTGAACAAGTCTGTTGAACCTAGTAGTTTTAATGAAGCTGTTACTGATCCTAAGTGGGTAGAAGCTATGAATCAAGAGATGGAAGCTTTACTTAGAAATAAAACTTGGGATATTGTTGATTTACCTGTAGGTAGAAAACCAATAGGTTGCAAATGGATTTATAAAATAAAGTATAAATCCAATGGTGAGATAGAAAGATACAAAGCTCGTTTGGTTGCCAAGGGGTATAACCAACGAGAAGGTATAGATTTTGGTGAGACGTTTTCACCAGTCGTGAAAATGGTGACTGTTCGTTGTGTTTTAAGTCTGGCTGTTCAAAATGATTGGACTTTGTTCCAATTAGACGTGAATAATGCTTTTTTGTATGGGTCTATTTCAGAGGATGTTTACATGACTCTTCCTGAGGGTTATTATAATAAAAATGAAAATAAAGTATGTAAACTTGTTAAATCGTTATATGGCTTAAAACAAGCCCCTAGAAAATGGAATGAAAAGCTTACAAAAGTGTTACTTAGTGTCGGTTTTATTCAAAGTGTTTGTGACCATTCTTTGTTTACATATTCTAAAGATGAAGTATTCATTGTGTTATTAGTTTATGTGGACGATATAATTGTCACAGGGAACAATAAAACTGAAATTGATAAAATAAAAACCTTACTTAGTAGTACGTTTCTAATTAAGGACTTAGGCATATTAAAGTATTTTTTAGGTTTGGAAGTTATATATGATAAATCTGGAATTTGTTTAAACCAAAGAAAATATTGTCTTGAATTGTTAAGTGAATTCGGGTACTTAGCTTGTAAATCTGTTTACACTCCTATTGAATTAAGTCAAGTAGTGAATGCTAAAACAAGTACTTGTGAAGAGAAATTAAAAGATGTTACTAGTTATAAAAAATTAATAGGAAAACTGATTTACTTGTCTTTGACCCGTCCTGATATCAGTTATGTTGTCCAATATTTGAGTCAGTTTATGCATTCTCCACTGGAAGTTCATCTTAAAATTGCTTTGAGATTGTTAAGGTATTTGAAGTCTAGCCCAGGTAAAGGTCTTATGTTCAACAAGGGTTGTGGTGCTGAATTAACATGTTATGTTGATTCGGATTGGGCTAAGTGCTTAGTGACCAGAAAATCGGTCACTGGGTTCTGCGTATTTCTTGGTAAAAATCTGGTATCTTGGAAAAGTAAGAAACAGAGTACTGTTTCGAGGTCCACAGGGGAAGCTGAATACAGGGCAATGTGTTCAGCAACCTGTGAACTGGTCTGGATTGTTAATACGTTGAAAGAGTTAAGAGTGAATTGCACACTTCCAGTTAAGTTGTTTTGTGATAGCACAGCAGCTATTGCAATAGCTGCTAATCCAGTTTTTCACGAAAGAACTAAACATTTCGAGATTGACCTATATTTTCTGAGGGAAAAAGTGTCGATTGGTTTTATCACGACAGAAAAGGTTGACTCAGAAAGTCAATTGGCGGATATTCTTATAAAAGGTTTGAGTATAAGTCAACATGAATATTTGTGTGAAAAATTGGGGTTGGTTGATTTGTTTAGGACAAATAAATGAAGGGGGGATGTTAAAAAAGGTGTCAATACATATTATTCATTCATTGTGTCCTAAGATTAAAAGGTGCAGTATATTATTTATTGGGTGATATGCTAGTTTTGGTTCTATTATGTGCAGTGTATAAGTTCAGGGTTCATTGTGGAAGATTCAAGGGTGCTATGTGAAACATATAAGAGCTCTGATCATCTTCTTGTATTCTCTGGGGGTCTAAGTGCAAAATAAAGTCTATGGAGATATAAAAGGGTGCTTGACTGATAATTCAGTCATTCTCCCCCAAAAAATTGATACGCACACTTGTTTCTCTCTCATCACTCACCTACCTTCTCCAAGTTGTTCAAGATCTGATCTGTTCGAGTTTGTTTCAGTTGTTAGTGGCTGTTAATTCAGTAGTTACCGGCTGTTATTGTTGTTGATGATCCAGTGTGGATCTGCTGTTGTTATTGTTCCTTGTGTCTGATCCGTCTTGTGGATCTGCTACTGTTATTGATCCTGTGGATCTGTATATTTGGTTGTATCGTTCTAAATAATCAACTGATAATCATCAGTTGATTATTTTCTGTATTGTTCATATTAAAGATCTTACAGTTTGTAAGATCTCGGGAGGTTTGGGTGTTTTCCGGGTTGGTTAAGAAATAAAAATTTTACGTCACGATTTTGTCACTATTTCTGGTGTTGTTGTTTATTTGTCTTGATTATCTACTGTTCGTACCATTTTTACATAGGTTATTATTAGAGATCACATCTAGAAAAGAAGATCCTTTTGGCGTGAAACTAGCGATCGGTCTTAACATTTCAATAGTTAAGATTAGAGGATACCATCGTAGTTGATAGTATGAAGTTTAAATGGCAAACGGACCCTTAACATTATAGTCTAGTGACATCTTATGGTTCATTAGATTTATTGGGTTTCCTTCTGAATTGATGAATATGCGTTATTTCCTAGTGGAGATTGATATGATCGGGTGATTCCGTTGATGAAACGATGATACTTGAGGGTCCGTTAGCGATCCAAATTTGTCGTTCAAAAAAAGGCAAACGAAATAGGTCTTCATTGTTACTTATCTTTTTGTTTAAACTCAATTCTATCAATTCTTTTAAATCATAAAATCTCTTAACTTTAGTACTTTATTAAAAATTAATAATCATAACAAAAAATCGCTTTTTTATTAATGTAATCAGAATATTGTTATATTTAAAAACGAATGTTGACATACTATTGATTATAAACGGTGCGTTTAGGTTTGAATTATAACAATAACTCTTAAAATAGTTAAAACCAAGTTTAAACTAATTACAACGATACACCCGACACGACGTACTACCATGCATTTAACATACTAGTTGCATTTAAGTTGTCAATATTTGACACATCTACGAACTATATGAATTGAGTATAATGATTTTTCCAAACCGTTATAACATGCGTCTAAAACCCACTTGTAATTTAAACTACACTTTTTACACCAAAATCACTCTCTTCTTCAAATACACATGAACACCTTGGTAGTTATTATTATTATTATTGTTATTATTATTATTATTATTATTATTATTATTATTATTATTATCATTATAAGGATTATTGTTGTTGTTATTATTTTTTTATAATTTACGTAACAATTTAAATAATATTGTGCCACTCAAAAACATTAAACATTATAAAGTATGAACCATATTTCTTTCTTCCTCATCCTTAATATAAGGGGAAAGACCAACAAAAAGGGTCCGGTCCGGGTCCACTAAATCTAAAAAACGGGTCAAATTTACAACAAATAAAAATCCGGCGACGTGCCGGTGACATTACGAAAATGAATCAGCGTTGCCAGGTGTCAGGTGCGGCGGTGTTCGGCGGAAAATTGTTTCTTTAAACACCATTTGGCTTTTTTATATATTCAATTACCAACTGCAATTGTATTTATATTTTTTATATTAATAAACATGTGTATTATTTATATATAACTAGGGGTGAGCAACGGGTAAGAACCTTTCGGAACCGACCCGGACCCGACCCGTACCCAGAACCATTTATTAAGTATTATGAAAACCGTAACCGAACCGATTAGTAATGTAATGGTTCGGGTCCTAGGAGGGTCTCAGGGGTCTCAAACCCATATGGTTCCACTGGAACCATTTATTTAATTTTGAGCATGCGATATCGTTCTACATAGTTATTGGTCAGACTACTCACCAAAGCCAATTTTTATTGCCCATTGACTGCAATATGGTTCATAACAACAGAGTTGACACTTTGGTCAACTGGACAAAACGACAATAGTTATTGACAGTTGGCTTTTGTTAGTCAACATTACTATGCAATATTGGGTTTAGGACCACTACATTACTTATATTTTTTGGAACATGATATGCAATAGTAACGGTTCGTTGGTTTAAAACATGAACATAAAAAAATATGAACTCAAACCAATTTAATATTAAATAATCATCATTCAAACAGTAGCATAAATCAATCCACAAATCAAAAAAGCCAATTCAAATAGATCAGTTTATCAAATAATAGCATATAAATGATCCAAAATCCAATAAATAAATTAAAGAAATAGCATATAAATAATCGCAATATGAAATCCTAGTTGATATGGAAGAATTGTATTTTAATACGGAAAAAATCCAATACATAAATGATAAAGCGTATGAATGATCGTATGAAAATCAGTTTCTTGTGGTTCTTATCCAATACCCATGGGTCGGAACCGGAACCGACCCGGAACCATTTTGTTGAGTATTATGAAACCCATAAACTGACCCTTCTAGAGCAAAAGGTTCGGGTCCATTGTGGTTCTGGTTCGGGTTCAAGGTTCCGTGGTTCTAGAACCGTTTTTTGCTCATCCCTATATATAACCATGTTGTAGAACAAGGTCTTCAAGGCCGAGTAATTCTGGAGTAGTCGCTACAAGGTAGGTTGTCGGGGCAACTTTCTTTAACTCCGCCTAATTACTCGGAATCTATCAAATACCGTCAACCTTGGCCAGAATCGGATATAGTAGGTCAACTCGGGCCGAGTTTAACTTAAAAAAAACATAATTTCTATGCCTATCATATTAAAGAATGAATATTATTTTCACGTATTTTGTTATAAATATTAGTAAATTTATGTTATTGGCATATATATAATTTCCGAAAACTAATTTCTTTATAATTTAACATGTCTGTGAGCATTCACATCCAATCCACTAAAATCTGTGAGTGAAGTTTTTATAATATAAAGAGTATAAAAAGTGGTTGTGAGTGGAGGAGAGAGAAAATGTTACTGTTCATCTGTATATTTGAGGGGACACTGTTCACCCCCTATAATTTTTTAATATATTTTGAAAATGGTTGTGAGTGGAGGAGAAAGAAAAGGTAATGATAAAGATATTAAAGAATATTATTTAATTGAAAACGAGAGAGAAATGTATTGTTTTTAGTGTAATTTAGGGTGAAAAATTGATGGAATGGATGTGAATGCTCTGAGTACTTGAGCCCCGAGTACTCTCCGCCTAGGCTGAGTACTCTCAATTCCCTTGTCGACCGACTAAAGAGCGAGTTAAAATTTTTTGCAACAATGTATGTAACTAATTACCTATAAGACCTAACTTGATGTATATTGTTTAAAACCTTATAAGGTAAAACATAATGCCATTGAAAACTCAGTAGAGGAGAAAAAGTAGCATATATAATTTTATAAAGACGGTTTGAAGTGTTTTGAGTTCTTGTGAAGATTTCCATTAGTATAAAACCATAGTCAAGAGAAAAATATAACGTAGATTTTCTTTCCTTAACGGTCACATTTCTTAGAGCTTCTTGAGTAGACGCAACCTAATACCACATAGACATACTAGCTTCTTGAATATTGAGATAGGAAGTGCTTTGCTAAATATATGTATGAGATTCTCATTTGGATGAATTTGTTAACCACAAATCACCTTTGACATATTCATCCTTAAATTGAGATATGGCCGCTATTTATTTCCACACATGAATGTCGACTTCTCAATACTTGAAAGTAGGGGTGCAAACGAGTCGAGTTGAGTTCGTTTAACTTGAGAAAGCTTGAGCTCGAGCCCGACTTGATTCGAGCTTTGTTTCTAAAGCTTGAGCTCAGGCTCGTAGGTAGTTTTTCAAGCTCGAGCTCAGGTCGGGCTCAACTCGTTATTAATTAATTAATTAATTATAATTATTGTTTTACATATAATTTAGTTATTTTCATAATTTATAAATAATAAATATTATTTAGATATATATTTAATATATTATTTTTTTTAAATGAACTAGTAATATCATTTCACACGAAAAAGGGCAATTACAAAGCAATGGCAGGTAGTCGGGCAACAATTTGCTCCGCCACCCCCTTTTGAATAGAAAAACAAATTCTACTAAATACAAAGTTTGAAACCTTTAGCGATGAAGAATTACTGTTAACGACTTTTTGAACCCGATTCAAGAGTCGCACAGCGTCAGGAGCGAGACCACCAAAGGTATCAAACGCAAACGGGACAAACACATGTTGATTCTCCCGGCAGGCTTTCTCATGTTTTGCCACTTTGCTCGCCTCTGCCTTGAGCACCGCTTGCCCTACGACAAAGCCCTTGTCCTTGAGCCCGACAAGGGGGGATACTCCAGTTAAATCTACACAAGCGTGTTTCCCCCCTTCCCATCCAAACACAAGGATGTCTGTCGGGCGTAAAGTGGACCTCCCCTCTAAGGGGTCAGTCAGGAAATTAAAAATTATATAAACAGCGAGCCAGTTTAGGCTCGCGAGCTGGCTCGAGCTCGATAAGCGAAGCTCGGGCTCGATAACTAGACGCGCTTGTTTGTGATTAATATGCAATGAGTGCATATTAAGGAAGAGTTTGATAGTTTCGTGAAATTCATAGCACTGAAGGGTTGAATTTGTAGTGCAATGGGAGTTCAAACCGTGAAGATCTAGTACATGCCCATCGTAGAGGTTAGGGGGCCCGGGAAAGGTCGAGATGGTCTGGGAAGATGGGGAACCAACGTTGCTATAGAGGATGATATGATCATGACAAGATTAGAGGATGATATGATCTTGTCATAGTTTGATAGTTAAAAGGGATTATTTAGAAAGGATTATTTTGGTTTTAATTAAGTATATTTATTTGGTTTATTTTATAAGTCTGGATTTACTTTTTTAGTTTGGTTATCATAAAAAAAATGTTAAAGGGTTATTGTAAAAGATGTGATTTGGTTTGTAGGGTTGTAAATAATTGGATGAACATGAATAAGGCATTGATCGTGTTCGTTCATTAAGGAAGGAACATGTTCATGAACTGTTCACTAATACTTGTCGAATGCAAACGAACCCATATAAATGTTCATGAACATAAATGAATTCAAACGAACGTTATATATTTATTTAAAAATACAATTTGCATGTTTTGTCAGGAAAAATACGAAGAATCCACCAACAAGAAATAGAAACTTGAACACAAACTGAAATTAAAATGATCAAATGAGGGATGTTGGTGGAGGCGGAGAGTATAACTAAGGTTTCAAATTTTAAAAAACTAAAGCTAATAAAATAAAGAAATATAACATAAAAAACGTTGAATGAGCATAAGTGAACACACTACTGAACCTTCACGAATATAAACGATCTAACGGAGCCTCTTTTAATATTCATTTATTTAACATATCGAGCGAAATTTCTTGTCCGTGTTTGTTCATTTATATATTAAACGAATGAACATAAACGAGCTTCTCGCCGAACGTTGACGAACTGTTCGTTGAACGTTCGGTTAATTTACAGCCCTATATATTTGTATTAAAAGAGCTGAACGAGTTCATTCAATCTCGTGTTTTGATGTTTCTGTTTTTTTCGATCCGGGCCTTTAAAATCTTGTTACATCTGTAGATAAGATAATTATAATGAATGCACATATGTTTAAATGTTATACATTTACCCATATCAATACTTTAAGTACATTCACCTAACAATAATATAGTTTACTAGTCACGTAAAATCTTAGATAAATGCACATATAAATGAATGGTTTGGTGATATTTATGTGGTTCCATAAACAACATTCACAACTCTTACAAAACTTATAAGAGTTTTTTTTTTTTTTTTTTTTCAACATAAACCTGCCTAGTACAACCTTGAGAATAGTTGAGTTGATTATACATTTATATTCTCTTTTAGAAAACCAAACACAAAATCTATTTTTGGGATGTCAAAACTCATGTAGTTATGGTCTAAGCCCATTAAAGAATGGATCCCAAAAATTTTGCATTAAGCCATAAGGAAGTGTCCCTTTATAACCCTACAAGCACACCATCTTTGTCTCCCCACCCCTTCCTTAAAATCCCCCCATTCCCTAAACTTTCACAATTTCCTAGTCTCCCCGTGTGCCTAAACTCTGTCTTTCTTTCTTCACTATAAGAATTCAGCTCCCCTATGGCAAGTACTGCTGGCACTGGTTCTCCTTGTGGTGCATGCAAGTTTCTGAGGAGAAAATGTGCTGCAGATTGCATCTTTGCACCCTATTTCTGCTCTGAACAAGGCCCGGCTCGGTTTGCAGCCATTCATAAAGTGTTTGGTGCAAGCAATGTTTCGAAACTACTGCTTCAGGTTCCGGTGGCTGACCGTAGCGAGGCCATCGTCACTATTGCTTATGAAGCTCAAGCTAGGATCAAAGATCCTGTTTATGGTTGTGTTGCGCATATCTTTGCCTTGCAACAACAGGTACACATACATATGTTACATGTAGTCATTATCATACAAGAATCGCAAATATGATGAAAAGACATGAATAACTTATAATCTATTTAGATTAGGGTTGTTCAAAAAGATCGCGACTCAAAAGCTCGCTTGAAATTGGTTTGGTTTGTAAACAAGATGAGTCCAAGCCAAGGTATAAGATCGCTTGTTTGGTTCGTTTAAGGTAAATAAGCCGAGCCCAAGCCTAACCTAGCTTGGCTCGTCTTGGCGTGACTCAACTCGTTATGGCTAAGAATATGGTTGTAATTTTGTAACTATTATTTTGAAAGTATTGAATGGCATAATTTAAGGGAATTAGTGGTTGCTAGAGAGCCAAGGATGAATGGTTATGACCTATTACATTTTCACCATATATAGATTCTTACATGAACTACATGTTTATTTATAAAATTGATTAGTTAAGTTCATTTCATTGATGAGTTCTTCTCTAATCTTAATTGACAACTGAATGGTAGGTTGCATGCTTACAAACACAGCTGATGCAAATGAAAGCTCAACTGGCACAAGGATTCTTTGATTCAATCAACATAGAGACTCAATGGCCAACGCAACGAATTTATCCAACCTTTCCAGATTTCATGAACCGAAACATATCGCCCAAAAGCTCACTTGAATCCATTGATCACATGACCAATGAAGGAATGGGGGCTCAAGAGAAAGAAAGTAGAGATGATTACCATGACATATCTTTTGAACAAAGTAATAATAGCAGCAAGAAGAGACCTTTCCCAAGTGATTTGGGTGAGCTTCAAGAACTAGCTGTTCGAATGATGAGAAAATGAGTCACTTTCTATATTTAGTAACCCTAGAGAGAGAGCCGGTGTTTGCTTCTTATGATCATGTTTATTCATCTTGGTTTGCAGTTCCTTTAGCCATCATTAGGTGCTAAATTCTAATGTTTAACACGTTTAATTTTCAGGTTTTAACAAAGTGTAAGAAATCAAAACACTAGGAACGGTTTTCTTTTTATTAAAACTTAGTACGACTCTTATATGTGTGATTGTATGCATTTTAGATATTGTATACAAAAGTTGTATGTCATCATATTCTGACATGATAAGATACTAAGTCAAAAAAAAAAAAAAAATCTCGACACTGATTTTTAAATCTATTTTAAACCTAAAAAAATGTTGATTAGGTGTGTAAATTACTATATTTAAATCATTTAGGGTTAGGTTAGAGCTTTAATTGTCAAGAACCTAGTTTGTTTTTTGAACGGTAGATCAACTGGATTTCCAGCTTACTTTAAAGGGCCAGCATATGCTGTTAAAACCCCTCACCCCAAGTTCGAATCCTCTCAGAGGTGTTCTCCCATATTTACATAATTTTGCACTTAGTAGGAATCGAATCTGAGACCTCCCCAGGATAAAACCACTTAGTGAAAAACCCCCCTGACTAACTGGGCAATACCATATTCGCGTCAAGAACCTAGTTACCACTTACCACTTACGTACCCATGTTATAATGTAACAATTAAAGCCTAAATATGCAACTTTTTCCTTTTATAAAAGTATAAATATAGTATTGAGTGTCATTCTAGCTATGGCTAAATGGTAAAGGCTTTTGTCATTTAAAAAACTTGTAAGAATTCAATTTCTGGTGTATGATAAAATTTGGAATATATTGATATGAGTTTTAAAAAAGAGAGTAACATTCAGTCATTCACCGTATAAAAAACAAACACACATATATAACGTATTGGAGTAGATAGAGTTGAAGATATGATAATGAGGACAATAATAGCGAAACTTTGACGTTTTAGAAAAAGAACCCTCGGTTTTTGGGTCACTTTGAAATTTTATCATCTACTAAGCTAGATCGTACGTCAGGAGGAATAAAATACGTACATATATTTTTTTTTTTTTTGTATTTATCTAAGATAAATGTAATTGGAGTTTGAACCCATTGGCATCTTCCCCAGGATTTGAATATCTTACCTATGCTTCCTAGTCTAAAAAGTTTCAAATATATCATATAAAATATTAGTTTAGGATATACATGATAATGATATGAATCATTAAATATTCTTACATTAGTTACAAATGATTGAATGGTTTGTTTTCATATTGAGTTAATTTTTTTTTGAACGGCAATATATTGAGTTAATTACTATTTTCGTCCGTATGATTTGTCAAAACTCATTATTTTGGATATACGCATGGTTCGTGCATGATGATAATGCTAGTTTACGAGGTATGACCCGGAATGGCTAACCCGACCCGGTCATTACCTATTATTTTATTATAAATATATAATTATAAATGTTTATTCTAGAAGTTTCTATTCTGCCTGGATAAACCACGTAACCAAATCCCCAATCTTTTGGGAAGATCATGCAAATCCCTAACTTATCGGAGCTCATCCAAAGTTAAAGAAAACCCTAATGGTAAACTATAAATAGAGGTAAACATTAAAGGTATGGATTCATTATGTTCTCGTTTACTCTCTCTCTCTCTCTACACATATTTTCTTACTCCCAAACCGAGACTTATTCTCACGCCGGAGGGTGGTTACAGGAATAACCTCATTCCTGTAACGAGTCCTAACGGTATTCTGTTTTGCAGTTAGCAGTTCGGATCGTCAAGAGTTGAAGTCCTAGTCGGAGCTTACCGTTCAGGTCATGACCTACAAAACCATTATTTTCCTACACAATTCTAACTGAATGTATTCCTTTTTCCTACGTAATTCCGACAAAATTGGTTTTTTTTCCTACAGAATTCTAACGGAATTTGACAAAACCTGTTGAGTCTTTTTCCTACACATTTCTTACGGATACATTTAAAAAATAATAGAAAAAAACAAAAAATACCTTATTTTTTCCTGCTAAAAAATGCATATTGATAAATATGATTCGGAATATAAATTTAACAAAAACAAATAACATAAATTCGGAGCACGTTTAAATTACAAAATCATCCATTGTTAACATAAAGATTCGGAATAAATAACAAAAATTCCGAGTCCGTTTCAATCACAAAATCACCGTTGTTAAACATAAAGATCCGGAATAATTAAAAAACTACTACGAATGACTAACGCAAAACTAAGACCCTTTTAATACGTCGGAATTTTGTAGGAAATGTGTCGCCATTTTCGTTCGTAGGAAATGCATAGGAAATTTTGGTAGGAATAATAGCAGTTTTCTAGTAGTGGTAGTACTAAAAACATTAAAAAAAAGGTGACAGGCAACTTGGTGAGTGTGCAAATAAATTAGAAGTTACATGGTTGAGAAAGAGTTTTGAACGTATTATCTTTTGTTTGTAAACGAAGTATCAGCTGCTCCAACTTTTGGTCTTCGTATTTGTTCTAACATGTTAATTTTAGGAAACTTTAAAGTCAAAAGTCTAATTAATAATATATTATTAAAGTTTCCTATTATTCTTCTTAACTAATTATGGGACAGATTTTTGCCTTTAAAGTTTCTCAAGATTAACTTATGTTACATATGTATAACAGTATGATCTATTTAAATAAATTAATGGTATCTTAAATTCACCTAATAATAATCTCTTCTCAAGCATTATTAGATAGAACTAGCTAGACTTAAAGATAAGAAAAGCAAACTTGTAAGTTAGCGAGGTCCTTATGTGGACTTAAACAAGCACGAAGGCATGGAAATATTGATCATTATCTTTCTTATTAGTTGTATGAGACTAGGAATTGCTAATCTAAAGAAAGAAGTTAGTAGAATGAAATCGAAAGAGTACTAGGTATTTATGACATACGGACTCGTGATGTCGGTGTTCATCACAAAAGACATCCCAAGATAGATTAAGGTTCCATACAAGATTATGATGCGGGTTTACTGACAGCATATATCTATACATATAATTCAAATTCTAAAGACATTGAAGGAATGAGGCTATAAAGCCCAAGATAGAATTAAGGTTCCATATCATAAAATGATGGTGGAAATTAGTGTAAAAGTTTAAACTAAATTTATAGTATTATTTGTATTATTATTTTGTGTATGGGTCAAAGTTGTATGTTGTAATTAGGAAGGGGTCAAATGTAATTGTGGGGCATTACGTTTAACAATCAACACATCATTTGGAAGCATTTAATTTGTTCGATAGCTAGGTATATGATATTTACTATTGATCTATAGAGAACAAACGATGGTGGAATGAACATGTTGTAAATCTAATCAAAGTTTGTGTTTAATTATCTATGTCCATCTTCATTCAGTTTCATATATCTCTGATTATGGGTTTAAAAAGATTGTTTATGCTCAAGTAGCTAGAAAGGTTGTAACATCATGTGCCTTTCAATATATTCTTCATTTACGAGTTTTACTAACAGAAAGTTTCAACACAATTTATCTATAATGCATGAGAGGGGGTATTTTAAGATACCCAAACAATAAGAACCCCCCCCCCCCCTTTTATTTATAGAAAGACCTCTAAAATGAGGGTAGTTTGGTCTTTTAAACACTATTTATTTTTTAACCCCTAAATTTATTACACTTAAATCCCTGAGTTTTTAACAAAATTATAGATAATTAGTTACAATTCACCCCTTCACAACAAACTTATAATTTTTTTGCGTATTTTTAACATATCTTATAAACTATACTGTTTAAAAAAAATCAAAAGATAGCATGACGACCTACACATTTTTGTCGACGTTTTGGTAGTTGTCTTGTTCAATATCGATGCACGGATTAAAAGGTACAAGTCGATAATGCTTTAATGTACAAGTGATTAAAAAAGAAAATAACAACTAATTCTATATCTTTCAATTTTTTTAGGAATTATATTACTAGATAATTTTCTTTCATGTTCAGATTGCAAATTTTTTGGAATTATATTACTATGCATTTTAACATATCTAAAAAATAAAAACTTTTTTTTTATTTTTATTTTAAAGCATAACGTACAATGGGGTGACGGTTTTTTACTAATTTCGTGAAAATAACATTAAAAGAGGGGGACGGTTAATCATGCATCATGTGGTGGCGTTGATAGCCAAAAGACAAAGGGGTGCATGCACTAATCGGCGTTTGTCTCAATTGCTGAGTGTTATGTGCCTTATGTCCAAGGCTTGATGCAAAACCACAATCGAGCCGGGGGTCTCATTGGAAGCAGCCTCTCTATTCCTACGGGGTAGAGGTAAGGCTGTCTACATCTCACCCTCCTCAGACCCTACCTTAGCTTTGCTATTGGTGGGATATACTGAGTATGATGATGATGATGATGATGAACGTACAATCTTAAGTGATGTAGATTAGTGTTTTAAACACTAATTACATTTTGGTCCATTTATTTTATTTTAGTTACACTTTAATTTCCTTTTTTATCTTTCACAAAATTATCGGTAATTAGGTAGTAGAGTCATTCATGCACCATATGCGGATCTCAGATCGCCAATTTGAATTCCCGCTCCTCTCCCAAAAACCTAGCAGTCATCGTTGCTTCTCCCACGACATTTCCTCTTCATCCTTCAAGGTTATCAAGTGTTCGACATCATTCACCATCACTTCTGACGTATCACAACCGATTTCATCACACTATTGCATTAAAGAATCTATTAGAGTTTCTCAACATAAGCCCTAGCGATTAAGGTAACCAACATGTCAATTTCAGCTTTTATTTTGAAATTTGATAAGCAATGCATCATCTGGGTATTCACCACATCCTTCTTGGTCTTTCTATCTGTTCAGAATATTGATCAATGTGCGTGGATTTAATAGTCAGTTTCACAGGTAATAGATTGCAAATATGTTCAATCAAACTGATATGAAAGGATTGTTGTACTTTTTCATCCATTTACGTTTTTGGGTTCTTGGCTTTCGAATTAGGGCTTATGTGAGATGCTGATTACTTAGGTTTTTGGTGGACTCGGACATGTGGATATCCCAGGTAATGGATTTTAACTTATATAAATGGATTGTTATATTTTTGGTTTTTGAGTTAGGCCTCATGTAAGGTGTTTATTTATTTGTTTGTTTTTTTGAATAAAAGGCGAGTTATATTAAAATAGAAATGCTCAAACACAATTACAAAGAGTAGACAAATGAAAATTTTGAAACCAGCATGCTCGAAACTACATGTCAAGAGTAAAATTACAATGGGAAGTTTACAAAGCAGAATCTGCACCACCTTTGCCACTCTAGGTTGTGCTTTCGCCCGACTCCTAATCAAAAAAATGAGACTGCTTTGATATCACCCGGCAGTTTCATCAAGGAAGGTGGTTTGTTTTTAAAAATCCTTTCATTTTGTGTTTTCCATACCATCCCGCATGTCGTGGCAACAATTAGGTAATTCACTTTCTTGTTTGCCTTGGGATGGCTGGAGTAATTGATTCTTTGCTTGTAAACATTGTATATTTATGTTATCAGAGCCTAAACCTGCATTAGTAATATTGGTTTTACATTTGCAGGGCTTAAAGTTTTTTTTAAAGGTTTTGTTTGTGGGAGATTGAGATGGAGGTGGATTAGAGAGAGGTTTAAATGGAGTGTTGATAGGAAGTGATAAGTTAAAAAGGAAGACGATTGAACACAAGGCTTTAAACTTGCAGGAAGTAGCTTTTGTTTTGTTTTTTTTTTTTTTTTTTGTGGTAAGTTTTTGAATTCAATCATTAAGCTTTGATATTGAATTTGTAGTGTTACTCTCACGAATTTGCTGCATAAAAGTGTTAAAGATGGTCGCAAACAGAAGAAATCAGTGTTAATTCTCATATGATTTCTAAAATAGATTAGGGCTTTTTATAGTTGATGGTTTATCGATTATTTTTTGAAGAATATATTTCACTTGCAATAAATATTGGATGTGGGTTACGCATTTGTTTCCACTTCTGTCATAATGTCATCAATTGAAGCCCTAATTTGTGGCTGGGGTCTGCTACAGTTGGTGGATATTTCGATTAAGCTGGTTCTGGAAGTGGCACAAAAGTTGGTGGAGAATAAGGTTAGAACGGCTTGTGGATAATCAGTGGGTTCTCAACAATTGTCCTCATATCACTGTAAGCGTCTATTTTAATAACACCAAATCTTAACATAAAAAATTGACAACTTAGGGTAAAAAAGTTCTCTATATACAAATCAGGGAGATTTGGTAACCGCTTTTACGTGCACTCTTTTAGTTTGATAAATAAGATCTGTATAATAAGATCTGTATATCATGTTGCAATCATGACCCTTGCTGTGATGTCCATGAAGTTAAGTTGTATGAGTGTTCTGCGTTGAAGTTGCGAAGGTGGTAGCATTCTGCGTTGTTCTTTGCAAGTCTGATACACTTGAGTAAAAAGTCTACAATTCATCTTCTTCGTCGATTCATTATCAATCCATTCGTCACACAGTGAGTTAACTCAGGTTCAACATAGTTAATTTTTGCTCTTGTCGATTAGATAATTATTTGGTTCTGTTCAGTTGCTTTTATAATTATTTGGTTATATTTTGTTAAGGAAGTTTAAGATAGCTTTGTTATTTTTTGAATAAATCAGTTTGTACTTGACGTTGTTAGATTGTAGATTTGTATGTGTAGGTTCTTGGTTTAATTTAAGTCTAGATTTGTTCAGTTTGCGATTAGAATTGAGATTTGTATAGCATTTACTCGGTATTTGAAATGTATTTGATACTTTTTTCATGGGGTTTAATTTGGGAGAACTTCTACAAGACTTGTACTATTTGAAAAGTTAATGTGTATTCACGAATTCTTGATAACAAGCAAAAAGATGAAGCAATGAGTTAGGGTTAATCAGTGTGGGTTATATGGTTTTTCGATGTTTAAAGGTCTCACTGATACCAGACCCTAATAACATTCAGTTTTCAGGTATTCGGGTAACGGGTTTTCCAGGTTGGGGTTAATCGGGTACGGGTAAAATCAACGGACCTAATACTCGACCCTTTGCCATTTCTATCACTGTGCATTAACTCTGTGTTTGTAATGGTAAAGGAGCTGAGAAAGTGGAGTTTCTAAAGTCAGAGGGTGTGGATCATATTGTTGATATCAGCAAAGAAGGTGTTATTGAAAGTGTGAAGGCGTTTTTTAAAACAAGATAGCTCAAAGGGGTTGATGTTTTATATGATCCAGTTGGAGGCAAGCTTGCAAAAGAAGTCTTAAAGGTGTTGAGTTGGGGAGCACAGATTTTGGTTATCGGGTTCACGAGTGGGGTGGTTCCAGTTATTCCTGTTAATATTGCTCTTGTTAAGGTAAAGATATTAAAAATGTTATTTTGAAGTTAGGCCTCTAATGACATTATATATTTTACACAAATGAAATTTGTTGTATGATGGTTAATCGTTTAAGTCATTGTTATTTCTTGTTTTGAATTTCCGGTACTAAATTATAATATCAAGTAAAACGGGACACCGCCTTTACACTTCTATTCTTTTTGCAGAATTGGACGGTTAATTTTGTAGTTTTGGGCATCATTGTTCCACTATCTGTTTGTATGGGGCTCTGGGTTTGAAGTGTCTTGCTTGCCCACTTAGTGAATAAAAATATTACCATGCTTGGATCGTAGCCCAGAAGATTAGTACGTGTGTTTGATAGGGGAGAGACCCAGGTTCAAATCGCGCAACCCCCTCCCCCCACACTAGAAGTATACATTGGCTTACTTAGAATTAACACATTCGCTTGTAATTCTATTATTGGTTCTTTAACTAAAAGTCGATGAGTTGCTAAAGTTATAGTATGAATTAACACATTCGTTTTTTTTTAAATTTGTTTTTAAATTTTTTTAATTTTTTTCGTTTTTTTTAAGTTTTTTTAAAATTTTCCTTTTTTTATTATTATTGATTTATTCTCAACCCATCATGACCCAAACTCATCCTAACACAAACTCATCCTGACCCAAACCCATCATGACCTTCTTCTTTCTTTTACCCATCTTGACCCAAACCCATCCTGACCCAACAACCAATCCAATCCAACCCATCCATTTTACCCATCTTGACCCAAGCCCATTCTTACCCGCCGCATCGCACGGGCACCCTGCTAGTGTTATTATTATGATTATGATTGTAGTATGTCTCTTATAGTAGAGTAAACTGTCATTTTGGTCCCTATGGTTTGGGCAGTTTTGTCATTTTAGTCCAAATCTTAAACTTTTTAAATCTGAGTCCCTGTGGTTTGCATTTTGTTGCCATTTTAGTCCAAATCTCAAAAACTCTCATTTTTTACAATTCCAACATGCCTTTTTTGTCTTTTTGTCCAGGGGTATATTTGTCCAAGTACATTTCATTAAACATTTTCTTAATTAAAAAACTAAATTAAATAAATTATTAGTTCCTTTATATACCCTTATTAATATTCAATATTCATAGAAACCCCCCCCCCCCCCATCCTTTAATAAAATCCATGGCCTCAAAAGATAAAACCCTAAAATCCTTCATCAGCCGTACACCCTTTCTCCCTCATCTGATCAGAACCCTCCGGTCGCCGGAGCCGGAGTTCCGGCCAAGAGCTGGTGCTCTCTACCTGTTCGACAAGCAAGCCTTAACCCCCCCCCCCCCCTTTTTCTTCCTTGTACATACCTGCACCCACCCATCTCTCACCCAAAACCCTTTATCTCCTCTCTATCGTTCACCTGATTATACACACTGATGTCCCACAAATGATGTGAGGAAGAAAATGGCGAAGAAAGAGAGAGATGATATGTGAAGGAAAGCCGTCAACAGCGGCAGCACCGGCGGCGGTGGCAGTAGAAATAACGTGGGGACGATGACGAAGAGGACTGATGATGATGACCGATGGTGATTTTGGAAGACAGTGGCAGTGGTGGAGGCTTGTTCATATTGTTCACTTATGTCAGCATCTACTTCAGCATAATGTTCATATTGTTCTACTGTGGGTTAGGGTTTTAGTTGGGGAATATGATGTGCCGATCTACTATGGGTTAGGGTTTTTTTTTTTTTTGTTGAAGATGATCTCTGGTTAGGGTTTTATTTGGGAGGTTGAAGATGATGTAAATGGGGAACAAGAACTGATAGGGTATTTATTTGGGAGTTTTTTAATTAAGAAAATGTTTTAAGGAAATGTACTTGGACAAATATACCCCTGCACAAAAAGACATGTTGGAACAGTAAAAAATGAGAGTTTTTGACATTTGGACTAAAATGGCAACAAAATGCAAACCACAGAAACCCAGATTTAAAAAGTTTGAGATTTAATCTAAAATGGCAAAATTGCCCAAACCACAGGGACCAAAATGGCAGTTTACTCCTTATAGTATGATATCTTAAAATTGTTAGAATAAGATGTTATGAGGCTAGACGGTATGGAACCGTCCTCAGCCCCGTCCTCCACCGGCGACGCCACGTCCCCGTCGTCGCCCCACGTCGCCCCCTCCGTCCCGTCCTCTTCGTCCGATTTGAGCCGTTTGCGACGGACCAAACAGGTGGGCCCCCTTTCTTTCTTCTCGGCGCCGGATCCTTCACCCCATCCCGCCCCACCCGTCTTCATCCCCTCCCCGTCTTCATCCGTCACCATACCCAGCAGCCTAAGACCTATTCATGACTAGTGAAGAAACACTGACACATCAGTCACATTAAGTACATTGGTAGCAGTTTTTTATTCTTTTTGCTCTAACCAATTTGATAGCCTACGAGTGGGGTCAGTTGTAATATATTTAAAATATAATAATTTAAAGTAGCTAAAAATAATAATTTGAATAAAGAAAGTTAAAATAATAATAATAATAATAGTAGTAGTATATCATGTTTGGTTTTAAAGTACAAAACTAGAATAAAATTGTCAACACCGAAAAACACGTAAATCGTAATCAACGTTTACAATGAATGATAACCATGATCAACAAAGGCTTTTCTCTTCACATGCTATCCTGGATACTTTTAACGATCTAAAGGGATCGAACTAGTGGAAAAAGGTCACTGGGGCCATCTTTCTCACTATGTTTTGGCAGATTTAAAAGGCAAAGAACGCGCAAGAATCCGAGAAGCGTTTCATTCTGGTTACTAGTATTGTAGAAGACATTAAGGAAGAGTCGTTTATTTAGCTTAGAAGTAGATCTAAGTTTAATGTTTTGAATTAGGGTCGTTGGTGTGATTTTAATGTCCGGGATGTAATCTTGTAACTGTTTGGGTTACAAGCTGATTCGGTATCATATTTATATAGAAGTTCTTGCCGTTTAAAAAAAACAAAGGGACTAAATGTGCCTTTAAGAATAACTCTACGTTTGACTATTAGATACATAAACTTCATCACTAAGAGCTATGTAGTGATCGTTAAATAATCAATATATTCATAATAGTTCCGAGTATAACAAACATATTATTATTATTATCAAATATATGCAAATTGGACCTAATATATGGGGAAGGATCCACTAAAAAGTGGATTTTGCCTAAGTATCCTAAAAAGGATTGTGATGATGACATGTGGCACTCCTAATAAGTAGGAATGAAGGGCATTTTGGTCCTTATAAATAGGAGTAAAAATGACATGTGGCACCCCTTTTGTTTTTTAAAAATACAACAAAAAAATCTAGTACAAAAAAATTTAGCACAAAAAATCTAGTACAAAAAAATATAGCACAAAAAATGTAGTACAAAAAAATATAGTACAAAAAAATCTAGTACAAAAAAAGTATAGCACAAAAAAATCTAGTACAAAAAATATAGCACAAAAAATTCAGCAAAAAATGTAGTACAAAAAAATAAGACAAAAAAATTTAGCACAAAATATAGTACAATAATGCAGCACAAAAAATGTTATACAATATAGAAATACAACACATTTTAGTTGTTTTTTTAGTCTTCATATTTTATATAACAATATGGTACTCAAATTAAAGATAAAAAGACGCTCGATTTTACGGTGAAATTTTTATGAAAAAATAATGTCGTATAAAAAAGTTATGAACGTTTAAAAAACGGGGGTGGAATATGCATGTGCCTTGCATGTGGAGAGAGAAAGTCCATAAATATGATTTTCCCAAGATACCCTTGCACTCCTTCTTTTTCCTATATTTTCATTTTAACCATTGATTTGAAAAATGAATGGTTAAGATTCCTTCTCATCCTACTTAGGCAAAATAAACTTTTTATTTGATCTTACCCCATATATGCCTTTTATATTGCATTGATGTATCTTAGATTCTTCGAGCAGCTATTGTGAGATGAAAAAATAATAATAATAATAATAATAATAATAATAATAATAATAATAATAATAAGAAATAAGTTATCAGTCAAACACTTAAATTAACCTCCGTATTTTTCAAGAAGATTTTCGTGTCATCATATATGGCCGTTATAAGACATAGATATATAAATACTAAATTTGTTATAATACAACAATAAATATTACCTGCTTGTTATCAAATACATAGACAAAATGTCCCCTTGATTAGTTATATTATGAGTTCAGTAGCTTTCAAAAGCTCAATAAAATTATTAATCACGCAAATAAATTTAGAACAATTAGGTTTATAAATTATAACCCCATATTTAAATCACTAAAAAACAAACCAAGATTAATAAATGTAAGTTCAAAATCTCTATTTCCTCATTGTCCAAACTCCAAGGTTTAAATTTTGCCTTTTATCTAGCAAAACACGAGTAATTTATTTGATGTTCAAAATAAATATATAGTTTTATCAAACTTGAGTTCCCTAAATCAGTCATTTTAAGTTTACATTTTATTTAATTTTTAATTTTTACCTGGATAATGTTCAATGAATGCGTATATTATAACTCTTTTATTGATGCATAACTTCTTTTAATGGCTAAACTTACATACCATACCAAGGGGATTAAACCCCTGATCTCTACTATCATAAGCTCTATCTAGACTCATAAACACCACTGGCCTATTCCCTAGTGGATTAATGCATAACTTCTAGAAAATAACAATGAATTATCAATATATCTTTCTCAAAATAATTATCTAAATTCGTTGTTTTATTTTATTTAAAATAACTTGTGTACGTCAAAACCAGTGTTTTATAACCAAACCGAGTGATTGATCGAACTTGTTACAGTGTTACACCAGAATCTAACAGAGCCACTGGTTTTATATGGTTAACAAGACTACTCAGGCAAACGTAGTCAAATCATCAATTTCAATCAATCTTATTTTAAACAATAATATTTTAAACAGTCGATGACTCTAGCTAGGCTTTTTTTTTCAATTGATGTCTATTTAATTCTTTGTGCTACTTATAAGTTATATGTTATTTCTTGTTAGCACAGACATAAAGAATGATAGTGGGTAAGGGTGTTTACGGTTCAGTTTTAACTTTTTTAAGTCAAACTGTAAGCCAAAACACTAGTAACGATTTTTATTATCGACAAGTGAAACCGAGCCATAAAACATTAAAACTGACCAAACCCAACTATTATTAACAGTTTGGTTTCACGGTTTAAGCTTTATTGAGGGCCCAGTAAACATAAAAACAGTTGTCCAAACAGAAAGCCGAAGTCAAACTTGATTCTTTCTTAGTAGCAAATATTATTAGTTGATTATATTAGACTATGGGCCTACGGGCTCGATTAACCAAACCCGTGGGCCATAGTCTAATAGATTAATGGGTTAATCTGTTTATGAAAAAGTCATATTTAAGTTAATATGCTTTGTAAATGAGTTATATTATTCAAAACCTGAGAACTTTCCTTTTATTTTTCATATCGTGTAATGCAACAAAGGAAGTTAAAATGTTAAGCTAAAACAATAAATTATTATTTGAGTAAGTTAATCATGCGGGTGAGGGGATATTCTTGGTTATGTTTTTGCTTTTATACCTTTTTCAACTTATTTTTCCCTTTTAATTTCAAGCATGCTCATATATGTTTATAGACCTATAACAAGTTTGCAAAGTTATATTAGACTTCTTTATGTAACTTTATTTATTCCTTCTAGTTATCATTTATATATGTGTAGGTAAAATAATTATTATCTATTAGGTTTTTGGGATTGTGAACCAATATGATTATGGGTCTAATATTTGGTCTATTTTAAAACATTGCTAAAAAGTTAAAACTGAGTTTAATCGTTTATATAAAATAATAAAATAATGTATGTTTTTTTTTTCTTGTGGACAGATATTATTTTACATTATCTTTTTTTTTTACCAATAACTAATGGCAAGATTTTTATAAAGAGAACAAATTAACCAATAATATCTTACAACATAATAAATTAGTTAAACATGTATGATTTCGTCTAATGTACTTTGCAAAAACTTAATGCACCAGCAATTTGTTTCCTAACCTTACTAAAAGAAACTGGAATCGAAAATTTTGATCTTGACTTAGTATTGGTTACACTTTATTCACGTAAAAATCAACGTGAGGGCATACTACATTTAATTTGTACCCAAAAGAATCCTAAAAACATTAGAAAAATATATAACTATGACGAGGTATGACCCGGATCGGCTAATCCGACCCGGTCATTACCTATTATTTTATTATAAATACTTAATTAAACATGTTTATTCTAAAATGTTTCATTCTGCATGGATAAACCACGTAACTAAATCCCAAAACTTTTGGTAAGATCATGCAAATTCCTAACTTATCGGAGCCCATCCTAAGTTAGGGGAAACCCTAATGGTAAACTATAAATAGAGGTAAACATCAAAGGTATGGATCATCTTGTTCACGTTTACTCTCTCTCTACTCATACTTTCTTTCTCCCAAACCGAGACTTATTCTCACGCAGGATGGTGGTTACAGGAATAACCTCATTCCTGTAACGAGTCCTAACGGTGTTTGGTTTTGCAGTTAGCTATTCGGATTGCCAAAGAGTTGAAGTCCTAGTCGGAGCTTACCCATAAGGTCAGTGTTTCTTCATTGGCGCCATCCGTGGGACCTTTCGGTAACAACATCAAGATTAGACCCAATGGCAAGCGATCAGAACACAACAGTGACACCAAATCAAGCAGTGATAACCAGCAACCCGTTGCTGGTAACGGGTTCTGCAGCCACCACTATGCCGGCCTCACCTGCTGTGACCAGGTCTCTCGACCTAGAGTTTGAAGCAGAAGCACCACCACCGGGGTTTGCAAGCACCTTTGCTATTTCTTCTGGGATTACAGCAGCAGACCCTCTTTCATACACCTCCTGGCAGCTGCGATTAGTGGCACCAACCACAACAGTCACCAATGTCTCCACCCCAGCATCGACAACAAGTGCACAGACTATACGTCATAGCACTATGCCTGTTATCACATCCGCGGGCCCAGGTATTACTACACAGCAGATGAGCATGGCTCAATACTATCAGCCCCTGGCTACCTACGCCATGCCGCCTTTATACTCGGCAGCGCTTACGGCAGCATTGTCTACGCCACCACATCAGCCGGTCATTATGCCCGTAGGGATCATGAACGCCCCGGTCACGCCGGGGAATCAAGCTTACTTCCCAGGTTATTACTATGCACCCCCTTACGGGTATCTACCCTCTTATAATAACCAAACCTACACACCCCAGATGACAGCTCAGAGTTATGCTCAGCAACCGCCATACACGGCTTACATGCCGCCTTGGTGGTCTTTTCCAACGTCACAACCGACTTATGGTCAATCCCCGCCTTCGGCGGAGCCTGTTTATGACAAGGAAACCCTTCAAGACCTCGTTTCTCTCCAAACGGGGGTCCCAGCTCTACACCGAACATCACCTCAGCCCAACCCCCATCACCCAGGGAACCAGCCAGGGCGGAACAACTCAACTAGCACAACCCGTTATCGTGGAAGTTGACGACCTCACCAAACCTTATAAACTAGTGGACGCTACTTTCAAATCCAAGTTTACAAGAAGAATAGCTGAAGCCCCAATTAAGGAAAAACCCAAGATGTCTCAGACAGTAGGCAAATACGATGATTTAGGCGACCCCGATGACCACCTTAACCTGTTCAAAAGTGTCGGGGAGGTAGCCTGCTGGCCCATGCCTCTTTGGTGCAAGATGTTCGTTCAGACGCTGGTAGGGGCAGCGCGAGTATGGTGGGATAGTCTACCCATTGGGGAAATCGATAGTTTTGAAGACTTGGAATCCAAGTTCACGTTGCAATTCAGTCAACAGAGACGACACACAAAAGATCGAAATGAACTCCTTCACATCCGTCGGTGAGACAATGAAACAGTGGAGAGTTTCATTGTTAGATTTAATAAAGAAAGCCTGGCGATCCCAGGTATCACAAACGATCTTGCCTGCGGCGCCTTTTTACAAGAAGTAAATGATAATGAGCTATTAAGGACCCTCTACGGAAGGGATGGCGTGCCCTCCACCATAGACGAAATACTGAGGATAGCCAAGGTGTACGTTACACAAGAAAAAACTATGGCAGCCAGTCACGCGGTTAACAGGAAAAAGGAAGTCCAGAAAAACCAAGACGATAGAGAGTAGCGGAACTCTAAGGGCAAAGGTAGATGAGACAGGTACCAAAAAGGTGACAAATCAGACTCGCGGTATGACAGATCCAGGAGTTCATATTCAAGAAACGAATCATCCTCTAAGACGCGGTCTGATCACCCTAATTTAAGCAAAACGCCGACAGAAATCCTGGCCTCCGCAAACCTCAAATTTAATCCTCCCAAGCCATTGAAGGACGCCCACAACAAATACACCAGTAAATACTGTGAATATCACAAGGGGAGCGGCCATGACACCAACGATTGTTATCAGTTGAAAAAGCAAATTGAGTACTTTGTAAAGGCGGGTAAGTTGGCTCACCTGGTTCGAGACATAAAGCAGGGCCCGCCCCCCAACAAAGAAGAGGTTGACAAAGGGGCGGGCAAGAGACAGCGGGAGCTGAATATGGTATACGTCGATAAGGGAAAGGGAGCGAAACAGAGTTTCTCCACACTCGAATCCTGGATGCTGGCAACCATGACAATCGAACCACGCGTAGAGGATTTACACCTCACCATTGACCCCCTAATCATATCCGCCGCAGTAGGTGACTATAATATGATAAGAATCCTGGTAGACACTGGGAGCTCTAAAGACATCATCTATGAGCACTGTTTCAACAGAATGCAACCAGAAGACAGGAAATTACTTGAGTTGGTACACGTTCCCCTTAAGGGGTTCACCGGGGAAAAGGCTGATCCAATTGGCCAAATAACTTTCCCAGTGACATTCGGACAAACCCCCCGGGAAAGAACCATACTCCTCACGTTTCTTGTGGTACGCACTGAGTCTTACCACAATGTAATCATTGGAAGATTTACCCTGGGAAAACTTGACGCAGTAGTTTCCACGGCGCGTGAGTACATGAAGTTTCCCACCTCGCGGGGGATTGCAGCGGTATACCGGGACAAGCTGGGTGAAGTTCTGGATACTAAAAGGTGACGACAAGGGCCTACTGGTGCGATTGGTCCGGAAAGGTGGGTCTTAAGCATAAGCCATCCCGAGCAAACAGTCACAATAGGAGACAACCTCTCTCCTGAAGTTAAAAACAATTTGAAGCAATTGCTAAGGAGGAACGCTGATATCTTCGCCTTTGAGCACTCTGACATGACCGGGATACCCCGGGTTAAAGCAGAACACAAATTGGCCACGCTTCCAGGCATTAAGCCTGTTGCCCAAGGAAAGCGTAGCATGGCCCCCGATCGAAAAGCGGCGGTAGTAAAAGAAGTACGAAAGCTGGTTGAAGCTGGAATCCTCAGGGAAACTAAATATCATACATGGGTATCGAACCCCGTGATGGTTAAAAAACCAGATGGCTCATGGCGGATGTGCATCGACTTCAAAGATTTGAAGAAGGCTTGTCCTAAAGAGCTTATCCGCTGCCTGAGATGGATTTCAAAGTGGACTCGCTGGTCCCTAATAGGTACAAGTGTTTCTTAGACGCCTATAAGGGTTACCACCAGATCAAAATGTCAAGAGAAGACGAAGACAAAACGGCGTTTCATACCGACATAGGCATCTTCTGCTATACCAAAATGCCTTTTGGTCTATGAAACGTCGGAGCCACTTATCAACGTCTCATAGACAAAGCTTTTGAAAAGCAAATTGGCAGAAATCTGGAAGTGTATGTCGACGAATTAGTGATCAAAAGCAGAGAGGAAAAACAAATGCTCGAAGACATCGAAGAAACCTTCCAAAAGCTGATAGAATACAACATTAAGCTCAACCCTAAAAAGTGCTCGTTTGGGGTAGAAGAAGTAAAGTTTTTAGGGGTAGTGGTCACCCGGGACGGTTTTAAAGCTAACCCGGAAAAGGTAGCCGCTATAACGCGAATGCCCTCCCCCAGGACTTTGAAAGAGGCACAAGCATTGAACGGGCGTTTAGTGGCCATAAACAGATTCTTGGCAAGACACGCCGAGAGGTCTTTGCCGTTTATAAAAACGTTGAAACATTGCCTCAACAAGAAAAATTTCAAATGGGTCGACGAAGCAGAAGAAGCCTTGCAAGACATGAAGCATTTCATTGAAAAGCTACCCATGTTGACAGCGCCATACCCGGAAGAACTCTTAAAGATGTATCTAGGGGCAGCCCACAACGCTGTGAGTGCGGTACTTATGGTAGAAAGGGATGGCAAACAAACGCCTATATATTACATCAGCCGGGTGCTAGCGGGACCCGAAACGCGATATCCAACACTTGAAAAATTGGTACTCGCCTTGGTCCACGCTAAACGGCGCCTCCGAAGATACTTTCAAGGGCACCGCATGTAAGTCTTAACAAATTATCCCCTACAGCAAATCTTGCACAAACAAGAAATCTCTGGAAGATTGGCCAAATGGGCGATTGAGCTGGGAGCCCCCCTGGATATTGAGTATAGAAAGCGAACAACAATCAAGGGGCAAGTGATCGCCGATTTCTTAGCTAAAATTCCTGACGGATAAGTAATACAAGACCCTGCGATCTAGGACGTACCCGAGTCCAGCTCAGCCAGGCAAACCTGGAAGTTATACACTGACGGGTCTTCCAGTGGAAAAGGACCCGGGGTGGGCCTCATGCTGATAAGTTCAGATGAAATTAGACTGATGTACGCCATGCGTTTTGACTTTGAATGCTCCAACAATGAAGCGGAGTATGAAGCGCTACTCGCGGGTTTGAGAATGGCCCAGTCTATGAGAGCAACAAGGGTCGATGCATATGTTGACTCTCTATTAGTCAATAACCAGGTGAACGAGACCTATGAAGACAAGGATGAAACGATGGAAAATACTTGGCTAAAACCAAGGAACTCATAGCCTCTTTCGACAGCGTCACACTTAATCATGTCCATCGAGGAAAAAATCAAATAGCCGATGCCCTGAGCAAGTTAGCTACCTCAGGCATGGAAAAGGAAGTAAAGGTGGAAACGCTGCAAACACCCTCCATATAACTCAGGGAATTATCCGCCGTCACAGCGGAAGAACCCTGCTGGTACACCCCCATTCTCAAATTCCTAACAAAGGGAGACATACCCTCCGCCCGAGGCGAAGCTCATAAGATACAAACTAAGGCCTTGCAGTATGAAGTGAACAATGGCGTGCTATACCGTAAGTCGTATCTGGGACCACTCTTGTGGTGTGTAACCCCAGCGGAAGAAAAATATCTGATCCAGGAAATACACCCTGGCATATGCGGCATTCACGCCGGACACCGGGCAGTTGTACAAAAATCCAAAACGTCGGATACTATTGGCCCGGGATGCACGAAGACGCGGTAAATGAACTCAGAAAATGCCGCAGTTGTCAAAAGTTTGCTCCTCAAACGCTCCGCCCTAAAAACAACTTAGTTCCTGTTACGGCGGCCTGGCCTTTTCAAAAATGGGCATTCGATATCGTGGGGCCATTCCCGCTGGCCCCCGGGACGCTAAAGTACCTAATTGTGGCGATTGATTATTTCACCAAGTGGGTAGAAGCAAAACCCTTGGCTAAAATAACTGCTGAGAAGGCCAAAAAAATTCTGTGGGAACATATAGTGTGCCGATTTGGATTGCCGCTATACCTGGTAAGCGACAATGGGACACAATTTACAGACAGAGTCTTACAAGATTGGTGTGCAGAGCTTCAGATTCAACAAATCTTTACATCGGTTGCACATCCCCAAGGAAACGGCCAAGTGGAGCGGGCAAATAGGAGTTTGCTTGATGGAATCAAAAGAAGGTTAGGCTATGAAGGAAGCTCTTGGGTGGAAGAATTGCCGAATGTCCTTTGGGAACATCGAACCATGCCCAAAACAAGCAAAAATGAAACCCCCTTTAGCCTAACCTATGGCGCGGAAGCAATGATACCCGCTGAGGTGGGATTACCGTCGCTAAGGCGCCTTACTACTAATGATGACAAAGACAGGCTCCTAAGGGAAGGCCTCGACCTCCTGGAAGAACGGCGTGAGGCAGCCGCCATCAGCGAGGCAAAGTACAAGAAAGCTTTGGAAAAGTACTACAACCAGCGCGTGGCTCAGCATAGTTTCAAGGAAGGCGAGTACGTCATGCGCGATAATGAGGCCAGTAGAGCGGAGCCCTCAGGCAAACTGGAACCCAACTGGTAAGGTCCCTACATCATCCAAAAAGACTTAGGCAAAGGGGCTTACCGCCTATCCAGGCTCGATGGCACAACGGTTCCACGTACTTGGAACGTCGCTCAGTTAAAGAAATGTTACATGTAGACTCCCGCCCCTAACGGCGGGTGATGCGTGTCGTGTTATATAGTTTTTCAATGTATATTTTAAGTCCTTTTTAACACTTTAATCAAGTTTTAAATTTGTAAAACACGATATTTTACTAACACTAAACACACATATGGGCAAGTGCACCCATCGTGAGCGTAGTATAGCGTTGGTAAGATACCGAGGTCGTCCAAGGACACAAGAGCTTTTAATACCGGTTTATCCTCAACGTCTAATCAAATCAAAAATTTAGAAAAAGGTTTTAAACAAGAAAATGAAAACTAACTAAAAATGCTGAAAATAAAAAATAAAAATAAAAACAGATAAACAAGATGAATCACTTGGATCCGACTCGCCTTTAGTGTAACCTTTGATGTTTTCCGCACTTTTGCACTTTTTAAGAGATTATCTTAGTTATAGTAGTAGGCCCCTCTTTTGAAGGTGACGTTACCCTCAACCCAGTAGTTTGAGTCAGCAAGGATACAATCCTAAAGGGTTGGATTATTGGAAGATAATTAATTAAGTTATTAATGCATAATGTGGTAGGCCCCTCTTTTGAAGGTGACGTTACCCTCTGCTAAGTGGTTTGAGTCAGCAGGGATACAATCCCAAGTAGCCGGGTTAAAGTACTAATAGTAGTTTACATATGAGGGGATCAAGAAATTCGCACCCCTGCCATCCAATACCAGTGGGTATTGAAGGAGGTCCTACTAAGCTTGACCTAGGTCCTTGCAGGATCTATACACTGAACAAGGCAAGAACTTTACCAAACCTTTCCCTTAACCCACGACCAGGTAGCCAACATATCTCCATATAGACCGTGGAGATATGAATGGTGTAAATCTTTTATTTTATATAGACAGTAAAATAACGCCAAGACACCACGGACAAATGGTAAGGAAGTTTCACCTTCAACATAAGAAACTAGTTATTAAAGTCATTAATACAAAACCAAATAAAAAGTGAGAAAAGATTAAAAAACAAAAGTATTACACTAAATGCTTGTCTTCACCAAGTGATGTAAGAGACTTAGGCAAACATGGCCTTTGATTGCCAAGAACTCTTACTATCAATCTTGGATCCCGAGACTACTACACACACTCTATGATGGATGATGGATGATGGTGGTGGATGTGGGTGTTGTGATGGTGGTGGAGTGTGGGTGAAGTGGGAGAGAGGTGGTTTGTCAAGGGATGCCTTTGAAGTGAACCAAGCACCCCTATTTATAGCCTGTACAGAAGCCCGGACATGGCCCCGTGCCCGCTTGGCACGGCCCCGTGTCCACCCATATTATTTTTCTTCATTAATTGCAGTTTGTCTGTATTAGTTGACCACGCCCCCGTGTCCGCTGGGCACGGCCCCATGTGCAGAAGCGTATCTGTACTATCAATATTTGCTTGGATTATGCGAATCTTAGCGTTGACCACGGCCACGTGTCCTCTGGGCATGACCACGTGTCCGCTGGGCCCGCCCCCGTGTTGGGAAATAGAAGTTTCTACAAATTTGTCTTTTCTGCAGACACTTGGGCACGCCCCCGTGTCCGCTGGACACGGGGCGTGTTCAGCCTTCTGATGTCTTGTTTTTGCTTGGGAAGATGCTGTCGAGGGGTCGGGCATGCCATGTTTATTCCTTTTCTCGTATTATTGTTAGATTTGGCTGTATTTTTGCTTCTTTTGTTCATTTAAGCTCATTTAACCATGAAAATACAAAAGGAAGACAAACACACTTTTTCCAACATTAGTATTAAAAAGGGTTAGTTTTATGCCTCATTTGATGTAATTTATATGTTTCATTTTACACACATCAGCGGGTTCTGTTATTTTTCTTTTATGAACAAGTGTAATTCATCTCTAACGATGTCTCTTTTTTCTTTAAGTTGTTGAGTTAATAAAAGTTATTCTTTATTATTCTCTCCAATTACTTACATGCACAATATCAACTACCATCGCATTTTTACTGCACTTTACGGTACAAAAAAATTCCATCGCATTTAAACTCCACATAACAGTAAAAAGTATCCTTGACACGAAATATTTTTCATATATAAGTCAAAGGATCAAAACTATACAGCGCTAAGAGTGGGTATCTTAGTAATAGATACATTAACCACTACAAAAAAGATAGGTATTTAGGTAATAAATACATACAACTATCTTACAAAAACCAAGTACTTGTCCCTGTTGCTAAACACCAACATATGGGAACCAAAAAAACGAACATGTTCTAAACATCTAATCATCGAAAAGCATTGCCCTCACCTCTGCAGGGGTGTACAATGCTTCACCGTAGTATTCCAAAGGATGAGGATCGACGATCAGGTCGTCGACATTCACCTCATCTATCAGAAAAGCTAACACCCTCCGATCATCAACCAAGCTTGTACAGCGACGGCCACTGCGGTGTCGTTCATACACCATCTTACAGCGTTGAACATAATCAGGGGGAAAAGCTTGCATCAGAATATCAGCTGAACCTCACCAGTTTTAGCCTTCGAGGGGTCTTCGTTTTCGATACTTTTGCAAGACCGGCTAACCCGGGGCACAGTATCACCGGAGTTTATCTCCCTTTTTTTCTAATCATCTCTTCCGTCACCAGATCTTGAAGATGAACCAGAGCTTCAGCTGCATCCAGACGTCGAAGTACATCAGAAATTTTCTGATTACGGCTCTTTCGCCCCATCTTTTCAATTACCAAATTTGGAAAAAAAAATATGACTTAATTTTTACAAGTCTAAGGGGTTTGACAGTAATGACGATAGCAAAATTAATAAAAAGTCATCATTACACATCAAATCGCCACACTTAAGCAAGCGGCGGCGCCATTCATCAT
This sequence comes from Helianthus tuberosus, assembly GCA_030545235.1. Lineage (NCBI taxonomy): Eukaryota > Viridiplantae > Streptophyta > Magnoliopsida > Asterales > Asteraceae > Helianthus > Helianthus tuberosus. The sequence continues at coordinate 14,305,366 of CM060435.1, forward strand.
GATATTAGCATTAAATGTCTGACAAAAGAATCAAGTGCTTACACGCACCTCAAACAAAACAGTGTTTTAACAAAATATCTAAGGAACAGTGTACATTACAAGCAAAATAAAAACACTCATTCCTCATCAGACTCCTCCGCCACGTCCAGCATCTGGCGTAGGGAGTCCACGCCGTCTTCGGCCACCTTGTCTGTCAGCTCAGCATACGCGGGCTGCGGATCATTACACGCTGCTTCAAGAGCATCTGCCATCTATGCCTGCAATTTGCCTCTGTTCTCTTGGAACGCTTGGGTAATCTTATCAGTACGTTGGCAATCAAAGTAACCATGGTAAACTCCATCATGGTGCCCTGATTGATATGCAGCAGGAGATAGGCGGTCCAAAAGAGTCACAAAGGACTCTGACTGGCGTAGATACTCAAACGCCCCAACCAGACCATTGGTTATCAACCAATTCCTGTCACCCTGTAGACTAGCCAGGCGGCTGGTCAGGCTATCCACCTCGGCATTAGATTGGTCTAGTGCATTTTTCGCCTCTTTAAGGCGCACCTGGTGGGTGGAGGCAGAGAGAACAAGTTGGTTCTTTTCGAAGACAAGGGAGTCACATACTTGCTAAAGTTCCCTGAGTTGTTCCTCCCGCTCCTCCAACTCAGCTTGTTTGGCTCGGACCTTGGCATTGGACGCCTCTAGCTCCACAGTTAAACCTTGGTACCGCTCCTGTACCTGAGACACAAAATCAGTGTCAACACGAAACTTTTCCATCTTAGCAGACCGCTCAGATCTCACCTTTTGAGTTTCAGCAACAGCCTTACGTTCCAACTCCTCTTGAACGTTTTTAGCATGGGCAAGGACTCGATCTTTCTCCGCTATATCGCGGGCCCACAATATTCTCTCCTCAGCAAGATGAGCTGTCACACGCTTCAGGTCATCCTCCGCTTTGTTCTTCTCAAAAACAAACCTACTCTCCCTCAGACCAGCAGCTTGAAGTTGACTTTCAAAGCGGTACTTTTCGTCCATCAACTCCTGAATAGCAATCCGTGCCTGGTGGAGCTCATTGTTGTCATGCATCCACCGACGTCGGATTTCTGCTAGCCTCCGGGGCAGATTGACGGCGTCCACCATTGTGGCATTCATCAAATTTTCATTGTTCAACCCCTCTACATAGACTGACTCAGCCGGGGGATATGCCCGTTCAACCCAGTGATGCACCACTTGAGGGATAATCAACCTGGACGATTCCGCTATTTTCCACTTCGGTTGATAGCGTTGGTCCTGAGCTTTTGGATCCCAGCAAATGGTGAGCAGGTAAAGATCATTGCCCAAACGGGCTCCATCATCAACAAATCCGCTACTTGACCCCCCAGCATCGCTGACGGCGGTATCTCTTACACTGGTTGCCTCATAAGCAGCGGACGCTGTAGGCATCTCCTTCTCGGATGCAGAAAAAACACCAATAGGAGAGTCGAACAAGGACGTGGGGGTGACACTTGAAGATAGCGGTGTAGAAACTGGACTGGTTGTCACAGCCACAGCAGTTGTGAACACAGGAGGCGGCATGGAGGAACTAACAGCGGTGGCACTCGCCTGCGATATAAGTTCTGAAAGGATTGGTCCGCTTGTAGCGGAAGGCACAACATCCACAGATGTCAACGGCATAGAAGTCACACCCTTAACTTGGACCTCAGAAATAGAACCTGTGTCAAATCAGGTGTTTAGCACAATAATATAAAAAGTCCACACTTACACCCACAAATAAAGCTACTCACCAGTGGGTAAGGCATGGGCAGCTTGAATCGCTTGAAAAGCAGTCAAGGGAGGAACAACCCTGCGTTTTTTCAGCGCACGGGTTGGACTCACCAACTCAGCAGCAACGGATGTAGTAGCGACGCCCCCTGCGGGCACAGAAACGCTAACCGCAGCAGCGGAAGTAGCGGCCCCCGTGGCCATGTTTTTTCTCCCGGTGACCTTCACCCGGATTGCTTTTTTCGCCTCTGCAGCTGAAACACCACTTCCCCCGCTGGGGGGAGGCTGGGAAATATAAGTAGCGAGATCCGCCGGCACAGCAGGCACCAAAAACTGCTCAAGGTGGATCTTTAACACATCAGGTTCTTGTTCCCCCATCACACGGTCCGCAGCCCTCAAAGCAGCATTCCGAGGAGGATCAACAAAGTCAAACAAACTCCATTTACCAGTTTGACATTTACACACGTTACTCTAAGTACAATTAGCAGAGTAAATTCAAGGAAAAGAGCCACATACCTTCATCATCCCTATGGAAGGAAGGATACAATATGATGTCACACCATATCAAGCTCATCCCCGCCATCACCGGGGCTCTCTTCGGGATCACTGTGCACTCGGAGGGACATTGACTCAGCCTTTTAAACAGGGCATTCTGCACATAGGCATCAGTAGGGGGACCTTCATCCTTGAACTTGTCCTTGGCTCCCATTTCCCTCCACTGCATTCCCCCAGGGATGACACTGGCATCGATATAGAAGAACTTTTTCTTCCATTCCTTATCCCTTGAACTGGTAGGGATGTCCCTCAAACAAGACACATCAATGTCTCGCCTATCAAAGGTGAAAAAGGGGGATTTCCAAACAAGAACGAAAAAAGCCTTAAAAACGGTAAGTTCAGGGATATGACCATGGGCTATACAAGCAAATTCAAACTGTCGAAGTTTGACCAGCCCTAATGGATGCAGTTGGGAGATGTGAATGGGATAATGATCAAGAACGGACTTACAGAACTTGGTGATTGGCAACCGAAAGTTGCAGAATTTGAAGAAATCACTGAAAAAAGTGATTTTGCCCTCTTTTAACGGAAACGCCGTATCTGTTTTTGACGGCTGTACCGGATTCCACTCTGCCCTAATGTCGTACTCTTGAACAAGATTGTTAAAAGATACAAGCCCCCATTTGACATATAGGGCATCAGAACCTGCCTGGGCAGAAGAAGAAGAAGACTCGCTAGCTTTGGAAGCCATTTTTGGAATCACGAAGTCGAAGAAGAAAGTGCTTGTGAACAAAGACATAAATGGAATCCAAAACCCTAAACGGGGAACCTATTTATAAGAGATTCCAACCTTTCGAATTCAAAAAGGCAAATGGACGGGAACGCGTGTCAAGACAGGGGAGGTACAACTGTCATCCTAATGATTACTTAACTGCCACATCATCTCCCATCGCCGCCATTTTTCAAAAAAGTAACGGTACCCCACTCGAGAAATTTACACTCAAAGGGGGAATTTTTGACGTTTTCCTTTTTTAGTCCGATTTCATGAACATCATTTCATAACTTTGGACTGGGGGGACATGACGAGGTATGACCCGGATCGGCTAACCCGACCCGGTCATTACCTATTATTTTATTATAAATACTTAATTACACATGTTTATTCTAGAATGTTTCATTCTGCATGGATAAACCACGTAACTAAATCCCCAAACTTTTGGGAAGATCATGCAAATCCCTAACTTATCGGAGCCCATCCTAAGTTAGGGGAAACCCTAATGTTAAACTATAAATAGAGGTAAACATCAAAGGTATGGATCATCTTGTTCACGTTTACTCTCTCTCTACTCATACTTTTTTTCTCCCAAACCGAGACTTATTCTCACGCCGGAGGGTGGTTATAGGAATAACCCCATTCCTGTAACGAGTCCTAACGGTGTTTGGTTTTGCAGTTAGCTGTTCGGATCGCCAAAGAGTTGAAGTCCTAGCCGGAATTTACCCATAAGGTCAGTGTTTCTTCAAACTACAAAACAGAAAAAATCAAAGTAGAAATATAAATAAATGTTTAAACAAAGCACTCATAAAATATTAAATCTTTATGTACTTCGAGCTCATGACCCATTTATATTTATTTTGTCAAAAGATGCCAATAACTCAAGTGTGAAAAGAAATTAGTGGTTGAAGAATCCGCAATTAACTTGTCAAAATTAACGCACTATAGTTTAATTGGCATTGGAAGGGAAGTGTTGCTTTGGGTTTGAGACCATAGGGCTAAAGTTCGAATCCGATCTCAATCGGATTTATCACAATGAACCTTCGAACGGCGGTTTTCCAAAACTAATGATGGTGGGCTTGGGCTACCCGTCTACTAAAATTGGAGGATGATATGATATAACTAATAGATAGCGTTTTTTAGGAACAACTTTTGTACCAATAGATCGGCTAGTAATTAACCCTGATTTTTAAGTTAACTAGGGGTATTCGTTGTCGCGCTACATGTTAGATTCATTTAGTTACGGGTGCAAGCATTCCTTACGTTAATAGCGACTTGTCATTAATTTATCATGTTGTAGTTTTGTATATGCAGCAAACAAAATCAGATTGCGACGTTCGGTTTCACATAAAGTAGAAGCAAACTGTTTATTACATTCCGCCAAGTACACTAACAAAACAATTCCAAAATTATGAGGTGGGTAGAAGTAAAAAACAATTCTTACATATATCATTCAGTCAAAATAATTCCTTTCACAAAGCATAGGTTTGGGATATCCAAACTTAAACTAGTTATGATCAAATCAACATTAAAAATTGTGAATCATAGTTAAAAAATGAACTTAATATAACAACATAAGAAATACTTGTCCACTTGATAAAAGAAGAAGAACTAACTTCCCATGTGAAATAGCCTTCAAGCCCATTTCCCACCTTTTTTTCTATCTTCCTCGACTGGCTCTATGAAAGCCGGAGTCAGGCTTGATTCATCACACACATAACTAATAAATCTCATCAAACGCACACACATACTCTTGCACAAAACATAAACATCTTAAAACACCAACCATGTGACTGAAATGAGAAGCAAATCATTCTACCAATCCTTTGAAGATCCAAACTTACATAAAAGGTGAATACTGAAAAAATAAGGAAGAAAAAAATGAGGACTTTAAGTCATAACTAATGCATTTTAAAAGAAAAGTTTATGTATCTAACTAGGGTCACCTCTCACTATAAGCTTGTTTGTAGCATAGTTATCTACATACAAATATGAATAAAATGGATGCAAATCCAATAATCAGGGTCAATGTAACACGCTATGTGCATTCTTAGTACTATCGTGTAGATGAAATGCTAAATAACAAACTGTCAACAGAGTAAAACCACAAATAAATTAAACTACCTAGCTAACTGGTGCGTACCCTGAACCAAATATTGAAGATGAATACACCAGATATCGGATGTGGAGCTAAATTTCAAATTATAAAACTGATCGAAAAAAAAAATAAAACTAAACATGGAAAACATATTGAAACAAGAGTCATACTAAAACTCGATTTTGCATAAATCAAAACCTGCTGAAAGATTGAGAGAGGGTTGTGTCGCCGTCGACATCACTTCCACCTGAGTGCCTCATGGCTGCTCTGATATAATAAGACCACCACACCGTCAACGCCCTTCCCAGAACAGTATACTCGCCGGAGTTGATGACTGCTTCCACCGATATCAACACTAACGCCCATCGTTTCACCAAAACGAGCCCACGCCATCCTTTAATTTTGCCACGCAATAGGTTGATGTTTAGCAATTTTCAGTCAAATCTCTTCGATCATCACAGCCTTGTGTCTTGATTTTTGTTAATTGGAAGTTTAAACACCCGAATTGAAGCACTGTTTTCGTCGTTTGGAACACCGTTTCAAGTTAAGTTTTATATCAATGGACTCGTATCGTCGTTCTGATCAAAAGCCCTAAAACATCTGCTTGTAATTCGGAAAAAAACTTAACTCCGTTAAGTTTTTTTAACGGGGGACTGGTGGAGGAAAAATAGATGAAATGTTGGACTGGTAGGGGAAATATTCAAAAGATGACTAATGACGTCTTCTAGGGATTATTATAGTCCAATTTCCCTAATAACGTCTAGATTTTTAATAATATGTTTTAGATAATCTAAAAAATGTATAACTTAAGAAAAACTCAATTTAAAAATTCAATAAATATGTATACTTTTTCGTTTCATGTTCTACCATTTATTCAGCCTCATTGTAATACACGAGATCAAAGAAAGCAGTTTTCTTTTGTTGTATGTTTCGCGATAACGATAAATAAAATTCAATGACACTATCTATAGTTAGTTTGTATTTATTATTAACCAATGTTTTCATATGGTCTAATATGTGGGTTTTTTTAAAGTCATAAGTAGAGACAGACTTAAAATGTTAATTTTAATAAAAATGGTAATCTTTCGACTAGAACATCCGAGTTGTCTACAAATAATTTTTTTGGGATTTAAATTTGTATTTGTATTAATAGATTTATAAATTATAAATGTAACATTTATAATTTTTTATTATTACATGTAATATAATATATAATTATACATATGAAAACAAATTCATCATGAACAAAAACTTTAATTAAAAAAAAATTTATTAATTAATATTAATAGTAATATTTATTTATAATTTAATCTTTTTGTAAGTCTAAATCTCCACCTATTTTTTTACCATTTTAAGATGTTTGCTCATGCATTGTGATGGTACATTACTGTAGATATTGTTTATTATTATTACTATTTAATTTGAACTTTTAGTAATTTTAAAAGAAATACAAAATCCGCAACTATGTTTATCTATCTTTTTACCATTCCAAGTTATTTGCTCGCGCGTTGTGATGGTACATTACAACGGCTTTGGATAGATATTGGTCTGGTTCGTTACAGTACTGGTACGATATATGCATTCGTTACAGAAATTAATATGTGTTTTACATCGATCTTTTTACGACAACCGATGTTTCGTATGGTAGCGATACAGCGTCAGCTTATCGAAAGAGAAAACAATAAAATAAATATTGATACCAAAACCGTTGTTGTGCGTCCGGTTCACTACAGTTGCGGCACGGTATCCGTTATTAAACAGGAAACCATAACAATGAATACATACCTTTATTGATGTTGTCCAGTTCAATTTGGTACGGTATGGTATGGTAGTGATATGGTGTCAGGTTATTCAAAGCAAAAACAATAAAAATAAATACGGTATCGATGCAAATGTTGTTCAATCGGTTTCGATTCGGTTTGGTATGGTATAATAGCAGTATAATGTCCGTTCAATAAAATTGAGTTTATTACATAGTTAGTTCCTGTGGTTTACACAAACTAACAATCTAATGTACTAATAGTTTAAAATCACTTCCTGGGATACTAACTTTCCATTTTTTAACATGTGGGGGTATTAATTACATAGTTAGTCCATGTGGTTTACACAAACTAACAATCTAAGGTACTAATAGTTAACTAGGGAATTAAAATGGAAAGTTAGTACCCTAAGAAGTGATTTTAAACTATTAGTACCTTAGATTGTTACTTTGTGTAAACCACAGGGACTAACTATGTAATTAACTCCAATAAAATCTATATCACAATGTTGAAAAAATAAGCAAGAACGCAAACGAATCAAACCAATATAAACTGAACAACATTAGTATCGGTATCGATATTTGTTTTTATTTTTTTCAATTAATGTAAGATTTTCTCTTCGGATTACAATAACGAGTGTCAGTACGATAACGAACCAAAATAATACCAACTGATTTTCCGGCGCGAAGCGCAGGGGGATATAACTAGTTAGTTATTATAAATGTTTTTATTGTATCAATTTTGCTACTTAACCACACGAAGAACACAGATGTATAATCTATTACATTATTTAAAGAGTAAACTTCCAAATCGTCTCTGAGGTTTGGGCATATATGCTAGTTTCATCCAAAACAACTTTTTGTACCATATTGCCCTTCACTTTTATGATTTTTATCATTTTCATCCAAACGACTAACTTTTTTTTTTCCAAAATCGTTCCTGTTATTTGAGATTTTTTGCCATTTTCATCCAAATGTCTGACAAAAAAATAAAGCAAATTAAACGTTTGCATGAAAATGACAAAAAATCACAAAAGTGAAGGGCAATATAGTACAAAAAAGTTGTTTTGGATGAAACTTGCAAACATGGCCAAAACTCAGTAACGATTTTGACAATTTACTCTTATTTAAAAGTGGACGCATTGGTACCTATTTACATCCAAGCCTAAAACTACAAAACACCAAATATATTTCATTAAAATATTCTAACACTAGTTTATAGTCCCATGCAATGTTTTAAATACCGGTATAAACCGGCCGGTTATACCGGTTAAACCGGATATCGGACACGAGTCAGGTACGAAATAGGGTTGTGGCCCAGTGGTGATTGATGGTGCGTTGAAGCTTATGTTGTGTGAGGTCTCCGGTTCGAAACCTGGGCCTCCCCATTTTATTTATTTTGAGTCTTCACATGATGTTATATACTTTTCAAGCTAGGTTATATCACTAAACGTGATACAGCCCAACTGGTATGTTCGTTGTAGTGAGATCAGAGGGAACCGGATTCGGCTCTCGTCCCCTATGTTTCTTTCTTTTTAATTTCTTACCCATGTACAGAATTGCTCAAAATGGCAAGTGATTAGATTTATAAAGTTAATCCCCAAAATACCCCTGGTTAAAAATGAGGTTGTTGGACGGAGTTAGGATATGTGATCAAAATGTCAACAAAAGGGAAAAGTCAGGGACCCAAGAAGAAAAGAAACTATTTAGACTAAAATGGTAAATTTGGACAAACATCAGGAACTAAAATGGTAATTTACTCTTTTTATTAGAATCACATTAGATATCACTTAAAAGCACAATACAAAAGGTACTATTTTATTTATTATATATAGTTTGTTGAGTGATTAATGGAGCATAACCATGTAAATTGTCAAGTAGACACATACAATGTTGAGAAGAACAATATACTTGAGGAGGTAAAAACTTTTGTTCATGCAAGTATATAACTCAACAACATGTTGAAACGGTTATGAAAAGTATAACCTTCAGAATATGATCATAAACACGCTATTTTGGACCACTAGTTAGGCCTGTAAACCCGTTTGATCTTTGGCTTTGACCTAATTCTTGTCATGTTAGATGAGACCTCATTCCCGGGCTAATTTATCTGCATATCTTAACTGCATCAAGTTTATCAAGCAGATGAAACCTAGACTTCATAGTAGAAAGGAGTTGCAATGTCAATGTTGTAATTGCGTTAACATATATAACACTGTAACCCTAGAGGGGAAGGATACTTACACCAGACACTTGAACAACAGTAAGTTGGTCAAACTTAACCTCAAGTCACATTAATAAGACCTTCAACGGGTCCCGATGAGGGGATTCGTGGCCTATGTGAAAGAGAGAGACGGACATGACGAGGAGAGGGAGAGCAAAATCCACTTCCACGGGTGGGTTCAGGCGAGGAATGTGAGAACGGCCCACCCGCCGTTTGGATGGAGAGGGTCTGGATCTCCGACCAGGGCCGGCCCAAGCCCAAGTATTTTGAGGCTTGGGATTTAGGCCTCCAAATCAATAGGGCCTCTAACTTTAAAAAAAAATTATATATGATATTTGTGTTGGGCTGAACTTATCTTTACACATACAAAACATATATAAAAATACAAAAAAAAAATTAAATTAACTTCGGCAACAATAAACCTTTTAGTTTATTTGTCGGTCCCAAGCCCGGGTAAAGGAGGTTTTTCTCAAATAGTGTTTTTTTAAGGCCTCGAGTTTTTAATTCGCTTTAGGCCACCAAAATGGTTGAGCCGGCTTTGTCTCCGACTAGCTTTTGGTTTATCTAAAGAAATGTAAATGTGTAGTATATGCCAAAGCTTTTGTCCAGAAACTAGCTTAGACAATGAAAAACCTGAACAAAGTCATTTATATGCAGATAGAAGACCATTTGATTAGATTAAAACTCCAAGGTTTTCATCATGATCAGGGGAATTTTAATCAAGTGGACTATGAATGCGCTGAATAGATGAGTTTATGGAAAAAGACTAAACTAGACTAGCAGTTGATGTTTAAGTGCACCACAAACGCGAGCTCGTCGTCAAACACTAGTGTTGTTTATTCGACGACATTTTTCTATTAGTATGTTGTTTGGGAATAAAAGGTTGTTCCTTCTATAGGTGATTTTTGGAATTACTTGTACTTTTAGGTTATTCGCTATCCCTAGCTAGGAGCAAACTCATGCCAAGTCTAACAATATTTTATAGAGTTTGCTAGTGTGGCAGGCAAACTCCGCAAATTTGATGGTGTGCAAGTAAATTCCATAGATACCTCTTTCTTAAATGTTTGCCACATTACCAAACTTGTTGAGTTTGCTTGTCACACCAGCAAACCTTACAAAACATTGTCTAACTATTGCCACGAGTTTGCTTCTAGGGAAGGCAAACTGTCTAGAAGTAAAGTTGGTTCAGAAAGCACCCCTTTCTAAAATGTTTGCCACACTTGCAAACTTGTTGAATTCGCTTACCAACCGGCAAACCTTACAAAATATTGTCAAACTTGCCATGAGTTTGCTCCCACGGAAGACAAACTACCTAGAAGTTAAAGTAGTTTCAAATCGCACCTAGAATTACCAATTCATTTCCAAACAACCTACTAATACAAAAAAAAATAGTATTCAGTATTCGACTCATCTCTATACGGTTAAACCATCACGTCACCCGTTCAAATTCCCTAATTTTTTTCGTTGTCAATTCAAGAAAACAAAAAGGTAGCACTAATTAACTTTATTTAGTTGGATAGTTATTTCCAAGGAAATATGCTGAACAAGATATATATGTGTAGATACTTAACATCCATGGTATATGGCACTTTAACAACTATAGTCTAAGCCCACAACATCACTCATGAGAAATTGTTGTGACCCTCAACAAAGATTGATAACACTCAGCAGAAATTTGGGAACTTTAGACATGTAAAACTCCAAGACTACATTATGCACACCATCTTCTAGCAACAAATTTGCAAAACCCTTAATTAAGAGATACTTCTTCACACATAAGCACAAGTAACCAAAATTTCCATAACCTTTCAGTTCATATAGATGGAAAGTGCAACAAAGTATTGTTCAGCTTCTTTCAGTTTCCTGAAAGTATGTGCATATTATAAGATTGAAGTAGAAGATATATAATATATAGTTCAACCATCACAAAATAAACCAAGATGGGAACTTTTAACCAAGACTGATAACAACATATACACACACCCCCAAAAAACAAGTAAAGAATCAAGCTTCATAGTGATAATCAGGACATGTGTTTAAAGATCTAACACAAAAGATGCTAGAAATTTCACAAAAATTGCTACTTTAGGAGTAGAAATATTAAACTGACTAGGGTGCATCTTCTTTTAATCTCTTAACCAGGTTATCAATAATAAGCAATAGAAGACGATATTTCAAAATTTTTACCTTGAAGTAAAACTCTTATGACAATATACTTACTTAGATCATCCGCAGCGCTACCAGATTGAAGGGCGGCCTGTCCACCTCCACGTCCACATGACTTGCTCTCTCCCTCTCTCACAAAACCCAATCATCCAATCCCTTCTACATGGGCATACACCCCAAGGGCAAAGAGCTCCAGCCCTGGCCGTTGGACGGTTGGCTCCATGTAGGCCGCGGGATGGAGATGATCTTAGCGTATGATATGATTGTCAGATCTCAAACCATCAGCCATGACCGCAGGCCCAAAAACGAAAGAACTAATCTATACCTAAAATATAGGTATTAGAAGGCAGAGCAATTAGAAGACAGACACAGTACTAATCCATCCATAGGACCATACCTATGGCTTGCATGCTCTAGCTTTCAAGGAGAACAAAAAAGCAGGCTTTGATCATAAAAAAAAGAGAATTATTTATTGCTAATTACAGTATGATAGGTGATTATTAATTATAATCTATATTGATAGCTAGGTCATTAGAACATATATAGCTCACAAAGAAACATCAGATTTTCTTCAGATCAACACTTTATAAACTAATATTAAAAGGAACATATCCAAAGTTACACAAGATTTAGGGTTTCCAAACTTATTAACATACTCTAGGGTTTACTACCTGGCCTAGTTTAATCTTATTATATAGTAGGTACCAAAATGGCATGTCTGGGATAGAATATTTTGGAAAATACAAAACTGATAGAACAACTATTTTTGTAAGTATTTTCTAGTTGATCCCAAACTAAACTAGATTTCCATCTGAGAACTAATGGTGCATATAGCCAAAAGCAACAGAATGGAGATCTTCCATATTCTCTTGGACAAACCATTCTTTGTTGTGCCTTAGTTGCATGTCCAGAGAATCAATGGAGTAACTTGAACCTTCTTGGAAGCTGAAAAATGACCCATCTTCTTCCTTGATAAATGAATTCCCATAGGTTCCTTCCATTGAGTCGATATTCATGATCGCGCTCGAGTTTTGATCTAATTGGGGCATATTTATGCATGAATTCTGTGATTGGTGAAACCAACTGTGGATATCTTGTGGAGGTGTATCATTGCTAGGATAGTTTGAGCAACTGGAACCGTTGAGTACACTTTGAGCTGCTTGAGCTTTTAAATAAGCTAGTTGGGATTGTAAACTAACAACCTGTTAAACAATAATAACAGCAATTAGAATGGAACTTATCTATAGGGTTTTGTTTTGATATATTTAGAAGAAAATTCTACCTGTTGTTGAAGCGCGAAAATATGTGAAACGCAACCATAGATGGGATCTTGAAGCCTTGCTTGAGCTTCATACGCGATGGTAATCGCTGCTTCGCCGCGACCACTAACGGGTAAGTGAGCAAGAAGTTTAGAGACATTGCTTGCACCAAAAACCCTATGAATGGCTGCAAAATGAGCAGCACCTTGTTCATGGCAGAAATAAGGGGCAAAAACACAACCCTTTACACATTTTCTTCTCAAGAACTTGCAAGCACCACAAGGAGAACCTGATCCAGTCATGTTTAATTTAATGTTTTGGGTTTAATTTTCAAGAATTTTTTTTTTCTTGAAGTGTTTGATGATGAGCTAATTGTGTTTGTTCTGATATTGATGCAAATCATCATCATGTTTATAAACACGAGAGGGTGAGGGTTGGATCATATTGTAATGAATATTTTAACCACAGACGGTTCCCTTAATGGCAAACAGTTAGGACTATTTAATTTCATTAGAAAAAAAAACAAAAAACTTTTTTGCAATATAACCCCACACCCAGCCCCACCTCCCTTCACTGTTTCCTTGATTTTATTTCTAAATGACAATTTCTAATACTCATTTCCCCTATTAGATTCCATTTCAAAATCCTTAAAAAAAAACAAAAGAGTCGCTAAATTCTACAAAGCAGCCTCTGGTTATCCATCTAACAGGTTGATGACTGGTACTTTTCTAGATAACTAGCTCAATATATAAAATCTATTAATTTAAACATACACATCCATGCATGCATATTTTGTTTATTGTTGTTACTATATATCACTCATGAACATATAGGAAAAGAAGATTTAACTCGTTTGAGAATATTGGTAAAGGAGACTTGTAGTCAAAACATAAAAGACTACCCTTTTCAACACCATCTTTTAGTATGATCAATAGTTAAATGTAATATATTCTCGTTTGAACCTTCTCCTCTCTAATGCGATTCACATTCTATTTTTTGTAGACTTTTTTAGTTTTTTTATAATTTCTCGTTGAAAACAATAACGTTCCTGGGTTCAAGTCCAGGTAAGATAGTTTTAATACTAACTTGGTGATACTAACATAATAACCGGGTTAGCGATATCCTAACCGTACGCCATTAAAAAAAATAGTGTTCCCATATACATTTGTAACCCTCCATGTCTATCCATGAATTAAAAATTTTAAACAGAAGTGGGCTAAAATCTTTTTGTTTAAACTTATTAAAAAGCTATAGTAATATCATACTCAAATTATAAAAAAATAAAATGTTTGTTTTATTGTATAATTTTTTTAAAACCTATTAGCGTATGAAAAAGGTTATGGCCACTTGAAAATTGTAGAGATAAGTTGATTTAAAAGTCAACAATATGTTTTAAAAGATTGTATCATATGTTTTAAAGGTTGTAATATTACTTAAATTCTTAAAAAAATTTTCTAAAATTACCTTTTTGTTCTCCTTATATGTATTATAATACAGCGAGTGAGTGTGTATGTGAATACAGAGAGGTTATGATTAAAAATGAATAAACCTAAACTGTTTAATTTTTATTTTCTATTAATGATTCATATTTTAAAACACTTTACTTCGTACATACTAATGTTTATTTTATGTACACATAAACCCATTAAATTAAACATGTTTACATTTTTTTTATTTTTCAACATTTAACTTCGCATGTGTAGAAAATACATCCACACATGATTTATATATATGTGAGTTATTTAGATTAATGAATTTTGTTTATATATAACTTTTTTAGGTTATTAGAATTAATTAATAAGCATTATTGTATTTCAATCATTTGTTTTGAAATTTAAATTTTTCAAAATTATAAAAAAAAAAACAAATTATTTATTTTACCTCAAGATTGTGCGATGCATGGAACCCTCCCCATGTGTATGTATCAATCTATTTTAAACAGAGAAACTAAACTATTCTAGTATTCTTAAACCGAAAAAGAAAGATACTGAGATAATGTTCGACTAAAACAACTTGATGAAAGTTAAAATAAACTCAAAACCACAACTATGAACTAACATGACGAATACCCACTATTAAAACTAGAACAAAAATAGATATAATGACAAACCTCAGCGTCTTCCATAATAAGCAAACTTTAGGTCCTTCGACCATCATACCATATTTGATATTACCATCACTGGCGGATCCAGGATATTTTTTCACTGGGTTCACTTTTTCAGGTGCTCGAATTTCGGTCAATTCGACGTCAGTTTCTTCGGGTCGGGTCGGACTTTATCACTAAACTCACCCTTTTTTTCCTATGATGCTCCAAAGCATTCCTATCCCATTATCTATCTTCGTCTCTAAAAAACACATTTCTCTAAATTGATTTGTAATAAACTTTTTCCAAACGAATTCGAGTCATCTAAAAATGGTCATTTTAGTTCGAGTTACGCAAAATCTATACATGATAAGGAAGCATAAAAGGGTGAACTAATAAGCATTTATTTGAGCCGATTCCAACTACAAACATCATCAAGAAAACTAAAACGATTTTTCAAGTACATAACAAAAAAATCTCAGCCATGACCCATACCTGCAACAATCAAAATAGTTTGACTAACAAAGTATAAACTAAAAATCAAATTCAAGTTTCAACAAATTTAACATTAATAAAGTCTACAAAGATTAGCCGGTTGTCATTGTCATGAACAATTTCTCAATAGATGATTGAAACTACAAATATTAGTAATCAAAATACCTAAAATGGATTGAGGAACCGTCATATATGGATATCATATATTAACTTCATTTCAAGATCCATTGCATATAGATCGGGAAATGGAATCCATTGTAGAAGGTCAGTAGGTGAAGACGTCTAACTTCTCACTCACTGTGTTTATTTAACCATAAAGTATATTGGTTTTATATATAAAAAGAATGCCTAAACTAAAAAGGGGAACCGATCCCGTGACAATCAGTTAGAAAAGAGGCAGTAAACCATTGGTGCGCTTCATTTGCTTTGTTATGGGTTCACTAATAATTTATTTATGGGTTCCTTATCTATTTTCAATATAGGTAATCATTAAAAGTTCCAAACCGAATGGGTTCCTGGGAACCCGATCTTTTCAGTTAGATCCGCCCCTGATTACCATACATGTCCTAATTAAGCAATTTGATAATCTTTTATAATCTTAAATTAAATATTTAACTAGTGGTTACGTGTTGTTACAATTTTAACCCGGGTAAGGATAGGGTTATGACAAGGCTAATCTAGTTTACTATAGGTTAAATTTGGACTTAATAACAAAAAATTAGGGAGTTTTTGCATGCCATTCCCTCCTGGAAACCATTATCTACTTATTAATTTGTTATATACACTAATTCCATGGATAAATAGCTTTGAGTCATGTATACTTTGTTGGCCACTTCAAGTAGAAAGGATGAGTGGTCTTGGGGACAAAAAGAAGGAATGACTAAAAATATTGTTATTATTATAATAAATCACCTTTAGACAATAATGTAAACTTTTTTGAAAAAAAAATTAATGTTTTATAGTTAGTATTCTTAGTTTAGGCCTTGTAGATAATTTGTTAGGAAATGCCTCCGTCTCAACTCATTTTTTTAACAGGTGTATTTGGTTTATATTTTTCTCATATAAATTTAAAAACCGGAAAACTCAAAAACAAAATTTAATATATATATAATTGAAAATTGAAAATTAGATATTAGCAAGGTTGGAGAACTCGTTAGTCGCTAGTCGGCCGGTGAGATGGGGACTAGCGACTACTCGGGATTAATCGGATTGGAAATTTTATATGTAAATTTTATTATTTTTATAAATATGTATATATATACTCACACATCCATATCAATATCATACTTAAAAAGGTAAAAGTAGTTCAAAATACAAACTAAACTTACATATAAGTCATAACATAACAAGTCTCAATACTTAAAATTCAAACATTAACAAATAGCTCAAATGTAATCGTCATCCCCGTAGTGTTCAATGATTTCGACACCATCCGACTCGTATTCAATCTCCTCGTCTACTTCATCCTCTTTCTCCGACTCAAATTTTTCGTCATATTACGGTAAGGGATAAGGAAAATGGGCTAAAGTTGCAATCTTGTGCCTGTTTTGTAAGGATTTCAAATGGGCTGACTAGGGCGACTTGGGCCGAATAGGGCGGCTTGGACCGGCTTTGGCCGACTAGCGATTTTTTGACTGATTAGTGAAAAATTACTCAGTAGGAAGCCGACTAGCGACTAGTCGGCGATTAATCGCCGAGTAATCGCGATTTTTGCAACACTGGATATTAGATAGTGAGTATGAATAGTATTTTCATTTTTATAATAATATATGTAGTTTCTTTTTCATTAATAGTAATTGATTTTTATAATAATATATAATATAATATAATATAATATAGTTTTTTTATATTTTTATGATTTCAAATAGATTATTATTATTATATTTACTTTTACCCTTAAATATATTTCTTTAATTTTAACTTTTAATGATTTTCATTTTAATATTACTAACTGAACAACATCGGTATCAGTACCGTATAACATCGGTATAGTTTTTTTTATTATTAACGTCATCATGTGCCTATTATTATGTACAATTCGATAAAAGTTCTACTCGAACGAGTCATATATAGTTGATTTTTTTATAATCACAACCGAACATATACCGACCAAACAACATCGGTATTTAGACGAGTCATATATAGTTGATTTTATTTATCATCACAAACCAAACATATACTGACCAGACAACATCGGTATTCGAACGAGTCATGTATAATTGATTTTTTTATCATCACAAACCGAACATGTACCGACCAAATAACATTGGTAACAGTACTGTATTTGTTTTTATAGAATTCTCAACGTGACTGTATAAAATTCATTGAACACAAAGCAATATTTGCAATAAAGTATGTTTTGGTATCTTAAGCTATATCGAGTGTTTGTACGTTACCGGTATCGTAAAATGGACCGATACCGACCAAACAACACAGGTACCGGTATGGGTATTCATTACCGGTATCGTAAAACGGACCGATACCGACCAAAAAACGTGTCGATTGGCAATGATTGCTATACCGAGTGCCGGTATCATACCGGTATTGTAATGAACCAGACCGATAATAACCAAAAGCCAGCAGCAAAGCGCACGAAAATCCCTCTAGTAGATTATTATTTTAAAAACATAGTTTTAAATCAAATGAGAAACTTTTTTTTTGTTACTGACAAATTGGATTTTAATAATCACAATTTTAACCTATTAATTGGGATTAGTTCCATCTTAGAGAAAATACCGACAGTCTAAACTTTGAATATATTTTCCTTCGGCAACCTTATACTAATTGAAAGTTAACTCACTTAGTTTTTGCTCACTAAACTGCTACATAAGCAGTCCACATCATCAAAACTTTGCAACATAAGCAGTCCATGCATGTCATCAGAACTTTGCCACATAAGCAGTACACGTCCTCAAAACTTTTTATTGTTTGCTACATAGGAAGTTCATGTCATCAAAACTTTGACTTTTTTGTCACCTAAGTAGTCCACATCAGCAAAACCTAACTAGGTTAACTTTCATGGAATCCTAAGGTCATCCGTAATGGTTAATGCTCCTTAAAGGGCATTTTCCGCCATATCAACATCATAACGCCACTTCAGAAAATGTGTAATGGTTAACGCCCCTTAATGTCATTCAATCATTACTTTCCAATTTTTTTCCTCCTCATTAAGCATTATACTGGAAATGTCAGTCCCTATTCATGCCCTATAACGCCCATGGAGGTGGTGTTGGGGACATTGTCAAGCCACTTCATGTCCGCCCCTATAATGTCCATTACTTGTGGTCTAAGGAAAAATATGTTCAAAGTTGGAGTTGTTACTAAACATTTTCTGAATTGCAATTAATACCGACTAATAGGTCAAAATTAAGATAATTAAAATCCAATTTCCATTCCTTTGTTAAATCAAGTGAATAAAGATTAAAATCAATATAAAATACTTAGGAAAGGTAAATAACAATATGAAAAAAAAAAGAGTCATTATCTAATTGAATAAAAATAAAACTAATTTATTTTTATTTTTTTGCACTTGCTACGTATTTTTTTTTTCCTTGTTATAAACTAAATAATATTAACTAGGGTATATGCCCGCCGCGTTACGGCGTTATGTTACCATTGGTATTCGACTGATATCGGTTCGGCTCGATACAGTACCCATATGATACATGCACTCGGTATAACAATCTACACTTGTTTTACATCAACTGAAACCATAAAAACAGTTGTTTGGATGGTATTGGTTTGGTTAATTATGGTATCGGTGTAGATAACAGATTTCTTTTCGCAGAAGAAGTTATATAAATATTATCAAAACCGGAAACCAAAAAATATGACTTTGTTTTTATTTTAAATAGAAGAATTAAATATTTAGAAACCATTTTACGTTAATTATCTTATAAATATTAATTATCTTATAAATATTGTATTGATGGTAAATCTCAGATATCTTTTTACGTTTGAAAGGTTCAATTTTTTAAATAAATAGTGTTTGACCAAAGCGGTCCAACCCTATAATGATTTCATAAAGACTTATTTACAATATAATGGTTTCATAAAGACTTATTCATAATTTAATTCTTTTTAACAGCCAACAAATCAAATCCTGAGCACTCTCGGGGTACCCACTGGACAAACGGAGTACTCCGAGAGTAACCCGAGTCGTCCACCACCAATTCCGGGGAAAACCCGGTAATCCACCCGCCGTAGGCACGATGGTGAACTACCAGTAAAACCCGTTTGGCTCAAGGATCGAACCCATGTTTCCCTGGGTCTCCTATCACTACCCACCAATGCCTCACTCTTTTTTTGCACCAAGTGGGAATTGAACTTGAGTTTTCAAAGAAGAACCCAAATACTCCTACCACTTGAACTAGAGGTCATTAGCTATTTATAATTTAATTAAACTCAAATTTGAAGGGTAACCCACACGCCCGTAGGCACGATGGTGAATTACCGGTAAAACCCGTTTGGCTCAAGGAGCGAACCCAGTTTTCTCAGGGTCTCCTATCACTGTCCACCAATGCCTCACTCTTTTTTTACACAAAGTGGAAATTAAACTTGAGTCTTAAAAAAAGAACTCATATACTCCTACCAATTAAGTTAGAAGTCATTGACTATTTATAATTATAATTTAATTAAAATCAAATTTCCAGTTAAAATCAAATTTCCAGCACTGCAGATATCTTTTTACGTTTGAAAGGTTCAATTTTTTAAATAAATAGTGTTTGACCAAAGCGGTCCAACCCTATAATGATTTCATAAAGACTTATTTACAATATAATGGTTTCATAAAGACTTATTCATAATTTAATTTTTTTTAACAGCCAACAAATCAAATCCTGAGCACTCTCGGGGTACCCACTGGACAAATGGAGTACTCCGAGAGTAACCCGAGTCGTCCACCACCAATTCCGGGGAAAACCCAGTAATCCACCCGCCGTAGGCACGATGATGAATTACCAGTAAAACCCGTTTGGCTCAAGGATCGAACCCATGTTTCCCTGGGTCTCCTATCACTACCCACCAATGTCTCACTCTTTTTTTGCACCAAGTGGGAATTGAACTTGAGTTTTCAAAGAAGAACCCAAATACTCCTACCACTTGAGCTAGAGGTCATTAGCTATTTATAATTTAATTAAACTCAAATTTGAAGGGTAACCCACACGCCCGTAGGCACGATGGTGAATTACCGGTAAAACCCGTTTGGCTCAAGGAGCGAACCCAGTTTTCTCAGGGTCTCCTATCACTGCCCACCAATGCCTCACTCTTTTTTTTACACAAAGTGGAAATTAAACTTGAGTTTTAAAAAAAGAACCCATATACTCCTACCAATTAAGTTAGAAGTCATTGACTATTTATAATTATAATTTAATTAAAATCAAATTTCCAGCACTTAAAATCAAATTTCCAGCACTGTTCATGACGAATTTCGTTTAATATGTATAATTGATTTAAATTGTTTATCAGATGCCAATGAGCTAGTGGTAAAGTGGTAAGAGAGACCTGATATTCTAAGTGACTCTGGTTCAATTCCTACCATCGCTATTTAGTTTCGACTACACTTGGTGATGATGGGAGACTATGCGAGTAGGCGGTAATCGCTAGTTTGATCCTTGAACTGAGCAGGTTTTAGCTCACCGTACTGTCGTGCATTCGGGCGTATGTTCACGGATTTCGGCCCTATGTGAGAGTTTTCTCCAGTTCGAAGGCAAGTGCATTCCGATACATTCCGATACAATGAATTTCACCAGTAACCCATTTAAATAATTTGTTTACAGTAAAAAAAAATTGTTTATCAAATTCAATGATAATAAAAATCATGTACTTGGTCTGTTAAAATATCACACCCTACAACAATATAAATATATCATAGATATAGCTATAATTTGGAAATTTTAGAACACATGCATGTTGTCATTTTAAATAATGTGGCGCAAACCCCCATCGTGCACTTCCAATAATGGCACACCCATCTCTCTTCCTTTTACATATTATAACTTAGTGTCAAATCATATAACCTTTTTATCAAACTTTATTTGGTTTTATTCTAATAAACAAAACTAGTATACAATTTGAGTTTATTGTCATATAAGAGTTGATATGATAAAAGATCGACATACTTTCACTTTTACAAAAAAAAAAAAGTAGTTCAATGGAATATTTGGATGTATGAGTCTCTAAATCATGGTTGCTAAAATAGATTATTTTATTGTTTTTAGTCTTCTATTTGCACACTAGATGAATCTTAAAAAAAAAACATATTTGTAGAATGTATTTCAGAGGGAGAGCAAAAGTACGAGGAAGAAGAGAGCGGTGAATGAACAACGAAGGAGGGTGAAAGAGGGAATCATATTTTCAATATCATATTGTTCCACGTCATCAAATGGTCGTTAGACGATAAAGGAAACGACCGATTGAAATTCAGGGAATCATATTTTCAATATCATACAAGTGTTTATTATGATTTACACACTCTTTTACTTATAGTTAGGTTTGTGTTAAAAACAGAAACCATGCTGAGTCAAGTTTTCATAATAAATAAATAAATAAATAAAATATATGTTTTCTTTTAACACCAATTGAGGTAAATATTATTTTTTTCGAAGTTGATTTATGATACCGGTATTATCAAAAAAAAAAAAAAAAAACTTATTGAATTAATTAAATCATAAGCTTTTTAGTTGTCATAAGCACCTGACAACCAGCCTAATTGTACTTGACTATGATTAAATAAAATATTTACTATAGAAAGCCACCAAATGAAATTACTTCATAATTGGGTCCATTTCTTTATTAATATAATAATTAGCATTCCCAACTAAGAAAATGGTTACAGTAACCTAAAAGTTGTCATGCTACCATCTAAATAAGTTTTAATAATGTAACCCATTTAATAAATAGAGTAAACTGTCATTTTGGTCCATGTGGTTTGGGCAGTTTTGCCATTTTAGTCCAAATTTCAAAATTTTTAAATGTGGGTCCATGTGATTTGCATTTTTTGTCATTTTAGTCCAAAACTCAAAATCTCTCATTTTTTACTGTTTTAAGGCCACTTTTTTGTCTTTATCTGCAGGGGTAGTTTGGTCCATTTAATTTTCATTAAACCAATTTATTTATTAAAAAACCCATATAATATAAATACCCCTTATCATTCTCGTTCCCAATTACATCATCTTCATCCCCATACATTATCATCATCATCCATACGATACCCTCCATCTCCAAACATCAATTAGCCGTCGCGCCGGTCAACCACCGCCCTCAAACTCCATCTCCGTTCTGAATCCCCATCGTCGCCGGTGCACCCTCTCCAACCTGAACCACCGCCCTCAAACTCCATCTCCGTTCGGAATCCCCATCGTCGCCAGTGCACCCTCTCCAACCTGAACCCAACCCCAATCGACGCCGGTCTTCGTCTTCAGCCGCACCCGTCTTCAAGCCGCCTTCAGGTACGTTTCTCGGTTTCTGTTTCTTCTCTCAAATCGACATCAGGTCCTTTTTCTATTGAAACCCTTTCAAGTAACCTAACACCTCGCCAATTTGAATGAGACCTGCTACTGATTCAAGCCCTAACCTCTATTACTTGAATTGAACAATCCCATTTTGCTTTGAATTGAATGTTTTATCAGGGAAGGAGTACTTAGAATTGGAATTTGGTTTGCAAAAAAAAAAAAAAATTGGTTCAGTTCACTGAAATGCATTTTGATCTCTGGTTAGGGTTTCGATAGGGAGGTTGAAGATGATGATGTAATTGGTCTGCCATAAAGAGGGTATTTATATTATGTGGGTTTTTTAATAAATAAATTGGTTTAATGAAAATTAAATGGACCAAACTACCCCTGCAGATAAAGACAAAAAAGGGGGCCTTAAAACAGTCAAAAATGAGATATTTTGAGTTTTGGACTAAAATGGCAACAATATGTAAACCACAGGGACCCAAATTTAAAAAGTTTGAGATTTAGAATAAAATGGCAAAACTGCCCAAACCACAGGGACCAAAATGGCAGTTTACTCTAATAAATATTTTGTGTCTGGTTTTAAATTATCTAACTCTTTCAATAAATTGCTATATGTGTTAGGTTGTGTTAAAATTATATGGGTTGGTCATACTTTTAAGATAAACATGTTACATTGAATGTGTTAGGTTGTGTTAAGATTATATGGGTGGGTCATACTCTTTAAGATAAACATGTTACATGAGTCATGTTTAGAATATATGGCCTTAAGTATATGAGGTTTAAGTTGATAGTTTTGTGTAAATAAATATATTGCTCATCTTTGGATTCATTAATTTCAACCCGTACAAGGTGTGCTTGTAATATGTAGTAAGACTATCTCCAATGCATCTTTTAGAGGATGCCCTTAGAGGCCCTTACAAGCCCTTACCCATTGTAAAATTTTATCCTTAGAAGCCCTTAGTAAGTATGCCCTTCCACAAGGGTTTTGCTTTTCCTTGGTTTTTGCATTTGGGTGGGCTTAAAGTAAAAGGAAAAAATATTTTATTTAAATATTGTGTGTATTGGATAAGTAATGGGGTGGAAATTAAGAAGGGTAAGAATATTTGTAGGGTTGGAGATGAAATAAGAGTTTTTAAGGATTTGTAAGGATGTGACGTGGCAGCTAAGGGCGCCTAAGAACGCAAGTAGCATTGGAGATAGTCTAACTATTGTATATTGATCCCTATGGACAAAAGGGAAAATGGTTATTTATGGAAAAATGGGCCATGGTCGGCTCTAATGTATATTCAAATAGGGTGGTTCTAATGTATCTTCATAACGCACACGATATCATCCATGGGGTGTTATGGGGCATAGAAGGAGTGACATTTTAAGTATAATGCCCAATAATGAGAGGAAAAAATCGGAAGGTAATAACATAAATGACATGATATATTATGGGCAGTGCCTTTATGCTCTGCCAGCGATTAAACAACTACATACGATAAAGTGTGCATGTTACAGTTTATAGTAAGGTATTACGTTTACTACATAGTTTAAAGTTATGCGTTATTAGTGATATTCCTTGGATGTATATTGTGTTTAATACTTGCTAAAGTTTATAGTTGCTATACTAAACTAGAACTCACTCAATGTAGTTGATTTTTATAGTACGCACATCAGGTTGAAGTTGGATAGCTTGAGAGTTGGCATTAGCGAAGGTTTCCGTTGGATGACTAGCATCCCATCTATTTTTATGTTTTGCTTTAGTTGAAGCCAGTTGTTTACTCTTTGTAATCGACTTGGATGTTTTATATTACATTTTCCGTTGCATCTTTACTGAAATTTAATTTAATGGTTTAAAAACAATACGCCGAAAAGTAAATCCAACAATTGAGACATCCATGTTGGGGGCGTTTCAAACACCATAGATTTGTACATGAACGCAAAAGTCGCTAGGCGCTCCTAGTCGGAGATGAGAGTACTCGGGAGTACTCGGACTTCGGTAGTCTAACTTTTAACGATTACTCGGGAGTACTTAGCCTCCGAGACCTTGTTTTACAACATTGTATTTGTATAAGTTTTTAGGCAATGGTTTAATTTTGCAATTGCTTAGCCTAATTATCAAAGTATTTAAAGTTGGCTTTTATTTAAGAATGTTAATAATATATGATGTGCTAAAACTAATTATATGACTCATGAAACCTTTACAAGCAACCTATATGACTCATGAAACCTTTACAAGCAACCACTCACTCATAAAAACGCGAAAGACCAAAAAACAAACAAAAATATCAATTTGATAGTCGATGATCGACCGTGAACCAATCATCAATTCTTCACACTTTTTGTCTGTTTATCTCTTGAACTATAATTCCATAAGACATCCTAATGACCAAGATAATTTGGTGTAATCCTTCATTGTAAATTTTTGTTACCACCTTCATATATGTAACTTGTGAGTAGTAATCACTACCTAATTACTGGGAAGCAAAGAGGTAATACTATCTAGACTAGTTAGACGATTATCGGTGACCCTTGTATGATGTGAATAGAGAAACATTGGTGATTTTTCGGATCGTGAATTCAATGTAATATCATCTCCATTAATTAGTAAACAAGTTGTTTTATATTAGCAGCAAATCAAAGTGTTAAGTTGATCAATCAATAACATTATTTCATAAAAAAAACCTCAAGATGGAACACAAAGAATTCATGATCGGAATGTAAGATTGTTAAAGACTAAATGATTATTATTGAATGGGTAGGTTACAATATATAGGGATTACGAGTAACCCTAGAAACCTAACCGAGCCCGTGAGCCCATAGTCTAATACTCCCCCACAGTCGTAGCGGATGGAACTAGAAGCTTAGACTGAGAACAAAAAAAACAATAATAAACCCTAAAAAATTGTCTTCGATTTCGGTCAAAATTCCATAATCTTGCAATCTTCAATCCATATTCTTCGATACACGGTTTTGAATGATCTCGTAATCCAATAAGAGACAACCAATACGGCAGTGCAGCTGCGGCTGGTAGCGGCGCGGCGGCGGATCGTAATCCTGCAGGCGGCGCGGCGAAGACCGTAGTCTAATGAGCGGCGGCGGCACGGCGACAAGGGGGCGGCTTGACGGAGATGCGAAATCAACAGGATGAACCGTAGCATCATCTGTGTGGTAAGATACCATAAGAAGACCGGTGAATCTAGAACCGAAGACGAAGCTTTATTTGAACAAAAAACTGAAAAAAAATGGAAACGGAAAACGAACAAAGACCGGACAGGGCGGCAATGGCGGCACGCCGCCCTGTCTAGGGTTTTTCTCAAGTGGTGACGGTTAGGGTTTGTATATTTGTGTGTGGCGTGGCAGAAACAGTATAGAGCCTAGACTAGCTCTGATACCATGTAAGATTATTAAAGACTAAATGATTATTATTGAATGAGTAAGTTACAATATATAGGGATTACGAGTAACCCTATAAACCTAACCGAGCCTGTGAGCCCATAGTCTAATACACAATATAATTCACTTAATAAAGGCAACAATTGTTAGGGTTTATTATTAACTCATTTGTATTATATAATATTTTTAAGTTAAATACTAGTTCACTTTATCTATATGTAATAGAAAATTTCCATAACTAAATTATTACATATATTACAAAGAGATAATATTCAAATAACATTGTATCTTCAAATAGTAACTTATCATCAAAAGTAAGTTATTCATTAGCAAAATATAACTTCTTCATCACCAATCCCTTGATATTAACATTAATTAAATAATTAGGATGAAGTTGTATGGGGAGTGGATACGGGGCGGCGAATTGACATGGGTGAGGTGAAACTAACGTACCACATGGGAACGCCGCTCTATCCCACGCGATACCATAAAATGTTAGGCATTGGGTGTTGGTGTGAGCTACTCATACCGAAGACAAAGAAGAAATTTGGTTGAGCGAAGTGTTGGTGCTGGATTGGTACGAAACTGTCAGCAATATTAGAGTTGCATGAAATATAACGCCGCCCACCCCCACCCCTTCCTTAAAGCATTCACATCCATTCCACCATGTTTTCACCCTAAATTACACTAAAAAAACATTACATTTTCTCTCTTCTTTTCAATTAAATAATATTTTTTTATACCTTTATCAATATTTTCTCTCTACTCCACTCACAACCACTTTTAAAATATATTAAAAAATTATAGGGGGTGAACAGTGTCCCTCCAAATATACAGATAAATAGTAACATTTTCTCTCTCCTCCACTCACAACCACTTTTATACTCTTTGTATTATAAAAACTTCACACACATAATTTAATGAAATGGATGTGAATGCTCTTATATCGTTTGTATCCGCTTTCATTAGCAACATGTATAGAGTAATAATGAACATATGCCAATTTGCAACTAGAAAGCATCCATCATAATTCTTAAGGGACACAAATAAAATCTATGTAAATAGTTCTCTAGAACACGTGACATAGACCCGCACGAGTGGAAACCCTAATAAATTCCTCTGCTTACGACCCGCACGTGTGACGTTTTATTATACTAGATACGGCCCCTTGAGTCCTTTCTATCTCCATGTTACTCCATATTTAGTCGGCCCATTAATACATTATTAGTCACATACTCACATTTTTAATTATTATTTTTATATAATTATAAAATATTTTTTTTGTAAATATATAAAAATGAAATAAAAATATATACATTGATATCCACTCCCAAGTCCTATCGCCGCGGATCCCTCCGATTACCACCTATTGTATTATTATAAAACTTTAGTTTTGATTGAATAAGAATATAAGAGATTACAATTTAAACATAATAATTTCTCTAAAAAATATATTTCTTGAACTTGCAATATGACAAAATAAAGGTCTGCTCAGATGTTGTTTTCTTACTCAATTTCTTAATGTGTTGTTTTCTTACTCAATTTCTTAATGTTTAAATCTATTTCTAGTTTGTAAACTTAACCAATCCAAACAATTGGACATATTAAAGGGATTTAACATTTGATTTGGAATAAATTTAAAAATATAGACACCAAACAAACAAATACAATAACAGCAATAGTTACACGTAAATACCATATAACCTTGAAGTTGCAACTATTTGAATTTACATTACTGACAAACACCATACCACATTATCACTAGACCTGCCTTGACAAGTTGGCCTAATGGTTAGTCACTTGGTTTCTCTCCTTGAGATCCCAAGTTCAACTCTCACTAGCATTACTTTGAAGGACATTGGTGGTGGCAATGAAGTTTAGAACTAGCCCACTTTGGAGGTCGCCAGTTCGAAACTGAGCCGAACCTGGCTTTACACCAATGGGCCTTTGGGGGGCGGGTTTTCCCCGAAACTGGTGGCTTGGTGGCTCGGGTATGCATCCAACTCTAACCGTTATGGAGGAGATGATGCATTTGCTTAATTGAGGGCATCTCAGGATGCTTATCCAGTGATTTAATTGGTCGTTCAAAAAAAACAAGACCTCTAAATCAAAGGTACACCAATCCAATTAGAAATAAAATCTTGAAATTCAGATTGATTTGATTTGATTTGGGTTGAAAATTGACAAGAATGAATCAAGTGCAAACGGTATAATGGGCCAAGTAATTTGGGAGTATGATTCAGGATCGGATCGGATCATGTGACCTTAACTATGGATTTTAGGGCTTTTTTTTTTTATCAAAATGGTGAGTAAATTAACTTCTAAGTGTTGCTTGTAGAAATCGATGAAGATACTAATCAAGTGGAGACATGAAGGATTGTCATGTGATCCGCATCCGATATGAAAATTGGATTATTAACTCGAGGAATAAGAAAGAGGGCAAGAATCAAGACAAAACTAGGAATAAGCATACCACGGTAAACATGTTTGCCGATTCGGTAAACCAATGCCATCAACCATTTTACCGAACAAGGGGGAGCAATGCGGTATCGGTGAAGGTGAAGGAAAGGGGGAGAGAGGGTGTGTGGTGGGGTCCAATTTTTCTTAACCAATCACACATTTCTCCTTTTTTTTAAATAGCTTACCTAAACCCCATTAGTTAAACCACCGCCAATGTTTTTGAGCAATAGATAAAGAAAATAGGTAAAATGACGTGGCACTATCTGATTGGTGATTTGAGAGTTTACCTATTTTAAGTCTCTAACAACTCACTTCACCCTTAGTGATCGATAACTCAAATGATTGACTTGTTTGTGATTGATGAGAATACGAAGAAAAAAAGTGAAAAAACAAGTCCATAATTCCAAAAAGTAATAATTGGTATAGTTTTAAAAAATTTAATTCTTTTTTAGATTGTCGGTTTTATTGTTTATTTTTTAGTAAAATGCACGGATAGTCCCTGTGGTTTTGTAAAATAACACCTATAGTCCCCAACTTTTGAAAATTACACTGGTGCTCCCTGTGGTTTGACAGTTTGTTACTCGGATAGTCCCTGGAGTGGATGTCCGTTAGTTTTCTCCGTTAAATCAATGTAAAAGGACAAGAATGCCCTTACTTATTAAAACAAAGTTTAAAACATTAAAAGAAATCCATTAATAAATAATTGTGGGACCCACCAAAACATCTTCTTCAAGCTCACCCTTTCTTCTCCATCATCACCACTGCCATCACCAAGCCTCCCCCCCCCCCCCCCCACACACACAGCCACCACCGTACATTACACAACAACTCCTCATCGGTGCTTAAACAACAACCACCTCGTCGGAGCTCAAACAACAACCGACCACCATATACAATAGCTTATTGAACCTACAACCACCATCATTCTTGCTATTTCACACCGGAAAAAAAACCATAATCCTCTCAGCAGCAACTCAGTTTCCTGTATGTCGCGACAGAGGTTGGACGACGAGGTTAAGGGCTTTAGTTGCGTGTATGTCACGGCAGAGGTGTTGCGTTTGCCGGCTGAAGTGGGTGGGTTGAGTGGTGGTGTCGAGTGGCTAGTTGCAGGCAGAGGTCGGTTTGATTTTCGAAAGGAGGAGGTGGGAGTCGGAGTAGAGGGTGGTTGCAGTAGGTCTAGTTGCAGACAATGTTGGTGATAGATGATGGAATCGGATTGAAGGTATTAGGAGACTCGGGAGTTAGGGTTTTTCAATTGGGCGTTAAGGATCTTTTATGGTGGAATCAGATTGAAGATATCAGGTGATAGAGTTTAAGGATGTTGATGGTTGTGGGTGATCTTTGGAGATGATGAAGTTGGAATTAGGGTTTGGTCTAACTGACTGAGGAAGATGAAGTGAGTGGTGGGTCCCACTTTATAATTAGTTTTCTTTATTTTTTATATTAAGGGCATTCTTGTCATTTTACATAGATTTAACGGAGAAAACTAACGGACATCCACTCCAGGGACTATCCGAGTAACAAACTGTCAAACCACAGGGAGCACCAGTGTAATTTCCAAAAGTTGGGGACTATAGGTGTTTTTTTTACAAAACCACAAGGACTATCCGTGCATTTTACTCTTTATTTTTTGGTAAACTCAATGTTGGTTATTTTACCAAAGTTAATACTCTTTTTTTCGATTGGTTATAAATGAAAATGAGACGCATTATTATTATTATTATTATTATTATTATTATTATTATTATTATTATTATTATTATTATTATTATTATTATTATTATTATTATTATTGGTTTAGACACACGGTTGTAACACTTCTAGATGCACCTTTGTAATCACATTAATATTATACATTATATTGATCATAATTTATATTCTTTCTAAAGTAATATACCTTTTTTAACACGCCTATTATATATTTAAACCAATTGGGGTGTCTCAGTGGCCACCAACACCCGTTACAAACTGGTGTGGGCAGGTTCGAGCCCTGATTCAACCAAAATGCCCACCCGGTAGGGTATTAACCGTCAGGCAGCGTTGCTGGGTCGCTAGCTTGGGAAGGGGGATCCCTTCCACAGTCGGGGGTACCGTGCATCTACCCTTTTTTTATTATATATTGAGTAAACTGCAATTTTACCCACTGGGGTTAGAGCCAATTGACACTGTTAGCCCCTCCCAGGAAATAATTGCAATTTACCCCCCCCCCCCAACATATGATGTTATGTCGCAATATTACCCCCTGCCGTCAAATAAGTTAACAGATCTGTTAAATGGAATGTGAAATGACTATGTTACCTTTTCATATTACCCCATATGGTTTGTTCTACTCTGTAATATTACCCCCTAGTGTAAAATGACTAAATTCTCCTTTCTTATTACCCCCTATGGTTTTTTGTACTCTGCAATATTACCCCCCGGTGTTAAACAGTTCTTGCAAACCTTACCCCCTGCAGAAAAAATGTAAGACCCTTATCACGCTTTGACCCAAAACGACGTAGCGGAAAATGAACCGTAAAATTTCTTTCTTTTAACTGCTCTAACACACTTGAATACCGTTTAGGTCAACCCTTTTAACATAAATATATCATTAATCACTTATTTAATGTAACCATGTTAACAAATAGTTACAAACAACGTGACCGCTTTCCCGTACAATCCATGATCTTCAACTCGACCCCCGTTCACTTGTCCATGATGATTATCTGACTAACCTGCGGTCACCATATATAACCAACACGTTAGTACATGGTGACATCATATATAATTTAAAACATATACTTAAAAGGCTATATCGCATTCTAATTATGTAAGGTATTCCATTGAAACATCCTCTCAATTTTGTTTACTCGAGTCTGACATCAATTCCTCGAGAGTCCGGCGTTCCCATACCTACACTTCATTTCATTCTCTAAAGTAACATGGTTAGGAATACGTAATCTCAAACATGTTGAAAGCCCACATCTTCACATATACGTATACCAGTGATCTACTCATTAGATTACAACACGCGTATACACATTCATATATCTAAGTACATTCATACGTATCTCATTCATATGTGCGTACATACAAGTTCACACTACTTACACACGCTACAGTTCCATATCTACATACATGTATACAAGTCACATTCACTTATTCGTATTCAAATATCAAACTTTGAACGTCGCAAGCATCTAAAGTTGAGCCTTACCTACAAACATATCAATGCAAATCGATGCAGTTACAAATAAACATAAACCGACTAAGTTCCAACAAACATGATGAACATTCCATTAACGTGATGAACGTTCCATTAACATGATGAACATTTCATTAACATGATGAACATTCCATTAACGTGATGAACATTCCACTAATATGATGAACATTTCATTAACATGATGAACATTCCATTAACATGATGAACATTTCATTAATATGATGAATATTCTATTAACATGATGAACATTCCATTAACGTGATGACCATTAACGTGATGAACATTCCATTAACATGATGAACATTTTAGTAACATCATAAACATTCCATTAACATGATAAACATTTCAGTAACATGATGAACATTTCAGTAACATGATGAACATTTCAGTAACATGATGAACATTCCATTAACATGATGAACATTTCAGTAACATGATGAACATTCCATTAACATGATGAACATTTCAGTAACACGATGAACATTTCAGTAACATGATGAACATTCCATTAACATCAGGAACATTCCATTAACGTGATGAGACTATCATCTTAATTTACATTAAGGATAGACGAAGTTCATACGAACTTACCTTGGTACTTACCCTTACTGGTAACTTCTTACATGGTTCCCTATATACAACATACCAAACTTCATTTATAAAATAAGAAGTGATTCTGGAAATCACTTACCTTTAGCATCCATGTTCATGCTTGCCTCCTTGCTTCCTATTGACCCAATAGCTATCCATGCTTGAGTCAATTGACAAGATTTTTGTCCTTACATATCATTACGTTCACAACATTGTTAGCTTATGTGAGCATACATACAAAAATTCATTTTATTTCCATTCATACAATAATTGACTTTCGTTAGTCAAATGTCGTATAAATAAGACATATACTAATAGTCATCTCGGTTCGAATCCACACAACTCAACTATCATCATGCATAACACATAAATCATCTGGCACATAACACATTGACTCTCTACTCTAACAATCGTGTCCAAGGGTTATTCCATGATATTCATACATTGTTGACTTTCAGAAAGTCAACTGTCTTACTTACACACTTTTGATTTATGATCATGTATTCATCTTAACATGGTTGACCATTGTATTAACTTCCTACGCATTTCATACTTGTATTGTACGACATATACCATTGCATGATCACCTAATTATATACACATACACATTCGTATACACATACTTTCACATGCTAATGCTTTGTGATTCTACAATTGGCAATGTCATCCAAGGTAACTAGTATACATAAGTCCAACATTATTCATGTTAGTTTACTATTAATTACATCATTTTCATTCATATTTATCAAGTTCTTTCATATAATCTCACATTATAACTTCACCTAGACATTTCATCAAACACTTGGCATGCGTACTACTATCTAAGCACAATGTACAACCCATTCATACTTTATTGCCTATTTCTTGCTTTCATTCATCATATTCAACTAATTTCACATAACTTTCATTCTAATCATATTCATTTAACAATAATCTACAACATCAAGCTTCATACATATCATATCATATCAAAACTATACTCAATTTAGCACATGCAACATCATCATCTTCATAACATTACTTCCACATGTGGGTTTTCATTAAAACTTCAAAGTAATCCGAAATTCGAGTATGATTCATGTTTCATGAGATGATTTTAATTCAATATCATTCTAATTTCACATAAACTCATGGATTGAACACAACCCATTTCATCAATAATCACCAAATCATAAATTGTAGCATACCTTATGCTTAGCAAGTAGAGGTGATCAAAGATTGATGTTCATGCACTAGATCAACCATCAATTGCTCCATTAATTTGCTGAATTTGTGGTTAGGTTTTAGAGGGTGTTCTTCCCTCTTTTTTTCTCCACATCACGTAACAACGCACATACACACACAAAATTTTGCATTTTGTTTTCTTTTTAATTAGAACTCCACCCCAAAATCTTCACCTTTAGTCCCTCTTGTTTAATACTAATACATAATTGGCACAACTTTCCTTCTTTAATAGTTTTTGCCATACACTTAACTAGGTTACATAGCCTAGTTATTTATTTCCTGATATATCATATAGGAACATCTGGTGAATATAGGGCGTTACAAGTCTACCCCCCTTAAAGGAGGTTTCCTCCCCGAAACCTTTCTTGTTTTTAATAGACCAATTCTATTATTACTTTTAAATCAATTCATTCAAGATGCTTACTACAACACGAGAACATTTGTGACTCCTTAAAGTGGTAGTATTCATGCATAACCATCCATATAGGTCTTGTTCTTATCTTCTTATCAAAGTATCAGACTTTCGTACATTCGCCAATCATAGTTAATCAAATAATTTCCATCTCACACATGTACCATACATTATATTTCATTCTAACGTTAGCCACATGATAACTTGTCGCGAGTTTACTTCGGTATTCTATGATTAGCATTCCTTCCGAGTACTTTCATTGGCACTTGGTAATTTAAACCGTGTATATTCACATATTACCAACATTCATTTGGTGTTGTCACTACCTCTAGGTAGTTATTATTTCATTTTTGTTAATCTTGAGCGAACCGTAACATTTCATTACTAACGTTCCTTCTACTTACTTTCATATTCATATGAGGGATCAACATATCATCATACGCATACTATGAATATTCAATGATCTATTAATACTACAACAAAACTACCCTTTTCATACTTACTTATTTGTACTTGATGCGAGAACTAAGCATCATTCTATGTTTTCTATCATTACTTGTACTATGCACACCCTTAGGTTTAACATCGAATCATTTCATTCATGTCACTTTGTTCTCCATTCTCTACACGCACTATTTATATTACATAAGTAATTATGTTGTGCAAGTTCATGGTATGAGCGTTTAACCAATACCCGAAATTTTCACTTAAGGCATTTCAAGATTTCTTTTATATGACATAAATTTCTCCTTATGTTGACTGCTAAAAGTCAAACACTTCATACCATACCATACCATATTTATCCTATCATTCATTTTCTTAGTTCGTATGTCGTATTTAATCTACTAATTCATACCTATCCAACATGAGTTATACATTTTACTAACCTTGATTTCATTGCATAATCAACGATCCGTAAACCAGATCGATCCGCTTCTTCACGAGTACTCACCGTACCAGGCCAGATTTCATTCATCCGTGTAATGAGCTTCTGCTCGTGCACATCCTTTCACCAATTCGATTGGTTTCATCACATTAAGAGTTCTACCACTATCATCTACAAAATTGGCGGTTAGCACATTTCATTCAAACATTCATTCTACTAGGTGATTATTCACCTAAAATCCTTCTACAAATTTCCTACGTACATGATATAACATATCACACATTCCCTTTCTTACATACATTTTTTTTTGTTATTTATTTCGTCAGCTTCTTGCAGTTTGACTTGTCAAGGTCAAACTGGCATTTCTTACTTATCGTAGATGTATTGAAGTACACGTTCGTACTTCTTTCCATTCATGCTTACTTGCAAAGACTTTATTACATCATTTCAATATTTCTTGCAAAAACATACCCTTCCCATCCATACTTAAGTTATTGTCCGGGTCGTGGCCCGTCATTCGTTCTGACTCCCAAAAGTCGTTTACTAACACATCTACCACGTAACTTATTCAAAACTTCTTTATTTCAACTCAAATTTAGGTTTGCATGCCAATTACGGTCATTCTTTTATTATACTATCACCATCTACTTTATACTTACTTATATGACCCGTTTGACTCAACCACGGTCAAACTGTCAACACATTCTTATGTAGGTTAATTTCATCCTTTTCATGTTTTAAATCCGTCTCGCGGATTCAAACGTATCATTCACACTTTTCACTTTTTTCATGTTTTGGACCCGTCTCGAGGATTCAAACATATCATTCATACCTTTCATTCCTTCTATGTTTTGAATCAATCTCGTGGATTCAAACATATCATTCATACCTTTCATTCCTTATATGTTTTGAATCAATCTCGTGGATTCAAACATATCATTCATACATTTCATTCCTTCTATGTTTTGAATCCGTCTCGCGGATTCAAACATATCATTCATACCTTTCATTCCTTCTATGTTTTGAATCAATCTCGCGGATTCAAACATATCATTCATATCTTGTTGATCCATACTTACTTACAGATTCAAACATTCTTCATTCTTATCATTCATGCTTTTCATGCTTACATAGTACTCTCAATTTCCTGAGAGTCTTACTACCCATTTCACCCGCACGTCCACCTGCTACCCAATTCTACCGGACATACCTGCGATAATTATCACGGTCTCACGAACGTCATATGCTTCTTGCGTACTGGCCAGATGCGCAATTCACATACTTGTTTCGTGCCTTTATGTAATCATCGCCTTATGTCCGAAGAAGTGGGTTTCAGTTTCGTGCAACATCTTTAAAATTTTACCAAGACAACATCATTGCCTTTCCTTTAATATTTAACCTCCCCAAGGAGATTTCCTTTTTCTTTTAACGTCGGTACCCATATATATTAATATTGTGTACCTTGGATTCATCTGTCTAATCACATGCCTTGGGTATTCATCCTAGACCGCATCCTCGAATCACCCTCTTCAAACATTTAAACTTACCTTGCATATACAATACAATTAGCTTCTTCATATGAATACATAAATACATGCTTACATTCAATTCTACCTTTGAACCTTGATCGAGTCTTGGATTGTACGGGTTCCTAATCACAAGAGCACACAGGTTTGAGTTCAAGTACCTACCTCCAAGTACTTGGTTTCACTCAAACCAGGGCTCTAATACCAACTTGTAAGACCCTTATCACGCTTTGACCCAAAACGACGCAACGGAAAATGAACCGTAAAATTTCTTTCTTTTAACTGCTCTAACACACTTGAATACCGTTTAGGTCAACCCTTTTAACATAAATACATCACTAATCATTTATTTAATGTAACTATGTTAACAAATAGTTACAAACAACGTGACCGCTTTCCCGTACAATCCATGATCTTCAACTCGACCCTCGTTCACTTGTCCATCATGATTATCTGACTAACCTACGGTCACCATATATAACCAACACGTTAGTACATGGTGACATCATATATAATTTAAAACATATACTTAAAAGGCTATATCGCATTCTAATTATGTAAGGTATTCCACTGAAACATCCTCTCAATTTTGTTTAATCGAGTCCGACATCAATTCCTCGAGAGTCCGACGTTCCCATACCTACACTTCATTTCATTCTCAATCGTAACATGGTTAGGAATACGTAATCTCAAACATGTTGAAAGCCCACATCTTCACATATACGTATACCAGTGATCTACAATCATTAGATTACAACACGCGTATACACATTCATATATCTAAGTACATTCATACGTATCCCATTCATATGTGCGTACATACAAGTTCACACTACTTACACACGCTATAGTTCCATATCTACATACATGCATACAAGTCACATTCACTTATTCGTATTCAAATATCAAACTTTGAACATTGCAAGCATCTAAAGTTGAGCCTTACCTACAAACATATCAATACAAATCGATGCAGTTACAAACAAACATAAACCGACTAACTTCCAACAAACATGATGAACATTCCATTAACGTGATGAACGTTCCATTAACATGATGAACATTTCATTAACATGATGAACATTTGTAACGTCCGTCTCAATTTATCAAGATTTTAATAATAAGATACACATTTTAATGCTAAAATGTGACTTTACAAAAACTTGTTTTACCAACATTACTAAATAATTACAACGTTTCAAAAACAATTTATAAGTGTTTACATAATTCACTTAAAATAACACAATTCAAGATTTGACGCGGAAGCTTCATTTAACGTGTGTTCGGTTCTTGGTCGACGCTTGATCTTCATCCGGGACTCTCGACATTCACCTATGATTAAAACCAACTTAGAAGTCAGTTTTGATAGTTAAATAACAAATACAACAAAGAAATTGGGTCAAATAATCGAAATAAACCAAAAATCAAAATTTTCAACAATTCAGGCCGTCGCCACG
Organism: Helianthus tuberosus; assembly: GCA_030545235.1. Classification (NCBI taxonomy): domain Eukaryota; kingdom Viridiplantae; phylum Streptophyta; class Magnoliopsida; order Asterales; family Asteraceae; genus Helianthus; species Helianthus tuberosus. The sequence goes on from CM060435.1 coordinate 14,343,058, forward strand.
CGCGACGGCCAAGGCCTTTGGCCGTGGCGTAGCGCCACGGACCTACTTTGACAGAATGTTCATGCTGGTTGCTGCATATTCCCAGCATAACCCGATTTCACGGAAACGAGTATAACTCTCTCGTTTTTAATCCGTTTTACCCGATTCTTTTTCCTACGTGACCGTAATCTAATCCTCCATCTCAAGGAGTTAAAATCCAACCTCCGGATTAACAAAATTCCAGACTTTTAAGTCTTCGGCTTATTACCCTTTTTACCAAATTTTGACCCGGTTGTGATTTTATCAAACAAACATGTTTATTTGAACTATAAACTCATGAGATTCATAATTTCAATATCTCCTATCATATTAATCATAAATCACAGGTTTCTTACTTAATTAAAAACCCGTTTACGCTCAAGTGCTTATTTTGACCCATTAAGGGTATTTAAGCACTATAAAGCTTAAAATCGATTTCCTTTATTTCTAGCATCATATTCCTACATTTCTTATCAAGTAATCTTCCACCACAACTATATGTGTGGTGGATTTAATGTGGATATCTATATGTTCCTAGTTTTACCCCTCGGATTATCGTTTTACGTCAAAGACTCATATAAAGTCATTCGACCCAAGAATCTACATCTTTCACTTTCTATACTTGTTCCGAGTATTTATTTAATCTATTGACTTGTTTCTAAACACCCTTTTAAAGTCGTTTGCCCGATATACCTATCAAGGGCATTTTTGTCAACTTCGCTACATCCTTTACAACAAAGGACTTTATTGAACCTTTAACCAATCCACTCACTTAACTTCAATTCTAAACACACATACCTGACTCGGATCAATATATTGACCCGTTTCGATACCTTGACTTTGTAGCCGCGAGCAATAGCAATGTACATATCCGTCTGATATATTTATTCCTATAATCATATAGCTCAGCAAACCATTAGTCGATATTGTCAAAGGGTGATAATTTCACCTTTTGACCCGTTTGGTCTAAAGGATATGAAAACTCTATGAGATGATATTTATTACCATCTTATCCATACGACTAACTCCGGTTTACACCGTATAGTCGTTTTACTTGTAAATCGTCAATTGATTTCCTTGACCCATTATAACCTACGTTATGACGTATCTTTCCCCAAACTAACGGTTATTGTCAACAAGTGACTAAAGTACCATTTAACCCTTATTATATGCATTGGTTTACCATACAAGGTAATTATTAGGAACTCGTTCTCTTTTAGTCATTTCATGACTATTTAACCACATTAGCTCCTTTTTATCCATCCAACATGTTTATGACCATTGTCTTTTGTTCCGGACCGCACTTGTCGTGTCGGAACATCATAATTTAAATAAGACTTATCATTCATAACCTATAAAATCATTAGGTATTAAATAATTAGAGTGTAAGCTTTACTTACCTTGCATCCATGCCACGCTTTTCTTTCCGTACTTGCTCCGTTTGACCCGCTTCATCCACAAGCTTCCACCTAGCTTGTTAGGCGTCAAACTATCATCATATTTCATAAGATGGTTAATTTAGTCATTGTCAATCATAAGTATTCCATCTTACTTATTTTTCTATCAAAATTATCATTCTATCTTATTAATGGTCGGTTTGACTACTAAAAGTCAAACGCCCATTAGCATATAAAATGCACATTCAAGTTCGACAACTAGTTTAAGCATTCCAATAATTACCCGGTAGGCGTTTTTTTAAGCCACCGTTCTAACTTATCTTTTAACTCGAGTTCATGCTATTATTAACACTAAGTTAGCCTAGCTCTCGATTATTGAAGACACTATATTTCTTCTTTTCACAAAATCTACGGGTTTCATCTATAAGTGAAACCCGTTTCGTCATGTTATTAGGCATTCTTCCGGACCCCTAATCTAATCAAGTTCTACTTACAACCGAGTAGACGCGCGATTTCACTTAGGCATTTTAACAAACACCTAACGGGCAAGATTTTTGTACACCTTTTGTCTAGTTCTTGACTAACACTTTAATCAAGCTTTAACATCAAAAATCAAGCTTCTATGTCTAGTATACATGAACAACATCTAGAGCTTTTATCATATCATCAAATTTCACATAGTAGTCGTCACTTTTCAAGTGTTAATCCTAATACCATAAAACCCACTTATCATCCACAAGGTTATTCATTGGATTTCTAGTTTATGGCATTATTTTACCAAATTCACATCTAGGGTTTGTCCCTAGATTCATACACATCTCAATTTCACCATGACATTCATCATTCATACAAGAATTTTATTTATGAATGTTGATCAAAATTTCAAAGTATCACCAAATCACAAAATTCAACATACCTTGCGATCCCCATGCTAAGGTGGTCACGAATTTGCGTTCATGCATTGATTCAGCTCTTGATTCGGGCTTCAATTTGATCAATTTGTTGAACTAGGGTTTAGAGCCCCTTGTTCTTGCTCCTGGGTGTACGCGCGCACACACACACAAAGTGTGTGTTGTGTTTTGATTTTTAGTTTTTATAATTCAAGTCTCCTTTTTGGAAACTTAGGTCCCTCTAGTTTGGTTAGTTATTAAGTAGACCATAACCCACATATTTCTAGTAACATTCCCCTTATTAACTAGGTTAAACATTCCTAGTTAACTTAATGGGTTCGGGAAGTCATAACCCGTTTTATTTTAAGTCCCGTTAACTCGGGCCTTCTATATACTTTTGTTTTCTCAAAGTATTTGTCCTCTTTTAATTAACATCAAGTTTTATTTGTTTAAATCCTAATATTTACCGGGTTAATTTTTACCACTAACGGTATTTTACCCATCGTCACTATTAACGTGGTTTGATTACCAAACCCATTTTTGGGGTGTTACAAGTCTACCCCCCTTAAAGAGGTTTCGTCCTCGAAACCTTTTCTTACATAATTTATCGAGTTTAACTCCCTGCATTTGCTCTCGATAATCAGTTGAGCATTGCTCATATTTCAACCAGTTGTTAGTATTTACCAGAAAAGTATGGTAACATCTTTTTGGTTATTAATCATCTACGTATCTTATACGGCATAATGCAACTTGAAATAACGTAATCTCGTTATTTTCACTAGTTTAATTAACTTAGTAATATTCATCGCTCGGCTCTAATGTGATTATACTTCACCTTACACTTCTTGACCGTGATCACGTCATGCCATGCCAAATTTTATATCAACTTTTTTATTTTAAAAATTATCACTTTTTCGAATATATCATCTTGCAACTATCAGTGTCAAGACTTATATCTTTCATGCTTACTATTTATACGTCTATCAGAATTCATATTTGTAAAAATGTTATTTCTTATCAAAACTGAAGTTTTAGTTTAGCATCTTCTCTTTAACTTTTGTCAATTATCCATACCGGGATATTGACAGTCCAAAATTTATTCTTTTGCAGTCTTTTGTTTTATGCTAGGATTCTCAACTGATTCCCTCGCTTTGTCTAATTAACCCGTAGGTTTTATCACTTAGCCTTATGGGCTATTTTATTAGACTTTCACCTCTTTAAGGCGAGGTCCTTATAATCTATTTCTTTCTAGTCATGACCCGTGGGTTGTTTTAGTCTCGTAGACCTTTCCATTGTTTATAACCCCAAAGGTTAGTTGATCCCGTAGATCATTCCTTACTCATGTCATTCTTAAAATACATGTTTGGTGTCAAGGCATCCTGTTTTTGTTTAAAATCATTTATTTTCGCCTTGGTATTTTCTTTGACCTTGACCGTAGTCTAAGGCTACATTCGTTTCCTTTCGGATAAATTTTCCGACTTTATGACTTCTCACGTCATTTATGCGTCGGTTTATCTTATGCTCACCATTATCCAGTCTACATACATTCGTATTTGATTATATCCCATTACCGGGCTCATTATTCTCTTGCTTTTAACGCTACCATTATCCTGCTTGCGTTTACTCATGCCGTCCGGCATGATATTATATTCGACCCGTTCAACTTTAAAATAGTTGAACATAATTTATTCAAAATTTCTATTTACATTATCTTGTCGTCTTTTAGTTATGACTCAAAACCCGAGTCTTTTAACTTTCCATCCGAGTTCCCGTTTCTCGGTCTACGCATGTGCTTAATTCTTACCCATCAAACGGGTGTTTTACCGAAGTCGTTATTATTGCAACCATCCCGGTATGCATTAAGACCTCGCTTCACTTTTATATTCCGACTTTGTCCTCAAGTTTGACGTTTTTACAAAAACGGCCCATTAAAAGACGTATTTGCATTTTCCGGGTTCGAGTGTAAGTACACCCCCTCCCAGTGCGTACTTTAATCATTTTACGTGTTTCTTTGTCCCTTCACTCGGGCTCATTATCCTAATATAATACGCTTCCATCACTCGGCTGTGCGTTTACATTATTATCAAATATTTTGCTTATCTGATTCATTTGGGTACTTTTTAATTTGTCCCACTCACCCCGTCCTTACTACATTGGATGTAAGCATGTCCATCATAAAAAGTTCATGGTACCACGTGCTCACCACTTACTTGGCCAGAGTAAGCGATCAATACCTGGTATACATGACCTTTTTATAATTTTCACATTACACCCCATGTATGCAATGCCTCTATTTGTTTCTCTTGGAAACAATATCCTGGATAGATTTTCTATTCGGGTTTTTCCAAGTTTTTAATCTACATATGCAACTTTCAATCTCTACGTATTTGTTGCATATTACTATTCACGTAATAATTTAAAATGCGCACCTGTAAATGCTTGCCCTAACGGGCTTTTTTTGTCGTTAACCTTGTTCGCGATCGTCACGCGATTTAGGTCCTTGATGAGTATGCTCTGCTTGTCATACCTCAGACCGTTCCACCGTCATATCCGCAATTTGCTAAACTATCGCTATCTTCAGATGCGAGTATCCTTCAATTAAAACGTTTACAAGAATTAGTAACATCAACTTCAATAATCACCCATATTATAATACAAGGCTTTTCTACTATACGCGTCAACATGCACAATTTCGTCAACTATATTTATCATTTAATTGAGGTAACGTGTATCACACGATAGCCCTATGTGTTGTTTACAACACTTTAGCATGCTAAACTATTAACATACATGTACTTACCGGATTTGCGATCAAACCTCGAACCGAACACTTTATTCTTTTTAACCTTGAGCTCTGATACCAACTTGTAACGTCCGTCTCAATTTATCAAGATTTTAATAATAAGATACACATTTTAATGCTAAAATGTGACTTTACAAAAACTTGTTTTACCAACATTACCAAATAATTACAACGTTTCAAAAACAATTTATAAGTGTTTACATAATTCACTTAAAATAACACAATTCAAGATTTGACGCGGAAGCTTCATTTAACGTGTGTTCGGTTCTTGCTCGACGCTTGATCTTCATCCGAGACTCTCGACATTCACCTATGATCAAAACCAACTTAGAAGTCAGTTTTGATAGTTAAATAACAAATACAACAAGGAAATTGGGTCAAATAATCGAAATAAACCAAAAATCAAAATTTTCAACAATTCAGGCCATCGCCACGCGCGACGACCAAGGCCTTTGGCCGTGGCGTAGCGCCACGGACCTACTTTGACAGAATGTTCATGCTGGTTGCTGCATATTCCCAGCATAACCCGATTTCACGGAAACGAGCATAACTCTCTCGTTTTTAATCCGTTTTACCCGATTCTTTTTCCTACGTAACCGTAATTTAATCCTCCATCTCATGGAGTTAAAATCCAACATCCGGATTAACAAAATTTCAGACTTTTAAGTCTTCGGCTTATTACCATTTTTACCAAATTTTGACCCGTTCGTGATTTTATCAAACAAACATGTTTATTTGAACTATAAACTCATGAGATTCATAATTTCAATATCTCCTATCATATTAATCATAAATCACAGGTTTCTTACTTAATTAAAAACCCGTTTACGCTCAAGTGCTTATTTTGACCCATTAAGGGTATTTAAGCACTTTAAAGCTTAAAATCGTTTTCCTTCATTTCTAGCATCATATTCCTACATTTCTTATCAAGTAATCTTCCACCACAACTATATGTGTGGTGGATTTAATGTGGATATCTATATGTTCCTAGTTTTACCCCTCGGATTATCGTTTTACGTCAAAGACTCATATAAAGTCATTCGACCCAAGAATCTACATCTTTCACTTTCTATACTTGTTCCGAGTATTTATTTAATCTATTGACTTGTTTCTAAACACCCTTTTAAAGTCGTTTGCCCGATATACCTATCAAGGGCATTTTTGTCAACTTCGCTCCATCCTTTACAACAAAGGACTTTATTGAATCTTTAACCAATCCACTCACTTAACTTCAATTCTAAACACACATACCTGACTCGGATCAATATATTGACCCGTTTCGATACCTTGCCTTTGTAGCCGCGAGCAATAGCAATGTACATATCCGTCTGATATATTTATTCCTATAATCATATAGCTCAGCAAACCATTAGTCGATATTGTCAAAGGGTGATAATTTCACCTTTTGACCCGTTTGGTCTAAAGGACATGAAAACTCTATGAGATGATATTTATTACCATCTTATCCATACGACTAACTCCGGTTTACACCGTATAGTCGTTTTACTTGTAAATCGTCAATTGATTTCCTTTACCCATTATAACCCACGTTATGACGTATTTTTCCCCAAACTAACGGTTATTGTCAACAAGTGACTAAAGTACCATTTAACCCTTATTATTTGCATTGGTTTACCATACAAGGTAATTATTAAGAACTCGTTCACTTTTAGTCATTTCATGACTATTTAACCATATTAGCTCCTTTTTATCCATCCAACATGTTTATGACCATTGTCTTTTGTTCCGGACCGGACCGCACTTGTCGTGTCGGAACATCATAATTTAAATAAGACTTATTATTCATAACCTATAAAATCATTAGGTATTAAATAATTAGAGTGTAAGCTTTACTTACCTTGCATCCATGCCAGACTTTTCTTTCCGTACTTGCTCCGTTTGACCCGCTTCATCCACAAGCTTCCACCTAGCTTGTTAGGCGTCAAACTATCATCATATTTCATAAGATGGTTAATTTAGTCATTGTCAATCATAACTATTCCATCTTACGTATTTTTCTATCAAAATTATCATTCGATCTTATTAATGATCGGTTTGACTACTAAAAGTCAAACGCCCATTAGCATATAAAATGCACATTCAAGTTCGACAACTAGTTTAAGCATTCCAATAATTACCCGGTAGGCGTTATTTTAAGCCACCGTTCTAACTAATCTTTTAACTCGAGTTCGTGCTATTATTAACACTAAGTTAGCCTAGCTCTCGATTATTGAAGACGCTATATTTCTTCATTTCACAAAATCTACGGGTTTCATCTATAAGTGAAACCCGTTTCGTCATGTTATTAGGCATTCTTCCGGACACCTAATCTAATCAAGTTCTACTTATAGCCGAGTAGACGCGCGATTTCACTTAGGCATTTTTAACAAACACCTAACGGGCAAGATATTTATACACCTTTTGTCTAGTTCTTGACTAACACTTTAATCAAGCTTTAACATCAAAAATCAAGCTTCTATGTCTAGTATACATGAACAACATCTAGAGCTTTTATCATATCATCAAATTTCACATAGTAGTCATCACTTTTCAAGTGTTAATCCTAATACCATAAACCCCACTTATCATCCACAAGGTTATTCATTGGATTTCTAGTTTATGGCATTATTTTACCAAATTCACATCTAGGGTTTGTCCCTAGATTCATACACATCTCAATTTCACCATGACATTCATCATTCATACAAGAATTTTATTTATGAATGTTGATCAAAATTTCAAAGTATCACCAAATCACAAAATTCAACATACCTTGCGATCCCCATGCTAAGGTGGTCACGAATTTGCGTTCATGCATTGATTCGGCTCTTGATTTGGGCTTCAATTTGATCAATTTGTTGAACTAGGGTTTAGAGCCCCTTGTTCTTGCTCCTGGGCGTACGCACACACACACACAAAGTGTGTGTTGTGTTTTGATTTTTAGTTTTTATAATTCAAGTCTCCTTTTTAGCAACTTAGGTCCCTCTAGTTTGGTTAGTTATTAAGTAGACCATAACCCACATATTTCTAGTAACATTCCCCTTATTAACTAGGTTAAACATTCCTAGTTAACTTAATGGGTTCGGGAAGTCGTAACCCGTTTTATTTTAAGTCCCGTTAACTCGGGCCTTCTATATACTTTTGTTTTCTCAAAGTATTTGTCCTCTTTTAATTAACATCAAGTTTTATTTGTTTAAATCCTAATATTTACCGGGTTAATTTTTACCACTAACGGTAGTTTACCCATCGTCACTATTAACGTGGTTTGATTGCCAAACCCATTTTTGGGGTGTTACAACATTCCATTAACGTGATGAACATTCCATTAACATGATGAACATTTCATTAACATGATGAACATTTCATTAACATGATGAACGTTCCATTAACATGATGAACATTTCATTAATATGATGAATATTCTATTAACATGATGAACATTCCATTAACGTGATGACCATTAACGTGATGAACATTCCATTAACATGATGAACATTCCATTAACATGATGAACATTTCAGTAACATGATGAACATTCCATTAACAAGATGAATATTTCAGTAACATGATGAACCTTTCAGTAACATGATGAACATTCCATTAACATGATGAACATTTCAGTAACACGGTGAACATTTCAGTAACATGATGAACATTCCATTAACATCATGAACATTCCATTAACGTGATGAGACTATCATCTTAATTTACATTAAGGATAGACGAAGTTCATACGAACTTACCTTGGTACTTACCCTTACCGGTAACTTCTTACATGGTTCCCTATATACAACATACCAAACTTCATTTATAAAATAAGAAGTGATTCCGGAAATCACTTACCTTTAGCATCCATGTTCATGCTTGCCTCCTTGCTTCCTCTTGACCCGATAGCTATCCAAGCTTGAGTCAATTGACAAGATTTCTGTCCTTACATATCATTACGTTCACAACATTGTTAGCTTATGTAAGCATACATACATACAAACATTCATTTTCTTTCCATTCATACAATAATTGACTTTCGTTAGTCAAATGTCGTATAAATAAGACATATACTAATAGTCATCTCGTTTCGAATCCACACAACTCAACTATCATCATGCATAACACATAAATCATCTGGCACATAACACATTGACTCTCTACTCTAACAATCGTGTCCAAGGGTCATTCCATGATATTCATTCATTGTTGACTTTCAGAAAGTCAACTGTCTTACTTACACCCTTTTGATTTATGAACATGTATTCATCTTAACATGGTTGACCATTGTATTAACGTCCTACGCATTTCATACTTGTATTGTACGACATATACAATTACATGATCACCTAATTATATACACATACGCATTCGCATTCGCATACACATACTTTCACATGCTAATGCTTTGTGATTCTACAATTGGCGATGTCATCCAAGGTAACTAGTATAACATAACTCCAGCATTATTCATGTTAGTTTACTATTAATTACATCATTTTCACTCATATTTATCAAGTTCTTTCATATAATCTCACATTCTAACTTCACCTAGACATTTCATCAAACACTTGGCATGCGTACTACTATCTAAGCACAATGTACAACCCATTCATACTTTATTGCCTATTTCTTGCTTTCATTCATTATATTCAACTAATTTCACATAACTTTCATTCTAATCATATTCATTTAACAATAATCTACAACATCAAGCTTCTTACATATCAAAACTATACTCAATTTAGCACATACAACATCATCATCTTCATAACTTTACTTCAACAAGTGGGTTTTCATTAAAACTTCAAAGTAATCCGAAATTCGAGCATGATTCATGTTTCATGAGATGATTTTAATTCAATATCATTCTAATTTCACATAAACTCATGGATTGAACACAACCCATTTCATCAATAATCACCAATTCATAAATTGTAGCATACCTTTTGCTTAGCAAGTAGAGGTGATCAAAGATTGATGTTCATGCACTAGATCAACCATCAATTGCTCCATTAATTTGCTGAATTTGTGGTTAGGTTTTAGAGGGTGTTCTTCCCTCTTTTTTCTCCATATCACGTAACACACACATACACACACAAAATTCTGCATTTTGTTTTCTTTTTAATTAGAACTCCACCCCAAAATCTTCACCTTTAGTCCCTCTTGTTTAATACTAATACATAATTGGCACAATTTTCCTTCTTTAATAGCTTTTGTCATACACTTAACTAGGTTACATAGCCTAGTTATTTATTTCATGATATATCATATAGGAACATCTGGTGAATATAAACATTCGAATTTTTGGGGCGTTACAAAAAAAATATTTCCCGCCTAAACCACCATCAGCCGCCATCACCCACTTCCACCACCATCAGGCGCCACCAACCACCTCCACTCCATCGCCGCTACCCACCTCCACCTCATCTCCTCCACCATCCACCTCGGCGATTTAACTGCATATGTCTAGTTCTTGGTTCCGGTATTTTCAGTTTCTATTTTATCTTGGTTCGGTCAGATTTGTATCATTGTACACCCTCTTTACTTGACAATTTATATTTCGTTTTCATTATTTCTACACACACAAAGTGTACACTGTCAAATTTTTTTACCACATAACATTTAATGATACATTTTTTACATAATTTCCTGCTTTGAAATAAACATGTTGTCTAAATAATTTTGAAACTAAAACCTATCATGTTTTGAGCTTAATTTTTTTTTATTTGTGATGGTTAATCTGAAAACTGAATGTTGACTCTGAACAAGGCTATTAACTTACATTACTGTGAGTCAGTGACATTGATCACACTTGGTTTACCTTTTTACATAAGCAAAATGATCATACTGAATGCTTATCGTAAGTCCAAACACGTGTTAATTTACAACAATATATCTGAAATTATGAATTGCTTGTACCAATTACCCATGTATTTACGGTATTACTCTTTCTTAATTTATACAGTGAAAACTTGCTAAACGCTTTGAGGAAATGGACGGAGATTTGAGCATCTCTCTCGACAAGCTCCCAATCAAGTAAAAAGGGTGTGCAATGATACAAAATCTGACCGGACCAAGATAAAATAGAAACTGAAAATACCGGAACCAAGAACTAGACCTATGCAGTTAAATCGCCGAGGTGGGTGGTGGAGGTGGGTAGCGGCGATGGAGGTGGAGGTGGGTGGTGGCGGCTGATGGTGGTGGTGGTGGAGGTGGAGGTGGGTGATGGCGGCTGATGGTAGTTTAGGCGGGAAAGGTTTTTTTTCTGCAGTGGGTAAGGATTGCAAGAACTGTTTAACACCGGGGGGTAATATTGCAGAGTACAACAAACCATAGGGGGTAATAAGAAAGGACAATTTAGTCATTTTACACCAGGGGGTAATATTACAGAGTAGAACAAACCATAAGGGGTAATATGAAAGGGTAACATAGTCATTTCACATTCCATTTAACAGATCTGTTAACTTATTTGACGGCATGGGTTAATATTGCGACATAACATCATATGTTGGGGGTAAATTGCAATTATTTCCTTGGAGAGGCTAACAGTACTAATTGGCTCTAACCCAGGGGGGTAAATTGCAGTTTACTCTTATCTCTACTATAATAAAGCAAAAATTTTCTATCCCATGTGTCAAAATTCTAGCCAGTCCACGTCATCATATCCTATGTGTAATTTTGTGAGATTTTTGAATTTTTATATATTATTAATTGTTCCAAACTCCTTTAATGCATATTGTACAAGCTCATTATGCAAAGGTTTTGGGCGGCCAGATATTTCATTCAAAATTTGAATCCCGCTCATCCCATACACCTCAAACACGCACCCAAGAATCAAAGTAAACCAACATTTCAAAATTCAAACACGCCACTTCCCTTCCTTCTCTCTCTCAAATCCCCTATGAATCAGATCTGGATCTAGATCTGCTCCCTCTCTCTCGATTCATCCGTAAATCATCTAAGAAAAACATCAATTCGCTTGCTGATGCCTATTCACAGGTATGATTTTCTAGGGGTTTTGATTTCCATCTTAGTTCACCACTGGATCTGCCAAACTTTCCCCCTTCTCAAACCCTAATCCCAATTGCACCGCGTCACTTTCATGGCTCCTCAAAACACACCTTCCATATTCGTTTCATTTAAGGTGCTTTAGGGCTTGGATTTGCTGCGAAGTCGACTCAGAAGTGTAGAAAGATGGAGCCGAATGGGCTTATGGTTACTCGCCAAGAGTCCAATCGTTGGTCTTATGCAAGGTATTTTGATGTATAATCCTGATTTATCATTTTAGATTCTTCATCTAATCTTTGCATGGGGGGGGGGGGGGTTCTAGGGGTCTGGTGTTGTGGGGGTGGTGTAGGTAAGGAAGCTGTAGATGGTGGTTGTTCGGTAGATCTAGGGTCGTAAACCATTTGATGAATCCTATGAACTGCTAAACGTAGAGAATTTGTCACAAAAAGTTGATCCATCTCTGTATCTGAAAAAGAGGAAGATTCAGATCCTAAAAAGCATGTTAAGAATAAAGCAATCTCATTGTTCGTATGAATAAAGGACCAGATAACTTGGTCCACCAAATTAACTACTTTGTTGGCACTAAAAGGCTACTTTCTTTTATAAAAAAAAGCAGAATTCATAATGAATTTTAGTGTGTCAGATCTCAAATTAAATGGATATTTTATTTCCAGTTAAAGAAAGATCTAACCCAAACCAACATGAAAATAAATCCTGAATCCATTCAAAAGGGAGAAGAAGACTGAAAGAGGTTTACTAGGACCCAAGGTTATTAGACAATTGTGATCAGTAGTAGTACCCTTTTACTAAACCATGTGTAGTGTGAATTTGATCAGACCTTTAATTACCAAGTTTGACTATGACTATTGTAGTGGAAATTATTAGCATCAGATAAACATGATAATATAAAAATCTTTGGTCCTATTGACCAGGCATGACATGGTGATAGAAAAGTTTTATGGCGTTTTTCCGTTTTATGTTCTCTTGCTGGCATTAAACTTTTGAAATATTATATTGTTGTTGGGATTTAGGAAGAGTGAATTGATTAGGGAGCACATTGAATATGAGGGGTATTCGGTGTTACCCATGGCAATTAGGCAAGGCACGATAGTAGCTATTCGGAAAAGGGACGCAGGGGAATCTGAAAAGCTTCTTATGATTGCAAATGTTAATGAAAAGTACACTTTGTGTACCTATCCTGTCGATCCCGACCAGGTAAATAAATGGCTCTTTTATGTTGCAGAAAACACAGATGTTGTCTCATCTATGAAAACACCATTGTGAGATTTTTGAATTTTTATGTATTATTAATTGTTTGTGTGGTTTGTTGTTGTTGTTTGAATCGATTCTTGACAAGCGCAAGCGTTTTATCAAGTGAGGTTTTGCGATTGTTGTTGTTGTTGTTGTTTGGAAGCATGTATCCCTAAATAAGTTAATTGCAGTTTTTTATTTATACTTAAGAAAACTAACCTGTTTTTTTGTTTCTGAAAACAGGAGTGACTTTTTTCCTGTGTGTGCTAGCTATAACAATGCTTGGGACTGCCGTCAATGCTCCAACCGTCATGCTCGCCAATATTTTGGCTACTCCAATAGAGCTATAGAGCTGAGGTCAACTCATCTTATTTTATCTAAACCACATTACTTTTATTTTCTTCTTTTCTGCTGGCCTTAATGTAGGATTGTTCAAGTTTACGATTCTCAACTCTATTGACTATGTTAAGTATAGGTGGCAAAAATGTCAACTAAAAAAAATTGCTTAAATAAAAATGAGTCCAATGGGCTAAATGTCTTCAAAAAAAAGTATTTTAAGTAAACCTGAATGGCTCAAAAGTTAACATGCACACTCAAGTTGTAGAAGTAATTAAGGTTCTAAATCTTGTAAAAGGAAAACTGCTCCATTTATGTCGGCTTGATAGTTTAATGAAATTATAGAACTTATTAAATTGTTTGTTGTAGATGTTTTAACATCAAAACTTTCCAAAAAGATAAATCGTTGTAATTTAACAGAACAGATGATGAGCTTTAGTATCGATTCTTACATCAACGCATTATGTCGTTTTGTTTTCTCATTTATGTCTGTTTACGGATACAGTTTGATAATAGTGTTCCTACGGTTTGGTGAGTTTATTACAGGTGAAGCTCATTTTCCTTTAACCGATGATGCTTTAAAGAAGGTATTGACTGGCAAAGCATCAAACGAGATATTTCTAAGCATTGTTCACACGGTATGTACTACCTGGCTTATAAGTAAACTAATTGATTTTTTAATATTAACGTGTATTTTATCAGGTTGCAAAGCTAGAGGATTTGATTACATGTGCCATTTCAAGGTATATTGATGTTTATCTTCTAAAGCAATTTAACCGAATCAAACCGAACAGAAAGAGTTAAAAGATATTCTGTTGAGGTACAACTACGTTTTATATCGTACGTTACAACGATTGTCAGTGCAATATTGGTATCGTGACACGAGTAGCTATATGATTGTTTTTATTCTAATATTACAGATAAGCACATAAGATTGTGTTTACGGATCAAACCAGCAAAACAGCCGGGTAAGCCAGCATGTCGGTTCAAAGTAGGTTCGGGTAAGATTGGTTTTATGTCAGAATGGGTTGATTAAAAAAGTTTTATTTTTGGTTCGGGTCATAACGGGTCGATTAAAAAAGTTTTATTTTTGTTTGGATCAAAACGAATCGCTTTGAAAAAGGCATGGATGGTTTGTACTGGATGATCGGTCAGCTAATCGGTTCAAAAGGGTTCAAGTTGATATGAAATTTTGGTACTCATTAAAATGAGCTGGGTTGGTTTGTGCTAACCCAGAATCACTTCTTCCTTTTTTAAAAAGTTATCAATGCTTGATGCACTATTTTTTACTATGGAAATAGTAATCTAAAGCGTTGAATAAAACAAATCTAAAAGGGTTCCTTTTTCTCTAAAAAATCTCTATGACCCGTTTGATATAAAACACAACCTAAATTGAGAGTAAATGTATTCTGGTTGTATCGTTGTTAAAAATTGAAGATAGTCCTTTGTTTTTCACATGCATCAGTGATTCCAACTTACGTTAGTAATAATAACAATCAAGAAATACTTCTTAAGCTTTTACATGTAGTTCTCGAAGGAAAAGATGAAAGGGCAAGACGGGATATGAAAGTTTTGGTCTCGAAAATGCTTCACGAGAATGCATCAAGAAACGATTTAAAAAAAGAATCTTTGTATTCGGCCTGTGACAAATGTTTGCATTTGTTACAACACCATTTCTTGAAAGCTTCTAAAGAGACTTGCAGGATGTGGATCAAATCACACGAAAATCCGGTAACTTACTTGGCTTCTTGATATTTTAATCGATAGACAAATTTCCGAGGATTTCTTGAAAATATGGGCGTCACAAACCGAGTTGTCTTAGGTGCATTCTAAAGTGCCTGCGATTCATCGATATGAAATTAGTAGAGTTACAGCAAGATTATTTGTTGGTATTGGAAAAGGTCAACTAATGGCTTCAAAAGAGTCAAGATGCTTGCTTTTACAAACATGGCTGGTCCCTTTTTATGATGATTTCACTTGGATGAGAAGAGAGTCAATGGGGTTAGACCGTAATCTAATCGAAGAAGGGTTGAGTAATACTATTTCGACTTTGCCTCTCGCTTGGCAACAAGAAATCTTGATGTCTTGGTTTGACCGGTTTTTGAACTTGGGTGATGATTGCCCGAATATACAAAAGGGGTTTGAAATTTGGTGCAAACGCGTGTTTTGGAGAAATCCCGGAGTGTAAAGAGAGTTTCGTGTTACAAATGTAAATGGCGGAAACTCATGAGATTCAGGTATGCTAGCTTGCCTCTGTTCTTGATCACAGTTGGTTTG
Source organism: Helianthus tuberosus (assembly GCA_030545235.1). Taxonomy (NCBI): domain Eukaryota; kingdom Viridiplantae; phylum Streptophyta; class Magnoliopsida; order Asterales; family Asteraceae; genus Helianthus; species Helianthus tuberosus. The sequence goes on from CM060435.1 coordinate 14,359,026, forward strand.
TTTTTTTTTTCATATAGTTTAGGTAAAATGAAACTTGCATTTGCTCACTCAAGTTTATATTGGAGACATAATTTCATGAATAAAAGAAGTCATTTGGTCAAAGTCAAACCTGTTTTACAGGCATGCTCACTCACTTAGCATTTTCTTTTCATTTTTTGTAGTTCCTGATAGTTTTTTACTTTTTTTTTCTTCATGATATGTGGACTAGAATTGTTGGGTTCATAGTAGTAAATCACACTTGATATTTGAGGGTAAAAATGACGTCTGATAATTGATACGCATATTTAAGTTAAAAACATCATGTGGGTTTTTATTCTATTTGGAAAAAGTTACATTTGGAATTTTGGATTGTTTCATTTTGTCTCAAAATATTATATGGGATAATGTATCTATATTCATTTGTTTATATCCTACCTTAAAAAAGTGTACATATACACACCATATGTTATTTTTTTAAACTTGATGGCCTAACTTATTGACTGTCTTTTGCTTTAAAAGGTGTGAGCCGTTTCGGAAAGCTTATATGTGAGGATAGAGTACTTCATGTATGCGAGACGTTTGTATTTATAAAACTACTAATGGTTTCTCTACTTATCCTATTTTAACTTTTTAAATTTTTACACACTAACAAGATTAAAATATTATACTAAAAATATAAAAAAAAAACTTTATGTAAAACCAAAAAAAGGTTTATGTAAAATCAAAAGAAACCTAAGTCTCAAGTATTACCCATGTATAAGTAGCTCACGCATAAGATACAAGTAATCTGTACATATTAACAAAATTGATTTGGGTCATTTTAGAATCCTGAGTGGCAATCTTTACATATCTTAAGAATTAATCGTTTTGTGCTGTGTTCTTTCTTAACGAGTCAAGTGGAAAAAAATGACACTTAAAATGAAACGGGTCGAAAGTCATCTAAAATATAATGAGTCAAGTGGAAAAAATGACGCTTAAAATTTCTTTTGTAAATACAAGTTCACGGGTATATAACCTAGTATATTTATATATTAAGACAAGATAATAGTTGGGTTGTTAAGCAAATACCAAATGCCACTTGTGTCGCATTGAAGTAGATTGAATAATGACAAATGTGTACTCGAATGTTCAAAAGACCCGACAAACATAGTTGCACGTGGGGCCGGTGCACGTGTATTGGATGGTTGCTTATGTATTGTATCCAACCCCTTTGTATTTTAATCTTTGATATTAATCTATTTATTATTGACAATTATTTTTTTTAACGGCCAACAGAATTAATCTTGAGTAATTTCAGGGCACCCACAGGACAAACGAAGTAACCCGAGTCCACCACCAATTCCGGGGAAAACCCGGTAACCCGCCCGTCCGTAGGCACGACAGTGAAATTACCGGTAAAACTCGTTTGGCTCAAAGATCCAACCCAGGTTTCCCTGAGTCTCCTATCATTACCCACCAGTGCCTCACTCTGCACCAAGTGAGAGTCGAACCTGCATCTTTATTTTTCATTCAAAAACATCTTTATTTTTCATCAACTACAATTTAGGAACATGTACACGTTATAAATTCATTTTTAATATTCAAAAGTAAGGTCTTTGATTGACATAAAGATGTCTTTTTTATCGTTAAATTATAATATGCCTTCACAACTCATTTTCTCTAAAAACGTCATATCAAATTACATGTTTTCATACTGTGACATAAAACCTATCAAACGTACAACACTTGCATTCTACTTAATGTCGGACACTTATATAAACTACTCTTAGCTCCCCCGCTTTGCGGTGAGGGGCGTAAAACCGTGCTACCAGTGTTGCAGGGAGATATAAAACCATGTTAAGTAGCAGCCAAACGACGATTAAAAATGGGAAAAACATAAAATAAAAACACGAGTTTCTAGCACCAAGTGACTCACATAACGTAAAATGTAGTCAAAATAGAATTTATACCGACACGTATTAGAAAGTCGAGGGGGTAAAAAAACGTAAGCGACCAAATGTGACCACCGAACACAGTGCTAAGTATCAACCTAACTTCGACCAAATCCGGGAAAAAACGTAAAACAAAAGTAACAAAAAAATAAATTCGTTAATTTTGTGGCAAAATTATAAAAAATCAAGAGTGAATTGCAAGTTTTGTCCTTTATCTTTATGCCTCTTTACAGGCGGTGTCCTTTATGTTTAAAATTGACGAGTTTTGTCCTTTATGTTTAAAAATCAAGCACGTTTTACCCTTTGGGCCTAACCCAGCTTATTTTCTCAGTTAAATTTGACCACGTGCAGGCCATGTGAGGGTAGTTGTGTCATTTAATGTTTACCCTGAGCATTTCCCCCCAATTTAAAGAACCCCAAACCCTAATTCTTCCTATTTCCCCCAGGGTAATGCCCAGGGTAAACATTAAATGACACAATTACCCTCACGTGACCTGCACGTGGTCAAATTTAACTGGGAAAACAAGCTTGGTTAGGCCCAAAGGGTAAAACGTGCTTGATTTTTAAACATAAAGGACAAAACTCGTCAATTTTAAACATAAAGGACACCGCCTGTAAAGAGGCATAAAGATAAAGGACAATTCTTGCAATTCACTCAAAAATCCAAGTTTTATTATAAAAACACACACACACACAAGACGAAACCATAAAAAGACAAAAAATCACTATTCCTCCCAAGTGTTATGAATTAATATATATATACATATATATATATATATATATATAATTAGTTTGGGAGACTCGCGTTAAAATCCACGCGTAATCATTTTATATAAAGTGAGTTCTTTTACGACAACAAAATAATATTTTATGCATATAGCTTTGTATGGAACTGTCGAACATCATTTGTAAGCAACTACGGTTCCCATTCATTACATGTGGTTTGAACTCATTAAGACGTTCAAAAGGGGTTGCAGTGCAACTTGTTGCTTGTTTACCTACTGTCATTATGTAATTTCCTACTTATTTACGAATACACATCACATGTTGATTAAAAAAACACATTCGACTTTTCATCTATACGGATAAACTCTATAAACAAAGGCACGGGCCTTTTATATATTTTTAGAAAGCCGAATGTAACACACGAAGTTAATACAAATCATTTTAACGAGCTCAAATAATCATATACATAAATTATAAATTTTTTTGATATCAAATTAAAAAACCCAAATGCAATTAGATAATCAGAATAATCAAGAACATTAAACGACATAGCAATGAACCTATCGAAGCATTTAGCATCAGCATTTCTTGATCCAAACGACAAGAAATTTATCAATGAAAACACCATTGTTTGACATGGAAAAGACAAAACATAGGAAGTCTCATTTGCAAGCAGCTGCTTAAAATATTTAATAATTAACTAATGAACTAATAAGACATAAATTAAGACATAATCATAAGTTATATGATGGCCTGTTCTATGAATCATAGAATGAATTTGACCGTTAAAAAAAAATATATGAAGCCAAAAATCTACTAGGGATATTAATATTAGAAGTGTGTAGTTTGAATGGGAGGCCATTGTTCAAAGTCCAAACCACAAAATAGGGATTTAGTTTAATTATATAGTTAATTATGCTACCATTTACATATATTCTAGCTATGACTATACAGGTTTCGATTTTTACAAATGTACATGACGGTGTGTTTATGTACTAAATTATAATAGTATTATTAGAAAATTATACCTTTCTGATAGATGAAAGATCATTTTTGTTTACATGACCATTTTGATGATAAAATACGTAATGAGATATGTATTTTAAGCGTGCAAGTGGAATATTTTAACCCACAATTATATGTAAAAAGAAGCATATACATGTTGGACTTCTTGTTCTGGACTGATTAGATTTGAACGTGAGATCTGCATATATAAGAAGAAACACCGTTAGCCTAGCTGTATAATTTGGAGTATTGACCGGAGAGTTAATGTCTCGAACATGATAGTTCCGTGTAAAACAACTTATTTTAATTATGTAAGTTCCATGTTTGCATTGATGACCCGTCGGTAGCCGGATCTAACCAACATCGTTATTTGAAAAAATGTATTTTTAACATATTAACTTTTCAAGAAAATCAAGAAGGGTTTTTTTATTCTACAACTAGGTTATAACCCCGTGTGTTACACGGGTTGAATAAATGAATTTTATATACTAAATAATAAAAAAAATATCTCTTTAAAAACCTCATTTATTGTACGGGTTGAATAAATATAATTTTATATATTAAATAATACAAAGTTATATCTATAAAAATCATATGTATTGTACGGGTTGAATAAATGTAATTTTATATACCAAATAATAAAAAAAGTTATATCTTTAAAACCATGTGTATTATACGGGTGGGTTGAATAAGTGGTAATATTGTTTACCAAATAATAAATATAATTTTATATCTCCATGGATTGCTCTACATCCATTATTCTCTTCATCAGAATTATTGCATATCCTTTACTTCAAATAGTTTCCTCAAATCACTCCTATAAATGCTATATATATTTTGTAATCTCATTCTTGTAATTCATTCATTCAAAACATAATACGGTGAATTATTTGATACTGAAGGTTACCTCAAGAGCCGAAAAAGACAACCGATGATTGATCACGGCTACTTCTTACAGAATTGTCTTTCTTCCATATTGTCTCCATTTTCTGAAGGGTGTGCCTATTGGCACACCAAACCCTAGCAAAAATTAGGGTTTATCTACGCAGCCTATAGGTCAATACGCAGCGTATAGGGCCCTATACGCTGCGTATTGACCTATACGCTGCGTAGATAGACCATAGATCTCAGTGCCTGCTAACCAATCATTGCACAGAAAACAAGGTGTGTCTACGAGGCGTATAGGTCAATACGCAGCGTATATGGTTAACCCTATACGCTGCGTATTGACCTCTACGCTGCGTATATAAAACATCTGAAACTTTGGGGTCATTTTGGTAGGTTTGAAGCATCAAATTTTTACCAGGTTTATATACGCTGCGTATAGGCCAATACGCAGCGTATATAACCTTCCAGAATTTTGTTTCAACATTCGGCCTACTTGTGGTATAAATTCTCACCCGGTTACAACGTTAAGTCGCTTAAAATATATAACGAGTTAAAAATATATAATGTTTTTATTATTTAGTCGACGTCGTCGTTAATTTATTTAGTCGATGTCGTCGAAAAGCGTATAAGGTTAAAATTTTGAAAAGCGTATATACGGATAACTTTAAAATATTATAGCTTAAATAAGTGGAAATACCCGGGTACTGTTCGAATATGTTAAACTGTTTACAGCAAAAGTTTTATATGTACACCAAAAAGTTTGATATATACAAGAAAAGTTTGTGCATACATAACAAAATGATAAAATACTATGGTTGCTGCTCCTGCTGCTGATGCTGATCCCAATCCGCATCCGTAATGAAGGGTCGTGGAGGTAACCCGTCATGCTGTCGACGCTGCTGCAGCTCCGCAGCCACCCACTCCAACAGATAGTTGTTCATTTCAGCGAGTCGAAGTAGCCGCTGTTGTGATGGGTCAGGACCGGGCCAAACATGGCATGGGAACTGAGGCGCCCCGGGTGGTCCACGCGGATGTGGTGGCTCCGGAATGACAGCGGCCGGCTCATGCGGCGCCGGCACCTCTGGATCGGGCGGCAACCACGAGTCGGTTATACATTTTCTCCAAGTTGTACTTGTACATGGGCTCTGAAGTAGATTCGCACCCTCTCCGCCAGTACGACATAAATTTCCCCCAATCTTCTTTATTGAACCCTTTCTTGCACTGTCTAACTATATTTTGTTCGATGTGAAAGTGGCATAGAAGCCTGGTTGCGTTCGGGAATACTTTAGAACACGCGTTAATTAGGGCAAGCTCTATATCCGTGACTATCACACGCGGCATCATACATTCATGCAACATTGACTTGATCCGCTCAAGCACCCCACACGTAGTTACCCCTTCGTTCTTTACAAATAACGGCATGTGCGATACAAAAAGACTTGTTGGTCGACGTCATACCCACAACCTGGACAAATGGCATGTTGTAGATGTTTGTTTTGTAGGTCGCGTCGATCAACATCACGTGCGGGAATGCATGCCACATAGTGATTGAATAAGGATGAACAAAGAAAATCTCTGTTACGACGTCTGTTTTGGGTTCCTGTCGGGTGTCATAAATGAATCGGTTGTCATGCAGCAGGCTTTCCAGTGCCTGCATAGGAGTCTTTCCGTCCATCAGTGTCGCTCTAATTTTTTGTACCGCATTTTGCACGTCTTTCTGAACATGCAGGCTGTCGGGGAACTGCTTTCTTAGGGTTTGAAATATGATACGTGGCTCCATGTTTTGAGCAGTTAGCTGCTCCACTAGCTTGTATTCGGCTTCAGTAAATCTTCGCACAAAAGCGTGGCCCAACAGACTCGTCGTAGGTTCGTGGTTATGGTTCGCGTTGTCCACTTTTAACTCCTACGTGTCATTCGTCACATCCCGGATGGCGAGTAATGAAAATGGGCAACCAATTTTTTTTGCTACCAGCTTTCCTAACTATTGCTTTACTACGGTGCTCACCAGTACGATCGCACACAAGCCATACCATCCCAGTAGTACCGCCAATATTTTTCGATCGGCGGGTAACAATTACGTAACCATACTCCTTTCCCGTTTCTTGTACCCAATTCCTCAAATCAGTTAGAGACATGAAACACTAAAAAAAAGTTACGTTAATAATAATAACAACAACAACAACAACAACAATAATAATAATTATTATTATTATTATAATTATAATATTTTTAACAACAACAACAATAATAATAAAAATAATAATAATTACTATTATAATATTTTTAACAATAATAATAATAATAACAACAACAATAATAATAATAACAATTATAATTATAATATTTTTAACAATAATAATAATAATTATAATTATAATATAACAACAATAACAACAACAATAACAACAACAACAACAACAACAATAATAATAATAATAATAATAATAATAATTATAATATTTTTAACAACAATAATAATAATAATAATTATTATAATATTTTTAACAATAATAATAATAATAATTATAATTATAATTATAATATTTTTAACAATAATAATAATAATTATTTTAATGTGATACCTCATTTATTTGAAACGGATTGTCCTGGGTAGATGGTTAATAAAGTGGTGTGTTACGGGGCTCATAACCATATCCACCATATTCTTCGTATCCACCGTAGCCTCCGTATCCACCGTATCCACCTTCACCCCCATATCTATCGTATCCACTGTATCCACCTTCACCCCCGTATCCACCGTATCCATCTTCTACCCCGTATCCATCGTATCCACCTTCACCCCCGTATCCACTGTAACCTCCGTATCCACCTTCACCCCCGTATCCCCCGTAACCCGGATACGATTGCTGCGTCGGGTAATATGGTTCATCAACAGGTGCATTCTCAGCACCGTGTCCACTTTGTTGCACGTACGGAGATTCATACCCGTATCCGTAATCCTGATACACTTGATGCGCTGGGTAATTTGGTTCATCAACAGGTGGAGTGGGAGTCTTGTTCAAGTCTAGCAACTGTGTTTTTTTATCAACAGGGACTCCAGACACAACCTCCTCCTCCTCATTGGCATCATTTGCTCCCCATGTGTCGTTAGAATAGCGATTACCGAAATAATTCTCGTTCCAAAATGATGGCATTTTAACAAGATTGAACAAAAAACAGAATAAATGATTTTGGTTTGGGGTGTAAATTGTTAGTGAAGAAGAAGATGAAAAAGAAAGCAGGAGATGAACTCGAAGGGAACCAGAGATGCATGGATAAATAGACTTTCAAATTTACTGAAATACGCAGTGTATAGCTCTCTACTCCCCGTATTACTTTATTCACGTGCCTAGACAACATCGTATCAATGTCAAATCAGTCTGACATACGCTGCGTATTGATCAATACGCAGCGTATAGGGTTACCTCTATTGTCACACCCCCAAAATCCACCCGCGGAGTACCACCGCTTGGAGGCGTGACATGACCAGGATCAAGCCATCAATCATATCAAACATAGTATTTAAGTGTAAAAGTAGGAAAAGGTAATTCATCTTGACATGACCGATGTTCATAACCAAACATTGTTTAAGTAGCGGAAGCATAATAATGAAAACCCAAAATAAGTTATAAGTTCAAATATCGTCTACGATCCGTATCCCACAACGACCTGCTCCTTCCTGTGCAAGCTCCATATGTACCTAAGGTCCTGCAAGGCATGTAACAGAGAATCAACAACTAGTTGAGCGAGTTCACAGTAAATAAGTTCGTAATTGTAAGTTTGTTTCGTAACATGTGGCGCTACTAGGCCGATCGTATGTTCTATTAGTGGGGGCTTCCCATGTTGCATATACACTAGACTATTTGTAACCATAAGTGTTCTTCACAACCGAGAACAGTAGTACGTACATAGTTTACGTAGGCTTTACGTAAGTGTCCTTCACAACCGAGGACAGTATTGAGTATAAGTTCACGTAGGTTTTACGTGAGTATCCTTCACAACCGAGGATAGTATTGAGTATAAGTTCACGTAGGTTTTACGTGAGTATCCTTCACAACCGAGGATAGTATTGAGTATAAGTTCACGTAGGTTTTACGTAAGTATCCTTCACAACCAAGGATAGTATTGAGTATAAGTTCACGTAGGTTTTACGTAAGTATCCTTCACAACCAAGGATAGTATTGAGTATAAGTTCACGTAGGTTTTACGTGAGTATCCTTCACAACCGAGGATAGTATTGAGTATAAGTTCACGTAGGTTTTACGTATGTGTCCTTCACAACCGAGGACAATGGTATGGTAGTCTAGTATCAGTGTATGTACGAATCTATTCAACCTTATTCCTTCCATCCCATTCCCCAAACCCTGGGAATCCCATGCCTTAGTAAGGGTGTGAACTCACCTTGTTTTGCTCGGTATGCTAAGTGTATGCTCACAAGTAATCAATCGCGTCCTAAAGTAGGCACGTATGTGAAATCAGTTTGAGTTCAAGTCGTTCACGTATAAGCATGCAACACGTAATCACAGTCATGTACAATATGGTTACACTTAACAGCAGTTAACTAACCCAGTTAACACTTAACAGAATATAAACATGTTACTGTGCAGATTGTGTATACGACGAAACACCCCTGTTTCGTCGTTCTTACCCTTCGACGAAACACCAGTTTCGTCATTGCTCAGATTCGTCGCAGAGGTCTCGACGAAACAGATTCCTGTTTCGTCGTTACCTGCGTTTCGTCGATAGCGATCTGATTCGTCACAAGTCAGTTACGTCACATACAGAAACCCTAATCAACCTAACAGCCATCACAAATATCAGAAATCGTATGGAGATCAATGTGCACCCAAAATCATCATAACTCAATCATCAAAGTATAATCGTCTTAGCATAACCCTAGTTTATGTGAACAACGTATCGATTAATCAAACCACAAACATATCATCGAACCCTATCAAGCTACTAACGTGTTACCAAAATCAGATCATATTAACAACATACAGAACCGAGTATCTGATCGTATTAAGTTTCGCTTATAATTACACATCCGATTAACCATGTATATCGACATCTATATCATCGTGCACATATATTCATAATCCGTTTCGTAAATCAGCAGGTACATATACACATAACAAGAAATCAGAAACATTAACGGAACCGAGTTAACGAACCCGTACTAACCGAGATGAAAGTTTGATCGCACCAAGGTTTCCGGTGGGTTCTAGTTCGCCGTCACACAGCAGAGAGTTCTCTAGGGTTTCTGGTTTGCTAAAATGTGTCAAATGGGATCATTCTACGCAATATAACAAGTCTAACAGTACTGGGCCCGAACTGGGCTTCGGCGTAATACTGGGCCGGCGAAACAGTCTGTTTCGTCGAGATGAGTTTGGCGAAACAGCCTTGTTTCGTCGAATGTGTTCATGGCGAATCACAACTCTGTTTCGTCGAGTTGTTTCATATGTTCAGTAGTTTATGTTATTTCAAATACACTAAGTCTCATGCTATAATATCAACACATAACCAAGCAAACATAATACTTTTATTATCACACAAAGTGTATCGTTACAAATCAGACGAGTCAAACAACTAGACCGTCAAAGTCAACGTGCAATAAATGCGAATAAAGAATGTCGGAAACTCGAGTTGTCACATTATCCCCAACTTAAAAGAAATTTCGTCCCGAAATTTAGCATGCAGTTACTGAGGAAGCTAGTAGTGTGACGTTGTTTACCTGTATCGTATCGCGGCTCCCCGAGCAGGTTTGCGAAGATTACTGGTTTTCTTGGGGTGTCACATCATTCCCCCGTTGAGTTGGAATTTCATCCCGAAATTCCGTAGTAGCTTCAGCCTCAGTAGTAGTTGCATTATTTTCGAACAACTGGGGATATTTGAGTTCCATTTGATCTTCGCGCTCCCAGGTGAACTCTGGGCCGCGACGGGAGTTCCAACGAACTCGTACAAGAGGTATTCTGGTGTTCTTGAGGACCTTAACATCCCGGTCCGTGATTTCAACTGGTTCCTCGACGAAATGCAATCGCTCGTCGATAGTGAGCTCCTTCAAAGGAACTACGTGGGTCTCATCTGACAGAAACTTCTTCAGATTCGACACGTGAAAGACGTTGTGAACTGCACTGAGTTCAGCTGGTAAGTTCAGTCTGTAGGCCACTTTGCCTATTTTCTCAATAACTTCGAAAGGTTCAACGTATCGTGGATTGAGTTTGCCGCGTTTGCCAAAACGAACCACACCCTTCCAGGGTGAAACTTTAAGTAGCGCTCGATCCCCAACCTGGAATTCGAGTAGTTTCCTGTCTTTATCAGCGTATACTTTCTGACGGTCACGAGCTGCCGCCATGCGTTGTCGTATTTGAGCAATCTTTTCAGTAGTATCAACTACCATTTCTGGACCTGTGATTTGACTTTCCCCCACCTCTGCCCAACAGAGAGGTGACCGGCACCTACGCCCGTACAATGCCTCGAATGGTGCAGCTTTAATGCTGGTGTGGTAGTTGTTGTTATACGAAAATTCCACGAGTGGCAGATGTTTCTCCCAACCATTGCCAAAGTCAATTACGCACGCCCGAAGCATGTCTTCTAGAGTTTGAATAGTGCGCTCAGACTGCCCATCTGTCTGAGGGTGATAAGCTGTGCTCATGTCTAAACGAGAGCCAAAAGATTTGTGCATTGCTTGCCATAGTTCTGAAGTAAAACGTGCGTCACGATCAGAGATAATGGAGGTGGGCACTCCGTGCCTCGAGACCACTTCTTTTAAGTAAATGTCTGCCAAGGTAGAGAACTTGTCTGTTTCTTTGATTGCTAAGAAGTGAGCAGACTTTGTGAGTCGATCTACGATCACCCAAATAGTATCATTTCCGCGCTGAGATCTAGGTAGGCCAGTAACAAAATCCATGGAAATTTGCTCCCATTTCCATTGTGGTATTTCAGGTTGTTGGAGTGGTCCTGACGGTTTCTGATATTCTGCCTTGACTCTCGCACAAGTCAAGCATTTGCTAACGTATGTGGCTATGTGGGCCTTCATGCTAGGCCACCAATATGTAGTTCTGAGGTCGTGGTACATCTTATCCGAACCAGGATGTACTGAGTAGCGAGACTTATGAGCTTCATCCATTACTAGCTCGCGTAGGTTGCCGTACAGTGGGACCCAAATGCGTCCTGTGACGTAGTAAGCACCATCTTCCTTCTGTTCTAAGCGTTGCCTTGAGCCGCATAGGGCTTCAGCCCTGACGTTGTCTGGTTTCAATGCTTCTATCTCTGATCCCGTCATCTTCATGTTAAAGAACTCCACTTCCAACTTGTGGATGGCATCATAACTACTGTATTCACGTTTGATCAGTTCCTTAAAATCATTCCATGGGGTGGCATTAGCAGCCGCCAGCCCCAGTATCGTAACTTGCGCGCTCCACCAAGTTTGCGCAGTACCTTCGAGAATATCAGTGGCATATTTCACCTTACGAGCCTCAGGTCATTCGCACATTTGAAGGCCGATTCGAGTGTCGCTGAAAGTAGTAGGACGACAGTCCATAAAAATCGTGTATGTGCACACAGGTGGCTGAGCGTGTTGACTTGTCGTGTGCGTAAGAGTAATCAAAATTAAGCACAAGTGTTGAGTTACGAGAGTAGGATCTAAGGATCCTAGGGTAAGTGGTGATGGCAGGTTACACCTCCTGCCTGGGCAGCTGCGAGTGCTGCAGTAACTTGTTCAGTGATCGAAGCCGCCAACTGGGCTTGAGTTAGGTTAACGTGTCCACACATGATCTTGACATCAAGGAGAACATGTGGGTGAGAGGTTCGCGAATAGTGCGAAGAGAGTGAGCACACAAGTATCCTCATGCAATAACAAATAGTGAGCAATGTAATCTAAGCATACCACGAGCAAAGTTCTATGTAGTTCTAGCAAGTAGTAAGGTAACATGAATAGTAGTACCTATGATGTTGAGTCTTGCACGTGGAGCGAAGCGTCGTTGTGGATCGTTGAGAGCACTGTTCTGGTTATAGTCTGGTTTTAATAAAAATGTTTTCCCCTTATTAAAACCGAGTTCTCTATAACCAATGGCTCTGATACCAATCTGTCACACCCCCAAAATCCACCCGCGGAGTACCACCGCTTGGAGGCGTGACATGACCAGGATCAAGCCATCAATCATATCAAACATAGTATTTAAGTGTAAAAGTAGGAAAAGGTAATTCATCTTGACATGACCGATGTTCATAACCAAACATTGTTTAAGTAGCGGAAGCATAATAATGAAAACCCAAAATAAGTTATAAGTTCAAATATCGTCTACGATCCGTATCCCACAACGACCTGCTCCTTCCTGTGCAAGCTCCATATGTACCTAAGGTCCTGCAAGGCATGTAACAGAGAATCAACAACTAGTTGAGCGGGTTCACAGTAAATAAGTTCGTAATTGTAAGTTTGTTTCGTAACATGTGGCGCTACTAGGCCGATCGTATGTTCTATTAGTGGGGGCTTCCCATGTTGCATATACACTAGACTATTTGTAACCATAAGTGTTCTTCACAACCGAGAACAGTAGTACGTACATAGTTTACGTAGGCTTTACGTAAGTGTCCTTCACAACCGAGGACAGTATTGAGTATAAGTTCACGTAGGTTTTACGTGAGTATCCTTCACAACCGAGGATAGTATTGAGTATAAGTTCACGTAGGTTTTACGTGAGTATCCTTCACAACCGAGGATAGTATTGAGTATAAGTTCACGTAGGTTTTACGTAAGTATCCTTCACAACCAAGGATAGTATTGAGTATAAGTTCACGTAGGTTTTACGTATGTGTCCTTCACAACCGAGGACAATGGTATGGTAGTCTAGTATCAGTGTATGTACGAATATATTCAACCTTATTCCTTCCATCCCATTCCCCAAACCCTGGGAATCCCATGCCTTAGTAAGGGTGTGAACTCACCTTGTTTTGCTCGGTATGCTAAGTGTATGCTCACAAGTAATCAATCGCGTCCTAAAGTAGGCACGTATGTGAAATCAGTTTGAGTTCAAGTCGTTCACGTATAAGCATGCAACACGTAATCACAGTCATGTACAATATGGTTACACTTAACAGCAGTTAACTAACCCAGTTAACACTTAACAGAATATAAACATGTTACTGTGCAGATTGTGTATACGACGAAACACCCCTGTTTCGTCGTTCTTACCCTTCGACGAAACACCAGTTTCGTCATTGCTCAGATTCGTCGCAGAGGTCTCGACGAAACAGATTCCTGTTTCGTCGTTACCTGCGTTTCGTCGATAGCGATCTGATTCGTCACAAGTCAGTTACGTCACATACAGAAACCCTAATCAACCTAACAGCCATCACAAATATCAGAAATCGTATGGAGATCAATGTGCACCCAAAATCATCATAACTCAATCATCAAAGTATAATCGTCTTAGCATAACCCTAGTTTATGTGAACAACGTATCGATTAATCAAACCACAAACATATCATCGAACCCTATCAAGCTACTAACGTGTTACCAAAATCAGATCATATTAACAACATACAGAACCGAGTATCTGATCGTATTAAGTTTCGCTTATAATTACACATCCGATTAACCATGTATATCGACATCTATATCATCGTGCACATATATTCATAATCCGTTTCGTAAATCAGCAGGTACATATACACATAACAAGAAATCAGAAACATTAACGGAACCGAGTTAACGAACCCGTACTAACCGAGATGAAAGTTTGATCGCACCAAGGTTTCCGGTGGGTTCTAGTTCGCCGTCACACAGCAGAGAGTTCTCTAGGGTTTCTGGTTTGCTAAAATGTGTCAAATGGGATCATTCTACGCAATATAACAAGTCTAACAGTACTGGGCCCGAACTGGGCTTCGGCGTAATACTGGGCCGGCGAAACAGTCTGTTTCGTCGAGATGAGTTTGGCGAAACAGCCTTGTTTCGTCGAATGTGTTCATGGCGAATCACAACTCTGTTTCGTCGAGTTGTTTCATATGTTCAGTAGTTTATGTTATTTCAAATACACTAAGTCTCATGCTATAATATCAACACATAACCAAGCAAACATAATACTTTTATTATCACACAAAGTGTATCGTTACAAATCAGACGAGTCAAACAACTAGACCGTCAAAGTCAACGTGCAATAAATGCGAATAAAGAATGTCGGAAACTCGAGTTGTCACATCTATACGCTACGTATTGATCAATACGCAGCGTATGTCAGACTGATTTGACATGGTACTAGGTTTGACTGTCTGGTCGTGTACCTGCCCCTTACATACGTTGCGTAGAGACCTATACGCAGCGCAGGGGCGGACTTAGAAGGTTAGTAGGGGTAGCACGGGCTACCCCTCAACCCCGTCTCCGTAGTGTAAAAATACCCCTTAACTCCATTTCCGTAGTGTAAAAATAACTCTCAACTCCATTTCCGTTATATAAAGGATACCCCTGATCCTAAAACAAAAAAATTAGGATACCCCTAACTTTGTGGGCTAGTTCCGCCACTGACGCAGCGTATAGAGGTAACCCTATACGCTGCGTAGAGACCTCTACGCAGCGTATGTAAACCCTAAGTGTGCAGATAGCCTGCCAAGGTGTGCAAATAGTGTGAGCCTTTTCTGAAACCACTTTAATGGTCGAATCGAACCATAAATTACACTCTAATTGTGTGTTTCGCAGATGAACTAGGTTACTAAGGATAAAAAAGAGTTATATTATATTTATTACTAGTGATCTTCTGAAAATGAATGTACTTAAACCCAAATTAAAGCCAGAACAACGATACGAAAAACAAAAGTGACACCTTCCAACGCCTCCTACGAACAATAGAGTTATTGATTTCAACCAAGAGTTTTAGCTGGATTCTCATGCCAATACTCTTCAACCAACATGTGAGATAAATCAGCTGTAAAGTTTAAAGATGACATAATTCATTTACGACAAATAAATAACAAAGTACATACTCTTTAAGCCCATGGGCATAACTCTTTGCTGGGGCGTTAAACGAAGGTTGTTCTTTTGAAATATGCTTTTGGAGCATCATCTTCATTCTTGTTGAAAGATGGTTGGTGGCGTTCAATCATCTAACAAAACGAAAATTGATAACATCTTGTGAAAACCTTAAATAAAAAGAATGCCAAGTTAAGAAATTAAACTGGGAAGTAATGGCCATGGTTTATGACCTTTGGTAAATACTGTCACTATGATCATTGGACTACTTTTGAGTCACAACACCAAGAAATTGAATGGCGTATCTTCCAGAGTAATTTTAAAAGAGTTTAATCTCTAATGGTGGCAATAATTTCGTAATTACTTCTTTCAGTTCAAACTTGAATTGTTGTTAGTTCTTGATGGTATAATATATGGCATTAATTTTTGAAGAGGTTAATCTCTAATTCAGTTTCAAAACTTGAATTGTTGTTAGACCACCCGTAGTGGGGCATGGTTTTTAAAAAAAATTCAAAAAAAACGCCGGATAACGCCCCCCCCCCCCATTACACCCGGCGTTTTCGGGCGTTATTTTCGAAAAAAATTGAGTTTGGCGTTTTATTTAAAACGCTGAAATTGCATAGGGGGGCGAGAATGGACAGTTGCCAACGGTCAAATGTGTTTATTATTTTTTTTAATTCAAAAATTTACCCACTATATATATATCAACCCACTTTGTCACACCCCGAATTCCACGTGTCACCGGTGGGCCCGGTGGAGAGTATCGTGACGTGGTTGGCAACATAATAGTCAAACAACACAATATTTAATATGCATAGCGGAAGCAAATGTAAGATATATATCAACCGAATATAATATTGTAATATCAAGTATCACAACAGTCGATTGTTTATCCACAGACGGATCGAAAAACAAATGGAAACAGTAGTTCAACAGACTTTAGGCATCTTAAGCTTGCGAGACTTCTATCGATGCTAAGGAGAAATCCAGCCTATTACGCTTAGTACCTGCATTTAATCTTTTTGGGAAAATACGTCAGTTTACACTGGTAAATACAATTAACCGACTCATTTTGAAAATGATTTAATGAAATTGATTTGGATGCACGTGGCATAAACATTTTATAACTTGGGATAATTATTTAAATATAATGCTTGTAAATGAATTACATGTTCCTTATGCGTTCAGTAGCCCGATCCGTAGACCGGGTTAAAGATCAATAGACACACCACATTATTGAGTTATACACTGAAAGGTGTACGCCTACACCCCGTGCTCAGGTCGTGGCCATCTCGTAAGATGATGCCAAGGATATCCGGGACATGGTTATTAACCCCCCAAAGGCTTTAAGCAAACAAAACATTTCAAAACAAGGCATATCAATGATTTAACCTCTAATCGGTTAAAGATTCAATGCCGGACCAAGCGGTATTTTATATACCGTACCCCAAGCCCGTATAGGGAAAATAAGTTAAAAGTATTTACCTTTGCAAGTATATTTCACAAACAGCAAATGCGGTAGCTTTTACTGGGTCTCCTATTCTGGAACAAAGGTTTGTAATAACCCTATTAGAATCCTAACGGGTCTTTAATTAAGCCTAAACTTAGACCGGTTAGTTTTAAAGAAAGATACGGTTCAAACGCACGATTAAGCGAAGACCGGAATAGAATGTGATTTAGACCCGACAAGTTTGAAGACTTGTTTAATACGGGTAAACTAAACACATTCTAGAATTTGAGATTAAAATGATAAGGTTTGACCCGTTTCGGCTGATTTTATGTAAACTAGTTACATAAACCATACCGAACGCGAAAGAAGCGACGGGTAACCATAAGAGTCCTAAACAGGTTTCCTAAGTTAACATGCCTTAAATATGTTGTGATATCAGTAGGATACCTTCCATTATGCCCAAAACGAGTTTAACCTAATATTAAGCCCCGCAGGGGTATTTTGGTCATTTTAAAGATTATAAAAGGGATTAATTAAGCTTCTGTGATTCGGGTCTGAATTTATCAGTAAAATGACTTATTTTAACAGGTCATATCAGTTCATATTAAGTCCTTTGTGACAAAATGGTTTTAAACCTTTACTATGCGTTTAATACGCTTATAAAGTCGTTTTAAGCGATTTACGGGTTAAAATAGGAATATGAGTTTCCAGGTCAGACCATAAGGTTCAAAACACTTCATTTATTATTTAAAATCAGTAAAAATTGGATTGGTAGCAAAAGGACTTGTAAAACTCATTTTATGGCCGAAAATGGTATAATCGGTATTTACCGAATCAAGGCACTAATCCTAGCTTATGATCAGTTTAAAAATAATTAAAAATCTTCAAAAATCCCAAAATATTATATTACATCAGTGGGTAAAAGGTTTGGTGTCAAAAATCGGGTTTAGATAGGCTTTACGCTAATGACGCCTTTTAATTAATAAAAAGCTTTCTAATTACGTCTTTAAGCATAACTCCTAATCTAGACCTCCAATTGACGTGAAAATTTACGGACATGCATATTAATCAGTAGCAAAGATTATTGTTCATTCACATTTCCAATATTCTCGTTTTATGGTCATAAGGGCATTATGGTCCATATTTAAGCAATTAACGGAAACGTCGGACAATTAAGGTTTCAAGTGGTATAAACGCAGAGGGTTATACAATCATGTAACTAGGTCCTAATGGAACTTTAAGTCATGTCTAAACCTATCTAAATCGGGTCAGAACTGAAGTCAAAGCAAAAGTCAAAGCTTTGCGACTTTCGGTTCCGAATCGGTTTTAATCAGAAAATTGTCGAATCAAACAAGCTTAGACAAGTTCTTATACTTATTACGAAGTTATATGAATGATAAAATAAGTTACACGCCTTTTACATTCTTAATTATGCGTTAAACGAAAGATTTCATTTCTGTTGACTTTTTCTAATCGCCTTTGACTCGACAAATGACCTAGTTAGGATGGGAATCAGTGAGTACCCTTTTAAGGGTTTAATACCCATATAATTACCTACTTAAAGGTATTTTTAAATCGAGATTTGACTGAGCCATTATTAATTAATCATCAAGTCAACCGTTTATTACGACGGGTTGACTTTTAAGCTAAATACTAATCAAAACTTAATTAAAGAAGGTTAGGCATACTTACAAGTGTCTAATGCAGGAATAGGAAGGCTTCGAATCTGCTTTTAAGCTCCAGAGATGATCAGGTGATGAGTGCAAGAATGTTTGCAACTTAGGAGCTTTATATAGTGATTAGAACTCCTTAGATTGTTGACATGCAAGTCTACACCTGACCATAACTCACCCACATGTGTCCCTAGGGTCTAAATACATGTAGGGGTCGCGCATGATTGAAGAAAAATCCATCAAAGTCGGTTAAAACGTTCAAAACAGCCATCTGTCAGTTTTCTGGTCGCTGGGCTATCCCTTGCGCACCGTAAGGGATGTGCTTGCGGTGCGCAAGCCTTTAGCAGAAACCAAAAACTCTTGTTCGTTCAAGCTTTGAAAGGGCAAGTGGTGTATAACAATTTTTGGACGTGAATTAATCAGAATGGGGCCTCCTACAAAGTACCTTGAACAGTTTAGATCCCTTATATGATGTACAATTTGTCTTGAACTTTATCGAAAGTAAAAAACGGAGGGTTGTCATGCTTTTTCTTCGTAGGATTCCACTCATGCAACTTGAATCAATTATTGTGAGTATTTACCGGATTATATCAGATGTTTATAATAAATATTAGGGTCTTGGGATTTGTATGAGGTCGTTCAGAGGTATAAATCAACATGACGACACTTTTAAATCCTGTCATACATCTTTATTAAATCCGGGTTTATAACGTACGTGTCATACATGACACGTGTCGTTATTTTATTACACACGAATTTTCGAGGTGTTACATCCTCACCCCCTTAAAAGAAATCTCGACCTCGAGATTTACTGAAACAAATGAGGGTATTTTTCTTTCATTGTGGACTCTAACTCCCACGTGTATTCGGGACCTCTACGGGCATCCCATTTAACCTTTACAATAGGCACATGCTTCCTTCGAAGCTTCTTAACCTGTCGATCCTCGATCGACAATGGTTTTTCCACAAATTTCAAGCTCTCATCTATATGCACATCTGTGTGTGGTATAACCAGTGATTCATCAGCGAAACACTTCTTCAGATTGCAGATGTGGAATACATTGTGAATACTGCTGAGCTCTTCAGGTAAGTTCAACTTGTAAGCCACGGACCCAACACATTCGATAATCTTGAATGGTCCTATATATCTTGGGCTTAACTTACCTTTCTTACCAAACCGCATCACCCCCTTCCAGGGTGATACTTTAAGTAAGACTTTATCACCTACTTCGAATTTCATAGGTTTACGCTTTGGATCTGCGTAACTCTTCTGCCTATCTCGAGCAGCTTTGAGACGGTCTCGAATCTGGACAATCTTGTCCGTCGTTTCAAAGACTATCTCCGGTCCTGATAATTGGACATCTCCAACTTCCGCCCAACAAACGGGCGTTCTACACTTTCTACCGTATAAGGCCTCGAAAGGCGCAGCCTTAATGCTGGCATGGTAGCTATTGTTGTAGGAGAATTCGATTAATGGTAGGTGGTTATCCCAACTACCACCTAAATCAATCACGCATGCTCGAAGCATGTCTTCCAAAGTTTGAATAGTACGCTCACTCTTGCCGTCCGTCTGAGGATGGTAAGCCGTACTAAAATTTAAACGCGTGCCCAAAGATTGCTGGAAACTTTTCCAAAAATGTGACGTGTATCTAGTATCCCTGTCGGAGATAATAGACACATGTATGCCATGCAAAGCTACAATCTTATCCACGTACAACTGAGCTAACATGTCGGAGCTGTAAGTCTCCTTAATGGGTAGGAAATGTGCTGACTTAGTCAGTCTATCAACTATAACCCATATCGTATCATTTCCTTTCCTTGTCTTGGGTAACTTGGTGATAAAATCCATAGTTACCATTTCCCACTTCCAAGTGGGAAGTTCAGGCTGTTGTAGCAAGCCTGACGGCTTTTGATGTTCTGCTTTGACTTGCGCACAAGTCAAGCACTTAGCTACATAGGCAGCTACAGACTTTTTCAAGCCTATCCACCAATAGTTTGCCCTTAGATCCTGGTACATCTTATCAGCTCCAGGATGAACAGAATATTTAGAACTATGGGCTTCCTGGAGGATAACATCTCGCAGTCCTCCATAAGTCGGAACCCATGTTCTTCCATTCATTCTCAGAATTCCGTCTTTGCCAAGAGATAACTGCTCCTCAGTTACTCCTAGCTTTGCGTTAGGATAGTTAGCTTCCAACACAGCTTCCTTCTGTGCAGCTAACAACCTTTCATTCAAACTGTTCTTTACCTCAATGCTCTTGGCATTGATTCTTATCGGTTTCACTTTTTCCTTCTGACTCAAGGCATCGGCGACTACATTTTCCTTGCCGGGATGGTATCTTATTTCACAATCGTAATCATTCAGAGTTTCCATCCAACGGCGTTGCCTCATGTTCAAGTCCTTCTGATTGAATATATGTTGAAGGCTCTTGTGATCAGAATAGATCACACATTTGATTCCATATAAGTAGTGCCTCCAAAGTTTTAGTGCGAATACAACGGCACCCAACTCCAAGTCATGGGTGGTGTAATTCTTTTCGTGCACCTTTAACTGGCGTGATGCATAGGCAATGACCTTGACTTTCTGCATAAGCACACATCCCATCCCGGTGTGTGATGCATCACAATAAACTACAAACTCCTCGATTCCATCAGGCAATGTCAGTACTGGAGCATTGCTCAACTTCTGTTTCAGAATATCGAAGGATTCCTGCTGTTTAGGACCCCAGTCAAACTTAATCTTCTTACGCGTCAGCGAAGTCAGGGGTGCAACAATCCTTGAGAAGTTTTCAATGAATCGCCTATAGTATCCTGCCAACCCTAAAAAGCTACGAATCTCTGTAGGCGTCTTTGGCTCTTGCCAATTCATGACAGCTTCTACTTTAGCGGGATCTACTTGGATACCACGCTCACTAACAACGTGTCCAAGAAATTGGACTTCTCGAAGCCAGAATTTACACTTCGAGAACTTGGCATAGAGCTTTTCTTTATGAAGTAGTTCCAGAATGCAATGAAGGTGCTTCTCATGGTTAGCTTGGTTCTTCGAGTAGATGAGGATGTCATCGATGAAGACGATGACAAATTTATCCATGTAAGGCTTACAAACGCGATTCATGAGATCCATAAATGCGGCCGGTGCATTAATGAGCCCAAAAGGCATCACTAGGAACTCATAATGACCATAACGAGTCCTAAATGCAGTCTTGTGTACGTCTTCATCTCTAACCTTCAGTTGGTGATAGCCTGACCTTAAGTCAATCTTAGAGAAGAAACTTGCCCCTTGAAGTTGATCGAACAGATCGTCGATTCTGGGCAAAGGATACCTATTCTTGATAGTGACCTTATTAAGCTCACGGTAGTCGATGCACAGACGCATCGATCCATCCTTCTTCTTGACAAATAAAACTGGTGCTCCCCAAGGAGATGAACTAGGTTTGATGAAACCTTTGGCTAGCAAATCATCTAGTTGCGTTCTCAATTCCTTCATCTCTGTTGGTGCCAATCTATAAGGCGCCCTTGCTACCGGTGCTGATCCAGGAATAATGTCAATTCTGAATTCTACTTGCCTATCTGGTGGCAAACCAGGTAGTTCTTCCGGAAAAACTTCTGGGTATTCAGAAATGATGGGGATATCCCCAATCTTGGGCTTCGGCTCATCAATAATCACTTGTGCCATGTAGATGACACAACCCTTCTTCAAACACTTAGAGTCCTTGAGCATTGACATTTGCTCAGGCAGCCCATACTGGGTATCTCCCTGGATAGTAAGTGATTCACCAGACGGAGTCTTGATCACCACTTGCTTCTTATTGCAAACAATCTGGGCCTGGTTATGAGATAACCAGTCCATACCCAAGACTATGTCGAAACCGGCTAGTTTCAAAGGAAGTAGGGACAAAGGAAAAGAGTGGTTCTTAATGGATATGAAACATCCATCTAACATGGTTGAGGCGGTTTCTAAAGTGCCATCTGCTAGTTCCACCTTATACTTCACACTTAAGGTCTTAACAGGTAAATTCAGTAACTTGCAAAACTTATTATCTACAAATGATTTATCGGCTCCTGAATCAAATAGCACTCTCGCATAAACATCATTTATAAGGAAGGTACCTGTTATCACGTTGTCGTCTTGGACGGCTTCCTTTGCATCCATTCTGAAGACCCTAGCATTGGTCTTCTTTCCTTCATCTGCTTTCTTTGCAAACTTCGGGCAGTTAGACTTGATATGCCCTTTTTCATTGCAACCATAGCATGTTGCGTCCTTCAGCTTTTTGCAGTCTAGAGTCTTATGTTCGGAAGATTTACAAATCCCACACGGCCTTGGCTGGAACGGGGATTTTGACTCAAGTCTACACTTCCCAAAATGGTACTTCTTACAGACTTTGCACTTGGGCTTATCACCAGATTGAGGCCCATCTTTCTTAAATCCAGACCCCTTCCTGTGGTCATTGTTTCCCTTATGCTTCTTGTCTGAACGTCGTGAGTTGTCATCCTCACGCTTCCTCTTTTCGGTATCGGTGTTCCTCAGCGATCTCTGCTTGACCGCGTCCAAGGTAAGAGACAATGATATGTCCGCTGCAGACCGAAAAGTAGCTGGTCTGGAGGCCTTCACACTTGCCTTGATCTCCGGGGCCAAACCCCCAATGAAACGGGCTATTTGTTTGGGTTCCGGGGTTACCAAATATGGAACCAACCTTGACAAGGTGTTGAAACTGGTAAGGTAGGCCTGACAGTCTAGGTTTCTCATGAGCAGCGACAAGAAGTCAGCTTCAATTTTCTCAACCTCATGCTGAGGGCAGTAGTTTTCCTTGATCAGTGACATGAACTGTTCCCAGGTCATATTATACAACGGGATTTTCCCCGTAGCTTGGATAAAAGATCTCCACCAAGCTAATGCTTCACCCTTGAAAGACTGAGACACGAATTTCACAATATCCCTATTATCGCAACCACTGATATCCACTACCGTATCCATCTCGTCCAACCAAGTCATGCAATCTACAGCCCCTTTTTCCCCAGTGAAATCCCTGGGTTTGCACGAAACGAAGTACTTATAGGAGCAACCCTTATTACGGGGTTCTTGATTTAGTACGACTCTTTGGGATGGAACACTCCTTTGGTTTGATGAGTGGTGAGAATTACTGTTGTGGGCAGTGTGGGTCCTGGAGGGTGTTCTAGAGTGTGGTGCAGTTCGGGTCCTTGAACGGGTACCACTGGATTCATGGAGCTGTCTATCCAAAGCTCGATTAACGGCATTATCTATCATTGCCTGTAATTCTGCACCCGCTACATTTACTCGGGCGTTATCATGCTCTCCCCGTGGGTGACTGTTGATCTCGCTTGAGTCGGCCATGTAGCTTGAACTGTTACATATTGACAATAATTCATTTGTGAGTTATCATAGAATTGTCTTTTATGGCAATTTATTAACCATGGTAAACGTAGACCATATATAGTTAATTTATTACCCACATTCATTTAGGACTTCTATTATAATTTATCCTAATCATAAAACAATAACAGTTTTATTAGTGGCACAAAAGGCCTAGTCATAGTGACATTTTAAATCATAAGCCATGATTTCAGAGAATCAAGGCATTAAGGTTTGAATCATAGTTCTTTACCTTCTTCTGACAGGGAGTCGTAGACTACTACTGTCTTTTGTCTTATATGACAATGAGTATGGCCCGTAGGCACTATATTACCTATGGATGATAAACATGATAATCTTTATTGATGGTTTAAACCCATGATCTATAGATCATTAGTTTAGGTTAGGAATCTTTTGAATAATCCTATTATAAGAATGACGTGTGTGATTCTGACGGATCACATCTGCCAGGAGCGTTAACATGTTTTCAGATGTTAACAGGGATTGGAATCTTTTATATATAGGTCGTACCATCTTGGCCAAGTCTTATAATGACATGTAGGCTAGGTTATACCTTTAAGATCCTTATTTATTATTTAATAGGCGGATTATTTATAAAGGGAATGATTCTGGATTTATTTCACGTATAACATATAAATGCATAAATGACATAAATGAAATTTTCAAACTTAACATTCCATTTAAAATTCAAAAGTAGTACACTTTTGCCCTAAACGGGACTTTTCACATAAACAACTTGCCCACGTAGGAGCTATACAGATAATACAAGTCCTCGCAGAGACCGTTTACAAAAATAAATGTCCACGTAGGGACTAAGTACAAAGGTAGATGTCCATGCAGGGATTACATATACACATAAATAAATGTCCACGCAGGGACTTGATTTAAATAAGGAAATACAATAATACATATTGGGATTTAACGATCCCGTTTCTTCTTTCCTTTCAGCAAACTTGCCA
Organism: Helianthus tuberosus; assembly: GCA_030545235.1. Taxonomy (NCBI): domain Eukaryota; kingdom Viridiplantae; phylum Streptophyta; class Magnoliopsida; order Asterales; family Asteraceae; genus Helianthus; species Helianthus tuberosus. Next base: position 14,383,993 of record CM060435.1, read on the forward strand.
AGCCACTCATGAATCCCTGATTTTTCCTACGCTCTCTCTGGAAGTCTCGTTCAACCCTTTCCAGCCTTTGACGGAGATCCTCCTACTCCGGTGGGGAAAACCGTGGTGGCTGGTGCTGTAGTGGTGGCTGAGCAGGTGCTTGATACCCACGAGCTGGGTATCCTATTCCCCAAGGGGTTCCATATGGTCCCTCAGGATTTTGGGCAAGGTAGTTTGATGCCACTTGGTAAGGATCCTCAGCATAGTTATAGGTAGTGTATGCCGGCGGTCCGTACGGATTGTATGTTGCAGGAGCAGTATATGCAGGGAGCAGTATATGCAGGGATAGGGTTACCAAAACCCGATGGTTGCGGCGCAACAGGTGCCGAATTCACCTCCGACACTGGAACTAAAGGTCCACCCATATGTGGGTCTTCATATAGTGGCGGGTAGTGGCTGCCACTAGAGTGTTGAGGGGTGCTGAAATGAAAATCCCCTCCTCGTGCTGACATCCGTGCGCCAGTCCTCCTACGTCTTGGCGGTTCTGGAGGCGCTAGATGAACTGGCGATGGTGGAGGCGGTGGCGTGACTGCCACGAAACGTGGATCCCCAGAGGGATCCTGCTGCTGCTGTTGATGAGGCGATGAATGGTGAGATGGTGTAAAGTACCACTCACACCGGTTGAACCGTGCCTGGTAACTATCCGGGCCTTGGTAGGGTGATCCGTGAAAAGATGAACCATCAGAGATCTCAAAAGGATGGTTCGGGGTTCCGGTTGCAGGCTCGACGGGATCCGTGTCCTCGTCCATATCCATTGCTTGATCACCGGAAAAGTGATCCTCCGGTCCTAATGGGTTAAAGCCCGCTTGTTCTGGTAGGTAGTCTGCCGGGTTAAACCGGCCTTGAACGACAGGAGTAGGGTCGCCGAAGGAATGGTGCGATAAGGATCGCTGTAGAGGTATGTATGAAGGTTGCGGGTTGTTGGGCTCATTCTCGGATTGAGGCCCAAATGAGTGATGATATGAAGGCGTCGAGCTATGCGATGTAGATTGTCTGGCAGGCTCCTCATAAGTCCTCCAAGGTTCTTGCGGATCGGCAATCCTAGTGGCCGAAGGATTTCGCCGGTGCGAGGGCCCGGCCTCGTGATCGTTAGGGGCGCTGATTGGCCCTTTTCCTCTTCCTTCTCTTCTAAACCTTGGCGCCATTGTTAAACCTGTCAATATAACAAAGGTAACAACAAGAATATATATAAAATGAAAAACAAAATAAAACAAAATAGAATTTGTCCTATGTTATTTGTCTAGACTCGAAGATTTAGGAATGTGCAATTGTGTAACTGAGATTAAACACAAAAGGCTAGTGTTTAATTCACTCAGCGTTGGCTCTGATACCAACCTGTCACACCCCGAATTCCACGTGTCACCAGTGGGCCCGGTGGGGAGTATCGTGACGTGGTTGGCAACATAATAGTCAAACAACACAATATTTAATATGCACAGCGGAAGCAAATGTAAGATATATATCAACCGAATATAATATTGTAATATCAAGTATCACAACAGTCGATTGTTTATCCACAGACGGATCGAAAAACAAATGGAAACAGTAGTTCAACAGACTTTAGGCATCTTAAGCTTGCGAGACTTCTATCGATGCTAAGGAGAAATCCAACCTATTACGCTTAGTACCTGCATTTAATCTTTTTGGGAAAATACGTCAGTTTACACTGGTAAATACAATTAACCGACTCATTTTGAAAATGATTTAATGAAATTGATTTGGATGCACGTGGCATAAACATTTTATAACTTGGGATAATTATTTAAATATAATGCTTGTAAATGAATTACATGTTCCTTATGCGTTCAGTAGCCCGATCCGTAGACCGGGTTAAAGATCAATAGACACACCACATTATTGAGTTATACACTGAAAGGTGTACGCCTACACCCCGTGCTCAGGTCGTGGCCATCTCGTAAGATGATGCCAAGGATATCCGGGACATGGTTATTAACCCCCCAAAGGCTTTAAGCAAACAAAACATTTCAAAACAAGGCATATCAATGATTTAACCTCTAATCGGTTAAAGATTCAATGCCGGACCAAGCGGTATTTTATATACCGTACCCCAAGCCCGTATAGGGAAAATAAGTTAAAAGTATTTACCTTTGCAAGTATATTTCACAAACAGCAAATGCGGTAGCTTTTACTGGGTCTCCTATTCTGGAACAAAGGTTTGTAATAACCCTATTAGAATCCTAACGGGTCTTTAATTAAGCCTAAACTTAGACCGGTTAGTTTTAAAGAAAGATACGGTTCAAACGCACGATTAAGCGAAGACCGGAATAGAATGTGATTTAGACCCGACAAGTTTGAAGACTTGTTTAATACGGGTAAACTAAACACATTCTAGAATTTGAGATTAAAATGATAAGGTTTGACCCGTTTCGGCTGATTTTATGTAAACTAGTTACATAAACCATACCGAACGCGAAAGAAGCGACGGGTAACCATAAGAGTCCTAAACAGGTTTCCTAAGTTAACATGCCTTAAATATGTTGTGATATCAGTAGGATACCTTCCATTATGCCCAAAACGAGTTTAACCTAATATTAAGCCCCGCAGGGGTATTTTGGTCATTTTAAAGATTATAAAAGGGATTAATTAAGCTTCTGTGATTCGGGTCTGAATTTATCAGTAAAATGACTTATTTTAACAGGTCATATCAGTTCATATTAAGTCCTTTGTGACAAAATGGTTTTAAACCTTTACTATGCGTTTAATACGCTTATAAAGTCGTTTTAAGCGATTTACGGGTTAAAATAGGAATATGAGTTTCCAGGTCAGACCATAAGGTTCAAAACACTTCATTTATTATTTAAAATCAGTAAAAATTGGATTGGTAGCAAAAGGACTTGTAAAACTCATTTTATGGCCGAAAATGGTATAATCGGTATTTACCGAATCAAGGCACTAATCCTAGCTTATGATCAGTTTAAAAATAATTAAAAATCTTCAAAAATCCCAAAATATTATATTACATCAGTGGGTAAAAGGTTTGGTGTCAAAAATCGGGTTTAGATAGGCTTTACGCTAATGACGCCTTTTAATTAATAAAAAGCTTTCTAATTACGTCTTTAAGCATAACTCCTAATCTAGACCTCCAATTGATGTGAAAATTTACGGACATGCATATTAATCAGTAGCAAAGATTATTGTTCTTTCACATTTCCAATATTCTCGTTTTATGGTCATAAGGGCATTATGGTCCATATTTAAGCAATTAACGGAAACGTCGGACAATTAAGGTTTCAAGTGGTATAAACGCAGAGGGTTATACAATCATGTAACTAGGTCCTAATGGAAATTTAAGGCATGTCTAAACCTATCTAAATCGGGTCAGAACTGAAGTCAAAGCAAAAGTCAAAGCTTTGCGACTTTCGGTTCTGAATCGGTTTTAATCAGAAAATTGTCGAATCAAACAAGCTTAGACAAGTTCTTATACTTATTACCAAGTTATATGAATGATAAAATAAGTTACACGCCTTTTACATTGTTAATTATGCGTTAAACGAAAGATTTCATTTCTGTTGACTTTTTCTAATCGCCTTTGACTCGACAAATGACCTAGTTAGGATGGGAATCAGTGAGTACCCTTTTAAGGGTTTAATACCCATATAATTACCTACTTAAAGGTATTTTTAAATCCAGATTTGACTGAGCCATTATTAATTAATCATCAAGTCAACCGTTTATTACGACGGGTTGACTTTTAAGCTAAATACTAATCAAAACTTAATTAAAGAAGGTTAGGCATACTTACAAGTGTCTAATGCAGGAATAGGAAGGCTTCGAATCTGCTTTTAAGCTCCAGAGATGATCAGGTGATGAGTGCAAGAATGTTTGCAACTTAGGAGCTTTATATAGTGATTAGAACTCCTTAGATTGTTGACATGCAAGTCTACAACTGACCATAACTCACCCACATGTGTCCCTAGGGTCTAAATACATGTAGGGGTCGCGCATGATTGAAGAAAAATCCATAAAAGTCGGTTAAAACGTTCAAAACAGCCATCTGTCAGTTTTCTGGTCGTTGGGCTATCCCTTGCGCACCGTAAGGGATGTGCTTGCGGTGCGCAAGCCTTTAGCAGAAACCAAAAACTCTTGTTCGTTCAAGCTTTGAAAGGGCAAGTGGTGTATAACAATTTTTGGACGTGAATTAATCAGAATGGGGCCTCCTACAAAGTACCTTGAACAGTTTAGATCCCTTATATGATGTACAATTTGTCTTGAACTTTATCGAAAGTAAAAAACGGAGGGTTGTCATGCTTTTTCTTCGTAGGATTCCACTCATGCAACTTGAATCAATTATTGTGAGTATTTACCGGATTATATCAGATGTTTATAATAAATATTAGGGTCTTGGGATTTGTATGAGATCGTTCAGAGGTATAAATCAACATGACGACACTTTTAAATCCTGTCATACATCTTTATTAAATCCGAGTTTATAACGTACGTGTCATACATGACACGTGTCGTTATTTTATTACACACGAATTTTCGAGGTGTTACACACTTTCTCCTATTTTTTATAAAAAACTCTTACTTTCTCTCCTACTTCTTTTATATTTTATACAATCATGCATCCATACCGACCCCCCTTTTGGTGTCCCCGCAAGACCCACGAAACCGAACACAACCCAACCGCAACACCCGTATAACCTTCAAGACATGGACCCGAGCTTTTTAACGTACGCGGCTTACTTGAGTGGCGCCATTCCGTTCGTGCCTCCCACCTTCGGCTATGGTCAAGCCGGCGGGTCGCAACCGTCACAACAACAAGCCGAATCCGAACCCGATGTCGATGTCATGCTGGAGACGCAACCCGAACCGGTGCAAGAGAAATCGAAACGCGGCAGAAGGTCGCATAAGAAGAAGGAAAAGGACGAACCTCGACGTACAAAAACTCACCTTAAATGGACGAAGGACGAGGAATTCGCGTTGACTCGGGCGTGGCTCGACATTTCGGAGGACCACGAAACCGGTAACTTTTATATTTTTTTTACTTATTTTTTACTTATATTTGTACTTTTATTTTTAACATACAACTTATATTTTTCCTTTTATTTTTTAAATTTGTAGCAAACTTTCAAACGGGCCCCGTTTTTTGGGATAGGGTTCGTGCACTCTTTTATAGCACGTGGGGTCAAGGCGAACATCGGGACAAAGATTCCATTTCTAGCAAATGGACCGACATCAACAACAAGTGTCATGCGTTCCAAGAAGTGTACCAACGTAACTTCGATAATCGCCCGAGCGGTGAAGCTGACGTCGGGGTTTTAACGAGGACTTTGGACGAGTTCGAGAAAACGAAATGCCCTTTCGCGTACTATAAGTGTTGGGATCTACTACGAAAAAGTCCAAAGTGGGCGCGAGTAGGTACCATGACGTCTAGTAGTAGACGTCGAGCTAAACGGTCAAAAACATCATCCTCCGTTGACCCTGAAACACCGACATCGGATGCCCGCAATGTCGATCTAAATGAGGTGGTGGACGTTGACGAGGAACTTGAAGAAGAGTTGACCCGACCGCCCGGTAGAAGAAAGGATAAGCGAACCGGGAAAAAAACGGTCGAGTCGTCTTCCGATCTCGAGTTAAAGGAAGATTTCGAGGAGATGAACCGTCGTCTCCAAGACATTCGCGACCTCGGCCACCAACGTTATGAGATTATGAAAGAACGAGTGGCCGAAACCAAAAAGTTTAACGAGATGCAAGAGGCGAGGCAAATGGAAAAGGACATTGAGTTTTTGTCCAAACCTATCGACCACCTCCAAGGCGATGCGTTGATCCTTGCGCAAATGCGTCGCCAAAAAATTCGAGAAAAATATGGACTCTTCTAGATCATTTTCTATTTTTTTTAACTTTATTTTTTTTTCGGTTTTTTTATTTTCTGTTTTTTTCGGGTTTTTTTTTTTTTTCAAGTAGTGTAATTTTTATTTTATATTAATGAAGTTTTTTATGTTTTAAATTAAAAAAAAATTGTGAAATGATTGCATGGGCGTTATTGGAATAATGCCCCACTACGCCACTTTTGGAATAATGCCCCATGCTGACTAGGATGACACGTGTCGAATAATGCCCCATGGTGAGGGCATTATTTTCTTTCACCACTACACATGGTCTTATGGTCTAGTGCATGACATTCATGAATGTCTTTAAACTCGTTTAACTAATTTCAATAAATGTTATTATTATTATTATTATTATTATTCTCTATTTCATGATCAATTTAATATTCATGTAGAGAGGCCATATTACCCCCTTACTAACTTCATTTTGTTGTACCATAAGTATATTTATGTAGAAAGACAAATTTTACCCTCTAATTAAGTTCATTTAGTATTGTATTATATGCATAAAAAATTACAATTACTTCAATTTTGTAGTCATCCTTTCCAATTGCATTATAGATATATATACGTACATTTCTACCCATCTAAAGACATGTTTGATATAATAAAGATAGATTGCAATGATGCAATCATGCTTTTGTTTTGGTGTTTCTTTGGTGTCATGTAGTCTACATCTTAAATATAGATAAATACTTAAAATATAATTTTAATATTCATCTTATAATTTATATACTAATCTTCTTAAAACAAACATACTCACTAAAAAGTTTTATTTATTTATTTCTAAACCCATAAAACAAGCATAAGTTTTAACTGATTTAACAATATCTTATGGTCATTATTTAAGTGGCATGTGGTGGGGTTGGGCCGGTTCCTCCTTGGAGGTCACCGGTTCGATCCACGGCTCCGGCGTTATGGGGGGAGGACGTCCCAATGATGGATCGTTCCTACCGAGGCATGGTGCGGTCCTGAGGGCAACCCGGTTTTCATCCAGCTGTTACCCCAGCGAGTCTCTCGTGTGGGGGCAGTATGGTTTCCGGGCGAAGGTCAGTCAGAGCGGCAGCCGGGGCCCGATCGAACATCGCGTCTGCGAAAGCTGGGCTGACGGGTAACCATCCTTGACGGGGACCCAGTGATCAATGGTCCATGTACATATTGAAAGTCACCTTAAAAAAAATTATTTAAGTGGCATTGATGCAGCATAAGACAATAAGATAAGAAAAGTGGTTCACATGCAATCATTCACAGGTGTAATCCAGATGATACAAAAATATAGCCTATATATAATTTATAGTCTAAGCAAATATATATTGACACACAAGCTGTATCTTCATCTAGAGGAATGTTTGACCAACTCCCAATCATTGTCTTCTAAACTTGAACTTGTCTATGTTGTCTATTCACCAAAATAATTTGTTAATAAAAGGTAGAATGGGCTGAATTAGAAAATATTTAACTAAACTTTAACTATTGTGATAATAGTTGTTATTTACATTCACCTTAACATTTATTAAGGGGCTGTTTGACAACTTTTGGATGGTTAAGTGCTGAACCAGTAAGAAGTCTGAACCATTAAGAGCCAGTATAATGCTTAAACATTCAGAGGCAAATGTCTGAACAATTCAGATTAGAGGTCTTAACCATTCAGACTCAGTATAACGCTTAACCATTCAGAGGCAAATGTCTGAACCATTCAGACATCTGCTCGCGAAACAAATAGTCTGAACCATTAAGTGCTGAACCAGTAAGAGGTCTGAATCACTAAGAGGCAAACAAACAACCCCTAAGTTTTGTTTGCTATTCAACTTGTTTGATAAACTCATTCTATCATGTTATAATAATTATACTTAGAATAAGATTATTTCTAGACATTTGATCTCATTGTTTCCACTATTTATTACTTTTTAACTTCCACAAACAACATTGCTTCTAACATCTTTCATCTAAGAAGTTAGGCCGAAAGTTAGAAAATCTTGAACTATGCAGTAACACATGCATACATCATACATGTGCATATGTATGCATGTGTGTGTATAATGTATGTCATGTTATTTGATAAGGTTTAGAATATAAACAATGGATAGAGGGTTTACTTGAGCTTGTACCAAAAAGCGAGTACATACATGAGATTACTTTACTTTAGATTATTTTAGGCTACCATTTCAATAAAAAGCCCAACACCTTGTTTACATGTCTCATGGATGTACTTGTTTAATGGCATAATGTGATGAGTCAATGTACATTGGTAGACATATGGGTCACATATACATAGTATAATACAAATTGGTTGCCACTACTCATTTTCCATTTAAATCAAGTTTGTGGTTTGCAATGACTGGGCTGTTTTTTTATGGGTATATTTTATTACATATGATAAGCCCCAATGCCCCATTAGTGGTTTGAAGAGCCCATTAGGTGTTAAAATGTTCTATTTTTATTTATTATTATTTTTGGACTACTTGCATGATATGATATATGCTCAAAATTATAAATATAGACATACCCGGAGCATTCATATTTTAATTCTTTAGTTATTTTGACATGTCATACTATTAACAAATAGATGGTTGTGTAAATGGAGTTTGATGACGGGGGTAGCACAAGACCAAATAAAATGACTTAGACACATTGAAGCTTAAAAGGTTAAAAGGTTCAAAGGTTGGAAATCCGGGAGTTTAAATAAAACAATACGTGAACAGTAGGTAGTCACATCTCTGATTGCTTCACCAACTTCCCCAGCCGCAAAAGTAACACAAGTCCACAGAGCACAACCTTTTATCCGCATGTCAAAAGGCTTTAACCCCCAAAAGGGCAAAACCCCCCACTGCAAGCATGTTCACTAGTCAAATAGCTTCCTCTTTGAGCGATGGCTTTCCCTATAAATGTGACACTTCATTAAGTGTAAAAAACATTCGGAGATCAGCTCTGATTCCTGGCGAATCTCTGGTCATTGTTCTCGAGTACTTGCTCCTTGCAAGTCACTTTCTTTCACATTCAACACACACATTCCCTTTGCTCCTACATCCGAAGCTGAATACATTTCAGTAGAGGATCTCGAGCAAACAACAAAATCAAACTAGTGAACCTCTCTCCACGTCTTGCAAACGTGGGGGGACCCCACGACCTGCGTTAGGCAAAGTTGAACCCTTCAACCCTTTTGCCTAACCCACCCAGCTACTATCCTTGGTCTAATATATGTTGCATCAACAAGTTGGCGCCCACCGTGGGGCTACGCCACTAATTTTCTTCAAAATGACCTAGTAGTGTAGCTCCATCCCCTTGAAATCACCATGTCACAAAGTGAGTCTCCGGGAGAGGTAAATCAAGTTCCAAATACCTCTACCCCAAGTACTGGCCAAGCTCATGTGGCTATACCATCGTCTTTTTCGACACCGGGGAGCACTCCCGAGTTTCTCACTTTCCACACTCCAACTCCATCTAGATCAGGGGTCCCTTCCCCTAATGTCGGTGTCTCAAACACCCCCTCACATGTCGAACTTACCCCTGAAGGGGTCGCCAACAATTTCTTGGAGTTGAGATCTCTCCTCAACCAATATGTGAGTAGGGAGAGAGACAAGGGAGTGATGATTCGTTTGGACTATGATGAACCAGAACCAACTCTATCTCCTAGACCCCCCATCCCTCCTTTTGCAAACTCACAACCTTCTGAATCTAGGGATGAGGCTGGTCCCAGTAATCCTCCTCCTAATCCTAACCCATACCTATACTCGAGGCCAAATCCAACAACGTTTCCTCTTTTCTCTTCCCAACCAGCTACTGCCGACGCTCCACTAGGGCACGAGCTGACTTTGGACCAGCTCCTACAATCTCCAGTAGCAAGCCTTCCACCCTCTACAACAACTACATGGGAACAAGCTCTGTCAGTACTCCCTTTGGCACGAAGTGCCGTTATGAGTACTCCTTTGGGAGCTAGTTGCCCTATTGCACCCAGGAAGCCTTCAAAGCTTCAACCTTATGCCCCAGATGATGGCTAGCTTCCCGTGGCAGCACTTTATTAATCAAGTGTTGGCCACCCAAGGGAACAACAACAACAGCGACAACATGGGTGCAAGGGTTGAGGATTTTTGGCCTAAGTAAAGGATTTTTGGCCAATTTCTCACAACAAAGGCGATACGTTAAAGATGCTACAGTAATCTTTCAGATAAAGCAAAGGGATGACGAAAGTCTCCGAGAGTTCATTGAAAGGTACAAGAAGGAAGGTCTCACATACGTAGGAGCAGACGAAAAAATGAGGGTGTAACGCCCCAATTTAATTATATGCGTTTTTATATATGTATTGCTATAAAATGTTTTAAGAAATAACTAGGAGGTGAACCTAGTTAGAATGTGAATTAGGATTTTTTTTTTTTGGCCATTTAAAAATAAGTATGTATATATGAGGGGTGGAATGTGTAAATGATGAAAGTTAGATTATTAAAAACACAAAAAACACGCAACACACACACATACGTGCGTGTTTGGTGGCCAGGAGCAAGAAGGAGAAAGAAACCCTCCTCATCTTCACAAAAATTGAACAATTGAAGCCCTAATCATGGCCAAAACTCTTGCATGTTAATGAATTCTTGATCATCTAGTCCTACTAAAGCATAAGGTAACAAGAATTTTATGTTTTGGTGATCTTGAATATTTGGGGTTTCAAGAAATCCTAGAGTTTATATGAATTAGTATGATAAATGAACTAGAATCACCTTTTTGAACATGATGAATGCTTGAAATATATTAGATTGATCTTGGAAGTGAAAACCCCACTTAGAGTAGAATGGTAGTGATATGTAACATGGGATTTTGGTGTAAATTAGCATAATGATGTTGTATGATGATGTTCTTATTAAGTCGTTGCTATGTGAATTCGAATTAGGATGAAGGTTGTATGAGATTTTGATAAAAAAAATTGATGTTCTTGAAGTTATTGATATGAACTAGCCATGTTATGCATATAATACTTGTACACTATGCTTAATTAGTAGTACGCACGCCAAGTGTTCGTTAAAATGCTTCAATGGGGTGATCAAATGATTTCCAAAGTTAATTGGTTAGAATTGGGAGTGTGTTGATTGTTAATTTGAAGTTGTTAATAAAGGAATGAAAAGAACGACATAAGATTAAAGAATGTGATTTTGGATTGTAGGAATAAAGGAAGAAAGCTCAAGCCAATCCGGGTCACAAACGAAGAACGAAAAAGGTAAGTTCCTTTGCTTACAAAATATTATTAGTATGTATTAATGTGAAATGTTATTATCCCAGGTCGAAACCGTATACTTGTAATGAGTTAGTGTAAGTCGAAAAATGTTAAGGATATGGGTTGAATGAGTTGAAGGGATAATGTGCCAAGTTGAGAAATTCATGTTCGGAAGAAGGTTTAAAAAGTTTTCTTGTAGTTCGACTAGTAATTTGATGTCGTATAAATTTATGAATTAAAATGTCTAATTGATTGGTTGTATGTAGGTAAAGCAACTTGATGGATGGCGCTACTTGGATCTAACACACTCATGATGCACGCTTCCGCGAAGATACTAGTTATGGTTTAACCTTTTGTTAAATGGTTTTTGTTAAAACGGGTCTTTTGTAAGTAACTTAACCCGGTAGTTGTTAAGATGTTGAACTTGTAGTTAAAGATTATGATAGTTGTTTATGAAATGTTTGGGTTGTAAACTCTTTTTGTAACTATTTCGTTAGCTATCACGAAGTTAAATGCAGAAATTTTACTTATGAATTATTTGACCCGTTTGGTATTTTGTCAAATGAAGCTCGTTAGTTTCTTTCAAAAATTTAGACCTTACAAGTTGGTATCAGATCTGAGGTTTGAGGGATTCAAGTATTAGATTTAAAATGCTTGAACTCAAACCGAAAGCTCAAATGAAGGTGTGTTCGTTCCGAAGCGCTATGCAAGTAAGTAATTTATAAATTTTGATTTATGTTTATAGTTGGAAACGGGAAGGGGTTATATTTAACTGACTAGAATAACCTGGGTTGGAACATTACGGAATGTTACGGGAGGCTTCGGGACTTCACGGAACCTTTTCGGGTTGAACCGTGGCTTGGGAACGAAGTTTTTGGGTAAAAATGAGTAAAAACAACAATTGCAAGTTAGGTCTGGGATTCAGCGCCCAGTGCACCAAAAACAGCGCCTAGTGCGCTAAAATGAATTTTCCAACTGTAGTGCGCTGAAATCAGCGCCTAGTGGCGTCGATTGTTACCAAACTTCCTGTTTTTCACATTTTGACCTTCCAACTTGTGTGTATGCTTCCAATACTCCGTAATACCTCCCAAAAACCTTCCGTCAAGCCCCAAAACGCCAATGAAATCAAGAATACAACCGATTAACAAGAATGCCATTAGTAAAATCATGAACAAGAAGGAAGCTAAGTACCTGAATGAATGAATGTATGATTGAATTAACACGTCTAGGATGTTTGTAATGAAGAATGATCTACGAGAATGAATTGTTAAAGAACTAATAAAGTATAGAAAGATAAGGAGAATGAATGTAGTGATGTTTAACCTGAGTGTATAATTGTAGATGGCAAGTGGAGGAAACACGGATACCACGGAACGGATAATAACTCGAAACAAATTAAACAAGATAATTTTGGATGAAGTAGTGAAGGCATTTGATGCAAATGTTCCAAAGATAGCACAAGAAGTGGAAAGCCAAGTGTTAAGTAGGGTGGAGACTATGGTAACGAGTAAGGTAGATGAGTTGAAGGAAATGATAGCCGGAATTCAAGGCAAGAAGGATGCGCGACGGTGCACATATAAGGATTTCATGGCATGTAAGCCCGCAACTTATAATGGAGAAATTGATCCCATTGAATGTCAAAGATGGATAGCCAATATGGAAGGGGTGTTCATTCGTAGTCATTGTGATAAGGAAGATCAAGTCATGTTCGCCACGGGGCAACTTTTACGACAAGCTAAAGATTGGTGGGATACGTATAGTAAGGAGATCGGCGAGGATAAAGTCCAAACTTTGACTTGGCAAGAATTCAAGCAACCTTTTATCAAATACCATTGTCCACAATCAGCCGTGGATCGAATCCAAGAAGATTTTCTCCGGCTCTGACAAAAGGATGAATCAATCGATGAGATCACAAATACTTTCCTCGACAAGCTGAAGTTTTGCGGAGAAATAGTGGGAACAGAGAGGATGAAGATTATCCGTTATCATGACATGCTGAAGGCTGAATATCGGGAGTTCATAACTCCTTCCAAATGTGAAACTTTGAACGAGCTTATTAATTGGGCAAGGGATAGGGAAATCGAGTTGAAGAGACAAGTTGAACGTGGGGAGAAAAGACAAATCGAGAAAGGATCAACACAAGGCACTTCCAAGAAACCTAAGACACACGATCAAGGAAAGAAAGAAGCTTCTAAAGGAGGGTTTCCACGATGTAAAACGTGTGGAAAACCCCATTCGGGAGAATGTTTATTGGGAAGGAAAGAATGTTACAACTGCGGACAAGAAGGGCATCCGTATTATAATTGCCCAAATCCCAAGAGAGTGTGCTACAACTGTAATGAATCGGGCCATGTGAAGGCCGAATGCCCAATACTCAAACAAGGAATGTAATTACATGCCATGAATCGGGCCTTGCGCGTAACTTCACTTATTAGAATAAAAGCCTTGTATAACCAATATTAGGCATTCCCGAGAATATGATGAAACATAATGAAGCTCTCGGTTTGTTAAAAGGTCACACAGAGGTAAGAATTAACATGTTGACACTTTTAACCCTTCGACGCGCAAACTTTCACATAATTATGCCAACGGCTCCTCTCGTCCAACAAGTGGCTCATTTGAGAATACGGACACCGTATAAGGTCACTCAGAGGCCTAGTTTAGGCATGTTGACACTTTCAATCCTTCTATATTCATAGTTTTCGATTTTTACGAAATTTGTCTCTCATAGTCAACGTTTGACTTTATTAGGGTTCATTACACGTGTCAACATATCATTAGACACGATTTTTACGAGGTGTTACATCCTCACCCCCTTAAAATAAATCTCGACCCCGAGATTTGCTCCAAAAAGATGGAAGTACTTTCTGTCGTGTAATGGACTTAACTTCTACAGTAATTTAGGGACCTTTACGGGTACTCCAGTTGACCTATTCAATAGGTGCATGCTCCTTTTCGGAGTTTCTTAACCTGTCGATCCTTGATCGATATAGGTCTTTCAATAAACCTCAGGTTTTCATCAATCTATATGTCTTTACAAGACATTGCTAGCGATTTATCAGCTAGGCATTTCTTTAAGTTAGAAATGTGGAACACATCGTGAATTCCACCGAGCTCCTTAGGCAAGTTTAGCTTATGAGCTATACTGCCGTCACATTCGATGATCTCGAATGATTTATATATCCAAAGCTTAACTTGCCCCTTATACTGAGACGTATCGCACTCTTTCATATTGATATTTTCAATAGAATCTTGTTCCCCATTTGGAACTTTAAGAGATTTGCGCCTCTTGTTCGTATTGCTCTTCTATCGATTACTGACAGCTTTCTAACAATTACGGATTCATATTATCTTATCCATCGTCCTTAAGACAAATCTCCGATCCTGATAATTGGGCTTTCCCAATTTCCTGCCCAACAAATGGGCGTTGGCTATTTCTCCCAAACAAGGTCTCCAAAGGAGCAGCCTTGATGCTTATATAATGCTTATCAGTTATAGGAGAACTTAATTAGGGTGAGATAGTTATTCCAACTATTACCCGAATCAATCTTAAGGAATCATCTACCCTCATAGTTAGTCGAACAAATCGACGATCCTGGGTAGCTAATAACGATTCTCAATCGTTTCTTAGTTAGGTTGCAATAACCAATACACGAACGTATTGCATCGTGCTTTCCTTTATCAATAATAGTAGTCGGAGCTCCTAAGATAATGAGCTAGGCTGTACAAGCCTTTCTTTATAACTCATCTGGTTAGCCCTCAGTTCTTCCATTTTTGTTGATGCTAACCGATATGGAGCTTTTTGTAACAGATACAGCTCCTAATAGGATGTCAATCCTAACTTTACTTTGCCCCCCAGGGGTAAAACAAGGTAGTTCTACTGAGAAGAAATCAAGTTATCCAAATATGATAGAGGTAGCTTCAATCTTCGATCTTGGTTCACTTACCGTTGATTGTGCCATGTAATGACATATCTGTTTTACGAGTGAACGGATGCCTTAAGTAGAGACGCCTACTTAGGCATTTTTATTATGGATATCTTCTTTGAATACCACTAGCTGACTTTAGTACAATATGACCATTTGAATATCTTAGTGGCCCCATGCATTAAACTTCCATACTGATCAGGCATGGACATAATCTATGGGACGCACTGGGATACGCAAATCCTTATATGGCGCTTTTGTCAATCATAGTTGGCACTCGCAGTTGATAAAATCAATGAGAAAAATAATTAAAATAACATATATTGTCGTACTCTATTCGAAGAAAGAGTACTCTTAGATATTACAGAAGGATCATCGCCGATAATAGAAGAATCGATCTCTCAGGTTTCATTGCTAAGTTCTACCTGACTTAGAATCTAGAGTTCTTATGAATATCATCAAAGTTTTGCTAAGCTTATGGTTTATGAAAGACTAATTATTGCATGTATAAAAACAGGATACTTAGCAGAAATTATCATTGCCAAATGTTAAGGAATGTATATGATGACATTATGTTTTGCCTTTTGACATTCATCAGGCGAATTCAGGTATTTCCTTTCTTAGCCTTTCCAGGCTTAGCTGCGCCTTCTTTGGCAACTTTATCGCATTTAGTTCTGATGTGGCCTTACTCACCACAGCTGTAACAGACTGCATTCTTTATGTCCCTACATTCATGGGACTGATGACCAGTTCCTTTGCAGATGCCACACTGCTTTGGTCTTTGATCTATTGGACACTGTTCCCAGTGTCTTTTATAGCAGTTCTTACATACAGGCTTCTTACTGAACTTTTGTTGGTTTTTATTAAGCCCGTACTTGCTCTTTTTCTTAGATTTATGGGAGTTATCATCCTTCTTTGGTTCATCCTTCACATTCGAAATGTGAACAAAGCTCTCTTCATGAGCAATTGAATGCGATTTTGAATGAAATTTAGAGCGAGAAACATTTGGCTCTTTGAACTGTTTCATGACCTTTTCCATGGCCTTTCAAATTGCCGCGTCAACCACATCTTGGAGATTAACTCCATTAATATTGAGGTTTACGTTTGTAGCATTATTAGCTTTTGTCGCATTAATAGCTTTGCGACTGCTATCCACCTCATTCGAGTTTGCCATAGTCGAAACTTGGTACTAACCACCATGTTAAGCAATTGTTAGTCATCATCCTGATGACCATACATAGATCAGCCACGGCATCCATAACCGTATAGGGTTGGGTATAACCCATTACTTTGTATAGGGGATCATAAAGACCACCACTAACTTTGTCTTATCGACAATAGAGTAAAGTGTAGCCCGTAGGCATTTCATCACAAGGGATGTTAATATTATGGTCATCATATTGATGATACTAGTCAGGATCGCAATGATCATATAGACTATGGGATTTGAGCATAGCTCACCCCCCTTGGGCAAGGAATCACAAAAGATTACAATTTCCTTGTCTCAATTGGACAATATAATATAGCCCTTAGGCAAAACATCATTAAGGATGTCAGATTTAATCATCGTACTGATGATTTTGGTCATGATCGCATTGATCATGTAGACTATTAGGCTTGAGCACAGCTCATTACCTTGGACAGGGGATCATAAAGATCACAATGTCAATGTCATAGAGACGTCCTCATATAGCACAAGGCTTGTCTCGAAGGGCAGTTAGATGGAACAAAAGGCCTTGTCACAAGGACAATTAAAACATAATTAATGATCTCTTGGATCAGTGATCTTTAAGGGTCGAACATAGTTCATCGCCTTTTGACAAGAAGTTTATAAAATAAAACTATCATTGTCATGAATACACCTTCGCCCATAGGCATACATCTTAATTGGATGTTTTGATGTATACTTCATACTGTTGTTCGGTAGCCGTGATTCGTATTGATCATATAGGCTATGAAGGTGGCTTGGAAAAGTCCAAGTACTTTTGGAAGCTAGTGTGGTCTCTCAAGTCACACATCCAGGAATGTTAACATGTTCTCAGATGTTATCAAAGATTAATTATCTTAAGAGGGTTTTACCATCATAGCCATGTTCATAGACATATAGGCTAGGTTATACCATTAAGAGGATCTTTTGAAACTTTTTGGCTGATCGATAAAGTTCGAGTAAAATTCGGAACTATCGTTGGATAAAGGACGAAACGAATTCCTATATAAAATTTTCAAAACTTTCCTAAATTATTAGGAATTTACAATAGTGCCTTAATCAGGACTTGTAGTAATATATTTGTCCACAGAGGACTAAGAGGAAAAATTATAAGTCCGTATAAGGACTATAAAATATTATAATTCTATATAAGGGTTATAATGAAATATCAATGTCCTCAAAGGGACTATTTCAAAATAGCATATCCCCAAAGGGATTCTAATGCAATAACATGTCCATAAAAGGACTATATTGGTACAGCGTGCACACAAAAGGGCTTTGCTGTACAGATGTCCTCACAGGGACTTAAAGCAGCTTTAGTCCACGCAGGGACTAAAAGGAAATATAAGTCCGTAAAGGGACTTATAATAAGGCATCATGTCCACAAGGGATCTTAATGTGATAATTTGTTCATAAAAGGGACTTCGATAAATCCGCATGTCCATGAAAGGACTATGATGAAATGATATGTCCTCGAAAGGACGATAATTAATTATCATGTCCGCCAAGGGACTTTAATAAAATAATATGTCTACGAAAGACTTTTAATGAAATACTATGTCCATGGAAGGATTATGATGGAATATAATGTCCTTGAGAGGACTATATTGAAATATCAAGTCCATGAGAGGACTATTTTAAAATAGCGTATCCACAAAAAGGGATTTTAATAAAATCATACATCCATGAAAGGACTATATTGGAATGGTATGTCCACCGAGGGAATATAATGTCCACAAAGGGACTATATTGAAATATAATGTCCATGAAAGGACTAAATAGCAAAGGCCCATATAGGGTCTTAAGTCAAAAGGTATGTCCACACAGGGACTATATAGAAGAGATAGGTCCTTAGGAGGACTTAAAAGACAACGAATATTATTAAAGAAAGATTCTCTAATGCTTTCCTTGCTCCATTTTGACTGTTTCTCTTCTTTGTTTACCATATACGGTAGGGACACTAAAGACTTCAGTGAATAAGGTAAATATTCCAATCAGGATCCGTTATAGAAGTAGAATTCAAAGATTCTATGGTTAAAGAATGAGATGGATCACGGATTGGGTTTTGACTGATATAATCCAAGTCTGAGATTACAAAACTTGGAGGTAAGAAATAGGGATCATTAGGATCCACTAGTATTATTTTCAAAACGGGAGCCTCAGGGACCACTTGGTATGGACTCCAATGATACAGACTTCAAGGTTTGAGTCTCAGGGACCTCCGGTATGGAATTCGAAGTCTGAATGCAATTCAATAGATTTGGTTCTAGGAATGAGTCCATGAAGGTCTTTCTTCCAAACCAGTCGCACGCTTATTCTGGCCGTATTACGAAGCTTATCATTCCTTGGCTTCGGATGAGGAGAATCTCCATCACCGGCTTCCTTACTTGGCGACTTATTCAAAATACATAAAATCGAAAACAATGTTTACTTAATAGGGATGAGAGCATTCCTATGTTAAGTCTAGACTCAAAAGGTCTAAGGAATATGCTACTGTGTCATTTGAGATTAAACACTAAGGTTAGTGTTTAATTCACTCAAACGTTGACTCTGATACCAACCTGTGACACCCTGATATTTCCACATATTACCGGTGGGCCCGGTAGGGAGTATCGTGACGTAGTTGATATCATCATAGTCAAACAAACACAGAATAGCACAACGGAAGTCTTGGAATATAAAATATTATTACAAACTCAAATGTCTGAAAAAAACAAAGTATTTATCATAGACGAGCCTGTAACATCAAATCCACAGGTGGATCTTCACAGAATGTATAAAATGAAGTTTAGCAGACTTTAAGGCATCTTTAAGGATTTGCAAGATCCTCTTTTTCGACACCGAGCAACTCCCAGCCTATTACGAGTAGTACCTGCCACTTAGTCTTTTGAAAATGCGTCAGTTTTCACTGGTAAATACAATTAACTGACTCATTTGAAAAGAGTTTATGAAAATTTGATTTAAGTGCACAAGGCACAAACCATTTATACTTGGGACAATCTTTAATAAAATCTTGTATACAGTTTTACATGTTTGTTATACATATGGGGCCGGTTTGGAAGCCGGTCATGATTAACCGACTCACCACTTATAAAACCCACAGAGGAGTTATCCCCAACTTGTGGGTAATTTAATATTTAGCATTTGCATCTGTCAGGTGTATGCCTACACCCCGTGCATAAGTCGTGGCCATTAATAACTTAAATGAGCCGAGGATATCCAGGACACGGTCGTTAACCCCCAATGTTTATGTTATCAAACAAAACAGATTAAAACGGGTTATGCAGATTTATTAAATCACAATCCGATTAAATGATCTCATACCCGACCAAGCGGTATTAATATACCGTATCCCAAGCCCGTATAAGGGAAAATAAGTTAAAAGTATTTACCTGAGCTAATACTTGATTCACAGCAAAATAACTCAGTCGTATCCAATCTATCTAAATGCAGGTAGCTTTTACCGGGTAGCTCTAGTCTGGAGTGATGGTAATATATAACCAAATTCAGAACGCTACGGTCTTACTTAAGTCGTAGACTTAGATCGGCTAGCTTAAAGTTTTAGATACGGTACGATACGCTAGATTAAGCGATGACCGGAATAGAATGTTAATTAGACCCTAAAAGTTTGGATACTTGTATAATATGGGTAAACTAAACACATTCTGGAATTTGAAGTGAAAACGATAAGGTAAAGCCCGTTTCGGCTATTTTATGTAAACTAGTCACATAAACCGATCCGAACGCATAAATACGTAACGGGTAACCAAATGAATTATATACAGGTCCTAATTGTTATTATGCTTAAAATATGTTAATACATCACTAGGATGTTAACATATATGCCCAAAAAGTATTTAAAATCATTTTAAGTCCCGTAAGGGCATTTTGGTAATTTTAATACTTATAAAAGAGATTTTATAACAAACTGAAGTTCTGGTCCTTTCTAATCAGTAAAAATATTTAATTTATCTCATTACATCAGTGAGATATTACACATATGTAAAATTTACTATTTATGACCAAACTATGTCCCGAAAGGGCATTTTGGTCATTTCACATATGCTTTTAAGGGCATTTTTGGAAACCTTAGTTCCTAACTTATACCTACTGTAATAATATTTAAATTTGTTTAAAATTTCAGTAGGTAACAAGTCTTAGATGTTAAATATGGTTTTAAACCATACTATGCACCTATTTAGCGTAAAACTCGCTTATTGACGATAATCAAGATGTTTATGTGAATCTAAGGTTTTGATCAGTTTTGAATGCCCAAAATAATTTATTTAATGTATGAAATCAATAGAAAAAGTTTTGGCATTCAAATCATTTGTTAATCTCATTTTATGCTTAAAAAGGGTATTATCGTCATTAACCGAATTATACAAGAACTCTATGTTTAAAACAGATAATAATCTGACAAAAAATCTTAAAATTCCCTAAAAATAATATCTTAACAGTAGGTAGTAAGTTTTGGTTCAAAATCCAAGTTTAAACATGCATTATGCAAGATATCGCAAATTAACTAATAAAAAGCTTCTAATTACGATATCGAGCATAACTCCTATTTGGGACCAAGAACTGATGTCAAATTTTCGGGACAAGTCTAAATATCAGTAGCAAAGGTTTTTGTCCTCTCACATTTCTAAAAATCTCATTTTTATGTCAAAAGGGCATTTACGGCATTTATAAGCATATTAACGGACAAGAGCATATAATTCAAACCACAAGGAACCATGCAATATAACTCCAGAGGGTTATACTACTGAATAATATGGTCCTAATGGAAGCTTAAAACATGGGAGAATTAAGCTTGAACGGGTCAGAACTGGAAGTCAAAGAAAAAGTCAAGCTTTTGCGACTTTCGGTTATAAACTGACCTTAGACTGATAATTGTCGGGTTAGGACTGATTAAACATGTTCTAATATTAATTACCAAGTCATTAGAATGTTAAAATATAATTTAGAACCTCTGCATCAATGGTATTAATTATTATTTGTAAATCTGCCAAGTTTGACTCTTTACCTAAATGGTTTGACCCGACAATTGACTAAGCAAACAAGGGAATTAGGAGGTGCCCTTTTTAAGGGTTAAACACCTACATAACTATGGTCATATACCCACATTCATTTCGAACATTGGCTAGACCATTTGAGTTTAAACCGAAAGTCAAAGTTAATTTACGATAACTTGACTTTTCGGTTTTTTAAATTATGAAACTGAACTAATGAGAGGGCTAAGACACTTACAAAGGGTCCATGCTATCTTTTCTACTAAAATAAGTTCCCAATTCAGCTTAGGAAGCTCCAGGTTTGAGAGATGTGATGATAGAATGAGAATTGTGCAATGAAATGAATGAAAGCTTGAACTATTTATAGGTTTTGGATATGATTTGGATTGAGACAAGTGTTAGATGGATCTTTAGGATCACTACAGGTGTTACCCCAGCTGTCCAACTTGATTTGGAGCCCAAGGAATCGTTTTTGATTGGTTAAGAAGTGAATGGAGTGGGCTGCAAGCAAAAAAAAACAAAGCTGCCCAGACCTGGGCGTAGCCTACGCTGCAGGGGACGTAGGCTACGGCCTGCACAGACCAAACAACTTTCAGAAGTTGCAGTTTTGGTCCCTGTATGTGTTTAAGCCCATATTTGACATGTTCAAAGCCCGTTAAGCCATTTTCAAGGCTATAAAATGATGCCTAAGCATAGGGAACATAAAACATGCTCAAAAACATGCCGGATGTCGGTTTGTTTGGTCGTACGGTCGCGTTGTTCGGCTAATTACGACGAAACACGAACGGACGCGAAAAACGATCCAAATTACGCGACGAATGGAATATTATCATGCCGAACACTAAAATAAAATATTTTAATGCTTACATAAATTTTTGGGTGCCCAGGTATATTCAGAATGTTAGATATGCGCGAAAGTGCAAACTTGTGCACTTTTTGACACTTTTAGTCCCTGCATGACTTAAAAGTTTATTTTTGCGCATCAAACACCTCTAAGCCTATATCTAAGCTATATAAGGAATAAATAGGGTATGTTTAACTCATGGTCATATTCCGGAAGGTCCGTTACCATACGAATCGACCTACTTTTGCAGTTTGACGCAATTAGTCCTTTAATCGCACAAAGTGGCGCGAAATGTCGTTTACTGACATCCAAGCCTTCCATGGCCCATAATGGGAATTCCCAAGCATATACTTAAATATTACTACGCTCCCGTTCACTTAAATGGTCACCGAAATGCGTAGATTCAAAAGTTGACACTTTAGGTCCCTCTATTGCGCAAACTTGCGCATCTCATCATTTAATAGCATTGAAGACTCATCTAATCCATATTAGGCATTCTTGGGAGTATTATAATACATCATGATGCTTCAGGTTCGTTAAAAGGTCATTCAGAGGTATAATTAAGCATGTTGACGCTTTTAACCCTTCTAACTTACAAACTTGCGCGTAACTTCACTTATTGGAATAAAAGCCTTGTATAACCGATATTAGGAATTCCCGAGAATATGATGAAACATAATGAAGCTCTCGGTTTGTTAAAAGGTCACTCAGAGGTAAGAATTAACATGTTGACATTTTTAACCCTTCGACGCGCAAACTTTCACATAATTACGCCAACGGCTCCTCTCGTCCAACAAGTGGCTCATTTGAGAATACGGACACCGTATAAGGTCACTCAGAGGCCTAGTTTAGGCATGTTGACACTTTCAGTCCTTCTATATTCATAGTTTTCGATTTTTACGAAATTTGTCTCTCATAGTCAACGTTTGACTTTATTAGGGTTCATTACACGTGTCAACATATCATTAGACACGATTTTTACGAGGTGTTACATCCTCACCCCCTTAAAATAAATCTCGACCCCGAGATCTGCTCCAAAAAGATGGAAGTACTTTCTGTCGTGTAATGGACTTAACTTCTACAGTAATTTAGGGACCTTTACGGGTACTCCAGTTGACCTATTCAATAGGTGCATGCTCCTTTTCGGAGTTTCTTAACCTGTCGATCCTTGATCGATATAGGTCTTTCAATAAACCTCAGGTTTTCATCAATCTATATGTCTTTACAAGACATTGCTAGCGATTTATCAGCTAGGCATTTCTTTAAGTTAGAAATGTGGAACACATCATGAATTCCACCAAGCTCCTTAGGCAAGTTTAGCTTATGAGCTATACTGCCGTCACATTCGATGATCTCGAATGATTTATATATCCAAAGCTTAACTTGCCCCTTATACTGAGACGTATCGCACTCTTTCATATTGATATTTTCAATAGAATCTTGTTCCCCATTTGGAACTTTAAGAGATTTGCGCCTCTTGTTCGTATTGCTCTTCTATCGATTACTGACAGCTTTCTAACAATTACGGATTCATATTATCTTATCCATCGTCCTTAAGACAAATCTCCGATCCTGATAATTGGGCTTTCCCAATTTCCTGCCCAACAAATGGGCGTTGGCTATTTCTCCCAAACAAGGTCTCCAAAGGAGCAGCCTTGATGCTTATATAATGCTTATCAGTTATAGGAGAACTTAATTAGGGTGAGATAGTTATTCCAACTATTACCCGAATCAATCTTAAGGAATCATCTACCCTCATAGTTAGTCGAACAAATCGACGATCCTGGGTAGCTAATAACGATTCTCAATCGTTTCTTAGTTAGGTTGCAATAACCAATACACGAACGTATTGCATCGTGCTTTCCTTTATCAATAATAGTAGTCGGAGCTCCTAAGACAATGAGCTAGGCTGTACAAGCCTTTCTTTATAACTCATCTGGTTAGCCCTCAGTTCTTCCATTTTTGTTGATGCTAACCGATATGGAGCTTTTTGTAACAGATACAGCTCCTAATAGGATGTCAATCCTAACTTTACTTTGCCCCTCAGGGGTAAAACAGGGTAGTTCTACTGAGAAGAAATCAAGTTATCCAAATATGATAGAGGTAGCTTCAATCTTCGATCTTGGTTCACTTACCGTTGATTGTGCCATGTAATGACATATCTGTTTTACGAGTGAACGGATGCCTTAAGTAGAGACGCCTACTTAGGCATTTTTATTATGGATATCTTCTTTGAATACCACTAGCTGACTTTAGTACAATATGACCATTTGAATATCTTAGTGGCCCCATGCATTAAACTTCCATACTGATCAGGCATGGACATAATCTATGGGACGCACTGGGATACGCAAATCCTTATATGGCGCTTTTGTCAATCATAGTTGGTACTCGCAGTTGATAAAATCAATGAGAAAAATAATTAAAATAACATATATTGTCGTACTCTATTCGAAGAAAGAGTACTCTTAGATTTTACAGAAGGATCATCGCCGATAATAGAAGAATCGGTCTCTCAGGTTTCATTGCTAAGTTCTACCTGACTTAGAATCTGGAGTTCTTATGAATATCATCAAAGTTTTGCTAAGCTTATGGTTTATGAAAGACTAATTATTGCATGTATAAAAACATGATACTTAGCAGAAATTATCATTGCCAAATGTTAAGGAATGTATATGATGACATTATGTTTTGCCTTTTGACATTCATCAGGCGAATTCAGGTATTTCCTTTCTTAGCCTTTCCAGGCTTAGCTGCGCCTTCTTTGGCAACTTTATGGCATTTAGTTCTGATGTGGCCTTACTCACCACAGCTGTAACAGACTGCATTCTTTATGTCCCTACATTCATGGGACTGATGACCAGTTCCTTTGCAGATGCCACACTGCTTTGGTCTTTGATCTATTGGACACTGTTCCCAGTGTCTTTTATAGCAGTTCTTACATACAGGCTTCTTACTGAACTTTTGTTGGTTTTTATTAAGCCCGTACTTGCTCTTTTTCTTAGATTTATGGGAGTTATCCTCCTTCTTTGGTTCATCCTTCACATTCGAAATGTGAACAAAGCTCTCTTCATGAGCAATTGAATGCGATTTTGAATGAAATTTAGAGCGAGAAACATTTGGCTCTTTGAACTATTTCATGACCTTTTCCATGGCCTTTCAAATTGCCACGTCAACCACATCTTGGAGATTAACTCCATTAATATTGTGGTTTACGTTTGTAGCATTATTAGCTTTTGTCGCATTAATAGCTTTGCGACTGCTATCCACCTCATTCGAGTTTGCCATAGTCGAAACTTGGTACTAACCACCATGTTAAGCAATTGTTAGTCATCATCCTGATGACCATACATAGATCAGCCACGGCATCCATAACCGTATAGGCTATTATTTTCCAAACATTCCTAATGAATGTTATTTGAATGTATATCCATTACATTTAGCCTAGGTCACAAAAGGACCATTAATGGCACTTAAAGTTTGGAGCGATTCCATTATCTGTTTGACAGAGGATCATAATGTCAAAAATGTCTTTGTCACAAGGACGATTATGAATAGCTCGAAGGCTAGCCTTACATGACTTTTATTATAATTATATACATATGTGGCATAAATGCCCGTCGCGAAGGACGTAAAAATATATGGCATAAAGCCTAGTCATGAAGGACATAAATAATTATATGGCACGAAGGTCTTGTCGCAAAGGACATTTAGATATGGCTCATGGTGGCCTGTGACTAGGAATGTTAACATTTAATATGTTAACTTGTCACGATTGACAAATTATAGCACATTGGCTTGTCATTGATGAGTTTAAAACATAACTCATTGATTTGTTACCAAGGACATTAGTTTATAAGCCGCGATCTTTTTGATTAGGGGCTTCCAGGTTTGAACATAGTTCTTCACCTTTGGACAGGGAGTCATAAACTACAACTGTCATTGTCTCTAAAGACGACTTATTTGGCACAAAGGTAACCCAATTGACATTACTAATGGATGTTCATATATCATCATTGCACTTGATGATATTAGTCATGATCATACTGATCATATAGACTGTTAGGGTTGGGTATAACCCATTACTTTGTATAGGGGATCATAAAGACCACCACTAACTTTGTCTTATCGACAATAGAGTAAAGTGTAGCCCGTAGGCATTTCATCACAAGGGATGTTAATATTATGGTCATCATATTGATGATACTAGTCAGGATCGCAATGATCATATAGACTATGGGATTTGAGCATAGCTCACCCCCCTTGGGCAAGGAATCACAAAAGATTACAATTGCCTTGTCTCAATTGGACAATATAATATAGCCCTTAGGCAAAACATCATTAAGGATGTCAGATTTAATCATCGTACTGATGATTTTGGTCATGATCGCATTGATCATGTAGACTATTAGGCTTGAGCACAGCTCATTACCTTGGACAGGGGATCATAAAGATCACAATGTCAATGTCATAGAGACGTCCTCATATAGCACAAGGCTTGTCTCGAAGGGCAGTTAGATGGCACAAAAGGCCTTATCACAAGGACAATTAAAACATAATCAATGATCTCTTGGATCAGTGATCTTTAAGGGTCGAACATAGTTCATCGCCTTTTGACAAGAAGTTTATAAAATAAAACTATCATTGTCATGAATACACCTTCGCCCATAGGCATACATCTTAATTGGATGTTTTGATGTATACTTCATACTGTTGTTCGGTAGCCATGATTCGTATTGATCATATAGGCTATGAAGGTGGCTTGGAAAAGTCCAAGTACTTTTGGAAGCTAGTGTGGTCTCTCAAGTCACACAGCCAGGAATGTTAACATGTTCTCAGATGTTATCAAAGATTAATTATCTTAAGAGGGTTTTACCATCATAGCCATGTTCATAGACATATAGGCTAGGTTATACCATTAAGAGGATCTTTTGAAACTTTTTGGCTGATCGATAAAGTTCGAGTAAAATTCGGAACTATCGTTGGATAAAGGACGAAACGAATTCCTATATAAAATTTTCAAAACTTTCCTAAATTATTAGGAATTTACAATAGTGCCTTAATCAGGACTTGTAGTAATATATTTGTCCACAGAGGACTAAGAGGAAAAATTATAAGTCCGTATAAGGACTATAAAATATTATAATTCTATATAAGGGTTATAATGAAATATCAATGTCCTCAAAGGGACTATTTCAAAATAGCATATCCCCAAAGGGATTCTAATGCAATAACATGTCCATAAAAGGACTATATTGGTACAGCGTGCACACAAAAGGGCTTTGCTGTACAGATGTCCTCACAGGGACTTAAAGCAGCTTTAGTCCACGCAGGGACTAAAAGGAAATATAAGTCCGTAAAGGGACTTATAATAAGACATCATGTCCACAAGGGATCTTAATGTGATAATTTGTTCATAAAAGGGACTTCGATGAATCCGCATGTCCATGAAAGGACTATGATGAAATGATATGTCCTCGAAAGGACGATAATGAATTATCATGTCCGCCAAGGGACTTTAATAAAATAATATGTCTACGAAAGACTTTTAATGAAATACTATGTCCATGGAAGGATTATGATGGAATATAATGTCCTTGAGAGGACTATATTGAAATATCAAGTCCATGAGAGGACTATTTTAAAATAGCGTATCCACAAAAAGGGATTTTAATAAAATCATACATCCATGAAAGGACTATATTGGAATGGTATGTCCACCGAGGGAATATAATGTCCACAAAGGGACTATATTGAAATATAATGTCCATGAAAGGACTAAATAGCAAAGGCCCATATAGGGTCTTAAGTCAAAAGGTATGTCCACACAGGGACTATGTAGAAGAGATAGGTCCTTAGGAGGACTTAAAAGACAACGAATATTATTAAAGAAAGATTCTCTAATGCTTTCCTTGCTCCATTTTGACTGTTTCTCTTCTTTGTTTACCATATACGGTAGGGACACTAAAGACTTCAGTGAATAAGGTAAATATTCCAATCAGGATCCGTTATAGAAGTAGAATTCAAAGATTCTATGGTTAAAGAATGATATGGATCACGGATTGGGTTTTGACTGATATAATCCAAGTCTGAGATTACAAAACTTGGAGGTAAGAAATAGGGATCATTAGGATCCAATGGTATTATTTTCAAACCGGGAGCCTCAGGGACCACTTGGTATGGACTCCAATGATACAGACTTCAAGGTTTGTGTCTCAGGGACCTCCGGTATGGACTTCGAAGTCTGAATACAATTCAATTGATTTGGTTCTAGGAATGAGTCCATGAAGGTCTTTCTTCCAAACCGGTCGCACGCTTATTCTGGCTGTATTACGAAGCTTAACATTCCTTGGCTTCGGATGAGGAGAATCTCCATCACCGGCTTCCTTACTTGGCGACTTATTCAAAATACATAAAATCGAAAACAATGTTTACTTAAAAGGGATGAGAGCATTCCTATGTTAAGTCTAGACTCAAAAGGTCTAAGGAATATGCTACTGTGTCATTTGAGATTAAACACTAAGGTTAGAGTTTAATTCACTCAAACGTTGGCTCTGATACCAACCTGTGACACCCTGATATTTCCACATATTACCGGTGGGCCCGGTGTGGAGTATCGTGACGTAGTTGATATCATCATAGTCAAACAAACACAGAATAGCACAACGGAAGTCTTGGAATATAAAATATTATTACAAACTCAAATGTCTGAAAATAACAAAGTATTTATCATAGACGATCCTGTAACATCAAATCCACAGGTGGATCTTCACAGAATGTATAAAATGAAGTTTAGCAGACTTTAAGGCATCTTTAAGGATTTGCAAGATCCTCTTTTTCGACACCGAGCAACTCCCAGCCTATTACGAGTAGTACCTGCCACTTAGTCTTTTGAAAATACGTCAGTTTTCACTGGTAAATACAATTAACTGACTCATTTGAAAAGAGTTTATGAAAATTTGATTTAAGTGCACAAGGCACAAACCATTTATACTTGGGACAATCTTTAATAAAATCTTGTATACAGTTTTACATGTTTGTCATACATATGGGGCCGGTTTGGAAGCCGGTCATGATTAACCGACTCACCACTTATAAAACCCACAGAGGAGTTATCCCCAACTTGTGGGTAATTTAATATTTAGCATTTGCATCTGTCAGGTGTATGCCTACACCCCGTGCATAGGTCGTGGCCATTAATAACTTAAATGAGCCGAGGATATCCAGGACACGGTCGTTAACCCCCAATGTTTATGTTATCAAACAAAACAGATTAAAACGGGTTATGCAGATTTATTAAATCACAATCCGATTAAATGATCTCATACCCGACCAAGCGGTATTAATATACCGTATCCCAAGCCCGTATAAGGGAAAATAAGTTAAAAGTATTTACCTGAGCTAATACTTGATTCAAGCAAAATAACTCAGTCATATCCAATCTATCTAAATGCAGGTAGCTTTTACCGGGTGGCTCTAGTCTGGAGTGATGGTAATATATAACCAAATTCAGAACGCTACGGTCTTACTTAAGTCGTAGACTTAGACCGGCTAGCTTAAAGTTTTAGATACGGTACGATACGCTAGATTAAGCGATGACCGGAATAGAATGTTAATTAGACCCTACAAGTTTGGATACTTGTATAATATGGGTAAACTAAACACATTCTGGAATTTGAAGTGAAAACGATAAGGTAAAGCCCGTTTCGGCTATTTTATGTAAACTAGTCACATAAACCGATCCGAACGCATAAATACGTAACGGGTAACCAAATGAATTATATACAGGTCCTAATTGTTATTATGCTTAAAATATGTTAATACATCACTAGGATGTTAACATATATGCCCAAAAAGTATTTAAAATCATTTTAAGTCCCGTAAGGGCATTTTGGTAATTTTAATACTTATAAAAGAGATTTTATAACAAACTGAAGTTCTGGTCCTTTCTAATCAGTAAAAATATTTAATTTATCTCATTACATCAGTAAGATATTACACATATGTGAAATTTACTATTTATGACCAAACTATGTCCCGAAAGGGCATTTTGGTCATTTCACATATGCTTTTAAGGGCATTTTTGGAAACCTGAGTTCCTAACTTATACCTACTGTAATAATATTTAAATTTGTTTAAAATTTCAGTAGGTAACAAGTCTTAGATGTTAAATATGGTTTTAAACCATACTATGCACCTATTTAGCGTAAAACTCGCTTATTGACGATAATCAAGATGTTTATGTGAATCTGAGGTTTTGATCAGTTTTGAATGCCCAAAATAATTTATTTAATGTATGAAATCAGTAGAAAAAGGTTTGGCATTCAAATCATTTGTTAATCTCATTTTATGCTTAAAAAGGGTATTATCGTCATTAACCGAATTATACAAGAACTCTATGTTTAAAACAGATAATAATCTGACCAAAAATCTTAAAAATCCCTAAAAATAATATCTTAACAGTAGGTAGTAAGTTTTGGTTCAAAATCCAAGTTTAAACATGCATTATGCAAGATATCGCAAATTAACTAATAAAAAGCTTCTAATTACGATATCGAGCATAACTCCTATTTGGGACCAAGAACTGATGTCAAATTTTCGGGACAAGTCTAAATATCAGTAGCAAAGGTTTTTGTCCTCTCACATTTCTAAAAATCTCATTTTTATGTCAAAAGGGCATTTACGGCATTTATAAGCATATTAACGGACAAGAGCATATAATTCAAACCACAAGGAACCATGCAATATAACTCCAGAGGGTTATACTACTGAATAATATGGTCCTAATGGAAGCTTAAAACATGGGAGAATTAAGCTTGAACGGGTCAGAACTGGAAGTCAAAGAAAAAGTCAAGCTTTTGCGACTTTCGGTTATAAACTGACCTTAGACTGATAATTGTCGGGTTAGGACTGATTAAACATGTTCTAATATTAATTACCAAGTCATTAGAATGTTAAAATATAATTTAGAACCTCTGCATCAATGGTTTTAATTATTATTTGTAAATCTGCCAAGTTTGACTCTTTACCTAAATGGTTTGACCCGACAATTGACTAAGCAAACAAGGGAATTAGGAGGTGCCCTTTTTAAGGGTTAAACACCTACATAACTATGGCCATATACCCACATTCATTTCGAACATTGGCTAGAACATTTGAGTTTAAACCGAAAGTCAAAGTTAATTTACGATAACTTGACTTTTCGGTTTTTTAAATTATGAAACTGAACTAATGAGAGGGCTAAGACACTTACAAAGGGTCCATGCTATCTTTTCTACTAAAATAAGTTCCCAATTCAGCTTAGGAAGCTCCAGGTTTGAGAGATGTGATGATAGAATGAGAATTGTGCAATGAAATGAATGAAAGCTTGAACTATTTATAGGTTTTGGATATGATTTGGATTGAGACAAGTGTTAGATGGATCTTTAGGATCACTACAGGTGTTACCCCAGCTGTCCAACTTGATTTGGAGCCCAAGGAATCGTTTTTGATTGGTTAAGAAGTGAATGGAGTGGGCTGCAAGCAAAAAAAACAAAGCTGCCCAGACCTGGGCGTAGCCTACGCTTCAGGGGGCGTAGGCTACGGCCTGCACAGACCAAACAACTTTCAGAAGTTGCAGTTTTGGTCCCTGTATGTGTTTAAGCCCATATTTGACATGTTTAAAGCCCGTTAAGCCATTTTCAAGGCTCTACAATGATGCCTAAGCATAGGGAACATAAAACATGCTCAAAAACATGCCGGATGTCGGTTTGTTTGGTCGTACGGTCGCGTTGTTCGGCTAATTACGACGAAACACGAACGGACGCGAAAAACGATCCAAATTACGTGACGAATGGAATATTATCATGCCAAACACTAAAATAAAATATTTTAATGCTTACATAAATTTTTGGGTGCCCGGGTATATTCAGAATGTTAGATATGCGCGAAAGTGCAAACTTGTGCACTTTTTGACACTTTTAGTCCCTGCATGACTTAAAAGTTTATTTTTGCGCATCAAACACCTCTAAGCCTATATCTAAGCTATAAGGAATAAATAGGGTATGTTTAAATCATGGTCATATTTCGGAAGGTCCGTTACCATACGAATCGACCTACTTTTACAGTTTGACGCAATTAGTCCTTTAATCGCACAAAGTGGCGCGAAATGTCGTTTACTGACATCCAAGCCTTCCATGGCCCATAATGGACATTCCCAAGCATATACTTAAATATTACTACGCTCCCGTTCACTTAAATGGTCACCGAAATGCGTAGATTCAAAAGTTGACACTTTAGGTCCCTCTATTGCGCAAACTTGCTCATCTCATCATTTAATAGCATTGAAGACTCATCTAATCCATATTAGGCATTCTTGGGAGTATTATAATACATCATGATGCTTCAGGTTCGTTAAAAGGTCATTCAGAGTTATAATTAAACATGTTGACGCTTTTAACCCTTCTAACTTACAAACTTGCGCGTAACTTCACTTATTGGCATAAAATCCTTGTATAACCAATATTAGGCATTCCCGAGAATATGATGAAACATAATGAAGCTCTCGGTTTGTTAAAAGGTCACTCAGAGGTAAGAATTAACATGTTGACACTTTTAACCCTTCGACGCGCAAACTTTCACATAATTACGCCAACGGCTCCTCTCGTCCAACAAGTGGCTCATTTGAGAATACGGACACCGTATAAGGTCACTCAGAGGCCTAGTTTAGGCATGTTGACACGTTCAGTCCTTCTATATTCATAGTTTTCAATTTTTACGAAATTTGTCCCTCAGAGTCAACGTTTGACTTTATTAGGGTTCATTACACGTGTCAACATATCATTAGACACGATTTTTACGAGGTGTTACAGGCCGCTTTTATGGATCTAATGAATAGAGTATGCCGAAATATGCTAGATCAGTTTTTCATAGTATTTATTGATGACATTTTAGTATACTCTCGTAGCGAGTCTGAACATGCGAATCATCTACGCCAGGTCCTTGAAACGCTTCGAAAGGAAAAGTTATATGCTAAGTTTTCTAAATGTGTGTTTTGGCTTAGGGAAGTGCAGTTCTTAGGCCATGTAATTAATGAGAAAGGGATTTTGGTGGATCCCTCTAAGGTGGAAGCTGTGGTAAAATCGGTACCCTCGAAGAATGTTAACGAAGTAAGGAGTTTCCTCGGTCTAACCGGCTATTATCGGAGATTCATCCAAGATTTCTCCAAAATAGCCCTTCCTTTAACCAAATTGACAAAGAAGGAAGAAAAGTTTGAATGGAGTGATGATCAACAGAAATCTTTCCAAATATTAAAAGAGAAATTGTCGAGCTCTCCCATATTAAACCTGCCAGAGGGAACGAAAGACTTAGTGGTATATGCGGATGCATCTCGTCAGGGGTTGGGGTGTGTCTTGATGCAACGAGGCAAGGTTATTGCCTATGCCTCAAGACAACTTAAACAACACGAAGTTAACTACCCGACTCACGATTTAGAACTGGCGGCGGTAGTTTTTGCCTTAAAAATATGGAGGCATTATTTGTATGGAACAAAGTGTATAATTTATTCAGACCACAAAAGCCTTAACTACTTCTTCGAGCAGAAAGACCTTAATATGAGGCAACGAAGGTGGCTAGAATTGATCAAGGATTACGACTGCGACATTCTTTACCATCCGGGTAAAGCTAATGTTGTGGCGGACGCACTAAGCCGAAAAGAATACCCACCACCTATTCGAGTGAAATCGATGAGAATGATAGTCACACCAAACCTTCTCGAAACAATACGAAAGGCGCAAGATGAGACCTTGAATGTAGGTGATCCGAAAAGTGAAAGGACGAAAGGGTTTGATAATAAACTTAAATGAATGCGAGCGTGTTAAAAACGAGGTTTGGTCGGGTTTGGATACCACGTCATTGTGAAGCAAAAGCCTTAGTATTGGAAGAAGCACATAAGTCCCGTTACTCGGTTCATCCGGGAGCCACTAAAATGTATCGGGATTTGAAAGAAAATTTTTGGTGGCCGGGAATGAAACGCGACATTGCTAAGTATGTATCTAAATGCTTGACGTGTTCCCAAGTAAAAGCGGAACATCAAAAACCATACGGGAAACTGCAACCTTTAGAGATCCCGGTATGGAAATGGGAGGATGTAACCATGGATCTTGTGACCAAACTTCCTAGGACGAGAAAGGGACACGACGCGATATGGTTCATTGTTGACCGCCTTTCCAAAAGTGCCCATTTCCTACCCATTCGGGAGACTTATTCCTCTGAAAGGTTAGCAGAAGTTTATGTGAATGAGATTGTTTCCCGCCACGGTGTGCCAGTTTCTATTGTGTCGGACCGGGATACGCGATTTACCTCCCGCTACTGGCAGAAATTTCATGAAGGGATGGGTACACAATTGCATATAAGTACCGCGTATCATCCACAGACGGATGGTCAATCCAAAAGGACCATTCAAACTCTTGTGGACATGTTGAGAGCATGCGTTATGGATTTCGGGGGAAATTAGGATGAACATTTGCCATTAGTGGAGTTCTCGTATAATAACAGCTACCAAAGTAGCATACAAATGGCGCCGTATGAAATGTTGTATGGGAGAAAGTGTAGAACCCCTGTTTGTTGGGGAAAAGTGGGACAAAGAGAACTCGCACCCAAAGATGTAGTAGCGATAACTAATGAAAAAATCGACATGGTACGGGCCCGGTTAAAAGCAACGCAAGATCGACAAAAGTCCTATGCGGACAAAAGAAGGCGCCCTATTAAGTTTCAAGTGGGGGACCGAGTATTGTTGAAAGTGTCCCCGTGGAAAGGTATAATTCGATTCCGTAAGCGAGGAAAGTTGGGTCCCCGATATATCGGACCATTCAAGGTTTTAGCTCGAGTTGGAAAAGTAGCCTACCGATTAGAATTACCCTAAACATTAGAAGGGATTCACAACACCTTTCATGTGTCACAATTACGGAAATGTCTTGTGGATGAAACAACTCATGTACCTCTTGAGGACATTGAGGTAGACGAGAGAATGAATTACATTGAAAAACCGGTAGCTATAAAAGATTCCAAGGTGAAGACTCTTCGCAACAAAGAAATCAAGCAAGTTCTAGTTCAGTGGCAACACAGGAAGGGGTCGGATCTCACTTGGGAACCGGAGGATGAAATGAGAAGGTTCTACCCGTCTTTGTTCGGTACGTAATCAGGTTTCGGGGACGAAACCTTTCTTAAGGGGGGTGGACTTGTAACGCCCCAATTTAATTATATGCGTTTTTATATATGTATTGCTATAAAATGTTTTAAGAAATAACTAGGAGGTGAACCTAGTTAGAATGTGAATTAGGATTTTTTTTTGGCCATTTAAAAATAAGTATGTATATATGAGGGGTGGAATGTGTAAATGATGAAAGTTAGATTATTAAAAACATAAAAAACACACAACACACACACACACACATACGTGCGTGTTTGGTGGCCAGGAGCAAGAAGGAGAAAGAAACCCTCATCATCTTCACAAAAATTGAATAATTGAAGCCCTAATCATGGCCAAAACTCTTGCATGTTAATGAATTCTTGATCATCTAGTCCTACTAAAGCATAAGGTAACAAGAATTTTATGTTTTGGTGATCTTGAATATTTGGGGTTTCAAGAAATCCTTGAGTTTATATGAATTAGTATGATAAATGAACTAGGATCACCTTTTTGAACATGATGAATGCTTGAAATATATTAGTTAAAATGCTTCAATGGGGTGATCAAATGATTTCCAAAGTTAATTGGTTAGAATTGGGAGTGTCTTGATTGTTAATTTGAAGTTGTTAATAACGGGATGAAAAAAACGACATAAGATTAAAGAATGTGATTTTGGATTGTAGGAATAAAGGAAGAAAGCTCGAGCCAATCCGGGTCACAAACGAAGAATGAAAAAAGTAAGTTCCTTTGCTTACAAAATATTATTAGTATGTATTAATGTGAAATGTTATTATCCTAGAGTCGAAACCGTATACTTGTAATGAGTTAGTGTAAGTCGAAAAATGTTAAGGATATGGGTTGAATGAGTTGAAGGGATAATGTGCCAAGTTGAGAAATTCATGTTCGGAAGAAGGTTTAAAAAGTTTTCTTGTAGTTCTACTAGTAATTTGATGTCGTATAAATTTATGAATTAAAATGTCTAATTGATTGGTTGTATGTAGGTAAAGCAACTTGATGGATGACGCTACTTGGATCGAACACACTCATGATGCACGCTTCCGCGAAGATACTAGTTATGGTTTAAACTTTTGTTAAATGGTTTTTTGTTAAAACGGGTCTTTTGTAAGTAACTTAACCCGATAGTTGTTAAGATGTTGAACTTGTAGTTAAAGATTATGAAAGTTGTTTATGAAATGTTTAGGTTGTAAACTCTTTTTGTAACTATTTCGTTAGCTATCACGAAGTTAAATGCAGAAATTTTACTTATGAATTATTTGACCCGTTTGGTATTTTGTCAAATGAAGCTCGTTAGTTTCTTTCAAAATTTTAGACCTTACAGAGGGTGGCTGGTTTTATGAATGCCATTACATCCAAATATCTCACCAGAGATTTCAACAAATCCATGCCCAAGACCTTGGAAGAAGCTCTCGAAAGGGCTGAAGCCCACATAAGGGGAGAGGAGGCCGTGGATATTAAAGAGCAAAGAAAAAGGGGATCAAGATGGCGAGTCAACAGCCCGGCCAGAAAAGGGGAAGCTTTCATCCATATGATAGACGCCAAAAGGGTTCAGACCAGCGAAGGCCTGAGGGCTGGAACCCTCCCAGCCGGGAAAAAGGCATAAGCTTCACACCTCTCACCAAGACCCCTCAAGAGATTCTAGCTACAGAAGAAGTAAAACAAAGCTTTTGACCTCCAAGACCTCTCCCCAAAAGCAAGAGGAATGAGAATTCCACCCAATTATGTGAATTTCACGAAGAAAAGGGCCACCACACTAATGATTGCTTCCAGCTTAAGAAGAGGATTGAAGAGGCCGTTAAGTCCGGGGAACTCGCTCACTTGGTCAAGTGGGTGAGGGACAAGATGGCCGAAGGAAAGGGCAAGGAAGTTAACATGGTGGATTTTGATCGAAAGGTTCCTCACAAACGACAGAGGTTGGAAGCTTGGGAGCTTCAGTGTGTTTGTTTCCCTCCAACGGAAAAGAACCCACTTTCAAGCCCTCTTGTGGTTGAAGCAACCGTAGGCACACTACAAACAAACAAAGCATACATAGACACTGGAGCTACCACTGAAATCATGTTTGAAAAGTTCTTCAACCGTTTGAGCAATGAGGAACGTTCGAAGCTTCAACCCTCTGGAACCTCCATAAAAGGTATCGTCGACATACCTCTCAAGCCTTTAGGGAAACTAACTCTTGATGTTCATTTCAGCGAAGGCAAGATGGAAATAGTTCAACCCTTCACTTTCGTGGTCATCAATATACCTTCAAACTATGACGTGATCATAGGAAGACCAGGGCAGTGTGCCTTCTACATGGCTGTGTCTGTCGGTCATGGCACTGTCAACTTTCCTACCTAGAGGGGGATTGCAACCCTTCAACCTACTCAAGAGACCTACATGGTTGAAGGTGAAAGCTCCAAGAATGAAGAAGACAAGCAAAGGCTGGTCATAAACCCCAAGTATCCTGAGCAAAAGATAAGGGTAAATCCAAACCTTTCACAAGAAACCCTCTCATATCTCGAAAAGCTCTTGGTACACTATAGTGATGTCTTTGCTTGGTGCCCGAAAGATATGACGGGTATCCCTCGAAGCATTGCTAAACATGAACTGAAAATACCACCCAATGTCAAGCATGTTGTCCAAAAGAAGCGAAGTTTAGCACCCGAAAGAAGCTTGGCTGCTTGCCAAGAGGTTGAAAAGCTTGTGTCAGCCGGCATTCTCCGAGAAGTCAAGTACCAATCCTGGGTTGCAAACCCGGTCATGGTTCGAAAGCCGGACAACTCTTGGAGAATGTGCATAGACTTCAAGGATTTGAACAAGGCTTGCCCAAAGATTGCTACCCGTTGCCAGAAATTGATCTCAAGGTTGACTCCCTCACCGGTTACCCTTTTAAGTGTTTTCTTGATGCTTACAAGGGTTACCACCAGATTCTCATGAAGGAAGAGGATGAAGAGAAAACTGCCTTTCCACAGACAAAGGAATCTTTTGCTACCAAAAGATGCCTTTTGGCCTCAAAAACTTGGGGGCAACCTACCAACGCTTAGTTGACAAGGCTTTTGCTAGTCAAATTGGCAGGAACATGGAAGCATATGTTGATGATTTGGTCATTAAAATCAAAACAGAATACCAAATGCTTGATGATATCCAAGAAACCTTCAAGAACCAAAGGAAAGTCAACATGAAGCCCAACCCCGAAAAATGTTCATTTGGGTTCGAGGAAGGAAAGTTTTTGGGACACATTGTGGGAAAACAAAGTATAAAAGCAAATCCCAACAAGGTAAGAGTTGTCCTTGAAACCAAGCCACCAAGAAGCAAGAAAGAGGTAGAAAGTTTAAATGGGAAGCTTGCAGCCCTGAAGCGTTTTACCTCAAAGTTGGCTGAAAGATCTCTACCTTTCTTTAAAACGCTCAAAGGATGCTCAGACAAGAAAGACTTCAAATGGACTGATGAGGCTGAGGAAGCCTTCAACCAGATGAAGAAGCACCTAGCTTCTCTGCCTGATATTGCAGCCCCGGAAACGGGAGAGTTGATCTCGGTATACCTTTCGATTGCTGAAGATGCAATAAGTGCGGTCCTCACCATTGAACGAGACAAAGTTTAGGTACCCATCTATTTCTTCAGCAAAACTCTAAAATTGGCAGAAATCAAATATCCTCCTTTGGAAAAACTTGCTTTAGCCCTAGTCCAAACGGCTAGAAGGCTTCGAAGGTATTTCCAAGCACACCCTATACAAGTGGTCACCGACCAACCAATAAAAAGTGTGCTTGAAAAACCAGAGAATTCAGGGCGATTAGCCAAGTGGGCTGTTGAACTCGGTGAACATAACATCACCTATGTTCCCAGAAAAGCCATCAAAGCCCAGGTCTTGGCTGATTTCATTGTAGAAGTCCCAAAACAAACAACTACTGAAGTAAACACAGCTGCCACTGAACCTTCAGACCTTGAAGCCTGGAAGCTTTTCACCGATGGAGCTTCAAGTGTTGAAGGGTCAGGGGCAAGCCTTATTCTAATCAACCCGGAAGGGTTGGAATTCACGTATGCTCTTCGATTTGATTTCCAGACCACCAATAATGAAGCTGAATACGAAGCACTTATAGCTGGCTTAAGGTTGGCCAAGTAAATGAAGGTACCAAAGCTTGAAGTCTTCATGGACTCGTTGTTGGTGTCAAGTCAAGTGAATGACAGTTATGTTGCAAAGGAACCTAACATGAAGAGATACAAGGAAAAAGCCAAGGAACTGATGAACACATTTCAAACATGCACCATTAAGCAAATTCCCAAGTCTCAAAACAAGAAAGCTGATGCCTTGAGTAAAGTTGCTTCCCTCACTTTTGCCCACCTCACTAAAAAGGTGTTGGTAGAAGTACTGAAAACTCCATCAATTGAAGAATTGGAGGTTCAAGACGTAAGAAGGCCCCAATTGGATGACTCCAATCAAGAAATTCCTTAAAAATGGTGAATTACCTGCTGATCAAACAGAGGCTGAAAGGGTTAAAATCAAGTCTAGACAATACGTGTTGCAAGGCGAAATCCTCTACAAGAAGGGTTACCTTGCACCCTTGCTGAGATGTGTTGGTCCCAAACAAAGCCAGTATTTGGTCA
Organism: Helianthus tuberosus; assembly: GCA_030545235.1. Classification (NCBI taxonomy): domain Eukaryota; kingdom Viridiplantae; phylum Streptophyta; class Magnoliopsida; order Asterales; family Asteraceae; genus Helianthus; species Helianthus tuberosus. The sequence continues at coordinate 14,423,843 of CM060435.1, forward strand.
AAGAGGTTCATGAAGGGATATGCGGAGCCCATTTTGGAGCTAGATCGGTGGTTGCTAAACTAATGAACCTTGGGTATTTTTGGCCCTCAATGCACCGAGACACCACTTAGCAGCTAAGGAAGTGTGATTCATGCCAAATTCATGCACCAGTCCCAAAAAATCCCAAGCATGATCTTGTCCCAATAACCTCAGCATGGCCATTTTATAAATGGGGTATGGACATCGTTGGTCCGTTCCCACCAGCTAAAGGTGGAGTGAAGTTCTTGTTGGTGGCCATAGACTACTTCACTAAGTGGCCCGAGGTTAAACCACTTGCAAAAATCACGGGCAAGCAAGTCATTGACTTTGTTTGGGAGAACATCATTTGTCGCTATGGGTTGCCAGGAGTACTTGTTACCGACAATGGAAAGCAATTCGCCGAGAAGCCTTTCAGCGTTTGGTGCAAAGAATTTAGAATAGCTCAAGTTTTTAGCTCAGTGGCATACCCACAATCAAACGGTCAGGTTGAAAGGATGAACTGAAGCATAGTTGAAGGGATTAAAGCAAGATTGGGAAGATACGAAAGCAATTGGCTTGAAGAATTGCCAAGTGTCCTATGGGCCATAAGAACAACCGAAAAAACAAGCCACAAAAGAACACCTTACAGCTTGGTGTTTGGATCTGAGGCCGTGATTCCAGCTGAAGTAGGAGTTGTAACACAAAGAACGGTCAACATGGATCCCGAAGCAAACCAAAAAGAGACCATGTTGAACTTACAACTCTTAGAGGAAGCACGAGACCAAGCTGCAATCCAGGAAGCCAAGTACAAGCAAACGATGGAAGCCTATTACAACAAAAGAGTCAAATATGAACGTTTCAAGCCAGGAGACCTGGTGCTTAGAAACAATGAAGCTAGTAAGAAAGAGAACTAAGGAAAACTTGGCCCAAAATGGGAGGGGCCATATACGATCCTTGAAGCACACAAGGGTGGATCCTATAAACTAGCAGACTCAGAAGGTAAAAGGCTTCCAAGACACTGGAATGGAAAAACCCTTAAGAGGTTCCATGTATAATAAAAAAGGATTGGTTTGTATTTAGATGTATTTCAAGAGTTGAACACCTTTTGTAACACAATGTCTCTTGAATGAATGAAATTGTTTTATCAAATTTGTCTTTCTATCCTAAAATCAGGTTGAGAATCTAGCAAAAAACTCCATGGCAAGGGCCATGTAAGAGGATGAGCTCCCAGGCCACATCGCTCAATAGGTTCAAGGGTTGAATGGACCTATATAAGGGGTGAGTTCCTAAATCAATACAACTCCATGAGACCTATTGTTGAAAACAAAGTTGTCTCATGGACGGGTTTGAACAGCCTACATCAAACGTTCCTTAAGCCTTACAAAAAATCGAAAATGGGCTTACGAAACAAAACCAAACTAAGAAAGATGATGAATAGGATAGGTGCTATGTCTTCTTGTTTAAAAATACCAAGGCTAAGTGACTGCGGCACTGAACCCTTTAAGGTATAAAAACATAAAGATAACACAAACCCAACAAAGACAAAATCACAAGGAAAAGAAATAATCTAAGGAACAATACAACAACATGAACAAAAAGGTTACACGCAACCCAAAACTCAAAGATACAAACCAAGTCATAAAGCTAAAGCAGTAGTCAAGTCTTGAAATTGTTGGTGCATATTCGGTGACAACAGCTTAATAGTTTGATTATTTAGTCTTTGGATATTTTGTATTGGGCTTAGCTTATTGGTTAGGGAGTTTATTTGTTGTAATGGGCTTGGAAAATGGCCTAGCCCAGTAGGAAACCCAGTTCAGAGACATGTGACATATAAACATGTTTTGTGATTAGGGTTTTAGATAACTTGGAGGCTAGAGAGAGAAAACGTAGAGAGAGAGAGTGAATTCAAAATTAGTGTTTGAGCAAGATCACAGAGAGAGGCTGTGAGGTTGTGAGGTCTTGAATTGATTGTAAACTGCAAGTTGGATAATCAATAGAAAACCCGTTTGATTGTGAAATTTCTGTTTCTACTCGTTTCTGTAACAAATCTGATCTAGAGGATTCCGCACTCTAGGTTAGATATACAATTCTGTGACGATCCATACAAATAGGGGACCTACAATTGGTATCAGAGCTTTAGGCTCTTGAAGAAGCTCGGTTCAGAATTGCAGACTGCAGAATTCGGGTGGAAGTGTTTGAAATTTTTGAAAATTTGAAACCTGAAAACTAGTGTTTCGAAATTTTTTTTGGGTTTGATATAATTTTCAAAAATTTTAGGGTTGTTTGATCTGTTTGCGTATTTAATTTTGCTGTTTAAGTGTTTTTGGTTGCAGGTTTGGTTGATTTTTGAAGGATTTTGGCTAGAAAGTCTTGAAGATTCGAAGACTGTTCTTCGTGTTCTTCATTGAGTTCTTCATAATTTTGATTAAATTCTGATGATTTGGTTGTCTGATTTTACAGGAAATTGATAGGAGATCAGGATAAAATCTTTTCAAACTTTGGAAAGATTTGGTTCTAGCAAATTTGCTGAAATCGGAAAAATACTCTGACAGACCAGCGAATTTGTGATCTAGCAACTCGGTGACCGGTGAAATTAAATCCAAAGGCGACTTTGGTAACCGTATAATTGTCCTCAGCGACATTATTATGGTGATCGTCGAAATTAACAGTCGTCGTAATAGCGAACTTGATCAGACCAGCAAAATTAATAGCCAGCATAATTAACCGGCGAAATTAAGTGATCAGCGAATTTGTTCCAGCGAATTTGTGACCTAGCAACTCGGTGACCGGCGAAATTAAATCCAAAGGCGACTTTGGTAACCGTGTAATTGTCCTCAGCGACATTATTAACGTGATCGGCGAAATTAAAGTCGTCATAATAGCGACCTGATTAGCCAGCAAAATTAACTGACCGGCGAACCAGCGAAATTAACCAGCATAATTAAACATTAGCGAAATTGTGTTGATTTACCAGCGAATTTAATCATCCAGCATAATTATAATTACTCTACCAGCATACTTATAATTACTCTATCAGCATATTTAACTAGGTTAACCAGCATAATTAGCGTGACCCAGCGAAATTAACTTGGTTTGCCAGCGAAATTATCTAGAGGAATTAAAAGGTGGAGTATTTATTTTGTTGGAGTAATTAGATACGTATAGAGTATTTAACGTTTTTGAAAATAGAAAGTGATCCGTAGCTCATCTCGACAAACCGTTTGCACGGTTGGACTAGGTTGATTTTCAGGACAAAAAAAAAACTCTGGAAAATCCCGAATTTGGTTTTCGACATTATATATCATTGGATTCGTTTTTTCAAGACGATTCTAACGGTATAATTTGGTAAAAACAGTTTTTGGAAAAATTTTGTATGGTTTTATCAGTACGGTTACGGTAAAACGTGTTTAAAGATGGTCAAGATGAATAAGGTCAGTGAGACTGCTAAGAATTGGCCAAAGCTGAGAAACGTCAAAGAATATTCTGTTTGGAAGGAAGAGTTTGAATCGGTTGTGAAAAGTGAGGATTTCAGAATGTGGTGCTGTATGATAGATGGATACATTGCTCCTACACGTCGTGTTGAAGGAAGGGTTATAGTGATGTCTTATGACAAGATGGATGAATCTGAGAGACAGGTGGTTGATGCTGAGAAGAAAGCTTTAGCTGCAATAAAAATGTCCTTACCTGATGGCATCAAGCATACCTTTACGAAGTACACTAATTCAAAGGATATGTGGGATGCATTAGAGAAGCGATATCAGGGAAATGCAGATGTTGTGGTAGAAGAGAAGAAGAAAGATGTTGTGGTACCTGATGGCATCAAGCATACCTTTACGAAGTACACTTACAGCAGAGGTGAAGGTATCATCAGAATATGTAAGTCATACGTGTCATAATTGCACTGAACTACAGGGTAAAGTTAATAGACTATCGGAGCAGAACAAAATTCTATTAGCTGAATTGGAAAAGTTAAAAGAGTCAAATGTTCTTTTGATTAAAAGAGAGTCAAATTGCTTAAATGAACTCAAATCAAATGAACAAGAAATCAGCAGTTTAACAAGCAAAGTCAATGAACTGTTACAGATCATTGATTTGGCTTGTGAAACTGTAAAGGATAAAACTAATGAATTTTCTTATAAGTGCAGGGAATTGGCCATTGCACAAGACCAAATTGTTGAACTAAAAGGAAAGTTAGACAAATTTGGAAATACTTCATTAGTTAGGACTCAAATTCAAAAAGGGCTGAAAGAGAGTAATGATAGAACATGAGTGGGGTTTAGTAAAGCTTCATCTTCTAAAAATCAAGACTATTCTTTTTTACCTGATGAGAATGAGCTAATTGACTTTGTGCCTACTACACCAGCTGTAGTGGATCCGATAGCTGGGGACTTGCCAAATAGTCCAGTTTCTTTGAAAGAATATGTAGGATCTAACAGTACACCTCATAAATCGGATGAGGATACTGAAGACGAAAAGAAGAAAACATTTAAAAAGAGATTTAAGAAAAGGAGAATTTATAAGACAAAATCTTGTTTTAAATGTCACACTAAAGGGCACGTGGCAAGTTGTTGTCCTTTAAAGAAAAATAAGCAAAAAGTTGATGAGGTTAAGGATGGAAATAGGGTTGGTTTAAATAATAATGTGCAACCACATTGTCAATATAATCAACCAAGATTTCAATCTAAAACTTCAACATCGAAAAGATTTGATAGACCAAGAAGTATTTCTCCACAATTTAGTCATTATAATGGTAAATCAAATCGGTTTCAAAGTCAAAATAGAAATTTTGGATATCAAAATCGATACCAGACATCTGGTAATCGAAATTTTCAAAGAAGAAACGAACATAGGGGTTTTAGTAACTCAAATGTTCAACAACATCCAAATTTTTTTCAAAATTCATGGTATAATAACGGGGGAAGAAGGTATCAAGATAATAATTTTCAAAGGTCAGAAAATCCGAGATTTTATTGGAACTCTCGTGATCAAAGACCTAGTGGAAGTTATAAATCTTGTTCAACAACAGTGAAAACATCCAAGACACCAGTAAGGTGTGATGGATATTGGTTAGAAGCATCTTATACGGATTTACATGGTCGACCCAAAACCGGTCAGGTTTGGGTTGTTAAGTCTAACTGAGTTGCTGAGTGTGTGCAGGATGATCAAGAAGGACTGTTGATGTGTTCAACAGTGGTTATTCCTGTAAAGTATCTGAGGTGAATAGTAAGTTAAAATTGGTAACGAACTATTTACTACAGTGATAGTGATGATTATTTTAAACTTTAACATTGAAAAACTTATTGTTAGGTTAAAGTGGGAGTCTGTTTGTGTTTTTGAAACTTGCTCCATAAAAACAAAAATTTAGGGGGAGAAATTCCCCTAAGCCAAAAAGAGTTTAGATAGTGCGTGAGTTTAGGGGGAGTAAGTTAAGTTATAAAATTTTAAAAAAATACAAAAACATTGAAAAATGAAAAACATAAAAAAGTTGAAAAATTGAAAGAAAAAAAAAAGAGATTTCATGGTGTGAAAAAGAAGATATGATAGTACATCAGCAAGTTAGACTGTCACACTGAAAATGAATTAAATTGCTTAAGTGTGATAGCAGCTTCATCATATGATGTACCAGTAGGCAAAAAGCATGAAATAATCAACTTACCAATGTGATATAAACCTAAATGAACTATGTATGAGTGGGGAACACATCAGGGAGTAAGTTAAGTTATAAAATTTTTAAAAAAAATACAAAAACATTGAAAAATGAAAAACATAAAAAAGTTGAAAAATTGAAAAAAAAAAAAAGAGATTTCATGGTGTGAAAAAGAAGATATGATAGTACATCAGCAAGTTATACTGTCACACTGAAAATGAATTAAATTGCTAAAGTGTGATAGCAGCTTCATCATATGATGTATCAGTAGGCAAAAAGCATGAAATAATCAACTTACCAATGTGATATAAACCTAAATGAACTGTGTATGAGTGGGGAACACATCAGGGAATAAGTTAAGTTATAAAATTAAAAAAAAATACAAAAACATTGAAAAATGAAAAACATAAAAAAGTTGAAAAATTGAAAGAAAAAAAAAGATTTCATGGTGTGAAAAAGAAGATATGATAGTACATCAGCAAGTTAGACTGTCACACTGAAAATGAATTAAATTGCTTAAGTGTGATAGCAGCTTCATCATATGATGTACCAGTAGGCAAAAAGCATGAAATAATCAACTTACCAATGTGATATAAACCTAAATGAACTGTGTATGAGTGGGGAACACATCAGTGGTGTATGGTTTAATGACCTTAAATCTTGCGTTGGTAGATTGCCAAAATATGAGGTTTTGGGTCTTTATACTATTATTTCATCTGGGGATATCAGGGTTGTCCTTCTGCTGCATCCAGATACATGTTGACCTAGGCACAACCAGGATATCTTAAAAGAGCAAAAAAAATGCCAAAACCCTGAAAATGAAGAAGCTCTCCTAGAGAGTCATTCAAAATGTACAAAAAGCATAAATCGTACCAAAAAATGGTATTTGTCTTAGCCCTCGTTAGTTATTTTGGTCTCTGTGCTGTACGGAAGTACTGACCTGATCACCAATTATCTAAACGTTGAAAAACAAAACGGATGAATTCAGTATACTCACCTACTACGATGAATTTTTGTGCATACCTTGATCGCGGGGGTATATCCTGAAGTGGGACACGCTAGTATATCAGTAATAAAATTACCTTAACGTATCATACGGTAATGGTACTTGAAATGTTCATGCATTTTGTTTAAGTGGACAAGCATACTGGTAATCGTCTTGAACTGCTTTTCACGAAAATTAAAAGAATTAACTGCTAGTGTGAAACAGTTTGATTGTGCTGATATGATCTTTGTCACACCCTCAAAATCCACATGCGGAGTACCACCGCGAGGCGTGTAACATGACCAGGATCCAGCCACCAATTATACTGAGCATTTAGTAAATAATAAGAGTGTTCACCAATCATAATGGTTAGTAAATACCATAGTTAAAGTTCAAAAGTTTTAAGTTTAAATAACAGTTTAAGTGAGTAGCGGAAGCATAGGCAAAACAGTTTAAACAAAGTTCATAGTGCAAGTTTATTTAGAACTCAAAACACGGGTTAAGACAACCACTACACTTCCCCAAGCAGCAAGCTCCTGAATCATTGGGTACCTGCAAAGCATGCAGTAGGGTATCAACATAATGTTGGCTAGTTCACGGGAAGTCCAGTTTAAACTTTTCGAAAATGTAGGTTGTTTAGATAAAGCATTTATAATCACGTCATGGGGAGCTACCCCATATGAAAGCTTACTAAACTGGCGTTACCGAAACTATTGACGAGAAGATTTTGTGCCCCGAGTCAATGTCTATCGTCATTGACCAAGATGCAAGGTCTACTAGTTCACGCCCGATCTCCCCCGGTTACGGTGTGAGGTTGTCAAACCTAATAGCGCTATCAACTAATAACCCGTTCGCCCCCGGCGATTAATCGGTACTATAAGCAGGGACTTTACATGATAGAGATTCGTTTAGTTTTGCTAGTTGTGATATAAATAATATCCAAACGTATCTCCCCCGGAAATAGTAATTTAAAATATACCCATTCGCATTTTCCCCCGGAAATATTAGTTTGAAAGCATTCTTTAGTTTGTTCGTGTCCCTCCCTGGGACGCATGCTTTTAATGTGTGAACTCACCTTGGGTTGCTCGGCAGATTAGTTTACTTGGTCAAGCACGCTGGTCACCACGTCCTAACATGGTTACCAGTATGGGTCAGGTTTGGGTACAAATAAGTCACGTAGATCCTACACGTATCTAACACATAGTATGCATACAGTTATCTGTTGAGTTATTGGGCCTGCTCTAATATTTGAACAATCAAACAGTAACAGTTAACACATAGTCCAGTTAAAACAGGTAGCCCAAACAAAACGCGTTGTGGCCCAATAGCTAAGGTAGGCAGCCCAGTCGAGACAAGGTGGTCTCGACTCGAGAACACTCGGTCTCGAGTCGCAACCAAGGGGTCTTGGGTTGCCAACAGAAGGTCTCGAATGGTGCATAAATGAGTCGCAACCTTGGAGGTCTCGAGTCCGGTCTCGAGTCGAGGTCAGGAGATCTCGAGTCGAGATCTTGCTGGTTTCGAGTCCATGATGTCTGCTGCTTGGTCTCGAGTTGCAACGTTGATGGTCTCAAGTCGAAACCGGGGGTCTCGACTCGTATGTCTGATGTGGAGATCCTTCTAGAACCTCTGATGTACTATCCAATAGAATTGCAATTTCATGAAATTGTGCACTATCCAATAGAATATCACAAACATGTTTTCTTGTCTAATCCTAATTCAAAACGGATCAAAACATAACATTTCAAATATTTTCATGATCTTCAAACTGTTCTTCATCTAGGGTTTTTACCATAATACACATGTTGATTCAAAAAGGTTTATACTTATCATATTACACCTAGTTAATGTATCATCCAAACAACATCATCATCAAAGATTTCATACGAGAATATGTTTGCATAATAACCATTCATTTCTTTATCACACAACTTTAATGCTAGCATGATGATCCTCAAGTAACTCCAACCCTCCTAATCACATAGAAGTATGCATATTATACAAGAACATGTGCATCATTCAACAACAAACACCATTAAATCAAGCAAACACTTTCATCGTACTTAAACAATAGTCACAATGCATATTATCACTTAATCATCATTTTTATCATGCCCTTACATCACTAAACAACGAAGAGGTGATACTAACCGAAACTGATTGGGTGTAAGTGTGTTCGAGATGGAATGATGGTCGAGCTACACGTCTTCTCCTTCCAAATCGGCTCCAAGAATGTAGGGTGTGGTGATGTTTAGTGGTTTCTAGAGAGAAAAGGCTAGAGAGAGAGAGGGAATGTTTGTGATTTGATGCAAATGATTGAGTGCCCAAAAATAGGGAATTGTTGGCTTGGGTAGGAGTTTTATACTCCATTCTATGGTGTGCCCTAAAAGGATTCCGAGTGGGCTCAAGGGAAGGGTGCGGCCCAATGGCCCAATTGTTCACTCGAGACCAAGTGGTCTCGAGTCGGGTCCTAGTGGTCTCGGCTCACTAATATACACTAATATATATATATATATACTACATACACATAACTTAATACAAGGATCACATAGCACATCAAGATAATTCACAGACTTTCATTCAAAACGTACGTACGCATAATGCTATTACAAGAAGGTTGCTCGGGAAAAACCTAGAGTGTCACATTATCCCCCAAGTTTTAAGAACTTTCGTCCCGAAAGTTAAGGCAGCCACTGTCAAGCTAGTATGAATGAGATCGTTTCAATGGGGTGTCACATCATCCCCCCGTTAGTTTGGAATTTCGTCCCGAAATTCGGTTGTAGCTTCAGTGCTGGGGATTTCGTCAGGGAACAACTGGGGATAATTGCGCTTCATCTGGTCTTCCCGTTCCCACGTAAACTCTGGGCCACGGCGCGAGTTCCAACGAACTCGTACAATAGGTATCTGGCTACGTTTGAGGGTTTTGATTTCTCGATCCGTGATCTCAATCGGTTCCTCAGTAAAGTGTTGTTGTTCGTCAATAGTGAGTTCCTTGAAAGGAATGATGAGTGTTTCATCTGACAGACACTTCTTCAGATTAGGCACGTGGAAGACGTTGTGCACCGCACTCAGTTCTTCAGGCAGATTCAATCTGTAAGCAACCTTACCGATCTTCTCGGTAATTTCAAATGGTCCGACATATCACGGATTAAGCTTGCTCCGTTTACCAAAACGAACCACACCCTGCCAGGGTGAGACTTTAAGTAGAGCCCGGTCACTGACCTGGAATTCTAGGGGTTTCCTACGTTTATCAGCGTAACTTTTCTGACGGTCACGAGCTGCCGCCATGCGTTGTCTGATCTGGGCAATCCTTTCCGTAGTCTCGACTACGAGTTCCGGGCCAATAATTTGGCTTTCGCCAACTTCCGCCCAACATAAGGGTGATCGGCATTTACGACCGTACAATGCCTCAAAGGGTGCTGCCTGGATGCTGGTGTGGTAGCTGTTGTTGTAGGAGAACTCTACCAATGGTAAGTGTCGTTCCCAGCCGTTTCCAAAATCAATAACACATGCTCTCAGCATGTCTTCAAGCATTTGGATAGTACGTTCCGTTTGACCATCGGTTTGCGGGTGGTAAGCAGTACTCATATCTAGACGTGAGCCAAAAGATCTATGCGTAGCTTGCCATAATTCGGACGTAAAGCGTGGGTCACGATCAGAGATGATTGAGATTGGCACCCCATGCCTAGCAACTATTTCCTTCAAGTAGATGGCAGCGAGCTTTGAATACTTATCTATTTCCTTAATTGCTAGGAAGTGTGCAGACTTGGTGAGGCGATCCACGATGACCCAAATGGTATCGTTCCCGCTTTGAGACCTAGGTAAGCCTGTAACAAAGTCCATGGAAATTTGCTCCCATTTCCATGTTGGCAGTTCTGGTTGTTGCAACAAGCCCGACGGCTTCTGGTATTCGACCTTGACTCTAGCACAGGTCAAGCACTTGCTAACGTAGGTGGCTATGTTGGCCTTCATACCAGGCCACCAATATGTGGTTTTGAGATCGTGGTACATCTTATCCGAACCAGGATGTACCGAGTAACGAGATTTGTGTGCTTCGTCCATCACAAGTTCACGCAGATTTCCATAAAGTGGGACCCATATACGCCCTGTCACATAGTAAGCGCCGTCTTCCTTTTGTTCTAGCCGTTTCCTCGATCCTCGCAGGGACTCAGCCCTGATGTTCTCGGCTTTCAATGCTTCAACCTGAGCATTTCGAATCTGATTAGGGAGGTTCGAGTGGATAGTGAGCTGTAAAGCACGAACACGCTTAGGTTTGGTTTCCTTCCTGCTGAGGGCATCGGCTACAACATTAGCCTTGCCTGGATGGTATTTAATTGCGCACTCGTAGTCGTTTAGGAGTTCGACCCATCGGCGTTGCCGCATATTCAACTCCTTTTGTTCCATTATGTGTTGGAGACTCTTGTGATCGGTGTAAATCGTGCACTTGGTACCGTACAAGTAATGTCTCCAAATCTTGAACGCGAAGACCACAGCTCCGAATTCTAAGTCATGTGTCGTGTAGTTTCGTTTGTGGATCTTGAGTTGTCGCGAAGCGTAAGCAATAACTTTCTCGCGCTGCATCAACACGCAACCGAGTCCTTGAATAGAAGCGTCGCAGTAAACAACAAAATCGTCGGTACCTTCAGGTAAGGAAAGAATAGGAGCACTACAAAGGTTCTTCTTTAGTTCCTGAAAGGCAGATTCCTGAGCATCATTCCATTTGTAAGCAACACCCTTCTGGGTGAGAGTCGTGAGTGGTTGAGCGATCTTTGAAAATCCCTTGATAAATCTTCGATAGTACCCTGCCAATCCCAAGAATTGGCGAACTTCGGTCGGAGTCTTAGGTATAGGCCAATTCTTAATGGATTCGATCTTAGCGGGATCGACGTGAATCCCATCCTGATTGACTATGTGCCCAAGGAAATGGACTTCTCGAAGCCAGAAATCACATTTCGAGAATTTGGCGTACAGTTGCTCATTGCGAAGGAGTTCGAGAATAAGACGCAAGTGTTGTTCATGCTCCTCTTGACTCTTCGAGTAGATCAGGATGTCGTCAATAAACACAATTAAAACTTGTCGAGGTAGGGTTTGCACACTCGGTTCATGAGATCCATGAAGACCGCAGGTGCGTTGGTCATTCCAAAAGGCATAACAAGGAATTCGTAGTGACCATAGCGGGTTCTGAAAGCAGTCTTAGAGACGTCCTCGTCGCGGACTCTCAGCTGATGATAGCCCGATCGTAGATCAATCTTGGAATAGTAGCTCGACCCTTGCAGCTGGTCGAACAGATCGTCGATACGGGGAAGTGGATAACGATTCTTGATGGTAACCTTGTTCAGTTCACGATAATCAATGCACATTCGGAATGTGCCATCCTTCTTTTTAACAAAGAGCACTGGGGCTCCCCAAGGTGATGAACTAGGACGGATAAATCCTTTATCCAATAGTTCCTGCAGTTGCGTAGAAAGTTCCTTCAGTTCAGCAGGGGCTAGTCGATAAGGTGCATGAGCTATAGGTGCTGCTCCGGGAGTTAGCTCGATTTGGAATTCGACCTGACGGTGAGGAGGGAGTCCAGGTAATTCTTCAGGGAATACATCGGGATAGTCGCGTACAACTGGAAAATCTTCGATCCTCTTTTCCTTTTCCTGGGTGTCGGTGACAAGTGCTAAAATAGCGGTGTGCCCCTTTCGTAAACACTTCTGGGCTTTTAAGAATGAGATGATACATGTGACAGCTCCACCTTTGTCACCTTGAACGATAAGGAGTTTCCCAGAAGGACGGGGAATACGAACAACTTTCTCTTGGCAGAGGATTTCAGCTCGATGCTTGGATAACCAATCCATACCAATAACGACGTCGAAGCTTCCTAGAACGATAGGGAAAAGATCGATGCAGAAAGTCTGACCAGACAATACTAGTTTGCAGTTACTGATAACGTGTGAGGCCTCGATGTTTCTACCATTAGCTAACTCGACGATATGCTTAGAACTTAATAACGTAGACGTACGCTTAAGCTTTTTACTAATACGTAGGGATACATAGCTAGCATCGGCTCCAGAATCAAACAATACAGAAACATAACGATCATCGAGTAGGAACTTACCCGCCACGACGTTGGGGTCATTCCTTGCTTCTCCAGCTCCAATCACAAAAACCCTTCCTCTTGCACCATTCCCAGCATTGTTGTTGTTGTTGTTCCCCGCACCCTGATTGTTGTTGTTCTGATTCAACTGGGGGCAATTCTTCTTAATGTGCCCCTCCGTTCCACACTGGAAACAACCCTTGATGTTCCCATGATGCTGCTGCTGCTGCGGTTGGTTCTGATTTGCGGGATGAGGGCTCCTACAATCCTTGGCCTCATGCCCCATCCTGTTGCATCGCTGACACTTGTTCCTTGCACAGGGCCCATTATGATGTCGGTTACACTTGGGGAGGTGTCCTTGGTAACCTCCCTGCTGTTGAGGGCCCTTGTTGTTTTCAGTTTTCTTTTGCTGGGCTGGGGCCTAAGTAGGGTTAGCATAGCATCCCTACCCTGATTTCCATCCCACTTTCGTTTGTTATCACTAGAAGTTCTGGCAGTAGCACTGATCCTTTTGGGCAGCTTGCCCTGTTCCACAGCCTGATCAGTGAGTTTGTGAGCAAGACGGACGACTGGCTGAATCGTAGTGAGGTTGGCTGAGGTCACATGGCTCTGGATTTCTGGAACTAGACCCTTGAGGTAGAGCTCGATTCTTCGGTAAGCAGGTCGAGACATGTTAGGGCAGAGGGCAGCATAATCATTGGACTGCTTGGTGTAGGTCTCAATCTCTGATCCAACCATCTTAAGCTCGAAGTACTCGTTTTCGAGCTTGTGGATATCATCCCTGTGGCAGTACTCTTCCCTGATCATGTCCTTGAAATCTTCCCACGCAGTAGCATTAGCAGTTTCCAAACCAAGCATCTGAATCTGCGCTTTCCACCATGAACGCGCGTTTCCTTCAAGCGTACCAATAGCAAACTTCACCCAGTTAGCAGGGGGACACTCACAGACAGCAAAAACGGCTTCGGCCTTCTCAATCCAGTGTAGAAGACCTATGGCACCCTTAGTGCCATTGAAAGTGAGAGGTTTGCAATCCATGAACGTTTTGAATGTGCAAACACGTGGTTGCGCAGGTGCAGGCTGACCTCCAGGGTGAGCTGCGAAAGCGGCAGCCACCGTGTTAATTAGGCCAGTGAGTTGTGCCTGAGTCATGTTAATGTTTCCTCTTACGCGTCCACTCATTTTCTTCACAACCAGAAAACACGTTATGAGTGTGATGTCATAGCGTAGCGAGAATGAGATAGAAGAGAGATGTGTATCTATCTAACTAGGCACACTAGTATGTATGGTAGAGCATAAACATAAAGTAAACAAGCAAGTAGACACAAGTCCGAGCTATGAGGTCTAATAGGCTGAGTCTTGTACTTGGAGTGTAGTGTCGTCACGAGTCACGGGTTATAGTCTGGTTTTTTTCAAAAAGACTTTCTTTTTTAAAACCGAGTTCACTATAACCAATGGCTCTGATACCAATCTGTCACACCCTCAAAATCCACATGCGGAGTACCACTGCGAGGCGTGTGACATGACCAGGATCCAGCCACCAATTATACTGAGCATTTAGTAAATAATAAGAGTGTTCACCAATCATAATGGTTAGTAAATACCATAGTTAAAGTTCAAAAGTTTTAAGTTTAAATAACAGTTTAAGTGAGTAGTGGAAGCATAGGCAAAACAGTTTAAACAAAGTTCATAGTGCAAGTTTATTTAGAACTCCAAACACGGGTTAAGACGACCACTACACTTCCCCAAGAAGTAAGCTCCTGAATCACTGGGTACCTGCAAAGCATGCAGTAGGGTATCAACATAATGTTGGCGAGTTCACGGGAAGTCCAATTTAAACTTTTCGAAAATGTAGGTTGTTTAGATAAAGCATTTATAATCACGTCATGGGGAGCTACCCCATATGAAAGCTTACTAAACTGGCGTTACCGAAACTATTGACGAGAAGATTTTGTGCCCCGAGTCAATGTCTATCATCATTGACCAAGATGCAAGGTCTACTAGTTCACGCCCGATCTCCCCCGGTCACGGTGTGAGGTTGTCAAACCTAATAGCGCTATCAACTAATAACCCGTTCGCCCCCGGCGATTAATCGGTACTATAAGCAGGGACTTTACATGATAGAGATTCGTTTAGTTTTGCTAGTTGTGATATAAATAATATCCAAACGTATCTCCCCCGGAAATAGTAATTTAAAATATACCCATTCGCATTTTCCCCCGGAAATATTAGTTTGAAAGCATTCTTTAGTTTGTTCGTGTCCCTCCCTGGGACGCATGCTTTTAATGTGTGAACTCACCTTGGGTTGCTCGGCAGATTAGTTTACTTGGTCAAGCACGCTGGTCACCACGTCCTAACATGGTTACCAGTATGGGTCAGGTTTGGGTACAAATAAGCCACATAGATCCTACACGTATCTAACACATAGTATGCATACAGTTATCTATTAAGTTATTGGGCCTGCTCTAATATTTGAACAATCAAACAGTAACAGTTAACACATAGTCCAGTTAAAACAGGCAGCCCAAACAAAACGCGTTGTGGCCCAATAACTAAGGTAGGCAGCCCAGTCGAGACAAGGTGGTCTCGAATCGAGAACACTCGGTCTCGAGTCGCAACCAAGGGGTCTCGGGTTGCCAACAGAAGGTCTCGAATGGTGCATAAATGAGTCGCAACCTTGGAGGTCTCGAGTCCGGTCTCGAGTCGAGGTCAGGAGATCTCGAGTCGAGATCTTGCTGGTTTCGAGTCCATGATGTCTGCTGCTTGGTCTCGAGTTGCAACTTTGATGGTCTCGAGTCGAAACCGGGGGTCTCGACTCGTATGTCTGATGTGGAGATCCTTCTAGAACCTCTGATGTACTATCCAATAGAATTGCAATTTCATGAAATTGTGCACTATCCAATAGAATATGACAAACATGTTTTCTTGTCTAATCCTAATTCAAAACGGATCAAAACATAACATTTCAAATATTTTCATGATCTTCAAACTGTTCTTCATCTAGGGTTTTTACCATAATACACATGTTGATTCAAACAGGTTTATACTTATCATATTACACCTAGTTAATGTATCATCCAAACAACATCATCATCAAAGATTTCATACGAGAATATGTTTGCATAATAACCATTCATTTCTTTATCACACAACTTTAATGCTAGCATGATGATCCTCAAGTAACTCCAACCCTCCTAATCACATAGAAGTATGCATATTATACAAGAACATGTGCATCATTCAACAACAAACACCATTAAATCAAGCAAACACTTTCATCGTACTTAAACAATAGTCACAATGCATATTATCACTTAATCATCATTTTTATCATGCCCTTACATCACTAAACAACGAAGAGGTGATACTAACCGAAACTGATTGGGTGTAAGTGTGTTCGAGATGGAATGATGGTCGAGCTACACGTCTTCTCCTTCCAAATCGGCTCCAAGAATGTAGGGTGTGGTGATGTTTAGTGGTTTCTAGAGAGAAAAGGCTAGAGAGAGAGAGAGGGAATGTTTGTGATTTGATGCAAATGATTGAGTGCCCAAAAATAGGGAATTGTTGGCTTGGGTAGGGGTTTTATACTCCATTCTATGGTGTACCCTAAAAGGATTCCGAGTGGGCTCAAGGGAATGGTGCGGCCCAACGGCCCAACTGTTCACTCGAGACCGAGTGGTCTCGAGTCGGGTCCTAGTGGTCTCGGCTCACTAATATACACTTATATATATATATATACTACATAGACATAACTTAATACAAGGATCACATAGCACATCAAGATAATTCACAGACTTTCATTCAAAACGTACGTACGCATAATGCTATTACAAGAAGGTTGCTCGGGAAAAACCTAGAGTGTCACAATCTTCTTACACATGATTCTCACAAAAAGATGAAATTGTAAATATTGTTGAGTTTAGTTTAGTTTGTTTCATTTGTTTTGAAAAATATCAAAAATACCAAAAATATTTTCTTTTTAAAAGACTTCCATTTTGAACTGACAGGTAGTTGTTTTTGCAAATTAAGATAAAATATTGGTTTATCTTTAAATGTGAAAAAGACTAATGGTTTTTCGAGATACTTGCTTGTGTTGCTAAACAGATTGATGCAGTTATCAAAATGAAGTGCAGAATACAAGTAAAGTGCAGATTGAGAATGAAATGAAGATGTGTGAAGATGCATGGTAGGATCCTTCTACTACATTGCAGAGAGAAAGTGATATGGAAGAGTTGGAGCTAACTTGCTTAACCAAAGATTGCTAGCTAACTGATCTACAACGAATGAAAGTTTTGGAGATTGGAAGCATCAGCTAAGGGGGAGTCTGTTGATGTCAGAAACTGTGTAGCTGACGCTATCCAAAGACCAAAAGAACACAAGATGTTTGAAGACAAAGTTACACTATGAAGCTATTGTCAATGGGGAGTCTATTGGTGCATATTCGGTGACAACAACTTAATAGTTTGATTATTTAGTCTTTGGATATTTTGTATTGGGCTTAGCTTATTGGTTAGGGAGTTTATTTGTTGTAATGGGCTTGGAAAATGGCCTAGCCCAGTAGGAAGCCCAGTTCACAGACATGTGATATATAAACATGTTTTGTGATTAGGGTTTTAGATAACTTGGAGGCTAGAGAGAGAAAATGTAGAGAGAGAGAGTGAATTCGAAATTAGTGTTTGAGCAAGATCACAGAGAGAGGCTGTGAGGTTGTGAGGTCTTGAATTGATTGTAAACTGCAAGTTGGATAATCAATAGAAGACCCGTTTGATTGTGAAATTTCTGTTTCTACTCGTTTCTGTAACAAATCTGATCTAGAGGATTCCGCACTCTAGGTTAGATATACAATTCTGTGACGATCCATACGAATAGGGGACCTACAGAAATTAAAGTGACAACTAGAAGCCTCGAAGGCTTCAACCTGCATACATGACAGCCAGAAGCCCTGAAGGCTTGAAGCCAACCAAGTTGCCTTAACAAAACAGGCACAAGCATAAAAGACATAACACAAGGCAAATAGTTAAACTTAGTAGCATAATAAAGGAAGCCTTAAAAACTTCCAAACATCCAAGCAAAGTTAAAACAAGCCCTAGCGACTTGTAAACTTAGAGATTGTTCAAATGGCCATACAGGCCTAACCACAACCACATAACAGGAACCCTTAGGGTTCCTGTGAAACCTAAAATTGTTTAAGTTAACATAACAAACCATAAATTGTTTTCAAGGGTGCTAAGAAAGCTACAAATATCCATCAAGCATCAACAGGAGGTTTGGAAGCCCCAGAACCATCACTTTTAACCTTCTTTGCTTTCTTTGACTTCTAAGTTTTCAAGCCACCATCACCACCTACTGCTGAACCCACCAAGCTCGCATCCTTCGAAGCATCGGGTTCTTCTGAAAGGGTATCATCACTATCTCCCGAATAAGATCGCTTTCTTGAAAGCGAACCGAGGACTTCAGCACAAACTTTTTCGTTAAGACCATCTGGTTTTAGCTCCTGCAAGACAGTAAGAGGCTTACCAAAACAAGCAGAAATCTGATTAACATACGGGTAGGTCAGCCTCTCCATCTTTTCAACAGAACCCTTGAAGACCTCAGAAGCTTCAGGACGATATAAGGGAGACTTTTCTAAAGAATGGCCAGACTCATGAAGCTTGTAACCGGCAAAGAGACCTTGATGTTTCCCCAAGTTGAGTAATTTAGTATAAACTTCACCAAGAGCAGAATTGAACTCCTTGGAGTGAAGAAGGTAAGTAACAACTTGCTGGAAACCTTGCTCAATTAGCCATTGGTTATCACTGGTGGCTTGAGCAACCAAAGCCTTCAGGCCTTCCTTCTCTTCATCAAAGGCTCTCTGTTGAATAGACAAAGCCTCCCTATCAGCCTTCAGCTTCAACCGATCGGCTTCGAAGCTTTTCTTGAGATCGCTTATCTCAATTTCATGCCTTCTAGTCAATTCACCAACCTTTTTGACCCAGGCCTCTTCCTTCTTTGCAAACCCATCAATCTCCTTTTTCATTGCAGCTATCGAATATTTCATTTTCTCTTTCTTTTTAGAAAATTCCTCATACTCATGCATCCTCTTACGAAAATGAGCAACTCCTTGAGAAAGCATGGCAGCAAGGTTGCAAGTACTTAAAATCATATGAGAAAGCATCATGTCATCATCCATCTCAGCAATAGTACCATGAACCGAAGGAGGAGCAATATAGCTCAACACATCCTCACAAACAACAGTATCCTTAAAACTATCATCAACCTTCACAGCCCAATCAGGCACGTAAACCTCACCCTCATTCAAACCTTCAACATCCCTGCTCGAGGAACCCTGAACAGGAGTAGCCATAACCTTCTTGGCTGGAGTCTTCTTCTTGCCATGAACAACCAATTTCTTTTCCTTCTCAACATCCACATCAGCAACTTGATCTTCAGAAACCTCAATATCATCACTCAACTCTACGGGTTCAGAAGAAGTGGATTGAGGAGCGTCCTTCAACAAACGGCGAGTAGATCGACGAGTTGAAGCCTTGGGAGCAGCAGGCTTAGAAAAACCCTTAACATTGGAGACACTAACATACCCAGCATCCTCAAACCTCTGTTCTATACCCCTAGCAACAGCATCATCCCCTTCAGCTGCTTGGGCATCCGTAAAAACAACGTCAGATGTATCGTCACTTTTGATAAAGTCCAAAGCAGATATAACTGCAAAATGTTACAAAAACAAAAAAACAAATAAGTCACCAAACAAAGATATTTCAAAAAGGCAAAAACAAGGAAAAAGCATACCCTGGCCATTCCTCATAAGAACCGGATCCCGATTGGTCTTTTCCCACAATTTACTAACCCCTAACAGAACTAGCAAATGTTCAGGGAAAGGACGAACCCTTGAAGGGCACTCCCGGATGGCTTTAAGAAAAACTTCATTCAAATCGGATTCAAAAGGTTCCGGTTCATTGAGAACGGCATCCGGGTGCCTCCACACCATTTTGAAGGGGATAATAAAATCAGAGACCCAGAAAAAACGATCCTTCCAAGTACCAAGTGTGGTAACCATGGAAGAAATTAGGAAAGTATCAACCTTGGATGTTTCAAAGGTGAACCAATCACCGTTTTTTGCTAAACGAAAAAACCGACGAAATAACAACAACGAAGGATCATAACCAAGGGCACAACATAAAACCTCGAAGTGTAAAACCCTAGCCATACCCTTCGGATGAACTTGACCAAAGGAAACACGGTAATACTCCAAAACATTCAATACAAAGAGTGAAAAAGGATGAAGAAGGTTGTAAAACTCAAAATGACGGCAATACAGAGCAATCGAACCAGGGGGACATTGATCCACAGATTTATCACAAGCCGGTGCAACCGGATTAAACTTAAGGTCAATGCCCCAATCAACACAAAAGTTCTCCACTTCCTCTTGAGTGAGGCGTGAAAAACTAACGGAAAGATCCTTTCGTGCACCCATGATCAAAATAAAGAAAAAGTAAAGCAAACAAAGGAAACCGGAACTAACCTGAAGAGTGGAAAGGAAATGTGGAGGAAACTTGAAGAGAAAATGAAAGATTGATGTTTGCCTTGAATAATAAATGAAAATAAAACCCAAATAGAAGTTATAATTACATAACAGTTGTTAACCTACCCTCTGCAAAAACCGCCGACCTATAGACTGCCACGCATCAATCAAATCAGTTGTCAGTTTTTTAAATTCAAAAAATCTTAACTGTTCTCGCCTTCAAGCAATAAAAATAAATGTGCAAAAGTCAGAAGTCTTTGAGCTCACTTCCCAAAAACCTCTGACTTGGGGGGCTGATGACGGGGGTAGCCCAAGACCAAATAAAATGACTTAGACACATTGAAGCTTAAAAGGTTAAAAGGTTCAAAGGTTGGAAATCCGGGAGTTTAAATAAAACAATATGTGAACAGTAGGTAGTCACATCTCTGATTGCTTCACCAACTTCCCCAGCCGCAAAAGTAACATAAGTCCACAGAGCACAGCCTTTTATCCGCAGGTCAAAAGGCTTTAACCCCCAAAAGGGCAAAACCCCACTGCAAGCATGTTCACTAGTTAAATAGCTTCCTCTTTGAGCGATGACTTTCCCTATAAATGTGACACTTCATTAAGTGTAAAAAACATTCGGAGATCAGCTCTGATTCCTGGCGAATCTCTGGTCATTGTTCTCGAGTACTTGCTCCTTGCAAGTTACTTTCTTTCACATTCAACACACACATTCCCTTTGCTCCTACATCTGAAGCTGAATACATTTCAGTAGAGAATCTCGAGCAAACAACAAAATCAAACTAGCGAACCTCTCTCCACATCTTGCAAACGTGGGGGGACCCCACGACCTGCGTTAGGCAAAGTTGAACCCTTCAACCCTTTTGCCTAACCCACCCAGCTACTATCCTTGGTCTAATATCTGTTGCATCAACATAGTTCTACAATGAATAATTTAATAACTTTCCATACCGTGATCATTATCATCACAGCGTCGTAATGAGGTCACAGCACACAGTCGTATGATCATTTTCCATACCCAACAAGAATATTTGAGTAAATGTAAATTCAAAAGTTTTTCAAGGTGTGTTTTCATGTAAACGAAAGGGACTCAAATTACACTTAAGCTTTAACTCTTTTGCAAATTTGCATGTATTCTAGCACATGTCAAGGAAAACTATATAAAACTTATCACATGTTTTTTACCACTAACTAAAAGTTCACCACTTTCTTTGCAAGTCCTAAAACCACAATGAAACACATTCACACGAGTAATTCACAACAATGACCCTTAAATGTTAGGTAAGTGTTACTTATGGTCCATGCCATTTCAATTTGCACTTTTAAGTAACCCATCTTATATCCACTTAGGAATAGTCCACTGGTGTTGGTGAGTTAGATAGAGTTTAGTAGAGGTGTACAAATCGTTTTTTTTTTAAATATCGGTCCGGTTTTTAACCGAACCGGTTCTTTTATCCAAAATAAAAATCGTTTTTTTTTTATAACCGGTTTCGGTTATTAACCGGTTTTTCAAGCCCAAAACAGTAACCGGTCTACCTTGTTCGGTTCAGGTTTTAACCGGTTTTTGCCAAAAAAAAACCCGGTTTAAACCGTTTTTTAAAACCGGTTTCGAAGATCAAGATCCCTAACCGTATACTAACCGGCGGTTCGGTTCAGTCCTAAAACCGGTTTTAAAAAAACTGGTTTCGATTTTTTTCCAGTTTCGGTTCTAAAACCGGTTTTTTTTGTACACCTCTAGAGTTTAGGGTGTTCAATCCCTACACTATGTAAGTTTAACCGCTTTAAAAAAAGTAACCCATCTTACATTATACGATGAAATGAGCCCTTAAGTCACATCAATCTAAGAAGATATTGTTAACTCTACCATATGCATAGGTTGCATACCACACAATTTTTTTATGATACTTTCGTTGGTTTTGATTATTGAGAAGTTCTTAATATGCTTGTTTAGCTATGATCATACAAGAAAACTTAACTTTTTTCTTTCATATCTATGTCTAAGTAAACTCTTACAAGTAGACATCTTATTTGAAGCTTGATGTCATCAATATCAAATAACAAATCTATAGTCGATAATTAGTTGCATAAAATTAAACTCTTAACACAAAAACATGTATTCAAAAATATATTTGAATAAATTTACTTAGACATGAACATTAAATCCTATTCGATTTTATTGAACTTCAAAAATAATTTACCATACAATTCGGGCCCGAGTCATTGCGAGCGAGTTTTCTTTTTCCGAGCAAGCTTTGAACTGTGAGCTATTTGGACACAAACCCCTTCTTCTTCCACGAATCGAGCCAAACAGATCCAAGCTCGGCTCTACTCACAAACCCCTCCCTCTTCCTCTTCCCCGATGCCATGTTTGTAAATAAAGGGGTATAAAGACTAAAATATCCCTGGGTAAACAAATTTAACAAGAAAATCTAACTGGGTTAGGGCTAAAGTACAAGATGTGCAACAATTTTGCCTATAAAGGGCAAAACCTGTCAAAATTCGTTGAAAATGACACCGCCTTAAAAAGGTATCAAGATAAAGTACAAAACGTGTATTTTTTCCTTAATTTTTACCCGAAGAATAAAAGATTTTGAGATACAAAGATATTACCTTATAACTGAGTAGAGATGAGTATTTGGTACCGGTACCGAATCGGACCGGTATATTCAGTACCAGTACCGGTACCCATTTTCTCCATTTTTTTGTACCGGTACTTACGGGTAAAACACCGGTAAATGCCAGTACCGGTACCAAACCGATGTATTCGGTAGCGGTACCGATACCACTTTTCTCTGTTTTTCGGTATCGGTACCGATTCGGTACCGAACAAGTACCATGCTCGTCCGAGGGACTTCATTGCCACTTACCACATAGTTAAAGGACATATACATCTAATAAAACCTTTCATGTTTACCTAGGGCTCAGAAACACCAGTACACAGAGGCGGAGACCGTTCGGAGTGCTAAAATCGCCATCACACCACCACCACGTCGCCGGTGACGGTAAATTCTCTATACGATCTTCATTTAATACAATCACAACACTTTCAATTCAATAAATTTGTTAGTCGTTTGATAAATTTGTCTGTTATCTGTTTCGAATTGCTTATTTGAATTTTGTGCATCGTTTATGATCTCCATATATAAAACGGTACCGTTTGTATGAACAGATTGATAAATTTTTGATGTGATATTTTGTTAACTGCTTGATTATGCTCATTGTTTGTTTAATACAGATGCATCTGTTTTATGTTAAAACTTTAAACAATAGAAGTTTTATATTAAATTAAAATGAGATATTTAAGATTTGAAGTTTTAATTCATAATTATAAGTTTATAACTGCATACAAATATCTCAAACTATACACAAGGATGTGATTGTATACCTATTCATACAACCAGTGGCGGATCTTGACCTAAAACCCAGCATGGGCCGATGTTTTTTGAAGATAAAATCAGCCTGGGCCGAACCAATACACATTTAAAAAAATTCTTGAAAACCTGAAATTTAACACTACTGGGCGAAAAAACCGCACTGGCCAAGGCCCGGTCCGGCCTCCTCTAAGTTGCCCCCATAGTCACATGGTTTGTGGTACGCTCCGGTACGGGAATGTGAAACAGGATCGCAATTCACTAGGTCTCTAAAATTCGGTACGAGCGGGGTAGGCTCATTTCGGATTGCTTCGGTACGATTTACCATATAATATGGTATGATGTACATGTTGAAGTTAACTATAAATAAGTTGGAGGTTCTTAAAAGCAAGATCTTAACATAGTTTGGATAAGCAATACCAACATCCTTTAAAGCAAGATCTTGACATACATGAAGAGAAAACTTGAAAACAAACTTGACAAAATTTGGCCGGATTCTCTTCAAAGTTTCTCTACGGCACAAACCGCTCTGAATTAGAGAAAATGGACCTCACCATGGTGTTCAGAACGTCGAAATTAGTAGAAAAAAGTGTACCTTTGGCCGGAAAACGGTCGCCGAAAGGTTCGCCGGAAAACCGTCGTCGGCATGTGTCGCCGTGGTCGGCTGCCTCCGCCACGGCTCCGCCGTGTGGTGGCTGGATTCTGGTCGACGGATCTTGTGTTCTAGAGAGAGAATGTAGAGAGAGGTTAGAGAGAAATGAGGCAGAGAGATAAAATGTTTGTGAATAATGAAGGATGTGGAGGTATATAGGGATTTATATACCTAAGTTTTGGTGGAGTGGGTTTGAACTTTGAAGCCCATCAGTCAAGCTCATCCTTCTTCAGTCCACCATTGTCTGCACACAACTCCGTTCCAGCTTGTTCTTGCGTCAGAATTCTCGTTTTCTCGCGTACATTGCAATACAAATTAGTTTATAAATTAAAATAATTATTTTTATGCTCAAAATATTAGTATTTTGCTGATATGACATTAAATTTCCCGCACACGCGCTACGTGTTGAAATCGCGTAAGTTGATCTACTTGCTGATTCTTGTTGTTTCAATGACCCGAAAGTTAATGTAACTTATAAACATACTTTTTCAATAATACATAAGTATTCTAAACATATTTATTACGATTAACGCACGGATTCTTGTTATCCCATGCGCAGTGTTGACCGTATACACGTCAAAACACTATGTATCTCTCCTAAATGCTAACTTTTAAATCTTAAATATACAATTTCTTTCTTAATCATAAAGTTTAAAACAGAGAGTCAAACATTTGTCTTGAGTTATATTTTCGGTTGAGTCTTTGTTTTCCTGTACACTAATCGGGTTTTTCAATGTTTGTGTGTTCTTAAATAACCATTAGTTTTTGTCTACATCTTATTTTAAGATGGTGTTTGTTTTTCTAAAAAAATATCTGCATAGGCTCTTCTGTCTATTCCACGCAGACATTGCCATCTGCAGACTGTTTGTTTTTTCAAATATGTTTCATTAAAAAACATTTTCGCGAGCTTTTGTTGGTGCAGACTTGGACCAACCACTTTTAAGATCTTCTAAGGTTTGTAAAGGATTAAACACCACCGTCGTCCATCACCATCACCACCGTCCACCACCCCCGTCCAACACCACCACCCATCATCCACGTCCACCTCCCACCACCACCGCCACTAGGGATGGATTGGTATCGTACCCGTCCCGTACCGGTACCGAAAATACTGATATCGAATTTGAACAAAACTGGGTACCAAATATCGTACCAAATATATAGGTACTGTACGGGTACGGGTATTTTCGATGCAGTACCCGCTTTGGTACCATTTTGTATTTATATAGTTTTTAAGCACTTGTACGGGGTACTAAATAGGTAAAATTGACATGAGTACCAATATAGTACGGGTGCCAAATATGTAGAATTGGTACAAGACCAATATGATACGGGTACCGTATAGGTAAAATCAATACAGGTACTACAAATACCATAACACGAAATAAAACATAATATAAAAAAACTTTTAAAGGTTTATATAAAACTGAGTACTGATATATGTACCAAATACCTAAAATTGGTACGGGTACAGGTACGGTACGGGTACGAGTACGTGTATTTGGGAAAAAAGCTCATCCCTAACCGCCACCACCATTGTCCATACACCACCCACTAGTTTATATGTGTGTGTGTGTGTATATTAAGGCCCTTTAGCTATCTTTCAATGATCTCGTGAAGTCCCCCTAGGTATTAGCATGTGATTCTTCCAACTCAACAATCTTCTTCACCGCAAGGCGTGTGACATACCAGGATCCAGCCACTAATCACATTGAACTAACAATAATACAATAAATAAAAATTCCCATTCAATGTAATTAGAAAATTCAAAACATTTGTTCAAACATGTTTAAGTTCAACGGAAGCATAATTCGTTGTTTTAGTAACTCAAATGCAAAGTATGTAAAGACAATCAATACTCCTTGTCTTTACACTAGTCATGACCCATGACCACTCCAGCTTCCCAGACTGCAAGTCCCACATCAAATACCTATCGACCTGCAAGCATGCAGAAAAAGTGTATCAACATAAAGCTGGCGAGTTCACAGTTTTGTAAAACGTTTAATTGCCAAGTGTTTAGTTTCAAAGCATGTTGAAAATAACTCGATACCGCAAGACGACTGTTGTTTGCCCTTCCCCAATGCCTATCACGCCCGTCCTATCCAGGTACATCGTGAGGGTGCCAAACCTAATAGCGCTATCAACTAATAATCCCGTTGCCCTCCAAGCAACTAGTTCGGTAGTAAGATGGGACTTAAGGTGATAGTTTTGAATGTATTATCCAACATCAACAGTTATAACATTCCTAATCAGATCAAACAACTTTTTTTATTACTATTAACATGTTCATCTCTATTGGACATATAAAAGATGTACCATCAAATGCTTTTTAAAAGTCTAATATCCATGTTAGCTCTTCACCACGCTTCTCCAGCTTGTCTTTAGCTTCTCTAAGGGCCCATACTTCAAAAAAAATTAAAACTTTTGCAGATAAATTATGAGTAGGTTACGCTCTGGTAATAAAAAGAAAATACAACGCATTACGGAAATAAGAACTTCCTCTGAAGAAGGAAGTGGCTTACGGAAGCTATGTTTTGCAAAATGCAGAGGAGTTGGGCAGGTGGTGGGTTTTTTATGATAAAATAACATTCTGGAACTAATGAGAATGATGATAGAGAATTGTGTTTGATCTAGAAAAAGAAGAAGACACGTGGGATGAAAACCACGTTAACAGCAAAAAAAGAGAGTATGTAAAAAAAACTCAAAATAATTTAAATATACTGGGTAAAAAATAAAAATCATGTTAACAACAAAGATAGAGTAAATAAAAAAAACTCAAAATAACTTAACTAGGCTAGGTAAAAATAGATTAAATTTCTTTTACCATTCATTGGCTAATAATAATATATAGAGTAAATTACAAAAATCATCATTTATGTATGTCACTAATTGCAAACTGTGTCCATTATCTTCAATAATTACAGAAAACGTACTCGATGTTTGCAAACCCTTGAAAGTTATGTCCTTTAGCCCTAAATCAGTTAATTTTTTGTGCTTAAATCTGACCAAATGGACCCCACATGAGGTATTTTAGTCATTTTACTTTCATGTAGGGTCCATTTGTTCAGATTTAACCATAAAAATACCCTCATGTGGGGTCCATTTGTTCAGATTTAACCACAAAAATTAACTGAGTTAGAGCTAAAGGACATAACTTGTAAGGGTTTGCAAACACCGAGTACGTTTTCTGTAATTACTAAAGACAAAGGACACAATTTAGAATAAGTAACATGTATGATTTTTATAATTTACTGTTCATTTAATTCCCTTATTAATATATAATATATATAGGTCAATATTAATATATAGGTCAATATATATAGTTAAAATAAAAATAGAAATAAAATTAAAACAACCCTAAACTAAACTAAAGCAGCCGTCCTCCTCTTATCTTCAAAAGCCGACTGACTGACAGATCTTCTTTCTTTCATTCTACGATTCAGCAGGGAGGGAGGGAAGGTAAGGTTCAATCAGCCAGCTAGCAAGCAGTTAAGCTTCGATTAGCCACCATTTCTTCTCTAAACTTGAGTTTAATAACGCATCGATAGTTTTGTCGTGATCGGACAATTGGTTGTATGAATAGGTATACAATCGCATCATTTTTAATTTAATAAATTGTTTGTAGTTTGAGAAATATGTATGCAGTTATGAATTAAAACATAAAGTATTAAATCTCTACTTGTTATAAGTTTTTAATCTGTTCCACACTGAGCTTTTCATGCATTGTTTTTGTTTGTTATCCGTTCAATTGTTAGGCTTGACCTATGTAGTTAATATCCCAATATATCAACCGATATATCAGTGATATATCGGTTATCAGTCCCCTGCCTAGATAGCGGTACAAAATATTGGTCAGAATATCGGTACCGATGAAATCAGCTATATTGTCCGATATAGGACCGATATTTGATCGATAAGTCACCGATTTCCCGATATTAGTACCATTCTTCTTATTTCTACAGTTCATTTTTTTTCTTATTGCTGCTATTAGTGTTTTAAGTCTTAATTGTTAGTTATTACTGTTAAATGTTAGTGTTTTAAGTCTTAGTCAGTTCTTGCTTGTTACAATTGTTAGTGTTAAATTGCTATATATATAAATTTAGCATGATATTAAAATTACCGATATCCCACCGCGATAACCGATATCTTAAATATCGGTCCTTGACAGATATCTGATATTTTACCGCATTAACTACTTAGGGCTTGACTTTATATTATTTGAAGCAGCGTTGTTAATAGCCTCATAGCGGGCGCTAAAGCGAACAGCGAAGCGAAATGCTCGTGTCACTATTTGATTTTGGCGCCTTCATAACGAGTAAATAGCTAGATTTTAGGTTTTTTGTTTCTTTTTTCTGTTTTAATATTAATAGCGGGATTTTTAGGTTTTTTTGTTAAATATACATATAAAACAGCGTATTTGGATATAATACACATATAAAATATTTCTAAAATTTTCTTCTAGTTTGTTGGTAAACATAAAATAATGCTCGCTATTTCACCTCTATCGTTACGTAGCGTATAGGTAACTAGTCGCTGTCATCCACTATTCGCTATTAACAACTATGATTTGAAGCTTCATTTTTTTTTCTAACCAGGATTGGAGTTAGAGCAAAATCAATTCAGATTTGATTTGCTAAAACTACATTAAGTTAAATAACGAATCGGTAATTCTGTGCTGTGATAGAACAATTGGTTGTATGAACATGTTTAAGAATTTGATATGATAATTTATGGAAGGCTAAATCATGCTCATTGTTTGGTTTTTGTAGATTGAAGAATGGGGGAGAAGAAGAAAAGTGCCACAGTGCTTATAAGGCTCGTGTCAGCAGCAGGGACCGGTTTTTTCTATGTGAAGAAGAAGAATCCAAGGAAGATACAAACGAAGCTTGAATTCAGAAAGTATGATCCGCGCGTCAATCGTCATGTTCTATTCACTGAGGCCAAGATGAAATGATTTCAGCCCGATTTTACGATGGTAATCATTCGGTGATTACTGTTATGTCTTGTTGATTTTGTTGAACATGAATTAGCTCTAGTTTTCTATGATCGTAACTTATGTTTTCGCAATGGTCTGGTTATATGCATGAAAGCAACTGAATTAATAATCTTATAGTTTCCTAATGCTTAAACCCTTGTTTCACATTGCAGCTGTTTATTTATTATTTACAGTCATAGGGCTGCTCTTAATGGGTCGTGTTCACGGGTTGACAGATTTTTTATATGAACCTTAACACGACTCGACTTGATTTTCGTGTGTATGTTACACCTACTATTGGAAAGGGTGGACCTATATATTATATATAGGGCAACCAACCATAACCGATGTAAGACTTGCTAGAATAAAACCAACTCAACGTGTCGAATAACAAAGTCTAACTAGTAAAAAAACGGGACACTTGGCACAACCAAATCGACCCGTTTACAAGGAAATGGCTTGTACATAACTAGATTGACCGGCTTACAAAGAAACAACTTGAAATTGATGTTGCCGATTTATGATATACTAGATTAGTAGATAATGTTTCGCAAGCAAATATACGAACCATAAATTCAAGACTCAAAAGCAAGAACACCGTCACATAGATCTTCAACAGCTATATGCAAGAAAAGAAACCAATATCTGATTCAATAACCGAACTTCAAACAAACTCATTGTCATATCGTTGACCCGTTTTCCATAGTCAAACTTGGATCACCAACCTTGCGGCCATCTCCCCTTCCGGTCAAGGTTAGGCAACCATCTCCTTTTCTTTAATCTAGCACCCAAGGTTTGCTTCCCCTTCGTCTTTTTATCCGGCCATATCAACTTCAACAAGTACCCCTTTCGAAACGATTTACAGGTTTGACTTTGACTTTGACCTTGACTTTGAGGCAAGACATAAGTAGGAAAGATTTCATCATGTGTTCTAACGGTGTTGAATCTAGCATACCTTTGTTCCAAGGACTCTTTCGGTATTTCCCTAGCTAACATAGGAGATGCACCACCCCAATTATTGGTGCCTAAAGATGGATGTTGGGGTGTTCTAAATTCCAATAGTTCTCTTTGCATCATCTTCAAAGATCCACTAGTGTATACTTTTGTATAATTAGTTTTTGATATGTCAAAAATCTTATTGCTATAAGTAGATAAAAGATTCTTGGTTCAAGAGTTACAACTGTTGGACATGAAATGAACAAGAAACGGCGGTGATTTCAAGGTTAAAACGATGAATAACGACGAAAAGTGGTTTAACTAATGCACATTTTTTTTATTTAATGTATCAAATCAAGCAGCATAAAACAAAATACTTTGACTATGATGTTAAACAAGGACATAAAATGGCAACTGAATTTATACAAGAGATCAACTAAACAAAAGGTAAAATATTTATAAATTGTTTTTTTTTTGGACTTACATGAATAGAGCCTGGCCATTGGATGGCATCTTCTCTTACAACGATCTGAGCTGTAGATTTCGCGTTCAAGATTGAAATCATCATTTGCATAAGCTCCTCTATTGATGGCTGTAACGACTCGTTTCTCATGCACATGTAAAGACCAGTGATCGATTGGCAAGAAATGCAAGGAGATCCTTTGGAAGAAGACCATGATGATCATTGTCAGCGGATACCCTTTTGACAGGGTCATAAACAGTGTACTCTTAGTGGAGTCGAAACAAGCTTCAATGGAGTTTTATTAAAAACAAGTTTTTCCTTTTATCCCACATCAAAGCTCTTATTTTTCAAACGGCAAAAACTTTATAGATAAAGAAAAAACAGGCCAACAAGAAACTGGGACCCGGGATTACAAGACTACATCACGAATATTGAAATCTATCCATCTATGATCTATCCCAATTAAGGTTATTTGGATTACAAGACACAAAATTGAACATACAGGAAACCAGATGATTTCAAATTGTATTCTTATTCCAAAAGTAAAAACTCATATACAAAAAACCTAAATCTAAAAGATTACAATGATTAAGAATCACTAATTGTCTATGTGAGCTATTTAAATTAGTTCTCTTAGTTAGCTTCCGATAGTCTTGTGCGTATCAACTCTGGGCTTGATATCTTGTTAACACTGCAAATTAAAAAAAAACATGTCAATAAACAATGTATCGAACCGAATGTATCTAATTCGATATTACAAGAGAAGATGGTCTTACCAAAACAAAATATCACCACTAGATGCTGTTTTCTCATAAACCCATTCAGGAGCTAGCTCTAACAACAATCTGAGCTGTTCTTCAATTTCTCCTGTAAATATTACAAAACAAGATTAGGTTTAATGGATCTATAATAACGTGACTAGTAGAAACTTTGACTATGAACATGTTGACTTACTTGGGTCAACAATTTCCAACTGGTTTGAAACAATCATGTTCACAAGCTCAGGTTTTGTAATAATTGTCCGCTTAATCGATTGAAAGTAAAACAAAAGCGTGTCGAATAGCTTCGGTAATCTAGCAATCATTTGTTTCCTCCATTTTGCCTGCGAGATTTCCGGATTATTTTCCTCTAATACTTTCAGTTCCCTTTCTCTAATCTGAAACAAGCCATCAAGAGTCAAACATACACACCACATTAAGTCTCATGACTAAAAATGCATACAAAGATTTCTATAACAAGGTTACCGATGCGAGCAGATCATGCGAGAGAATATCGGATAAATCGTCATCATCATCAACGGATGATACCCTTTTGGCAGGTGCGGTTTTATTCTTCATAGGAGTATCGAATGTTATGGATCTTAATCCTCGACCGCTTGAACGTCTAGTCAACTTGCTAGGAGACATTGTTGACTCTTCATCTGGGGTCATAAGACACCTAACCGGTGCTCGCGCTGATTGCGCAGGCGTAGCAGTGAATGGCGTCGAAACAAGCTTCGATGGAGTCGAAACTGAGCCCTTGATTGGCGTTTCGGGTAACTTTGCAGACCATTTTACTGGTGACATAACATTGTTGGAGCTATGGTCAACTTGAGGTTCAGAAGTTAACACACTGGATTCTTTCTTATCTGTTTCTACATTTTCGATTGGAACTTGTTTTGAGAAACGTCTTTTGAACGATGGTGGCATATGCGATGCTGCAATCGGCTGCTGTTCGTATAACGGATATGCTGTATCGGGCTTTTGAATCACGTTTGAACCCATTCTGCTCGATTGATTAAACGGTTCGGGTAACTCCTCCTGTGGAACTTCTTCCCCCTAATTACAAAACACCAAAACATATCAAAAAACTATAAGCAACATATAAACTTCAAAACATATGTCAAAATCAAATTGAATTGTATTATACCTCAGGATTGGATTTACAAAACTTAACAAGGCGGGATCGAAACAATCTGGTTAACCGTAAATAACCGCTATCAGAACTCATCTTTTCGTCGTGTTCAACGACAGCGAAATTCAAAGTGATATGAACATCTGGCTTCATACAACTCGTCCGATCGTCTCGAATAAGGATCTTCTTGATCTCAATTGCCTCTGGCATAATAAACTTAAGCTGACCTAAATGATTATAACCAAAACTCCTACAAAATATGAACAGAAAACCAACTATCATTCAGGTTATTATTCAAAATAGTAATACCTCAACAACAGAATGTAACAAATCATTCATTCAGATATATATACCTATCGGTTAAGCTCTGAACCTGACGGCTAATATTCGTGAACGAGGACATAGATCCTTTCAATCGAAGCAGTCTAACAGAAGATGTTAAGCTATGAAAGAATTTATTCAACATTTCATACCTGAACACACAAAAATTAGATCAGTAATCAACAACATGTTTTGAAGGTGAAAACGGTTGGAATTTGGAGATCTAACTTACTTTTCCGGAAGCGATTTAACGGCGTTAGGTTTCACGAACTCGACTTCCGTTGAATCTGACGGAACTGACGGTTTCAGATCTGGTTTCTGGAGCTGCTTCGCTGCTTCTCGTATTTGTTTAACCGACCGGAGAGATTGCTGGCGGCGCGTGAGAACTCTTCGCGGCGGATTTGAAGGTTTTTCAGGCGTTTTGAGTGGTTCTCTGACGGATGATGATCGGAGAAGTTTTTTGGGCTCGAACGACGACGTATTGGCACCGGTTGAATTCATTTTGTGTGTATGTGTGATGAGAGGGATGAAGATGGAAATGGTGGTGAAATAGTAGGGGTTTTTTTGGCGCGAATGGTGACGTGGATGAGTGACAGGTCAGCGTTGGCGCGAAATCTGACGTGGACGCGGGAGGGGTGCTTGTTGGAAGTTATTTATAAGTTTAGAAGTTTTATGTTTTGACCCTTATACTTTGAGGTTTTGTTTATTTGGATGTTACAAAATTTAGATATTGTTTATTTGAGTTTTAAAAAGACAAATCGGTAATTGTATATTTTCAAAAAGGTTATTTTTTTAGTAAAATATTTTTTTTTTTTTTAAAATGAGATCTTCAAAGTTTAAAAAACGTTTAAACAAAATGAAATCTTCCTTATCCGATTTGAATACAATTAAACCCGTAACCACGAATTAAACTCTAAATCGATTAATTTGAAAAAAAATACTTTAAATATAATAATCTCAGTAAAAAGAAACAAAAGCAAAAGAATTAAAAAAAAACAATTTAAATTAATACAAAGCAGAAGAATAA
Source organism: Helianthus tuberosus (assembly GCA_030545235.1). Classification (NCBI taxonomy): domain Eukaryota; kingdom Viridiplantae; phylum Streptophyta; class Magnoliopsida; order Asterales; family Asteraceae; genus Helianthus; species Helianthus tuberosus. The sequence continues at coordinate 14,457,705 of CM060435.1, forward strand.
AAAAAAAAAACAATTTATATCTCTGACGAATTGTAGAGTCGTCGTTTTTCTACCAAAACTCAAAAGCAACAAAAACAAATACCTTATTATATATTCAAGACGGTCTCTTCTATCAGAAATGAATTGTAGAGTCGTTATCCTTTTTCTCACACAAACTCAAATGAACAAAAGCAGATTACCTGATTATATCTCCGAGCCAATTCTTACCTCAACAACAAGATATAGTATCGTTATCCTTTTTCTCCAACGAACTCAAGATTCTTCGACTTAACGTCACCTGAAAAAAATCTAAAGCAACAATCGTTATTGCGTAAATGAAAACCAAGAAACAAAATATCAAACAAATCACAAGATGTGTAAACCTTTTGAAATCCTACACATATATATCATGCTTCCATTAGATGACCGTTGGCGGCTATATTAGGTTACAAGTTCTTAATTGGAACAATTTTCAATGGTTTTCAATGATTTAGCCGTTATCATTTCAATTCGAACTTCACATAACCTAGCCCATTTAAACCGGCCCAACTTCACAGCCCATTGGGCCTAACTTAACCCAAAGCCCAAAAGCCCAAACAACCGATCACAAAAAACAAAGAAATTATCATTCTCACGTCTTCTTCGTCTTGTTTGTTAAATCAAAGTTCTAGAGAGAGAAACAAAGTTCTAGAGAGAGAAACAAAACAAAAGCTTTCTTGCAACACATAAAAAACAATTCCACTTTCTTCTTCACGCAATCACATCAAGATTTCTCTTTTATTCATCTTTTCGCTTTCTTATATCCAATCGTTTTCGTATTCCACTTCAATTTCTCAATCACTTCTGGGGTTTCAGTGGTTCCGTTGATTCAGTTTTCTTGGGTTTACAGTTTGAAATTCTTGATTTTTGATCGATTAACGGTGGTTTGTCTTCTGGGTTTCTTACAGGTAAACTGTTTTGGGTTTTGGGTTTTGATTTTTGGGGTTTCCAAGATATTTGGGCAAATTGTTTGTTAATTTTGTTGAATTTTTTGATGTGGGTTTTGTTTGTTTATAGCTGATATTGCCCTAAATTGCTTCAAGAACAATAATTTGCTATTGGGCTGTTGAAATTGTTATAAAGATGCAAACTTTGTGTTTTTTTACATGATTCTGTTAACTTTTAAGTTGCTTTCTTGATTTTTTGACAGGTGCTGTTGATATTTTGGTTGCATGAACTTTATAGAATTGTATAGTTATGTTACATAAATAGATACTTATAACATATTAGGTATGTTGAATTTGGTGTTGTTGTAAGTGATCTTATTTTTTGTTTCCCCTTTGGTTCTTGTTTTTGTGAAAATGTGGTATATGATAATGTTTATGCAACATAAAATGCATTTAGTATCTAAATCACTTCTGAGGTTTTAGTGTTTTGTTCGATTCAATTATGCGGTTTAGGGTTATTAGATTTTATCACCCCAACTATTGGCTATTGGCCGTCGCCACCCTCAAATATCACTTTGACGCTGTCACCCCCAACTTAACACTTAGTGTGTTCTGTCACCGAGTCGTTAACTGATCACTAACTTTTGATCCAGGTACTGTACTTTTGTGGGTGTCATAGGGATCTTAGGAAGGTTTTAGGGATCTTAGGACACCCCAAAAGTATAGTAACGAGATCAAAAGTTAGTGATCAGTTAACGACTTGGTGACAGAACACAATAAGTGTTAAGTTGGGGGTGGCGGGCGTCAGAGTGATAGTTGGGGGTGCCAGCGGCCAATAGCCAATAGTTAGGGTGATAAAATCTAATAACCCTGCGGTTTATAGTTTGAATTTTTTTTACTTTGATCTGTGGTTTTTCCTTGTGTTGGGGATTTCCAAGAGTTGCACATTTGCACTAACTATTTGCTTATTTTGATGTTTCCTGAGTGGAATTTGTAGAATCTTTTGATGTGGATTTAATTTATCTACAGCTGATTTTGCCCCCAAATTGCTTCAAGAACAATAACTTGCTATTGCGTTGTTTAAATCGTTATAAAGATGCAAACTTTGTGTTTTGTTTGCTTGGGTTAATGACTTTTTAGTTGCTTGTTTGATGTTGGATAGTTGCTTTTGTGAGAGAAGTTGATGTATCTGATAGATTGTAGTTGCATAAACTTGATTGAATTGCTTAGTGATGTTATACATAAGTAGATACTTATAAGTTGTTACATGTTAGGCATGCTATATTTGGTGGTCATGTAACGATCTTATCTTATGTTTCCCCGCATTTGAATGTTCAAGTAGACAAGTACTATCATAGAACTTATTGGTGTGGGCCTGTTGGTTCTTGTTTTCTTGTGACAAAGTGGTATAATATAAAAATGTTTATGCAACTTAAAAGACGTATGATATCCGAATAACTTCTGGGACTGGGGTTTCAGTATTTTGTTCGACTCAATCTTTGGGATTAATAGTTTGAATTTCTTGTTTTGATCAATATACTGTTTGTCAAACGTGGGTTTTGTGTTTTGATTTTGGGTGATTTCCAAGAACATTACACAAACTATCTGCTTATTTTGAAGATTCCGAGTGGAATTTGTTGAATCTTTTGATGCGGGTTTAATTTGTCTTCAACTGATTTTTCCCCAAATTGCATCAAGAACAATAACTTGCTTTTGGGTGATATGATTGTTGTGATAAAGATTCTAACTTTGTGTTTCTTGATCTTTGATAGGAACTCTTGATATTTCAGTTGCATAATAAACTTGATTGAATTGGTAAGTGATGTTATCTCCACATTAGCAATTTATATAGATAGATACTTATAAGTTATAACATATTACGCATGTTCAATTTTGATGATCTTGTAGTGAATCTTATCCTCTAAATCTTTTCCCTAAATTTGAACGTTCAAATACTATCACAGAACTTATGGTTGCAGGCCATTTGTTTTTGTGAGAATGTGGTTTAGTATAATGTTCTTATTGGGTAGATTTTGGGACATGGTGATAGATACTAGTAGCAACAAAGTAGGTGTATAGTTATGAAAATTTATTAAGTATGAGGCCCACCCGTCCTTACTATATTAAAAGCATCCATTATTGACCCGTAAAGATTTAAAACACCAGAAAGTAAAAGTTGGAGGCCGCTTGCTATATTGAAATGTTGGTGAACGGTTGTTACATTATACTTACACGATTTTCTGCTTTTTTTCAGAATCTTGGCGTAATTATTTAACGTCTTTGGGGGATGGACGACATGCTCCTGCATATTTATAATCTTATATAACAATGTTCGGTGGGCAAATAGGCTCCACAACTCTCCACAATTTAAAACAAAAATTACTTGGTGATACATCTTATACAACTTTTAATGACAACGTTAACCCCGAAATCGAGTTATCCGATTACCAACGGGCCCCAAGTCCCGGTAGCGAAAGCCCGTCTGGGCTTCTAAACGGTGAAAGCTTCAAAAGCGAACCGATAGCCGATTTGGATTTATTCTTCGAGAGAATTTATAACTACTATTGTGAAAAAGGTTTGTGGTGCATCATCATTAAGTGGATTGTTGAGCTTTTGAGTTTGGCGTTTACCATATGTTTTTCGGGCTTTTTTATATTATTTGTTGATTGGGATGGTCTTCGAAAAGCGAAATGTGGGATGGATGCTGTTGAATCCGGGATAAAACCGTGTGATCTTGCGAAAGAGGCTCTTCATGAACATCCTTTGACGCCTTTAACGACTTTTAAGGTTGTTATTTTCGGTTATTTGGGAATCACCTTTGTTTATTGGATATTTTGCTTTCTGCGGTTCTTTGTACAGTTGAAGGATACACTCGACATACGCCAATTCTACATTAACAGGTATTCAATAGTGGGTAATTAAATTTAGGGCTTTTTGTATATGTGTTTAAAATGCTCATCCAAACACACCATGAAAGAGTAAAATGCCATTTTCGTCCCTGCGGTTTGACCACTTTTGCGACTTTCGTCCCCGAGGTGCCATTTTCATCCAAAAAGTTTAAAATCGTGTAATTTTCATCCCTGCTGGCCAAATTTCGAGGGATGGAAGTCGCAATAAATTGCCAAACTCAAGGATGAAAATGGCAATTAAACGCAAACCTGAAGGACTCGAATGCAAAAAAAAAGTCATTTTTGATGGAACAAGCAAAAATGACTAAACTTTAGGGACGATTTTGGCATTTTACTCTAAATGAAAAATTGGAGACTTTTTCTGTTGTTTGAAGTACGCAAAGTTTTCTTATTCGTTTTTTTTTTTGGTTGCAAGCCTTGGCGTAACCGACAATGAGATGCAAACGATGCCATGGGCATCGATTCTCGAAAAAGTTGTCCAAATTCAAGAAACACGACAACTATGTGTGGTCAAGGATCTTTCGGCACACGATATTGTGATGAGATTGATGAGAAAGGAAAACTACTTGATTGGAATGTTGAATAAAGGTGTGTTAGCCTTCCCGATATCTTCGTGGGTCCCAGGTGCGGGTCCCACCGTCAAGAAAGGTCCCGATGGTACACGATATTGCCTGATGCTAACCAAGACCCTTGAATGGACTCTAAATTGGTGCATCTTACACAGCATGTTTGATAGGTTTGTAACCTCTATTTCTATCGTAAAGTACTCGTTAATACTTATCACATCGAAAAAGTCTAATGGACTTTTGTAGTGTGAAAAATTAGAAAAAGTGATTTTGCAGATTTTGACTTGTTTACTTTTGAATGGTAAATTCCGGTAGGGTTGCAAACGGACCGAACGAATATGAACAACACCTTGTTTGTGTTCGTTTGTTAAGGAAATATCTGTGTTCACGAACTGTTCATGAGCATTTACCGAATGATATTTCATGTTCGTGTTCATTTGTTAATTTTAGGCAACGAACGTTCATGAACACGAATGAACACAAACTAATGTTCATGAACACAAATGAAAACAAACACGTGTTCATGAACATAATATACACTGATACTTATTAAATAAAATATAAAAACTGGAACACTAATGAACCATCGAATACAATCAAACATAAACGAACACGTTACCGAACATTCACGAACATAAATGAACCAACGTGGCATCTGTCAATGTTTGTTCATTTAACTAAACGAACGAAATTTCTTTTTCGTGTTCGTTCATTTATTAAACGAACAAACACAAATGAACTTCCTGCCGAACGGTTCACAAACTGTTCGCTGAACGTTCAGTTCGTTTGCAGCCCTAGATTCCGGCTATGTATTATCTCTAGTGGATCAAAATGTGTGACATACAGGCTCAGTTATTGCAACTTGACTTGTAAGAGCAACACAATATTTATAGACATATGTACTAACAACATCATATAATTTCTTTTGCAGAAACTTTTGTATTAGAAAGGACTTTGTTAGTGACCGTAACACTTTAAAGAAAAGGCTAACGGTTGTTGGGATGGCAATGCTTCTTCTATCTCCGTTTCTTGTCGTTTTTATGCTCGTGTATCTATTTCTAACACATGCAGAACAATTTTATAAGCATCCTAGTACAGCTTCTTCTAGAAGATGGTCAAATCTTTCAAAATGGATATTCAGGGAATTCAATGAGGTGAATCATTTGTTCAAGCACCGTATCAACAGCAGCGTAACGCATGCGTCTGATTATCTAAAGCAATTCCCGTCACCTATTCTTTCAATCATCGCAAAGTTCGTATCGTTTGTATCTGGTGGCTTTGCTGCAATCTTGATCATCATCGCGTTTCTTGATGAATCTTTACTTGAAGGCCATGTAATGTCTCGTCACACGTTTTGTCATAACCTGAAAAGTCAAACTGACCCGTAACCGTTTTGACTAAAGTATCGACCTTTATGATTGCAGATTTTTGGACGTAATTTGTTTTGGTATGCAGCTGTTTTCGGAGCAATAACCGCCATAGGCCGGGCTCTTGTGTCGGATGAACTTTTAGTACTTGATCCACATGGGACTATGTCGTTAACGGTTCAACACACGCATTATATGCCGAAAAAATGGCGCGGTAAAGAAAATACCGAATTTGTTCGAGTGGAGTTCGAGACTCTTTTCCAGGTATACCCTTTTTGCTAAAATTTGCAATTTTTTTATTGTGATGCTGATGTGGAAATGTATATTGTTATGTAGTACACCGGAAAGTTGTTGCTGGAAGAGATGGCTTCGATATTTTTAACTCCGTTCTTGCTTATCTTTGTAGTACCAAAGGTATTGTTATTAACTTATTATTACTCTTAAAAGGAAAAATCGGTATATTATAAATTTAGATAATTTAGCTCAATATGTATATGCGTCCATGGTGCAGCGGGTTGATGAGATTCTGCAGTTCATCGAGGACTTCACTATTGATGTTGAAGGCGTTGGTCATGTTTGCAGGTTCATATGCACCACTTTTTTTTTTTTTTCATTTTTCCTTTTACTTTAATCTTTTTCTCATGCAGCTTAGTTTCTGTATCTCCAATTAAGGTATAGTACAATGTTGTTAAAATCGATCCGGACCCCTAACCTATGCAGTTAATATCGGTGATATATGGGTTATCGTCCCCGGGTAAAATATCGTTGTCAAATATCGGTACCGATATCATCGGCGATATTGACCGGTATTTCACCAATATTTGACCGATATATCACTGATTTTCCCGATATCAGTACCTTTCTTCTTAGTTCCACCATTTGTATATCTTCTTATTGCTGCTATTAGTGTTTTAAGGTCTTAATTGTTAATTGTTAGTGTTAAATGTTAGTGTTTTAAGTCTTAATCCGTTACTACTTGCTACAATTATTAGCGTTTTAAAAGTATACTGAATTGTTAGTGTTGAATTGTTATATATATAAATTCTACATGATATTAAAATTACCGATATCCCACCGTGATAACCTATATCTCAAATATCGGTCCTTGACTGATATTCGATTTTTTATCACATTAACCACATAGCCCCTAACTAGTTGGTTGTCACTTTTCACTGGTGTACTTAGCCGGTTTTTGACAAGTGAAGGTTGAACGGTTTTGGTTAAAAAATTACAAAAAACAGGGAAATATTGAGTAAAATCACTTGATGATTTTTATGTTTGCAGTTTTAGTTTATTCGACTTCCAAAAACATGGAAATAGCAAGTATGCGTCGCCACATAACTCGTCAAGTGCTTATAGAAGTTCGCAAGGGAAAATGGAGAAATCGTTCCTAAGGTATTCCCGAGCCTCAAACTTATTCAACATTTATTTCATCCGATAAAAAATGCAAGTTTTGTTGATTTTACGTTTTCTTGCAGCTTTCAAACTAGCTATCCTTCATGGGAACCAAGCGCAAACGGAAAGCAGTTCCTTTCGACACTCAAGGCGTTCAAGGAACGCAAGTTTCGAGAACAGGGTATAAGACCAGGCTATATAAGCCCGAACCAGTTGCCGCAATGGGCTCCTACCTGCCCGGCCCAAGGTGACCCAAACAGCTACTTTTCTAGGGACACGGGCCTCAACGTTTCAAAAAGTGCGTACCAACGAGATTGTATGTGGTTCATTGATCTCGTTCAAAACAACCACCCGTACATTCTCGACTGGTACTACACATCTTTTCAACATCACGGGCCACGTGACGTGGAGTCAGCACCGATAGAGGACAGCATGGCAAATGTGTGGGACCCACCCGACTTAGGTCGGGATATGGTCCCGTATGACGAGAATTGGGGAAGCTTTTTCGAGGACCGAATCGGGAGTAATCTAAAAGCTTCCACGTCTGCTCCGTTATCACGTGGAAGTGTTCTACACCATCATGATTCGGGCAATGTGGGCCCGGCTGGTAAAAGCCACTGGTGGGCCCGTGGGGGTGGCGTTTCACGAGTGATGGGCTCGGGCCCAGGCCCAGGACCTCAAACTAGCTTTCTTGAGCCACCAAACTTCAATCAAGAAGATGACGACTACCATGATAATTACTCGAACCGAAGCTTTGAACAACCGTTTGACTGGAGGGGGTCAAAGTCAAACGTGTTATCTAAGACGTTTTATATGGATGATATCGAGGGAGGAAAATCTGATCTTCCGTTTGATGATATTTATGAAAGTCGTTCTCAAAGCCCGCCAAGAACCCGAAGGAGCTCTTTGTGAAATATTTGTGTTTTCTGGTGATATTTGAAAAGAAAACTGTTAGAAACATTCTTTTATTGTATATAAATTCGATTAGGAAATTAAAGTCGAAAACGTTAGTTTGGAAGATGATTCAACTGTACAGATTCGCGTAGTTGATGTAAATAAGAAATCAGATAAACCAGGATTGATGATTTGTTTATATACCTACAACTTCATGATAATCTGGTTAAAACTCGTATTCATGTTTAACAGGATAACCCTTTGATTGGTTCTGTTTATCATCGTACCGTAAAACGATACCAACTAAATACTCTATTTTGAATACAGCTTCATTTTTAACAAAAATTATACCGGAATATCGCGAGAAAAAAATTAACTAACGTTAGCTATTAAAGGGATACTAAATTAATTGGTAAAGAAAATATGATTTAATAAAAGACAAAAATTATTAAAAAACATAAAATAAATGATAAGGAAATATAGGTTTAAAAAAGAGAAAAAAAATGAAAAAATGTTAAAAGGTAAAAGTAAATATAATAATAAAGTATTATAATATTTAAATAAAAAATATTAAAAAAATATATATTATTGTAAATTTAAAATCAGTATTCATGTTCCTTCATAAAAAAAACTATATATTATTGTAAATTTGAAATCACTATTCATATTCATGTTCCTTCGTGAACAATATATAAAATTGTTAAGACGGGCCTAAAGTCTTAAACTGTTAAAAGAAAAAAAGAAGAGTGGGCTGCAATATATGGGCCAAGAAATAACAAAAAGGCTTGATGGGCTGCAGTGTTGAGCTGTTTTTTCGAACTTGGGTTGGGTCTGATAACATACAGAAACAAGAAGGCTTGCTGTGTGGCTCGTTAAATTATTTTTCGAGTAAATTATTTTTTGAGTTTCTGTGTTTTAATGATTTTAACTACTTAAGTCCAAAATTAAAAAGTTTAACGCTCTGAGTTCCTAACCGCTCATTTTATAACGTTTTGAGTAGAGGGGACAATTTTGACCCAAAGTCTTTGATATGGGTCATTTTGGGTTATTTATAAGATATTATGGGTGGGTTTGGGTAAAGTAATTTAAGTTAAAGGGTCAAAATGGGTTGATTAAAAAAAGAGTAAACTGCCATTTTGGTCCCTGTGGTTTGGCCAGTTTTGCCACTTTAGTCCAAATCTCAAACTTATTACATCCAGGGCCCTGTGGTTTGCATTTTGTTGTCATTTTAGTCCAAAATCCAAAAAACCCCCTTTTTGACTGTTGAGAGCTGCCTATTTTGTCCTTTAGTGTAGGGGTATTTTGGTCATTTATGTTTTATTTAAAGCAATTCAACAACAACAACAACAAAACCCAGAAAATCAAGAACATCTTCAAAGTTCATCATCAAAACCCAGAAAATCAAGAACATCTTCAAGAAAAAACGAGGCTCAGATCTGTATCTTCAAGAACATCATCAAATATCATCATCAAAACAACAACAACAAAACCCAGAAAATCAAGAACATCTTCTTCAACAACAACAAAACCCAGAAAATCAAGAACATCTTCAAAGTTCATCATTAAAACCCAGAAAATCAAGAACATCTTCAAGAAAAAATGAGGCTCAGATCTGTAAAACCGCCATGGCTGCAAACAGAGGTTGCAAGCGCACTTGCCCTCCTCCGATTCTGCCACGCCAAGCTCGGATTAGGTGAAATCATCACAGCCTCATGGTGAACAAGCCTAATTTGAAATGAAAACATCAGAAACAATCAAACAATCAAACAACATCAGAATACCGAATCAACCAGATCTGCTTCTCTCTCCTATCAAAATACCGATTCAGATCTGAAACTCAAACAATCAAACAGTCAAACACATCTAATTTCGATTCAGATCTGAAACAACATCAGAATACCGAATCAATCAGAAACCGAATCAATCAGAATACCGAATCAACCAGATCTGAAAATCAAACAATCAAACAACATCAGAATACCAAATCAATCAGAAACAATCAAACACATCTAATTTCGATTCAGATCTGAAACTCAAACTCAAAGCTGAAACTCAAAGCTCAAACCCCTGATTTCGATTCAGATATGAAACTGCCATGGTGATGAAGATGAGATGATGGTGATGAAGATGGAGGCGACGGTGGTGTTGGCGACGGTGGTGTTGGCGACGGTGGTGTTGGCGGCGACGGTGGTGAGATGATGGTGATGATGATGGTGATGAAGATGGCGGGGACGGTGATGTTGATGATGAAGGAAGATGAGATGATGGTGTTGAAGATGATGAACAGTGGAGAGAGAGAGAGAGATGTCTGTTGAAGATGATGATAATCAGGCATTATATTTATTAAATTTGAGATATAATATTACAAAATACCCAAAATACCCCTGAGGATAAGGACAAAACAGGGGGGTCAAAAGTGGGAAATCTGGTCAAATTTGAGTTTTGGACTAAAATGGCAACAAAATGCAAACCACAGGGCCCTGGATGTAATAAGTTTGAGATTTGGACTAAAGTGGCAAAACTGGCCAAACCACAGGGACCAAAATGGCAGTTTACTCTTAAAAAAAATAAAGGAGTATCTATGGGTCAATACGGGTCGACAATTCTGAAGGGACGGGTTCTCTAGGGTTGAGAATTTTGAACGGGTTCTCTAGGGTTAGTGAAGACATCAGCGACTTCATCATCAATTCTGAAGACAACACCCTCGACTTCATCTGGCCGCTACCACCGTCAATCATCAGGTTAGTTGGGGATTTCTCCTCCGCCGTCAATACATCATCTTCAATCTTCAACCTCTCCTTCAAGAAATCCTTCTTCGCTCGTTAATCTCTCGGTCTGCATCAACGATTTCTTCACATCGAATCGGACACAGGTTCAAAACCCTAATCTTTGCTTCTTCTGTACCAAATTAGAGTTGAACTTGATGTTTTCTGCGTGTTAATCGAACTGGGGTTTCATTTGTTCGAAATGGGTATGCCATGATTCTTGTTTTAGTTTAACTATGTTTTAGATTTGAAGCCTAAAAAGTCGGGAATTTATGTCACACTGGCTAATATGTATGCTGCTGAAGGTAAATGGGACGATCGAGCCAAGATGAGGAATATGGTTAACAGTTTGGGAAATTAGAAAGTTGCTGGTAGGAGTTGGTTGGAGGTTCATGATCAGGTCTATAGTTTTGTTGCTGGAGACGATAGCGGTTCACACATCGAGCCGATGTATCAGGTTCTTAGAGTGTTGGGTAGACACATGGTTGAGCAGATCGATGTGACTCGAGTTTGGACATAGGGTAGGGCAGAGAAGGATTCAGACATGACCGAGTAACCCAGATACCGGGTTCGGGACTGGCCCAAGACTAGACTGATTAAGATTATTTGGCTCGGTTCTCGGTCTTAATCTTGGTTAACTGCTTCAAACTGTTTTTTGGGCTTAGGTATCGGTTTCGGTATAGGTCCACGATTTCAGTGTCGAGCGGTTTCGGTAGAGTGTTGGGTAGGCACTTGGTAAAGAATGGGATGCTTATATTCTCATTTGATTGCAGTTCCTTGCAAAGAATGGGATATATGACTTCTGGAACTGGGTTTGATGATTGTACCTGGTATGTGTATAACTTTATTTCTTTATAAAATCGAGTTTATCCGAGTGAAAGACTCATCCCTCATACAGGTCTGCTGATATGTTCCACTTGTAAGTATATCATTTCTTGATCATGATTCCATAAAGATATGAAGAACAAGAGGATTTTTTTTGGTTGAAACAGAGGATCATGCCATCCTTACAAAGAAAAAGAAACATTTATAAATAGCCGTTCATCTCTTGTTTTCATTTTGTTGTCAAAGCTGTTTTCATTCTTGGCGAGTTCCACTGTTGAATGGTGTCCATTGAGGCTTATTTATGGTACAAAATAATTAAGAAACTAATTTGGGAGGTGTTTTAGACAGCATATCAACACTGCTTATAGAGTTGTGATGCAACAATAAGCTTCAGGGAAAAAAAAAAAAAAAAAAAAAAACTGACCCGATCCGACCCGAAACCCGTTCTGACCCGGACCCGACCCGACCCGAAACCCGTTCTGACCCGGACCCGTTTCGACCCGAACCAAATCAACCCTTTTTTATAATTGACCCGTTTTGACCCGAACCCGTTTTGACCCATGACCCAACCCGACCCGACCCGTTTGCCAGGTCTAGTTTTGAGTCCCTGTGTTTTTATGGTTTTAATCACTTGAGTCCAAAATCAAAAGTACAAATGTTAAAAATTGGACTCAAAACGTTATAAAATGAGCGGTTAGAGACTCAGGACGTTAAAATTTTTGATTTTGGATTCAAATGGTTAAAACCACTCAAACACAAAAACTCAAAAAGTAATTTACTCTTATTTTAGTCTTGCTTAAACTTAAACTAAAATTGTATAAAAGTTTTAATCTATGGTTTAAGGACCATATATAGTTTAATAAGTCCATAAATAGTTTATTTTGTTTGGGTCTTGATTTGTTGTAAGAATGAACTGTTTAATGTAGTTTATATGTATATGTGTCAGGTGATACACCTTTCTAGATCCGCTACTGCTTTGTGTCCGGCACTTTGATGTGCGTCTATAATACACATGCTGACAAGATCTCACGATGTTTTAAATCTACGATATTAATGTTATTTATGCGTGCATAATAATTCATGCCGTTTAAAAAAAATCATGACACGATCCTTAATTTATTCTTTCTAAAAAACATTACTTCAATAAGCCCTCTTTAATTATCACCGATCACAGCTAAATTAGCTCTCTACTTTCAAATTATTCTTGGATTTATGTGATAATTGTGTCATTTAAAATTTGTACACAAAAGTAATCATAAGCAATCAAATTTTTTCTTTACTTAAAAAAGACCTGATTTTAGAACTCGCTTTATATTCGAGAAAATGTAAGCTTCAATTACAACGTATAGATATTCAGGGGCGTAGCTTAGTTGATACCCGGGGGTGCACCCGCCCCCCCCCCCCCCCACCCCAATTATAAAATTTATGATTTTCGTCCAAAAATTTATAAAATTATAAAGGATCTTCCCACCCCAATTATTTTGCCTAAATATCTATATAATATATAAATTGAGTCTCATGACTTTTCGTCCTCCGAAACTTTTGGTCTACCTCCGCCATTGTAGATATTTACGTATAGATATTTAAGGTTACATTTAATCTTAATGTTTTTATTTATAAATTTGTTTTCAACCTTTAAAAAAAGCCACCAATTCCGGTTACATAATTTGACTGCAAACATTAATCTAATCGAATTGATCATGTTAAGTCAATAACAATATTTTAACTAAATATACCCACTCACCTATGCTAAGATAACGTGTTGTTTGGTTACGTAATCAAAAATCGTAAGCATGCACGTCACCGCACTTACATTATCAAATCAAATCCTAATTTATATTACTATATTAATTAGTTAATTAACTACTTGGTCATCTCCCCTTGGTAATTAATGATTCTTAATGGTCCCAAAAACTATTTCATCATCATCATGATATCATTTTCTTTGTAGATTATTTATAGTTAACTGTACCCGACCATACACACATAAGTCGATAAACGTCATTATATGTTGTCATCATATATACATATGCTCATGGTTGTAAAAATCCCGACTAGTCTCTGATTAGTCGCCGATTAATCACTAATCGGAGGTTCACCGATTAATGGCCGATTAATAGCTAGGCAGTCAATGGCGGTCCTATTCTGGCCAAATTTTGGCTAGATGCCAGCCAAATTTTGACCAAACCATATAAATTCCTTTCAATTACTTAAAAAAATGGGTTAATAATGGGTTAAAACATGTCTACTTTTTTTTTAACATGTCTACTTTAAAAAACTACATATAAAAATGTGTGTGTATATATGTAACTAAAAATTACATATAAAAATCTCAATCCAATTAATTCCGATTAATCCCTATTAATCCCGATTAATCGCTAGTCGGTACTCCACCGCCCGACTAGCGCCTAGCGATTCTTACAACACTGCATATGCTATATGTAATACCATTTTCAAAATCAGAACTTTTTGACCGAAGATAATATGATATTAGTTATTTTTATTTTACCGTACTTTAAAAGTTAAAAATTTAAAAAACATCAGAAAGCTGGTCCGTTGAACGTCTTTGTTCATTACAAAACAACAATGTTAGAGATCAAAAACCTCTCGAACCACGTTCTCGTTCCACCGATGAGAAACGTTGAGTAGTAACGGTTTTTAAAAAGTCGAACTATATTTAAAAGTTAAAAACTTAGAAAACACCAGAAAGCTAGCCTGTTGAATGTTTTTGTTCATTACAAAACAGGATTGTTAGAGATCAAAAACCTCTCGAACCACGTTTTCGTTCCACCGATGAGAAACGTTTACTAACGGTTTTTAATAAGTCGAATAATATTTTAAAGTGAAAAACCTAAAACACATCATAAAACTAGTCCGTTGAATATCTTTGTTCTTTACAAAACAGGAATGTTAGAGATCAAAAACCTCTCGAATCACGTTCTCCTTCCACCGATGAGAAACGTTGATTATTAACGCTTTTTTTAAAAAGTCGAATAATATTGTTTAAACAAATAAAATTACTTAAATATGCACTCGGTGTTATAAAAATCGCGACTAGGCGGTGACTAATCGGTGATTAATCGCTAGTCGGCCAGTAACTGAGTAATTTTTTGTTAATCAGTCCATTAATCACTAGTCGGACCTATTCGGGCTTAGTCGGTCCTAGTCGGACCTAGTCGGCCAGCCAAAAATCGGTGATTCCGGCCAGATATCGGCAAATAAACGGTATATTCCGGCCAAAACCTCTAAATTCCGGCTAGTTTCCAACCAAACCATGTGAATTCCAACAATTAAGCTTGTATACTTAAAAAATGAGTTGAATAAGAGTTAAAACTTAGCTACTTAGAATATTTACCTATAAAAATGTGTATATGTATACATAAAACTGAAAATTACATATAAAAACCCGATCAGCATAATCCCGATTAATCTCGAGTAATCCCAAGTAGTCGCTAGTCCCCATCTCACCAGCCGACTAGCGAGTTCCCCAACCTTGTATACACTACATTTTTTTTGTTAACCCATGGAAGTTTTAATACATATGTTAAAGAAATATCAAGTTACAAATACACAAGGGACTAAAAGTGTCATTCCCCAAATTTCTGGCCCATATTGTGTTCTTATTGGTTGGAATAATCATTGAATCCAGTCACTCTCATAGGCCGCATATTTCCTCTCTATATATATAACTAGATGCTCAAAAGACAATATTGTCTATCGAATAAAACAAGGTTATATATAGTTAATAGTTTACCTATTTCTTTACAAATTCAACACTTTTCTTCTTGATCTTCCAACTCTACCCTATTAGATTCCACACACCATTTTGGACCACAAATTGCTTTACAAATTATAATTTCAGGTACCCTTTTTAACCTTTTCAGTGTTTTTCAAATCCATGAAGCCTTTTCGGTCACCTATAAATTCCACAGCAGCTTCTTTAATCACCTGCAGATCACGAAAAACGTCTTCGATGGATCATCGCGGTGGTGGCAACGCTTCCAAAGACCATAACAAAGAAGGAGAAGGCGGTGGAGACGAGGTTAAGTATAGAGGCGTAAGGCGTCGTCCGTGGGGGAAGTATGCCGCGGAGATTCGTGACCCCAACAAACAAGGGGCCCGTGTTTGGTTGGGGACATTTGCTACCGCGGAAGAGGCTGCCCGAGCTTATGATCGGGCAGCCTATGAGATGCGCGGTCACATGGCGGTTTTGAACTTTCCGGCTGAATACCCGCCTACTTTTTCGGCTGCTGCTTACAACGCTTCCACTGCGGCGGCTGCCTCTTCGTCGTCTGTGGCGAACCGTGAAGTGTTCGAATTCGAATGCTTGGATGATAAGTTGTTAGAGGATCTTCTTGATTATGATGAGGGCAAGAACAAGAAATGAGTCACATGAAAAGTTGTATGGTTTGAATAATTATTAGTTATATAAATATAATTAAATAACACAAACTTTTTAATCTAAGAGTTGTTGCATGAATGTTTTTCTTGCAAACATTATGTAATATAATTACTTAGTTTGGATGACTTGAGATGTGACGTATTTGTAGAATAAAATGGCTCATTTTTGAGAGAAAAGTGAAGCAGTTTGATGGTGTGTTCGTGTGGTTTGGAGTTTGTACTTGTAAGATTAAATATATTACGTATTAATATTTAATCTGTAGCCATTATAATCATTTACATTATATAGATCAAAATATATAACAATCCTATTAAATAATTAGTTGGTAATTGTTGATGGACCATATTACCCTTATGAACTAATTAGGGTTTCCTCCTGGGTGCTTATATAAGGAGAGTTATGAGGAGGTTAAAGGGTTAGACAGTTACACATTAGACACAACCCTAATAACACATAACATCATTTATTTCGACCTCCATCTCCATACCGATTCCCTTATCGGTTTTTCTTAGCCACCATCATCAGTCAGCACCCTAAGGAGGAACCAGACCAAGATGACAATCATGTCAACCCTTGATGGATTCTCTGCTAACCTGTGCTGATGCAACCAAAGGTATGTTTTCATGTTTTCCATTATATTTAAACAGAACTGAACCAACATGTGGTATCAGAGCATATGTTGATTAGTCAGTTCTGTTTTCGTATCCATAATTCTGGGATTGAAACTTGGAAAACGGAATTTTTTTTCTTTGAATAATCTTATGAACATCCGATTTTGGGTCTTAGACCGAAATCATAATTTTCGAAATCTGAATTAATTATATGCTTTATGTTTTAACCGAAATCTGGGTTAAAATTCATCTCGGTTATGTTTTAACCGAAATCTGTTTAGAAAAACCCCTTAAAAATTCAGGTTTCGGGTTCCAGAATTTATGTTTTATGTTTTTAGGGTTCATAATGTTCTTATGTTCTTATGATAAATTCGAATTTTCCTTTATGATTTGGAATGTGATTTGAATTGTTAGATGTTTCCCTAATTTTGATCTAATCTTGTCCATCAAGTTATTTTCGAAATCTGTTAAATGGTAATTAGATTATGATTTCGAAATTTTGTGATAAAAATGGATCAATATTATAATTGGAAACTATATCTCAATTCATAATTTTCGAATTTTTAGTTAAGTTATCACAACAAACAGCCTTAAAGAGAGGATTCGAAATTAAACAGCTTAAACATGTCGCACAAGATTGGATCACATAAGTGATAATCTGATCGCATAAGAAAATCGCACAAAATCAGATTACATAAGAGATGATCTAATCGCACAAGACAGTCGCACAAAATTTGTACAACTCATTAAGCACATGGTACAAGTTAAGACTGCATAATAGCACAAGAATTGTGGATCGCACAAGACTAGTGGATCGCACAAGACTTGTGGATCGCACAAGACCTTACTAATCGCACAAGGCATTACTGATCCACAAGTTTTGGGCCTTAAAATCGCACAAGTACTTGGGCCTTATTGATCGCACAAGTGTTTGGGCCTTAACGATCGCACAAGGCATTACCTATCGCACAAAGCATTACTGATCGCACAAGACTCGAAACCTCATTATTTCTTTAAGCTGTTTAATGTGACCTAAAAATTGGTTTTGTAATTACTTAGCTAATTAATAAGGATCAAATAATGTTTTACAAAACCAAAATAGCTTAACTTGAATGAGCTTCTGATATATCATTTCTGGCCAAAGCTGACTTGATACATCTACTTATCATTCAAGTATTACGAAAGCTATGTTGTATATGCATCATAAGCATGAATGTCTTAATTTCTGGCCAAAGCTGATTTAATTCATTCATAGATGGCATACTCAACAAGTGCATAACTAAAGTGATTGTTTCAATTCTGGCCAAAGCTGATTTGTTACAACTACTTTGCACATATGCTTAAATGATTACACTTCTGGCCAAAGCTGTTTTGTCTTCGTTTAAGTAGAATTTTTTAGCTAAGTCTATTATTTTGATGTTAGTAATAGACATATCACAATCTCTTCACATAATGATCCTTAGATTAATGATCCTTAATTAAGTTTTTATGATCATTTCGTCTGCCTTATTCTTAGTACCCATAATGTTACTCACTATAATTTTCTTCTATATATATCTCATCCACTCTATTTTTTTAAACCTAAAATGTTTGCTTTATTTACAGTTTCTATAAGAATTAGCTCTTAAATTAGATCATTGATTATCTCTTAAGACACGATAATCCTATTGCTCTCTTCTAATAAAGCACTACAGAAGAAAAGTAGAGCATGACGATTAGGATAAATCGAACATACTGTCTCTTATGATAATCAAGAACTCTCTAACGTAAATGCTATCACTAAAGTTATTCCAGATTAAGTTTTTCCTAAGACTAATCTATAATTATGGAATAATCACTAGAACTCCTAAGATGCATGCCTTAATTTGAAACTATAAAGTTAAGTGGTATATGTGAATACATTATAATGTACAAAACCATGACCCATAACGTTAAGGGCTTACGCATGGAAATAAGTACATTTTTTCCAGTACATTACATACTAAGATTTTCACTTGTACAATTTGATGCATTATAAATCAACTATAACACTCAAAATACCAAAGTATAACGAGTGTGTTGATAAGCAACATATGTACAAAGAAATAAATGTTTAAAGCTGGAAAATAAGTTGTTATTCACCTTACAACCACTAAAACGTTTAAAAGAGGATTGTTCTAATGTCCATAGACAAATTACAAGTGTTAATTCCAACATTAAGGTTCTTCAAGGGAAAATCTCACTGCATAATTATGTCATTAGACTAGACATAAGCAACGAGACTATCCATTATTCTAAAGAACAGTTGAGTAAATTAATTAGATAGTCACTTATTAATGATATTTAAGTCTGATAATTCTTTAATATTCCTCTTAACACATGATTAGTTGACTCTAGTTCCATAGGTTTCCTTACCAGAAGTCAACAAATAACTAACATGAGAGTTAGTGACAAAATAAATTGTTAACGCTATAAGAACCATAATAAGCAGTCTTCTAACAAAGCTTTTCGATACATTACATGTTCTGATTATTAATCAGAGTACAGTATCATTACTTAGGCTATGTCATGAAGGTTGTAAGGTTTGCATAGTCAACATAAAGTCACACTTATCTTAAACTCTCATCTTATTTGTTCTAAATATCTGGATAGAATCATTATTAAAATGAAACTAGATGATACCTTACATTTTCACAACTTTTGTCATCATGCAAATGAGAATTTGACAAAAGGAATATGAGACTTATAAATTTCATCCATTATAACCGAAATTCATGAGAAATTATGACATGGTTAATGAGGATGATTATTCATCTAATCTCATTCTAAGTGATTTCAAATCATGACGTTAAAGCCCTAAAATATTACTTGGCTTAAGGAATAAGTATGGGTCCATCATAAGTCATTCATTGACATTCGTGGAACTTATTCAAAATGGAATATTCAGACATAATTCATTTATCATTTAAAAGACTATCCACTTGTATCTAAATTTTGTCGCATATGGCCCACAGTCTTAGAAGAAATCTATTCATATGTATACTTAATAAGATTTCTATTAGATATGTCCCTAAAGTTTCTTATGATATCTGGACATTAAAGAAATCAAATAAAGTCTAACGTATATATGATAGGTTCCCACGTCACGTAGCTCATTGAAACTTCTCTTGTAGCATTCTAGAGATATTAAAGATCAGTGGGAGCATTAATTGTCTTAATAATAATTTGCAATAGTTGCAAGAGGTGGGGAGTGAAAATTTCACATTACCTAAATTTGCACCTCTTGTACAAGACACTGCTCCATTATGACACTATTCTATCACAACTTATCTCCTTAAATCTAATGCTACTCTTACAAAAGTTTCATTGCTGCTTAATTGTGGGCACACTTAGATTTCTTACATAAACTAATATAATCCTCAACAAGAGAAATCACGACTGACGTCATTAATTTGTTTTCTCTATTAGAATCTGTTGGTCATTAAGTATTGACCCTAAGCATGCTGAGTTCCTAAAGATTTCTAAGGTCAGTGGGAGCAGTCAACGTCCTTATTATGACTTGCAAGGAATACAAGAGGCGGGGGGAAGAGTGTCATTAAATTTCACTCCAAATTTAACTCCGATTACACCTCTTGTACACCATACTGCACCAACTCTTATAAACTTAGAATGAAAATGATAGCAACCTAACCAAGAGCTAATCCATAAAACTGAAACTTCTAATGAACCCAATAATCAACTCAGGAGGTCATCTAGGTTTAAAAGCCTACTAACTTTGATGATTACGTAACCTCCCTAACTGAACTTGAAATGGATTTTGGAAATGTTTGCTGATCCTATCTCTTCAAATTAAGTCATTAGTGTCAATCAATATTCTTAATGGAATAAAACAGTTTTCTAGTAAAACTGATTTTATGTGTTCGTATAACGTTTGGGATTTGATTGAACTACCTAAGAGTGTTCATAACTAAACCAAATCCTAATATAAGCGTTAAGACACGAAGAAGCATGATTGATTGTCAAAGGTTACACTCAGAAAGAGATGAATTATCAAAGAGTCTTTCTTACCTATCTTACAAAAGATTTCTTTAAGGATCATCACTGTTCTAGTAACTTATAATAGTTTAAAGCTACATTAGATGAACATTATAAACAATTTTCCATAACAAATGGCTGACACATTTATATGTTCTTTAGATAACAACCTAAAGTTTTCAAACTGAAGGTTAAAGAACACTTTATTTGTAAGCCAATAAAATCCATGTATGGGTTAATGCAAACATCATAATGTGATGAAGAGCTAACGTAATTATTTTCATCAAGAACCAAGTGGATTAATGTACCTACCTCAAAATGAGTGGGAGCAACTAAGATAAACTTGTTTATATAGATGATATTCTTTTGACAAGTATATGTTACATAAGTCAAAGCATTGTTAACACAAACTTTGATATAATAGATCTCAGAGATATCTCTTACGTGATTGATATCATAACATACTGAGATAGACCCAATGGGATATTAGTTCCGTTCCATAAGTTTAACATTAAATGGGTCCTTACATATGTAACTAAACACTGCTCTCCTTTAGAGGATAATAGGATAAATGAGATTATTTATTTACGCTTCATTAATTGGAAGCCTTATGTAAGTTTAAGTCTATACTCGTTTAGATATTACTCACATTGCAACACACTAGATTTGTCTAGATTAATGTGAAGCATCTAATGGAGTATTACAATATCTTTAAAGAAACGAGAGACTATAATTTAAAGAAGAAGTGAGAACTCAAACCGGTTTATTATTATAACTTTGTGATATTCAAAGATGATAAAATGTAATTTCGGGTATATCCTTATGTCAGCAGACAAAACATATCTCATGGAGGAGTCATAATACACTGATATTAACAACCTAAGTTATAATGACATAATATAGTCACTAAATGTTGTTGGAAATATATCAGTAGACTCATAAGTTTACTAACTCCATATAATTGATGTTTTTGAAGACTTAGTGTGATAAAGTCAGTTACCATAACTCCTTGAACAGTAACAGTTTAAGAGGTGCTGCATTAAGTTTCGATACACAATTAATTATTCGTTTATGAATGAATTGAGGAAACTAAGTTTGTATCGAATACATTCATGATATGCTTAAGGATCCTATAACTGAAGGGCTATTACCCATAAGTCTTATTAAGAGAGCTCATAGACGGGTATTAGTTTATGGCCATGCGCAACTGCATATCGTACTATGAATGACTAAGTATTAGTTAATTTTTCCTCATCAGTTTGATTTTGTACGTCTCTAAGAATATGTCAAGTCGACATAATGGCATATAAGACAAATAAAGTTACAAATCAAACAAAGGGCTTATGCGTATTTTGATCATAACGATTAGGTTTTAAATTAAGGCTATAGTATGATTAATGGGGGTCCTGAGTCGCATAATGATTCAACGGCTGTATTTTTCTGCTATAGTACTTGTTTAAGGCTAAAATGAGTGTTAACTCCTGATCAGGCTTATCTAATACTCATAGTAAATGATTACTCGGCTAAGTGGGAGAATGTAAGATTAAATATATTACGTATTAATATTTAATCTGTAGCCATTATAATCATTTACATTATATAGATCAAAATATATAACAATCCTATTAAATAATTAGTTGGTAATTGTTGATGGACCATATTACCCTTATGAACTAATTAGGGTTTCCTCCTGGGTGCTTATATAAGGAGAGTTATGAGGAGGTTAAAGGGTTAGACAGTTACACATTAGACACAACCCTAATAACACATAACATCATTTATTTCGACCTCCATCTCCATACCGATTCCCTTATCGGTTTTTCTTAGCCACCATCATCAGTCAGCACCCTAAGGAGGAACCAGACCAAGATGACAATCATGTCAACCCTTGATGGATTCTCTGCTAACCTGTGCTGATGCAACCAAAGGTATGTTTTCATGTTTTCCATTATATTTAAACAGAACTGAACCAACAGTACTTTCTTGTTTGACTCATAAAAGTCAATACTCAAGGATATGGAATATGGATACAAAGGTTTGACTATTTTCTTGGCCTACTGATTGTTACCCTTGTCAATTATCATGTTTGTTGGAAAGTCCTAAAATTCGCATTTTTCTAAGGAATTTCAATACAAAGACACAAGGGTGTAGCTATTGGCTGTTGGCACACTCTTTTCACTATATACACACTTAAAAATGTGTTTTTTTGTCTTTATATGCACACCCTGCAGTGTCGAACTGTGGTCAAAACGTGGCGTTTTGGTCCGGTTAATCAGAAAAAGACTGACGGGTGTCTGACGGGTCTGTTGACCGGACCAAAACGCCGAGCTTTGGCCGCGTTTTGGTCCTATCAACCAGACAAAAGACTGACACCCGGTCTGGTTGACAGGACCAAAACGCTGCCAAAGCTCGGCGTTTTGGTCCGGTCAACAGACCCGTCAGACACCCGTCAGTCTTTGTTTGGTTAACCTGACCAAAACGTCGCGCTTTGGCCACAGTTCGACACTGCAGGGTGTGCATATAAAGAGAAAAAACACCTTTTAAAGGTTGGTGTGTAGATAGTTTGGCCCTTCTCAAAATGTTTTGGGCCTGAGACGAGTAAAAAGATGGCCCCTATGAAAATACAAGTTTTAACTTTCAATTATCAAACATCAATACCTAGATATATATATATATATATATATATATATATATATATATATATATATATATATATATATATATATATATATAGGGGGCCGCTAGAATGAGAACCACCACGAGTTATGAGAACCGCGAGAACCAAGTGCCACGGAGGGGCGTTGACTACGATTTTTTTTACAACTAGATCTGTATATTTTAACAACATCCGTAAAAAAAAAAAATTCAAACGGCGCGCCCGAGGGGGTAGTTTTTTACACCCAAAGTTTGTAAAAAAAAGAAAAAACAAAAAAATAATAAAAACACCAAACTTTGGGTGTAAAAAACTACCCCCTCGGGCGCGCCGTTTGAATTTTTTTTTACGGATGTTGTTAAAATATACGGATCTAGTTGTAAAAAAAATCGTGGTCAACGCCCCTCCGTGGCACTTGGTTCTCGCGGTTCTCATAACTCGTGGTGGTTCTCATTCTAGCGGCCCCCTATATATATACCCTATATATATATATATATAGAAACGGGATCAGGAGAAAACGCTCAAGTGTGAGAACGCTTCCTGGCTTAACACGTGTCACGCGACCTAGAAAAGGGCGGATGGGCTTTTTTGTCCTTTCATATTTCTTTTTTATTAACGCGTGTCCCTTCATCTTTCCATTTTTTTGGCGTTTATTAAATACGCGACGTTTTTATTGTTTTTAGATCAGAATTATAGTAAATATTTTGGCGTTTTAAGTATTGTTTTGGCGTTTTTATTGATTTTTAGATCAGGATGCAGGCTTTTAATATAAAAAGCATCAGTAATTTTCTTGATTTTATTATATTAAGTGTTTTGCCATTTATGATACAGGTCTATAATGTGACAGACAATTATGGTGTTTTGAAAAGATAAATAAATTTCAATTTTCCATGTAGTGGCATTAATATAACTATAATGTTTTTGGCAATAAATGATACCGTCTCTTTATTTTACTGTTTCTTTCAATTTTCATCTGTCAATTAGTATTGATTTTTCCAGTAATACTTTGTTTGCGTTTTTGGCGTTTTATATAGCAACCTCGTACTTTGCTAGCATTCGTTCTCACAGTTTTCAAACTATCAGGCGTTTTGGTATTTGTAGTTTTTGGCGTTTTATACTCAATTTTTTTTAAATTAGCAGAGAATTAGATGATAAACAACAAAGAATTACATAACAAACAATAAAAAATGAAAAAAAAAATTATAATCTAATTTCTCATTCAAATCTTCACTGTCATCAGCCTCTTATACTTTAACATTTTTGGAGTTTTGAACCTGTTTTTGAATGCCTTATGTAGATCCTTATTTTCCTACATAACGGCCGTCTTTAGAAGATGCTTATTTTTTGTGGCATCCTTTATGGTAGGTGTATATATACTTGTTTGATGACATGTTGAAGACCAACGCCTGCTCTAATGTATTGATCCCTTCATGTCATCCATATATCCATCAAGAACAAAGTGACGTGATGTCATATCAGTGTCATCAGTCTCTTTGTCTTGAATATTTGTCCATCTCATTCAGCAAAAGATTATAGAGATACCCAACTCAGAGAAGAATCCATTCAGTGAATCTTCATTCAGATCAATACTCAATATAGCAGAATCGAGGTTCTGCATCTGTGGCTTTAAGTATTTTTTTGGCGTTTTTAAAGTGAATGGTTTCTAGGGAATATGGCGTTTGTTTCTGGTTTTGTGATAAGTTGTTTGTGCAGAGAAGTCTCTCTTTATAGGATGTTTTTGGCGCGTAGTTTAGGCGATATTTTATTTATAATAAATGATATTAATAAAGTAGCCGTCTTTTCAGTTTTACTGTGTATTTTTACTGTTTTTTGTTCAGCTTTTCAGGTTTGGCGTTTTTGAATGGGTTTAAGTAGTTTTTGGCCTTTTTTTTTTTTTTTTTTTTTTCCATTTTTAGCTTTTTTTTTAATTAATACTTCTGCAAATTACTTTCATTATAGTTTGGGAGTTTTTGGCGTTTTTACTCCATTTATGGCGTTTTTCATATGCATTATGACTGTTTGGCGTTTAATTAAGATAATGTTTTTTTTATTCTAAGTTGAAAAATACATTGCAAACAACAGAAAAAGAAAATTAAAAAAATAAAAATAAAAACAATTCATCTTCCAAATCTTCACTGTCATCAGTCTCTTTCTTCTTTGAATCATGTTCGCTGGTGGTTTGGCTTAGCCATGCTTGTGTTTTTGTGGCCGTTTGAAAAGGCAAAATGACATGAGTTTTTTTTTTGAATATGTATCTTCAAACAACTCAGTAGTGTCATTCGTCTTTTTCATGCCATTAAAATATTCATCAAGAACAAAACACAGAAAATGACATAAGTCTGACCCCAGCATCTTTTTGTTTATGATTTGTCCATCTCATGCAGCAAAATGTTATTTTAGTCACAGCACCTCATGGAAGAATGCATTATCCGACACTTTGGCGTAGAACAATATTTTGAATATACAAAAAAACGATATTTGGCATTTTTGGCGTTTTACGGCGGAAATAATGTATCTGAAAGAACCGTCGATCTTTTGGAATCTTTTGATGTTTGAGTGTTTTGGCGTTTTCTAAGATGAATGGTATATAGTAGAAAATATGGCGTTTTTGAGTAGTTGTGTTTGATGTTTTGGGGTTTTTGGCGTTTGTAAGTTGAATGGTATATAGTAGAAAATATAGCGTTTCAGGTTCTGGGAGATGTGTTTTTTATGTCTTGGATATTTTTTGTTTATATAGCGATGTGATTTGGTCCGTATTGGCGTTTTATTCATCATAATGGCGTTTTGGTATAGAGGTGTGAAGACGCTTTTACCTTTAATGAGGCGTGTCCACGTAATAATTGGTGTTATTTACGAAAACGCCACCGCGCCAATCTAGTCCATAGATTGTTTTAATCTGACGATCCATAAGCGTTCTCACCGTTCTCACACTTTCTACCGTTTTCTCCAAATCCCGACCCTATATATATATGTATATATAGGTAAAGTCTAGGATACAAATTCCCTAATCGTACATTACATACGGGACAGGAGTAACCGTACACGTGTCCTGACTGGTTTTTCTTTAATAAGGTTAAATTAGACAATTAATTCAATCATCTGAGGGCAAATTCGTCTCTTCATTCAATCAGCGAGAAGTTCGTTACACTAATATCCCGATAATTATCATTCGAATCAGTTTCAAATTTTTCATAATTCTCAAATTGCAGTTTTCGTTCTTCTGTGTTAGGGTTTCATTCAATTGTTTTTTTTCGATGGATCCACAGAGCAGCACTGGACGAACAGATGTTGATTTTGAAGAAACTCGACCGATTGGTGATCATGCTCAATTATCTGCATATCAGAGAGTGTCGATTGAGGATGTTTTAAATCCGCAACCTGCAAATCCAAATCCAAATGCTGTAAACGAGTGTTCTAATGGTAATTATGTTAATTCAGATCTCTAAATTGTTCGTAGACTTGTTTTTTGTTTAATCGTAGCAATGATTTTGCATTGTTGTAGCTGTTTTTGAAGTTTGAATGTTGAGTATATTTTTGACATGAAAGCAACATGTACAAATTCGCATGTTATGAGTCTGTCAATTCGCATTTGATGTTTATTTTCTTTACGCATTTTCGCATGTTATGGTATAATAAATCGCATGTATAAAACATATTAATTAAAATCATCATTTTCGCATGTGATTGTTCACACAATTCGCACGTGTTGTTGTTCTACGATGAAGTCATGCAGTTATTAATATATCGCATGTAACTAGTCCGATAATTCGCACGTGTTTTTGTTTTTCTGATTTGATTTATGTAGATGAAAGGGTTTACACTCCGGAGGTTCAAGCATCAGCCACCTGTGGTTGGAATGCAATTTATCTCTATTGAACAAGCATATGCGTTTTACCAATCATATGCTAAGTTAACTGGTTTTTCTATTCGGAAAGGTGGTGAAGTACATAGTGGTGGTATAATCAAAACTAAGTGTTTTGTTTGTTCTAAAGAGGGACATAAGCCACTGTGTATTGACGATCGTTATTCGAAGTCAAAAAAGCAATTCAAATCAAGGAACAGGGGGACTATTAGAACAGGATGCAAAGCTCAACTTATGATTTGCACTGTGGATGGTAGATTATATACAGTAAAGAGATTTGTTGATGGCCATATTCATAAGTTTGTATATCAACATGATATTCACATGCTGCCAGCTTACAGACAATTGTCAGATGTCCAGGAGGAGATGGTATGGGAACTAGGCACTTTAAACCTTGGTCCTGTCAAAGCTTTCCATATAATGAGGAAACGTTATGGTGGTTTCGAGAATGTTGGTGCCACGGTTGATGATTGCAAAAATTTTAGGAATCGAATTAACATCTATATAGGAGAATATGACGCTGACATGGTGATTAATAGGATGACCGACAAAAAACAGTATTTAGCTGATTATTCGTTTGAATATTCTGTTGATGATGACAAACGGTTAACTGGTTTGTTCTGGGCTGATGGGTTATGCAACTTTCAAGACAAACAGGTAAGTGTTTCAAGACAAACATGTTTTTTACTTATTTTCGCATGTTTTATGATTTCACAAACTTGTAATATCGCATGTGTAGACATTGAAGAGTTGGTGTTGAATATATCGCATGTTATACTATTTTGTTTTCGCATGTGAATTTTTGTCTATTTCGCATGTTTCAATGTGTTTTTCGCATGTGTTTGTTCAGGTACAAGATGGTGTTTGTTCCGTTCACTGGCGTTGACATCCACTGTCGAAATGTAACACTTGGCATCGGAGAGCATTGAATCATAAATGGCTTCTAAATTCATTCTTAAAGTCATTTGGTCGGCAGCCAAAGGTTGTAGTGACGGACCAAGACCCTGCTATGAAACAGGCTATTGAGGAGGTTTTCCCTAACAGCAAACATAGATTATGCATGTGGCACATAATGAAAAAAGTGGCAGATAAGGTATAGCATGCTATATTGGCTTTTGTTAGTGTTTTTTTTTTATAATATAGATTTTGTTATAGGCTGATATAAAAAGCATTTATTGTTATAGGTTGGCCACGAGTTGTGCAATAACGATGACTTTAAAAGGAGGATGTGCGACATTGTATGGACTGATTCCATTGAGCCCGAAGAATTCGAGAGACAGTGGAAGTTGGTGATGATTGAGTTCGGTCTCACTAAAAACAAATGGATTGATGATATGTTTTCGATGAGAAAGATGTGGATTCCGGCTTTTACTGGCATGAGCCCACGTCTGGTCTCATGCGAACAACTTCGAGATCAGAGAGCGAGAATCATTTTTTTTTGCCAAGTGTCAAATTCACAACTCACTCTTGTAGAGTTTATGAATCATTTTGATGGTGCAATGGATGTCCAAAGGTTCAATCATAGAAAGAATGATCATATTTCAAGATATACTGAGTTTGCTGATTGGAGCGAAACTTCTTTGGAAAAAGATGCTGCTAAGATATTCACCAGGTCTATATTCTTTGATCACCAAATAGAGATTTATGGAACAATTTCTGAATGTCTGCCGATGGACACCAAAATCGAGGGTCCATAGTTCAGGATATTGTTGAAAGACTTTAAAGCCCATGGAGATGGTTTATTGGAGGTATTATAGCAAATATATTTCAAACATGCGATTTTGAAAAGCTATATGTGAATTTCATTTTTCAGATCATGATTTTGTAATATGCGATTTTGATATACGCATGCGATTTTAAATTTTATACAATCAAATGATTTTTAGACATGCGAAATTGTTATTTTACACATGCGATTTTAAATTTTAATATATATTTTTTCTTTTGGTTTTCCTAGGTGTGGTTCAAGAATCTTGAAAATGATGTAACTGCACAGTGTAGCTATTTGCGTTTTGAGCAGTATGGGCTGCTATGCAAACACATCTATTTTCTTTTCAAGATGTTTGGTGTTAAAGAAATACCAAACAAATATGTTATGAAGAGATGGACGAAGGATGTGGTGCCGAATGAGTTAAATGTGAAGTACAATTTAAGGGTGGGTGACAAGGATGTGCAACACAAGGCTAAACGGATTGCTCCTGAAATCATCCACACAGGGGAGTATTTGGTTAGTAATTTGATTTCCGACCTTGATCAACTTGTTTTAGTGAGGGAACAAATGATGCAGCTTAAAGAGAGAGTTGATCAGAGTCATATAACCAAGCAACTTGATCCAAAATTTGACCGATTTTCAAAGTTGATTGGTTATCAACAACCAGTAACTAATGCTCCTCCTACTGTTAGTGTGCCGGCTGGTATAAGAAAAAAAGGTCGTGGCTCGCATAAAAGGATTAAATCCAAGAAGGAACAAATGATCAGCCGCAAAGGAAAAAGGTCAAGGACATGTAGCGTATGCAATGAAAAAGGTCATGATATTCAGACTTGCGAGATACTGAAAGCCAAACAACAAGGTAAACAGCAAAAAAAGAAGATGAAGGGCGTCCAGATTGAAAAAGATCCCAGAGACAAAGACAACGAGGTCGAAGACGATGAAGAGGAAGAGGAAGAGGAAGATGAGTTTGAAGATTACAGTGGTAGTAGTGATGATGGATCTGAAGAAGAAGATCAGTGGGAGGAGGTTTCAGAAGATGATGAGGAAGAATAATTTTTTTTAAATGTAAATGTGAATTTATACGAAACATATGCGATTTTATATTCATCTGTTTATATCATTTTTTCATGCGATTTTAGTGTATAAACATGCGATTTTATATGCATCAGTTTATAATTAGTCTTACATGCGATTTCACTTTTAGTACATGCGATTTTGAGTTATATTGTTTTTTTGATACAAGATGTCTTAATCATTCATGCGATTTTATATTATAATCAAGCATAAGATTTGTTCAAAACATATACCCAAAATATAAAATAGTTGTTATTGTCTAACACAGCTACAACCATAAAACGATTAAACATAAATTTAGTTACTTGAAGCAAATATTTTGTCATGTTCAGCAGAGCTGAACTCCATCTTCTCCTTCACAGTGTTTAGAGCATCTTTCAGGAAAGAGAAGACTAAGTCATCAGCTCGAGATTGCTCCTTTATGTGATTCAAAGCTCGGTCTCTGAAGCTTGATGGTGGTTCTTCAAGTAGTCTCTCCCACATCTCTTGATTTTTCTTGATTTCTTCAAGAATTTTCCCATGCACATCAAGAATCAAATGAGAAGAGGTGACATCGGTGCTTATTTCTGTCAACGTGCGAGTTGACAATAGCTCTTTTATTGCAATGTTTTTTATTTTTTCTGAATCTTCAGATGCCATTTTTTGTGGGTGTGTTGTGTGTGTTTTTGTGTTCTATGTCTTAATATGGAAGGTAGTTACTTGGGTATTTTATATTAAAATAGTAAATTTATTATGTATGTAGGGTGGTAAGTTCAGTTGTATTTATTGTAAAATTGATCATTACATGTCAAATTACAGTCACATCGGTAATAAATTAAGTTTTTCTTTATAAAAAATAGTTAATTTTTATTTATTTTAGTTATAAATTAGTAATTTTTTTTGCATTTTTTTAGGACAAAGTAATTTGAAAGTATTAGCAGAATTTTATTCAAAATTTCATTTGATTCGAAAACGAATTCGCAAACTTTAAGAAATCTAAAAGATATTTAACTTTTTTTTAAATCGCATGTGTAAAAGCATGAATTCGCAAACTATAAAAATATTTCAACGATTATTAATTTTTTTTGAAGTCGCATGTGTAAGATCATGAATTCGCACATCTTAAACATATTACTTTTTTTTTTGTAATCGCATGTGATGTTATATGATTTCGCAAACTTTACAAAAAACACAACTTTTTTTGTCTGAAATGTTTTTCGCACGTTTGATATATATTTCGCATATTTTATTTGATTTTCACCCTGCATCATCTTCTTCGATAGACGGTCTATCGATTTGTTTCAGTTTTGAACTTCCAAATTCATCAGAAGTTCAATTCGCAGAAGGATTTGATGAATAAGAATCGATCGATTTTTGTTTACTTGTTCGATTATCGAATACGATTTTGAATAAGAATCTTACGGTATGATTTTGAGGTTTTGTTTGCTGATTATCAAGGGTTTTTTATTTTGATTTCGTAATGGACGATTTTAACTTTGGCGGTTTCATATATATATTTTAATTTGATTAGTTTAATAGTTAAGCACGGGATTTAATTGAGATGATCTGACGGTTGTGGTTATAGCGTACGTAATGTACGATTAGGCATATTGTATGATAACCGGCCTCTCTCTCTCTCTCTCTCTATATATATATATATATATGGGACCCCTAAAATGAAAACCACATCCAGTTGTAAGAACAACGGGAACCACTTTCTGGCCATTAGATTTTCAAAATGGATGGATGAGATTAAAAGTAGTTAAAAGTAATATTAATTTTTTTTGTCTTATTATGTCTTTAATATTTTAATCTAAAAGGGTATTTAAGTAATTTTGTTTTTTTGTCTTATTAGAGTAAATTGCCATTTTCGCCCCTGAGGTTTGGGCACATTTGCCATTTTAGTCCAAAATGACACTTTGGTACCATTTTGCCCCCCACGTTTGTAACTTTTTGCCATTTTCGTCCAAATGGCTAACCAAGGTACTTTATTTTTGGACGAAAATGGCAAAAAGTTACAAACGTGGGGGGCAAAATGGTACCAAAGTGTCATTATTTGGACGAAAATGGCAAAAAGTTACAAACGTGGGGGGCAAAATGGTACCAAAGTGTCATTTTGGACTAAAATGGCAAATGTGCCCAAACCTCAGGGGCGAAAATGGCAATTTACTCATTTTATTGTTTTTTATTACATTTTTGTCCTATTTGCATTAATTATTTTTTTCTAAATCAGATTTTTTTGTTAAACAATATTTTGAAATCAGAATTTTTTGATTAAAAAAATTTACGCGCGTTTTTTTTACGACCCGTTTTTTACGCGTGTTTTTTTGCGACCCGTTTTACGCTCCGTTTTTTCACGCTGTTTTTGCGAACGGGTTTTTAAGAGCCGTTTTTTATGCCCGGTTTTTCACACCGTTTTTTGCCACGACGTTTTTTACGTCACGTTTTTACAAGCCGTTTTTACGCCCCATTTTTTACATCCCGTTTTTTCGCGCCGTTTTAGCGTCCCGTTTTTACGCGCCGTTTATACGACCCGTTTTACGCGCCGTTTTTTTACGCGCCGTTTTTTCACGCCATTTTTTGCGAACAGGTTTTTATGTGCGTTTTTTTATTCCTGGTTTTACGCACCATTTTACATAGAAGTTTACGTTTTACGTTGTACGTTTTACAGGTTACATAAATTTTTTTTACGTTTTACATTAAAAAGTTTTTACATAAAAAAGTTTTACGTTAAAAAGTTTTTACATAAAAGTTTTCGTTTTACGTTAAAAAGTTTACATTTTACGTTTTACGTAAAACTTTTTACGTTTTACGTAAAACTTTTTACGTTTTACGTTAAAAAGTTTACGATTTACGTTAAAAAGTTTACGGTTTAACTTTTTTTTACAAATTTTTTTTTACGTAAAGACAAACGCACCCAGAAATCGCAAACTCGAGAGGTGTCTCATATATATTGTTATCATCATCGACAAGGGGGAAAAATAAAAAAACAAACATCAAAACAAAGTGTATCTCGAAAAAAAAAAAACGGGGTTTGGCTCAGATTATCCGATAATCAGAAGGCTGCAAAAGTGGGGTTGCAGGTTCAAAAAACCTACCTTCCGCCGTCCTTGTCGCGCCATCGTCATCAAAATCAACGTTTTTTTTTTGCATCATCGCCACCCAATCTATCGTGTCAAAACCCACAGATTCAAAGAGCACCAATCAGCAATTTGGGTAACAAATTAACCAAAAATAAACACGATTGAAGCAGATAAATCAACAAGTGGTGACAAAGGTCCAGAAGTTCAGATCTACAAAGAACTAAACACTATACATCTTCATTTACACCGATGCACCAATTTGGGTAACAAAATAACAAAAAAAAAAAAAACACGATTGAAGCAGATAAATCAACAAGTGGTGACAAAGGCCCAGAAGTTCAGATCTACGAATAACTAAACGCTATACACCTTTACTTACACATTCGTAATAAACCACCACCATCACCGATCCCTGCACAAAAACCCCATCGGTCTCCCCACAAACCACCACCGCCTTCCGCCTCTGCCCAACTCCCACCAAACCACCGCCCCACCACCGCCTTCCGCCTCTGTTTGGGGCCACCGGCATCACGAGCCGCCACCAAACCACCAAACTTCCGCCTCTGTTTGGGGCCACCGACATCACGAGCCGCCACCACAGTTGGGTGGACGGCGATTACTTTGGAGACGGATGGGGGTGTTTTGTCTGGTGGTTGTCGCCGGAAAACAGGGTGATTGAAGGAGAGAGAAACAGGGGTGGGTTTCAGGCGTCGTCATCATCATCTTCGTTTTATCAGGTTTAAAAAGAAAGAGATGAATGAGATATGGGTGTGGGGGTTGGACTCTTTTAATGCGAGAGAGATGAATGAGATATGCTCTTTTAAAAATGGAGTCTGCAACTTATAAATATAAAAGAAAGAGACATGAGAGAGGAGAGAGGAATGATATGACATTTGGGGTAAATGACCGATATACCCTTATTGTTGGCAAAATCTGATTGGTGGAGACTGGTTCTCATGGTTCTTACAACTGGGGGTGGTTTTCATTTTAGCGGCTCCATATATATAGGGGAGGTTCATTTGAGAAGAAATTTAATGTGAGAAGAAAAAGTAGAAATGACACATTAGTAAAATACTATTTCATTTATAACTCATATCATTAATTTTTCTCTCATAAATTAATTTGTCAACTAATCATTAATTCCTACATATAATCTACAAAACCTACACATATCAAAATTTTCCTACATATACCTTACACATTATAGAATTTTATCCTACACAGTCGAAATTTATCCTACACACCTTGAAATGTATCCTACACAACTCATAATTTAGCCTACACAACTAGTAATTTATTCTACACTTTAAATTAAGTTGTTTTTTAATTTGGAAAAAAATATATATTTTGAAAAGGAGTTACAAATTTAATTTAGTTAATTATTAAAAGGGGAAGAATACAAATTAATGATTTATGTAAGTTTACCTATATACCCTTATATTAAAATTAAATGCAAATACTAAATGA
Source organism: Helianthus tuberosus (assembly GCA_030545235.1). Lineage (NCBI taxonomy): Eukaryota > Viridiplantae > Streptophyta > Magnoliopsida > Asterales > Asteraceae > Helianthus > Helianthus tuberosus. Next base: position 14,492,187 of record CM060435.1, read on the forward strand.
AGTAAAATGATACATTCTTATTGGTTGAAACTTCTTCTTTTTTCTTCTTACAAAAAAATTCTTCTCATTTGAACCCTCCACTATATATATATATATATATAAATCATATAAGGTTGTCTTTTATATTAAAAATATATATATATATATCCGATATTTGTCAATTTATACAAAGTACATGACAAAACTAAATCATGTATTAAAATTAAATAAAATAAAAGGGATAACACAAACAATTTTAAATGCACAAAAATGAAAAAACCAAATAAAAGTTGGCATGCTTCCTTAAATGCATTGTTATATTAAATTTAAATGGTAGAAGTGGGACTCGAACCCAAATTCTCCATCTTAAAATGTAAGCCACTAGCTAACTCATCTACTTTGGCCTTGTTAACCTTTCCCACACCAAAATATATATTCAACCTTGTAGGTTTGCATCACAATCTTTCGCTTGGCAGTTGCCAATGTTTATCACTAATCAGTTACTACTAATGGTAACTTGCTATAGATGACCATTTGCCACCGATTGTCCAAATTACAATTGATTAGTACCATTGATAATCAGTTATAATTCCTACCATTTTCCATCAGTTATACGAATCCAAAGAACTTTCGGTATTATTTCCACCAGGGGCGTTGCCCCTTAAACCCTCGGTTGTGTTGGTGCATAAAATAATAATGGTCATGAACGAGCGTATACTTCACACCTCCTAACTCATACCAATGTTTATTCTAATTTCCCACTGTTCTTAACTCTTAAGTAAAGCTAATTATAGTAAGATGTTCATGATGAACCTTAAATTTTCAATACTTTTAGTGACAAATCCCTTCAATATGTGACATAACTTAGTATAATATACATGTTTGCATGTAGACTCATGTTATGTAAGATTTAGTTGCTACTTTTGTTCGACCTTCTATCTATTTCTAGACTAAAATGAATTGATTAATCAACATCAATGCATTATAAACACATTTTTTGTGTAACTATAACGTTAGATATTGAGTATTAACCATATTTATACTTTTATCAAATAATACGGGTCATCAACACATAGTTTAAAAACCAAAACAATCGATTTGATTTTTTTGAGAAGAGGACGAAGATTACCATTAATAGGTGACACACGAATAGATGAAGTTTTGAAAACTTCTACTTTCATGGGATATCAACATTTTGTGATATTCCATACTTCGACTATTTTCTAGTGTACGACATAATTATTGGGTGTACTACTTGGGGAGGAGTCATACGATGATTTGTGGGTCGTTGTAAATTTTTAAATGTTTTGAGTTTTAAATCTTAAATAATAAAGTTTGTGAATTGGTATCTTTTTCTCACGTCATATATACAGTTGAATTATACTTAAATGGATTTTTATATGAAAAAAAAAACAATTAAGCACACATGAGATTGTGATGCGTTTGGCGATTCTAACATGTTTTTGACCCATTGTTAATGTGAGAGATATATTACATGTTGTATTGTTTGCCAAAATTATAATAAAAACATTACCCTACACAGTGGGACGTTGATATTGTGAGCAAGTTTTTTTAAGTAAATTTCTTTTTAGAGTAGACTACAATTTGCGTCCATATGGTTAGCTCTAAAAGGCACGTTGAGTCCTTAATCACAAATTTTGATCCTTGAGTTCCTATGCTTTCATTTTCCTACAATCTAAGCCCCCACTAGTAACAGGTGTGGAGTATTCTATGAAAATTCAAGCGGCCAGCGCTAAGGGTGGGGGCATAATGGTCCTTTCCACCCAAACTTCACACCCTAATACCTCAATGTATCCTTCAATTTCGTCCCTTACCACCAATTGCATCCCTCTGGTTTGAAACCCTCGAAACCCAACCCATCGGCTTGAACTTGAAGACTTCGGCAGTCTAATGATTTGGTGACGGCGATTTCAATTGGGGAGAATTTGGATGTCTCGAAGGTAATGTTTCTTTATATTTCTTGACCATTATTAGTGTTTATAACTCAATGATCATCTATACCTCAAACTTGGACTTAAACATAAACTCATCTAGCCGGAACCAGGGTCAATGCTACCGTGAGCGACGTTGTAGTCCATTTGCGGGTGGTGTTGAATTTCTGGAACAACAAGAACTTCGATTTGAGGATTGAACAAGATAGGGAATATAGGATTGAGTAGGGGTGATTTGTCAATGTTATTGTATGCTAATGATGCCTAAGTAGATCTTTTTATGGGTTTTTTGTTGACCAATTTTACCCCTAATTGTAATGATCAATTTTACCCATTATGTATGTAATGCCTTTTATAATGAATGATATGGTTGACCTAGTTAACTAATTTATAACTTCTATTCATGATATTGTTGACTTCTAACTTACACTCATCATGTTGTTAACCTAGTTAATTGATTTCTAACTTCCATTCATGTAAATGCTAGATTAAGGTTGAATGTGTATAATGTTAGTGTAGTTTTCACATTGGAGTGTTCACAGTTGTGGTTAACATGACTTTGTTATAGTAGAAAGCGTTGACAACACAATGGAGTGTTCATAATTATAGAAGAAGTGTTAACAATTATGGTTAGCATGACTTTGTTAAGGTTAGCATACATGGCTTTCATATACATGACTCACATTTAAGGACTATGGATCTTCATGACTTAAAGTTAAGGACTATGGATATCCAAATGGCATAGGGTTGTATTTTTGTTTTGCAAATATGTTTAGAATCAAGCAAGTAGTTGTCCTAGACAAATGGCATAAGATTGTATTTCAGTGTTGCAACAATGTAGTATTATATTGGGAAAATATGTTTTTGGCACTGTAGTACTGTTTTGTAGCAATATATTCACATATATGAATGTAGTATTCACAAAGGTAGTATTTTGTTGCAATGTATATACAAAGGTAGCATTATTTTTTGCAACAATGTAGTATTGTATTCAGGTTGTATTCGTAGGTGTGTATCCACAGGTTTGTAATTTGGTGGCTAGAAGCAGGCTGTATTTGCAGGTCTATAATTTGATGGTAAGAAGGAAGATGGTATTCGCATGTTTGTAATATGACTTTGGAGGGAAAGGATGCTATGTTACAGCCAAGGACGCAAATTGCAAATAAAACATTGGGGGTATGTTGGTCTTTTCACATTGTATTTAATAGAAATACAATGTCTATTACCAGCAAGGGCTCAGATTGCAGGAATACGAAACCACATGGGCTTAGGGATCAAAATTTTAAGATTAGAGGCTTAATGTGTCTTTTCTAGCTAACCACAGAGACACAAATTATAGTTTACTCTTCTTTTTATATAACCTAGAAATATATAACATTGACTTATGACTTATTTTATAACTCTTCATCCTATTATAACAAATTCTTTGGATCATTATGATGCCCCTCCATACTTGTTAATTAAATTTTCTTATTTCACAACAATAGAAGATATACTAGGAAGGAACAATACATGTCAAATCTTAATACGTTGGTCAGTTTACAGTCGCATATTAGTATAGACCAGGATTCAACACTATACAACATAAATTATTGATTTTACCAAAGGCACGCATGTTTCAATAGAAATATAGCTTATGAGATTATCATGGATATATTTGTATGTTTATGTAAATGTTAGATTTGGTAGAAGTAGAAACTCAACAAGCCGCTAAGAATTACAGGTGCTTAATCGTTCATATATTAACATAGCTTGCATTAACAAATCAACTGGTTCATACAACGTGTTTAGAATTTAGTTATATATGACGGGCATCATATAAGCGATGAGCTTAAAATATCTACTAGCATCCATCAAGATTTGACTTGATTCGATTTATACAGTATGATCAGTTTCAAGGGTTCTTAACAATGGAATATTAATATAACTACCCCCACAACCCCCAACCCCCACCCATGCCCGCGCGTTGCGATGGATAATTTTAAAATTCAATACTTTATACATTTTGGTGGGAAATTCAATCGATATCGGTTTACGATATCAACACACGCTACAACAATCTAAATAAAAACACAAAAAAAAGACGTATCATATCCAAAAGGATATATACAAGTGTTCTTTTCGTTAAGGAAATAATTAACCACTAAACACCTGTATATGAATGTCTATGATTTCTTATTTCTTTTTTTAAGTTGGATTATAATTTATTAACTTAAATATAAGCTAAAACAATAAACTCAAAAATCAATCAAGGTAAACAATTTAAATTAAATAATAATTATAAAGTATTAAAAATAATTACTAAATTTAATAATAATAATTAGTCTTTGGTGTTGTTTAAAGACAATTGGCTTCACACCAATTAGTAAATGTAAGCTATTATGCTTAACATATAACAATTAGTAAATGTGGTTCCTAAAAAGCACTCCTAGGGAATCGAACTCGTGATAATCGGATCCCAGGCGCGAGTCTAACCCATCGCACCAGACAGGGGAGGCTTAGATGGTGTGCGGGGAGGACTTACGCACAGGACCCGTGATTTCGAGGGGCATATGTTTTCAAAAAAAAAATCTGATATATACATGTTATTTTTTTTAAAATAGTAAACTCATACCAATTTCAAGTAAGGCTCGTTTACAAATCATTTTTTTTATCATTTAGACTTTAGAATTTTATAACAACCCTAAAGAAAACCGACACCCTCGAATTATTTTCGACACCCTAATATATTTTAAATTATCCCAATATGTCTTAAAACACACCCCATACGCGAAAACGGACCCCGAATACTTTGAATATTATTAAAAATAAATAAAAATCAATTTTTGGGGTTTGTCGCGGGCCGCGTAGACCCCTTAGGGACCTTACGCGGGCCGCTAGAGATCAAAAACGCGACGAAACCTTGTGCTGACACGTGTCCGACTCGTGTTGAACCTACTAGGTGACCCGGATCACCTACGCCGTTGACCTTCTTTGACGCGGGCCGCGTAAAAGTCAAAATCAGGCCCTATATAAGAGGGCTTCGGGCCTTCAGTTTACGTCGCTCAAATTTCAACTTTCTCTCTCAATTTCTTAATAGTAGAAGTTATACTCGGGCATAATACCCCCCTAAATAACGAAGTTCTGCTCCGTTGTAAGTATCATACCCCTGGATACGTATTAGATACTCTGCCCGATTGATCTAGGGTTCCGTAACGGCTGTCGTGGTTCTGCCCGACGTAGTCGTTGGAATGCCGTCTCGGGGAGGGTATTACTAATGTTAAAATGGGTTATTATACTAACACGTGTGCATTTGTGTAAATTATATATTGTCACCAGGAAACCCTAAAGGATAATCTAAGACAGCAATGTGAGTAATCTCCTTTTTGTTAACTGTTTTTACAAAACCTCACACAATTAATTTTATATTAAACAGTTATTGAGTATTTGTAAGGATACAATTATCGTCGGTATGTTGGAGTTTTGTATACAAAGTTATGTTACTGCCTTGCGAGGGGTAACATTTCCACAAGTCGGGTTTGACAGTACCGTGGGTGTTAATTGATATAACTTGGAAACAAATATAATTGCGATATCGCCCTCAATACTGTACAATGGTTTTTATTAAATCTTGATTGAACTGGGATTCACTCACCAGTATTTCCCACTGACAAAATATTTTTAAACGCGTTTCAGGTATCAAAATGTGAAAGCCAAATAGAAGCTAGCTGGACAGCACTGAAGGCTTGGAAAAGTGGCAATAAAGTTACCTAAAAGAAATAGATGTTTTTATTAAATAAAAATAGGATTTATTCCTATGGAAATGTGTGTACTTAAAACTTGGGTTTTATCCCATGTGTTTAATATTATGAAAATGTGGAATTTTACTCTGATCAAATATTTCCTAACTACGGTCCTGATGAAAATTCCGCTGCCAAAATTAGACAATACCAGATACCACCGAAACTGGCTCACGGCCGCCCGTTCCCGTGTTTGAATAGGGGAACATGGGCTGTGACAGAAGGTGGTATCAGAACTAAGCCACTGATTCAGCCACAGAAGCGTTCTGCTGACATCAAAATTCAATCTGTTAGGAAATAAAATTACGGAAATACGTGTATAATTGTATTTTCTTGTTATGTGTTATTTGACTATTTGTTAGTTTACAGTATGAGCAACCAAGGACCATCTGACGCGTACCGTCAATTGTCTGGTTCGCCTAGAAGCGAAGGTGCCTCTTCTCATCCTGCCCTCTCAGGGTACTCTACTGATACGAAAGAAGGAATATTCGTGTTTAAGGCTCAGTCTGAAGAGCCATTCCCTCAGAAAAAGAGAGGATGGTTCAGTCGAGGGGCACATGAGCGTAGGAAGCGATGAAAAAGTTACAAGAACAGAGAACACTAGCCTCAGCTAAAAGAGAAACCGATGCCAATGCCCAAGATATGCTTAATAGGGGTATAGCCAATATCCACATCCTAGCAACCACTGCAGCTGACCCTAACCTGGAACAAATGATAGCACCCCAACCACAACCACCAATTCCTGACCAACCGATGGAGATAGAAAACCTTGAAAATCAAGTAGAAATGCATGATTTTAATCCGGAGGAAATACCTAGGGTACCTGCACCAAATCCCTTAGACCCAAATTACGACCCATGGTGGAATGACAACAGGGACTATGTGCAACGTTACCCGATACACGAAGACATACCCATGCCAAACCTAGGAGCCTACCCAGGTTTGGATCCTCTAGATCCCTATTATGATAATGATGTATTCATTAGGGAAATTCTAGAAAATCCTGACCCATACCAGGCCCCTATACCTCCGTACCAGAATCCCGCACCCCAGATTCCGAACCCAGTCCTAGAACCTGCACCCCCAATGAGTGCAGACAATGTACAAGAACTTAGGACATTTGGTGAAGAAATTTTAGAGAGTATTGAAAGAATGAGACAGGTGGGAGAGCGACTCGTCTGGAAGTACGACGAGCGCAATATGGATTTCTGGATGAATCCATATCCATGAATGTGATGGTGGAAAGCGGTAGTAATAATAATATTAATAATAAAATAATATGATATGTGTGTATGTGTATGAAAAAAAAACTACGGATGCCTATTATTAGTGGTGTAACTTTAAATTTCAGTCGGTATTGTAATTTTAATTTCAGTACTGGTGTGTAATAGATGCATATTATATGAATAGAGTAAAGTCGCAATGATCGACGCTTTTGACCAAAATGCGTGTCATGTGATTGGCTATAATAAATATTATTTTGTGATATTAATACGTGGTAACTGTTTAAAATTCAGATGGCCGACGAAGGAAATCAAGAAAATCTGAATAACGATAACCAGAGTAACATTAACTTGGTTAATGAGAATCCGAACAACAATAACAATGGAAACCAAGTGGATAATAGTTCTATCCAACACATAGTGGCACAAGGAATCATAGATGCAATGCCATTTATTATCCAAACTGTTAAGGAAGCAGATAATAAAAGTAAGCATAGCAGTAAGCGACCAACTGAACCAGAAAACAGCGTAAACAATGGACCCGCACTTCAAGTGCCCATTCCCAAAAGAAGAAGAACCGTGTCTTACGGTTGTTCTTATAAAGAATTATGGTCCTGTAAACCGATAGAATTCTCGGGCAATGAAGAACCCATTGCAGCTCTACGCTGGATAGAAAAGACTGAGGCTGTTTTAAAAATAAGCAAGTGTGCTGAAGAAGACAAGATAATGTTTGCTTCTAATCTGTTTAAGAACTCAGCCTTAGAATGGTGGAACACTATCCTCCAGTCAAGAGGAAGTGATAGGATTTACAACATGGAATAGGAGGAATTTAAAAATATGGTAGAAAGAAAATTCTGCCCTCCCAATGAAAAGGAACAGATAGCGAATAAGTTTCTAAACCTAAGGATGACTGGGGTAGATAGTAAGGGTTATACTACCACATTCTTTGAATATGCTAGAATAGTACCAACCCTTGCATCACCTAAACCGGTATTAATCTCCCGATACATCTGGGGGTTAATTGGAGAGATTAGACATGTAGTCAAGGCAGCTAGACCTCAAACTATAGAAGAAGCTGTAGAACTAGCAAATACTTTGACAGATGAGTTAATCAATACTAGAGCAGAAGCCAGAGGAGAAACCTAGCTCAAAGGCTTACCCAAGAATTCCGTTCTGGGAATTCCAACCTTAGGAATATAGGTTCTACTTTTGCACCATACTGCAAGGCCTGTAAGAAAAAGCATTCAGGAAAATGCTCCACTCATTGCAATTTCTGCAAGGCACCAGGACACAAGGAAGAAGATTGCAGAAGAAAATCCAGTAATGGACTGTGCTTCAACTGTGGGGAAAAAGGTCATATCAAGCCAAAATGTCCGAAATTTGGCTCCAGCTGCGAAGAATAACAAAAACATTAAAAATGCTAGAGCATTTGTTCTAACTGCAGATGAAGCCAAAATGATTCCGGACGTCATAGCCGGTACGTTTTTAGTTAATGATGTTTTTGCTAAAGTATTATTTGACTCTGGTGCAAACCAAAGTTTTATTAATACTTCATTTTGTAAACTTCTTAATCAACCATTAACTAAACTCTCACAAGAATGTCTAGTCGAGACAGCGAATGGAGAAACGGTTAGGATTTCTGAAATCTTGCAGGGAGCAAGAATAGAATTTTTAAACCAAAGGTATATTGCAAATCTGTACCCAATGAATCTGACAGGATTTGATATCATATTAGGAATGGATTGGTTAATAGCCAATAAAGCTAATATTTTATGTGATCAAAAGTCAATTCAAGTAAATTCATCAAAGGGTGAAAAGATCACAATTAAAGGTGATAAACCATCTAGATCCACTAAATTCATCTCTGTGATGAAAACTGCAAGTTATATAAGAAAATGATCTATAGTGTATTTGATTTCCATAATCACTAACACTAAAGGAAAAGAATTAAAGGACATCCCAGTAGTGTCTCAGTTTTCAGATGTATTCCCAGAAGAATTACCAGGACTACCGCCGGACAGAGAAGTTGAATTCAGAATCCATCTACTGCCAGGAACAGCACCAATTGCCAAAGCACCCTACCGTTTGGCACCCGCCGAAATGCAGGAACTGAAGAAACAGTTAGATGAATTATTAGAGAAGAGATTCATACAACTAAGCTCATCGCCGTGGGGAGCACCAATTTTATTCGTTAAAAAGAAGGACGGATCAATGCGTATGTGCATTGACTACCCTGAATTAAACAAGGTCACGATTAAGAACCGGTACCCATTACCGAGAATCAATGATCTGTTCGATCAATTGCAAGGAGCTCGATTTTTCTCAAAAATCGATTTAAGATCAGGATATCATCAATTAAAGGTACAGGAAGAGGACATTCCTAAAACCGCATTTAGAACAAGGTATGGCCATTATGAATTTACTGTCATGCCATTTGGTTTAACCAATGCCCCGACTGCATTTATGGACATGATGAACCGAATATGTAAGCCATATTTGGATAAATTCATAATTGTTTTTATTGATGATATTCTCATCTATTCTAAAAATAAAGAGGAACATGCAAAGTATTTGCACGCACTTTTAAGTCTACTAACAAAAGGAAAAGCTTTATGCAAAATTTTCAAAGTGCGAATTTTGGTTAGAACAAGTACAATTTCTTGGACATTTAGTCAACCATGAAGGAATTCATGTGGATCCCACAAAAATCGAGGCGATTACCTAATGGAAAACCCCTGAATCACCAACCGAGGTTAGAAGTTTCTTAGGATTGGCCGGGTATTATAGGAGATTTATTCAAGATTTTTCTAGAATAGTCATTCCCTTAACTAAGCTAACCTGTAAATCCATTAAATTTGAATGGGGACCAAAACAAGAAGAAGCATTTAGAATTCTTAAGCAAAGATTAACCCATGCACCCATACTAGCGTTACCAGAGGAACTGAAGACTTTGTAGTCTATTGTGACGCTTCTAAGTTAGGCTATGGATGTGTGTTCATGAAACGCCAAAAGGTTATAGCTTACGCATCTAGACAACTTAAGAATCATGAAGAGAATTATTCAACCCATGATCTAGAGTTAGGAGCTATAATTTTTGCCCTTAAAATTTGGAGACATTACCTTTATGGTAGTAAGTTTACCATATTTACTGATCATAAGAGTTTAAAGTATGTTTTTGGGCAAAAAGAATTAAATATGAGACAAAGACGCTGGATGGAGATACTTAGCGATTATGATTGTGATATCCAGTATCATGCAGGAAAAGCAAATATAGTTGCTGATGCTCTAAGCCGAAAGTATTATGAAAAGCCAAAAAGGGTACGTTCTCTTAAATTAAATCTACAAGTAGATTTAAATGATCAAATTAGAAAAGCACAAGAATCAGTAATCCAGAATGAAACTGAAAAATTAAAAGGAATGATTAAGGAATTAGAACAAGGAACAGATGGAATTTGGAGATTCCATAAAAAGGGAATGTGGATACCTAAGTTAGGGAACCTGCGCCATCGTATATTAGAAGAAGCCCATAAGTCTAAATATACGATGCACCCAGGAAATGATAAGATGTACCAGGATTTAAGAAAGAATTTCTGGTGGATAGGAATGAAAAACGAGATAGCAACCTATGTTTCTAAATGTTTAACTTGCTTACAAGTTAAAGCTGAACATCAGAAACCCTCAGGTTTGTTACAACTGTTAGAAATGCCAGTGTGGAAATGGGAATTGATAACAATGGATTTTGTTACTAAATTACCCAAAACAAGGAAATGCAATGATACAATCTAGGTGATTGTAGATAGGCTAACCAAGTCAGCTCATTTCCTACCAATGAAGGAAACTTTCAGTATGGAACAACTAGCTAAATTATATGTAAATGAAATTGTTTCTTTACATGGAATTCCTTTATCAATTGTTTCTGATAGGGATAACCGTTTTACCTATCATTTTTGGACAAGTTTTCAAAAAGCCATGGGAACCAAGTTAAATCTAAGCACAACTTATCATCCTCAAACGGACGGACAAAGCGAAAGGACAATTCAGACAATGGAAGACATGCTTAGAGCTTGTGTAATTGATTTCGGAGGTAATTGGGACGATCATTTACCTTTAATAAAATTTTCTTATAATAACAGTTATCACACAAGTATCAATGTTGCACCATTCGAAGCACTTTATGGACGAAAGTGCCGAACCCCAGTCTGTTGGGCAGAAATTGGGGAAAAGCAACTATCTGGACCTGAGATAGTGCAAGAAACAACTGACAAGATCATTCAAGTCAAGGAACGACTGAAAACAGCACGTGATCGACAGAAGAGCTATGCCGATAACCGACGAAAACCGTTGGAATTTCAAGTAGGAGATAAAGTATTATTAAAAGTCTCTCCTTGGAAAGGAGTGGTAAGATTCATCAAAAGAGGAAAGCTAAGTCCCTGATATGTTGGACCTTTTGAAATTATTAGAAGAATAGGACCTGTAGCCTATCAGCTACAACTGCCATAGGAAATGACAGGAATACATGATGTATTTCATGTATCTAATCTCAAGAAATGCCTAGCTGATGAATCACTTGTAGTGCCTCTTAAGGATATAGAGGTAAATGAACAACTCAAGTTTGTAGAAAGGCCTCTACAGATTGAAGATAGGAAAGTCAAGAACCTCAAGCACAAGAGGTTAATTCTGGTCAAAGTGAAATGGGACTCTAAAAGAGGACCAGAGTATACATGGGAGCTTGAATCGGAAATGCAAAAGAAATATCCACACTTGTTCTAGTAGATCTCGAGGACGAGCTCTAAAACAAGGCGGAGATGATATAACAACCCTAAAGAAAACCGGCACCCTCGAATTATTTTTGACACACTAATATATTTTAAATTATCCCAATATGTCTTAAAACACACCCCATACGCGAAAACGGACCCCGAATTCCTTGAATATTATTAAAGATAATTAAAAATCAAATTTGGGGTTTGTCGCGGGCCGCGTAGACCCTTTAGGGACCTTACGCGAGCCGCTAGAGATCAAAAAAAGCGGCGAAACCTTGTGCTGACACGTGTCCGACTCGTGTTGAACCTACTAGGTGACCCGGATCACCTACGCCATTAACCTTCTTTGACGCGGGCCGCGTAGCCCCTTGGCTACACTTTACGCGGGCCGCGTAAAAGTCAAAATCAGGCCCTATATAAGAGGGCTTCGGGCCTTCTGTTTAAGTCGCTCAAATTTCAACTCTCTCTCAATTTCTTAATAGTAGAAGTTATACTCAGGCATAATACCCCCCTAAATAACGAAGTTCTGCTCCGTTGTAAGTATCATAACCCCTGGATACGTATTAGATACTCTGCCCGATTGATCTAGGGTTCCGTAACGGCTATCGTGGTTCTGCCCGACGTAGGCGTTGGAATGCCGTCTCGGGGAGGGTATTACTAATGTTAAAATGGGTTATTATACTGTCACGGCCCCCATCCCGGTTTGACCCGGTCCAGGAGCCGCGGGACAGAAACCCGTGGTATTTATTAATTGAGTTGACAGCGGAAGATTTAACAGGATCTTTTAACTTGAAATGCCCGATTATTTTATTTCATAATTTGGGATAAACCCCGTAATTTACAATAGAGGAATTTCACAAGGAAATTCCCTGATTTACAAAACATGTTTATTTGTTTAACTGAGCCACTACTTCAAGCTTTGTTTAGTGCTCCGGAGCACTTTTCCTTGGTTCACAGTAGTCACCTGAAACATGTTTTAAATATATTTTATCAGCGGGGAAATACTAGCAAGTCACTCAAATTTGATAAAATGACACATAGTTATAAATTACAGCATAAGAGCGATTACAATGGCTTCTATCTTATTTTTATCTGGCGCCGTGTCACCTCCTGGTGACGATGGTCATACCACTATTGCGTCCTTTCACCCAAGTAGTGATGATTATCACAGTTAGGATTTATTAGCCTAACCGTGAGAAATTAGTAATGTTCACAATACCCCACTAGCCAGTGATTCAAGATAACCATGACTTAATCCCTGTAATTATAACCTTTGAAAATAACTTGGAGTATTGTAAACATTATTGATAAAAAGAGAATGACTCACATTGCAAATTTAATCGGGCAGAGTTTAGCCTACTGATAAGCCTGTTAACCTAATTCAAATAACAATGCACACGAAAACTAGGTTAGTAACTGGAATCCAACTTTTTTTACGACAACTCACGAGATCAAAACCTTCACAATGAATGACAAAGTGCGATACTTAAACATCCATCGAATTCACGATGAATGACAAAGTATAACCCAAGTTTGAGCAGCACTTAAACATCCATTGGATTGGTTTCTATCGATCGGACATTAAATCGTAGCACTGATCGAGTTATTACCCTGTTATCGCGGCAGCGTTTCGTGATTGTGTGTGTTTTTGGACTGTTTATACGATATCTCAGTGTACGAATTGAGTTTTTACGTCAAACCAACGCCAGAAATCAAATGCCAAACTCCCCCATTTATACCTGGAAAACGGCTCCCTCGCGTGGCACGAGGGGCCGTCGCATGGCGCGAGGGGCACCACCCTACCATAGGGTAGCCCCGTGTCTGCTTAGCTTGGGTGAGTCGACGATTTCTCAAAATTCGATTTCTACGAAAAACTGTTTAGATAATAGTGACTAGGAAATACCCCCCATTAGTTTTAGGGGCCCTGATCCTGATTCCGATTGTTCTGAAAATTTTAGGGGTTATGCAGGATTACTTGGGGGTCTCAATTAGGTTTTCCTATTTGGTAGAATAAGATAAGAAATGGCAATTTTAATGAGAGTTGTTATATCCTTCCCACCTTAATAAAAAATCTCGTCCTCGAGATTTACTGGAACAAGTAGGGATACTTTCGCTTCATCTCTGATTCCAACTCCCAAGTATATTCGGGTCCTCTCTTCGAATCCCACTTGACTTTGACCAGCACTAGTCGATTGTCCTTGAGAAACTTGACCTTTCTGTCTTCTATCTGCAGTGGGTTCTCAACAAATTTTAACTTTTCATTTACCTCTACATCTTGAAGAGGTACTACCAGGGATTCGTCGGATAAACATTTCTTGAGGTTGGATACATGAAACACGTCATGCACTCCAGCTAACTCTTCTGGTAGTTGTAAGCGATAGGCGACTGGTCCTATTCGCTGGATTAATGGGAATGGTCCTACGTACCTTGGACTTAGCTTTCCCTTTTTACCAAACCGAACTACTCCTTTCCAAGGAGAAACTTTCAACAGTACTCTGTCTCCAACTTGGAATTCTAACGGCTTGCGTCGATTGTCTGCATAACTCTTCTGGCGATCTCGAGTCGTCTTTAGTCTTCCCTTGATTTGAGTGATCTTGTCGGTAGTTTCTTGTACAATTTCAGGTCCTGATAATAGACTTTCTCCTATTTCTGCCCAGCAGACTGGAGTTCTGCATTTTTGTCCATATAGTGCTTCGAATGGGGCAGCTTCTATGCTTGCATGGTAACTATTATTATAGGAGAATTCGATTAAGGGTAGGTGGTCATCCCAGTTTCCACCAAAATCTATCACACATGCCTTAAGCATGTCCTCCAGGGTTTGGATCATCCTTTCATTTTGTCTGTCTGTTTGAGGATGGTATGCAGTGCTTAAATTTAGTCGGGTTCCCATTGCTTCTTGGAAACTCGTCCAGAAATGGGAAGTGAAACGACTATCCCTATCCGATACAACGGAGAGCGGAACTCCATGTAAGGATACTACCTCGTCTACATACAATTTTGCTAACCTTTCCATGCTAAAGGTTTCTTTCATAGGTAGAAAGTGAGCTGATTTGGTTAATCGATCCACAATTACCCAAATCGCGTCATTACCTTTTCGGGTTTTGGGCAACTTAGTAACAAAGTCCATTGTTATGAGTTCCCATTTCCATATAGGCATTTCTAATTGCTGTAGTAGACCTGAGGGTTTCTGGTGTTCTGCCTTAACTTGTGAACAAGTAAGACACTGAGAAACATATCTAGCTATGTCCTTTTTCATTCCTATCCACCAGACGTTATTTCTTAAATCTTGGTACATCTTATTGTTTACCGGGTGCATGGTATATCTAGATTTATGGGCTTCCTCTAAGATCTTATGTCTTAAATCTCCTTGCTTAGGTACCCAATTCCTTTTCTTATGGAATCTCCAAATTCCATCAGCTCCTTGCTCCAATTCCTTTATTCTTCCTTTCATTCCTTCGGCATCATCCTTGATTGCTGTTTCCTGAACATTCTTTAATTGTTCCATTAAGTCTAATTATAAACTTAATCTAAGAGCACGAACTCGTCGTTGTTTCTCATGATACTTACGACTTAAGGCATCTGCAACTACATTTGCCTTTCCTTCGTGATATTGAATATCACAGTCGTAGTCACTTAGAATTTCCATCCATCTTCTTTGCCTCATGTTCAATTCTTTTTGCCCAAATATATATTTTAAACTCTTATGATCTGTATAGACTGTAAACTTACTTACATATAGATAATGCCTCCAAATCTTAAGGGCAAAAATTATCGACCCTAATTCTAAGTCATGCGTTGTATAATTTTCTTCGTGCTTTTTCAACTGTCTTGAGGCATACGCAATTACCTTTTTGCGTTGCATTAGCACACATCCTAATCCTAGCTTAGAAGCATCACAATAAACTTCAAAATCTTCTGTTCCTTCTGGTAAGGCTAGAATTGGGGTGTTTGTTAATTTTTGCTTTAAAATCCTAAAAGCTTCTTCTTGCTTAGGTCCCCATTCAAACTTAACTGTTTTACAGGTTAGCTTAGTTAATGGTACAACTATCTTAGAAAAATCCTTAATAAAGCGCCTATAGTACCCAGCTAATCCTAGAAAACTTCTAACTTCTGTAGCTGATTGCGGGACCTTCCATTTGGTGATCGCTTCTATTTTAGCAGGATCTACGTGAATACCTTCGTGATTCACCATGTGACCTAAAAATTGCAACTCCTTTAGCCAAAATTCACACTTCGAGAATTTGGCGTAAAGCTTCTCCTTTCTTAACAAAGTTAAGAGTGCATGCAGGTGCTCACAATGCTCGTCCTGACTTTTGGAATAAAAAAGTATGTCGTCGATGAAGACAATTACAAATTTATCCAAGTACGGTTTACAAACCCTATTCATCATGTCCATAAATGCTGCAGGAGCATTTGTTAGTCCAAAGGGCATGACTGTAAACTCGTAGTGACCATACCTAGTTCTGAAAGCAGTTTTAGGTATGTCTTCTTCTTGCACCTTCAACTGATGGTATCCGGAGCGTAAATCTATATTAGAAAAATATCTAGCTCCTTGGAGTTGATCAAAGAGATCATCAATTCTAGGTAATGGGTATCGATTCTTAATTGTAACCTTCTTAAGTTCCCTATAATCGATACACATTCGCATCGAACCATCCTTTTTCTTTACGAACAACACTGGTGCTCCCCAAGGGGATGAACTAGGTTGTATGAATCCTTTACTGAGCAATTCATCTAATTGCTTTTTCAGTTCTAGCATTTCGGTGGGTGCTAGACGATAAGGTGCCTTTGCTACGGGTGTAGTTCGAGGAATCAAATGAATTCTAAATTCTACCTCCCTATCCGGTGGTAATCCTGGTAACTCTTCTGGGAATACATCTGGGTATTCTGAGACTATAGGAATTTCCTTAAGTTCCTTACCCTTAGTGCTACTAATTACCGAAATCATATACACTATTCCCTGCTTTCGTTCATAACTAGCAACTTTCATTACTGAAAATGAACTTCATGAGTTTTGGCGGCTTATCTCCTGTAACTATGATTACTTATCCTGTGGGTGCACGAATTTCTATGGAGTTCTTATCACAAAGGTGTAACACCTCATAAAATCGTGTCCAATGATGTGGTGCACGTGTAATGAACCTTAATAAAGTCGAACGTTGACTTTGAGGGACTAATTTTGTCAAAAATCGAAAACTATGAATATGAAAGGACTGAAAGTGTAAACATGCGTAAACTAGGCCTCTGAATGACCTTATACGATGTCCATATTCTCAGGTGAGCCACTTGTTGGACAAAAGGAGCCGATTGCGTAATTATTTGAAAGTTGCGCAATGAAGGGTTAAAAGCATCAACATGTTAATTCTTACCTCTGAGTGACCTTTTAACAAACCGAGAGCTTCATTATGTTTCATCATATTCTCGGGAATGCCAAATATTGGCTATGTAAGGCTTTTATGCCAATAAGTGAAGTAACGCGCAAGTTTGAAAGATAGAGGGGTTAAAAGCGTCAATATGTTTAATTATACCTCTGAATGACCTTTTAACAAACCCGAAGCATCATGATGTATAATAATACTCTTAAGAATGCCTAACATGGATTAGATAAGGCTTCGATGCTATTAAACGATGATATGCGTAAGTTTGCGCATTAGAGGGACCAAAAGCGTCAACTTTTGAATCTACGCCTCTCGGGGACCTTTTAAGCGAAGCGGAGCATCGTAATAATTGGACATACATTCAGGGATGTCCATTATGGGCTATCGAAGGCTTGGATATCATTAAACATCGTTTCGCGCTACTTTGCGCAATTAAGGGGCTAATTGCGTCAAACTACAAAAATAGGTTGAATCGTTTGATAACAGACCTTCTGGATTATATCCATGAATTAAACATACCCTATTTATCCCTTATATAGCTTAGATATAGGCTTAGAGGTGTTTGGTGCGCAAAAATAAACTTTTATGTCATGCAGGGACTAAAAGTGTCAAAAAGTGCACAAGTTTGCACTTTCGCGCATATCTCACATTCTGAATATCCCCGGACACCCAAAAATTTATGTAAGCACTAAAATATTTTATTTTAGTGTGTCGCATGATAAAATTCCACCCGTCGCGTGTTTTGGACCATTTTTAGCATCCGTCCGTGTTTCGTCGTAATTAGACGCATAACGCCACCGTACGACCAAACGAGCCGACATTCGGCATGTTTTTGAGCATATCTCATGTCCACTGTGTTCTAGCATCATAGCGAAGCATTGAAATGAGATTAACGGACTTTATACGCATCAGAAAAGTCTTTTTAACATATGCGGGGACTGAAACTGTAATTCAGCAAACCGTTTCTGATCTTAACAGCCTTCAAAAGTTATTTCAGACCTGTAACCATCTGATTCAGATGTCAGAGGGACTGAATATGACTTTTTATAAGATATACGGGTTATAAAGGGCTGTTATATGCAGATATGTACTCTCAGGGACTAAACTGTCACATTTGAAAGTATAAAATGGTTCTGAAAGAGTCAGGGACTGATGTTGTCATCACCTGAAACTTGTTATGGGCTAGTCTGGACATGAACTCGGGCTGGGCTGCACCTTTCGTGGGCCAAAAAGGAGTAAACAGCAACATACATGGCTGTTTTGAAGAATAGAAAAGCGTAGGGACTGAAATGGCATTTCTGCCAAACTTATTCGCTGGGCCAGACCCCCAGGCGGGCCGTGTTAACCTGGGCCGACTCCTTACACGGGCCGCGCGACCCCCTATCTGCAGATTTGTTATTTATTTTTTTTTCTTGCTTGGTCTCCACTCAAAACCAATTCTTAGTCATTAAGTTCGTTTTGCTTGGACTCCAAGCTGATTATACAGCTGTGGTAACACATGTTATGATCCTAGGAACCCTCTAAACACATGTCATAATCCAAACCAATCCCCAAAACCTATAAATAGCTAAAGTGTTCATCCATTTCCTTACACCATTTTCATTCCTTCTTTGCTTCTCTCAAATCTGGAGCCTCTTGAACTGAATGGGACTTATTTTCTTGTAGAAAAGATAGCAAGGACCCATTGTAAGTGTCCTAGCTCACCCTTTAGTTCAGTTTCATAGTTTTATAAACCGAAAAGTCAAATATCGTAAATTAGCTTTGACTTTTGGTTTAAACTCTCATGGTCCAGCCACTGATCGAATTGAAAGTGGGTATAAGACCATAGTTAGGTAGGTGATTAACCCCTGAAAGGGCACCTCCTAATTCCTTCGTTTGCTTAGTTAATTGTCGGGTCAAACCGTTTAGGTAAAAAGTCAAACTTGGCAGATTTGTGCATATTAATTAAACCATAGATGCAGAGGTTATAAATTATATTTTAACACTCTAATAACTTGGTAATGATTATTAAAACATGTCTAAGCTGGTCCAACTAGACAATTCTAAGTTTAGGGTCGATTCACAACCGAAAGTCGCAAAAGCTTGACTTTGCTTTGACTTTTCAGTTCTGGCCCGATTAAGCTGGATTCTTCCATGTTTTAAGCTTCCATTAGGACCATATTATTCAGTAGTATAACCCTCTGGAGTTATATTGCATGGTTCCTTGTGGTTTGAATTATACGCTAGTTTCCGCTATTATGCTTATAAACGCCCATTTTGCCCTTTTGACATAAGAATGAGATTTTTAGAAATGTGAGAGGACAAAAACCTTTGTTACTGATATATAAGCTTGTCCCGAAAATCTGACATTAGTTCTTGGTCCCAAATAGGAGTTATGCTCGATATCGTAATTAGAAGCTTTTAACTAAGTAAATTGCGATATCTTGTATAAAGCATGTTTAAACTTGGATTTTGACCCAAAACTCATTACCTACTGTTAAGATATTATTTTTAGGGATTGTTGGAGTTATTGATCAGATTATAAACTGATCATGTCATAGAGTTCTTGTATTATTCGGTAAATGACGATAATACCCTTTTCATGCATAAGATGAGATTTACAAATGATTTGAATGCCAAACCTTTTCCTACTGATTTCATATATTAATAAAATTATTTTGAGCATTCAAAACTGATCAAAATCTCAGATTTCCATAAAACCCCTTAATTATCGTCAATTAGCGATTTTTACGCTATTTAGGTGCATAGTATGGTTTTAAACCATAATTAACACCTAAGACTTGTTACCTACTGAATTTTTAAACAAATTTTAATATTATTTCAGTAGGCATAAGTCGTGAACTCAGATTTCCAAAAATGCCCGTAAAAGCATAGGTGAAATGACCAAAATACCCTTTCGGGGCATAGTTTGGCCATAAATGGTAAACCTCACATATGTATGATATCTTACTAATGTAATGAGATAAATTAAATATTTTTACTGATTAGAAAGGACCAGAACTACAGTTTGTCATAAAATCTCTTTTATGAGTATTAAAATGACCAAAATGCCCCTACGGGACTTAAAATGGTTTTAAATACTTTTTGGGCATATATGTTGACATCCTACTGATGTATTGACATATTCTAAGCATAATAACATATGGAACTTGTATATGATTCATTGGGTTACCCGTTACGCATTTTACGCGTTCAGATCGGGTTATGTAACTAGTTTACGTATGTCTGCCGAAACGGGTTTAACCTTATCGTTTTTGTCTCAAAATCCAGAATGTGTTTAGTATACCCATATTATACAAGTATCCAAACTTGTTGGGTCTAAATCACATTCTATTCCGGTCATCGCTTAATCTAGCGTATCGTACCGTTCTAGATGTTTTAAGCTAGCAGGTCTAAGTCTACACTTAAATAAGACCGTTAGCATTCTAAATTGGTTATATTACCATCAATCCAGACTAGAGCCACCCGGTAAAAGCTACCTGCATTTAGATAGATTGGATACGACTGAGTTATTTGCTGTGAATCAAGTATTAGCTCAGGTAAATACTTTTAACTTATTTTCCCTTATACGGGCTTGGGATACGGTATCATAAAATAACGCTTGGTCGGGTATGAGATTATTTAATCGGATTGTGATTTAATAATCTGCATAACCCATTTTAATCTGTTTTGTTTGATAACATAAACATTGGGGGTTAACGACCGTGTCCTGGATATCCTCGGCTCATTTAAGTTATTAATGGCCACGACCTATGCACGGGGTGTAGGCATACACCTGACAGATGCAAATGCTAAATATTAAATTACCCACAAGTTGGGGATAACTCCTTTGTGGGTTTTATAAGTGGTGAGTCGGTTAATCATGACCGGCTTCAAAACCGGCCCCATATGTATGACAAACATGTAAAATTGCATACAAGATTTTATTAAAGATTGTCCCAAGTTATAAATGGTTTGTGCCTTGTGCTCTTAAATCAATTTTCATAAACTCTTTTCAAATGAGTCAGTTAATTGTATTTACCAGTGAAAACTAACGTATTTTCCAAAGACTAAGTGGCAGGTACTACTCGTAATAGGCTGGGGAATTGCTCGGTGTCGAAATAGAGGATCTTGCAAATCCTTAAGGATGCCTTAAAGTCTGCTGAACTTCATTTTATACATTCTGTAATGATCCTCCTGTGGATTTGATATTACAGACTCGTCTATAATAACTACTTTGATATTTTCAGACATTTGAGTTTGTAATAATATTTTATATTTGAAGACTTCCGCTGTGCTATTCTGTGTATGTTTGACCATGATGATATCAACTACGTCACGATACTCCCCACCGGGCCCACTGGTGATATGTGGAAATAGCGGGGTGTGACAGGTTGGTATCAGAGCCAACATTGAGTGAATTAAACACTAGTCTTTTGTGTTTAATCTCAATGACACAGTAGCATATTCCTTAGACCCTATGAGTCTAGACTTAACATAGGAATGCTCCCATCCCTATTAAGTAAACATTGTTTTCGATTTTGTGTATTTTAAATAAGTCGCCAAGCAAGGAAGCCGTTGAATAGAGATTTTCCTCATCCGAAGCCAAGGAATACCAAGCTTCACCATACGGCTAGAATAAACGTGCGACCGGTTTGGAGGAAGATCTTTATGGATTCATTCCTAAAACCAAACCCATTTGATTTGGAATCAGACTTCAGAGTCCATACCGGAGGTCCCTGAGGCTCAAATTTTAAAGTCTGTACCAGTGGAGTCCATACCAGGTGGTCCCTGAGACTCCCGTTTTTGCCAATGACCCTTGTTTCTTACCTTCAAGTTTGGAATCCCAGACTTGGATTATATCAGTCAAAACCCAATCCGTGATCCATATCCTTCCTTAACCATTGAATCCTTGAATTCTACTTCAATAACGGATCCTGATTGGAATACTTACCTTATTCACTGAGGTCTTCCGTGTCTCTATCGTATATGGTAAACAAAGAAGAGAGACAATCGGAATGGAGCAAGGAAGACATTAGATAATCATTCTTTCATAATATTCTTTGTCTTTTAAGTCCTTAAAAGGACCCATCTCTTTTATTTAGTCCCTGTGTGGACATACTTTCGACTTAAGACCCTATATGGACATTTGCTATTTAGTCCTCTCCTGGACTTGATATCTCGATATAGTCCTTTTATGGACATGTTATTTTATTAAAATCCCCTTGGGGATACGTTATTACGAAATAGTCCCTTTGAGGACATTGATATTTCATTATAACCCTTATATAAATTTGTAATATTTTATAGTCCTTATACGGACTTATAATTTTTCCTCTTAGTCCTCTGTGGACAAATATATTACTAGAAGTCCTGTTTAAGGCACTATTGCAAATTCCTAATGATTTAGGAAAGTTTTGAAAATTTCATGTAAGTATTCATTTCGTCCTTTATTCCGCGATAGTTCTGAAATTTACTCGAACTTTATCGATCAGCTAAAAATTTCAAAAGATCCTCTTAATGGTATAACCTAGCCTATATGTCTATGAACATGGCTGTGATGGTAAAACCCTCTTAAGATAATTAATCTTTGTTAACATCTAAGAACATGTTAACATTCCTGGCTGTGTGACTTGAGAGACCACACTAGCTTCCAAAAGTACTTGGACTTTTCCAAGCCATCTTCATAGCCTATATGATCAATATGAATCACGGCTATCAAACAACAGTATGAAGTATACATCAAAACATCCAATTAAGAAGTATGCCATTGGGCGAAGGTGTATTCATGACAATGATAGTTTTATTTTATAAACTTCTTGTCAAAAGGCGATGAACTATGTTCAACCCTTAAAGATCACTGATCCAAGAGATCATTGATTATGTTTAAATTGTCCTTGTGACAAAGCCTTTTGTGCCATCTAACTGCCCTTCGAGACAAGCCTTGTGCTATATAAGGACGTCTCTATGATATTGACATCGTGATCTTGATGATCCCCTGTCCAAGGTAATGAGCTGTAGACTAATAGTCTGAATGGTCAATGCGATCATGATCAGAATCATCAGTGCAATGATTAAATCTGACGTCCTTAACGATGTTTTGCCTAAGAGCTATATTACATCGTCTATCTGAGACCAGGCAATCGTAATCTTTTGTGATTCTTTGCCCAAGGGGGGTGAGTCATGCTCGAATCCCATAAGTCTATATGATCATTGAAATCATGACTCGTATCATCAATACGATGCTCATAATAATAACATCCCTGTGACAAGGCCACTTGAGCCATATCTAAATGTCCTTTGCGACAAGGCCTTCGTGCCATATAATCATTTACGTCCTTCACGACGGGCATTTATGCCATATATATATATATATATATATATATATATATAATAAAAGTCATGTAAGGCTAGCCTTCGAGCTATTCTTAATCGTCCTTGTGACAAAGACAGTAGTGACATTATGATTCCCTGTCAGGCAGGTATTGGACTTATTCCAAACCTCAATTACCATTGATGGTCCTTTCGAGACCTAGGCTAAATGTGAAGGATATACATTCAAATAACATTCATTAGGAATGTTTGGAAAGTAATAGCCTCTACGGTTTTTGGATGCCGTGGCTGATCTATACCAGGTCATCAGGATGATGACTAGAAATTGCTTAACATGGTGGTTAATACCAAGTTTCGAGTATGGAAAACTCGAATGAGGTGAATAGCAGTCGCGATACTATTAAGGCGACAAAAGCTAATAATGCTACAGACGTAAACCTCAATATTAATGGAGTTAATCTCCAAGCTGTATTTGATACAACAGGTTGAAAGACCATGGAAAAGGTCATGAAACAATTCAAAGAGCCGAATGCTTCTCGCTCTGAATTACATTCAAAACCACATTCAATTGCTCATGAAAAGAGTTTTGATCACACTTCGAATGTGAAGGATGAACAAGGGAGGGGGATAACTCCCAGAAATCGAGGGAATATAGCAAGTTACGGGCTTAATAAGAACTATCATAAGTTCTGTAAGAAGTCTGTATGTAAATTTTTTTATAAAAGACACTGAGGACAGTGTCGAATAGGATAAAGACCAAAGCGGTGTGGCACCTGCAAAGGAACTGGTCATCAGTCCCGTGAACATAGGGACATAAAGAACGCAGTCTGTTATGGCTGTGGTGAGTAAGGCCACATCAGAATGTGATGCCATCAAGCTGCCAAAGAAGGTGCAGCTAAGTCTGAAAAGACTAAGAAAGGAAATTCCTAAACTCACCTGATGAATGTAAAAAGGGAGTGCATGATGCCATCCAGTACTTTTCTTATCATTTGGACAATGATAATTTCTGCCAAGCATCCTGTTTCAAATGCAGGCAATAATAAGTCTTTCATGGGCCAAAAAGCTCGGCAAACTTATGATGGTATTCATAAGAACTTCAGATTTTAAGACAGATAAAACTTACCAATGAAAACTGAGAGACCGATTCTCCTATTATCGGCAATAATCTTTCTGTATAATCTAAGAGTACTCTTTCTTTGAATAGAGTACGACAATATATGTTATTTTAATTATTTTCTTTTCTCGTTGATTTATATCAACTACGAGTGCCAACTATGCATGACAAAAGCGCCATGTGAGGATTGGCATATCCCAATGCGTCCCATAGATTATGTCCATGCCTGATCAGTATGGAAGTTTAATGCATGGGGCCACCAAGATATACCAATGGTCATATTGTACTAAAGTCAGCTAGTGGCATTCAAGGAAGATATCCATAATAAAAATGCCTAAGTGGGCGTCTCTACTTAAGGCATCCGCACACACGTCAAACAGATATGTCGTTGCATGACACAATCGACGGTAAATGGACCAAGGTCGAAGATTGAAGCTACATCTATCATATTTGGAAAACTTGATTATCCTCTCTGTAGAGATACTCTGTTTTACCTCCTGAGAGGCAAAATGGGATTTGGATTGACATCTTGTTAGGAGCTGCATCTGTTACAGCAACCTTATATTGGTAAGCATTAACGGAGATGGAAGAACTGAGAATTAACCAGATGAGTTTTTGGAGAAAGGCTTGTATAGCTTAGCTCATCATCTTAAGAGTTCTAATTATGGTTGATAAAAGAAAGCGTAATGTAATACGCTTGTGCATTAGTTACTGTAACCTACTAGGAAACGATTAAGAATCGTTATTTGCTGCCCAGGATCGTCGACTTGTTCGATTAACCATAAGGATAGTTGATTCCTTAAGACTGAGTCAGGTAGTAGCTGGAATAACTATCTCACCCTGAATAAGTTCTTTTAACCAAAAGCGTTATATAAGCATCAAGGCTGCTCCTCTGGAGACCTTGTTTGGGAAAAATAGCCAACACCCATTTGTTGGTTAGGAAATTGAGAAAGCTCATTTATCAGGATCTGAGATTTGCCTTAAGAACGACGGATAGGATACTATGAATCCGTAATCGTCTGAAAACTGCCAGTAATTGGAAACAGAGCAATGCGAACAAGAGGCACAAATCTCTTAAAGTTCCAAATGGGGAACAAGGCTCTAACGAAAATATCAAATATGAAAGAGTACAATACGTTTCGGTATATAGAGCAAGTTAAGCCTTGGATATATAAATCATTCGAGATCATCGAATGTGATGGCAGTATAGCTCATAAGCTAAACTTGCCTAAGGGACTCGGTGGAATTCACAATGTGTTCCACATCTTTAACTGAAAGAAACGCCTAGCTGATAAATCGCTAGCAATATCTCATAAAGACGTATAGATTGATGAAAACCTGAGGTTTATGGAAAGACCTATATCGATCAAGGATCGACAGGTTAAGAAACTCCGAAAAGGAGCATGCACCTATTGGATAGGTCAATAGGAATACCCGTAAAAGTCCCTAAATGACTGTGGAA
The DNA here is from genome assembly GCA_030545235.1 of Helianthus tuberosus. NCBI lineage: Eukaryota > Viridiplantae > Streptophyta > Magnoliopsida > Asterales > Asteraceae > Helianthus > Helianthus tuberosus. The sequence continues at coordinate 14,518,149 of CM060435.1, forward strand.
GTTAAGTTCAGTTTATGACAGAAAGTACTTCCATCTTTTTGAGCAAATCTTGGGGTCGATATTTCTTTTAAGGGGGTGAGGATGTAACACCTCGTAAAATCGTGTCCAATGATGTGGTGACACGTGTAATGAACCTTAATAAAGTCAAACGTTGACTTTAAGGGACTAATTTTGTCAAAAATCAAAAACTATGAATATGAAAGGACTAAAAGTGTCAAGATGCCTAAACTAGGCCTCTGAATGACCTTATACGATGTCCATATTCTCAGGTGAGCCACTTGTTGGACAAAAGGAGCCGATTGCGTAATTATTTGAAAGTTGCGCAATGAAGGGTTAAAAGCGTCAACATGTTAATTCTTACCTCTGAGTGACCTTTTAACAAACCTAGAGCTTCATTATGTTTCATCATATTCTCGGGAATGCCAAATATTGGCTATGTAAGGCTTTTATGCCAATAAGTGAAGTAACGCGCAAGTTTGAAAGATAGAGGGGTTAAAAGCGTCAATATGTTTAATTATACCTCTGAATGACCTTTTAACAAACCCGAAGCATCATGATGTATAATAATACTCTTAAGAATGCCTAACATGGATTAGATAAGGCTTCGATGCTATTAAACGATGATACGCGCAAGTTTGCGCATTAAAGGGACCAAAAGCGTCAACTTTTGAATCTACGCCTCTCGGGGACCTTTTAAGCGAACCGGAGCGTCGTAATAATTGGACATACATTCGGGGATGTCCATTATGGGCTATCGAAGGCTTGGATATCATTAAACATCGTTTCGCGCTACTTTGCGCAATTAAGGGGCTAATTGCGTCAAACTACAAAAATAGGTCGAATCGTTTGATAACAGACCTTCCGGATTATATCCATGAATTAAAAATACCCTATTTATCCCTTATAGAGCTTAGATATAGGCTTAGAGGTGTTTGGTGCGCAAAAATAAACTTTTATGTCATGCAGGGACTAAAAGTGTCAAAAAGTGCACAAGTTTGCACTTTCGCGCATATCTCACATTCTGAATATCCCCGGACACCCAAAAATTTATGTAAGCACTAAAATATTTTAATTTAGTGTGTCACATGATAAAATTCCACCCGTCGCGTGTTTTGGACCATTTTTAGCATCCGTCCGTGTTTCGTCGTAATTAGACGCATAACGCCACCGTACGACCAAACGAGCCGACATTCGGCATGTTTTTGAGCATATCTCATGTCCACTATGTTCTAGCATCATAGCGAAGCCTTGAAATGAGATTAACGGACTTTATACGCATCAGAAAAGTCTTTTTAACATATGCGGGGACTGAAACTGTAATTCAGCAAACCGTTTCTGATCTTAACAGCCTTCAAAAGTTATTTCGGACCTGTAACCATCTGATTCAGATGTCAGAGGGACTGAATATGACTTTTTATAAGATATACGGGTTATAAAGGGCTGTTATATGCAGATATGTACTCTCAAGGACTAAACTGTCACATTTGAAAGTATAAAATGGTTCTGAAAGAGTCAGGGACTGATGTTGTCATCACCTGAAACTTGTTATGGGCTAGTCTGGACATGAACTCAGGCTGGGCTGCACCTTTCGTGGGCCAAAAAGGAGTAAACAACAACATACATGGCTGTTTTGAAGAATAGAAAAGCGTAGGGACTGAAATGGCATTTCTGCCAAACTTATTCGCTAGGACAGACCCCAGGCGGGCCGTGTTAACCTGGGCCGACCGCTTACGCGGGCCGCGCGACCCCCTATCTGCAGATTTGTTATTCATTTTTTTTTCTTGCTTGGTCTCCACTCAAAACCAATTCTTAGTCATTAAGTTCGTTTTGCTTGGACTCCAAGCTGATTATACAGCTGTGGTAACACATGTTATGATCCTAGGAACCCTCTAAACACATGTCATAATCCAAACCAATCCCCAAAACCTATAAATAGCTAAAGTGTTCATCCATTTCCTTACACCATTTTCATTCCTTCTTTGCTTCTCTCAAATCTGGAGCCTCTTGAACTGAATGGGACTTATTTTCTTGTAGAAAAGATAGCAAGGACCCATTGTAAGTGTCCTAGCTCACCCTTTAGTTCAGTTTCATAGTTTTATAAACCGAAAAGTCAAATATCGTAAATTAGCTTTGACTTTTGGTTTAAACTCTCATGGTCCAGCCACTGATCGAATTGAAAGTGGGTATAAGACCATAGTTAGGTAGGTGATTAACCCCTGAAAGGGCACCTCCTAATTCCTTCGTTTGCTTAGTTAATTGTCGGGTCAAACCGTTTAGGTAAAAAGTCAAACTTGGCAGATTTGTGCATATTAATTAAACCATAGATGCAGAGGTTATAAATTATATTTTAACACTCTAATAACTTGGTAATGATTATTAAAACATGTCTAAGCTGGTCCAACTAGACAATTCTAAGTTTAGGGTCGATTCACAACCGAAAGTCGCAAAAGCTTGACTTTGCTTTGACTTTTCAGTTCTGGCCCGATTAAGCTGGATTCTTCCATGTTTTAAGCTTCCATTAGGACCATATTATTCAGTAGTATAACCCTCTAGAGTTATATTGCATGGTTCCTTGTGGTTTGAATTATACGCTAGTTTCCGCTATTATGCTTATAAATGCCCATTTTGCCCTTTTGACATAAGAATGAGATTTTTAGAAATGTGAGAGGACAAAATCCTTTGTTACTGATATATAAGCTTGTCTCGAAAATTTGACATCAGTTCTTGGTCCCAAATAGGAGTTATGCTCGATATCGTAATTAGAAGCTTTTAACTAAGTAAATTGCGATATCTTGTATAAAGCATGTTTAAACTTGGATTTTGACCCAAAACTCATTACCTACTGTTAAGATATTATTTTTAGGGATTGTTGGAGTTATTGATCAGATTATAAACTGATCATGTCATAGAGTTCTTGTATTATTCGGTAAATGACGATAATACCCTTTTCATGCATAAGATGAGATTTACAAATGATTTGAATGCCAAACCTTTTCCTACTGATTTCATATATTAAATAAATTATTTTGAGCATTCAAAACTCATCAAAATCTCAGATTTCCATAAAACCCCTTAATTATCGTCAATTAGCGATTTTTACGCTATTTAGGTGCATAGTATGGTTTTAAACCATAATTAAAACCTAAGACTTGTTACCTACTGAATTTTTAAACAAATTTTAATATTCTTTCAGTAGGCATAAGTCGTGAACTCAGACTTCCAAAAATGCCTGTAAAAGCATATGTGAAATGACCAAAATACCCTTTCGGGGCATAGTTTGACCATAAATGGTAAACCTCACATATGTATGATATCTTACTAATGTAATGAGATAAATTAAATATTTTTACTGATTAGAAAGGACCAGAACTACAGTTTGTCATAAAATCTCTTTTATAAGTATTAAAATGACCAAAATGCCCCTACGGGACTTAAAATGGTTTTAAATACTTTTTGGGCATATATGTTGACATCCTACTGATGTATTGACATATTCTAAGCATAATAACATTTGGAACTTGTATATGATTCATTGGGTTACCCGTTACGCATTTTACGCGTTCGGATCGGTTTGTGTAACCAGTTTACGTATGTCTGCCGAAACGGGTTTAACCTTATCGTTTTTGTCTCAAAATCCGGAATGTGTTTAGTATACCCATATTATACAAGTATCCAAACTTGTTGGGTCTAAATCACATTCTATTCCGGTCATCGCTTAATCTAGCGTATCGTACCGTTCTAGATGTTTTAAGCTAGCAGGTCTAAGTCTACACTTAAATAAGACCGTTAGCATTCTAAATTGGTTATATTACCATCACTCCAGACTAGAGCCACCCGGTAAAAGCTACCTGCATTTAGATAGATTGGATACGACTGAGTTATTTGCTGTGAATCAAGTATTAGCTCAGGTAAATACTTTTAACTTATTTTCCCTTATACGGGCTTGGGATACGGTATCATAAAATAACGCTTGGTCGGGTATGAGATTATTTAATCGGATTGTGATTTAATAATCTGCATAACCCGTTTTAATCTGTTTTGTTTGATAACATAAACATTGGGGGTTAACGACCGTGTCCTGGATATCCTCGGCTCATTTAAGTTATTAATGGTTCACAGTAGTCATCTGAAACATGTTTTAAAAATATTTTATCAGCGGGGAAATACTGGCGAGTCGCTCAAATTTGATAAAACGACACATAGTTATAAATTACAGCATAAGAGCGATTACAATGGCTTCTATCTTATTTTTATCTGGCGCCGTGTCACCTCCCGGTGACGATGGTCATACCACTATTGGGTCCTTTCACCCAAGTAGTGATGATTATCACAGTTAGGATTTATTAGCCTAACCGTGAGAAATCAGTAATGTGCACAATACCCCCCTAGCCAGTGATTCAAGATAACCACGACTTAATCCCTGTAATTATAACCTTTGAAAATAACTTGGAGTATTGTAAACATTATTGATAAAAAGAGAATGACTCACATTGCAAGTTTAATCGGGCAGAGTTTAGCCTACTGATAAGCCTGTTAACCTAATTCAAATAACAATGCACACGAAAACTAGGTTAGTAACTGTAATCCAACTTTTTTTTACGACAACTCACGAGATCAAAACCTTAACAATGAATGACAAAGTGCGATACTTAAACATCCATCGAATTCACGACGAATGACAAAGAATAACCCAAGTTTGAGCGGCACTTAAACATCCATTAGATTGCTTTCTATCGATCTGACATTAAATCGTAGCAGTGATCGAGTTATTACCCTGTTATCGCGGCAGCGTTTCGTGATTGTGTGTATTTTTGGATTGTTTATGTAACACCCTAGTTGCTATTTAACGGTTTTATATGTAATCACCAACAATTAGGTGTGTAGTTAAGACTACACATACTATAAAAATACGGGTTTATTTAAAACTTTTACAATCATAAGTCATTCAACATAACGTGAACGAATTCGTCGTTTAAAAATTTACAACGTGACCAAGTGCGGAGGCATGAATCTATATCGTGTTCGGTTCTTCGATGAGCTTGATCGTCTTCCAGCATTCTAAATGTACCTACATTTCATAAACATGAAATACTTTAGTCATACGGGGTTTTAAACGCGTTTAAACGAGTCCGGGAAACGAAAGTGATTAAAATACATTACATTGCAGTGTCCACCGTAAATTACGGTGGCTACCGTAATTTACGGTAGCCCCTGAATGTCAAATCTTCTACTGTAAAACAGGGGATGTCTGGCGTAAAGACTTAAAGGGTAGCTACCGTAACTTACGGTGGCCTCTGCAGGATTTTCCAAGTTTTGCCGTTTTCTAAAACGGAAACCTTCATAACTTTTGATCCGCTTGTCCGTTTGACCTACCGTTTCTTCCTACGTGATTGTAATATGATTCTCCACATTAGGGAGTCAAAATCCAACATCCGGTTTAACAAAATTCCAGACTTTTAAGTCTTCGGCTTATTACCCTTCTTACCAAGTTTTGACCCGTTCGATTTATATCAAACAAACAAGTTTGTTTGACCATTATTTCTCATAAACCTATTAAATTCAATGATGTTAAACATATTTGGTTCCAATTACAGGTTCATATACCTTCTTAATCCCATTTTCAATCATATGCTTATTTTGACACGTTAAGGGTATTTAAGCCTATTTTAAGCACCAATCGCTTTCATTCGTTTCTAAATACATATATCCACATTTCTTATCAAATGACCTCCCACCACAACTATATTTGTGGTGGATTCAATGTGGTGATTTATATATTACAAATTTTACCCTTCAAATTATTATTTTACGGCAAAGACTCTTTATAGAGTCATTTGACCAATATTTTACATCTTTCGCTTTTCATACTTATTCGAAATATTTATTTCATCCTATCACTTATTTCAAAACAACCTTTATGGTTCGTTTGCTCAATTTCACTTACAAGGGCGTTTTAGTCAATTTTTAGTCCTTCTTTTACGACGAAGGACTTTTAGTACTTGTTTGACCCAAAAATCCGACTTTTTAACTATAGTCTTGTTTAGAAACCATTATGTTTCTAAAACGTTATAATCATAAATAAATTTATTCGGTTTACCTAAAAGATAACCAAATATCTATGTTTTAACCTTGTCTAACTCTTATAGAACTCCAAATTCTACATGATGAGTTGTATCATTATACATACCTGGCTCGGATCAATATATTGACCTATTTTAATACCTTTCCTTAGTGGCTGCTAAGTGATAGCGATGTAAGCATCCATGTGCTATTTATTTCCTAAAATCATACAACTTGACAACCCATTAGTCGATATTGTCAAAGGGTGATAATTTCACCTTTTGACCCGTTTGGTCTAAATGACCAATTACCATCGTCAAATTGTCAAATTACTATTTTGCCCTTAATGGTTATTATGATTTAACTTATATGATAACCATTAAAAGTACATATTTCATTCGTCATAATATGATCGAATTACCGATTTAACTCATTTTTAGCCATCACTATGTTTTCTTATCATATTTGATTACCTTGTTCCGTACGACTACACGCCAGAACACTATATCTCAATTAGGTATTTGTCTTTTACGTAATTAATACGACAAAAGAATATTCTAAAATATATGACTAGTGTAAGATATACTTACCTTGCATCCATGCCACGCTTTTCTTTCTGTACTCGCTCCGTTTGACCCGCTTCCTCCACAAGCTTCCACCTAGCTTGTTAGGCGTCAAACTATCATCATATTTCATAAGATGGTTACTTTAGTCATTGTTAATCATAACTATTCCACCTTACGTATTTTTCTATCAAAATTATCATTCGATCTTATTAATGGTCGGTTTGACTACTAAAAGTCAAACGCCCCTTAGCATATAAGATGCACATTCAAGTTCGACAACTAGTTTAAGCATTCCAATAATTACCCGGTAGGCATTATTTTTAGGCTCCCGTTTTAACTAAAGGTCTAACTAAGTCCATTATCTTTTCAACACTTCAACTAGCTCAAGCGATTATCAAAGCTAGTTTGTTCATTCATTTCGCAAGAACTAAGGGTCTCTCATATATGAGCGAAAACCCCATTTCATCCTATTACTAGCATTCATCCAAACATTTAATAAAATCAAGTTCTATCTATCAATTAGTAGATAACATGATCTCATACACTTAGTTACATGAATATGGCTACCAAATTTCATCATAACATTCAAAACCCATTTCAATCATGTATGAACAAGTAGCCAAATTCATGGTTAAATCGAACACCTTCTATTTGTTATCATGCATGTTGATTCTAAGCATAGTTATATCATCAAAATCATCATAACATTAAAACCCATTTATCTAAGTGTGTTAATTCATCAAATCCTTCAATTCATAGCATGTTATGTATGATTTTCACTTAGGGTTTCGTTCCTAAGCAAGTATACATCACTAATCTAGCCCTATCTTCTCTAATCCATGCCTAATTCGCGATTAGGATGATTATCAACTTTTTACAACTTCATGAATGTTAGAAATTTGACATACCTTAAGATCCCCTTGACTTGGTGATCACGAATATGTGCTTGAATTTCGATTTGGGTTTGATTTGCCCTTCCAATTTTCTTGATTTGTGCTTATTAGGGTTTTGAGCTCAAGATGTTCTTGGCTCCTGTGGATATCTCGACCAGAACACACACTTTAAGTGTGTGTTTTGGTGTTTAACTTTTGTTTTAATAAAACAAGTTTCCCACTTGACAATATTAGTCCCTCATGTTTCCTTTTGATCAAATGAAGCTATAACTCACCATTAGTCACTTAATCACATGCTACTAACTAGGTTAATTATTCCTTGTTACTTTAGCGGGTTCGGGAAGTTATAACCCGTTATGTTTTTAAGTCCCGTTAACTCGGGCCTTTCGTAACTTTATTTCCTCAAGCATTTATTTTCCTTTTTAATTAATATTAGGATTTTTTGTTTAAGTCCTAATACTTGCCGGGTTAGTTTTACCATTAACAGTATTTTATCGGTCTTTTAGTACTCACGTGGTTTGACTACCAAACCCGTTTTCTGGGTGTTACAAGTCTACCCCCCTTAAAGAGGTTTCGTCCTCGAAACCTTTTCTTACACAATTCATTGAGTTTAAACTCAATGTATTTGATCTGAGAAATCTTTTAAACATTACTTATACTTTTAACCAATTGTTAGTATTACAAGAAAAGTATGGTAACATCTTTCTGGCTACTAATTGTCTACGTATCTCATACAACATAGTGCAACTAGAAATAACGTAATCTCGTTATTTCCACTAGTTTAGTTAAATTAGCGATTTCCATCGCTTTCATATACTCTCGAATTCTTTATGAATCCGTTACTTTGGCCCGTTTAAAGGCCTTTAATGAAATCTGTCACTTTTCGCAACGATTTCTTTTGTTTTCAATTTTATTTATTCGGTTCAGTTATACCGAATCCACCGCTTACAAGTAATCCAAATTTATTTAAATGACCTTAACCGGTCTCACTAATTAGACTTATTAGTCCAGTTACTTTTTACCGCTTGCTTGGCTATAATGTGATTCTACTTCACATTGCATTTCTTGACTGTGATCGTGTCACATCATGTTTAATTTATATCAAAATTTCATTTTCGAAAATATCACTTTTCGAATATAACGTCTTGCGCCTATCAGTGTCAAGACTTGAACCTTTCATGCTTAATATTCAATTTCCTATCAGGATTCATATTTGTAAAAACTTTATTTCTTACTAAAACCAAAGTTTTAGTTTAGGATCTTCTCTTTATCTTTTGTCAATTATCCGTACCAGGGCATTGACAGTCTGTAATTTATTCTTTTACCGTCTCAGTTTTATGTGGAAATTCTCTACTGGTTCCCTCGCTCGTCTAAGTAACCCGTAGATTCTTTCTCTTAGCCTCGTCGGCTATTTCTTTAGGCTTTCACCTCTTTAGGGCGTTGCCTTTATGATTCTTTTCCTTTTTATTCATGACCCATGGGTCAGTTTAGTCCCGTAGACCATTACACTGTTTATAACCCGAAGGTTATAATGATCCCGTAGATCGTCCTTTTTATATTTGAAAATCATTTGTTTTTGCATCAAAATTTCGTTCATTCCGACTGTGATTCGTGTCCGCAATCATTTCATATTTAATTCCGACCCATTACATGGGTTCATTAATATCTCACGCTTTCCTTTATTCGGTTTGCGCTCATATTTGTATTCAATCTCGTCCCATTACCGGGCTCATTATCCTTTCCAATGTTACGTTTTATCTAACCCGTTTAACTTGTTCGTGTGAGTTTCACCACTTTTGATAGTCAACCTTATCCTCTATGCCTTAGTATTCTTAGTAGTCGGTTTGTATTTTCATTTACTTAGTTATTGTCCCTTCCCTTGGGTCCATTGTACTAACTTAATACGCTTCCGTCTTCAGGCTTGCGTTTACATTTATTATCAAATATTTTACTTATTTGATCTGTTTTGGGCACCTTTTCGATTCGTCCCATTCATCATGTCCTTACTACATCGGATGTAAATGTGTTCGCTATAAGAAGTCCATGGTATCATTTGCCACTACTTACTTGGCCAGAGTAAGCGATTAACACATGACACACATGACCTTTTTATAGTTTTCACATCACACCCCATGTAAGTAACACCTCTATTTAGTTTTCTTGGAAATAGTATCCTGGATAGGTATTCTATTCAGGTTTCCCAAGTTTCTAATTTACATATGCAACAATCATTCTTTACATGTTTGTCGCATATTGCTAATTGCGCGATTATATTTAAAAGCACGCACCTGGTAATGCTTGCCCCGACGGGCGTTTCTTGCCATTAACCTTGTTCACAGTCGTTACGCGATTTAGTCCTTAGTGAGCATGTTCCTCTTGTCATACCTCGGACTGTCCCTCTATCACATCCTTAATTTGTTTAACCTTTGGCATCTTTAATTGCAAGTGTCCTTCAATTAAGACATTCACAAAAGTTAGCCATGTCAACTTCACAAAACGCCCGTATCATAATACAAGGCTTTTCTACTATATGTGTCACGCACAAAATTTCGTTAGTTATCTCTATCATTTAATTGGGGTGACGTGTATTACACGATAACCCTATGTGTTGTTTACAACACTTTAATACGCTAAACTATTAACATACATGCACTTACCGGAATTGCGATCAAGCCTCGAACCGAACACCAATCTTTGTCAAGAGCATAAGGTTTAAGTCCAAGCATAGTTTTCCCACCATACTTGAATCTCTTAAACCAAGGCTCTGATACCAACTTGTAACACCCTAGTTGCTATTTAACGGTTTTATATGTAATTACCAACAATTAGGTGTGTAGTTAAGACTACACATACTATAAAAATACGGGTTTATTTAAAACTTTTACAATCATAAGTCATTCAACATAACGTGAACGAATTCGTCGTTTAAAAATTTACAACGTGACCAAGTGCGGAAGCATGAATCTATATCGTGTTCGGTTCTTCGATGAGCTTGATCGTCTTCCGGCATTCTAAATGTACCTACATTTCATAAACATGAAATACTTTAGTCATACGGGGTTTTAAACGCGTTTAAACGAGTCCGGGAAACGAAAGTGATTAAAATGCATTACATTGCAGTGTCCACCGTAAATTACGGTGGCTACCGTAATTTACGGTAGCCCCTGAATGTCAAATCTTCTACTGTAAAACAGGGGATGTCTGGCGTAAAGACTTAAAGGCTACCGTAAGTTACGGTAGCTACCGTAACTTACGGTGGCCTCTGCAGGATTTTCCAAGTTTTGCCGTTTTCTAAAACGGAAACCTTCATAACTTTTGATCCGCTTGTCCGTTTGACCTACCGTTTCTTCCTACGTGATTGTAATCTGATTCTCCACATTAGGGAGTCAAAATCCAACATCCGGTTTAACAAAATTCCAGACTTTTAAGTCTTCGGCTTATTACCCTTCTTACCAAGTTTTGACCCGTTCGATTTATATCAAACAAACAAGTTTGTTTGACCATTATTTCTCATAAACCTATTAAATTCAATGATGTTTAACATATTAGGTTCCAATTACAGGTTCATACACCTTCTTAATCCCATTTTCACTCATATGCTTATTTTGACCCGTTAAGGGTATTTAAGCATATTTTAAGCACCAATCGCTTTCATTCGTTTCTAAATACATATGTCCACATTTCTTATCAAATGACCTCCCACCACAACTATATTTGTGGTGGATTCAATGTGGTGATTTATATATTACAAATTTTACCCTTCAAATTATTATTTTACGGCAAAGACTCTTTATAGAGTCATTTGACCAATATTTTACATCTTTCGCTTTTCATACTTATTCGAAATATTTATTTCATCCTATCACTTATTTCAAAACAACCTTTATGGTTCGTTTGCTCAATTTCACTTACAAGGGCGTTTTAGTCAATTTTTAGTCCTTCTTTTACGACGAAGGACTTTTAGTAGTTGCTTGACCCAAAAATCCGACTTTTTAACTATAGTCTTGTTTAGAAACCATTATGTTTCTAAAACGTTATAATCATAACTAAATTTATTCGGTTTACCTAAAAGATAACCAAATATCTATGTTTTAACCTTGTCTAACTCTTATAGAACTCCAAATTCGACATGATGAGTTGTATCATTATACATACCTGGCTCAGATCAATATATTGACCTATTTCAATACCTTTCCTTAGTGGCTGCTAAGTGATAGCGATGTAAGCATCCATGTGCTATTTATTTCCTAAAATCATACAACTTGACAACCCATTAGTCGATATTGTCAAAGGGTGATAATTTCACCTTTTGACCCGTTTGGTCTAAATGACCAATTACCATCGTCAAATTGTCAAATTACTATTTTGCCCTTAATGGTTATTATGATTTAACTTATATGATAACCATTAAAAGTACATATTTCATTCGTCATAATATGATCGAATTACCGATTTAACTCATTTTTAGCCATCACTATGTTTTCTTATCATATTTGATTACCTTGTTCCGTACGACTACACGCCAGAACACTATATCTCAATTAGGTATTTGTCTTTTACGTAATTAATACGACAAAAGAATATTCTAAAATATATGACTAGTGTAAGATATACTTACCTTGCATCCATGCCACGCTTTTCTTTCTGTACTCGCTCCGTTTGACCCGCTTCCTCCACAAGCTTCCACCTAGCTTGTTAGGCGTCAAACTATCATCATATTTCATAAGATGGTTACTTTAGTCATTGTTAATCATAACTATTCCACCTTACGTATTTTTCTATCAAAATTATCATTCGATCTTATTAATGGTCGGTTTGACTACTAAAAGTCAAACGCCCCTTAGCATATAAGATGCACATTCAAGTTCGACAACTAGTTTAAGCATTCCAATAATTACCCGGTAGGCATTATTTTTAGGCCCCCGTTTTAACTAAAGGTCTAACTAAGTCCATTATCTTTTCAACACTTCAACTAGCTCAAGCGATTATCAAAGCTAGTTTGTTCATTCATTTCGCAAGAACTAAGGGTCTCTCATATATGAGCGAAAACCCCATTTCATCCTATTACTAGCATTCATCCAAACATTTAATAAAATCAAGTTCTATCTATCAATTAGTAGATAACATGATCTCATACACTTAGTTACATGAATATGGCTACCAAATTTCATCATAACATTCAAAACCCATTTCAATCATGTATGAACAAGTAGCCAAATTCATGGTTAAATCGAACACCTTCTATTTGTTATCATGCATGTTGATTCTAAGCATAGTTATATCATCAAAATCATCATAACATTAAAACCCATTTATCTAAGTGTGTTAATTCATCAAATCCTTCAATTCATAGCATGTTATGTATGATTTTCACTTAGGGTTTCGTTCCTAAGCAAGTATACATCACTAATCTAGCCCTATCTTCTCTAATCCATGCCTAATTCGCGATTAGGATGATTATCAACTTTTTACAACTTCATGAATGTTAGAAATTCGACATACCTTAAGATCCCCTTGACTTGGTGATCACGAATATGTGCTTGAATTTCGATTTGGGTTTGATTTGCCCTTCCAATTTTCTTGATTGGTGCTTATTAGGGTTTTGAGCTCAAGATGTTCTTGGCTCCTGTGGATATCTCGACCAGAACACACACTTTAAGTGTGTGTTTTGGTGTTTAACTTTTGTTTTAATAAAACAAGTTTCCCACTTGACAATATTAGTCCCTCATGTTTCCTTTTGATCAAATGAAGCTATAACTCACCATTAGTCACTTAATCACATGCTACTAACTAGGTTAATTATTCCTTGTTACTTTAGCGGGTTCGGGAAGTTATAACCCGTTATGTTTTTAAGTCCCGTTAACTCGGGCCTTTCGTAACTTTATTTCCTCAAGCATTTATTTTCCTTTTTAATTAATATTAGGATTATTTGTTTAAGTCCTTATACTTGCCGGGTTAGTTTTACCATTAACGGTATTTTATCGGTCTTTTAGTACTCACGTGGTTTGACTACCAAACCCGTTTTCGGGGTGTTACAAGTCTACCCCCCTTAAAGAGGTTTCGTCCTCGAAACCTTTTCTTACATAATTCATTGAGTTTAAACTCAATGTATTTGATCCGAGAAATCTTTTAAACATTACTTATACTTTTAACCAATTGTTAGTATTACCAGAAAAGTATGGTAACATCTTTCTGGCTACTAATTGTCTACGTATCTCGTACAACATTGTGCAACTCGAAATAACGTAATCTCGTTATTTCCACTAGTTTAGTTAAATTAGCGATTTCCATCGCTTTCATATACTCTCGAATTCTTTATGAATCCGTTACTTTGGCCCGTTTAAAGGCCTTTAATGAAATCTGTCACTTTTCGCAACGATTTCTTTTGTTTTCATTTTTTTATTCGGTTCAGTTATACCGAATCCACCGCTTACAAGTAAACCAAATTTATTTAAATGACCTTAACCGGTCTCACTAATTAGACTTATTAGTCCAGTTACTTTTTTCCGCTTGCTTGGCTATAATGTAATTCTACTTCACATTGCATTTCTTGACCGTGAACGTGTCACATCATGTTTAATTTATATCAAAATTTCATTTTCGAAAATATCACTTTTCGAATATAACGTCTTGCGCCTATCAGTGCCAAGACTTGAACCTTTCATGCTTAATATTCAAATTCCTATCAGGATTCATATTTGTAAAAACTTTATTTCTTACTAAAACCAAAGTTTTAGTTTAGGATCTTCTCTTTATCTTTTGTCAATTATCCGTACCAGGGCATTGACAGTCTGTAATTTATTCTTTTACCGTCTCAGTTTTATGCGGGAATTCTCTACTGGTTCCCTCGCTCGTCTAAGTAACCCGTAGATTCTTTCACTTAGCCTCGTAGGCTATTTCTTTAGGCTTTCACCTCTTTAGGGCGTTGCCTTTATGATTCTTTTCCTTTTTATTCATGACCCATGGGTCAGTTTAGTCCCGTAGACCATTACACTGTTTATAACCCGAAGGTTATAATGATCCCGTAGATCGTCCTTTTTATATTTGAAAATCATTTGTTTTTGCATCAAAATTTCGTTCATTCCGACTGTGATTCGTGTCTGCAATCATTTCATATTTAATTCCGACCCATTACATGGGTTCATTAATATCTCGCGCTTTCCTTTATTCGGTTTGCGCTCATATTTGTATTCAATCTCGTCCCATTACCGGGCTCATGATCCTTTCCAATGTTACGTTTTATCTAACCCGTTTAACTTGTTCGTGTGAGTTTCACCACTTTTGATAGTCAACCTTATCCTCTATGCCTTAGTATTCTTAGTAGTCGGTTTGTATTTTCATTTACTTAGTTATTGTCCCTTCCCTTGGGTCCATTGTACTAACTTAATACACTTCCGTCTTCAGGCTTGCGTTTACATTTATTATCAAATATTTTACTTATTTGATCTGTTTTGGGCACCTTTTCGATTCGTCCCATTCATGATTCAGAATATTCTGAAAATTTTAGGGGTTATGCAGGATTACTTGGGGGTCTCAATTAGGGTTTCCTATTTGGTAGAATAAGATAAGAAATGGTAATTTTAATGAGAGTTGTTACATCCTCCCCACCTTAATAAAAAATCTCGTCCTCGAGATTTACTGGAACAAGTAGGGATACTTTCGGTTCATCTCCGATTCCAGATCCCAAGTATATTCAGGTCCTCTCTTCGAATCCCCCTTGACTTTGGCCAGCACTAGTCGCTTGTGCTTGAGAAACTAGACCTTTCGGTCTTCTATCTGCAGTGGCTTCTCAACAAATTTTAACTTTTCATTTACCTCTACATCTTGAAGAGGTACTACCAGGGATTCGTCGGATAAACATTTCTTGAGGTTGGATACATGAAACACGTCATGCACTCCAGCTAACTCTTCTGGTAGTTGTAAGCGATAGGCGACTGGTCCTATTCGCTGGATTATTGGGAATGGTCCTACGTACCTTGGACTTAGCTTTCCCTTTTTACCGAACCGAACTACTCCTTTCCAAGGAAAAACTTTCAACAGTACTCTGTTTCCAACTTGAAATTCTAACGGCTTGCGTCGATTGTCTGCATAACCCTTCTGGCGATCTCGAGCCGTCTTTAGTCTTCCCTTGATTTGAGTGATCTTGTCGATAGTTTCTTGTACAATTTCAGGTCCTGATAATTGACTTTCTCCTATTTCTGCCCAGCAGACTGGAGTTCTGCATTTTTGTCCATATAGTGCTTCGAATGGGGCAGCTTCTATGCTTGCATGGTAACTATTATTATAGGATAATTCGATTAAGGGTAGGTGGTCATCCCAGTTTCCACCAAAATCTATCACACATGTCCTAAGCATGTCCTTCAGGGTTTGGATCGTCCTTTCACTTTGTCCGTCTGTTTGAGGATGGTATGCAGTGCTTAAATTTAGTCGGGTTCCCATTGCTTCTTGGAAACTCGTCCAGAAATGGGAAGTGAAACGACTATCCCTATCCGATACAATGGAGAGCGGAACTCCATGTAAGGATACTACCTCGTCTACATACAATTTTGCTAACCTTTCCATGCTAAAGGTTTCTTTCATAGGTAGAAAGTGAGCTGACTTGGGTAATCGATCCACAATTACCTAAATCGCGTCATTACCTTTTCGGGTTTTGGGCAACTTAGTAACAAAGTCCATTGTTATGAGTTCCCATTTCCATACAGGCATTTCTAATTGTTGTAGTAGACCTGAGGGTTTCTGGTGTTCTGTCTTAACTTGTGAACAAGTAAGACACTGAGAAACATATCTAGTTATGTCCTTTTTCATTCCTATCCACCAGAAGTTATTTCTTAAATCTTGGTACATCTTATTGTTTCCTGGGTGCATGGTATATCTAGATTTATGGGCTTCCTCTAAGATCTTATGTCTTAAATCTTCTTGCTTAGTGTAACACCCTAGTTTCTATTTAACGGTTTTACATGTAAATATCAACAATTAGATGTGTAGTTAAGACTACACATACTATAAAAATATGGATTTATTAAAACTTTTCGCAAATCATAAGTTATTCGACATAACATGATCAAATTCGTCGTTTAAAATTTATGACGATGCAATGTGCGGAAGCATGTATCTTTATCGTGTTCGGTTCTTCGTTGAGCTTGATCGTCTTCCGGCATCCAAAGAGTACCTACATTTCATAAACATGAAATGCTTTAGTCATACGGGGTTTAAAACGTATCTAAACGAGTTCGAGAAACAAAACTGATTAAAATATAATTTTGTACAGGGTCCACCGTAAATTACGGTGGATACCGTAATTTACGGTAGCCCCTGTTTTGAAATATTCCCACCGTAAGTTAGTAGAGAACTGGCGTAAAGTTTTCAGCCCCACCGTAACTTACGGTGCCCACCGTAACTTACGGTGGCCCCTGTATCAAATTCTTCCATTTGCCGTTTTTGACACGAAAACTTTCGTATCTTTCAATCCGCTTGTCCGTTTGACCTACCGTTTCTTCCTACGTGTTTGTAATTTGATTCTCCATCATATGGATTTAAAATTCAACATTTGGATTAACAAAATTTAAGACTTTTATGTCTTCGGCTTATTACCCTTTTTACCAAATTTTGACCCGTTCGATTTTTATCAAACAAACAAGTTTGTTTGACCCTTATTGCTCATAAACCTATTAAATTCAATGATGTTTAACATATTAGGTTCCAATTACAGGTTCATATACCTTCTTAATCCCATTTTCACTCATATGCTTATTTTGACCCGTTAAGGGTATTTAAGCATATTTTAAGCACCAATCGCTTTCATTCGTTTCTAAATACATATGGCCACATTTCGTATCAAATGACCTCCCACCACAACTATATTTGTGGTGGAATCAATGTGGTGATTTATATATTACAAATTTTACCCTTCAAATTATTATTTTACGGCAAAGACTCCTTATAGAGTCATTTGACCAATATTTTACATCTTTCGCTTTTCATACTTATTCAAAGTATTGACTTGATTATAAAACTCGTTTTCAAGCGACTTCTACGGGTTGCTTGCTTAATTTCACTTACAAGGGCGTTTTGGTCATTTTTAACCCTTCTTTTACGACGAAGGGCTTGCTTAAGCCATGCACGCCCAAAATCTCATTTTTAACCAAAACTTGTTTTCAAAACACTCTGTCTATAATTTTAAATCCTTCGGTTTACCTTTTAAGGTAACCGAATTTCCCTTTTTACTTTACCTAACTCTCATAGAACTTCAAATTCTAAATGATGAGTTGATCTACTATACATACTTGGCTCGGATCAACTTATTAACCCGCTTTTAATACCTTGCTTGGAAATCGCTAATTAAGAAAGATGCGAGTACCCATTGGATATCTATTCCTGTAAGCATATAACTCGACAAAAATCATTAGTCGATATTGTCAAAAGGTGATGTCTACACCTTTTGACCCGTTTGGCCGAATTGACCGATTATATTAGCGAGATGACATTTATTACCACCTCGTATATATGACTCGCTCCGATTTACACCGTGCAGTCACTTTACTTATAATTCCATTTCTTAACACTTTTTGGCCTACTATGGCTTACGTCATAATTATCTTTTTCGTATCACGACAAAAGGATATTCTGAAATATATGACTAGTGTAAGATATACTTACCTTGCATCCGAATTACGTTTTTCCTTCATACTTGCTTCGTTTGACCCACTTCCTTTCCAAGCCTCCACCTAGCTTGTCAAGCGTCAAACTATCATCATAATTCGTAAGACGGTTAGATTAGTCATCATTAATTATGACTATTCCATCTTACGGTTTTACATCAAAATTCACCATTTGATTTCATTTTGGTCAGTTTGACTTTTAAAGGTCAAACTGTCTATTAACATAAGTGATTATATCATAAACCCCGACAATTCATTTAAGCACTTTGTCAAGTATCCGATAGGCATTATTCTTACGCCACCGTTTTAACTACTTTTCAAATCTAAGTTCATGCTATTATTAACACCAATTTAACTTAGCTCTTGATTATCAAAGTTAATTATTCATTTGTTAAGAAAGAACTAAAGGTTTCCATCTACATGTAAAACCCGTTTCATCATAGCATTAGACATTCATCCGAACATCAATACAATCGAGTTCTACACATTAATTAGTAGACATCATGATTCCAAACACCTATTTATATGAACCCAAATCACTAATTTCATCATAATATACTAAACCCCTTTCATGAAAGTATGATCATGTACCCAATTTCATGGTTTAATCAAATACCTTCCATTCATTATCATGCATGATAATTCTAAACATTCTCTTATCATCAATTTCATCATAACAATAAAACCCAGTTTGCTAGGTGTGGTAATTCAACCATACATCCAAATCATAGCAATTTGTTCTAAATTTTCGCTTAGGGTTTGTTCCTAAGCAATCATACATCTCAAATTCAGCCATAGCTTCTCTAATCCATGCCTAATTCATGATTAGGATGATTATCCATATTTTACAACTTCACTAATCATCAAGATTTTACATACCTTACGATCCTCTTGTTCGGGTGATCGTTAATTCCTGCTCGGTTGTGAATTTGGGCTTCATTTGATCCTTCAATTTGATGGATTTGTTGAAGGTTAGGGTTTGGCTCCATGGGGAGCTTCCCCTGGTCGATCTCCACACACACCCTTAGTGTGTGTATTGTGTGTTATTACTTGTTTAAATTAAAACAAGTTTCCCACTTGGCAAGTATTAGTCCCTCATGTTTTATTTTGATCAATTGAAGCTACAACTTACCATTTATCACTTAGTCACATACTAGTAACTAGGTTAATTATCCCTAGTTAACTTAATAGGTTCGGGAAGTTATAACCCGTTATATTTTAAGTCCCGTTAACTCGGGCCTTTCATAACTTTATTTTCTCTTGAAAGTTCTTATTCGCTTTTTGATTAATATTAGGATTATTTATTTAAATCCTAATATTTACTGGGTTCTTTTTTACCACTAACGGTACTTTACCCGTCTTTTAGTATTAACGGGGTTTAATTACCAAACCCGTTTTCGGGGTGTTACACTTAGGTACCCAATTCCTTTTCTTATGGAATCTCCAAATTCCATCAGCTCCTTGCTCCAATTCCTTTATTCTTCCTTTCATTCCTTCAGCATCATCCTTGATTGCTGTTTCCTGAACATTCTTTAATTGTTCCATTAAGTCTAATTGTAAACTTAATCTAAGAGCATGAACTCGTCGTTGTTTCTCATGATACTTACGAATTAAGGCATCTGCAACTACATTTGCCTTTCCTTCGTGATATTGAATATCACAGTCGTAGTCACTTAGAATTTCCATCCATCTTCTTTGCCTCATGTTCAATTCTTTTTGCCCAAATATATATTTTAAACTCTTATGATCTGTATAGACAGTAAACTTACTTCCATACAGATAATGCCTCCAAATCTTAAGGGCAAAAATTATCGACCCTAATTCTAAGTCATGCGTTGTATAATTTTCTTCATGCTTTTTCAATTGTCTTGAGGCATACGCAATTACCTTTTTGCGTTGCATTAGCACACATCCTAATCCTAGCTTAGAAGCATCACAATAAACTTCAAAATCTTCTGTTCCTTCTGGTAAGGCTAGAATTGGGGTGTTTGTTAATTTTTGCTTTAAAATCCTAAAAGCCTCTTCTTGCTTAGGTCCCCATTCAAACTTAACTGTTTTACAGGTTAGCTTAGTTAATGGTACAACTATCTTAGAAAAATCCTTAATAAAGCGCCTATAGTACCCCAACTAATCCTAGAAAACTTCTAACTTCTGTAGCTGATTGCAGGACCTTCCATTTGGTGATTGCTTCTATCTTAGCAGGATCTACATGAATACCATCGTGATTCACCATGTGACCTAAAAATTGCACCTCCTTTAGCCAAAATTCACACTTCGAGAATTTGGCGTAAAGCTTCTCCTTTCTTAATAAAGTTAAGAGTGCATGCAGGTGCTCACAATGCTCGTCCTGACTTTTGGAATAAATAAGTATGTCGTCGATGAAGACAATTACAAATTTATCCAAGTACGGTTTACAGACCCTATTCATCATGTCCATAAATGCTGCAGGGGCATTTGTTAGTCCAAAGGGCATGACTGTAAACTCGTAGTGACCATACCTGGTTCTGAAAGCAGTTTTAGGTATGTCTTCTTCTTGCACCTTCAACTGATGATATCCGGAACGTAAATCTATCTTAGAAAAATATCTAGCTCCTTAGAGTTGATCAAATAGATCATCAATTCTAGGTAATGGGTATCGATTCTTAATTGTAACCTTATTAAGTTCCCAATAATCGATACACATTCACATCGAACCATCCTTTTTCTTTACGAACAACACTGGTGCTCCCCAAGGGGATGAACTAGGTTGTATGAATCCTTTACTGAGCAATTCATCTAATTGCCTTTTCAGGTCTAGAATTTCGGTGGGTGCTAGACGATAAGGTGCCTTTACTACGGGTGTAGTTCCAGGAATCAAATGAATTCTAAATTCTACCTCCTTATCCGGTGGTAATCCTGGTAACTCTTCTGGGAATACATCTGGGTATTCTGAGACTATAGGAATTTCCTTAAGTTCCTTACCCTTAGTGCTAATGATTACCGAAATCATATACACTATTCCTTGCGTTCGTTCATAACTAGCAACTTTCATTACTGAAATGAACTTCATGGGTTTTCGAGCCTTATCTCCTGTAACTATGATTACTTCTTCTGTGGGTGCACGAATTTCTATGGAGTTCTTATCACAAAGGATTCGAGCATGGTTGGCTACTAACCAATCCATTCCTAATATGACATCGAATCCAGCTAAATTCATGGGTTATAGGTTTGCAAAAAAATTTATGACCTGAAAGTTCTATGTTTTCTTTTTGCAAAACCGTATCTATGTTAACAGAGTTTCCGTCTGCCGTTTCTACTGTAAAAACTTGCCTTAGTTTTGTTAAAGGTAGCTTAAGAGCTTGGCTGTAACACCTCGAAATTTCGTGTCCAATATTATGTCGACACGTGTCATGTAAGGCAGAAGTGTTAATTATATACCTCTGAGCAACCTTGTTATAAATCCCAAGACCCAAATCTATATTATAAACATCTGATATACATTCAAATCCGGTTAATACCAGTAATAATTGATTCGAATTGCAAAGATGGGATCCTATGAGAACGTATACGACAAACCTTCATGCATGTTCCCTTTCAGAAGAATCCAAAGAATTTTTGAAGCATGGCAAGTTGACATAACTGTTCAAGCATGTTCAAGAGGTCCCATACTGATAATAAAGGTCCAAGATCGAGGTGATAAAGTTGCATGATCAAAGCTTGAAATTTTACAAATTTTTGTTTTCTGGTGAAGGCTTACGGACCGCAAAGGATAAACCTTACGCTCCGTAAGGAAACTGAACCGGGAGATGTTTTTGAAAAGCGGATACGGACCGCAAGGCCTTAGCCTTACCGTGTGCAACCCCAACTGGTTTTTAGAGTATATGGACACTTGGGATGCATCAAAGATCAATTGTAGACTTGCTTGGCATGATCTAGTGAGATTAAACTTACTATATAAGACCCACATTGTTGCAAACTTTGATCATTCATTCATAACTTCACTTCTGATCATTTCTGGAGCACAAGAGCCTTCCCTAAGCATCACTAGTCATGCATAGGACCTTGGTAAGCTTCCTTGACCTTCCTTAATCGTGTTTTACTTAGTTAATTAGCTTAAAGTCAAACCGTCGTAATTAAGGTTTGACTTATCGATTAAACACTAATGGTCTGATGATTAGCCAAATTGAAAGTAGTTATAAGTTGGTAATTAGGTGGGCAATAAACCCTAAAAAGGGCACCCTCTGATTCCCGCTCTAACTAGGTCAAATGTCGGGTCAAACTTAATCCGAAAAAGTCAACAGAAACTTAATTTTCAATTTAACGCATAATTAGCAATGTAGGAGACGTGTAACCTATTTTACCACTCATATAACTTGGTAATCAATGCAAGAACATGTCTATGCATGTCTGACCTGACAATTTTCAGTTTAGGACCGGTTCGGAACCGAAAGTCGCATAGATTAACCACTGCTTTGACTTTCAGTTCTGACCCTTATTAGTGTGATTTAAAAATGCCTTAGAGCTTCATTAGGACCGGGTTATATGATAGTATAATCCTCTGTGATTGGTTCGTTGTTTGTCCGATTCGTTTACACGTTTCCGTTAATTGCTTAATGTTGACCATAATGCCCTTTTGACCATAAAACGAGAATTTTGGAAATGAGAAAGGACAATAATATTTGAGATTAAACTCATTTTGGGCAAAATGGACGGTACGGGGCTTAAATTGAGATTAAACTCATTTTGGGCATAATGGACGGTATCCTACTGATATCACAACATATTTAAAGCATATTAACTTAGGAAACCTGTTCGTGACTCATTTGGTTACCCGTTATGCGTTATTCGCGTTCGGTTCGGTTCATGTAACTAGTTTGCATAAATTAGCCGAAACGGGTCAAACCTTATCATTTTTATCTCAAAATCCAGAATGTGTTTAGTTTACCCATATTATACAAGTCTTCAAAATTTTCGGGACTAAATCACCTTCTATTCTGGTCTTCGCTTAATCATGCGTTCGAACCGTATCTTCCTTTAAAACTAACCGGTCTAAGTTTTGGCTTAATTAAAGACCCGTTAGGATTCTAATAGGTTATTATAAACCTTCGTTCTAGAATAGGAGACCCGGTAAAAGCTACGTACAATTGCTTGTTGTGATTATTACTTGCAAAGGTAAATACTTTTAACTTATTTTCCCTATACGGGCTTGGGTACGGTATATAAAATACAGTTTGGTCGGGCATTGAATCTTTAATTATGTGAAGGTTAAATAATTGAAATGTACCGTTTGAAAATGTTTTGTTTGCTTAAAGCCTTTGGGGGCTTAATGACCATGTCCCGGATATCCTTGGCATCATTTTACGAAATGGCCACGACCTAAGCACGGGGTGTAGGCGTACACTCGTCAGTGCCTAAATAAATAATGTGGTGTGTCTATTGATCTTTAACCCGGCACGAACCGGGCTACTGAACGCATAAGAAACATGTAATTCTTTTACAAGATTATATTCAAATAATTATCCCAAGTTATAAAATGTTTGTCCCTCGTGGATTTAAATCAACTTTCTAAACCTTTTCAAAATGAGTCAGTTGATTGTATTTACCAGTGTAAACTGACGTATTTTCCCAAAAAGATTAAGTGCAGGTACTACTCGAAATAGGTTGGCTTTCTCCTTAGCATCAATAAGAGTCTCGCAAGCTTGGATGCATTTCAGTCTGTTGAACAATGTTTCTTTTTATTTGATCCACCTGTGGATTATTTTCAACTATTTTGTGATACTTAATATTACAATTTTATTCGGTTGAAATGAATCTATCTTTTGCTTCCGCTGTGCATTTAAATATTGTGTTGTTTGACTATAATGATATCAACTACGTCACGATACTCCCCCATCGGGCCCACCGGTAATACGTGGAATTATCGGGGTGTGACAGGTTGGTATCAGAGCCAACACTGAGTGAATTAAACACTAGCCTTTGTGTTTAATCTCAGTTACACAATTGCACATTTCTAAATTTTTGAGTCTAGACAAAGAACTTAGGACTAATCCAAATTGTTTTAATTTTAACTTTGTCCTTTATATTTCTTTGTTGTATCTTTCATTTGTTGTAACAAGAAATATGCCACCGAGGTTCCGAAGAGGAGGACGAGGTAAGGGGCCAATCAACGCCCCCAACGATCACGAAGCAGGGCCTTCACATCGACAAACCCCTTCTGCTACCATGAGTGTTGGTCCTCAAGGAGACTAGAGGATCTATTCGGAGCCCACTAGGCGATCTGCCTCGTTTAGCTCGACGCCTCCTTATCGTCACTCCTTTGGGCTGCAATCAGAGAACGAGCCCGAAGACTCACGCCACTCCTACTTTCCGTTGCAGCGATCCATGTCGCACCATTCCTTTGACGACCCCACTCCTGTCTTCCAGGGCCGGTTCAACCCGGCAAACTACATTCAAGAACCAGTGGGTTTTAACCTATTGGGCCCTGAAGACCATTTCCCTGAAGCTCAGGGAATGGATATAGATGAAGACACGGATCCTGTTGAACCACCTTCTGGGACACCTACTCACCCCATCGAGATTTCGGATGGGTCATCCTTCCATGGATCACCTTACCATGGCCCAGACAGCTACCAGGCAATATTTAACCAGTATGAATGGTACCCTCTCACCATTCATCGCCGCAGCAGCAGGATCCCTTCGAGGATTCGCGTGTCGTGGCAGTCACGCCACCGCCACCACCACCGCCGGTTCATCAAACGCCTCCAGAACCACCGAGGCGTAGAAGAACAGGCGCACGAATATCCGCGCGAGAAGGGGTTTTCATTTTAGCACCCCCCATCACTCAAGTGGCAGTCACTATCCGCCACTGCATGAAGATCCACAAATGGGTGGGCCTTCAAACCCAGTTTTAGAGGTGAATTCTGCACCAGTTGCACCACCACCGCCACCATTGGGATTTGGTAACCCGATTCCTACATACGCCGGTTCAACGGCGTACGATCCATTTGAGCAGCCGGCCCACACTCACTACACCTATGCTGAAGCCGACCCATATCTTGTAGCAGCAAACTAGAACGCCCTTCATCCTGAAGGACCATACGGAGCCCCCTGGGGAGTGGGATACCCAACTCATGGGTATCAAATACCTGCTCGACCTCCGGTTCAGCACCAGCTACAGCCTCCACGGTTTTCCCCACCGGAACAGGAGGAAATCCTCCACAGGATAAACAGGGTGGAACGAGAGTTTCAGGAAGAGCATAGGAACAACCGGGGATTTCTCGAGGGCCTGGCAAACTTGTTAAAAGGAAAGAAGAAGAGGGATCATTGAATCCCTATATGTATTGTTGTATTTCCTTATTTCAATCAAGTCCCTGCGCGGACATTTATCTATATACTTAGTCCCTGTGTGGACTTATCTTTTTAGTCCCTGCGTGGACACCTATCTTAGTAATCAGTCCCTGCGAGGACTTGTATTATCAGTTTAGCCCCTGCGTGGGCAAGTTATTTCTGTTAAAAGTCCCGTTTAGGGCAATATGTACTTCTTTTAACGTTTAATGGAATGTTTAGTTTAAAAATTTCATTATGTCATTATGCATAAATATATTATACATGAAATAAATAAATTAAAAATCGTTTCTCTTAAAAAAAATAATAATCTGCCTATTAAATATTAAATAAGAATCTTAAAGGTATAACCTAGCCTGCATGTCATTATAAGACTTGGCCAAGATGGTAAGACCTGTTTAAAAAGATTCAAATCCCTGTTAACATCTGAAAACATGTTAACGCTCCTGGCAGACGTTATTTTGGTCAAAAATCACACAAGGATAATGCAACCAAATCTGATTTTGTGAGGAATGATGCTTGGTTAATTGTATGAACGACAAGTATATGAAATCAATGATGAACACCGAGATTTATACGAGGAAAAATCCCTTGATCTTTAGAAGATCTCCGGCATAAAAAACCTCGGGTGATGGAAACTACCGATCACCAAATATATTGTTGAAACAATAGTGATCCTTGTACAACTTCGGAAGAAAACAAGCTCGATACAATGAATTTCTAGTGAAAGTGTGTGTTTTTTGCTAAGTGTTTGCAGAGAATTCGTGTATTGTGTGTATTTTATGTGGTGTGCATGACTTATGCCTTTTTTGAGCTTGTTTCCCCTTAAAAAGATAAGAAAAAACAACTAACTAACTTCCCGAAAAAGGTGGAAGTCTCCCATGACCACCACTAACGGTTATCTCCTCAATATGCACGTGCCTAAAAGCATATTCCACGAGATTCCAGCAGAGAAGTGGTCCACTACGTCCATTACCTGCATTTACACATTAAAAACGTGCAAAACATAAGTTCTGTTAAGGATCCTGATCCTCAGACTCGTGATCCTCAGACGCGTGATCCTCAGACTCGTGATCCTCAGACTCTGGATCCTCAGACTCTCTGCATCATCCATTAAGCATCCGTGATCCATGCCTAGTCTCAGGATAGATGATCCTTAGCATAAAATTCATGCCCTAACAATTGCCCCCAATATGGCAGTTGTGATAAGGATTCACAGCTGTCATATTTCCGTAAGAAGCGGACTAGCCGTTGCTGCTGGTAACTAGTTGTTACACTGCCTGTCATCACTGATAAGACCTGCTATAATGATCATTGCAAAATATAGAGTTAGAGATAACTCCTCAAGTGCCTTTACAGATCAGAAGATCCTTCCATTCGTGGAGAATGAATCCTTCTACACAGTTTGCTATTAACCTTCCTGCACTTTAATTTCTGCATAGACACTTTAACTGTTAGATAGCCTTATCCGGCCTGGGTGGATGGTCCACGGTTTTGCTGGTGAAATCCAGGCCAGATGATTTGATACATAATGAATGGGTAATGACGTTAAACATTTTTAGCTACAACTGTTGTTTTTTTTGTTTTTTTTTTCATGTATGCTTTCTATTTTCAAAGATATCATCGCCAAACAACTGGAAAGTTATTGGAAATCTGA
The DNA here is from genome assembly GCA_030545235.1 of Helianthus tuberosus. Lineage (NCBI taxonomy): Eukaryota > Viridiplantae > Streptophyta > Magnoliopsida > Asterales > Asteraceae > Helianthus > Helianthus tuberosus. Next base: position 14,545,306 of record CM060435.1, read on the forward strand.
TGATAATGTTAAACTTTTAACAGAAAACTTGAAGTATTCGAACAAATGTGGATCAATGATCCTTAACCAAAAAGGATAAGAGACAACTTACAGCTTAGAAAAAGTTAGAATATAACATACCAGAGAATCCAAGTTAGGATTCTATTTCCTCGTAAATTATTACTGAATAAGCAAACTATGAAAAGTAAAGCTTCTAGTATCAAGGATCCTTATCGTCAGAACTTGTATAACTTTAGACAGTAGTTTCTAGGGTGAAGAATCATGGATCCTTGAACAATAGGCAGGATAATGGGTGGTGGATGGATCCTCTGTTTGGGCGATGAAGCCACTCGTTATCCTTCCGTCTTTTATTTTCTGCACTACAAAGACCCGTAAACAATGGACACCCTTTGCCAACCCATGTGGACGGGCCACGTTTTGCTGGTAGAAACGTGGGTTGGCAATTTTGACAACCTTAAAAGGTTTAATGTTTTGTGAATAAAATAACTTTAACTTTTTTACTATCTCCCGTGTTGCTATCCTTATGTATCCTTTAGTTTTCAATTGTTGTGATATACATTTGTTTGAATAAGAAAAGTTAAACAAATTAAGTTTAAGAATTTTAGGATATGATCCAGGATCAAATATCCTATAGTTGAAAAGTTCCGAAAAGTAGTATATTTTAAGGATCATAAGTTCAGTTGTCAAAGTATAAGGGTTATTCAAATGAATAATGAATAAAATCAAAATAGTTAAGGATCATACCTGAGAATCCAAGTTAGGATCCTAACCTTTATCATTATAAACAGGATAACCATAAGACAAACCTTAATGGAAGGTAAGGATCAAGGATCCTTGGTCGTTTGTCTCCAAAAACCTGAAATAGGATACAACTTGGGACTAAGCCAATATAAGATAAGAGTTAGTAACTGGGGACAAGCCCAACAAACTAGGGACAAGCCCAAATAAACTGGGGACAAGCCCAAATAAACGGATGTAAACTGGGGTCAAGCCCATATAAACGGATGTAAACTGGAGTATGGCCCTCACTAGCGACTATCCAAACTTGAGCGACATGAAAATGCCGAAACCTTAGCTAACGTGAAAACGTTAGAAACCTTAGGAACGGATGTATGGTACGTCTACCATTATACGTAGGATCCTGGGTACAGCCAGTACAATGAAATTGTCAGCCCCTAAAACGAGTACTGGTCGCTGTTTTGGTCAAAAAATCTGATGATGATATTGCAACCAAACTTTTTGTTTAGAGGAATGATGCTTAAAATGTGTAACAACAATGAGGATCACTTCAATGTGGAGTGTACAAACAACACAAGGATTTATACGGGGAAAAAGCCCTTGATCAAGAATTGATCTCCGGCACAAAAAACCCCGGGTGATGGAAACTACCGATCACCAATCTCAAATAAATGAATAAACGTTTACAACTTCGGATAGTAACGAGCTAGGTACAAGGATCACTACGGTGAAATGTGTAAAAAATGTAAGTAATTGCTAAGTGTTTGAACGAGAGCTTGTATGAGAGTGTTTGCGTGTGTGTGTAACTGCCAAAATGACTAAGTGTCACTAACTAGCTCGTTACCCCTTTAAAATAAGAAAAATATCTAGCTAACAAACTCTCCGACTTTCGGGCCAAGCCTCCACGTTCTCCATAACGTCTACTTTTGATTTAGCACGTGCAGAATACTTCGGGAATATTCTCCAAGAATGTCGTTAAGACTTGGTCAAGCTCGTTATACCTGCGAGATATTATAAAACATAAGTAAACAATCGTCAGTTATGAGGATCCTATAAGTGATCCATGATCCTGATCCTAAAGCCCTTCTGAGGATCACCACCTGTCACAGAAGTAAGGATCACTAATGAGGATAACAAATAAGGATCACTAATTGTTAGAAAATCCTCCCCTAACAATTGCCCCCAAAATATAAGGAGTGAAATTGTAAAATTAGCGAGTTATGTTTTCTTGATCTTATCCGTAACAAACTAACGGATATATAGCCGTTAATTTTGAACTAGCCGTTGCGATGATGATGTCACGGAAGTGACAACCTGCAAGATCATGATTATAAATAGAGATATAGATAGGATCACTATGCATTTAAATTCGAAAGAAACTCCCTTTATAATCTCAGTTGAAGATCGATCAGGTATCTCTTTCTCCTCTCTCTTCCTTTCTTACTCTGTTCTTCTTTCTTTACCTTAATCACTTCAAGAATGTTGCTCCGAAGTTCCCCGGCTAAGGATCACAAAAAGGATAGCCCTCTGAAGAGTCAGAAGATCGTCAAGGACTCGGTGAACGAGAGGTGTTGCTTTTCCGATGCACAGATTGATAACATCCGTCACCGTTTTCCAGCGAATGTCTTTTTCAAACCCTTCGATTCAACTGTTCTGAGCGACTACGTTTCTGATACATGGGTCGCCTTCCCAGTCACTCCATTTGCTATAGGGTACACCTATCCTTTCTCGGAGTTCACACAATCCTTCTTTTCCCTTACCGGCATATCTTACATTCAAGCCATGCCGATGATCTGGAGGGTTTTATACACCCTAGAGAGGATCATCGAGCAGGAGAGTCTTGATTTAGGAATGTCAGAACTAGCGGAGTTGTATGATCTTACTACCTTCGGATCCCACCGTTACTTGTTTAAACGGAAACCCGGTGCAGATCACCCTCTTCTCAAAGTCACCAAAAACGACAAAGATTGGAAGCGTCGCTTCTTCTTTGTAAGGAGGGATACCATTTCAGATGGAGAGCACTTACCAAGGACATGGTCCACCCATGGTAGGCTGGAGGATCCTGGGAAGGATCACCAGATGGTCATGTTTTTGTAATAGGATCACTAACCCCTTCTTTGTCTTGTGTCATGCAGCCATCTCCTTTTCACGTCTCATCACAACACCCGCAACCAGGGAAAGACTTGCTACTTTCTGGGGACTTGACCCTGAAACTAGAACTTTTAAGACAACAACCCAAGACTCACAGGAGGTATCCTCAGGCTCTGTCACAATGTCGAGTAAGTATCCTTGTTTATAATTTAAATAAATAATTAAATGTATATTAAGAAAAGATACTTATCTTATTTTGGTTGTGTAGGCGCTGGAAAATCTGCCAAATCTGCTTCAAGGTTCAGTGTCACCGATCTCACCACTGTTAAATCCTCCAAAAGAAAGGTTCCTACTAGCCCGACCGTCTCAATCCCCAAGGCACCCCTCAAAGGGAAGGGAATCAAGAAGAGAAAGACTTCCGAGGCTGAGGATTTGCAGGGCCTGCCCTTAATTCGCCACCAGTTCCTCGAGTACTTCAATGATGTAAGGATCACTATCTCTGCTTGCATATCCTGCTGTTCTAAGGATCACTTGCTCTTGAACCGCTTTACCCTTTTCTTTTGCAGAAATTTGCTGAGATCGAGGATTACGTCGGTCATGTTGAGGATCAAGATCAGAAGATTGCTGATCTCCAGCAGGTTGCTGTGCTCAAGGATCTTGCAATTGCTGATCTTCAGAAGGAACTCAAGGATACCAAGCAGAAGATGGCCAAGGTGCTGGTTAACTTTGATTATGAAAGGCAGGAGATCATGGATGATGCTAAAGTTTCTGCCGCCATAGCAATGTACAAAACCAAACTCCAAATGGCCTTGGAAGCTCAGGATCCTGCCTTCGACAAAGGCAACTGGGAGATTGAAGAATGGAAGGCAAGGCTGGCTGAATTGGGTGATGAAGAGGAGGCTGAGGAGATTCTGGCAATTGAGGCTAGTGGCAGCGGGTTGAAGGATAAAGCTGAGGATGCAGCGGCTGGTGGTGATGATGCAGTGAAGGTGTAGGCTGCACAATTGGGCGATGATGGATATATGTGCTAAGGCCGGAGCCCAATTTTTTAGTTTGGTGGTTGTTTTTTTTTTTTTGTGGTTGTGATGTTTAAGACAGTTTCATGGTTTGTACTCTGAACAATAGGTTTTTAGGATTAAGGATCATGTATGATCCTTTGGACAATAGGCAGGATTGCAATTGGTGGAGGGATCCTCTGTTCGGGGAATGAAGCCATTGTGATCCTGCTGCCTTTATATTCCTGCACTACTTTTGAACTCATTATCATGGACACCCTTTACCTACCCCAGCGGACGGGCCACGTTTTGCTGGTAGAAGCTCGGGTAGGTAATTTTGACAACCTTTAAAGGGTTAGTCTTATGTTAATAAATAAAAACTTAACCTTTTGTCGCTTATCTTGTGTTGTTATCCTTTTTAGTATGTTATTTTCCAACTGTTATAATGTTCATCCTGTTTATATTTATCAAACCTTAGAAAATTAGACAATATATCCATAAAGTTTAGGATATAATCAAGGATCACATATCCCATAACCGATAAGTTCTAAAAAGTGATATAGTTTAAGAAACACAGGTTCAGTTGTCAAGTATAAGGGTTCATCAAAAGAATAATGAATAAAATCAAAAGGGTTAAGGATCATACCTGAGGATCCAAGTTAGAATCCTAACCATAATAAGGATAACTATAAGATAAACCTTAGAGTGTAATAAGGATCAAAGATCCCTAGCTGCCTACCTTCAAGGACCTGAAATAGAGCATAACTTGGGACTAAGCCAATATAAGAAAAGAGTTAGCAACTGGGGACAAGCCCAAGGATAACTGGGGACAAGCCCAAGGATAACTGGGGACAAGCCCAAGGATCGTGTGTATACTGGAGTATGGCCCTAACTGGCGACTATCCAAACTTAGTGACATGAAGATGCCAAAACCTTAGCTAACGTGAAAACGTTAGAAACCTTGGCTAACGTGAAAACGTTAGAAACCTTATGAACGGATGTATGGTACGTCTACCATTATACGTAGGATCCTAAGCATAGCCAGAACAATGGAATTATCAGCCCCTAGAACGAGTACTGGTCCCAAAGCCTTGAACTACACCAGGATCATCGTGCGCTACAGGCGGAATCTGGGGACAAGCCCAAATAACTGGGGTTAAACCCAAAAGACGGATTGCTTCTGTGGATAACCAACGTTGTGCTAAAGATACCTGAACTTTCAAAACTTGAACTCACGTGAGAGATGGATAAAGGATACATGATCCTTATCCTTTTATGAGAAAATAAAGAAATGAAATAGTTCAAGATTAGGATATTACCTGAGTAAGGATCACCGATATTTTGAGGATCCTATAAGGATATCCTTATCGTGAGGACCACTTATGCCATAAGGATCCTGCTTACATGAAATATTTCTTCAGGTGGACAGCATTCCAAGCTCTTGGTAACAAATCACCTTCCATGGTTAGCAATCTATATGCCCCCTTTCCTGCTTCAGCTTCAATCAAATAAGGGCCTTCCCATTTTGGAGCCAATTTTCCATCAGCAGGATTGGTGGTATTCTGAAATGCTTTCCTTAACACCATATCTCCAACTTGAAACCTCCTGATCCTGACATTCTTATTGTAAGCACCAGCCATTCTTTGTTGATAACTGGCCATCCTGATCCTAGCCATATCCCTGATTTCTTCAATAGTATCCAGGTCTTGAGCCAAGTTTTCATCATTTTCCTCAGGATCACGGGTACTTGTTCTAGCAGTAGGAACCACCATTTCTGTTGGGATCACTGATTCTGCCCCAAACACCAAAGAGAATGGTGTTTGACCAGTAGCATTCTTAGGGGTTGTCCTGTCAGCCCAGAGCACATAGGGTAGCTCTTCTGCCCATTTTCCTTTCTTGGATCCAAGCTTCTTCTTCAAGTTGTTGATGATGATCTTGTTGGATGATTCTGCTTGACCATTAGCTTGTGGGTGGACTGGTGTTGATGTTATCATCTTAATCCCCCAGCTGTCACAAAAATTAGTGGTTCTGCCCCCAATAAATTGGGAACCATTATCACATATAATCTCGGAAGGAATTCCAAATCTAGTTATAATATTTCTTTTAATGAAGGATATAACTTCCTTTTCTCTAACTTGAGCAAAAGCTTCAGCCTCTATCCACTTGGAGAAGTAATCAGTCATAGCTAGCATGAATACTTTTCCACCAGGTGCCTTAGGGAGCTTGCCAACTATATCCATACCCCATCTCATAAATGGCCAAGAGGAGGATATAGGATGCAATAGTTCGGCTGGTTGATGAAGGATATTGCTGTGTCTCTGGCAAGGATCACATCTTCTGGCATATTCCACAGCATCTTTCTTCATGGTTGGCCAGTAGTATCCTGTCCTCAGGATCCTTGAGAATAAAGCCCTGCCCCCAGTGTGATTTCCACAATCTCCTTCATGGAAGTCTTTTAAAACTTCTTGAACTTCAGGATCCTCAATGCATCTCAAGTATGGTCCTGCAAGAGATCGCCTATACAACATATTATTCATAATTGTGAATTGAGATACCTTAGATTTGAAAGCCCTAGGGTTTTCTCCTGTAGGAATCTCTCCATGTTGTAAGTATCTCATAATTGGTGAGATCCATGATCCGGATCCTGAATAGGATTGAGTATCCTCACTAGGGATCATTGCAGAATTATTCCCTATTTCCATAGCCACATGATCCTCAATAGCTGGGGTCAGGATATGGATAATAGGGATCTTGATATCCTCTGGGATCTTCAAAGATGATCCTAAGTTAGCCAATGCATCAGCTTCTGTATTTTCTTCCCTTCGTACCTGTGACAAACTAAAAGAGACAAAAGAGAGTGCCAAACTTTTGACTATCTCCAAATATTTGGTTAGCTTTTCACCTTTAACAGCATATGATCCATTAAAGTGATTTGTAATTAACAAAGAATCTACGTGTACCTCAAGATACCTGATCCCCATATGCTTTGCGATTTGCAAACCAGCAATTAAGGCTTCATATTCAGCCTCATTATTAGTGGTTTGGAATTCACAAGCTATAGAATGGGGTATTATGTCCCCCTGTGGCGATTTTAGTAGTATTCCAAGCCCTGTGCCTTTGACATTTGAGGATCCATCAGTGTGAAGTATCCAAGGATCCTTGGTCTCCTCTAGCTGCTGGACTTCTAACTCAGCTTCTTCTTGTAAATCACTACTGAAATCAGCCACAAAGTCAGCTAATGCTTGGGATTTGATAGCTGTCCTAGGCTCATATCTTATATCATATGCACTCAATTTCACTGCCCACTTAGCCATCCTTCCTGACATCTCTGGTTTCCTGAGGACATTCTTAATTGGAAAATTAGTTTTAACAATGATAACATGAGTTTCAAAATAATGTCTTAACTTGGTAGATGCCATTATTAATGCAAGGATAAGCTTTTCAAGGTGTGAGTACCTGGATTCGGCATCAAGTAAACTTTTACTTACATAATAAATGGGATGTTGTGTACCTTGATGATCCTTAACAAGGACCGCACTTACTGCTTTTGAGGATACTGCGAGATACAAGGATAACACTTCACCTTTTTCTGGTTTCATTAAAGCCGGGGCCGAGGATAGGTAATCTTTGAGGGCTTTTAGAGCATTTTCATGCTTCTCCGTCCACTCAAATTTCTTGTTCTTCCTTAGGATATCATAGAATTCTTTACATTTCTCGGAGGACTTGGATATGAATCTGTTCAAGGCCGCTATCCTTCCTGTTAACCTTTGAACATCCTTAGCATTGGCCGGAGATTTGATGTTCACTATTGCTTTGATTTGTTCCGGGCTAGCTTCGATGCCTCTCTTAGTCACCATGTATCCTAAGAATTTACCTGCTTTAACACCAAAATGACATTTTGAAGGATTAAGCTTCATATTATATTTGTCAAGGATATCAAATGCTTCCTCCAAGTCTCGTAGATGATCCTCAGCTTTTAAGGATTTCACCACCATATCATCTATGTAAACCTCCATAGTTCGTCCAATCTGATCCTTGAACATCATATTCACCAGCCTTTGGTACGTTGCACCTGCGTTTCTCAATCCAAACGGTATAGCAATATAGCAATATATACCAGTTGGAGTCATGAAGGCTGTATCCTCTTGGTCGGATGGTTCCATTTGGATTTGTTGAAATCCAGATGAAGCATCCATAAAAGTTAACAGTTCATGACCCGCAGTTGCATCCACCATGGAGTCAATGTGGGGTAAAGGGAAAGGATCCTTGGGACATGCCTTATTTAAATCGGTAAAATCGACACATACCCTCCACTTTCCGTTTTTCTTTTGAACAACAACCACATTGGCCAGCCATCTTGGATACTTGACCTCTCTAATCATACCTGCCCGGAGCAATTTTTCTACCTCTTCCTGGATAATGGCATTCCTTTCTGGTGCAAACTTCCTTCTTCTTTGATGTATTGGTTTGAAGGATCTGTCGATGCCGAGTTTATGGGTGATAACATCTTTGGATATACCAGTCATGTCTTCATGTTTCCATGCAAAGGTAGTCTTTCTCCTTTTGAGGAAGGATATGAGGTCCTCTTTCATTTCGCCAAGGATCCCTGACCCGATATAGATTTTGGATTCAGGATCATCAGGATCCATGAGGATTTCTACCACATCCTGCTCTCTGGCCTCCAAGACACTCCTTGGAGGATACCTTGATTGCTATTGCTCCCTTGACTTCGAAGCTGGTTTCATCGATGAAGTGTAGCAATCCTTAGCTTCCTGCTGATCGCTATCAATCTTTACTATTCCCCAAGGACTAGGGAGCTTCACACATTGATGATAAGTAGATGGGACTGCTTTCATATCGTGTATCCAGGGCCTGCCAAGGATAACATTACAACAAGATAAACAGTCAATAACACAAAACTTTTGATAAGAGTGTAAGCCTTCAATATATATTGGGAGTTTAATGTCCCCCAGGGTGTTCTTGGTCTCGCCACTAAATCCCACGAGCACGGAGGATCTTGGTATGATCTCTGATTCAGGGATACCCATCTTCTTTAGAACATCAAGCTGGATAATGTTCACTGAACTTCCTCCGTCTATTAGGATCCTGCGGACAAAATAGTTAGATATAAAAAGAGTAATAACTAAACCGTCGTGATGAGGATCCTGGATATCTATACGATCCTCTTCATCAAAGGTTATGACTTTTCCTTCGGAGATACTCGATGTTCGAACTGGCCTTTCTCCGTTATCCATTTTAGTTTCCTTCGCATGCCTCTTGGCTGCTGAGAAGGATGTGCCACAAATGTCGGATCCCCCAGAAATAAAGTTTATCACTTGCGCGTCTGCTGGAGGGGCTGGAGCCTTCTCAGGGATCCTTTCAGGATCCTGAGTCCTTGACTTTTTTCTTCCCAACAACTCTTTTAGATGCCCTTTGCTCAGCAAGTATCCAATTTCCTTTCTTAATGCAATGCATTCTTCTGTGAGGTGCCCAAAATCTTCATGATATGCACACCACTTTGATTTATCCTTAGTTGCAGCTGGCCTGTCATTCTTTCTTGGCCATCTAGCTTTATCACCTAGGTTCTGCATGGCAAGGATTAGTTCATTGTTATCAACACTAAAGCAATATTCAGAAATTGGAGGATAATCCTCATCATCCTCTTCTTGATCAATAGAATGCACGTTCTGATTATCAGATTTGTTGTAGGATCTGAACTTGTTGTTTCTTAATGAGGATCCTTGCTTATCCTGCTTTGAGGATCCTGTTATCCTCTCCTGAATCCTCTTATCATCCTCTAGCCGGATGAACCTGAGGGCCCGGGTTCTTACCTCATCTAGGTTCCTGCACGGTGTCATAACAAGATCATCATAAAATAAGGAATCCCTAAGTAATCCCATTTTGAAGGCCTCAACAGCCGTGGCTATATCTAAGTTGGGAATGTCTAAGGATTCTTTACTAAATTTGGTAATGTAATCCCTTAATGATTCATTATGACCCTGGGTTATCCTATATAAATCACTAGTTAGTCGTTCAAATTTTCTACTACAGGAAAACTGAGTATTAAACAAGTTAACTAGGTTTGCAAATGAGGTAATAGAATAGGGAGGAAGACTTAGCAGCCATTTGAGAGCTGATCCAGTAAGAGTGGATCCGAATCCTTTGCATAGGCATGCTTCCTTTAACTTTTCTGGGATTGGATTGATCTCCATCCTCTCCCTGTATTGTGCTATGTGTTCTTCAGGGTCCGTCGAACCATCATACAGTTTCATTGTAGGCACATGGAACCTCTTGGGTATCTCAGCATCACAGATTGGTGGTGCAAAGCGAGATATCTTGTGGCTCCCATCTGCAATCTCTGGAATAGGTTTGACTACTCCCGGAACACTCGAGATCATATCCTTTAGCTTTTGCAATTCTCTGGCCATGGCATGATTGATACCTGGATCCTGCATAAAACCATGGTTAATAGTATGAGAATTATTAAAAGTGTTACCTCCCATTGGATTCAAGTTAGGAAGTATGGAGGTTAATCCATATTGTTGAGATTCTGGAATGATCGAGGGGCCAGCAGAGGCATTGGTCTGCATTGGAATAAAATCTCCTTGATGGACATCTGAACTTCCTGTTTGCAAACTCCTCAAGGATCCTGGCATCTGGAAGGATCCCTGAAACTGGGATGATCCTGGAGCGAAGGAGGATCCTTGAACCTGGGATGATCCTGGAACGAAGGAGGATCCTTGAACCTGGGATGATCCTGGAACGAAGGAGGATCCTTGAACCTGGGATGATCCTGGAACGAAGGAGGATCCTTGAACTTGGGATGATCCTGGAACGAAGGAGGATCCTTGAACTTGGGATGATCCTGGAACGAAGGAGGATCCTTGAACTTGGGATGATCCTGGAACGAAGGAGGATCCTTGAACTTGGTGCATTCCTAAATATCCTCCTATACTCGTGAGGGATCCCATATGCTGGGGATAGGATCCTGCTGGCTGAAAATATGAACTTAGTGCCTGGGTCATAGCTGTCGTTCCGTAGTGCACTCCCTTTGGTCCACCCGCATATTGAATGTTTGGAACCACTGACGGCTGAGAAGTAACCACCGGAGTGTCAAAATTCAAAGATCTGGGCATCAGTGGAGAATGATCCTCTGCCGTTTTCTTCTGTTTCTTAATTTCATCAATCTCCCGGAGGATCCTTTCGTTGGTCTTATCCTGTTCTTGTGCATGATTCCTCATCTGCAAAATCAAGGTATAGAGATCATTAGTAGTAGGATTAGTTGAAACAGAAGAAGTAGGTGGTTTTGAGAAAATGGGAGTCGGTTTCTTCGCAACATTTTCTGTATTCTTCTGGGATCCAGAAGGTGGTGGAGGCAAAGGAGGAACGCCTTGTGAGGAAGTGAATGAGGGCATCAAGTTTGAAGCATTCTTCGCCGAGGAAGCCATTTGCTTGGTTGTAGTGAACCGGAATGAGCACAGAAATGCGAATTCTTCTAAGGCAAAGCACCAATTGCCCCACGGTGGGCGCCAAACTGTTTTGGTCAAAAAATCTGATGATGATATTGCAACCAAACTCTTTGTTTAGGGGAATGATGCTTAAAATGTGTAACAACAATGAGGATCACTTCAATGTGGAGTGTACAAACAACACAAGGATTTATACAGGGAAAAAGCCCTTGATCAAGAATTGATCTCCGGCACAAAAAACCTCGGGTGATGGAAACTACCGATCACCAATCTCAAATAAATGAATAAACGTTTACAACTTCGGATAGTAACGAGCTAGGTACAAGGATCACTACGGTGAAATGTGTAAAAAATGTAAGTAATTGCTAAGTGTTTGAACGAGAGCTTGTATGAGAGTGTTTGCGTGTGTGTGTAACTGCCAAAATGACTAAGTGTCACTAACTAGCTCGTTACCCCTTTAAAATAAGAAAAATATCTAGCTAACAAACTCTCCGACTTTCGGGCCAAGCCTCCACGTTCTCCATAACGTCTACTTTTGATTTAGCACGTGCAGAATACTTCGGGAATATTCTCCAAGAATGTCGTTAAGACTTGGTCAAGCTCGTTATACCTGCGAGATATTATAAAACATAAGTAAACAATCGTCAGTTATGAGGATCCTATAAGTGATCCATGATCCTGATCCTAAAGCCCTTCTGAGGATCACCACCTGTCACAGAAGTAAGGATCACTAATGAGGATAACAAATAAGGATCACTAATTGTTAGAAAATCCTCCCCTAACAGTCGCACTGCCTTGAACTGCACCAGGATCATCGTGCGCTACTGGCGAAACTGGGGACAGGCCCAAACTGGGGACAAGCCCAAAACTTTGGAGAGTTGGCCAACCACTTTGATCTTCTGTAAAATGATAACAACTCTGCAAAAGCTTAAACTTTGTGAAAATAGATGTTAACTGATTAACATCTTTAACTTATGATAAGTAATAAGTATAAAATGAATGAAAATGAAAATGAAAGTAATGTGTTACCAAATGTAGAATCATATATCCTTTGAGGATCCTGGATCCTTAATCAGAATACTGGTATCGCTGAGGATCCCTGATCCTTCTTACTTAAAGTTTTTTTTGAGATAAACAACATTCCAAGCTCTTGGTAGGAGATCATCATCCATTGTTAACAAGTGATATGCCCCCTTTCCTGATTCAGCTTCAATTAGATAGGGGTCTTCCCACTTTGGTGCTAGCTTGCCATCAGAAGGATTTGTAGTATTCTGGAATGCTTTTCTTAGCACAAAATCACCAACTTGAAATCTTCTAATCCTGACATTCTTGTTGTATGCTCCAGCCATTCTTTGTTGATAACTGGCCATTTCCTTTTTTCTGACTTTGAGCAAAAGCTTCTTCTTAGGATGCAGATGTTATGTTGGTTGGTGTAGAATAGTACTGTGTCTTTGACAAGCATCACACTTCTTTGCATAATCCACAACATCCTTCTTCGTGGTAGGCCTATAGTATGTTGTTCTAAGAATCCTTGAGAATAGTGCTCTGCCCCCAGTGTGGTTTCCACAGTCTCCTTGACTTTGAAAGCTTTAGGATTTTGTCCTGTAGGGATCTCTCCATGTTGTATATATCTTAGGATTGGAAGGATCCAGGATCCTGAATTCGACTGTGTAGGATCACCAGGTATGATTGCAGAATCCTCCACTATCTCCATGGCTACGTGATCCTCAATTGCAGGAGTTAAAACATGGGTGATGAGTATTTTTCACATCTTCTTGCATCTTTAGGAATGATCCAAGGTTAGTTAAAGCGTCAGCTTCTGCATTTTCTTCCCTGGGTACCTGTGGTAGACTGAAAAAAGCAAAAGAATCTGCCAGTTTCCTGACTCATGATTAGTGGTTTGGAATTCCATGCAGTGGATTGGGGTATAATGTCCCCCTGTGGCGATTTTAGTAGTGTGCTTTGTCTAGTTCCTTTAACATCTGAAGCTCCATCCGTGAAGAGTGTCTAAGGATCCTTGGTCTTCTCAAGTTGTTGAACTTCTAGTTCAGCTTCCCTTTGTCGATCACTACTGGAATCAGCCACAAAGTCAGCTAAAGCTTGGGACTTGATGGCAGTCCTGGGTTCATACTTAATGTCATATGCAATAAGCTTGACTATCCACTTTGCTATTCTACCTGACACTTGAAGTTTCCTGAGACCATTCTTGATAGGAATGTTAGTTTTCACAATAATGGTGTGAGTTTCGAAATAATGTCTATGTTTAGCAGAAGCCATAATTAAATCAAGAATTAATTTCTCTAAATGAGAATACCTGGCCTCAGCATCAAGTAGAATTTTACTTACATAGTATACCGGATGTTGAGACCCTTCATGATCCTTAACTAGGATCACACTTACTGCTTTAGCTGAAATAGCTAAGTATAAGGATAACGATTCTCCATTTTCTGGTTTCATCAGGGCTGGTGCTGAGGATAGATAATCCTTAAGAACCTTAAGTGCAGCTTCATGCTTATCTGTCCACTCAAACTTGCCTTGAGCAATTTGTCTACCTCTTCTTGGATAATGGCATTCCTTTCAAGTGCAAACTTTCTCCTGTCATATCTTCATGTTTCCAAGCGAAGGTAGATTTTCTTCTTTCCAAGAAGGATACTAAATCCTGCTCAATACTGTCTAGGATCCCGGATCCTATAAAAATTTTGGATTCAGGATCCTCTGGGTTCAACATAATATCCTTGACGTCTTGCTCTCTTGCCTCCATGATGTCTTGCTCCTTGGAGGCTGGCTTCATTAAAGAAGTGTAACAGTTCTTTGCCTCCTGCTGATCACTTTCTATCTTTACCATATCTCATAGAGTTGGGACCTTGACACATTGATGATATGTTGAGAGGGATTGCCTTCATATCGTGTATCCATGGACTGCCAAAGATAACATTACAGCATGATAAGCAATCAATAACATAGATTTTTTTTAACATAATTCACTCCCTCTATGTAGATAGGAAGTTTGGTGTCCCCCAATGTAATCTTTGTCTCTCCACTGAATCCCACAAGGACAGATGATCTTTGGACAATATCGGATTCAAGGATGTCCATTCTATTGAGGACATCCAACTGGATTATGTTCACTGAACTTTTCCCATCAATGAGAATCCTGTGAACAAAATGGTTAGATATAAATAATGTAATAACTACACCATCGTGATGAGGATCCTGAATGTCCGCACAGTTATCCTCATCATATGATATCACTTTCTGCTGGGTAAGGATGGAGGTCCGAACAGGTTTGCCCCCATTCTCCATCTTTGTTTCCTTTGCACGTCTCTTAGCTGCTGAGAACCTCTGGAGATGAAATGGATGATTTGAGCAGCGGATGGTGGAGGAGGAGCTTTTTCAGGAACTTTCTCAGGATACTTGATCCTTGACTTTTTCCTTCCGAGCAATTCCTTCAAGTATCCTTTGCTCAAAAGATAACCTATCTCCTTCCTTAATGCTATGCACTCATCTGTGAGATGACCAGCATCCCCATGGTAAGCACACCATTTCGATTCGTCTTTGGTGGTAGGCGGTTTGTCATTCTTCCTTGGCCACCTAATCTTATCACCTAAACTCTGCATAGAAAGGATTAGTTCATTATTATCAGCAGACAAACAATATTCATAAATAGGAGGATAATCCTGATCATCTTCCTCTTGTTCCACAGCATGCACACTTTGGTTGTCACGCTTGGAGTATTGCTTAGATCAGTTATCCTTGAGATAGGATCCTTATTTGTCTTGCTTTGAGGATCCTGACAATCTCTCGTGGATCCTTTTGTCATCCTCTAAACGGATGAACCTAAGGGCCCTGTTCCTTTCCTCATCTAAGTTCCTGCAAGGGGCCATGACAAGATCATCATAGAACATTGAATCCCTAAGTAAACCCATTTTAAAGGCTTCTACAGCCGTAGCTATATCCAAGTTAGGGATTTCTAAGGATTCTTTACTGAATTTAATTATGTAATCTCTAAGTGATTCATTATGACTTTGAGTTACCCTATATAAATCACTAGTTAATCGTTCAAATCTCCTACTGCATGAGAATTGGCTATTAAACAAATTAACTAGATTAGCAAATGAAGTAATAGAGTAAGGAGGAAGACTTAGCAGCCATTTTAACGCTGATCCGGTAAGTGTGGATCCAAAGCCCTTGCACATGCAACCAAATTTGGTGTCTGAAACCTCTTCGGTATCTCTGCATCATAAGTAGGTGGTGCAAAATGAGATATCTTGCGGCTTTCATCAGGAATTTCAGGAATGGGCTTAACCACTCCTGGAACGTTGGATATTATATCTCTAAGTTTCTGCAATTCCTTAGCCATAGCTTGGTTGATTCCTATATCCTGCATGAAGCCATGGTTAGCATTATAAGAAGTATTCAAAGTGTTACCTCCTAATGGATTCAAGGTTGGAATTCCAGATGTGAATCCATATTGACGGGATTCTGGTATAACCGAGGGACCAGAAGAAGCAATAGTCTGCATCGGTATGAAGTCTCCTAGATGAATATCTGAACTTCCGGGTTGCACACTCCTTAAGTATCCTTGATCCTGGAAGATGTTGGATCCTTGAAGTGTTGTGAATGTAGGTCTTGGAGGATAATCCATGGATCCGGAAACCTGAGATGAAGATCCTTGAACCTGGAAGGAGGAACCTTGAACCTGAGAGGATCCTTAAACCTGAGAGGATAGAAGATCCTTGAGCCTGGGAGGAGGATCCCTGATCCTGGGAGGATCCTTGAACCTGAGAGGATCCTTGAACCTGAGAGGATCCTTGAACCAGGGAGGAGGATCCCTGAACCTGAGAGGATCCTTGAACCTGAGAGGATCCTTGAACCTGAGAGGATCCCTGAACCTGAGAGGATCCTTGAACCTGGGAGGAGGATCCCTGAACCTGAGAGGATCCTTGAACCTGAGAGGAGGATCCCTGAACCTGAGAGGATCCTTGAACCTGAGAGGATCCTTGAACCTGCGAGGATCCTAGAACCTGAGAGGATCCTTGAACCTGCGAGGATCCTTGAACCTGAGAGGATCCTTGAACCTGCGAGGATCCTTGAACCTGAGAGGATCCTTAAACCTGCGAGGATCCTTGAACCTGCGAGGATCTTTGAACCTGAGAGGATCCTTGAACCTGCGAGGATCCTTGAATCTGAGACATTGCCGATGATCCAGAATGTATTAATGTTGATCCACCCTGGTATTGGACATGTGGAGCTGCAAAGTGCTGGGAAGTTATGACCGGAGTGTCGAAATTCAGCGACCTCGACATCAAAGGGTTGTGATCCTCTGGCTCTGCTGATTTTATCAATTTCGCGAAGGATCCTGCCATTGGTTTTGACCTGCTGCTGCATGTGATCCTTCATCTGCACAATCAAAGCATAAAAATCACTGTTAGTAAGTGTAGAGGAAGAAACAACAGTTGGTTTTGTGAAAACGGGGGTTGTCTTCTTTGGAGAATTCTCAGCATTCTTCTGGAATGCAAGGGGAGATGATGCAAAGGCGGAATGCCCTGTGAAAAAGTGACCGCCGGCATAGAACTTGGAGTAGTTTTCCCTGAGAAGCCATGTGGTTGAAGACAATGAACCAAAATGAATGAAATGAACAAAATTTCTCAGAATTGAAGCACCAATGGCCCCACGGTGGGCGCCAAACTGTTTTGGTCAAAAATCACACAAGGATAATGCAACCAAATCTGATTTTGTGAGGAATGATGCTTGGTTAATTGTATGAACGACAAGTATATGAAACAAAATTTCTCAGAATTGAAGCACCAATGGCCCCACGGTGGGCGCCAAACTGTTTTGGTCAAAAATCACACAAGGATAATGCAACCAAATCTGATTTGTGAGGAATGATGCTTGGTTAATTGTATGAACGACAAGTATATGAAATCAATGATGAACACCGAGATTTATACGAGGAAAAAGCCCTTTATCTTTAGAAGATCTCCGGCATAAAAAACCTCGGGTGATGGAAACTACCGATCACCAAATATATTGCTGAAACAATAGTGATCCTTGTACAACTTCGGAAGAAAACAAGCTCGATACAATGAATTTCTAGTGAAAGTGTGTGTTTTTTGCTAAGTGTTTGCAGAGAATTCGTGTATTGTGTGTATTTTATGTGGTGTGCATGACTTATGCCTTTTTTGAGCTTGTTTCCCCTTAAAAAGATAAGAAAAAACAACTAACTAACTTCCCGAAAAAGGTGGAAGTCTCCCATGACCACCACTAACGGTTATCTCCTCAATATGCACGTGCCTAAAAGCATATTCCACGAGATTCCAGCAGAGAAGTGGTCCACTACGTCCATTACCTGCATTTACACATTAAAAACGTGCAAAACATAAGTTCTGTTAAGGATCCTGATCCTCAGACTCGTGATCCTCAGACGCGTGATCCTCAGACTCGTGATCCTCAGACTCTGGATCCTCAGACTCTCTGCATCAGCCATTAAGCATCCGTGATCCATGCCTAGTCTCAGGATAGATGATCCTTAGCATAAAATTCATGCCCTAACAGACGTGATTCGTTAAAATCACACACGTCATTCTTATAATAGGATTCTTCAAAATATTCCTATCCTAACCTGATGATCTATAAATCATGGGTTAAATCATCAATTAAGATGATCATATATTAAACATCCATAGGTATTGTAGTGCCTACGGGCCATACCCATTGTCATATAAGACAAAAGACAGTAGTAGTCTACGACTCCATGTCAGAAAAAGGTAAAAGAACTATGTTCAAACCTTAATGCCTTGATTCTTTGAAATCATGGCTTATGTTTTAAAAATGTCCCTGCGACTAGGCCTTTTGTGCCACTAATAATACTGTTATTGTTTTATAATTAGGATACATTATAAAAAAAATCCTAAATAAATATGATTAACAAATTAACCAAATATGGTCTGTGTTTCCCATGGTTAATGAATTGCCGTAAAAGACAATTCCATAATAAACTCCCAAATAAATTATTGTCAATATCTTATGTAACAATTCAAACTACATGGCTGACTCGGATGAGAACAACAGTCACCCAAGGGAGAATCATGATAATACCCGAATTAACGTAGCAGGTGCAGAACTGCAGGCAATGATAGACAATGCCATTACTCTAGCTTTGGATAGACAGTTCCATGAATCCAGTGGTACCCATGTAAGGACCCAATCTGCACCACACTCTAAACCACCCTCTAAAACTCACACTGCTCACAACTGTAGTTCCCATCACTCATCAAACCAAAGGAGTGTTCCATCTCAAAGGACCGTACTAAACCAAGGACCCTATGATAAGGGTTGCTCCTATAAGTATTTTGTTTCATGCAAACCCAGGGATTTCACTGGGGAAAAATGATCTATAGACTGCATGACATGGTTGGATGAAATGGACACTGTAGTACATATCAGTGGTTGCGCTAATAAGGATGTGGTGAAATTCGTGTCTCAGTCATTCAAGGGTGAGGCATTAGCTTGGTGGAGATCTTTAATCCAAGCTACAGGGAAAATCCCATTATACAATATAACTTGGGAACAGTTTGTGTCATTGATCAAGGAGAACTACTGCCCTCAGCATGAGGTTGAGAAGATTGAAGCTGATTTCTTGGCTCTGATTATGAAAAACCTGGATTGTCAAGCCTACCTTATAAGCTTCAACACCATGTCAAGGTTGGTTCCTTATCTTGTGACACCGGAAACCAAGAGGATAGCTCGATTCATCGGGGGTTTAGCCCCAGAAGTTAAGGCCAGTGTGAAAGCCTCTAGACCAGCTACCTTCCGGTCTGCAGCTGATATAGCATTATCTCTTACTCTGGACGCGGTCAGGCAGAGATCGCTGAGAAACACTGATGCTGAGAAAAGGAAGCGTGAGAATGATATTTAACGACGATAGGATAAGAGACATAAGGGAAACAATGACCACAAAAAGGGTTCTGGATCTAAGAAAGATGGTCATCAATCGGGTGATAAACCCAATTGCAAGATCTGTAAGAAACAGCACTTCGAGAAGTGCAGATATGAGTTGAAATCCCAGTCACAGCCAAGGGCATGTGGGATTTGCAAGTCTTCTGAGCACAAAACCCTAGAGTGTAAGAAAATCAAGGATACTACGTGCTATAGCTGCAATGAAAAAGGGCATATCAAGTCCAACTGCCCAAAGCTTGCAAAGAAGACTGAGGATGGGAAAAAGACCAATGCAAGGGTCTTCCGGATGGATGCAAAGGAAGCTATTCAGGACGACAATGTGATCACAGGTACCTTCCTCATAAATGATGTTTATGCAAGAGTGCTATTCGATTCAGGAGCTGATAAATCATTTGTAGATAATAAGTTTTGTAAGTTACTGAATTTACCTGTTAAAACCCTAAGTGTGAAATATGAGGTGGAATTAGCCGATGGAACCATAGAAACAACATCAACCGTGTTAGATGGATGTGTTATATCCATTAGGAACCACTCTTTTCCATTGTCTTTACTTCCTTTGAAATTAGCCAGTTTCGATATAGTAATAGGCATGGATTGGTTGTCTCGCAACCAAGCTCAGATCGTTTGTGCTAAGAAGCAAGTGGTTGTCAGAACTCCTCATGGTGAGCCTTTGACAATCCAAGGAGATACTAAGTACGGAATGCCTGAGCAAGTGTCCATGCTCAAGGCATCAAGGTGTTTGACGAAGGGTTGTGTTATCTACATGGCACAAGTAACCCTTGATGAATCAAAGCCTAAGATCGAAGACATACCCATTATCTCTGAATATCTAGACGTATTCCCTGAAGAACTACCTGGTTTACCCCCAGATAGGCAAGTGGAGTTCAGGATTGACATTATTCCTGGAGCAGCACCTGTTGCAAGAGCGCCTTACAGATTGGCACCAACGGAGATGAAAGAGTTGAGAACTCAACTGGATGATTTGTTAAGAAAAGGATTTATTAGACCTAGCTCATCTCCTTGGGGAGCACCAATCCTGTTTGTGAAGAAAAAGGACGGGTCGATGCGTCTGTGCATCGATTATCGAGAACTTAACAAAATTACTATTAAGAATTGGTATCCATTACCCAGGATCGACGACTTGTTCGATCAGCTTCAAGGAGCGAGTTACTTTTCCAAGATCGACTTAAGGTCAGGATATCATCAACTGAAAGTCAAGGATGAAGACGTACATAAGACTGCATTTAGGACTCGTTATGGTCACTACGAGTTCTTAGTGATGCCTTTTGGACTCACTAATGCACCAGCCGCATTCATGGACCTCATGAACCGCGTCTGCAAGCCCTACATGGATAAATTTGTCATCGTCTCCATCGATGATATTCTTATTTACTCAAAGAGTCAAGCTGACCATGAGAAGCACCTCCATTGCATTCTGAAACTGCTTCATCGAGAAAAGCTCTACGCCAAATTCTCTAAGTGTGAATTTTGGCTTCGTGAAGTCCAATATCTTGGACATGTGGTTAGTGAACGCGGAATCCAGGTAGATCCCGTTAAGGTTGAAGCTGTCATGAATTGGCAAGAGCCGAAGACGCCCACAGAGATTCGCAGTTTCTTGGGATTGGCAGGATATTACAGGTGTTTTATTGAAAAATTTTCAAGGATTGCTGCACCCCTAACTTCTTTGACTAGGAAGAATATTAAGTTCGACTGGGGACCGAAGCAACAAGAATCCTTTGATATCCTTAAGCAGAAGCTAAGCAATGCACCTGTGTTGACATTGCCTGATGGAATAGAAGAGTTTGTGGTATATTATGATGCATCACACACCGGGATGGGATGTGTGCTTATGCAGAAAGGCAAAGTTATTGCCTATGCTTCACGTCAGTTAAAGGTGCATGAAAAGAATTACACCACCCATGACTTGGAGTTGGGTGCCGTTGTATTTGCACTGAAGCTATGGAGGCATTATTTATATGGTATCAAGTGTGTGATCTATTCTGATCACAAGAGCCTCCAGCACCTGTTTAACCAAAATTACTTGAACATGAGGCAACGACGTTGGATGGAAACTTTGAATGATTATCACTGTGAGATAAGATACCATCCCGGCAAGGCGAATGTAGTCGCCGATGCCTTGAGTAGAAAGGAAAGAGTAAAGCCTATAAGAATCAATGCCAAGAGCATTGAGATAAAGAATAGTTTGAATGAAATGTTGTTAGCTGCGCAGAAGGAAGCTGTATTGGAAGCTAACTATCCTGATGAAAAGCTAGGAGTAATTAAAGAACAGTTATCCTATGGCAAGGACGGAATCCTGAGATTAAATGGACGAATATGGGTTCCTGTTTATGGAGGACTTCGGGATGTTATCCTCCAGGAAGCCCACAGTTCTAAATACTCCGTTCATCCTAGAGCTGACAAGATGTACCAGGATCTAAAAGCAAATTTTTGGTGGATAGGCTTGAAGAAGTCTATAGCTGCCTATGTAGCTAAATGTTTGACGTGTGCGCAAGTTAAAGCTGAACATCAGAAGCCGTCAGGTTTGCTACAACAGCCTGAACTTCCCACGTGGAAATGGGAAATGGTGACAATGGACTTCATCACCAAGTTGCCAAAGACAAAGAAAGGAAATGATACTATATGGGTGATAGTGGATAGACTAACTAAGTCAACACATTTCCTACCCATTAAGGAGACCTATAGCTCCGACATGTTAGCCCAATTGTACGTAGATAAGATTGTATCTCTGCACGGCGTACCGGTGTCTATTATCTTTGACAGAGATACTAGATACACATCACATTTTTTGAAAAGTTTCCAACAATCTTTGGGCACGCGCTTAAATTTTAGTACGGCTTACCATCCTCAGACGGACGGGCAGAGTGAGCGTACAATCCAAACTTTGGAAGACATGCTTCGTGCATGTGTGATCGACTTAGGTGGTAGTTGGGATAACCACCTGTCCTTAATCGAGTTCTCTTATAACAATAGCTATCATACAAGCATTAAGACTGCGCCTTTCGAGGCCTTGTACGGTAGGAAGTGCAGAACGCCCGTTTGTTGGGCGGAAGCTGGAGATGTCCAGCTGACAGGACCTGAAATAGTCCTGGAGACGACAGATAAGATTGTGCAGATACGAGATCGTCTCAAAGCTGCCAGGGATAGGCAGAAAAGCTACGCGGACTTGAGGCGTAAACCTCTGAAGTTCGAGGTAGGTGACAAGGTACTACTTAAGGTATCACCCTGGAAAGGGGTAATGCGTTTTGGTAAGAAAGGCAAGTTAAGCCCCAGATACATAGGACCATTCGAGATTATCGAATGTGTAGGGTCAGTGGCTTATAAGTTGAAATTGCCTGAAGAGCTCAGTGGTATTCATAACGTATTCCACATCTGCAATCTGAAGAAATGTCCAGCTGATGAATCACTAGTCATACCACATACAGATGTGCACAACGATGAGAGCTTGAAGTTTGTTGAAAAGCCTGTGTCGATCGAGGATCGACGGGTTAAGAAGCTTCGAAGGAAGCATGTACCGATTGTAAAGGTTAAATGGGATGCCCGCAGAGGTCCCGAGTACACATGGGAGGTAGAGTCCACAATGAAAGAAAAGTACCCTCATTTGTTTCAGTAACTCGAGGTCGAGATTCCTTTTAAGGGGGTGAGGATGTAACACCTTGAAATTTCGTGTCCAATATTATGTCGACACGTGTCATGTAAGACAGAAGTGTTATAAACCCGGATCAAGTTAAAGATGTATGGTAGGATTTAAAGCGTCGACATGTTAATTATATACCTCTGAGCAACCTTGTTATAAATCCCAAGACCCAAATCTATATTATAAACATCTGATATACATTCAAATCCGGTTAATACCAATAATAATTGATTCAAATTACAAAGATGGGATCCTATGAGAACGTATACGACAAACCTTCATGCATGTTCCCTTTCAGAAGAATCCAAAGAATTTTTGAAGCATGGCAAGTTGACATAACTGTTCAAGCATGTTCAAGAGGTCCCATACTGATAATAAAGGTCCAAGATTCGAGGTGGTAAAGTTGCATGATCAAAGCTTGAAAGTTTACATTTTTTTGTTTTCTGGTGAAGGCTTACGGACCGCAGGGATACACCTTATGGTCCGTAAGGAAGCTGAACCGGGTGATGTTTTTGAAAAGCGGATACGGACCGCAAGGCCTTAGCCTTACGGTCCGTAAGGCAGTCCCAGCATCAGAAACATGACAGGTGCCTGTTATATCAAGTTAACCGACTTATTTTGCTAGTTTTCAATACCATGTGCAACCCCAGCTGGTTTTTAGAGTATAGGGACACTTGGGATGCATCAAAGATCAATTGTAGACTTACTTGGCATGATCTAGTGAGATTAAACTTACCATATAAGACCCACACTGTTGCAAACTTTGATCATTCATTCATAACTTCACTTCTGATCATTTCTGGAGCACAAGAGCCTTCCCTAAGCATCACTAGTCGTGCATAGGACCTTGGTAAGCCTTCTTGACCTTCCTTGACCTTCCTTGACCTTCCTTAATCGTGTTTAACTTAGTTTATTAGCTTAAAGTCAAACCGTCGTAATTAAGGTTTGACTTATCGATTAAACACTAATGGTCTGATGATTAGCCAAATTGAAAGTAGTTATAAGTTGGTAATTAGGTGGGCAATAAACCCTAAAAAGGGCACCCTCTGATTCCCGCTCTAACTAGGTCAAATGTCGGGTCAAACTTAATCCAAAAAAGTCAACAGAAACTTAATTTTCAATTTAACGCATAATTAGCAATGTAGGAGACGTGTAACCTATTTTACCACTCATATAACTTGGTAATCAATGCAAGAACATGTCTATGCATGTCTGACCCGACAATTTTCAGTTTAGGACCGGTTCGGAACCGAAAGTCGCATAGATTGACCACTGCTTTGACTTTCAGTTCTGACCCTTATTAGTGTGATTTAAAAATGCCTTAGAGCTTCATTAGGACCGGGTTATATGATAGTATAACCCTCTGTGATTGGTTCGTTGTTTGTCCGATTCGTTTACACGTTTCCGTTAATTGCTTAATGTTGACCATAATGCCCTTTTGACCATAAAACGAGAATTTTGGAAATGAGAAAGGACAATAATCTTTGTTACTAATTTATAAACATGTCCCAAAATTTTCACATTAGTTTGAGGTCTAGATTAGGAGTTATGCCCAATGGCGTAATTAGAACGCTTTTTATTAATTAAACGGCGTCATTAGCATAAAGCCTATCTAAACCCAATTTTTGACACCAAACCTTTTACCCACTGATGTAATATAATATTTTGGGATTTTTGAAGATTTTTAATTATTTTTATACTGATCTTAACATAGGGTTATTGCCTTGATTCGGTTATTACCGATTATACCCTTTTCGTTTATAAAATGAGTTTTGCATAACATTTTGACACCAAGTCTTGGCTACTGATTTTATATGTTAAATGAAGTATTTTGAACTTTATAATCTGATCAGAAAACTAAGATTCCTGTTATAACCCGGAAATCACTTAAAATGACTTTTTACGCGTTTAAAACGCATAGTATGGGTTTAAAACCATTTTGTCATATAAGACTTATCACCAACTGATATAACCTATTAAATTAAGTTGTTTTACTGATTATCACAGAACCGAATCTCAGAATTTTATTTAATCTCTTTTATAATCTTTAAAATGACCAAAATACCCCTACGGGGCTTAAATTGAAATTAAACTCGTTTTGGGCATAATGGAAGGTATTCTACTGATATCACAACATATTTAAATCATATTAACATAGGAAACCTGTTCGTGACTCATTCGGTTAACCGTTATGCGTTATTCGCGTTCGGTTCGGTTTATGTAACTAGTTTGCATAAATTAGCCGAAACGGGTCGAACCTTATCATTTTTATCTCAAAATCCAGAATGTGTTTAGTTTACCTATATTATACAAGTCTTCAAACTTTTCGGGACTAAATCACATTCTATTCCGGTCTTCGCTTAATCATACGTTCGAACCGTATCTTCCTTTAAAACTAACCGGTCTAAGTTTAGGCTAAATTAAAGACCCGTTAGGATTCTAATAGGTTATTATAAACCTTCATTCCAGAATAGGAGACCCGATAAAATCTAAGTACACTTGCTTGTTGTGATTATTACTTGCAAAGGTAAATACTTTTAACTTATTTTCCCTATACGGGCTTGGGGTACGGTATATAAAATACCGTTTGGTCCGGCATTGAATCTTTAATTATGTGAAGGTTAAATCATTGAAATGTCCCATTTGAAAATGTTTTGTTTTCTTAAAGCCTTTGGGGGGTTAATGACCATGTCCCGGATATCCTTGGCATCATTTTACGAAATGGCCACGCCTTAAGCACGGGGTGTAGGCGTACACCCGTCAGTGCCTAAATAAATAATGTGGTGTGTCTATTGATCTTTATCCCGGCACGAACCGGGCTGCTGAACGCATAAGAAACATGTAATTCTTTTACAAGATTATATTCAAATAATTATCCCAAGTTATAAAATGTTTGTGCCTCGTGCATTTAAATCAACTTTCTAAACCTTTTCAAAATGAGTCAGTTGATTGTATTTACCAGTGTAAACTGACGTATTTTCCCAAAAAGATTAAGTGCAGGTACTACTCAAAATAGGCTGGCTTTCTCCTTAGCATCAATAAGAGTCTCGCAAGCTTGGATGCATTTCAGTCTGTTGAACAATGTTTCTTTTTATTTGATCCACCTGTGGATTATTTTCAACTATTTTGTGATACTTAATATTACAATTTTATTCGGTTGAAATGAATCTATCTTTTATTTCCGCTGTGCATTTAAATATTGTGATGTTTGAATATAATGATATCAACTACGTCACGATACTCCCCCACCGGGCCCACCGGTAATACGTGGAAATATCGAGGTGTGACATTGGCAGAACGAAGTATTTATAAAACTTTGGTTTGCACCAGAGTCAAATAATACTTTTGCATAAACGTCGTGAACTAGGAACGTACCAGCTATTACGTCAGGAATTAGTTCGGCTTCCTGCGTGGTCAACTGGAAGGCTCTTGCGTTTCTCTTGGTAGTTCCTTCGGCAGGTTTGGCTTTGTTATCCGTTGGTTTGACCAATTTTGGGCAATCTGGCCTAAAATGTCCAGCTTCTCCACAGTTGTAGCAGATTGTGGATTTCTTCCTCCTGCAATCTTCTTCTTAATGCCCTGGAATTTCGCAGAAATTGCAATACCCTTTGCATCTACCAGGATGCTTTCTTTTACAGGTATTGCAAAATGGAACAGTGGAAGATCGCCCATTTCCCTTTTTCTTGAAATTACTACTGTTACCCATACGGAATCCTTGGGTAATCTTTTGGGCCACTTCCTTTTTCCGATTTTCTTCTCGCGTACGCACCAGTCCGTCCGTCAAAGTGTTGACCAATTCCACTGCATCGTCAATAGTGCGAGGTCCGCAGCTTTAACGATATCACGGATTTCGCCAATTAAACCCAAGATGTAGCGGGAAATAAGTACCGGTTCTGACGAGGCCAGGGTAGCTACAACTCTAGCATACTCGAAAAATGTCGAAGTATACCCTCGACAGTCTACATCCACCATTCGGTGGTTCAAGAATTTATTTTCCATTTGCTCCTTTTCATATTCAAGACAGAATTTTCTCTCTCCACCAGTCGCTTAAATTCTTCCCAGCTCATGGCATGGGCCACATTGCTTCCCTTAGCTTGAAGTACCGTATTCCACCATTCTAGCTCCCCTTCTTTAAAAAGCTGTGACGCGTACATGACTTTGTCTTCTTTAGCACATTTACTTATTTTAATCACCGCCTCGGTTTTTTCTAACCAACGCAGTGCAGCAGTCGCCCCTTTGTTGCCTGCGAATTCAACCGGTTTACAGGCAAGAAACTCCTTGTAAGTGCAAAAAGGTGTTGCAGCTTTCATTTTCTTAAGGAGTGGAACTTGCATCCCATCGTTGTCGTTATTAGTATGGTTGCCGCATCCGTTTACACTATTACTGAAATTATCGCCGTGTGTACGTTTGCTAGGAATAATTTGTTGAGGTTTAACTGGATTTTGGGCAGCAGCAAGAATTGCTGGAATAGCATTGGCTATTCCCTGAGCAACGATATTCTCGATATCTTGCCTATTCAGAAATTGATCTTCATGGTTTTGTTCAGATTGATTAACTTCGTTAACGGGTTCATTACCAGCGTGTTCCATCTGGTAATATATATAAGTGATTAGCATAAAATAATTAATAATCAAATATAACAAAACAATCGCACATAATCACACCAACATGTATAGCCAAAATTGTCGATTTCTCGACTTTCATTTTTATATATTATATTATGCTTCCGTACACACTTGTTATCGTACAAAAGTTTTATTTTTAAGTTATTTCACAGGATTATATTTTACTACTATTATTATTATACAACCACAACCATGCCGTCACACCATCCCGTTAGCTGGCATCTCAGAAGCGACGCTCCCTCTCGTCTTACTTCCAAGATATCTTTTCTCCTATATCCCTAATTCGGTTCCCTGCATCAATCAGCTCCTCGCCATACTGGCGGAGTTCAGCCAAGTTCTCGGAGCTCATAGGTGGGTGTAGTGGAGGCTCTGGGTCAAATTGAGGGAAAAAGGTATCAGGGGTTATTCAGGAGATATTGAAACTGTCAGTCAGTGGTCCACCATTCTTCCAGCTCTGCTGGTAGAGGTTGGGAGTGGATAAGGGGATCTGGGATGGCTGGTTCCAAATTCACTGGAAGTTGGGTTTTGGCAGGATAAGTGAAGAGATTTTCATTGACTGGCCTAAGGATATCATAACTTGCCAGTATACGATCTAGTTCCTCCTGCAGTGGCAATTCCTCGGCTTGCTTAGAACTTTCCCCAATTGTAACATTCATATTTTTATCAAATAAGAATTAAAGGTTTGGTTAAATTTATTAACCACTAGTAACTAGTTTATTTTTTTATAAATATTCAACCCAAATAGTTTTAAATCCTATTTTTATAGTTGGTTGAAACGTTATATTAATTAATTAGCCTATATATGAGTGACCTTTCTATTTAAAATAAAAAGTCTATAAAAACTTATACTATTAGACAAGTAACTTACGGGTAGGTTGACCGTAAGAAATATGAAGTTCCTAGCTGGGCCTAGGAACCATATAATAATTAAATTATAAAATACATTGTATTTTGAACCTACTCTATTTTTAATGAAACTTAGACCCAAATGTAGACAAAAATATTCTCGTTCTAATAACATATTCATTATTTTCTAGAACATTATATTTTACAAGTTATACGCGCCAAAATAAGTGAAGCAGTTAAATTAATTATAATATATATATATATAATATAATAATAAAATAGTAAAATTCACAATTCAATTCAATTTCAATTGAATTGGACGTGTCTTCATTTTAAAGTGAGAAATAAAATAATATAATAATAAAATAAAACATTTGAAATTAGGATTAATGATGTGGACGCATCATGGAAAGAAATAAAATAAATAAATCTAAAACAAAAACTTACAATATTGATGTAAGTGTACGTCATATAGATAAGAACCATTTGAGTAGCCTCTACGCTACTTTCTCAATATAAATACAAAGCTATATGCCATTTTTTTCTGCTTCTCTTCCATCTCGATTTCTCATTCTTTACATATATCCTTAATCTTATTTATTTACACTATAGTAATAATAATAAAACCCTGCTCGTTTTAAGTGTTTTAACTCCCGATCACCGCTACCCTTTCCGATTGATCTGAACCTCATAACATATGTCAGGGCTCTGCCCGACTAAGTTGTTGAGGTTCTGTCTCGTGACATAGGGACAAGGTTGAAATGAGGGGTACTATACTTACCACGAGTGCATTATATATTTTTAAATAAACTCAAAAGTTATACCCAAAATTTATACCAGGAGGCTTTCTAGTTGAACCCTAAAGTTACAAAGTGAGTCCATTTTCTTTTCTCACTATTTTATTCCCTTTTTCTTTGTAATATAATTATATTCAAAAATATCCCAAACCATAACAACTCTCACCAAAACTATTATATTTTTATTATTATTATTTATATTTTGTTTAAAAAGAAACCCTAATTGAGACACCCAAGTAATCCTACACAATTCCTAAAATTTTCATAACAATCAGAATCAGGATCAGGGCCCCTAAAACTCAGGGGGATATTTCCTAGTCAGTATTATCTACTTAATTTGCTGTCAAAATTCAATTTCTCAATTTGTCGACTCAGCAGGGCTACCCAGGTGACAAAGCAGGCCTAGCCTACTTTGTCATCCCAGGCGACACGCGACAGGGACCCTTGGTTCCTTCGCGACACGCGGGAGGTTCCAAATTCGGGTATAAATACCAGGAGTTGGGACTTGAATTCTGCAATTGGAACGACGATAAAATTCGATTCAGGCACGGAGATATCATCCGAATACTCTCAAAACACACACGAATCACTAATTAGTATAGTGGGGTGCTGCTGCAAACAGGGTATTAACTTGATCGCTGCTACGATTCAATGTCCGATCGATTTAAACTATCCGACCGGATGTTTAAGCGCTATCCTTTGTCATTAGTCGTGATTCCGACAGGATGTTTGAGTACCACCCGAACTCGGGGAATACTCTGTCATTCGTTGTGAATCCGATGGATGTTTAAGTGATTGCACTTTGTCATTCGTTGTGAGGGTTTTAATCTCGTGAGTTATCGTAAATGCTGTATTAGTTACTTACCTAGTTCGTGTGCACTAGGTTACAAGGCTAATCAATAGGCTAAGCTCTGCCTGTATAAATCTGCAATCTATCAAGGCTTATCTGTAGATTAAATTCTGCCAGTATGAATCTGCATGCTTATAATGTGAGTCATTCACTTTTTATCAAATCTATTTACAAAATCATGTTTATTTTAAAGTTATAATTACAGGGATTAAGTTTATGTAATCACCAAATTACAGCCGGTATGTGGGGTATTGTGCACATTACTACTGTTGTTGTCACTTTAGGTGGGCGAACCTAATTAGTGATATTCGTCACCCTTGGGGCAGCCAATGGGTGATATGACCACAGTCACCGAAATGAGTCGAGTGACAAATACTGTGGGTAGTTGGTTTGATATCAGAAACATTGTAATCTCTCTTAATACTGTGAATTATAACAAACGTGTCGTTTTAGTAAAATGAATGAACTCACTCAGTATTTCCCGCTGACAAAACATTTTTCAAACATGTTTCAGGTAATTACAGTAGATTGGAGTAAGAAATGGATACGACACTGAAAGGCTTCAAGAAATGGCTTATTTTATTAAATCAAATTAAGAAATATTGTTTTATAATCAAATTAAAGCTACCATTGTAAAACATGGGCTTATCCCATCTATTTAATAAATAAAATCCGGTGTTTCTAAACTCTGATATTTTTCCTAACTCACGGTGCTGATGAAATTTCCGCTGCAACGTTTTTAAAATAAATCACCGGTACCACTGGGCTGTTCGCGGCTCCCGATTCCGTCCAGGGTGGGTCGGGGGTCGTGACACCAATCTCTATTCTTTTTCCTTTATCCAATGGTTCCTCCATTTTGGCAACTTTCCTAGTTGCTGGTTTCCACCTGCGTACACGCCTCCAGCCCACAAATCTTCTTCTTTTCTTTGGCTTTGGTTTCTCCGGAGGTTGAGCTTGGAATTCCTTAGGTTCCTCAACATCGGCACAATAACCGGTAAAGTCCTTGGAAACCTCCACATTAACAGAATAGAGATTGAGATTCTGAAGAGCTTCAGACAACTCATTCATGTTGTTTAGCAGATATGAAGAAACACACAAAATTCTAAGTTAAAATTTTGTAAATTGAATTTTCACATAATCACAAAAAGGCAATCAGAAAAATTAAGTATTTATTCAAACAGATTGTTTAAAATATTGCGAATTTTATATATATATTTATTACAAATTACAACTAAAATTTAAAATATACTAGGGATTGTGCATTCACAATTTATTTTAGTTTATCTTTTCTTACTAAGTTGTTTATTGTCACACCCTGTCTTTTGCGGAAGCGTATGATGTGTGACTAGCTTGTTATCATTGCATTCAATCGTAATAAACAACTACATGATCAAAACGATGTTCATCCGTTCATGAAAACTTGAGTATTACAAGCACTTGTTATTTAAGTTTTCAAAACACGACCTTTGACAAGGTTTCGATTTAACAAAAGTGGATGACATCTAGACTTGTAGTCTACTTCTAGTTATGACACTTGCGCCCAAGATCCATCCTGTCACCTGAAATACATGTAATTTTGGAAAACATCAACATAAAGTTGAGCGAGTTCATGCGTCTTGTATATCTTGTATGAAAACATAGTTTGTAACCTTTACAAATCAAGTATTTATTGCATACATCACGTTTTCTTGTGTACACCACGTACTAAATGAGTGTATGAGCAAGGACATTAAGGCATGTGAGGACATAGGGAGCTTTAGTATTTTCTCATTTCACTGTGTCAATTTTCCCTCGACTGTGTCGATTAACCTCGACTGCGTCAATTTCCCTTGACTGTGTCGATTTCCCTCGACTGTGTCGATTAACCTCGACTGCGTCGATTTTCCTCGACTGGGACACCGAAGCACTCAAGTGGTCACATGAGGACCATGAGTGGGGCTCGGCCGTACCCGTTAGATCTAACCCTCGTCCCTAATTAATGATTGTTTTTAATGGCTTGGTACTATTATTCACCAAGACTTTATGGCATCTTTTGTATTAGTCTATGCTCACATGATCTAGTATTTTCTAGGCTTTTCTTAAAGCTCATCATATTGCACTCACCACGAGTGCTTCTCGTATTCCCAAATCATATTGCACTCGGTTCTCGTTCTCACCAAGAGTGCTTCTTGTATTTTTACCCTTTGTAAAAATTATAATATTTGTAACATGTATTTCACCCCCGAGAGTTATAAAAACTGAAAACAGTTAAAGAAAAGGGGGAGCATGAACTCACAACTTTGCGTTCCTGTGCGTTGTAAACTTCACCGGATTTGCTTAATTAACGTCGTAACCTATACGCGTTTTCTTAACGTTAGTCACTAGACTTGCGTCGCACAAGTACAGTCACTATCCCTTGTATACGTATTCTTGTGTTAAAAATATTCTATATTTTTAACTACGTATCTTACTTATATTATTTTCTCAAAAATTAATATAAGTATTTCATGTTTTGCACTTTGCACCCGAATTATGTATCTTGTATGTTGTATGCGTATTTTTGTATTCTTACTCGTTACGAGTATCTCTAAGTCATATTATTTTTACTCTAAAAATAATATATACCTATTTCACAAAATAATCACATAATCACACAAGCGATAAATATATATTCTAGATATATATTTAGTAAGTTTGTTTACAAAAATCCACCTCCGAATACTTGGTCATTTGATAACAAAAATCATGGCGAAGTTTGTTTGGAAAACCAGTCAAAAATATGTTCATAACACTTGTCACAAAAGTATTCTAAGTGTTATTTTCTGGAAAAATTTCGCCAGAGTTTCCTCTGTAACTGGAGGTGGCCACGCTTACTAGCGTATCATTTTCTTTTAAAAACAAATCAATTCAACAACTTCTTTATTCAATCAAACAATTTCCGACACATCAACTAGTCGATAAGTATGTAAATCTCATAATCGCATGAACTTGTAGTTTTTCCGCATCTATAATGTAAATCCCATTATATTTTGTAGTTCTTTATATAAAGTAACTTCAATCTTGTAAAAACCTCGTGTTTAGAGAAATCCGTCTTTACAATCTTCTAGTAACAAGTGACAAATCTAGTTCTTTGTCGGATCTTTTCATTTCACAAGTGTTTACACACTTGTGGTTTATAAAATCATGTTTGTTAGTGTAAGATCCATCTTTTTAGAAAACATGATTTCTTTAACGTGTGGTTCTTTGAAAATACCACTTGCAGATACGTAGATCCGCTAGTTTTAAACACCAATGTACAAGTTAAATCACTTTTACACAAGTAAACATTTTTACACAAGTTCATGACTCTTGTGTGGTAGAGTTTCACCTTTTAACCCTTGTATTAACCAAAACAAGCTTATGTTAAGATCAACGATCTTACCAAACCGGGTTAAATGGTGATCTGAGCTACCACAATCATAGATCGGGTCTAGATAAACACATCTTTCAAGTACTACAACTTTTACACAAGTTGTAAGCTATTAACCACCATTTTTATAGTTTTTGCTAGACTTTAATGCTTCAAAACTTATGTTATCGATATTTCACCGACAAAATTCCTTTTAACCACCTTAGATATGATCAAATAAGAGTTTTAAGTGTTATACCTCTAGCTCAAGGCTAGGGAAGATCTTTGGTGAAAAATGGGTGGATAAAAGCTAACGGAAGTGGTCCTTCGCGCTCCGAGTGCACCAAGGCTCCTAATACTCGACCCGTGAAGCTTGTATCTACTTGGAATGGAATGATCAAGGACCGAAAGTGGGTGTAAGGGGGCTGGGGTGTTCGGCCGAGACCTCAAGAGCAAGAGAGAGAGTTGAGTTTGTTGATGTTGTGAAGTGAATGAACTCTCATGTGTTTAAGTGTTTACTTATAGGCAAATTAGATGTTATTATCCCATGGTCACAATGTCCCCTAGATTTTAAACACAATCTTAATAAAATAATCAACTAGTACTTGTGTGTTTCCCCAAGGTTTGGGGGCCGGTTATGATGGGGGGGGGGTTGGTTCGATTATAACTAGTTTAGTTAGGATGGAGTTTAGGTTAAATAGGTTAGTTAAGTATTAAACTCCGTTAGTAATATATAGCGTGTTATGACGGGTGTTAGGGTAACCAGGGACCCTAACTGGTTCAGAAAAATATAATTAGTGAAAATAATAATATTTTCACGTTCCGGGTATAGTCCGGTTGTTCGGTTACATACCGATTCGTTAAAGTGCTAAATCACACTTTTTAGTGTCTTTTAAGTACCTTTTTGCATCCTTTCAATTCCCAACACTTAGGGAAATATTCTGGATGATAAAACGAAATTTCTGCATAACATTCATATGATTAAATGCTGAATTGAGCTGAATTATACGAAATTATGCACTTAAAGTGCGTTTCGGGTGCTTTTTAGTGCTTATTCTTGCTTTCGCAATGTCTATAAATCAAACCCTTATATGTACTCTTGGGTTTTAATGTACATTTGTTGTCGGACCTACACCTAGGCCTCAATTCTAATGTCTGACTGCTTTCTGCAGTTCTGTTGACACGATGTGTCTTACCGGTGAGTTTACTAATATTTCTGACGCAACGCTCTCGTTTATGCATAAAGCCGTATTTTGTAACACAAAATGTGCATGAATTCACTTGCATGGGAATTCAGAAATTTATTTGTCTGGTAACTAGATCATGTACAGTCATTAAAGCACAAATTACTGTTCATCTAGTGTACGGAATGTACGGAAAAGTGACGGTTGTCACAGTCTCCCCCCGTTAAAAGAATTTCGTCCCGAAATTCAAGCGATGCCATCGGTCGCAGGGGAGTTGTGAAACCAATATGGTCACTTAGATTCATGCTTTGTCTTCATGTTCCCATGAAATCTCTGGGTCATGTCATGAATTCTTTCATACTCAAGTGAGTCGATCATGACTTTTCTGTATCTTGTGGACTCTTGGTCCATAACCTCAACAGGTTTCTATAGTATCACGGACTCTTGGTCCAAAACCTCAACAGGTTTCTATAGTATCACGGACTCTTGGTCCAAAACCTCAACAGGTTTCTATAGTATCACGGACTCTTGGTCCAAAACCTCAACAGGTTTCTATAGTATCACGGACTCTTGGTCCAAAACCTCAACAGGTTTCTATAGTAATTCTTGTCGTTTGTCATTGACGTGAATCTTATTTGTGGAAACAACGACTGTTCCTTAAGTCAGACTCCTTTATAGACTAGACACATGAATGTGTCGCGATCACTACTGATCTTTTTCTGGGAGTTTTCATCTTGTGAACAATGGTTCTGATCCCTACACCGGGGATTCAACCTTTTCGTTTTCCAATTCACACTACGCCTTCTCTAGGCGAGGCTCTCATTTTAGTCATACTTCTTGTCTCAAATTCATATGATTTCTGCCGCTCATCAGCGTAATCTTTCTGTATTCTGCGGGCTGTCCTGATATGATCACATATCTGAACGATCTGGCCTCTAGTTTTCCTGGGCCATCTCGGGCCAGTTGATTGTTTATTTCTGGTCTCCGTTCAACATGACGGAAATTTACTCATTATGTTCCGTCTAAAGCTTTACACGAAGCGGTTTAGACGGCGGTGTGATAGATACCGTTGTAGGAAAACTCCACTAAGGGCAAGTGAGTGTTCCGACTTTTCATCAAAGTTTATCACACACGCACGTATTGTGTTCATATAGTCTGCATCGTTCAGCAGCTCAGTTCATATTCGAGTTCTTACGATTATCGGTGTGTTGCAACCCTTGTGATCAATAAAGATCGTGCAACGTTTTCTTTCAGGTAATGACGTCCAGTTGCGGCGCGCAATCACTGTATCTATCTCAAGATCTCTTCTCGTGATTCCTTAATCAATGTGCCGCGTGTGCAATGGCATGGTCTCGTTGCATTGACGTACAATCGAGACTTGTCGAGAGACGTCACATAATGGCAACTCTAGCTCTTTAGCTCTTGGTTGCAGGGTTGGCGTGAATTCCGTTCTTATCCACCATGTATCTTAAAGTTCTCCCTTCGCGAACTCGAAATCCGCTTTTCGTCATCATTGCACGTAACTGTGCTTTCTCTAAGAGTTGCAAGGTAAATTGCGGCTGTTGCTCACGACCTTCCTTGGTCGTTGGCCATATAAGAATGTAGTCAATAAGTATATAACTTATCCAGGTATGGTTCACACGTTCGATTCATGAGGTCCATGAATATATTGTCGATGCATGTGTCAAACCAAATGATACGACAAGGATCTTGTAATGCTCGAAGCAAGTCCTATAGGTCGCTTTAGGGATATTTCCTCTTGTATTCACAGTGGAGGACCTCTTGTCCTTAAGTTGATCCTTGGCAAAGGATTCTGATTCTCAATTTTCTGAAGTTTTATGTAAAGTGGAGACTACCAACTTTCTCCTCAAGTCCTTATCTAAGGATGTTATGTCCTTAATTTCCTCTGTCTAGCCGCTCTTGCGGTTATATCAGAGGTTTATGCTTCACTGGTGAAGCTAGTCGGTATGGCGTCATTCGTCACTGGTGCTGCTCCTGGCACGCGATTTATCCTGAACTCCTCTCGTCGCTACAGAGAGGCGTTCCTAGCAAGTCTTCTGAAAAGGCTACTGGGACTTCTTCCATCACGGGGATGTTTTTAGGCTCCGTAGCCTACTCGGAGGCGTTTCTATGCCTCTTCGACCAATGAGGGATGTCGTAGATCTGCCGCCTTGTGGGGTCTAGCATCCTTGCACCTATTGCAGGATAGTTAGGTTTCATCATCCGCAAGAGGGATGCGTCTGATTTTCTCATATTGAACGACTTCAGCTCTATACTTGGATTTCTGATCCATGCTGACTATCATATTATGACTTCGCAAGTCAATGGGAACAGAAGGTTCCGACCTTCTGAGTCCCTAGAATATAATTCCTTACTCGCTTCGACTGTTTAAACTAGCCTTCTATGTGCCTATTTCGAAAGAACATGGGTCGTCTATTTTATTTGAAACTAGGCCAGGCAGTTTCTTAAGTTCTAAGCATGCAGGGTTGAAGTTGATGCCAGTATTAAAAATAGATGCATAAGGTTTGTTATTAGGGAACGTACCCGTAACCGCATCTGGATCCTGGCGTGCTTCACGAGTTTCGATCGTGAAAACCCTTCCTTGCTTGTTTCTTCCTAGGGCAATCTTTCCTAAAGTGCCCTGCTTCACCACATTTGTAGCAACCTGGTATTCTCTTATTTCTTCCATCTGGGTCCTTCGCCCAACAGGCATCCTTGCTGTGCCCTTGTTTTCCACACTTTCCGCACGTAGGCCTTAGACATCGACCTTCATGGTGAAAAGTGCATTTCCCGCATCTCGGCTTAGTCCCCGAGTATGTTTTACCACCAGCCTTATTAGTGGCTCCATCAGTTTTCCTGTCATGTGGCGGTTTCACTTTCTTCCTTTTGCCTGTTTTAGAGCTTCCATAGTTGACTTGGGTGCTCATCTTTAGATTCAAAGACTTCCTCTTCTTATTGCCTGATGACTCCACATGAGTCTCTTTCTTGTTATCCTCAGATTCCGAGAATTTTCCCGCACGTAGAGCCTCTTCAGTAAGGGTGACACTCATATCGATAGCCTCTGCAATGGTTGAGGGCTTTGAGGTAGTAACCATGCTCCTGATCTGAGGTGCAAGTCCCCAAATGAATCATTCAACCCTTTTGAATTCCGGTTTGACTAAGTAGGGGACGACCCTAGACAAGTCGTGAAATCGCTGGACGTATTCGGAAATCTTTGGTCCGTCCATTTTCAAGTTCCAGAACTCCACCTCAATCTTCTGGATTTCGGCTCTAGAACAGTATTTCTTTTCCATCATTTCCTTGAGCTCGTCCCAGCTTATTGCATAAGCAACATCTGCACCAAGGGTTTGAACCTGAAGGTTCCACCAGGAGAGTGCGCCATCTACGAATAACCCTGAGATATAAGTAACACTCTGTCGGGGCGAACAGTTACTCATTCTTAGAATGGAGTCAGTCTTTTCTGCCCAGCGAACAAATGCAACGGCACCCCCTGTGCCATCAAAATTCAATGGCTTGCAGTCCAGGAATTGTTTATAGGTGCAGCCAGTTGGAGGGTTATTTCCAGTAGTGCCATCGCTGTGCTTAGAGCGGAGGGCTTCATGTCGAGCAATCGCCTGTGAGATGCATTCTTGCAGCTCGGCTTCTGTTCTTGGCAGCGTACTGGTGTTTGTGTCTCGCCTGGGCGGCATTTTCTTCTGCCAAAATGGTATGGAGTAGGTTAGACAACATTCCAATTGTCTATGAGATACATAGCACCATAAGCCATTATGTAATTACCCAATTTCACACGTATATATAATCAGTGTATAAGCGAGGAAACATTTATTGAGCCTTCACATAGGCTTGCCAACTTGGCTTATTGTTTGAAATGAACTCGAGGCTACATCGCCTTGGTCATTCAAGTTTTAGTTATTTCCCGCTACATTGATTTTCTTAGGTCTTTAGCTTTACTGGTGCGTATATTTCCCCTTTGATGGGATTGTTTGTGTAGAGGTGATAGGGAGGGTATCGTCGCTGATTCTTTTTGAATGTTATTCCACCTCTCTTGCTTAAATATCGTTTTCTCAGCGTCTCTTATGCAGGTAGAAGTGTCAGTCACGAAGTAGGCTAAGACAGGCTTCCTACTTTTTAACGTGCCTAAGCACTGATCTATGTGTTGTTCTACCAGATGAAGGTGAGGACACCTATAGATTAATTTTGTATGGTTTTCATTAGCTCGACCCGCAGAGTCCACCAGGATTTCTGTGCACTACAAGTCGTTATTACGTGGGCCCCCGTAATAATAAATTATCTTGCACAGTTACCCCAAATTTTCTCTCGTCCAAGCAGATGATCAATCAAGGAGGGGACACTATTGTCCTTATACCTCTTGTCATGGAAAGGACCATTGCAGTGGTCCACGCGCTAACACTCGTTATCGTTACGCGCGTATACGCACGATGATTAGATGGAATAGGAATAGAAAGAATTCCTAGTAGTTGGAGGGGCACCTTCGAGATGAATACTTCATCTCCCTTTTCTGGTTAAGCATATCGTCAATCTTGCTTCACATAAGCCACAGGGATCTCGTCCCGTTGATTGAGAATTTGTTCAAGGTTGCCGCCTCTGCCTCGTCATCTTCACTGTAGTTAGGCATCTTCACGATCGAGAGGGAAGAACAGCCATCTCCTACGGAAGCAAGCTCAGCATCTTGTTTGGTATTCACTCCCAGCCACGAGCTTTGCAAAGGACGCGAGGTCGGTAGCTTCATCGTGCGAGTTACGTATAGTAATAGGAGTCGGAGTCGAAAGTATCTCATTCACGTCAATAATCATTCCGTACACTTATTTGTATGTATGTATATCAATAACATATATGCTACTTAGCATAATCAAGCAATTTAATGCATTATATCACGTATAACTCTCGTTTTTGGGGGTCATTTTGTTTTTGGCTAGTCTAACTCGTGTAGACTATGCTTTGGTTGGCACCTTATTCTAAAGGTATTCCTCACTAATGTCCTTGCCTTGTATTTTCTTTGTAAAGTGTCTGACTCGTGGATCTTGGCACTTTTGTGAATGCAATGAAAACCTTTTTGAAAAGTGTTTTCGTGAGAGAACTCTAGTGATTGTAGTCTAGACTCGAGAAAGAATCCTAGTTCACTACAATCGAAGCTCTGATACCAAACTGTCACACCCTGTCTTTTGCGGAAGCGTATGATGTGTGACTAGCTTGTTATCATTGCATTCAATCGTAATAAACAACTACATGATCAAAACGATGTTCATCCGTTCATGAAAACTTGAGTATTACAAGCACTTGTTATTTAAGTTTTCAAAACACGACCTTTGACAAGGTTTCGATTTAACAAAAGTGGATGACATCTAGACTTGTAGTCTACTTCTAGTTATGACACTTGCGCCCAAGATCCATCCTGTCACCTGAAATACATGTAATTTTGGAAAACATCAACATAAAGTTGAGCGAGTTCATGTGTCTTGTATATCTTGTATGAAAACATAGTTTGTAACCTTTACAAATCAAGTATTTATTGCATACATCACGTTTTCTTGTGTACACCACGTACTAAATGAGTGTATGAGCAAGGACATTAAGGCATGTGAGGACATAGGGAGCTTTAGTATTTTCTCCTTTCACTGTGTCGATTTTCCCTCGACTGTGTCGATTAACCTCGACTGCGTCAATTTCCCTTGACTGTGTCGATTTCCCTCGACTGTGTCGATTAACCTCGACTGCGTCGATTTTCCTCGACTGGGACACCGAAGCACTCAAGTGGTCACATGAGGACCATGAGTGGGGCTCGGCCGTACCCGTTAGATCTAACCCTCGTCCCTAATTAATGATTGTTTTTAATGGCTTGGTACTATTATTCACCAAGACTTTATGGCATCTTTTGTATTAGTCTATGCTCACATGATCTAGTATTTTCTAGGCTTTTCTTAAAGCTCATCATATTGCACTCACCACGAGTGCTTCTCGTATTCCCAAATCATATTGCACTCGGTTCTCGTTCTCACCAAGAGTGCTTCTTGTATTTTTACCCTTTGTAAAAATTATAATATTTGTAACATGTATTTCACCCCCGAGAGTTATAAAAACTGAAAACAGTTAAAGAAAAGGGGGAGCATGAACTCACAACTTTGCGTTCCTGTGCGTTGTAAACTTCACCGGATTTGCTTAATTAACGTCGTAACCTATACGCGTTTTCTTAACGTTAGTCACTAGACTTGCGTCGCACAAGTACAGTCACTATCCCTTGTATACGTATTCTTGTGTTAAAAATATTCTATATTTTTAACTACGTATCTTACTTATATTATTTTCTCAAAAATTAATATAAGTATTTCATGTTTTGCACTTTGCACCCGAATTATGTATCTTGTATGTTGTATGCGTATTTTTGTATTCTTACTCGTTACGAGTATCTCTAAGTCATATTATTTTTACTCTAAAAATAATATATACCTATTTCACAAAATAATCACATAATCACACAAGCGATAAATATATATTCTAGATATATATTTAGTAAGTTTGTTTACAAAAATCCACCTCCGAATACTTGGTCATTTGATAACAAAAATCATGGCGAAGTTTGTTTGGAAAACCAGTCAAAAATATGTTCATAACACTTGTCACAAAAGTATTCTAAGTGTTATTTTCTGGAAAAATTTCGCCAGAGTTTCCTCTGTAACTGGAGGTGGCCACGCTTACTAGCGTATCATTTTCTTTTAAAAACAAATCAATTCAACAACTTCTTTATTCAATCAAACAATTTCCGACACATCAACTAGTCGATAAGTATGTAAATCTCATAATCGCATGAACTTGTAGTTTTTCCGCATCTATAATGTAAATCCCATTATATTTTGTAGTTCTTTATATAAAGTAACTTCAATCTTGTAAAAACCTCGTGTTTAGAGAAATCCGTCTTTACAATCTTCTAGTAACAAGTGACAAATCTAGTTCTTTGTCGGATCTTTTCATTTCACAAGTGTTTACACACTTGTGGTTTATAAAATCATGTTTGTTAGTGTAAGATCCATCTTTTTAGAAAACATGATTTCTTTAACGTGTGGTTCTTTGAAAATACCACTTGCAGATACGTAGATCCGCTAGTTTTAAACACCAATGTACAAGTTAAATCACTTTTACACAAGTAAACATTTTTACACAAGTTCATGACTCTTGTGTGGTAGAGTTTCACCTTTTAACCCTTGT
The DNA here is from genome assembly GCA_030545235.1 of Helianthus tuberosus. Taxonomy (NCBI): domain Eukaryota; kingdom Viridiplantae; phylum Streptophyta; class Magnoliopsida; order Asterales; family Asteraceae; genus Helianthus; species Helianthus tuberosus. Next base: position 14,587,106 of record CM060435.1, read on the forward strand.
ATTAACCAAAACAAGCTTATGTTAAGATCAACGATCTTACCAAACCGGGTTAAATGGTGATCTGAGCTACCACAATCATAGATCGGGTCTAGATAAACACATCTTTCAAGTACTACAACTTTTACACAAGTTGTAAGCTATTAACCACCATTTTTATAGTTTTTGCTAGACTTTAATGCTTCAAAACGTATGTTATCGATATTTCACCGACAAAATTCCTTTTAACCACCTTAGATATGATCAAATAAGAGTTTTAAGTGTTATACCTCTAGCTCAAGGCTAGGGAAGATCTTTGGTGAAAAATGGGTGGATAAAAGCTAACGGAAGTGGTCCTTCGCGCTCCGAGTGCACCAAGGCTCCTAATACTCGACCCGTGAAGCTTGTATCTACTTGGAATGGAATGATCAAGGACCGAAAGTGGGTGTAAGGGGGCTGGGGTGTTCGGCCGAGACCTCAAGAGCAAGAGAGAGAGTTGAGTTTGTTGATGTTGTGAAGTGAATGAACTCTCATGTGTTTAAGTGTTTACTTATAGGCAAATTAGATGTTATTATCCCATGGTCACAATGTCCCCTAGATTTTAAACACAATCTTAATAAAATAATCAACTAGTACTTGTGTGTTTCCCCAAGGTTTGGGGGCCGGTTATGATGGGGGGGGGGGGGGGGTTGGTTCGATTATAACTAGTTTAGTTAGGATGGAGTTTAGGTTAAATAGGTTAGTTAAGTATTAAACTCCGTTAGTAATATATAGCGTGTTATGACGGGTGTTAGGGTAACCAGGGACCCTAACTGGTTCAGAAAAATATAATTAGTGAAAATAATAATATTTTCACGTTCCGGGTATAGTCCGGTTGTTCGGTTACATACCGATTCGTTAAAGTGCTAAATCACACTTTTTAGTGTCTTTTAAGTACCTTTTTGCATCCTTTCAATTCCCAACACTTAGGGAAATATTCTGGATGATAAAACGAAATTTCTGCATAACATTCATATGATTAAATGCTGAATTGAGCTGAATTATACGAAATTATGCACTTAAAGTGCGTTTCGGGTGCTTTTTAGTGCTTATTCTTGCTTTCGCAATGTCTATAAATCAAACCCTTATATGTACTCTTGGGTTTTAATGTACATTTGTTGTCGGACCTACACCTAGGCCTCAATTCTAATGTCTGACTGCTTTCTGCAGTTCTGTTGACACGATGTGTCTTACCGGTGAGTTTACTAATATTTCTGACGCAACGCTCTCGTTTATGCATAAAGCCGTATTTTGTAACACAAAATGTGCATGAATTCACTTGCATGGGAATTCAGAAATTTATTTGTCTGGTAACTAGATCATGTACAGTCATTAAAGCACAAATTACTGTTCATCTAGTGTACGGAATGTACGGAAAAGTGACGGTTGTCACAGTCTCCCCCCGTTAAAAGAATTTCGTCCCGAAATTCAAGCGATGCCATCGGTCGCAGGGGAGTTGTGAAACCAATATGGTCACTTAGATTCATGCTTTGTCTTCATGTTCCCATGAAATCTCTGGGTCATGTCATGAATTCTTTCATACTCAAGTGAGTCGATCATGACTTTTCTGTATCTTGTGGACTCTTGGTCCATAACCTCAACAGGTTTCTATAGTATCACGGACTCTTGGTCCAAAACCTCAACAGGTTTCTATAGTATCACGGACTCTTGGTCCAAAACCTCAACAGGTTTCTATAGTATCACGGACTCTTGGTCCAAAACCTCAACAGGTTTCTATAGTATCACGGACTCTTGGTCCAAAACCTCAACAGGTTTCTATAGTATCACGGACTCTTGGTCCAAAACCTCAACAGGTTTCTATAGTATCACGGACTCTTGGTCCAAAACCTCAACAGGTTTCTATAGTAATTCTTGTCGTTTGTCATTGACGTGAATCTTATTTGTGGAAACAACGACTGTTCCTTAAGTCAGACTCCTCTATAGACTAGACACATGAATGTGTCGCGATCACTACTGATCTTTTTCTGGGAGTTTTCATCTTGTGAACAATGGTTCTGATCCCTACACCGGGGATTCAACCTTTTCGTTTTCCAATTCACACTACGCCTTCTCTAGGCGAGGCTCTCATTTTAGTCATACTTCTTGTCTCAAATTCATATGATTTCTGCCGCTCATCAGCGTAATCTTTCTGTATTCTGCGGGCTGTCCTGATATGATCACATATCTGAACGATCTGGCCTCTAGTTTTCCTGGGCCATCTCGGGCCAGTTGATTGTTTATTTCTGGTCTCCGTTCAACATGACGGAAATTTACTCATTATGTTCCGTCTAAAGCTTTACACGAAGCGGTTTAGACGGCGGTGTGATAGATACCGTTGTAGGAAAACTCCACTAAGGGCAAGTGAGTGTTCCGACTTTTCATCAAAGTTTATCACACACGCACGTATTGTGTTCATATAGTCTGCATCGTTCAGCAGCTCAGTTCATATTCGAGTTCTTACGATTATCGGTGTGTTGCAACCCTTGTGATCAATAAAGATCGTGCAACGTTTTCTTTCAGGTAATGACGTCCAGTTGCGGCGCGCAATCACTGTATCTATCTCAAGATCTCTTCTCGTGATTCCTTAATCAATGTGCCGCGTGTGCAATGGCATGGTCTCGTTGCATTGACGTACAATCGAGACTTGTCGAGAGACGTCACATAATGGCAACTCTAGCTCTTTAGCTCTTGGTTGCAGGGTTGGCGTGAATTCCGTTCTTATCCACCATGTATCTTAAAGTTCTCCCTTCGCGAACTCGAAATCCGCTTTTCGTCATCATTGCACGTAACTGTGCTTTCTCTAAGAGTTGCAAGGTAAATTGCGGCTGTTGCTCACGACCTTCCTTGGTCGTTGGCCATATAAGAATGTAGTCAATAAAAATATAACTTATCCAGGTATGGTTCACACGTTCGATTCATGAGGTCCATGAATATATTGTCGATGCATGTGTCAAACCAAATGATACGACAAGGATCTTGTAATGCTCGAAGCAAGTCCTATAGGTCGCTTTAGGGATATTTCCTCTTATATTCACAGTGGAGGACCTCTTGTCCTTAAGTTGATCCTTGGCAAAGGATTCTGATTCTCAATTTTCTGAAGTTTTATGTAAAGTGGAGACTACCAACTTTCTCCTCAAGTCCTTATCTAAGGATGTTATGTCCTTAATTTCCTCTGTCTAGCCGCTCTTGCGGTTATATCAGAGGTTTATGCTTCATTGGTGAAGCTAGTCGGTATGGCGTCATTCGTCACTGGTGCTGCTCTTGCGGTTATATCAAAGGATTCTGATTCTCAATAACAATGCACACGAAAACTAGGTTAGTAACTGTAATCCAACTTTTTTTACGACAACTCACGAGATCAAAACCTTCACCATGAATGACAAAGTGCGATACTTAAACATCCATCGAATTCACGACGAATGACAAAGTATAACCCAAGTTTCAGTAGCACTTAAACATCCATTGGATTGGTTTCTATCGATCGGACATTAAATCGTAGCAGTGATCGAGTTATTAGCCTGTTAGCGCGGCAGCGTTTCGTGATTGTGTGTGTTTTTGGACTGTTTATACGATATCTCAGTGTACGAATTGAGTTTTTACGTCGAACCAACGCCAGAAATCAAGTGCCAAACTTCCCCATTTATACCTGGAAAACGGCTCCCTCGCGTGGCGCGAGGGGCACCACCCTACCATAGGGTAGCCCTGTGTCTGCTTAGCTTGGGTGATTCGACGGTTTCTCAAAATTCGATTTCTACGAAAAATTGTTTAGATAATACTGACTAGGAAATACCCCCCCCCCCTAGTTTTAGGGGCCCTGATCCTGATCTTGATTCCGATTGTTCTGAAAATTTTTGGGGTTATGCAGGATTACTTGGGGGTCTCAATTAGGGTTTCTTATTTGGTAGAATAAGATAAGAAATGGTAATTTTAATGAGAGTTGTTTCATCAAATCCTTTTTCTGTCACGGCCCTCGTCCCGGTTTGACCCGGTCCAGGAGTCGCGGGACAGAAACCCGTGGTATTTATTAATTGAGTTGACAGCGGAAGATTTAACAGGATCTTTTAACTTGAAATGCCCGATTATTTTATTTCATAATTTGGGATAAACCCCGTAATTTGCAATAGAGGAATTTCACAAGGAAATTCCCTGATTTACAAAACATGTTTATTTGTTTAACTGAGCCACTACTTCAAACTTTGTTTAGTGTTCCGTAACACTTTTCCTTGGTTCACAGTAGTCACCTGAAACATGTGTTAAAAATATTTTATCAGCGGGGAAATACTGGCGAGTCACTCAAATTTGATAAAACAACACATAGTTATAAATTACAGCATAAGAGCGATTACAATGGCTTATATCTTATTTTTATCTGGCGCCGTGTCCCCTCCTGGTGACGATGGTCATACCACTATTGGGTCCTTTCACCCAAGTAGTGATGATTATCACAGTTAGGATTTATTAGCCTAACCGTGAGAAATTAGTAATGTGCACAATACCCCACTAGCCAATGATTCAAGATAACCATGACTTAATCCCTGTAATTATAACCTTTGAAAATAACTTGCAGTATTGTAAACATTATTGATAAAAAGAGAATGACTCACATTGCAAGTTTAATCGGGCAAACTTTAGCCTACTGATAAGCCTGTTAACCTAATTCAAATAACAATGCACACGAAAATTAGGTTAGTAACTGTAATCCAACTTTTTTTACGACAACTCATGAGATCAAAACCTTCACGATGAATGACAAAGTATAACCCAAGTTTGAGCAGCACTTAAACATCCATTGGATTGGTTTCTATCGATCGGACATTAAATCGTAGCAGTGATCGATTTATTACCCTGTTATCGCGGCAGCGTTTCGTCATTGTGTGTGTTTTTTGGACTGTTTATGCGATATCTCAGTGTACGAATTGAGTTTTTACGTCGAACCAACGCCAGAAATCAAGTGCCAAACTCCCCCATTTATACCTGGAAAATGACTCCCTCGCGTGGCGCGAGGGGCACCACCCTACCATAGGGTAGCCCCGTGTCTGCTTAGCTTGGGTGAGTCGACGGTTTCTCAAAATTCGATTTCTATGAAAAACTGTTTAGATAATACTGACTAGGAAATACCCCCCCCCCCCTTAGTTTTAGGGGCCCTGATCCTGATTCCGATTGTTCTGAAAATTTTAGGGGTTATGCAGGATTACTTGGGGGTCTCAATTAGGATTTCCTATTTGGTAGAATAAGATAAGAAATGGTAATTTTAATGAGAGTTGTTACATCCTCCCAACCTTAATAAAAAATCTCGTCCTCGAGATTTACTGGAACAAGCAGGGATACTTTAGCTTCATCCCCGATTCCAGCTCCCAAGTATATTCAGGTCCTCTCTTCGAATCCCACTTGACTTTGACCAGCACTAGTCGCTTGTGCTTGAGAAACTTGACCTTTCTGTCTTCTATCCGCAGTGGCTTCTCAACAAATTTTAACTTTTCATTTACCTCTACATCTTGAAGAGGTACTACCGGGGATTCGTTGGATAAACATTTCTTGAGGTTGGATACATGAAACACGTCATGCACTCCAGCAAACTCTTCTGGTAGTTGTAAGCGATAAGGGACTGGTCCTATTCGCTGGATTATTGGGAATGGTCCTACGTACCTTGGACTTAGCTTTCCCTTTTTACCGAACCGAACTACTCCTTTCCAAGGAGAAACTTTCAACAGTACTCTGTCTCCAACTTGGAATTCTAACGGCTTGCGTCGATTGTCTGCATAACTCTTCTGGCGATCTCGAGCCATCTTTAGTCTTCCCTTGATTTGAGTGATCTTTTCGGTAGTTTCTTGTACAATTTCAGGTCCTGATAATTGACTTTCTCCTATTTCTTCCCAGCAGACTGGAGTTCTGCATTTTCGTCCATATAGTGCTTCGAATGGGGCAGCTTCTATGCTTGCATGGTAACTATTATTATAGGAGAATTCGATTAAGGGTAGGTGGTCATCCCAGTTTCCACCAAAATCTATCACACATGCCCTAAGCATGTCCTCCAGGGTTTGGATCATCCTTTCACTTTGTCCGTCTGTTTGAGGATGGTATGCAGTGCTTAAATTTAGTCGGGTTCCCATTGCTTCTTGGAAACTCGTCCAGAAATGGGAAGTGAAACGACTATCCCTATCCGATACAATGGAGAGCGGAACTCCATGTAAGGATACTACCTCGTCTACATAAAATTTTGCTAAGCTTTCCATGCTAAAGGTTTCTTTCATAGGTAGAAAGTGAGCTGACTAGGGTAATCGATCCACAATTACCCAAATCGCGTCATTACCTTTTCGGGTTTTGGGCAACTTAGTAACAAAATCCATTGTTATGAGTTCCCATTTCCATACAGGCATTTCTAATTGTTGTAGTAGACCTGAGGGTTTTTGGTGTTCTGCCTTAACTTGTGAACAAGTAAGACACTGAGAAACATATCTAGCTATGTCCTTTTTCATTCCTATCCACCAGAAGTTATTTCTTAAATCTTGGTATATCTTATTGTTTCCCGGGTGCATGGTATATCTAGATTTATGGGCTTCCTCTAAGATCTTATGTCTTAAATCTCCTTGCTTAGGTACCCAATTCCTTTTCTTATGGAATCTCCAAATTCCATCAGCTCCTTGCTCCAATTCCTTTATTCTTCCTTTCATTCCTTCAGCATCATCCTTGATTGCTGTTTCCTGAACATTCTTTAATTGTTCCATTAAGTCTAATTGTAAACTTAATCTAAGAGCACGAACTCGTCGTTGTTTCTCATGATACTTACGACTTAAGGCATCTGCAACTACATTTGTCTTTCCATCGTGATATTGAATATCACAGTCGTAGTCACTTAGAATTTCCATCCATCTTCTTTGCCTCATGTTCAATTCTTTTTGCCCAAATATATATTTTAAACTCTTATGATCTGTATAGACAGTAAACTTACTTCCATACAAATAATGCCTCCAAATCTTAAGGGCAAAAATTATCGACCCTAATTCTAAGTCATGCGTTGTATAATTTTCTTCATGCTTTTTCAATTGTCTTGAGGCATACGCAATTACCTTTTTGCGTTGCATTAGCACACCTCCTAATCCTTGCTTAGAAGCATCACAATAAACTTCAAAATATTCTGTTCCTTCTGGTATGGCTAGAATTGGGGTGTTTGTTAATTTTTACTTTAAAATCCTAAAAGCGTCTTCTTGCTTAGGTCCCCATTCAAACTTAACTGTTTTACAGGTTAGCTTAGTTAATGGTACAACTATCTTAGAAAAATCCTTAATAAAGCGCCTATAGTACCCAGCTAATCCTAGAAAACTTCTAACTTCTGTAGCTGATTGCGGGACCTTCCATTTGGTGATCGCTTCTATCTTAGCAGGATCTACGTGAATACCTTCGTGATTCACCATGTGACCTAAAAATTGCACCTCCTTTAGCCAAAATTCACACTTCGAGAATTTGGCGTAAAGCTTCTCCTTTCTTAACAAAGTTAAGAGTGCATGCAGGTGCTCACAATGCTCGTCCTGACTTTTGGAATAAATAAGTATGTCGTCGATGAAGACAATTACAAATTTATCCAAGTACGGTTAACAGACCCTATTCATCATGTCCATAAATGCTGCAGGAGCATTTGTTAGTCCAAAGGGCATGACTGTAAACTCGTAGTGACCATACCTAGTTCTGAAGGCAGTTTTAGGTATGTCTTCTTCTTGCACCTTCAACTGATGATATCCGGAGCATAAATCTATCTTAGAAAAATATCTAGCTCCTTGGAGTTGATCAAATAGATCATCAATTCTAGGTAATGGGTATCGATTCTTAATTGTAACCTTATTAAGTTTCCTATAATCGATACACATTCGCATCGAACCATCCTTTTTCTTTACGAACAACACTGGTGCTCCCCAAGGGGATGAACTAGGTTGTATGAATCCTTTACTGAGCAATTCATCTAATTGCTTTTTCAGTTCTAGCATTTCGGTGGGTGCTAGACGATAAGGTGTCTTTGCTACGGGTGTAGTTCCAGGAATCAAATGAATTCTAAATTCTACCTCCCTATCCGGTGGTAATCCTGGCAACTCTTCTGGGAATACATATGGGTATTCTGAGACTATAGGAATTTCCTTAAGTTCCTTACCCTTTGTGCTAATGATTACCGAAATCATATACACTATTCCTTGCTTTCGTTCATAACTAGCAACTTTCATTACTCAAATGAACTTCATGGGTTTTCCCGGCTTATCTCCTGTAACTATGATTACTTCTCCTGTGGGTGCACGAATTTCTATGGAGTTCTTATCAAAAAGGATTCGAGCATGGTTGGCTACTAACCAACCCATTCCTAATACGACATCGAATCGAGCTAAATTCATGGGTAATAGGTTTGCAAAAAAATTATGACCTGAAAGTTCTATGTTTTCTTTTTGCAAAACCGTATCTTTGTTAACAGAGTATCCGTCTGCCGTTTCTACTCTAGAAACTTGCCTTAGTTTTGTTAAAGGTAGCTTAAGAGCTTGGCAGAACGAAGTATTTATAAAACTTTGGTTTGCACCAGAGTCAAATAATACTTTTGCATAAACGTCGTGAACTAGGAACGTACCCGCTATTACGTCAGGAATTAGTTCGGCTTCCTGCGTGGTCAACTGGAAGGCTCTTGCATTTCTCTTGGCAGTTCATTCGGCATGTTTGGCTTTGTTATCAGCTGGTTTGACCAATTTCGGGCAATCTGGCCTAAAATGTCCAGCTTCTCCACAGTTGTAGCAGATTGTGGATTTCTTCCTCCTGCAATCTTCTTCATGATGCCCTGGAATTTTGCAGAAATTGCAATACCCTTTGCATCTACCAGGATGCTTTCTTTTACAGGTATTGCAAAATGGAACAGTGTAAGATCGTCCATTTCCCTTTTTCTTGAAATTACTACTGTTACCCATACGGAATTCTTGTGTAATCTTTTGGGCCACTTCCTTTTTTCGATTTTCTTCTCGCGTATGCACCAGTCCGTCCGTCAAAGTGTTGGCCAATTCCACTGCATCGTCAATAGTGCGAGGTCTCGCAGCTTTAACGATATCACGGATTTCACCAATTAAACCCCAGATGTAGCGGGAAATAAGTACCGGTTCTGGCGAGGCCAGGGTAGGTACAACTCTAGCATACTCGAAAAATGTCGAAGTATACCCTCGACAGTCTACATCCACCATTCGGTGGTTCAAGAATTTATTTGCCATTTGCTCCTTTTCATATTCAGGACAGAATTTTCTCTCCACCAGTCGCTTATATTCTTCCCAGCTCATGGCATGGGCCATATTGCTTCCCTTAGCTTGAAGTACCGAATTCCACCATTCTAGCGCCCCTTCTTTAAAAAGATGTGACGCGTACATGACTTTGTTTTCTTCAGCACATTTACTTATTTTAATCACCGCCTCGGTTTTTTATAACCAACGCAGTGCAGCAGTCGCCCCTTCATTGCCTGCGAATTCAACCGGTTTACAGGCAAGAGACTCCTTGTAAGTGCAACCAGCCGTTGCAGCTTTCATTTTCTTAAGGAGTGGAGCTTGCATCCCATCGTTGTCGTTATTAGTATGGTTGTCGCCTCCGTTTACACTATTACTGAAATTATCGCCGTGTGTACGTTTGCTAGGAATAATTTGTTGAGGTTCAACTGGATTTCGGGCAGCAGCAAAAATTGCTGGAATAGCATTGGCTGTTCCCTGAGCAACGATATTCTCGATATCTTGCCTATTCAGAAATTGATCTTCATGGTTTTGTTCAGATTGATTAACTTCGTTAACGGGTTCATTACCAGCGTGTTCCATCTGGTAATATATATAAGTGATTAGCATAAAATAATTAATAATCAAATATAACAAAACAATCGCACATAATCACACCAACACGTATAGCCAAAATTGTCGATTTCTCGACTTCCATTTTTATATACTATATTATGCTTCCGTACACACTTGTTATCTTACAAAAGTTTTATTTTTAAGTTATTTCACAGGATTATATTTTACTACTATTATTATTATACAACCACAACCATGCCGTCACACCATCCCGTTAGCTGGCATCTCAAAAGCGACGCTCCCTCTCGTCGTACTTCCAGGATATCTTTTCTCCTATATCCCTAATTCGGTTCCCTGCATCAATCAGCTCCTCGCCATACTGGCGGAGTTCAGCCAAGTTCTCGGAGCTCATAGGTGGGTGCAGTGGAGGCTCTGGGTCAAATTGAGGGAAAAAGGTATTAGGGTTATTCAGGAGATATTGAAACTATCAGTCAGTGGTCCACCATTCTTCTAGCTCTGCTGGTAGAGGTTGGGAGTGGATAAGGGGATCTGGGATGGCTGGTTCCAAATTCACTGGAAGTTGGGTTTTGGCAGGATAAGTGAAGAGATTTTCATTTACTGGCCTAAGGATATCATAACTTGCCAGTATACGATCTAGTTCCTCCTGCAGTGGCAATTCCACGGCTTGCTTAGAACTTTCCCCAATCTCTATTCTTTTTCCTTTATCCAATGGTTCCTCCATTTTGGCAACTTTCCTAGTTGTTGGTTTCCTCCTGCGTACACGCCTCCAGCCCACAAATCTTCTTCTTTTCTCTGGCTTTGGTTTCTCCGGAGGTTGAGCTTGGAATTCCATAGGTTCCTCAACGTCGGCACAATAACCGGTAAAGTCCTTGGAAACCTCCACATTAACAGAATAGAGATTGAGATTCTGAAGAGCTTCAGACAACTCATTCATGTTATTTAGCAGATATGAAGAAACACACAAAATTCTAAGTTAAAATTTTGTAAATTGAATTTTCACATAATCACAGAAAGGCAATCAGAAAAATTAAGTATTTATACAAACAGATTGTTTAAAATATTGTGAATTTTATATATATATATATATATATTTATTACAAATTACAACTAAAATTTAAAATATACTAGGGATTGTGCATTCACAATTTATTTTAGTTTATCTTTTCTTACTAAGTTCTTTATTTAATGGACAAAGTTTCTGGCTTATGGATTATATGGGTGCTAGTACTGGTTTGGCGATTTGACTATAAGTTAGCATTTGCTGCTGTAGTGGCTAACATATAAAGATTTGGCCATTGTTCATCTAATTCATTTTCCCCTGGTGGATTATTGCGTATTTCCTGAGTTTCCTTAGTACTCATCACTCCTTTTGGTTGTGACTTCTTTATTTTCTCTTGACTTTTTCTAATAATCCAACTTCTTTTATTAGGGGTAAGTGGTTTCTCAAACTGTGCCTTACGAACAAATATTCCTTCCTCAGTATCTGCTGAGTATGAAGTTCCCTTATCCTTTGTTGAACTATCTAATTGACGATAGATGTCCGAAAGTCTTTGCTTACCCATAATGTAAACAAATAGTCAAATAACACAAAAACACATAATCACATGCTGGCAATCAGAAAAATTAAGTATTTCTAAATACTTAATTGGCTTAAATCAGTGGCTCTGATACCACCTTTTTCTGTCACGGCCCCCGTCCCGGTTTGACCCGGTCCAGGTGCCGCGTGACAGAAACCCGTGGTATTTATTAATTGAGTTGACAGCGGAAGATTTAACAGGATCTTTCAACTTGAAATGCCCGATTATTTTATTTCACAATTTGGGATAAACCCCGTAATTTACAATAGAGGAATTTCACAAGGAAATTCCCTGATTTACAAAACATGTTTTTTTGTTTAACTGAGCCACTACTTCAAGCTTTGTTTAGTGCTCCGTAGCACTTTTCCTTGGTTCACAGTAGTCACCTGAAACATGTTTTAAAAATATTTTATCAATGGGGAAATACTGGCGAGTCACTCAAATTTATAAAACGACACATAGTTATAAATTACAGCATAAGAGCGATTACAATGGCTTCTATCTTATTTTTATCTGGCGCCGTGTCACCTCCTGGTGATGATGGTCATACCACTATTGGGTTCTTTCACCCAAGTAGTGATGATTATCACAGTTAGGATTTATTATCCTAACCTTGAGAAATTAGTAATGTGCACAATACCCCACTAGCCAATGATTCAAGATAACCATGACTTAATCCCTGTAATTATAACCTTTGCAGATAACTTGGAGTATTGTAAACATTATTGATAAAAAGAGAATGACTCACATTGCAGGTTTAATCGGGCAGAGTTTAGCCTACTGATAAGCCTGTTAACCTAATTCAAATAACAATGCACACGAAAACTAGGTTAGTAACTGTAATCCAACTTTTTTTACGACAACTCACGAGATCAAAACCTTCACAATGAATGACAAAGTGCGATACTTAAACATCCATCGAATTCACGACGAATGACAACGTATAACCCAAGTTTGAGCAGCACTTAAACATGCATTGGATTGGTTTCTATCGATCGGACATTAAATCGTAGCAGTGATCGAGTTATTACCCTGTTATCGCGGCAGCGTTTCGTGATTGTGTGTGTTTTTGGACTGTTTATACGATATCTCAGTGTACGAATTGAGTTTTTACGTCGAACCAACGCCAGAAATCAAGTGCCAAACTCCCCTATTTATACCTGGAAAACGGCTCCCTCGCGTGGCGCGTGGCGCGAGGGGCCGTCGCGTGGCGCGAGGGGCACCACCCTACCATAGGGTAACCCCATGTCTGCTTAGCTTGGGTGAGTCAACGGTTTCTCAAAATTAGATTTCTACGAAAAACTGTTTAGATAATACTGACTAGGAAATACCCCCCCCCCCCTTAATTTTAGAGGCCCTGGTCCTGATTCCGAATGTTCTGAAAATTTTAGGGGTTATGCAGGATTACTTGGGGGACTCAATTAGGGTTTCCTATTTGGTAGAATAAAATAAGAAATGGTAATTTTAATGAGATTTGTTACATCAAAATATACTAGGGATTTTGCATTCACACGGCCCCCGTCTCGGTTTGACCCGGTTCAGGAGTCGAGGGACAGAAACCCGTGGTATTTATTAATTGAGTTGACAGCGGAAGATTTAACAGGATCTTTTAACTTGAAATGCCCGATTATTTTATTTCATAATTTGGGATAAACCCCGTAATTTACAATAGAGGAATTTCACAAGGAAATTCCCTGATTTACAAAACATGTTTATTTGTTTAGCTGAGCCACTACTTCAAGCTTTGTTTAGTGCGCCGTAGCACTTTTCCTTGGTTCACAGTAGTCACCTGAAACATGTTTTAAAAATATTTTATCAGCTGGGAAATATTGGCGAGTCACTCAAATTTGATAAAACGACACATAGTTATAAATTACAGCATAAGAGCGATGACAATGGCTTCTATCTTATTTTTATCTGGCGCCGTGTCACCTCCTGGTGACGATGGTCATACCACTATTGGGTCCTTTCACCCAAGTAGTGATGATTATCACAGTTTGGATTTATTAGCCTAACCGTGAGAAATTAGTAATGTGCACAATACCCCACTAGCTAGTGATTCAAGATAACCAAGACTTAATCCCTGTAATTATAACCTTTGAAAATAACTTGGAGTATTGTAAACATTATTGATAAAAAGAAAATGACTCACATTGCAAGTTTAATCGGGCAGAATTTAGCCTACTGATAAGCCTGCTAACCTAATTCAAATAACAATGCACACGAAAACTAGGTTAGTAACTGTAATCCAACTTTTTTTACGACAACTCACGAGATCAAAACCTTCACAATCAATGACAAAGTGCAATACTTAAACATCCATCGAATTCACGACGAATGACAAAGTATAACCCAAGTTTGAGCGGCACTTAAACATCCATTGGATTGGTTTCTGTCGATCGGACATTAAATCGTAGCAATGATCGAGTTATTACCCTGTTGTCGCGGCAGCGTTTCGTGATTGTGTGTGTTTTTGGACTGTTTATACGATATCTCAGTGTACGAATTGAGTTTTTACGTCGAACCAACGGCAGAAATCAAGTGCCAAACTCCCCCATTTATACCTGGAAAACGGCACCCTCGCGTGGCGCGAGGGGCCGTCGCGTGGCGCGAGGGGCACCACCCTACCATAGGGTAGCCCCGTGTCTGCTTAGCTTGGGTGAGTCGACGGTTTCTCAAAATTCGATTTCTACGAAAAACTGTTTAGATAATACTGACTAGGAAATACCCCCTAGTTTTAGGGTCCCTGATCCTGATTCCGATTGTTCTGAAAATTTTAGGGGGTTATGCAGGATTACTTGGGGGTCTCAATTAGGGTTTCCTATTTGGTAGAATAAGATAAGAAATGGTAATTTTAATGAGAGTTGTTACATCCTCCCCACCTTAATAAAAAATCTCGTCCTCGAGATTTACTGGATTTGACCAGCACTAGTCGCTTGTGCTTGAAAAAATTGACCTTTCTGTCTTCTATCTTCAGTGGCTTCCCAACAAGTTTTAACTTTTCGTTTACCTCTACATCTTGAAGAGGTACCACCAGGGATTCGTCGGATAAAAATTTCTTGAGGTTGGATACATGAAACACGTCATGCACTCCAGCTAACTCTTCAGGTAGTTGTAAGCGATAGGCGACTGGTCCTATTCGCTGGATTATTGGGAATGGTCCTACGTACCTTGGACTTAGCTTTCCCTTTTTACTGAACCGAACTATTCCTTTCCAAGGGGAAACTTTCAACAGTACTCTGTCTCCAACTTGGAATTCTAACGGCTTGCGTCGATTGTCTGCATAACTCTTCTGGCGATCTCGAGCCGTCTTTAGTCTTCCCTTGATTTGAGTGATCTTGTCGGTAGTTTCTTGAACAATTTCAGGTCCTGATAATTGACTTTCTCCTATTTCTTCCCAGCAGACTGGAGTTCTGCATTTTCGTCCATATAATGAATGGGGCAGCTTCTATGCTTGCATGGTAACTATTATTATAGGAGAATTCGATTAAGGGTAGGTGGTCATCCCAGTTTCCACCAAAATCTATCACACATGCCCAAAGCATGTCCTCCAGGGTTTGGATCATCCTTTCACTTTGTCCGTCTGTTTGAGGATGGTATGCAGTGCTTAAATTTAGTCGGGTTCCCATTGCTTCTTGGAAACTCGTCCAGAAATGGGAAGTGAAACGACTATCCCTATCCGATACAATGGAGAGCGGAACTCCATGTAAGGATACTACCTCGTCTACATACAATTTTGCTAACCGTTCCATGCTAAAGGTTTCTTTCATAGGTAGAAAGTGAGCTGACTTGGGTAATCGATCCACAATTACCCAAATCGCGTCATTACCTTTTCGGGTTTTGGGCAACTTAGTAACAAAGTCCATTGTTATGAGTTCCCATTTCCATACAGGCATTTCTAATTGTTGTAGTAGACCTGAGGGTTTTTGGTGTTCTGCCTTAACTTGTGAACAAGTAAGACACTGAGAAACATATCTAGCTATGTCCTTTTTCATTCCTATCCACCAGAAGTTATTTCTTAAATCTTGGTACATCTTATTGTTTCCCGGGTGCATGGTATATCTATATTTATGGGCTTCCTCTAAGATCTTATGTCTTAAATCTCCTTGCTTAGGTACCCAATTCCTTTTCTTATGGAATCTCCAAATTCCATCAGCTCCTTGCTCCAATTCCTTTATTCCTCCTTTCATTCCTTCAGGATCATCCTTGATTGTTGTTTCCTGAACATTCTTTAATTGTTCCATTAAGTCTAATTGTAAACTTAATCTAAGAGCACGAACTCGTCGTTGTTTCTCATGATACTTACGACTTAAGGCATCTGCAACTACATTTGCCTTTCCATCGTGATATTGAATATCACAGTCGTAGTCACTTAGAATTTCTATCCATCTTCTTTGCCTCATGTTCAATTCTTTTTGCCAAAATATATATTTTAAACTCTTATGATCTGTATAGACAGTAAACTTACTTCCATACAGATAATGCCTCCAAATCTTAAGGGCAAAAATTATCGATCCTAATTCTAAGTCATGCGTTGTATAATTTTCTTCGTGCTTTTTCAATTGTCTTGAGGCATACGCAATTACCTTTTTGCGTTACATTAGCACACATCCTAATCCTAGCTTAGAAGCATCACAATAAACTTCAAAATCTTCTGTTACTTCTAGTAAGGCTAGAATTGGGGTGTTTGTTAATTTTTGCTTTAAAATCCTAAAAGCCTCTTCTTGCTTAGGTCCCCATTCAAACTTAAATGTTTTGCAGGTTAGCTTAGTTAATGGTACAGCTATCTTAGAAAAATCCTTAATAAAGCGCCTATAGTACCAAGCTAATCCTAGAAAACTTCTAACTTCTGTAGCTGATTACGGGACCTTCCATTTGGTGATCGCTTCTATCTTAGCAGGATCTATGTGAATACCTTCGTGATTCACCATGTGACCTAAAAATTGCACCTCCTTTAGCCAAAATTCACACTTCGAGAATTTGGCGTAAAGCTTCTCCTTTCTTAACAAAGTTAAGAGTGCATGCAGGTGCTCACAATGCTCGTCCTAACTTTTGGAATAAATAAGTATGTCGTCGATGAAGACAATTACAAATTTATCCAAGTACGGTTTACAGACCCTATTCATCATGTCCATAAATGCTGCAAGAGCATTTGTTAGTCTAAAGGGCATGACTGTAAACTCGTAGTGACCATACCTAGTTCTGAAAGCAGTTTTAGGTATGTCTTCTTCTTGCACCTTCAACTGATGATATCCGGAGCGTAAATCTATCTTAGAAAAATATCTAGCTCCTTGGAGTTTATCAAAGTGATCATCAATTCTTGGTAATGGGTATCGATTCTTAATTGTAACCTTATTAAGTTCCCTATAATCGATACACATTCGCATCGAACCATCCTTTTTCTTTACGAACAACACTGGTGCTCCCCAAGGGGATGAACTAGGTTGTATGAATCCTTTACTGAGCAATTCATCTAATTGCTTTTTCAGTTCTAGCATTTCGGTGGGTGCTAGACGATAAGGTGCCTTTGCTACGAGTGTAGTTCCAGGAATCAAATGAATTCTAAATTCTACCTCCCTATCCGGTGGTAATCCTGGTAACTCTTCTGGGAATACATCTGGGTATTCTGAGACTATAGGAATTTCCTTAAGTTCCTTACCCTTAGTGCTAATGATTACCGAAATCATATACACTATTCCTTGCTTTCGTTCATAACTAGCAACTTTCATTACCGAAATGAACTTCATGGGTTTTCGCGGCTTATCTCTTGTAACTATGATTACTTCTCCTGTGGGTGCACGAATTTCTATGGAGTTCTTATCACAAAGGATTCAAGCATGGTTGGCTACTAACCAATCCATTCCTAATACGACATCGAATCCAGCTAAATTCATGGGTAATAGGTTTGCAAAAAATTTATGACCTGAAAATTTTATGTTTTCTTTTTGCAAAACCGTATCTATGTTAACAGAGTTTCTGTCTGCCGTTTCTACTGTAAAAACTTGCCTTAGTTTTGTTAAAGGCAGCTTAAGAGCTTGGCAGAACGAAGTATTTATAAAACTTTGGTTTGCACCAGAGTCAAATAATACTTTTGCATAAACGTCGTGAACTAGGAACGTACCAGCTATTACGACAGGAATTAGTTCGGCTTCCTGCGTGATCAACTGGAAGGATCTTGCGTTTCTCTTGGTAGTTCCTTCGGCAGGTTTGGCTTTGTTATCAGCTAGTTTGACCAATTTCGGGCAATCTGGCCTAAAATGTCCAGCTTCACCACAGTTGTAGCAGATTGTGGATTTCTTCCTCCTGCAATCTTCTTCTTAATGCCCTGAAATTTTGAGAAATTGCAATACCCTTTGCATCTACCTGGATGCTTTCTTTTATAGGTATTGCAAAATGGAACAGTGGAAGATCGCCCATTTCCCTTTTTCTTGAAATTACTACTGTTACCCATACGGAATCCTTGGGTAATCTTTTGGGCCACTTCCTTTTTTCCGATTTTCTTCTCGCGTACGCACCAGTCCGTCCGTCAAAGTGTTGACCAATTCCACTGCATCGTCAATAGTGCGAGGTCTCGCAGCTTTAACGATATCACGGATTTCGCCAATTAAACCCCAGATGTAGCGGGAAATAAGTACCGGTTCTGGCGAGGCCAGGGTAGGTACAAATCTAGCATACTCGAAAAATGTCGAAGTATACCCTCGACAGTCTACATCCATCATTCGGTGGTTCAAAAATTTATTTTCCATTTGCTCCTTTTCATATTCAGGACAGAATTTTCTCTCCACCAGTCTCTTAAATTCTTCCAAACTCATGGCATGGGCCACATTGCTTCCCTTAGCTTGAAGTACCGTATTCCACCATTCTAGCGCCCCTTCTTTAAAAAGATGTGATGCGTACATGACTTTGTCTTCTTCAGCACATTTACTTATTTTAATCACCGCCTCGGTTTTTTTCTAACCAACACAGTGTAGCAGTCGCCCCTTCGTTGCCTGCGAATTCAACCGGTTTACAGGCAAGAAACTCCTTGTAAGTGCAACCAGGCATTGCAGCTTTCATTTTCTTAAGGAGTGGAGCTTGCATCCCATCGTTATCGTTATTAGTATGGTTGTCGCCTCTGTTTACACTATTACTGAAATTATCGCCGTGTGTACGTTTGCTAGGAATAATTTGTTGAGGTTCAACTGGATTTCGGGCAGCAGCAAGAATTGCTGGAATAGCATTGGCTATTCCCTGAGCAACGATATTCTCGATATCTTGCCTATTCAGAAATTGATCTTCATGGTTTTGTTCAGATTGATTAACTTCGTTAACGAGTTCATTACCAGCGTGTTCCATCGGGTAATATATATAAGTGATTAGCAGAAAATAATTAATAATCAAATATAACAAAACAATCGCACATAATCACACCAACACGTATAGCCAAAATTGTCGATTTCTCGACTTCCATTTTTATATATTATATTATGCTTCCGTACACACTTGTTATCTTACAAAAGTTTAATTTTTAAGTTATTTCACAGGATTATATTTTACTACTATTATTATTATACAACCACAACCATGCCGTCACACCATCCCGTTAGCTGGCATCTCAGAAGCGACGCTCCCTCTCGTCGTACTTCCGGGATATCTTTTCTCCTATATCCCTAATTCGGTTCCCTGCATCAATCAGCTCCTCGCCATACTGGCGGAGTTCAGCCAAGTTCTCGAAGCTCATAGGTGGGTGTAGTGGAGGCTCTGGGTCAAATTGAGGGAAAAAGGTATCAGGGTTATTCAGGAGATTTTGAAACTGTCAGTCAGTGGTCCACCATTCTTCCAGCTCTGCTGGTAGAGGTTGGGAGTGGATAAGGGGATCTGGGATGGCTGGTTCCAAATTCACTGGAAGTTGGGTTTCGGCTGGATAAGTGAAGAGATTTTCATTGACTGGCCTAAGGATATCATAACTTGCCAGTATACGATCTAGTTCCTCCTGCAGTGGCAATTCCTCGTCTTGCTTAGAACTTTCCCCAATCTCTATTCTTTTTTATTTATCCAATGGTTCCTCCATTTTGGCAACTTTCCTAGTTGCTGGTTTCCTCCTGCGTACACGCCTCCAGCCCACAAATCTTCTTCTTTTCTTTGGCTTTGGTTTCTCCGGAGGTTGAGCTTGGAATTCCATAGGTTCCTCAACGTCGGCACAATAACCGGTAAAGTCCTTGGAAACCTCCACATTAACAGAATAGAGATTGAGATTCTGAAGAGCTTCAGACAACTCATTCATTCTGTTTAGCAGATATGAAGAAACACACACAATTCTAAGTTAAAATTTTGTAAATTGAATTTTCACATAATCACAGAAAGGCAATCAGAAAAATTAAGTATTTATACAAACAGATTGTTTAAAATATTGCGAATTATATATATATATATATATATATAGGGGATCGCTAAAATGAAAACCACCTCCAGTTATGAGAACCATGAAAACCACTTTCTGGCCCTTTGATCAACTTGATGGATGGATGAGATTAAAAGTTACAAAAATTAGAGTAAATTGCCATTTTAGTCCCTGAGTTTTGACCAAAATTGCCACTTTAGTCCAAATAGTTTTTTTCTTGCCATTTTAGTCCAAATAGTTTTGTTTTCTTGCCATTTTAGTCCCTGAGTTTTGTCATTTGTTGCCATTTTCATCGACCACCACTACCACCTCCCACCATCCACCCCATCATAACCTTCTATCATCGCCACCACCTGCCTGCACCGTCACCACCCACCCACCCACCCCACCACCATCACCACCCACCATTTCCACCACCACCGGGCACTTTTACGCCACCCACGTCATTAACCAACATCACCGTCATCATCGTAAAACCAACAACCACCGCCATCATCTTCACTGTAAACTGGCACAACACCATCCCCATACCATCGCACCTGCAAAAAAAGAAAGAAAAATGTGGTTCGACCAAAATTCACCTAAGTTAAATAATTTTTTTTGAATGGAGTTAGTGGGTTGGATGAAAATGGCAACAAATGACAAAACTCAGGGACTAAAATGGCAGAAAACAAAACTATTTGGACTAAAATGGCAAGAAAACAAAACTATTTGGACTAAAATGGCAAGAAAAAAACTATTTGGACTAAAGTGGCAATTTTGGTCAAAACTCAGTAGGGATGAGCATGTCGGTATTCCGTCCCGTACCGATACCGATACCGACTAATACCGATACCGATTTTCACCCAAACTAGGTACCGATACCGATACCGAAACATGTCGGTTAGGTATCGGTACGGTACGGTATCGGTATTATACCGTATTTTGAGGGTCGGTATCGGTATAATACCGATACCGTACCGATACCGAAATCGCCAAAATGTGGATACCGATCGGGATACCGATACCGATACCGATCGGTACGGGATCGGTACGGGATCGGTATGGGATCGGTATTGGTATTCATATGCTCATCCCTAAAACTCAGGGACTAAAATGGCAATTTACTCCAAAAATTAATATTAAATGGTTTTTGTCTTATTATGTCTTTAATATTATAATCCAAAAGGGCAATTTGGTAAAATAACTCTATTTTGTCTTTTTATCTTTATTGTTTTTTATTAGTTTTTTGTTTTATTATATTATTACTTTTTTTTAAACATAACTTTTTTATTAAAAACATTTTAAAATTCACATTTTTTTAAACATTTTTTATACTTTTTACAATTTAAGTTTTACGTTAAACTTTTTACGTTTTACGTTTTTTGACGCGCCGTTTTTACGCCGGGTTTTTTCAAGCGTCGTTATTTTAACACGCCGTTTTTTTACGCGCCAATTTTCAACGCCGTTTTTTTACGCGCCGTTTTTTTACGCGCCGTTTTTTTACGCGCCGTTTTTTACGAGCTAATTTTTTAACGCCGTTTTTTACGCGCCAATTTTTTACGACCCGTCTTGCGCCCGACTTTTTCACGCGTCGTTTTTTCAACGCGCCGTTTTTTAACGTCGTTTTTTCAACGCCGTTTTCAACACCGTTTTTACGCGCCGTTTTTTCAACGCGCCGTTTTTACGAGCCAATTTTTTAACGGCGTTTTTACGTAAAAAAATTTACGTTTTACGTTTTTACATTTTACGTTTTTACGTAAAAAGTTTTAAGTTTTACGTTTTACGTTTTACGCGCCGGTTTTTTACGTTTTACGATCCGGTTTTTTACGTTAACGTTTTTTACGTTTATACGATTTACGCGCCGGTTTTTTACGTTAACGTTTTTTACGTTTTACGTAAAACTCTTTACGTTTTACTAAAAAAATTACGCTTTACGTTTTACCTAAAACTTTTTTCGCTTTACAAAAAACTTTTTACGTTTTACGTAAAACTTTTTACATTTTACGAAAAACTTTTTACGTTTTTACGTTAAAAAAATTTACGTTTTTACGTTTTACGTTAAACTTTTTACGTTTTACGTTTTTACTTTATAAAAATTTACGTTTTACGTTTTACCTAAAACTTTTTACGCTTTACAAAAAACTTTTTACGGTTTACATAAAACTTTTTACGTTTTACAAAAAACTTTTTACGTTTTACGTTTTTACGTTTTACGTTAAAAAAGTTTACGTTTTTTACGTTTACAATAAACTTTTTACGTTTTACGTTAAAAAGTTTACGGTTTACATATTTTTTTTTTACAAATAACTTTTTTTACGCAACACGAACGCACCCAGAAAACGCAAACTCGGTAGGTGTCTCAGATAGATTGTTATCGTCATCGACTAGGGAAAAAAATTATAAAAACCAACAACATCAAAACAAAGCGTATCTCGAAAAAAAAGGGGTTTGGCTCAGATTTTCCGATAATAAAAAGGCTGCAAAATGGGGTTGCAGGTTCAAAAAACCTACCCTCCGCCGTCTTTGCCGCGCCGTCGTCATCAAAATCAACGGTTTTTTTTTTTTTTTTTGCATCATCGCCCCCCAAAATCTAAACCGATCAAAACCCACATAATCAAAGAATTCAAACCACATAATCAAAGAATTCAAGAACAGTAGAACACCCAAATCAAACCCCCAACATACCACCATCAGATTCAACCCAGATCATTCAAACCAGAAGGAACATGAACATATTTCAAACCAGATCATTCAACCCAGAAGGAACAGGAACATGTCTCAACAAGAAGGAACAGTAACATCATTCAACCCAAAAAATCAAAAAAATATCAAGAACATACCAAAAATCAAAACAAACATCAAGAACACAGGCCCAAAATATGAAAAATCCCCAACATACCAAAATCAAAACAAACATCAAGAACATACCAGAGAAATCAACAACATAGGAGGAGACCGGGACCTCCGCCGCTCACGGCGGCGCTGCCGCCGGCCCACCACCCAGCCATCGAACTGCCACCACCGCTCACGGCGGCGCTGCACCACCGTCATCGAGCACCCACCACCTCCGATTCAACATCAACATCAAATCCAAGTCGCACAAACGACCAACACTACAACCCCCCCCCCCCCCTCAATTTCTTTGCCGCGGTTGTACGCCACCACCAGACGGTGGTACCCACCACCACAACCAACCCTTCGCCACCGTCTCCGTGAAACCCACCACAACACCCCCCTTCGTCGTCAAACATTTGATCTAATGAGCGAGGAGAGAGACATAGTAGATCTGATGAGAGATGATAGAGACAGAACATCATCGGAAAACGGACAGGGGTATCGTTGAAGACATGGGGGTTGGTGGTGGGCTTAGGGTGAAGAAGGATGGTAGTGGAGGGTGTGAGTGTTACGTCGGAACAAAGAACAGCAGTCATATTGGTCGGAGTCCAACTCCGGCCGCAGGAAAAAGAAACGAGAGAGGGAGAGAAAAGGTGTATCAGTCACCATCCCTGAATCCACCACCATCACTCACAAAAACAAAACCCATATTCAACAAACAAATGGAGGAGAGATGTTCTGAGATTAATAAATGGAGGAGAGATGATCTGACATAAATAAATGGAGGAGAGAGGGTTGAGAAATGACATTTGGGGTAAATGACTATAGTACCCTTTGAGTTGTCATATTATGATTGGTTGAGAGTGGTTCTCATGGTTCTCATAACTGGGAGTGGTTCTCATTCTAGCAGCTCCCTATATATATATATATATATATATATATATATATATATATATATATATATATATATATATATATATATATATATATATATATATATTTATTACAAATTACAACTAAAATTTAAAATATACTAGGGATTGTGCATTCACAATTTATTTTAGTTTATCTTTTCTTACTAAGTTGTTTATTTAATGGGCAAAGTTTCTTTAATGTTTCTGGCTTATGGATGATATGGGTGCTAGTACTGGTTTGGCGATTTGAGTATAAGTTAGCATTTACTGCTGTAGTGGCTAACATATAAAGATTTGCCCATTGTTCATCTAATTCATTTTCCCCTGGTGGATTATTGCGTATTTCCTGAGTTTCCTTATTACTCATCACTCCTTTTGGTTGTGACTTCTTTATTTTCTTTTGACTTTTTCTAATAATCCAACTTCTTTTATTAGGGGTAAGTGGTTTCTCAAACTGTGTCTTACGAAAAAATATTCCTTCCTCGGTATCTGCTGAGTATGAAGTTCCCTTATCTTTTGGTGAACTATCTAATTGACGATAGATGTCCGAAAGTCTTTGCTTACCCATACTGTAAACAAATAGTCAAATAACACAAAAACACATAATCACAGGATGGAAATCAGAAAAATTAAGTATTTCTAAATACTTAATTGGCTTAAATCAGTGGCTCTGATACAACCTTTTTCTGTCACGGCCCCCGTCCCGGTTTGACCCGGTCCAGGAGCCGCGGGACAGAAACCCGTGGTATTTATTAATTGAGTTGACAGCGGAAGATTTAACAGGATCTTTTAACTTGAAATGCCCGATTATTTTATTTCATAATTTGGGATAAACCCCGTAATTTACAATAGAGGAATTTCACAAGGAAATTCCCTGATTTACAAAACATGTTTATTTATTTCACTGAGCCACTACTTCAAGCTTTGTTTAGTGCTCTGTAGCACTTTTCCTTGGTTCACAGTAGTCACCTGAAACATGTTTTAAAAATATTTTATCAGCGGTGAAATACTGGCGAGTCACTCAAATTTGATAAAACGACACATAGTTATAAATTACAGCATAAGAGCGATTACAATGGCTTATATCTTATTTTTATCTGGCGCTGTGTCACCTCCTGGTGACGATGGTCATACCACTATTGGGTCCTTTCACCCAAGTAGTGATGATTATCACAGTTAGGATTTATTAGCCTAACCGTGAGAAATTAGTAATGTGCACAATATCCCACTAGCCAGTGATTAAGATAACCATGACTTAATCCCTGTAATTACAACCTTTGAAAATAACTTGGAGTATTGTAAAAAAATTATTGATAAAAAGATAATGACTCACATTGCAAGTTTAATCGGGCAGAGTTTAGCCTACTGATAAGCATGTTAACCTAATTCAAATAACAATGCACACGAAAACTAGGTTAGTAACTGTAATCCAACTTTTTTTACGACAACTCACGAGATCAAAACCTTCACAATGAATGACAAAGTGTGATACTTAAACATCCATCGAATTCACGACGAATGACAAAGTATAACCCAAGTTTGAGCAGCATCCATTGGATTGGTTTCTATCGACCGGACATTAAATCGTAGCAGTGATCGAGTTATTACCCTGTTATCGCGGCAGCGTTTCGTGATTGTGTGTGTTTTTGGACTGTTTATACGATATCTCAGTGTACGAATTGAGTTTTTACGTCGAACCAACGCCAGAAATCAAGTGCCAAACTCCCCCATTTATACCTGGAAAACGGCTCCCTCGCGTCGCGCGAGGGGCACCACCCTACCATAGGGTAGCCCCGTGTCTGCTTAGCTTGGGTGAGTCGACGGTTTCTCTAAATTCGATTTCTACGAAAAACTGTTTAGATAATACTGACTAGGAAATACCCCCCCTAGTTTTAGGGGCCCTGATCCTGATTCCGATTGTTCTGAAAATTTTTAGGGGTTATGCAGTATTACTTGGGGGTCTCAATTAGGGTTTTCTATTTGGTAGAATAAGATAAGAAATGGTAATTTTAATGAGAGTTGTTACATCTGTATATAACACGTGTGCATTTGTGTAAATTATAGATTGTCACCAGGAAACCCTAAAGGATAATCTAAGACAACAATGTGAGTAATCTCCTTTTTGTTAACTGTGTTTACAAAACCTCACACAATTAATTTTATATTAAACAGTTATTGAGTATTTGTAAGGATACAATTATCGTCGGTATGTTGGAGTTTTGTATACAAAGTTATGTTACTGCCTTGCGAGGGGTAACATTTCCACAAGTCGGGTTTGACAGTACCGTGGGTGTTAATTGATATAACTTGGAAACAAATGTAATTGTGAGATCGCCCTCAATACTGTACAATGGTTTTTATTAAATCTTGATTGAACTGGGATTCACTCACCAGTATTTCCCACTGACAAAATATTTTTAAACGCGTTTCAGGTAACAAAATGTGAAAGCCAAATAGAAGCCAGCTGGACAGCACTGAAGGCTTGGAAAAGTGGCAATAAAGTTACCTAAAAGAAACAGATGTTTTTATTAAATAAAAATAGGATTTATTCCTATGGAAATGTGTGTACTTAAAACTTGGGTTTTATCCCATGTGTTTAATATTATGAAAATGTGGTATTTTACTCTGATCAAATATTTCCTAACTACGGTCCTGATGAAAATTCCGCTGCCAAAATTAGACATTACCAGATACCACCGAAATTGGCTCGCGGCCGCCCGTTCCCGTGTTTGAATAGGGGAACGGGGGCTGTGACAAATTTAGCCAACTAGGTTAATTGAGCACATTACTAATTGAAAAAGAAGTCTCAGACAATATAAATTGTGAAGAGTTGATCCATCAATTTGCTATGAAGAATGCAAAAAGAGCTGCACGAATTATTAGTTAGCTATTAGCTTATTAGTTATTATGGTATGTAACTCATTCGAATGCTATAATTTTCTCATTTTTCATAATTGCATTGTTTATCGTTAAGGGATCGTTAAGGGATAAAGGCACATTTTTCGAGCTCGAACATGATACATGAGTTCTCAGAGACGCCACTGAGTCACCAGGTGTAGGTTTGTATTATTTACCCGTTTGCATGTGTATATGTAGTAAAATTAGTGAATGTTGAAAAAAAAAATTAGTGACATACACCCATTGTTAACCGTCCATTTGAACCAATTAGATTGAATCACTATTTATTGGTTTTCAAATTCTCGTATTTTTTATTATGTACCGTATATTTTAGAAGTAATAGGTGATTAATTAAGAAATGAAAGATGCCACGATCTTTCCAAGATTGAATCACTATTTATTGGTTTTCAAAATCTCGTATTATTTATTATGTACCGTATATGTTAGAAGTAATAGGTGATTAATTAAGAAATGAAAGATGCCACGATCTTTCCAAGATTGAATCACTATTTATTGGTTTTCAAATTCTCGTATTATTTATTATGTACCGTATATGTTAGAAGTAATTGGTGATTAATTAAGAAATGAAAGATGCCACGATCTTTCCAAGATTGAATCACTATTTATTGGTTTTCAAATTCTCGTATTATTTATTATGTACCGTATATGTTAGAAGTAATAGGTGATTAATTAAATATTTAGGCAAATAAACAATAATCCTTGTGACTCATAGAATGACGTAAGAACATATGATATCATGGTATGATGCATCATGCCTATGAAATGCTACCCTTGTCATTCTTCCTAATCAATATTTAATAACCGACATTTTTGTCCTAATTATTATTTTATTACCTTAATTCAAGAGAAAAATGACAAACATAATACTTAAATATTTACGTAATTTTGACGTATAAAGGCTATGTCACGCCTAACTTATTCAATATCAAATACATTAATCTATTCAATCTCAAAATACATTAATTAGACGAATTAAACATATCAAATACTATTTGTTTATTTTCATTTATCAGTTCTTATTTAAAGTATTATTTAAATTTAAATTTTACTATAACTTTTTTATGCAACGGATATTTTGAAGTTTCCAAAAATATATATTGAAAGTTAAAAAAATCTAATGTTATTTTGGATAGAAAAAGAAATTAAATGGTATCATCATTATACTTGATAAATTGTAGCATGTAACATCAAATTAAATCCAAACACTCACACACACATTTCTCCTTCGATACTAAACATTTTCAAATATCTTTTTTTTAAGGGTGACTTTCAATATGTACATGGACAATTGGTCACCGGGTTCCCGTCAAGGACGGTTACCCGTCAACCCAACTTTCACAGACGCGATGTTCTATCGGGCCCCGGCTGCCGCTCTGACTGACCTTCGCCCGGAAACCATACTGCCCCCACACGAGAAACTCGCTGGGGTAACAGCTGGGTAAAACCGGGTTGCACGTTATGGGCATCATCTACTTTTACATTTATTTTCTAATAATCTATTTTCTTATATTTCCTTTTATTAAAATAACAGAATATATATATATGTGTGTGTGTGTATCGTATTACTAAAGTAATATACTATATTTGTTAATTAAAAGTTATATTAAAATTACAAATCAAAGTACATAAACTTAAAAATCAGAATTATATAAAATTTAAAATTTGAATACATAAGCTTGATAACTAAAATTACATAATCTTAAAAATTAAAATTACCTAAATGTAAAAATTAAAACTGCATAAACCTTAAAAAGTAGTAGACCAAGTACGCTCCATCAAATCGCTTTGAAGTGAATCGCAAGCTTCATTTTATTCTTCGCATACTTATATAAATTTACATCGAGATAGTTGGTAAAAGGGCAACAAGTTACGCCACTACCCCTTTTTAAATAGCAAAACTAAGCCTTAAAGTTTGTTGTTGTTCCATAGCTTGGTGGTTCTGCTTTATCATTTGATCACTCAGTTATAACATGTCCTCCATCTTGTACAATCATATAATGCAATATAATACATGCATACATTATATAGCTTATTACTTCCTAACACTCTTGGAAACTCGTGCGGGGATGAATGTGCCTCTAGTAGCCATTGGATTCACTTTCGTTTGGTCATCTTAGATATTCTTTTGAAAAAACTTCTGTAACACACTTTCAAAAACTTATGTATTCTAAGGTAGCACTTTCACCAATGCGTGTGTATTCATCGAATTAGTCACCAAATGTGCCATATGCCAACTAATGTGTGGCACATCTACATTTTTAAATGGGAGATAAACCCTCTCTACCGCTTGCATAAGTTTTTCGTGTAAAGTAGGAAGCATGGGTTGGCAAGCCTTTGATTATACAACTGAAAATCGATTGCTCATCCGGAACCGAGATCAATACAAATTGTCACATATCCACTTACTCATATTTAGTGAGGTATAATCCTAGTAAGTTTTGAAAATATTTGTAAGCATGATCACCCAAGTTGGTGAAAAGATAACTATCATTACCACCTTTCTAAAGAGAAGTTTAAAGGGGAGATGAGTTGATGACTATATGTTTACAGAAAAGTTGAAGAGGTGGTCACTAACCATTTAGTGAGACGATTATAACGGTGATCTCTACCCGCCTAGAGAGATTATTTTAGTGGAAGCAAACTCTCGATTGAGAATTGAGGAATGGACATAGGGTGAATTTGCTAACATCCATTTGAACCACTATATGTTTTGTGCCATCTTTTTAGTTTCATACTCCCTTACTTGCAAATTGTTTAACATTTTCAAGTGAAAAGCAAAAGTCTTTTGAAAATAATCTAGTCACCTTCTCTACATACTTAGAAGACTTATTAGGAGAGAATCAAGATCAAGGAAGCCACAAAGTAGACGGGGGTGGAGGGTTAGAGAAGAAATATAAATCTTCAAAAAAAAATTATTAGTGGTTTATATATTTTTATTATTTGTATGACATATACATAAAAACCCATTAAAGTATTTTTTATATGCATTTTTTTTACATTTAAACTCTTTCCTATGCATGTGTTATTAAGCCTACACAAAACTTGTGTGTGTATATATATAGTTTATATAAATAAAGAAAGTTACTAAACTTTATAAATTGAAAACTATATTACTCAAACGTGTAACTTTTTACACTTGTACCCTAAAAGTGTGATAGATAATAACACATGATATTTTTGTAATTAACTCAAAACTTAATTATACAATTATTATGACTTTATTTAATTAGGAATAACTGTAGATTTGGTCGTAGCTTGGTCCCCATTATCCCATAAAAGATTAAAAGACCAGCTTTTAGAGATTCTTTTAATCCACATAATAAAACAAATTGTAAATATATTCTTCCATCTTATTAGTTGTACGAAATATATTAAATAATAAATGATATGATATATTAATTCTTTAACCTATATATAAATAAATAAATAGTCATCATCGTCAACTTGCAATATAATTACCACTCCCAGCCCAGGATCCATTGCAACTGGTCTAAATGTTTTCCAATTCGTCCTAATTCATATAATCACATGCACAAATAATATATATACACATATATAAAATCAAATAAGAAAAAGTTAACTTAAACCAAAATTACAAAAGCCATCACTCCAAATCTATGCATGTTTGGTGAGTATATTTATTTATTAAATTATATAAAAAGTTAATTTAGACTTAGAACATTTTTTTGCTGTAATATATAGAATTTAATGTATCAAATTTTAAAGATATAAACACAAATATTATGGAAATATAATGCAAACTATTTACCACATGTATATTATATACGTATTATGCGTATATATTTTTTTATATTTTATAAATTTTGCCTAAGATAAATTTTACCTAATACACTAATTATTTTGCACTTTTTACTTGTTCTGTGTATATGTTAAAGCTTTTATTAAGTGTATGATTTTATAGATTTATAGACATTTATAATAATATTGTATTTACATATTTCATAATTATAAATATAATTAATATAAGACTATAATATTATCTGGCCGTAAATAATAATATTATTAATTATTTTAGTGGTCTAAAAAGTTAGAATACAAATTGTTTACGTCATCAACCGAACATCATTTGTTGTCAGCATGTATATGACCTCATCTACAGTCGTGTGTTTAGCATCATTCATTCATACGACTTCTTTATTTTGTATGAAGAAAAATTCTTTCATAGCTACTAAACAACTTTCTCAATAACTTTAAGTCTTTTTGTTTCAAAAAAAATAAATTAACTTTTGTTAAGTGTTTCAATGCTGTGATTTTTATAAATTAAGTGAACTAAATCAAATGTATATGAACTGTGTTTACTATCTAGCAATGGTTTTTTTTTTTCAAGTTAACTTAAATTTAATAATTATAAAACATGGTTATTATTAATTATTTTCTCTAAATTATTTCCTCCTACTTAAAATTATATTTGGAATTAAAAAATAAATCACTAAACAATAACTAAAATTTATATATGTTCCTTTTTCGATTACTATATTAAATTTAAACATTTAATAAAAGTCAAGTGACTTGAAGGATACATATTTGATCATATTGTTTGTTTTTATATATAACAGTTCAGAAATACGTTACAATCATATCATATTATTCAATTTTTATGCTTTACGGATTCATATCTAATCATAGAGGCGCAGCTTTCTAGGAGCCGAGGGGGACCCCCGAACTTTTCGCTCAGTAATGTTATGTATGTACGTTTCGTATAGAATTTATTAGGTATATACGTTTTCGATCCCCAGTTTTATAAAAAAATTACTTATATTTAATTTTTTAGTCCGGTGACTTTTGACTGGAAATTTTCAAACTTCGTCACTGTCTAATCATACTGTTTTTTTACATTACCCACTCCCTTTTAATAGTAATTAACTTGTGTGACATTGGAGAATGGACAGAGCTTGTGATATCATGTTTCATTCGTCAAACATATGAAAACAATGCAATGGTCATAACATCCAAATCCAAATCACTTAGACCGTGTGTAATGGGGCGTTTCACATAAAAAAATTTCAAAAATAACGCCCTATAACGCCCCATAACCCACTACACCCGGCGTTATAGGGCGTTTTAAATCAAAAAATTTGTTCCCGGCGTTTAAATTAAAACGCTTAATCGAAAACCAACAACCAATCAAACGGCTAGTTTCCTAACGGCTAGTTTGATTTTTTTTTTAAACCTATTATATATACATATATATATAAACAACCAAAACTCATCCATTTTCAACAAAAACAATCTCAAAACCTCTCTAAAAAATCCCACCATTTTTAAAAAAACTTGATGGATTCTCCTAGTTCTTCGTCCATGATTAATTTTTACTACAACGAGTATTTTGCGGATGGCGATGGTTCGACCGATGACGAGGTTGAGCAAGAGGCGGTTACGAGTGCATGTCAACTAGCGGTGCGATATGTCAAGCATTCTCGTCGGCCCCAAGCACAAAAAAATAAAAGAGGCTATGTTGAACGAGACCGATGCGCGGCACACGATCGTTTGATGAAAGACTATTTTGACGAGGCGCCGACATTTTCGAACGAAATGTTTAGGCGTCGTTTCCGAATGAGTAAGCGGTTGTTTCTACGCATAGTCGACGACTTGGAAGCCAACTACGATTATTTTAAACAAAAACCGGATGCGAGAGGGGAACTTGGATTTACCGGTATCCAAAAGTGTACGTCGGCGTTACGAATCCTTGCTTATGGTAACACTACCGACATCAACGACGAGTATCTAAAAATGGCGGAGAAAACAACACGAGACAGCTTGGAACATTTTTGTCGCGGTACAATTCTTATACTTTACTTTTATTTTTTTTAAACGACGAGTATGCTTAGAATTTTTTTTTTTTTAATCTTATGTTTGTCTATATTTTTTTATAAAGGTATAATTGATGTGTACGGTGCGCGTTATCTTAGAACGCCTACATGGGAGGACCTTCAAAAGATCTACGAGGTACATAATGCCGAGCATGGTTTGCCTGGTATGATCGGGAGCATAGATTGCATGCATTGGCGTTGGGATAACTGCCCGACTGCATGGCGAGGCCAACACACACGGGGTGACCAAAAAGGACCCACTATTATTCTTCAGGCGGTTGCTTCACAGGATCTTTGGGTTTGGTCGGCTTACTTTGGCGTGGTCGGGTCATGCAATGATATCAATGTTTTTGAACAATCTCCGCTGTTAGAGGAGTGGATTTCTGGCAAAGCTCCTAAAGCGTCGTTTTACGCAAATGGAAACTACTACCCTCATGGATATTATTTGAGCGACGGAATTTATCCTAGGTATTCGATTTTCGTGAAGACGTATAGTGATCCTTTTGATGAACAAAGAGCATACTTTAAAAAGGTTCAAGAGTCTTCACGAAAAGACATTGAGAGATGCTTTGGGGTTCTTAAACAACGCTGACAATATTTGAGAAATCCTTGTCGTGCATGGAGCAAGCAAAAAATGAGAGATGCTATGTACGCGTGTATAATCATGCACAACATGATCTTGGAAGACGAAGGAAAGGCGATATGCCAGAATTATGTGCCAGAAGCCGTTCAAGAGGACCATCCACAGGCGTCAATGGAAGAAAGAGTGAATAATGCGCGAGAGTTGCGTTACGAACCGTACCATTCCCAGTTAATGGTTGATTTGCTAGACCACGCGTGGTCGGTTCGGTATGTACCACCTGAGGGAGAGGAAGAAACGGAGGACGACGAAGACGAAGTTGGCGAGGGTGAAGAAAGCGAAGATGAAAACTAGTGTTTTTTTTTCTGTTTTTTTTTTATTTTCGGTTTTTTTTTCTGTTTTTTTTTATTTTCGGTTTTTTTTTTCTGTTTTTTTTTTATTTTCAGTTTTTTTTATTTTTATTTCAAGTAATGTAATTTTTTTTAATTAATGAAGTTTTTTATGTTTTAAATTAAAATAAATAATTGTGAAATGATTGTGAAATGATTGAATGGGGCATTATGAGGCATTATACCCACTACACCACTTTTGCTATAATGCCCCCTTGCTGACTAGGACGCCACGTGTCGTATAATGCCCCATGGTGGGGGCATTATAACCTTCTACCACTACACATGGTCTTATCCAATTATTAATTCAAAAATATCCCAACAAATTGTCATAATTTAATCAGCAAAACAAGAGATAGGACAATGAATTTAGTTTACAAATATTTTAATAATAAAGGACAATATATATAACTTTCGATAAAGAATATGACCGAATATTCTATTGCTAGTAGCAATTTGCTACCAATTACTTTATATCCTTCTTTTAACCCAAGGATCTTATCTATAATCTATAATACGATATAAAGCATTTCAGATGGACAATATGGTAATTTCCATCATTTTTAAGACGCCAAAACCCATTCTCATAGATGCATGTGAAAATCAATTCCGTTGTTACCCCTCCATCAATGACATTGACACTTCAATGGCCGGGTTTAATCTCAGACGATTCGCTGGAAACGAACAGGCGACAACGAGCGGCGGTTGAGAAAACCTTTCGAACCCTGCTTCTCCACTTTGTTCACACGGTTCTTCAATTTATCCCTCACATTTGATTCTTCGGTATCTATTATCAATAGCACCATTCAAAGGGACCGTTAATCACTTATTAATGAATCGTTTCATAGATCACATAATCATTGAAACGGGTGCTATATAATTGTGAGCAGGCTGAAACCGTGCATTGAAATCGGGAGACCATAATTTGCTTCCGCACTGCCCTAATTTCAGAAGACGCATTGCTTCTTAATATGAATGAAATCTGAATTGAATATCTGATTTGCAATTTCATGATGGGAGAAAATACCCTCACATTGAAGACGCCAATTCAATCACCCCCTCCGGTTATCTATAGTCAGCAATGCAAATCAGTAGCCAACATTTGTGATTATAGAACCTAGTCACCAGGTTTGAAGTAGCATTTTCTCTTCTAAAGTCCTTCCCCTAATTGAAATTGATATGAATTTAGAGTTTGTGGTATTGCTCTTCCTTTTTGATGATCATAGAATCGAGTTAGATTTACATTTCATTTTTGGTTATTCTAATTTTCTGTTTTTCAATAATTGCATTTACATTTCATTTTTTATTATTCTAATTTGCTGTTTTTCGATTATGCTTTATGTTTTTTTTATTTGTTGTTCATGACGAACGTTGTTTTTGCATATCAATATTCAATTTAATCCCTATCAATGTTCCTAATCCAATCTTGGTTTGAACGTTGATAACTATTTAATTTTGTGTTTTGTGTGAATTTTCAAGAACCATACAACTATGGCTTCGTAAAGCCTGCAATTGTGGCAGATGGGCTTTCTTTTTCTCTGTTGCTAGGTAATCTTAAAAGGGCGTTCTTCTAAACTTTCGTGGTTTGGAGTAAACTCCCATATTTAGCTCCCAACAAAGTTGTTTATGATATATACGTATGGATTATTGCCCCCTTTTGCTATTTTCAATCTCCACTTCTTTCTGCAAGTGGATAGATACACACTACAAAACACTTGATTTTTGTGAAGTCTTTGCTTTTATGGTTTTTAAATCAAATATTTTGGGCCTCAGATTTTTTTTTCTGACCCCATCAATAGAACAGAACAGACTTTGGTGCATTGGTAAAAAAACAAAAAAAAAAAGCGTTTCTACTTGCCTGTAGATGGCTCAAACCCTGGTCAGCCAAGTCAAACCCTGGAGATGGGTCAAAACGTTTTTATGCTTGATGATGCTACTGGTCTCATTGACTGCGACCGTATGGAAGTTATCTTGTGTTGATGTTTCTTTTCGGCTATGTGGTTTTATAATAAGATGGTGTGTTTATGATGTTTTAGGGTTCATGAGGTGGAAGTGATTTGTGGAGTTATGTTTCTGTTTAGCATGTTTATAAGGAAGTCATGTGACTGTGTGACAACATTGACGTTCTGTAGTATATGATTCAGAAAGTCAAGCCGACCAGATCAAAATGTCAATTGGGTTACTTTTTCAGAAAATGAGGTAGCGATTTTGTTTTTGAAATTAGAAGGCTGATTAGATTTCTGTCATGTTGGTTTAGAATCATTTCAGCTATTGGTTCCCTAAATTACTAGAGTTTGTCAAACACCCTAACATCTAACTATTACAACTTCAAACACCAGACTCATCTAAAAGTTGTTATATACAGCTTGTAATAGTGCAGCTAATTATATGATTCTGATCATTTGTATTATCATAATCATTTTTAGTGTGCACATCCAAACACCCCGTTACCAATAGTCAAGGTTTTAAGAAGTGTTTGTTGTCACATATTCTTGTGCTGAAGTCATAAATTGGAAATATAATGGACCTACCATTCATCTCCAACCCATAAATGACTTGTAACATTATCATAATGCTCAGTGCCTCCTGGAGCAGTAACCTCCTTGAGCAGTAACATATTCCATTGTTTGTTGTTAGTTATCATACTCTTATCCATCACCCTAAAGCTAAGTTTTCTATATTTTGTGTAATTACTGGCATTGGGGGAGCTGAAGGGCCCGACCTTATATTTGTTGGCGGATTACCATATTACTTTACTGTGGTACATATAAGGTAGTTGCTAGAGTCCTTTGGGCATGTGCTTTATTTTATAAGTGATGCTTTTTAATATTTTTTCCAAACAAATATATATATATATATATATATATATATATATATATATATATATATATATTAGAATGCACTTATGATTCAATGCAAATCCTCAATTATTCAGATTGTTGTGTGGGTTTGATCTTGTTAAGGACATATATACTAGAAACTTTAAAGGATATGGGTTCTGTGTCTAAGTCACATCCATCGCAAACGTATGGGTTCATTTAGGTCAACTTAAGTTATACAACAAATAAATTTGGGTCTATTATACTGTGGTTCAAAATGTGTCACTGTTATAAAACTTGTTTATTTAAAATGAGTTTAAATAACTTCATTATGTTCTTATGATTGTAAAAGTTCATTATGTTGTTACATTGAGTCAATATAGAATACATAAAGAAATCTACAAAGGTGCAGATGGGGAGCTGGTATTTGTGGATAGAGTGGCTTTATGCTCGGATGACTAACAAAATTTAATTGTATAATTCATGATTCGTCCCACTGGTATGCCAAAGGTAAAAGTTTATGATTTAATGATATGCAATACCATATATCCCTAGAGATATTTCTCTTTTGTTAAAGTTATATAAAATTATATGCTCATTTCATTTAGGTTTGTGACAAGTTTAGTAGCAGACATGGCTAAAAAGGTGTTTGTGGGACTATTATTCAACAAGAAGATTTTCCATTCTCTGAGCGTGGTGCATCCCGGTCAACTGGTTGCAAGATTCCAAGCTTGTAGACAAGGTATGGTTGTCTTAGGTTGTAGTTTTAATATGATTACATGTTTGAAGAAAACATTTTATTTTCAACTGCAGATTATGTTGGTGTCTATACAATATATCACCAAAGATTAATAAACTAACATAGAACGAGTAACGCGTTGTAATTTGTTGCCGCTTCCGCATCGCGCGGGTTTCCTACTAGTGTAATTATTAAGTAAGATTGTGTATATTATTGCAATGAAGGCGTTGGATCGTGTTTGGTGTGAAACAACATTCGAAGGTTTGGGCTCAGATGAAAAACAATATTGTTACGCCATGGGGTGTGGGATCGACATGGAGGTCGGGGAGTACGACGTAGAGTCGATAAGGTTGGGGAACAACACCCCTCCCCATTTAGTGCAATCGTAGGGAATGACCCATCCCTCCCCCCCCCCACCCCACCCCACCCCCACGCCCGAACTCTCTCTCTCTCTCCCTCTCTTAATGTAATAATGAAAATAGAAGGGGTGAAGGGAAACACCATAACCCATGATAGGGATGAAAGGGAATGGTAGAAGAGGAGGCTAATGTAATAGTCACCTATTTTTTTTTATCTTGGCCCCTGAAGTTTCCAAAACTTGTTATTTTCACTTAACTAATTAACTCCATTCATTTTTAACGTTAGGTTAAGGATATTATGGTCCATTTATACATTTAATTTATCAAAAGCTTATGAAATGGGGCCTACCGTTAACACCGTCTTTTTCTTTAACCAAACACCACCACCAACTGCTAGCCACCACCCCGACATTCACCAATGTCGAATCCAACCCCTCGTTTTGGCTACCTTCACGCATGTCGGCGGACACCAAGCACCACCACACTTCATTTTCCCGGCTTAAAAAATCGATCGGATAAAATGACATCTCTCATTTTAGAGGCAGCCACACAACAACCCTCCACCATCGTCATTACAACTCCAACACTATCACTAAGTAACACACCCCAACCAATGGCGGAAACATCGGAGGAGATGGAAATGAGATTGCTCGAGATTTCATAACGACTAATTGTGGCAAAAGTTTAAGTAACCAAATTTCATTTCATTTCTAAACAAGAGTACCACATTGGAAAAGGAAACTACAAAAGCTTGTTCATGACAAAATTGAATGACAAAGTAATACAAAACATAAATTAACAGGTGTGTTTCTAATTCACCCTAAGTAGTAAGTAGCTTTCTTGTGTGTCATCATCAATTTCCTTCAACATGTATTAAAATACAATCAACAAAAGTTGGCGAGTATACAACTTTGTTTACATAACATACATAAAAAAGATTGTCCCAGTCCAACATGGCGTTTTGTATACCAAGTTATTTACAAACTAGCATGCACAACCTAAATGTTAAACCAAAGTCTTCACGAGCGTAATCTTGTCATCGCAATGAATAAGACTGTTAACGATTGAATACTTAACATAGACCACAAACGGGCGCTGTGCTACAAATAGCATGCATGACAATTAGTTTGCATGTATCAATGTGTGAGTATCTAGCATGAATAACCTAAGCATAACAAATAGCTTGTTTGATGGATTAAGTGAATAAGTTTGATTGTGTGCATAAGTGTGTTTGATTAAGTCATACATGTTACACCCCAAAAGTGTTTAAAGCGTACAAAAAGGGGGGATTTGAGTATACTCACGGTTTGCGTAGAAATTCCACGAAAGTGAGTTGATGAGTTGAAGGTGTTGAGAACCGCCTAGTTATCCTACAAGGATAAACGAGGCGTATGAGTTCGACGGATTTTGGTTTAAGAATGAGTATGCGGATACTTAGCTTTAGTATAAAAAATACATAAAAGGTTATCTTGACAAAACACTCAAATTTGGACACCATGATTATGTGTTCTTCATAGGCACAAGTTCACCTATTGGAAGTCCAAACATGAGATGTTTCAATCTAAGATATTATAACCGTAGCTCTTAACATCAATCCATGAATTGGCTAGCATTTTAGAGATCGATTATTAGGATTATAGTATTGGTATATATTTATATATATTAAGTCCCATGGTCATGTATTAACAAGTATGTCAAGCAAGGAAGTATGATAATTTACATCCATTAAACCTCATTATATGATTCATCAAAGCACAAAATCATCAACTTAGTTGATGATTTTCGTTGGTCATTAATATAACTTAGAATAAAAGTACACATCTAATTCACCAAGTAACCAAGTGAGCTCATACTAGACTAGTGCATTCCAATCATGGAAAATGTTTTGAAACTTGGTGTAGTTTGGTCACTTTGTTACTAGCAAGTTTGGAAAATTAGCTAACAAATCAAGCAAGTGAAGTAGTGGAACATAGCTGGAAAGACAAGGCTTCCATGGTTCACACAATACAACACTACAACAACACAAGTCTTACCACATTGAAGGTGGTGAGCTTGGATGGTTTTGACACTTGTCTAGGTTACTTGGAACCTTTATAGCATAAAGTTTAGGAGGTATTTGGACCTCTAATATCATGGAAATCAACCATACTCAAGTCCCACAATCATGAGTTTGATTAGGAACAAGATAGGCACAAGATTTCCCAATATTAACAAGTTTATAGAAAATTTATGTAAAAGTTTAACGAAAACAGGAAGTTTGGACCTCAAAATGGTGATGTTCTACCTTAGTTTACCATGGTAAACTTGTGGAAACACTCCTAGAGTTGTTCCAAACGAGTTTGAAGCAAGCATTCATGAAAAAGAGAAAGAAAAGTGAGTTTGAAGCTCTCTTATAAACTTGCAAGTAATCTGCCTTCTTGATGTAATTTTCAGTAGTATGGAGAATGTTTTGAGTGAGTTCAGAGTGTGGGTAAAGTGAAATGAAGGTGTGGCAGGCTTGGTTATATAGTGGTTGATTAGGGTTAGTGTTTAAATGAAGATTGAAGATGATTGGGGAAGAAAGGAGGTGGAAAAGTGGGAAATCCAATTGGGTTAAACAACATTCTGTGGATTATGCTTGCTCGCGTCATGCGGGCTCTAAGTCTTTTCCTGCCATGCGATGTGGCGTGTTGATAATTCAGCCGAATTTAGGTTTTATTCTCTTTTAGCCCCTGAACTTGTATGTTTTGTTATTTTATGTTACAACTTCATATTTTTGCATGTTTTCAAGTATGGGAAGTGTATACATATATGCGTTACGTATCGTGAATGTAGCAATGATAGTATGTATGTTTAATAAGTATCGATTTTGCATGAAAACACGTATTTTGGCGATTGATTGCATATACATAAGTATAAATACAAATATGAAGGGGTATGGTCCCAAAAAGGCCGCGCATACCTCATTCACGTCGCACATAGGACCACACTCCTTATTCATCAGCTTGCTTACTGCCAACCTCGCCCGTGGTAGATCATCACACATTGATCTGGCGCGAGGTCTCAAGAAGAGAAAGCACCACATTCGACACTTAGCATTCGGAACAAGAGCCTTCAACCACCCATAGGCCGCGCGGGCTACTTACTTGTGCATCAAGAGCCACGCAAGGCTATGGCGCAGGGCTAGTTCACAAGGCACATAAGGTATAAGTGGCAGAAGAAGCAAGGCACATTCAGAACTACCCCCCTGCCGCGCATCCACTCGGCCTCATAAGCGAGAGTATCAACGATGCCATGAGCCTCGGAGTAGTTAGTCTGCGCTACATTGAGGGCCGCTGTACTAACGTCTCGCGCCTCTTCAGCTTTTTGCTTGGCCTCCTCAGCAGACGCAACTTTACCCTTCTCGGCCTCGAGGTCGATCTCCAAGGACTCACTTCGATCCACCTGCTCTTGCAGGCGACGCTTCAATTCTGCAATCTCGACGTCCTTGGCCGTAAGATCTTTGTCCTTACTAGATAATCGCGCATGCAGTTCAGCCTACAAAAGGAGACAAGATTTAAGCAAATTTACAAGAAAAAAACACAAGGACAGAGAGGTTCAACAATTGACAAACCTCAGCATGCTCCTTAGCAGCCTGCATTTCTTCAACCTTGCTGGTCAGCTCAGCAATCCTACCCTTAAGCTCAGTAATCTTGTTTCGAGCCGTATAAGAGCGCTGATTATCGTTTTCACATATCTTCTTTAACTCAGCACGCTCTTTGGACAGAAGCTCTTCGGCAGCACAAAGCTTGCCCCTAAGGCCCTCGCGCCCCCACTCTTCAGATTTCTTATCAGCCTCAAACTTAAATTTCTCTTCAATAAACGCAGCTTTAAGCTTCTCAAAATCCTTGGCTTCCCTCAGCAAACGATCACGATACTTTTCCCAATCACTCCGCTCCTTAACCATCGTGCGCCACTTGCGCACAATCTGGTAGTTAGCGGCGCGAGTGTTGGCTTCCCCAACAACGTAGGCCTGATATAACCCGTCATGGGTACGAGATCTCTGCCGAACAACCTCACCAGGTGTAAATGAATTTAAGAACCATTCGCGGCAAGCAGAAAACTCAAGGAAGGTATCCTTCTGTTTGAGGTTCCAGGGGGCTCGATGCGGAGCATCACCACGCGCCTCCTCGGTGTATGATATATAATAAATATCACCTAAGGTATCCATAGGACCGATAGGAGTATGTGGTTTAGCACCCCCAGCGGAAGTGACTTGAACAGTTTGTGTGGGGGCATCAACCTGCGCAGGCTCGGTTGGCTGAACAATCTCTGGTCCCTTACCTCGGGTGTTTTCTTTCTTCTTCTCCTTCTCATGAAGGGGCTGGTCAAGCCCCGTAATATGGACGACCTCCGGACCCTGCGCTTTGTCCTGTGTAATAGCAGCAGCAGCCCCGGTCTCCTTGGATTTATCGCCTGGAGGTTTTTCACCTACCTTATGGCTATCTCCCTTCTTATCTTTCTCTTTCTGCGTCTCAGCAACTTTGGCAGCTGGTTTCTCAATACCTTTCTTTTTCTACTTCTCGAATTCTACCCCAGCAGCCTTGAAGGGTTTGATAGTAACCCTGGGCCTCTTCTGCGGTGGCTCTATGGGGTCCTTGATGACAACCCCCTTCCTCTCAGGGGTCTTCTTCTTGGCCTCTGCAGAAACTTAAGTGTTTAAAACTAAGAAACAACAAAGAGCAAGAAACTTAAGGAAAACTAACCGGGAGAAAATTTGTAAAGAGAGCGCAAGTTGCTTTGCTTTCCAATCAAGGGAACCTCACCAACCCTGGGTGCAACAGACCCACCAGCTGTGGTCTCATCCCTACTCCTTTTCCTACTGATCAACTTCGCAGCAGGCTCCTCCTCCTCTTCTTCCTCGTCTTCATCGTGCGCGATAGAAGACGGAGTGGCTCCAGCATCCGGGTTTCGAGAACCCGCGCTC
The DNA here is from genome assembly GCA_030545235.1 of Helianthus tuberosus. Lineage (NCBI taxonomy): Eukaryota > Viridiplantae > Streptophyta > Magnoliopsida > Asterales > Asteraceae > Helianthus > Helianthus tuberosus. Next base: position 14,629,199 of record CM060435.1, read on the forward strand.
CCTGAGCTCTTTGAACCAGCCGCTCTCGTCTTCTTCTCGCCTATACGTGACAAACCTTCAAGTGAGTCACTTATAATAATGTAATCTTCCAAGTTACTCTGGCGAAGGCGGAGAGTACCTTTATCAGCACCAGCAGTTGAGCGGCTACTCCAGGCTTTCTTGCTGGTCACCTCAGCTTCTAAGGTGATCACCTTCTTCCGCTTGGTGGGTTTTTTCTTCTTTTCTTCTGGGTCAATACCCAAGTCGCGCAACACACCTGCAAAGATGTTAGAGCCCCAAAATTCCACCTGCGGAGTACTACCGCTTGAGGGCGTGACCGACCAGGATCCAGCCACCAATTATACTGAGCATTGATTTGTAGTAAAAGTATTCACCAACCGCAGTAGTTAGTAAACATCATATTTTAAAGTTCTAAAAGTTTAAGTTCAAACAAACAGCGGAAGCATAGACCAAACAGTTTCAAAACAAAGTTCATTGTTTGAGATTATTTGAAACCCAACACACGGGTTAAGACGACCACTACATATCCCCAAGCTGCAAGCTCCTGATTCACTGGTTACCTGCAAAGCATGCAGTAGGGTGTCAACAGAAATGTTGGCGAGTTCACGAGATGTCCAGTTTTAGCTTTTCAAAAAGAGAATGTAGGTTGTTTAGCTAAAGCATTTATAATCACGTCATGGGGAGCTACCCCATATGAAAGCTACTAAACTTGAATTACCGAAACTGTTGACGAGAAGATTTGGTGCCCCAGGTCAATGTCTATCGTCATTGACCGAGATGCAAGGTCTATAGTTCACGCCCGATCTCCCCCGGTCACGGTGTGAGGTTGTCAAACCTAATAGCGCTATCAACTAATAACCCGTTCGCCCCCGGCGATTAATCGGTACTATAAGCAGGGACTTAATGTGATAGAGATTCGTTTAGTGTTGCTAGTTGTGATTTATAAATAATACCCAAACGTATCTACCCCGGATGTAGTAGTACAAGAGTACCGTTTGCATATTCCCCCGGAAATTACTAGTTTGAAAACATTATTTTGTTGGTTCGTGTCCCTCCCTGGGACGCATGCTTTTAGTGTGTGAACTCACCTTGGGTTGCTCGGTAGATTATTTACTTGGTCAATCACGTTGGTCACCACGTCCTAGCATGGTCACCAATACAGGTCAAGTTGGGGTACAAGTATTCACGTATAATCTACACATAACTAACACATAGCATACACAACACATGATTATCCAGCAAGTTATCGAGCCTATTCTGATACGTAGTAGTGAAACAGTGAACATCAACAACTATCATACAAATCATAAGTGTTATTGGGCCTATCAGATCACATTAACAGTTAACAGCATCACAGAAACCAATTAGAACGGTATGCACAGTCCACACATTTTGGGCCCAATAACGGAGACAAGCAGCCCAGTCGAGACCAGGAGGTCTCGACTCGAGAACACACAGTTTCGAGTCGCAACCGGAGTTTCGACTTGTCATGATTTGGTTACGAGTCGCAACCGCCGTGGTCTCGAGTTGTCACGTTTTGGTTACGAGTCGCAACCGGGCGGTCTCGAGTTGTTATGTTTTGGTTGCGAGTCGCAACCGGGCGGTCTCGAGTTGTTATGTTTTGGTTGCGAGTCGCAACCGGGGGTTTCGAGTCGCAACCGGGGGTTTTGAGTCGCAACCGTCGTAGTCTCGAGTTGTTATGTTTTGGTTGCGAGTCGCAACCTCGGATACGTGCACAAGAATCCTTCTAGAACCTGTCCGATCGTACTATCCAATAGAATTGCAATTTCATGTAATTGTGTACTAACCTATCAAATTATACCAACATGTTTCCTTGTCTACAATGAAATCAAAATAGACCAAACATAACAATTTCAAATATTCATATGATATTTAACCCACATTCATCCAGTTCATCATTTGTAAGCATGTTCACCCAAATCAAAACACAATTCAGTCATCAACATCGGCCCTATATCTAGCACATCATCACCGATTTACTCATCATATCTATGCACTCGATATATAGTGTCCTTGTATACCATCATCCCAATCAACACATAGCTAACACTTATGATTATCATTTACCTAAACAGATTTGTGTACAACCTTTAGCATACAATCCTTGGTTCAAAACAATTATCTATATCATTTAGTCATTTTTAACCAACTAAATCATGCAAATCATACAAAGAGACACTTAAACTAGGCATGCGTATCATTTATCAACCAAGCATCACAATATCTAGCAATGTGAGACACTAACCGGAACTTGTTTTGGTTGTGAATGAGTGTATGAGGCGATGAAAGGAGTGTCCGATGCGATGATCCCGAGCCGACCCGGATACCTTGATGCTTCCGGTTTGAATCCGAGAGAGAGCAAGAGAGATTTGGTGAGCTTGATTGCTAGGGTTTTCTAGAGAGAGTGAGTGAGGATGAAGTGGGAGAGTGTAAAAAGAGGAGTGTGTGTGAGGGTTTTAGGTTTAAATAGGAGGTAATGCACCAAAAGTGGGTTTTAGGGTGGTTTCGAGTGGGAGGTTTCGGGTGGGCTAAGGTTACGGCCCAACCGGCCCATTGCTACACCGGTTACTCGAGACCGAGTGGCCTCGAGTCATGGTTTCGGTTCACAAGTATCCTTACACACACACATATATATTACATACACGTTATCGACATATAGCACAGAGGAATAATAACTTCCATTTAATAATAATATACATATACGCTAAGTGATTACAAGGTGTTTGCTCGGGAAAACCTAGAGTGTCACATTATCCCCAAGTTTTAAGAACTTTCGTCCCGAAAGTTAAGGCAGCCACTGACAAGCTAGTGTAAATACGAACGTTTCAACGGGATGTCACATCATCCCCCCGTTAGTTTGGAATTTCGTCCCGAAATTCAGTTGTAGCTTCAGTGCTGGGGGTTTCATTTGGGAACAGCTGGGGATACTTGCGCTTCATCTGGTCTTCCCGCTCCCAGGTAAACTCTGGGCCACGGCGTGAGTTCCAACGAACTCGTACGAGGGGTATCTGGCTACGTTTGAGGGTTTTGATCTCACAATCCGTGATCTCAACCGGTTCCTCAGTAAAGTGTAGCTGTTCGTCAATAGTAAGTTCCTTGTAAGGAATGACGAGTGTTTCATCTGACAGGCACTTCTTCAGATTAGACACATGGAAGACGTTGTCCACAGCACTCAGTTCTTCAGGCAGATTCAATCAGTAAGCGGCCGTACCGATCTTTTCGGTGACTTCAAAGGGTCCGACATATCTTGGATTAAGTTTGCCCCGTTTTCCAAAACGAACCACACCCTTCCAGGGTGAGACCTTAAGTAGAGCCCGTTCACCAACCTGGAACTCTTGCGGTTTTCTATCTTTATCAGCGTAGTACTTTTGACGGTCACGAGCTGCCGCCATGCGTTGCCTAATCTGGGCAATCTTTTCTGTGGTGTCGACTACATGTTCCGGGCCTGTGATCTGGCTGTCACCAACCTCAGCCCAGCAGAGAGGCGATCGACATTTACGGCAGTACAATGCCTCAAAGGGTGCTGCCTGAATGCTGGTGTGGTAGCTGTTGTTGTAGGAGAATTCCACCAACGGTAGGTGCTTCTCCCAATTCTTGCCAAAATCGATCACACATGCCCTAAGCATGTCTTCGAGGGTTTGGATGGTGCGTTCAGACTGCCCATCCGTTTGCGGGTGATAAGCGGTGCTCATGTCTAAACGTGAGCCAAAAGATTTGTGCATGGTATGCCACAATTCAGAAGTAAAACGCGCGTCTCGATCAGAAATAATAGAGGTAGGCACTCCGTGCTTCGAGACCACTTCTTTTAAGTATACCTCTGCTAGGGTAGAGAACTTGTCTGTTTCTTTAATAGCCAAGAAGTGTGCAGACTTAGTTAAGCGATCCACTATCACCCAAATGGTGTCATTTCCGCGCTGAGACCTAGGCAGGCCAGTAACAAAATCCATGGAAATCTGCTCCCATTTCCATTGCGGAATCTCTGGTTGTTGGAGTAGGCCTGATGGTTTCTGATACTCAGCCTTGACCCTTGCACAAGTCAAACATTTCCTGACATAGGTTGCTATGTGGGCTTTCATGCCAGGCCACCAATAGGTAGCCCTCAAGTCATGGTACATCTTATCTGAACCCGGATGTACTGAGTAACGGGACTTGTGGGCTTCATCCATCACCAGGTCACGTAAATTCCCATAAAGCGGAACCCATATGCGTCCGGCCACGTAGTAAGCACCGTCTTCTTTTCGTTCCAATCGTTGTCTCGATCCTCGTAGGGACTCAGCCCTGATGTTCTCGGCTTTCAATGCTTCAACCTGAGCATTCCGAATTTGATTAGGGAGGTTCGAGTGGATGGTGAGCTGTAAGGCACGAACACGCTTGGGTTTGGTTTCCTTTCTGCTGAGGGCATCGGCTACCACATTAGCCTTGCCTGGGTGATATTTGATTGCACACTCGTAGTCATTTAGGAGTTCGACCCACCGGCGTTGCCGCATATTCAACTCCTTTTGTCCCATTATGTGCTGGAGACTCTTGTGATCAGTGTAAATCGTGCACTTGGTGCCGTACAAGTAGTGTCTCCAAAGCTTGAGCGCGAAGACCACAGCTCCAAATTCTAAGTCATGCGTCGTATAGTTCCGTTCGTGGACCTTGAGTTGTCGCGAGGCGTAAGCAATAACTTTCTCGCGTTGCATCAATACGCAGCCAAGTCCTTGAATAGAAGCGTCACAGTAAACGACGAAGTCGTCGGTACCTTCAGGTAAGGAGAGGATAGGAGCACTACAAAGGTTCTTCTTTAATTCCTGGAAGGCAGATTCCTGAGCATCACTCCATTTGTAAGCAACACCCTTCTGAGTGAGTGTCGTAAGTGGTTGAGCGATCTTAGAGAATCCCTTGATAAATCTTCGATAGTATCCCGCCAATCCCAAGAATTGGCGAACTTCGGTCGGAGTCTTAGGCACAGGCCAATTCTTAATGGACTCAATCTTAGCAGGGTCAACATGAATCCCTTCCTGATTGACGATGTGTCCAAGGAAATGGACTTCTCTAATCCAGAAATCACATTTCGAGAATTTGGCGTACAGTTGTTCATTGCGAAGGAGTTCGAGAATAAGACGTAGGTGTTGTTCATGCTCCTCTTGGCTCTTCGAGTAGATTAGGATGTCGTCGATAAACACAATTACGAACTTATCGAGGTAGGGTTTGCATACTCGGTTCATGAGATCCATGAAGATTGCAGGTGCGTTGGTCATTCCGAAAGGCATAACAAGGAATTCGTAGTGACCATAGCGGGTTCTGAAAGCAGTCTTAGAGATGTCCTCATCGCGGACTCTCAGCTGGTGATAACCCGATCGCAGATCGATCTTGGAATAATAGCTCGACCCTTGCAGCTGGTCGAACAGGTCGTCGATACGGGGAAGTGGATAACGATTCTTGATGGTAACCTTATTAAGCTCGCGGTAATCAATGCACATTCGGAATGAGCCATCTTTCTTTTTGACGAAGAGCACTGGGGCTCCCCAGGGTGATGAGCTAGGACGGATAAAACCTTTGTCCAGAAGTTCTTGTAGTTGAGTAGAAAGCTCTTTGAGCTCCGCGGGGGCTAACCGATAAGGTGCACGAGCTATAGGCGCTGCTCCGGGAGCTAGCTCGATTTGAAATTCGACCTGACGGTGAGGAGGGAGTCCAGGTAGTTCCTCCGGGAATACCTCAGGATAGTCGCGTACAACTGGAAAATCTTCAATCCTGTTTTCCATTTTCTGTGTGTCGGTAATGAGTGCTAAGATAGCGGTGTGCCCTTTTCGTAGATACTTCTAGGCCTTTAAGAATGAAATGATGCCTGTGACTTCTCCGCTCTTGTCGCCTTGAACTATAAGGGGTTTGCCAGGGGGACGGGGAATACGAATAGCTTTCTCCTGGCAGAGGATTTCAGCTCGATGTTTGGATAACCAATCCATACCAATAATGACGTCGAAGCTTCCAAGAACGATGGGGAAAAGATCGATACAGAAGGTCTGACCAGACAACTCTAATTTGCAGTTACGTATTATGTGTGAGGCCTCGAGGTTTCTACCATTGGCTATTTCAACGGTGTGCTTAGAGCCTAGCGGCGTAAGAGTGAGCTTAAGTTTCTTACTAATACGTAGGGATACATAACTAGCATCTGCTCCGGAATCAAATAGCATGGAAACATAACGATCATTAAGTAGGAACTTACCCGCTACAACGTTGGGGTCATTCCTTGCTTCCCCAGCTCCAATCACAAAAGCTTTTCCTCTAGCACCATTTCCAGTATTGTTGTTATTGTTCCCAGCACCCTGATTGTTGTTGTTCTGGTTTAACTGAGGACAATTCTTCTTAATGTGCCCCTCAGCTCCGCACTGGAAACAACCCTTGATGTTCCCATGATGTTGCTGCTGCTGTGGTTGATTTTGCCTTACGGGATGAGGGCTCCTACAATCTTTGGCCTCATGTCCCATCTTGTTGCACCGCTGGCACTTGTTCTTTGCACAGGGCCCATTGTGATGCCGATTGCACTTGTTACATTTGGGGAGATGGCCCTGATAGCCACCCTGCTGCTGAGGGCCCTTGTTATTTTCAGTCTTCCTTTGCTGGGCCGGGGCCTGAGTAGAGTTAGCATCCTTACTCTGGTTTCCATCCCACTTTCGTTTGTTATCGCTAGAAGTTCCAGCAGTAGTACCGATCCTCTTGGGCAGCTTGCCCTCTTCCACAGCCTGATTGGTGAGTTTGTGAGCAAGACGTACCACGGGCTGTATGGTATTGAGGTTGGCCGAGGTCACATGGCTCCGGATTTCTGGGACCAAGCCTTTGATGTACAATTCGATCCTTCGATACATAGGTTGGGACATGTTTGGGCAAAGTGCAGCATAGTCGTTGGACTGCTTAGTGTAGGTCTCAATCTCTGATCCGACCATCTTGAGCGCATAGTACTCGTTCTCGAGTTTGTGGATGTCATCCCTGTGACAGTGCTCCTCTTTGATCATGTTCTTGAAATCTTCCCATGCAGTAGCATTAGCAGTTTCCAGACCAAGCATCTGAATCTGTGCCTTCCACCATGAAAGCGCGTTTCCTTCAAGCGTACCAGTTGCGTACTTAACCCAGTTAGTAGGGGGACACTCGCAGACAGCAAAGACAGCTTCGGCCTTTTCAATCCAGTGCAGAAGGCCTATGGCACCCTCAGTGCCATCGAAAGGGAGAGGCTTGCCATCCATGAAGGTTTTGAAAGTGCACACACGTGGTTGCGCAGGCGCAGGCTGACCTGTTATGAGAAATGGGGCGAATAGGTTTAGAGGTGGAAAGACGATGTGGGGGTAGGATCTAAACATCCTATAGCAACGAGTTTACCTCCAGGGTGAGCTGCGAAAGCTGCAGCCACCGTGTTGAGCAAGTTAGCGAATTGAGCCTGAGTCATGTTAACGCTTCCTCTTCCGCGTCCACTCATTGTCTTCATAACCAGAAAATACAGTATGAGTGTAATATTGTAGCGTAGCGAGAATGAGGTAGAAGAGAAATGTGTATCTATCTAATTAGGCACACTAGTATGTATAGTAGAGCAATCAATATAAGATAAACAAGCAAGTAAACACAAGTCCGAGCTACGAGGTCTAATGTGCCGAGTCTTGCCCTTGGAGTGTAGTGTCGTCACGAGTCACGGGTTATAGTCTGGTTTTTCTCAAAAAGACTTTCCTTTTTAAAACCAAGTTCACTATAACCAATGGCTCTGATACCAATCTGTCACACCCCCAAAATTCCACCTGCGGAGTACTACCGCTTGAGGGCGTGACCGACCAGGATCCAGCCACCAATTATACTGAGCATTGATTTGTAGTAAAAGTATTCACCAACCGCAGTAGTTAGTAAACATCATATTTTAAAGTTCTAAAAGTTTAAGTTCAAACAAACAGCGGAAGCATAGACCAAACAGTTTCAAAACAAAGTTCATTGTTTGAGATTATTTGAAACCCAACACACGGGTTAAGACGACCACTACATATCCCCAAGCTGCAAGCTCCTGATTCACTGGTTACCTGCAAAGCATGCAGTAGGGTGTCAACAGAAATGTTGGCGAGTTCACGAGATGTCCAGTTTTAGCTTTTCAAAAAGAGAATGTAGGTTGTTTAGGTAAAGCATTTATAATCACGTCATGGGGAGCTACCCCATATGAAAGCTACTAAACTTGAATTACCGAAACTGTTGACGAGAAGATTTGGTGCCCCAGGTCAATGTCTATCGTCATTGACCGAGATGCAAGGTCTATAGTTCACGCCCGATCTCCCCCGGTCACGGTGTGAGGTTGTCAAACCTAATAGCGCTATCAACTAATAACCCGTTCGCCCCCGGCGATTAATCGGTACTATAAGCAGGGACTTAATGTGATAGAGATTCGTTTAGTGTTGCTAGTTGTGATTTATAAATAATACCCAAACGTATCTACCCCGGATGTAGTAGTACAAGAGTACCGTTTGCATATTCCCCCGGAAATTACTAGTTTGAAAACATTATTTTGTTGGTTCGTGTCCCTCCCTGGGACGCATGCTTTTAGTGTGTGAACTCACCTTGGGTTGCTCGGTAGATTATTTACTTGGTCAATCACGTTGGTCACCACGTCCTAGCATGGTCACCAATACAGGTCAAGTTGGGGTACAAGTATTCACGTATAATCTACACATAACTAACACATAGCATACACAACACATGATTATCCAGCAAGTTATCGGGCCTATTCTGATACGTAGTAGTGAAACAGTGAACATCAACAACTATCATACAAATCATAAGTGTTATTGGGCCTATCAGATCACATTAACAGTTAACAGCATCACAGAAACCAATTAGAACGGTATGCACAGTCCACACATTTTGGGCCCAATAACGGAGACAAGCAGCCCAGTCGAGACCAGGAGGTCTCGACTCGAGAACACACAGTTTCGAGTCGCAACCGGAGTTTCGACTTGTCATGATTTGGTTACGAGTCGCAACCGCCGTGGTCTCGAGTTGTCACGTTTTGGTTACGAGTCGCAACCGGGCGGTCTCGAGTTGTTATGTTTTGGTTGCGAGTCGCAACCGGGCGGTCTCGAGTTGTTATGTTTTGGTTGCGAGTCGCAACCGGGGGTTTCGAGTCGCAACCGTCGTAGTCTCGAGTTGTTATGTTTTGGTTGCGAGTCGCAACCTCGGATACGTGCACAAGAATCCTTCTAGAACCTGTCCGATCGTACTATCCAATAGAATTGCAATTTCATGTAATTGTGTACTAACCTATCAAATTATACCAACATGTTTCCTTGTCTACAATGAAATCAAAATAGATCAAACATAACAATTTCAAATATTCATATGATATTTAACCCACATTCATCCAGTTCATCATTTGTAAGCATGTTCACCCAAATCAAAACACAATTCAGTCATCAACATCGGCCCTATATCTAGCACATCATCACCGATTTACTCATCATATCTATGCACTCGATATATAGTGTCCTTGTATACCATCATCCCAATCAACACATAGCTAACACTTATGATTATCATTTACCTAAACAGATTTGTGTACAACCTTTAGCATACAATCCTTGGTTCAAAACAATTATCTATATCATTTAGTCATTTTTAACCAACTAAATCATGCAAATCATACAAAGAGACACTTAAACTAGGCATGCGTATCATTTATCAACCAAGCATCACAATATCTAGCAATGTGAGACACTAACCGGAACTTGTTTTGGTTGTGAATGAGTGTATGAGGCGATGAAAGGAGTGTCCGATGCGATGATCCCGAGCCGACCCGGATACCTTGATGCTTCCGGTTTGAATCCGAGAGAGAGCAAGAGAGATTTGGTGAGCTTGATTGCTAGGGTTTTCTAGAGAGAGTGAGTGAGGATGAAGTGGGAGAGTGTAAAAAGAGGAGTGTGTGTGAGGGTTTTAGGTTTAAATAGGAGGTAATGCACCAAAAGTGGGTTTTAGGGTGGTTTCGAGTGGGAGGTTTCGGGTGGGCTAAGGTTACGGCCCAACCGGCCCATTGCTACACCGGTTACTCGAGACCGAGTGGCCTCGAGTCATGGTTTCGGTTCACAAGTATCCTTACACACACACATATATATTACATACACGTTATCGACATATAGCACAGAGGAATAATAACTTCCATTTAATAATAATATACATATACGCTAAGTGATTACAAGGTGTTTGCTCGGGAAAACCTAGAGTGTCACATGTTAGACCACAAACTTACCTCCCCATTCGAAGACCCAACAGACTCCTCGCTGGAAAGATAAAGAATCTCTTTCCCAGCGGAGGTCACAGCTCGCAAGGGTCGGGGATTGGGAATATGCGCACCTTCAGTCGCGGTGGGAGGATTGGCGAAGGCCCCAACAACAGGGTACAAGAAGTGTGGCTTGATTCTGTCATACCAGTACTGCTCCCCCGGCTCCAGCGGGCGCACCCCCATGGATCCACCAAACGTGGGGAAAGCAGCTTGATAAAGATGCGCTTCTACATTCAAAATTCAAACAGTTAAATAAAGCGAAAATAAACAGAACTAAGGAAACGACTAACATCTATTCTCAAACTTCAACACCGGTACTTCTTCGCAATCGTGCGGCCACTGATCACTCATCTGCGCCGCAACGAGAACATTCTCACCAAACACTCGATTTGGAGTAGCAGTGAGCTTCAAATACCAATCTTCCTTCTTTGGTATCGCCATCTCTTCCTTCTCGATTGGTTCGGTCCAAGGGCGGAAGATCATGGCAATCGGTACCACCTCCTCGCGAATAAAAAAGAACTTCTGTTTCCAGTCATGGAAACTCTTAGGAGGGTTCAGAAGTATCTTCTTCGCAATACCTCGACTGGCGAATGAATAAAAGCCCATATTCCTGATAAGCTGGTAGAAGACCCTAAACCTCTCTACCGTTGGGTCAATACCATGAGATCGACAAAGAAATTCGAAATGTCGAACCCTGACCATCCCAGGAGGGCTCAGTTGAGAAATATGAAACCCATAAAACTGAAGTATGTGGGCTAAGAACTCCGTCGCCGGCAACCGGAAATTGCCCTGAAGAAAGAAATCTTCAAACAACGTAAGGTACCCCGGCGGTGCATCGGCGGCCGTCTGGTTTTGGCTGGGGTACCGAGCATCCCACTCCGGTGGGAACCAAAAACTCCGTGTAATTTGCTCAAACAACCCTAAGTCCCACTTCAGGACTGGAACGGGACCCTCTTCACCGGGATTCTCTTCTGGATGTTCTTCAGCCATGGACACCGACTATAAACTTCAAAGATTCTGGGTAAAATTTTAAGATGAGATGAAGAATCTCGAAGATCTGCTATAGATCACTTGAAGATTAGAAGGAATGAAGAAGAATAGTAGAGAGAAAGGATAGCAACAATAGAAGAAGTAAGGGTTTCTTCCACTTCGTCGGATATATATACCCATCGCATTTAATGCTATGGGTAAACGTGCCGAGTTTTCCGCGCACGTGACCAATCACAAGATGCCACGTAAGATGAGAATCCCGGAGCGACAATTACCACGCGCGCGTGGACCTCACTCTCCTGACGGAAAGCCGAATCGTCAGGAACAAGTTGATGACAACCATGTCAGCAGTCAACTCAAACGTCACAGACGACGACATTTTTCACCAACCTGTCAGAAATTCAAAACTCGAGGATTTTGCCGCCCAAATCACCAAAAGCTTCAGGCAGAAGTAACTCAGGGCGCAAAATGTTCTCGGTAGCCTAATAAACCTGTTCGCTTCCTCTAAGGAGCGAAGAACCACAAACCGCCAAGCATGGGAGTCACACCACAGCAACTGTAAATCATTTGTATGTGCACACCTACCCAACACAAAGCAGGCATTTTCAACATTTTTCTTTAAGTCCAGAACTCCAACCACTTACGCGTGTGGTGCAGCACTAGACTTGGGGGACTTCAAGGGGTATGGTCCCAAAAAGGCCGCGCAGACCTCATTCACGTCACGCATAGGACCATACTCCTAATTCATCAGCTTGCTTACTGCCAACTTCGCGCACGGTAGACCATCACACATTGATCTGGCGCGAGGTCTCAAGAAGAGAAAGCACCACATTCGACACTTAGCATTCGGAACAAGAGCTTTCAACCACCCATAGGCCGCGTGAGCTACTTACTTGTGCATCAAGAGACACGCAAGGCTATGGCGCTGTAACACCTCGAAAATTCACGTCCTATAATGTGTTGACACGTGTCGTATGTGTGAACGTGTGAAAGAATGTTATATAGGGATTAAAGTTGACAAACATGGAAAGTATGTGAATATACGTATTCAAAATGTCAACAGTGAATAAATATACTTTACAATAACCCTACATGATGCTCATACCTCCAAACGAATAAATCATGGATCATACGAAGCTAAATATGAAAGAAAGTGAGAGATTACAAACTACAGGGGTTAAATGTGTCAACATGTTTAAGTTATACCTCTGAGTGACCTTTTGACAAACCCGAAGGTTTGTAATGGTTAATTATGCTCACTAGAATGCACGATATAAATTTCATAAAGTTTCGTTATCGTATGAGAAAGTTATGATCAAATTCGTATGCGAAGGGTTAAAAGCGTCAACGATGAAGTTTAGGACTTTTCGGGTGACAATAAAGTTAACTGAGGACTAAACAAAATGGGTATATGTCTTGAAGCCCTTAAACGTCAAATTGGAGGGCTCAAAGTGCAAAATATAAGTTAGTTGACCTTTCGGAAGGGCCAAGAGACAAATATGCAACAAATAGAAAATGTGAAATCTGATTACGAGGCTTAGGCGGGCCGCGTAAGAGTTCTTATGATCTTACGCACGCCGCGTCAGACGCACAGATACCGAAACTTTAGACAGCAGCATGTATTCGCACATAACCGACCCAAAACAGATATTTTCACATCATGGGCGACCCCTAAACAGTCCTGGGCACTTAGGGACATCTGTTGATGATCCATGGCCATTGGTAGTGTTGTTTGTCAATGATCTAAGGTGTTTGAAACACTATAAAAGGCCACTAAGTTGCAACCATTTTTCTCACACCTTCCATCTGCACTTTGGAACACTTCTGGAGCTCAAGACTTCTATCTAAGCTTCACAAATTATGCATAGGACTTCAGTAAGTTTGCTTAACCTTCCTTAGTTAAGTTTTTGCTTAGTTTTAGCTTAAAAGTCAAACCGTCGTAATTAACGGTTGACTTAACGATTAATCACTAATGGTCCAGTGATTAGTCGAATTGAAAGTAGTTATAAGTTGGTAATTATGTGGGCAATAAACCCTTAAAAGGGTTCCCCCTGATTCCCACTCTAACTAGGTCAAATGTCGGGTCAAACTTGTTATTAAAAAGTCAACTGAATGCTTAATTTACAATTTATGCATAATTAGCAATGTAGAACCCATACAACCTGTTTGATCATTAATATAACTTGGTAATGAATGTAAGAACATGTCTAAACCTGTTCAACCCGAAAATTTTCAGTAGAGACCCTGTTCGGAACCGAAAGTCGCATAGTTTGACTTTTGCTTTGACTTTCAGTTCTGACCCGTTTAAGCATGTTTTAGAAATACCTTAGAACTCTAATAGGACCAGGTTACATGCTAGTATAACCCTCTGTGATTATACACCTCGGATCATTAGTTATCCGATTAATACGCATGATTCCGTTAATTGCCACCATTATGTCATTTTCACCATAAAACATGATTTTTGAAAATGTAAAAGAGTAGAAACCTTAGTTTCTGAATTATAAACTTGCACCCAAAATTTGACATCAGTTTGAGGTGTAGATTGAGAGTTATGCTCATTAGCGTAATTAGAAAGCTTATTAGCGATTAAACGACATAATTAACGTATATCCTAATTAAACCTACTTTTTGATATCAAACTTATTACCCACTGATGTAATATATTATTTTGGGATTTTTGAATATTTTTATTTAATTTTAAGCTGAGCATAACTTATAGTCATAGGCTTAATCCGGTAATTGTCGGTTTTGCCCTTACGGACTATAAAATGAGTTGTACATATCTAATCGACTCCAAACCTTTTGATACTGATTTTAAATGATAAATAAATTATTTTAAGCCTTCTAGAATAATAAAAATATCAACTTTCTATGTAGAACCCGGAAACAGCTTCTAATCGCCTTTTTAAGCGTTTTTAACGCATAGTATGTACTAAAACTATTTTAAACATACAAAGGTTGATACCTACTGATATTTGAGGTAAATTATAATATTTTAACATTAAGCAAAAGTTGTTTAACTCAGACTTCAGTTTTGAGCTTTACGGCTTATGTGAAATTACCAAAATGCCCCTACAGTGCATAAATTGGTTATAATTGATAAGTTTCACATATATACTTTAACCTACTGTTATAACTTATTAAATTGAGTATTTTTTCTGATTATATCAGACCTGTAACTCAGGTTAATACTTAAACTCTTTTATAACCTTATAAATGACCAAACTACCCCTACAGGGCATAGTTTGTGTCTAAATTCATTTCGGGCATAATAAATGATATCTTACTGATGTCACAACATATTTGAGGCATATTAACTTAGGAAATATGTATATGGCTCTTATGTTCACCCGTTACGCTTATTACGCGTTCGGTACGGTTTATGTAACTAGTTTGCATAAATTAGCCGAAACGGGTCAAACCTTATCGGTTTTATCTCAAAATCCAGAATGTGAATAACATACCCATATTAAGAAAGTCTTCAAACTTGTCGGGTCTAAATCACATTCTATTCTGGTCTTCGCTTAATCGTGCGTACGAACCGTATCTTTGAAACTAACCGGTCTAAGTTTAAGCTTAATTAAAGACCCGTTAGAATTCTAATAGGTTATTATAAACCTTCGTTCCAGATTAGGAGTACCAGTAAAAGCTACTTGCATTTGCTTATTGTGATTATTACTTTGCTCAGGTAAATACTTTTAACTTATTTTCCCTATACGGGCTTGGGTTACGGTATATATAATACCGCTTGGTCGGGCATTAAATCTTCCATCGTTTGGTGGTTAATTGAATAATTTAATCGGCCCGTTTAAATATGTTTTGTTTGCTTAAAGCATTTGGGGGTTAATGACCATGTCCCGGATATCCTTGGCATCATTTTACGAAATGGCCACGACCTAAGCGCGGAGTGTAGGCGTACACTCGTCAGTGCATAAATAGTTGATGTGGTGTGTCTATTGATCTTTAACCCGTCACGCTCCGGGCTACTGAACGCATAAGGAACATGTAATTCATTTACAAGATTATATATTTAAATGATTATCCCAAGTTATAAAATGTTTATGCCACGTGCATCCAAATCAATTTTCAATCATTTTTAAAATGAGTCAGTTGATTGTATTTACCAGTATAAACTGACGTATTTTCCCAAAAAGATTAAATGTAGGTACTAAGCGTAATAGGCTGGATTTCTCCTTAGCATCAATAGAAGTCTCGCAAGCTTAAGATGCCTACAGTCTGTTGAACTTCTATTTATTTTTGATCCTTCTGTGGACAAACCTTCAACTAGTGTTATACACGATATTACAATATTTTTAAAGTTGAATTATATTTTTTTATTTGCTTCCGCTGTGCATATTTATATATTGTGTTGTTTGACTATTATGTTGCCAACCACGTCACGATACTCCCCACCGGGTCCACCGGTGACACGTGGAAATCGGGGTGTGACAGGTTGGTATCAGAGCCAACATTGAGTGAATTAAACACTAGCCTTTTGTGTTTAATCTCAATGACACAATAGCACATTTCTAAACTTTCGAGTCTAGACATATAACATAGGACAAATTCTATTTTGTTTTGTGTTGTCCTTTATTTTATATATATTTTTGTTGTTATCTCATGTTAAATTGACAGGATTGAAAATGCCGCCAAGATTCTTTCGACGAAGAGGAAGAGGCAAGGGGCCAATCACCGCCCCCAATGACAACGTGGCTGGGCCTTCGCATATGCGAGCTCCTTCCGCCACTGCAAGTGCTGACCCTAGAGAAAACCAGAGGAACCTTTTTGAACCAGCTAGGCGATCTGTATCGCACAGTTCGACGCCTCCCATTCATAACTCTTATGGGCCACATTTGGAAAATGAGCCCAACAACCCTCAACCTTCCTACATACCTTTACAGCGATCCTTATCGCACCACTCCTTTGGAGACCCCACACATGTCTTCAGGGGCCGGTTTAACCCGGCCAATTACATAGAAGAACCAGTGGGTTTTAACCCATTGGGGCCAGAGGATCATTTCTCGGGAGATCATGCGGAGGATATGGACGAGGACACGGACCCCGTCGAGCCAGCAAGCGGTACACCGAACCATCTCATCGAGATCTTGGATGGATCTTCTTTCCACGGATCACCCTACGGTGGTCCAGACAGTTTTCAGGCACGATTTAACCAGTGTGAGTGGTATTTTACACCCTCGCATCATTCGTCGCCTCATCAGCAGCAGTAGCAGGATCCCTCTGTGGATTCACGATTTGTGGCAGTCACGCCACCGCCTCCACCACCACCAGTTAA
Source organism: Helianthus tuberosus (assembly GCA_030545235.1). Lineage (NCBI taxonomy): Eukaryota > Viridiplantae > Streptophyta > Magnoliopsida > Asterales > Asteraceae > Helianthus > Helianthus tuberosus. The sequence continues at coordinate 14,645,788 of CM060435.1, forward strand.
TCAGGCACCTCCACAACCACCGAGGCGTAGGAGGACAGGCGCACGTATGTCTGCGCGAGCAGGGGATTTCCATTTTAGCTCCCCACGCCAATCAAGTGGCAGTCATTACCCGCCACTTCAGGAAGACCCACAGATGGGTGGGCCTTCGCACCCAGTTGCACCGCAACCACCACCTATGGGTTTCGATAACCCGATTCCGGCATACACGGGTTTCATGGCGTATAACCCGTTTGAGCAGCCGGTGCACACCAACTACAACTACGCCGAAGCCGACCCATACTTGGTAGCGGCTAACTATAACACCCATCACCCGGAAGGACCGTATGGAGATCCATGGGGAGTAGGGTACCCAACTCATGGGTACCAGATACCTGCAAGACCTATCATCCGACAACAATCACAACCGCCACGGTTTTCCCCACCTGAAAGAGAATAAATTCTTCAAAGGTTGGACCAAGTGGAGCGAGACTTTCACAGGGACCGAAGGGAGCGACAAACTTTCTTCCAAGGATTGACAAGCCTAATAAAAGGGAAGAGCAAGAAGGACCACTGAATCCTTCCATTTGTTGTTGAGCCCCTGCGTGGGCCAGTCTTGCTGTATAAACCCCTGCGTGGGTATGCTTGTTTGTTTTGACCCCTGCGTGGGTCTATCTTTCTGTTAACCCCTACGAGGGTATGTTGTTAGTGTAAGTCCCTGCGTGGACTATTATGTTGTTTGTTTTGACCCCTGCGTGGGTATGTTTGTTGTTAAGCCCCTGCGTGGGTAAGTCCTTGTTTAAACCCCTGCGTGGGTAAGTTTGTTTATTTAAAAGTCCCGTTTAGGGCGATATGTAATCTTTTAATGAATTAATGGAATGTAAGTTTATAAATTTCATTTTTGCCATTATGTGCATAAATAAATTATATATGAAATAAATAAATTAAAATCATTCCTTTTAAAAATAATCTGCCTACTTTAAATATTAACTAAGGATCTTAGAGGTATAACCTAGCCGGCATGTCATTTTAAGACCTGGCCAAGATAGTGAAACCTGTTAAAAGATTCAAATCCCAGTTAACATCTGAAAACATGTTAACGCTCCTGGCAGATGTGATTCGTTAAAATCACACACGTCATTCTTGTATAAGGATTCTTCAAAAGATTCCTAACCCAACTTAATGATCTCTGAATCATGGGTTAAATCATCAATTAAGATGATCATATTTTGACCATACGTGGTAATATGGTGCCTACGGGCCCTGCTCATTTCCATATGAGCCAAAAGACAGTGGTAGCGATGACTCCCTGTCAGAAAAAGGTAATGAACTATGTTCAAACCTTCATGCCTTGATTCTCTGAAATTATGGCTTATAATTTAAAGTGTCCTTGTGACTAGGCCTTTTTGTGCCACTAATAAAACTGTTATTGTTCTTATGATTAGGATAGATTATAAAGTCCTACATAAATATGATTTATAAATTAACCAAATATGGTCTTTGTTTACCATGGTTAACAAATTACCCTAAGGGGCAATTCCATAATAAACTCTCCAATAAACTATTGTCATTGTCTTATGCAACAGTTCAAATTTAAAATGGCTGACTCAGACGAAATTAATAGTCACCTAGTGGAGAATAATGATAACGCCCGAGTTACTTTAACGGGTGCTGAACTGAAAGCGTTAGTAGACGACGCAGTTACAAAGGCCTTAGAGCGGCAGTATGAAGAGTATAGTGGGACTCGAAGGAGGACCCTATCTACACCGCATTCGAAGCCACCTTCCAAGAAAGAAGAACCCAAGAAAGATGATGATCGACTCTCCTCAAACCACCACAGTGCTCCATCTCAGCAGATTGTACTAAATCAAGAACCCCGTAACAAGGGTTGCTCCTATAAATACTTTGTTTCGTGTAAACCCAGGGATTTCACTGGGGAAAAAGGAGCCATTGACTGCATGACGTGGTTAGATGAGATGGACACGGTAGTGGATATCAGCGGGTGCGCTGAGAAGGATATAGTCAAGTTTGTGTCACAATCGTTTAAAGGCGAAGCCTTAGCCTGGTGGAGATCACTGATTCAAGCCACTGGGAAGATCCCATAGTACAACATGTCATGGGAACAATTTGTTGCCCTTATCAGGGAAAATTACTGCCCTCAACACGAGGTTGAGAAGATTGAATCTGACTTCCTATCGTTGGTTATGCAGAACCTTGACTGCCAAGCTTACCTCACGAGCTTCAACACAATGTCCCGATTGGTCCCGTATCTGGTGACCCTGGAACCAAAACGAATAACTCGTTTCATCGGGGGTTTAGCCCCGGAAATAAAGGCAAGCGTTAAGGCCTCTCGGCCAGCTACTTTCAGATCAGTAGCAGATATATCCTTGTCACTCACTCTTGATGTGGTCAGACAAAGATCGCTGAGGAACAAGGATGCTGAGAAAAGAAAACGTGAAGATGATAATTCACGTAGGTCAAACAAGAAGCAGCGAGGAAGCAATGACCACAGGAAAGGTTCTGAAGCAAAGAAAGATGGGCATCAGTTTGGTGAGAAGCCCAAGTGCAAGATTTGCAAGAAATAGCACTTTGGGAAGTGCAGGTTAGAGTCGAACTCGCAGACTCAGTCAAGAACTTTTGCTTGCGGGATATGCAAGTCCAAGGACCACAAGACCTTGGATTGCAAAAAGCTGAAGGATGTAACATGCTACAGTTGCAATGAGAAAGGGCACATTAAAACCAACTGCCCTAAATACGCCAAGAAGCCTGAAGAGGCCAAGAAGACCAATGCCAGGGTCTTTAGGATGGATGCGAAAGAAGCTGTGCTAGACGATAACGTGATCACAGGTACCTTTCTTATAAATGGCGTCTACGCAAGAGTACTTTTTGATTCAGGCGCTGATAAGTCTTTTGTAGATAACAAGTTTTGTGAATTGTTGAAATTGCCTGTTAGAACTTTAAGTGTAAAGTATGAGGTGGAATTGGCAGATGTCACCATAGAAACGGCCTCAACCATATTAGATGGATGTTCCATATCCATTAAGAACCACTCTTTTCCTTTGTCCTTGCTTCCTTTGAAGTTAGCCGGTTTCGACATCGTGTTAGGCATGGACTGGTTATCTCATAACCAGACCCAAATTGTCTGCAATAAGAAGCAAGTGGTGATCAAGACTCCATCTGGTGAACCACTTACCATTCAAGGAGATACCCGATATGGACTGCCTGAGCAAGTGACTATGCTCAAGGCCTCGAGGTGTTTGAAGAAGGGTTGTGTCATCTACATGGCACAGGTTACTATTGATGAGCCGAAACCCAAGATGGAAGACATCCCTGTCATTTCTGAATACTCTGAAGTGTTTCCTGAAGAACTACCTGGTTTACCACCAGATAGACAAGTCGAATTCAGAATTGACATCATCCCTAGAGCAGCACCTGTTGCTAGAGCGCCATACAGGTTGGCACCAACAGAGATGAAGGAATTGAGAGCGCAATTAGATGAATTGCTAGCTAAAGGTTTCATTAAACCTAGTTCGTCTCCTTGGGGAGCGCCAGTCCTGTTTGTCAAGAAGAAGGACGGATCGATGCGTCTGTGCATCGATTACCGTGAACTTAATAAGGTCACAATAAAGAATAGGTATCCTTTGCCCAGGATCGACGATTTGTTCGATCAATTGCAAGGGGCAAGTTATTTCTCGAAGATTGACTTGAGGTCAGGCTACCACCAACTGAAGGTTAGAGATGAAGACGTGCATAAAACTGCATTTAGGACTCGTTATGGTCATTACGAGTTCCTAGTGATGCCTTTTGGGCTCACTAATGCACCGGCCGCGTTCATGGATCTCATGAATCGCGTTTGCAAGCTGTACTTAGATAAATTCGTCATCGTTTTCATTGACGACATTCTTATTTATTCAAAGAACCAAGCTGACCATGAGAAACACCTTCGTTGTATTCTTAAACTTCTACATCACGAGAAACTCTACGCCAAGTTTTCAAAATGTGAATTTTTGGCTTAGAGAAGTCCAATTCCTTTGACATGTGGTGAGTGAGCGTGGTATCCAAGTGGATCCCGCTAAGGTTGAAGCTGTTATGAACTGGCAAGAGCCGAAGACACCTACGGAGATTCGTAGCTTCCTAGGCTTAGCAGGATATTACAGGCGTTTTATCGAAAAATTTTCAAGGATTCCTGCGCCCCTAACTTCGTTGACTAGGAAGAAAATAAAGTTTGATTGGGGCCCTAAGCAGCAAGAATCTTTCAATATCTTGAAGCAAAAGTTGAGCAACGCTCCTGTACTGACGTTTCCTGAAGGTACCGAAGAATTCGTAGTTTACTACGATGCATCACACACTGGCATGGGGTGTGTGCTTATGCAGAAAGGCAAGGTTATTGCCTATGCTTCAAGACAGTTAAAGGTGCATGAAAAGAATTACACCACCCATGACTTGGAGTTGGGTGCCGTTGTATTTGCACTGAAGCTATGGAGGCACTATTTATATGGAATCAAGTGTTTGATCTATTCTGATCACAAGAGCCTCCAGCACCTGTTTAATCAAAAGGATTTAAACATGAGGCAACGCCGATGGATGGAGACGTTGAATGATTATGATTGTGAAATCAGATACCATCCCGGCAAGGCGAATGTAGTCACCGATGCCTTGAGTAGAAAGGAAATGGTGAAACCCATCCGAATCAATGCCAAGAGCATTGAGATAAAGAACAGTTTAAATGAAAGGTTGTTAGCTGCACAGAAGGAAGCTGTGTTGGAAGCTAACTATCCTAACGAAAAGCTAGGAGTAACTGAGGAGCAGTTATCTCTTAGCAAGGACGGAATCCTAAGATTAAATGGACGAATATGGGTTCCAATTTATGAAGGACTTTGGGATGTTATCCTCCAGGAAGCCCATAGTTCTAAATATTCCGTTCATCCTGGAGCTGATAAGATGTACCAGGATCTAAGGGCAAATTATTGGTGGATAGGCTTGAAGAAGTCTGTAGCCACCTATGTAGCTAAATGCTTGACATGTGCGCAAGTCAAAGCCGAGCATCAAAAGCCGTCAGGTTTGCTACAACAGCCTGAACTTCCCACTTAGAAATGGGAAATGGCAACTATGGATTTTATCACCAAGTTACCTAAGACAAGGAAAGGAAATGATACCATTTGGGTGATCGTAGACAGACTGACTAAGTCAGCACATTTCCTGCCCATTAAGGAGACTTACAGCTCCGACATGTTAGCCCAGTTGTATGTTGATAAGATTGTAGCTTTACATGGCATACATGTGTCTGTTATCTCCAACAGGGATACTAGATACACGCCACATTTTTGGAAGAGTTTCCAGCAATCTTTGGGCACACGTTTGAATTTTAGTACGGCTTACCATCCGCAGACGGACGGCCAGAGTGAGCGTACTATTCAAACGTTGGAAGACATGCTACGCGCATGTGTGATCGATTCAGGTGGTAGTTGGGATAAGAACCTACCGTTAATCGAATTCTCCTACAACAATAGCTACCATACCAGCATTAAGGCTGCGCCTTTCGAGGCATTATACGGTAGAAAGTGTAGAACGCCCGTTTGTTGGGCGGAAGTTGGAGATGTCCAATTATCAGGACCAGAGATAGTCTTTGAAACGACGGACAAGATTGTCCAGATACGTGACCGTCTCAAAGCTGCCCGGGATAGGCAGAAGAGTTACGCAGATCCAAAGCGTAAACCTATGAAATTTGAAGTTGGTGACAAAGTGTTGCTAAAAGTATCACACTGGAAGGGAGTGATGCGATTTGGTAAGAAAGGCAAGCTAAGCTAAGCCCGAGATACATAGGACCCTTCGAGGTCATCGAACGTGTCGGATCAGTTGCCTATAAATTAAACTTACCTGAAGAGCTCAGTGGAATTCACAATGTATTCCACATCTGCAATCTGAAGAAGTGTTTTGATGATGAATCACTGGTCATACCGCATACATATGTGCATATAGAAGAGAGCTTAAAGTTTGTTGAAAAACCTGTGTCGATCGAGGATCGACAGGTTAAAAAGCTTCGAAGGAAGCATGTGCCTATTGTAAAGGTCAAATGGGATGCCCGTAGAGGTCCCGAATACACGTGGGAGGTTGAGTGCACAATGAAAGAAAAGTACCCTCATTTGTTTCAGTAAATCTCGAGGTCGAGATTTCTTTTAAGGGGGTGAGGATGTAACACCTCGAAAATTCACGTCCTATAATGTGTTGACACGTGTCGTATGTGTGAACGTGTGAAAGAATGTTATATAGGGATTAAAGTTGACAAACATGGAAAGTACGTGAATATACGTATTCTAAATGTCAACAGTGAATAAATATACTTTACAATAACCCTACATGATGCTCATACCTCCAAACGAATAAATCATGGATCATACGAAGCTAAATATGAAAGAAAGTGAGAGATTGCAAACTACAGGGGTTAAATGTGTCAACATGTTTAAGTTATACCTCTTAGTGACCTTTTGACAAACCCGAAGCTTTGTAATGGTTAATTATGCTCACTAGAATGCACGATATAAATTTCATAAAGTTTCGTTATCGTATGAGAAAGTTATGATCAAATTCGTATGCGAGGGGTTAAAAGCGTCAACGATGAAGTTTAGGACTTTTCGGGTGACAATAAAGTTAACCGAGGACTAAACAAAATGGGTATATGTCTTGAAGCCCTAAAACGTCAAATTGGAGGGCTCAAAGTGCAAAATATAAGTTAGTTGACCTTTCGGAAGGGCCAAGAGACAAATATGCAACAAATAGGAAATGTGAAATTTGATTACGAGGCTTAGGCGGGCCGCGTAAGAGTTCTTATGATCTTACGCGGGCCGCGTCAGACGCACAGATACAGAAACTTTAGACAGCAGCCTGTATTCGCGCATAACCGACCCAAAACATATATTTTCACATCATGGGTGACCCCTAAACAGTCCTAGGCACTTAGGGACATCTGTTGATGATCCATGGCCATTGGTAGTGTTGTTTGTCAATGATCTAAGGTGTTTGAAACACTATAAAAGGCCACTAAGTTGCAACCATTTTTCTCACACCTTCCATCTGCACTTTGGAACACTTCTGGAGCTCAAGACTTCTCTCTAAGCTTCACAAATCATGCATAGGACTTCAGTAAGTTTGCTTAACCTTCCTTAGTTAAGTTTTTGCTTAGTTTTAGCTTAAAAGTCAAACCGTCGTAATTAACGGTTGACTTAACGATTAATCACTAATGGTCCAGTGATTAGTCGAATTGAAAGTAGTTATAAGTTGGTAATTATGTGGGCAATAAACCCTTAAAAGGGTTCCCCCTGATTCCCACTCTAACTAGGTCAAATGTCGGGTCAAACTTGTTATTAAAAAGTCAACTGAATGCTTAATTTACAATTTATGCATAATTAGCAATGTAGAACCCATACAACCTGTTTGATCATTAATATAACTTGGTAATGAATGTAAGAACATGTCTAAACCTGTTCAACCCGAAAATTTTCAGTAGAGACCCGGTTCGGAACCGAAAGTCGCATAGTTTGACTTTTGCTTTGACTTTCAGTTCTGACCCGTTTAAGCATGTTTTAGAAATGCCTTAGAACTCTAATAGGACCAGGTTACATGCTAGTATAACCCTCTGTGATTATACACCTCGGATCATTAGTTATCCGATTAATACGCATGATTCCGTTAATTGCCTATATGTTGACCATTATGCCCTTTTCACCATAAAACGTGATTTTTGAAAATGTAAAAGAGTAGAAACCTTAGTTTCTGAATTATAAACTTGCACCCAAAATTTGACATCAGTTTGAGGTGTAGATTGAGAGTTATGCTCATTAGCGTAATTAGAAAGCTTATTAGCGATTAAATGACATAATTAGCGTATATCTTAATTAAACCTACTTTTTGATATCAAACTTATTACCCACTGATGTAATATATTATTTTGGTATTTTTGAATATTTTTAATTAATTTTAAGCTGAGCATAACTTATAGTCATAGGCTTAATCCGGTAATTGTCGGTTTTGCCCTTACGGGCTATAAAATGAGTTGTACATATCTAATCGACTCCAAACCTTTTGATACTGATTTTAAATGATAAATAAATTATTTTAAGCCTTCTGGAATAATAAAAATATCAGCTTTCTATATAGAACCCGGAAACGGCTTCTAATCGCCTTTTTAAATGTTTTTAACGCATGGTATGTACTAAAACTATTTTAAACATACAAAGGTTGATACCTACTGATATTTGAGGTAAATTATAATATTTTAATAGTAAGCAAAAGTTGTTTAACTCAGACTTCAGTTTTGAGCTTTACGGCTTATGTGAAATTACCAAAATGCCCCTACGGTGCATAAATTGGTTATAATTGATAAGTTTCACATATATACTTTAACCTACTGTTATAACTTATTAAATTGAGTAATTTTGCTGATTATATTAGACCTGTAACTCAGGTTAATACTTAAACTCTTTTATAACCTTATAAATGACCAAACTACCCTTACGGGGCATAGTTTGTGTCTAAATTCATTTCGGGCATAATAAATGATATCTTACTGATGTCACAACATATTTGAGGCATATTAACTTAGGAAACCTGCATATGGCTCTTACGTTCACCCGTTACGCTTATTACGCGTTCAGTTCGTTTTATGTAACTAGTTTGCATAAATTAGCCGAAACGGGTCAAACCTTATCGGTTTTATCTCAAAATCCAGAATGTGAATAACCTACCCATATTAAGAAAGTATTCAAACTTTTCGGGTCTAAATCACATTCTATTCCGGTCTTCGCTTAATCGTGCGTACGAACCGTATCTTTGAAACTAGCCGGTCTAAGCTTAAGCTTAATTAAAGACCCGTTAGGATTCTAATAGGTTATTATAAACCTTCGTTCCAGATTAGGAGTACCAGTAAAAGCTACTTGCATTTGCTTATTGTGATTATTACTTTGCTCAGGTAAATACTTTTAACTTATTTTCCCTATACGGGCTTGGGTTACGATATATAAAATACCGCTTGGTCGGGCATTAATACTTCCATCGTTTGGTGGTTAATTGAATAATTTAATCAGCCCGTTTAAATATGTTTTGTTTGCTTAAAGCATTTGGGGGGTTAATGACCATGTCCCGGATATCCTTGGCATCATTTTACGAAATGGCCACGACCTAAGCGTGGAGTGTAGGCGTACACTCGTCAATGCATAAATAGTTGATGTGGTGTGTCTATTGATCTTTAACCCGGCACGCTCCGGGCTACTGAACGCATAAGCAACATGTAATTCATTTACAAGATTATATATTTAAATGATTATCCCAAGTTATAAAATGTTTATGCCACGTGCATCTAAATCAATTTTCAATCATTTTTAAAATGAGTCAGTTGATTGTATTTACCAGTATAAACTGACGTATTTTCCCAAAAAGATTAAATGCAGGTACTAATCGTAATAGGCTAGATTTCTCCTTAGCATCAATAGAAGTCTCGCAAGCTTAAGATGCCTACATTCTGTTGAACTTCTATTTATTTTTTATCCTTCTATGGACAAACCTTCAACTATTGTGATACACGATATTACAATATTATTAAAGTTGTATTATATTTTTTTTATTTGCTTCCGTTGTGCATATTTATATATTGTGTTGTTTGACTATTATGTTGCCAACCACGTCACGATACTCCCCACCGGGCCCACCGGTGACACGTGGAAATCGGGGTGTGACAGGTTGGTATCAGAGCCAACATTGAGTGAATTAAACACTAGCCTTTTGTGTTTAATCTCAATGACACAATAGCACATTTCTAAACTTTCGAGTTTAGACATATAACATAGGACAAATTCTATTCTGTTTTGTGTTGTCCTTTATTTTATATATATTTTTGTTGTTATCTCATGTTATATTGACAGAATTGAAAATGCCGCCAAGATTCTTTCTACGAAGAGGAAGAGGCAAGGGGCCAATCACCGCCCCCAATGACAACGAGGCTGGGCCTTCGCATATGCGAGCTCCTTCCGCCATTGCAAGTGCTGACCCTAGAGAAAACCGGAGGAACCTTTTTGAACCAGCTAGGCGATCTGTATCGTGCCGAGCAAAGTTTTTGAATTTTTTTTTTCAGTGCTCGTGTGAGTGCCCTTGTTTCCCAAAAACTTAGGTTAGAGAACTTACCGCTTAAGATGTCGTCCCAATCGTTCGTAACTTACCAGGTATGATGTTGGTTTTATTCTTCCACCGTCTGAAGCGAGATCTCTTCTTCTTCATCCTCAATGAATCCTTGATAGAGTTTCAGCCGTTGGCCATTGACTTTGAATGGAGGCCCATTTCGAGATTTAATTTCTACTGCACCGTGTGGGAAAATATGGGTGATGGAAAAAGGTCCTGACCACCTAGACTTTAATTTACCAGGAAACAATCGAAGTCGTGAATTAAACAAAAGAACTAGATCTCCTACTCGAAATTCATTGGGTTTAATATGTTTGTCATGCAAATTTTTCATTCTTTCCTTATAAATTTCGGAGTTTGAGTATGCATAATTCCTAAGTTCGTCTAATTCATTTAATTGACAAAATCGATTTTTACCAGCAAATTCTAAATCTAAGTTTACATTTTTGATTGCCCAGTAGGCTTTGTGTGCAATTTCTACTGGCAAATGACAACTTTTTCCGTAGACTAGCTTATATGGGGTTGTACCTATTGTTGTTTTATAAGCAGTTCGAAAAGCCCATAAAGCATCATCTAATTTATCTGCCCATTCCTTTTTATTTAACCATACGGTTTTTTCGAGTATTCGTTTTAAACCTCTATTAGTCACTTCGGCTTGTCCATTTGTTTGAGGGTGATATGCTGTTGAGACCCGATGATAGACCCCATATCTTGTTAAAAAAAATTCAAGTTGATGGTTGCAAAAATGGGTACCTCTATCACTTATTAATGCTTTAGGTGTGCCAAAACGAGAGAATAGTTTTTTCAGAAATCTTACCACGACTCTTCCATCATTTGTTGGAAGTGCCTCGGCTTCGGCCCATTTAGACAAGTAGTCTACTGCCACAAGTATATATTTGTTTCCTTTTGATGGAGGGAAAGGTCCCATAAAGTCGAGTCCCCACACATCAAAAGTTTCACAAACAAGAATGCCATTTTGTGGCATTTCGTTTTTGAAAGAAATATTACCTGTTCTTTGGCAAGCATCACATGTCTTGACAAGACTTTGGACGTCTTTGTAAATGGTTGGCCAATAAAATCCTGAATCAAATACCTTTCGTGCGGTACTAGCGGCACCATGATGCCCTCCGTATGGACCTTCATGACAATGGCGGAGAATTCTTCGTGCTTCGCAACCATGTACGCATCGTCGGACGAGTTGGTCGGCACACATTTTGAAAAGATATGGATCTTCCCAAAAATAGTGTTTCACATTGGCAAAGAATTTTTTTCTTTGATGACGTGGCCAACCTTTTGTGACTATACCGCTAGCTAAGTAGTTAGCATAGTCGGCGTACCATGGTTCTTCCTTATATTCCATCATTTCCAGGGACTCAGTTGGAAATTTTTCGTTGATTTGCTCGTCCCTGGTCGCCTCTAAAGCTGGGTCTTCTAAGCGCGAAAGATGATCTGCTGCGGTATTTTCTGCTCCTCTTTTGTCTTTGATTTCAATGCCAAATTCTTGGAGGAGTAGAATCCACCGAATCAGACGTGGTTTTGCGTCCTGCTTCTTGAAGAGATATCGAATGGCTGCATGATCTGTATAGACTATAGTTTTAGAAAGAACAAGATAAGAATGAAATTTATCAAAAGCAAATACCACAGCTAGTAATTCTTTTTCAGTTGTTGTGTAATTTTCTTGTGCATCATTTAGTGTTTTACTAGCATAATAAATTGGGTGGAAATGCTTTTCTTTTCTTTGTCCCAAGACAGCTCCAACTGTAAAATCACTAGCATCACACATGATTTCGAAAGGAAATTTCCAATCAGGCGCTATCATGATAGGTGCATTGACTAACATTTCCTTTAAGGTTAGAAATGCTTGATTGCAATCCTTGTCAAAGATGAAAGGAGCATCTTTTTCAAGTAATTTTGTTAGAGGCCTTGAGATTTTAGAAAAGTCTTTGATAAACCGCCTAAAAAATCTGGCATGCCCTAGGAAACTTCTGATAGCTCTTACGGAGGATGGAGGTGGTAATCTAGAAATGGTATCTATTTTGGCTCGATCCACCACCATTCCTTCGCTTGAGATCTTGTGACCGAGTACTATTCCCTCCGTTACCATGAAATGGCATTTCTCCCAATTAAGGGCGAGGTTAGTTTCCTCACATCGGGATAGCATTCGTTCAAGGCTATCGAGGCATTGGTCGTATGAATCCCCAAAGATAGAAAAGTCGTCCATGAAGACTTCCATTGTCTTTTCTATCAAGTCATGGAAGACGGCTACCATGCAACGTTGGAATGTTGCGGGGGCATTACATAGACCAAACGGCATGCGTCGATAAGCAAAAGTTCCATAGGGACATGTGAAAGTTGTCTTTTCTTGGTCTTCGGGTGTTATCGGGATTTGAAAGTAACCTGAAAAACCATCCAAGAAACAATAAAATTTATGACCGGATAATCTTTCTAACATTTGATCAATGAAGGGCAAAGGAAAGTGATCTTTTCTTGTTGCTTCATTTAATCGTCGATAATCTATACATACTCTCCATCCTGTGACGGTTCTCGTTGGTATTAATTCATTCTTTTCGTTAGTTATTACCGTCATACCTCCTTTCTTGGGAACTACTTGGACGGGACTCACCCAAGGACTATCGGAGATAGGATAGATAAGTCCGGCGTCAAGTAATTTGATGACTTCATTTTTAACCACTTCTTGAACATTAGGATTCACTCGACGTTGTGGTTGTATTACCCATTTGTAGTCATCATTCATCAAAATTTTGTGTGTACACATGGAAGGACTAATTCCTTTTATGTCTACAAGTTTCCAAGCTATTGCGTTTTTATGTTTTTTCAAAAGACTAATTAATTTTTCTTTTTCTAAGCTATCTAATTTAGATGAAATAATTACAGGTAAATTACCGTCTTTGTCTAGAAAAGCATATTCCAAACCTTTTGGAAGTTCTTTGAGCTCAAGTGGTGGGTCTTTAGGAGACTCCTTATTGGGTTGCTCATTACGATCAAGAACTTTAAAAGTTTGTTCTATGGCGACCTCTTCTTCAACAAAGTGGTCAATCTCTTCACTTGTATCGGGTGGTTCATCTTCATCTTCAATTAGGGGGTCATTATTGCCGAAAGGATATTTCATTGACCGTTCGAGATCGACACTTCTTTTAAATGCCCCTAATTGAAGAGGTAGATTGTTGAACTTCCGGTTTTTCAAAGCTTCGTGAGTTTTTACAAATGGTCATCCCAACACTAGAGGAGCGTCATTGAGGATGACAAAGTCGGTCGGGATTACCATTTGATTTGTTTGAACCAATACATCCTCAACTATACCGATTGATTTTATTACTTTCCGATTGGATAGAAAAATGGGTATTTGAAGTGGAGAAAAATCACTAATACTTAATTTTTCGAAAATGTAGTTAGGCATTATGTTAACACAAAGATCTTTATCAATTGTGACATTACTAATAAACGAATTTTGAAAGAAACATGGAGCCGGTGTAATGTTAATTTCAAATGGGTCTTCTTTTATTAGCGAAGTTTGATCATTAGTTAACTTAACACTTATCGTTTCGTCAATTTTAGTGTTAGTATTTAACTCTTTTAAAAACTTAGCATGAGTGGGTACTAAACAATGATTTTCAAAAGAAGGTGACAAGAGATTAATTTCTTCAAAATTAGACTCTTCTTGAATTTTAACGTTGTCGGATTAACCTTTTTCGTTGTTTAACTCATGTGTCGGTTTTTCACTTATTTGTTCTTCCATTTTTACACTTTCAGTTATCTCTTCCTTTTTTAATTCTTCTCTTGCGCGGGACTCCTCTTCCCTTGCGCGAGATTCTTTTATACATCGGTCGATAACTCTAATGTGTTCTAATATCCTCTCGGTTACTTCGGTTATAGAAAAAGAATCGGAATTTTCAAAGCTTGAATCCGGTTGTTCGATCCTTTGTTCCTCATAATACCCGTATAAAGTAGATGGTTCACACCATTGTTCTTCATTGTAAGCATATGATGGATAAGGGTCGTAATTTTGTTCTTCATAATACTCATATGAGGTGGGTTGTTCACGCCATGGTTCCTCATAATAAGTATACGAAGGTGGTGGCTCATATCTTGGTTCCTCAAAGTATGAGTATGAAGGCTCATACCTTGGTTCATCAAAATATGAGTATGAGGGAGGAGGTTCATACCTTTGGTCTTCATAGGATGTGTATGAAGTTGATGGCTCGTACCTGGGTTCCTCATAGTAGGTGTATGAATTGGATGGTTGATATGAGTGATTATTTTGAACCGAGTGTGTGTTACGACAATTAGTGCAATAATTACCGCTATAATCATCCTCCTCATAGGTGTAGTTGTAATCTCCTGAGTATTGATCCATAAGAATCACTCAGCAGACCACAACCAAGTCTCGAGATCAGAAAACAAAAATAAAAACGGAAACAGAGGCTGGACACAGCCCCGTGTTCAGTGGACACGGCCCCGTGTTCAGTGGACACGGCCCCGTGTACAGAATCTGTATCTGGGTGTTTTAATTAAATTTACTGATTTCGTTGAGCACGGGGCGTGTTCAGTGAGCACGGCCCGTGTTCAAGCTTCTGTTACTGGGTGTTTTTATGAAAATGTGCAGCACGGCCCCGTGTTCAGTGAACCCGGCCCCGTGTACAGGTTACTGTAAATGCAAAACTAAACTAAAATGCAGAAAAATGCGCGCGTTTTAAAAAGGTTTTGAAAAACTGATTAGGCCATCGATTTTAAGCTTTCTTAAAATCCTTGTGTCCCCGGCAACGGCGCCAAAAACTTGATGCGTAGTCTAGTGTTATATATATTAGGTGTATATTTCAAGTCCCTTTAACACTTTTTAGTTAAGTTTTAAATTTATAAAACACGATATTTACTAACACTAGACACACATATGGGCAAGTGCACCCATCGTGAGCGTAGTATAGTGTTGGTAAGATACCGAGGTCATCCAAGGACACAAGAGCTTTTAGTACCGGTTTATCCTCAACGTCTAATCAAATCAAAAAGTAAAAAAATGTTTTAACTAAGAAAAATAAAAACTAACTAAAATGCTGAAAAATAAAAATAAAAAGAAAAACAGATAGACAAGATGAATCACTTGGTTCCGACTCGTATCTAGTGTAACCTTTGATTATTTCCGCACTTTTGCACTATTTTAAGAGATTATCTTAGTTATTGAAGTAGGCCCCTCTTTTGAAGGTGACGTTACCCTCACCCCAGTAGTTTGAGTCAGCAAGGATACAATCCTAAAAGGGTGGATTATTGGAAGATAATTAATTAAGTTATTAATGCAAATTATGGTAGGCCCCTTTTTTGGAGGTGACGTTACCCTCGACTAAGTAGTCTGAGTCAGCAGGGATACAGTCCTAAATAGCCGGGTTATAGTATTAATAGTAGTTAACTTATGAGGGGATCAAAGAGTTTGGACCCCCGCCATCCAATACCGTTGAGTATTGAAGGAGGTCCTACTAAATTTGACCCAGGTCCATTGTAGGACCTCTAAACGTTGAACAATGGCAAGACCTTTACCAAACCGTTCCCTTAACCCCCGACCAGGTAGCCAACATACCTCCATATAGACCGTGGAGATATGAATGGTGAAAATCTTTTATTTTATATAGACAGTAAAATAATGCCAAGACACCACGGACAAACGATAAGGAAAGATCACCTTCAAAATAAGAAACTAGTTATTAAAGTCATTAATACAAAACCAAGTAAAAAGTGTGAAAAGATTAGAAATAAAAAGTATTACACTAGACACTTTGTCTTCACCAATTGATGTAAGAGACTTAGGCAAACATGGCCTTGATTGTCAAGAACTCTTACGATCAATCTTGGATCCCGAGACGACTCACACACTCTACGATGGACGATGGATGATGGTGGTGGGTGATGGTGTTATGGTGGTGGTGGGTGGTGGGTGAAGTGTGAGAGAAGTGGTGTGCCAAGGGATGGTTTGAGCTTGAGCCAAGCACTTCTATTTATAGGCTGAACAGAAGCTCGGGCACGGCCCCGTGTCCAGTGGGCACGGCCCCGTGTCCACATCCTTCTCTTTCTTCATTTAATGCAGTTTTGTCTTTTTAGTTGACCACGCCCCCCGTGTCCGCTAAGCACGACCCCGTGGTGCAGAAGAATCTTTGTACTATGCAGATTTGCTGGATTGTGCGAATCTTATAGTTGACCACGGCCCCGTGTCCGTTGAGCACGGCCCCGTGGTGGGCAATAGAAGCTTCTACCACTTTGTCTTTTCTGCTGACACTTGGGCACGCCCCCGTGCTGGCTAAGCACGGGGCGTGTTCAGTCTTCTGGTGTCTTGTTTTGCTTGGGAAGATGCTGTTGTGGGGTCGGGCATGTCACGTCTTGTTCCTTTTCTTGTATTTATGTTAGATTTTGATGCCTTTTTGCTTCTTTTGTGAATTTGAGCTCATTTAATCCTGAAAATACAAAAGGAAGACAAAAGCACACTTATTCCAACATTAGTACTAAAAAAGGGTTAGTTTTATGCCACAATTGATGAAATTTATATGTTGCATTTTGCACACATCAAATACCCCCACACTTGAATCTTTGTTTGTCCTCAAGCAAAACTCTTTATAATGTGGCTATTACACTTCCCAAATGGAATGGGTAGAGAAGAAGGTTTTTGGGCTTGTCGTAGAGTGTCGGGATTTCCAAGATTCTTTATTTAATTTTATTTTTATTTTTATTTATTTACAATCTTATTCGTCATGATTTATTTAAAACTTTTCATAAGATAAATTACTTATTAGGGCATAACATGCCTCTTTACAATTCTATTTATATACAAGTTCACATACCTCACGGGGATCACTCAACACTCGGCCGAAAATGTATTTTTGAGGATCACTCGAGAGCGGCATGGAACTTACTCCTACCATAAGCTTGCCAAGCAATCAATCCTCCCCCTTTTTAACTTATATACCTTTGTAAATATCAAGAGGACTTTTGGGTGAAGGGTTAGGCTTGGGTTAAAGGTAGGTGGTTGGGTTAGTGGTTAGTAGAAAAAGGGCGAAAAGCGTAACAAGCGTCGGTTTTCGTAAGGCTTTTTTTTGTAACTTTTGTTTTGATGAAGCTATTATTCAAACAAAGTTATTTTTGATGAACTTGTTTGTTTATTTTCTTTTGCTTCATCATCAACAACATTTTTTTTTTGAAAAGTCATACGAGAAACCGAGCTAGTTACTAAAACAAGGGGTTAAAAATAAAAAGGTTTTGGTGGGTAAAAGGGTGTTTGGTTTGGGTTATGAAATGAAAAGGTTTAGGCTCAAAGGGGCTAACTAGGGGGATTTTGGGTAGGTGGTAAAAAAAAGAAAAATAAATGGTGTAGAAATAAAAAGGGTTAGTCCTAATGCCTCCATCATTTACTTACTCGGGTTTAAGTTGATAAGGACCGGGAATGTATCGTCATGGCAAGTTCTAGAGTCGCAAGAACCAAGCGGCTATTCACACAAGAAACGAAAAATGAGCATTTAGTTTAAAGATATGTAATTGTATGCTCAATAAAGGCTCAAAACTCACTTTTGTGGGAATGGGTTTTTATGTGATCAAGTATATATAGTCAAATTTTAACTAAGCTTGTCATGCCTTTTCATAATTTTCTTATGTTGGTTCTTTTTATCACGACGCTATCAGTTGTAAATTCGTAAAAATATAACCTTTTTAGAACTTGAAATTCCCGAGTTAAATCTAGACAATTAAAAAAAATGAAAAAATTTGGGGTGATTAGCGGTTCCAATAGAGTTTTGTGTAAGGCTTGTATTTAGGACTTGCAAGATTCAAGGTTTTAGCATCCCCCCCCCCCCCCACACTTAAATTACACATTGTCCTCAATGTGTCCCAAAAATAAGTTTTTAGGTTGGTTGAATGTGTAAAAAGGTGTAAAAAGCAAAAAATTTGTGTTACAGGCTACCTGGGCACGACCCCGTGTTGAGTGGACACGGCCCCGTGCTCAGGTGCCAGTAACGAAAACTTACAAAAGATGAACACGGGGGCGTGTTGGCTGAACACGACCCCGTGTCTGTCAAGGTCTGCAGAATTGAAACAAACAGCAGGTTCAGGGGAATGGGCACGGGGGCGTGTCGGCTGAACACGACCCAGTGTGGACAGTCTGCAAAGTTGAAAAACAAGTTTCTTTCCTCGGTTTTCCTGTCCCGGCTTTAGTAGTACTAATGCTTAGTACTTTAAGCCTCGTTTGTACCTGTTTAGTCAATAAACACTCCACCCAAACATAGCAAACATCCTAATTTTACCAAGTTCAATCATCCAAGTCAACAAAGTTAAAAGAAAAATAAATGCAGAAAATAAAAGAAGTTAGGGAAAGTAAATTGTTCAACACTTGGCACGCAGGCCATCAATTGTTCAAGATTAAAAAGGGTTAACCTGGGAAGTCATCAACCAACCGCTTCCTCCTCCGCTCCTTCCGCCTACTCCATAGCATCGTCATCATCATCATCCCCTCCATGGCCTGCAATGTGGTCCCTAATATATCCAATATCATCTTGGATATCGGATATGTTTCTCTCGATAGCTCCAACCTGGTGGTACGTGTTGCTTGCCATGTTATAGGTGTTCCTGGTGCACATAAGGTTTTCCTGCAACAAATCATGCAAACTTTGAAAGTTAGGAAAACCGCCTCCCGAGGAGGATGATTGGCCCGGATCACCATGGGGTTGGTATTGGTACTGATGATGTTGCGGAGCGTGGAGGAAAAGTGCTTCTTGCGGGTTCCATGCATGACCTTGCATCCTTTGAAAGCTCACCGTCCCGTCTTCCGCCTCATAAATTAGGTTCATTGAGCGGCATATGTGTATATCCACCATGCCCGACCATGGGCTCCTCTCAAATGACCTAGGTATGTGGGTGAAGTGCCTGAAGAGACGGTACACCCATCCCCCAAAGAAGATAGGGGTCGGTGCGCTTGCAAGGCGGTTATGATGCATGTTTCGGAGCATGAGGAACGGAACATCAAGCGGCCTGCGGGTGTGGATACAGTGGAGGACAACAAGATCTCTTAACCCAACGACGCCACTACTATCATGCCTTTGGCTAAGAGAGTAGCCGAGGAGCCTATGAATGTATCTGTAGAGCGGATCCCTCAGCTTCGTACTCTTAGTGCTGCTCGGATTGTAGTACCCTTCACCAATCTGATCCCAAATGGCTTGGCGTTCGTTCTCACCTATCTCTCGCATTCCCCCAATATTTTCCTCGTTTCCCGCATCCTCTTTCGCATACAACCCGACAATCGATCCAAACTGAGCCCAGTAGTTTGAGTCAGCAAGGATACAATCCTAAAAGGGTGGATTATTGGAAGATAATTACTAAGCACGACCCCGTGGTGCAGAAGAATCTTTGTACTATGCAGATTTGCTGGATTGTGCGAATCTTATAGTTGACCACGGCCCCGTGTCCGTTGAGCACGGCCCCGTGGTGGGCAATAGAAGCTTCTACCACTTTGTCTTTTCTGCTGACACTTGGGCACGCCCCCGTGCTGGCTGAGCACGGGGCGTGTTCAGTCTTCTGTTGTTTTGTTTTGCTTGGGAAGATGCTGTTGTGGGGTCGGGCATGTCACGTCTTGTTCCTTTTCTTGTATTTATGTTAAATTTTGATGTCTTTTTGCTTCTTTTGTGAATTTGAGCTCATTTAATCCTGAAAATACAAAAGGAAGACAAAAGCACACTTTTTCCAACATTAGTACTAAAAAAGGGTTAGTTTTATGCCACAATTGATGAAATTTATATGTTGCATTTTGCACACATCAGGGTGTGACAGGCGCAGGGCTAGTTCACAAGGCACATAAGGTACAAGTGGCAGAAGAAAAGGGCCAATCCGCGTCCTCCAGGCTCTGCTCAATCATGCTCCACGATCGTCTGACATGAAGGAGATAGAAAGTACTTAAGGACGCCTACATGGCACCAATCAAAGTGCAGAGACAACTGCCCCACGATCTCCACTTACATACTGATGGTAGAGGGGTGGCCAGGTCGACAACAGTGACACGTGGCTCCAATCACATTGCGCCAACTCCAGAGAACTCCTAGAAGCCACTAACGGTCGACACTAGTGAGACAAGGAGCATATCCTCTATGTTGTCGCCTTCTGGCCCAAGGCCCATCAGCCCACATCCTCTTACACCTCTCCGGCTATAAATAGAGACCTCACTTCACAGGTTAAACATTCCATTCCCTCTACTCTCATTCTTAATACATACTTATCTCCTCAAATCAGTCGCTTATTCTCACGTCGGATCCCGGTTAAGAGGGAAACCCCCATATTCCCCTCTTAACGAGTAACGGTGCTCTGTTTTGCAGGATTAACGGATCATTAGGAAGCTCAGAAAACCACAAGAAGATTAACCATTATGATAGGAATATAAACCAAACCAATTTAACCCCGTATTAGTTACGTGTTTCTTCAGTGGCGCCCACCGGTTTTTCACAAATCACTTTCATCTTCTTTTTCTGAGTTTTTTAAGCTATTTTTCCTTCGCTCATGGCTGGTCAAGGAAGCATTCCAGATTTCAGGTTTGGAACAAACAATAATGCAGTGTTGGGGGAGGACAACCAAAACGTCCAAGCTCAACATGTAGAAGAAATCAGTGAAATCGAAGTAACCAATACCGGGGGACCCCGCGCGAGCATCACTCGCATCACTCAGACGGTAACCCCAGGAAACAATGGTGCTAGACCCTCAAATCCACCTCCACCTCAGAACATTTCAGCGCTACTAGGGCTACCCGAAGGCGAAACTCCAGCCTCTTGGTACGCCAAGCAAATCGCCACCATCAATGTTGTGAATCAGTCTTTGAGCGCACAACAAGCGGTTTTCCAAGCAGAACCATCTTTAGTCACTCCTTTGGGTTCGAGTCAGGGGGCGCGCCAGATACCCCAACAGCAAAACCTCCAAGGAAGAGTCAACAGGCCTCCTCCCCAGAGAAGACCAAGCGTGCATGACACGCGCGACACACGGGGAGAGACACAAAGCTATTATGACTATCCGTCAAACGTTCAGAGAGGTCCAGTTCAGAGCCGGCTTGGGCCGCGCAATATGAACAATGAATGGGATGACACAGACCCAAACGAACCAACTTGGGAAGATGATGAGGGGTGTTCAGTCTTCAATCGTTTGCAAAGGAACCATGAATATTACAAGCCGAGGCAACACGTCGGATACAGCGAGGAGGCTGAGCGAGACTTCCGCCTCGCATATCGACCATCTGAAGCTGCAGAACATTCAAATTTCATCCCAAAGATTGCTCTAGCACCGCTATCAAGAGAGAAATTGCCTCCAATAGTCGGGAATTTTAATGGTTTAACCGACCCGGATGATCATGTCAGAGTATTCACAAGCGTCGGTTGCATGGGAGGATGGAATATGCCTATGTGGTGTCATTTGTTTATCCAAACTTTCACGGGGGCTGCTCGCGCCTGGTTCGACAGCCTCCCACCGGGAAAGATCAAGTCGTGGGTTGATTTCCGAACACTGTTTGTAAATCACTTCAGTCAGCAAAGACGTTACCAGCGCGACACAGCGGAGGTAACAGACATCTGGCGAAGAGAGAACGAAGGTTTAGAAGATTTCATCACTCGCTTCAATAAGGAGTGTTTGGAAATTGGTGGTGTAAGCGAACATCTCATGCGAACTCACTTCAAGAAAGTTATTCGCTGTGATAGCCTCATCAGGACTATAAGGGAAAAGATGGAATGCCCAAGGAATGGGATAAGCTCATGGAAGCTGCGAAAATAGTTGTGCAAACTGAAGAGTTGTTGGCCGGTAAAAAGAACTCTTACACCGAAGATAAATTTTCCAAAGGAAGCTCGCGCGATAACAATAGGCGCAACAAAGGCAAAAACCCTGGATGGAAAGCCAACCATTCCAGCGGTTATGACGAGCGACCTCGATATAGAGAAGACGCGTGAGACACTATTGATCGCATCGGTTATCGGAAGGCAGTCGGGAACGAGAATCGAGACAAACACTGGACTCCGCTCATAAAGACACCAAAAGAGATGCTCATGACAGAGAACCGTGATTTTAAGGCTCCAAGGCCTATGACGAACAAGAAGGGGCAGGACCCCAACCTGTACTGTGAGTTCCACAAGTATACAGGTCATCTGACAGATGACTGTATCAGCTTAAGGCAAGAAATCGAAAAAGCATTGAAGAGCGGAAAGCTAAGCCACCTGGTAAAGAACGTGCGCAAAAAGACACGTCCGATTCAGTGCAACGACGAGGGAAGAGATAAAAAGGTTAGGCGCTTGGAGACACACATGGTCAACGGACCAAGATATGGCGCAAGAGACAAAGGCAAGCGACCTTTCGAACCGGCATGGCAAGAGCAAGAGGTCATCTTCCCGGTAGTGCGCGGGGGTCCTCGCGCCACAAAACCCGTCGTCATTACCGGTATTATCGGCCATTACGAAACGGAATACGTCTTCATTGACCCAGGGAGTATAGCTGATATCATCTATGAGCAATGCTTTAATCAGTTCGACGATGAAGATAAAAGGGACACTTGAGCCGGTTGATTACCCTCTGTCAGGATTTTGCAACGAGATGGTCTTCCCGCTAGGCCAAATCAGCTTCCCCATCACGCTTTCGGATGGGAAACATTCAAGAACAAGAACAACAACTGTCAACTTCATAGTGATGCCTGTCAAATCAAGGCATGATGTTTTGTTTGGGCGAGAAACCCAAGGATAGCTAAACTTGGTCACTTCCACGCCCCACTCAGCGATAGGGTTCCCAACCGAGACGGGGGTGGCAATTATATATGCAAAGAAGGAAGTAATGTCAACAAATGATGTGCGCCCGACTAAAGCGGCAAAGGTTTCAGCGACCGAGCCAGAGAAGTGGGTTTTAAATCGCAAATACCCAGAACAAATGGTGACGATAGGCCACACGATCTCACCAAACATCAGAACACACCTCAAACAACTTTTGTTCAGGAATATGGATATTTTTGCCTGGACTCCGGCAGACATAACCGGTGTCCCGCGCGACATTACAGAGCATTGTCTGAACACTTATCCCACCGTTGAACCAAAAGTCCAAAGAAGGCGTAGCTTAGGGGCGGATAAGACCAAAGCAATGAACGAGCAAGTCCGTGAGCTGTTAAAAGCAGGAATCTTAAGAGAGGTGCGTTATCAGAGTTGGGTGGCAAATCCCGTGATGGTGGAGAAGTCAAACGGAGGATGGAGAATGTGCGTCGATTATACCGATCTCAACAAGGCATGCCCTAAAGACTGCTACTCTTTGCATGAGATCGACAAAAAGATAGACTCTCTCGCGCCATACAGACGGAAATGCTTCTTAGATTGTTACAAGGGGTACCTCCAGGTTCAAATGAAGCTCGAGGACGAAGACAAGACAGCTTTTCAAACCAATCTCGGGATCTTCTGTTATACAAAGATGTCGTTCGGCCTCAAAAACGTTGGCGCAACGTATCAGCGTCTGATGGATAAAATCTTTGCCGAAGATATTAGGAAACACATCGAGGTGTACATCGATGATCTGGTAATTAAAAGCACCGAAGAGGATCAAATGTTGAAAGACATCGAGAAAACATTCAGCTCGTTGAGAAGCGTGAATATGAAACTGAATCCAGCCAAATGTTCCTTTGGTATGGAGGAGGGAAAATTTTTGGGTTTCGTGGTCACAAATGGCGGTTTTAGAGTCAATCCAGAGAAGGTACATGCCATAGAACGGATACCGTCACCACGAACGATCAAGGAGATGCAAAGGTTGGCCGCCGCTTAGCCGCGCTTAACCGTTTTCTGTCAAACCATGCCGCGAAGTCATATCCGTTTATCAGCACTCTGCGCAATTGCATAAAAAAGCAAGAATTCAAGTGGGCGCCTGAAGCAGAAGTTGTCTTTCAGCAAATGAAAAAGTGTTTGATTGAGCTACCTACCCTGGCCGTGCCGCTAGAGAAGGAACCACTCATCCTGTACTTATCTTCTTCGGATAAGGCAGTAGGGTCGGTATTGCTTGTAGAGCAAAACGGAGTTCAGACTCCGATTTATTACGTCAGTAGAGTGCTTACGGATCCAGAAACGAGATATTCAACGATGGAGAAATTGGTACTTGCGCTGCTACATGCCTCAAGGAGGCTGCGCAGATACTTTACAGGTCACGTCATCACTGTACTTACCAATTTCCACATTGGCACAATCTTGCAAAAGCCAGAGACATCAGGGCGGTTAGCAAAGTGGGCGATTGAGCTAGGAGGCCACAATATTTTATACAGACCGCGCCCAGCCATCAAAGGTCAAGTTCTAGCGGACTTCGTCACGGAAGTTTCGGTTGATAAAATCAAAGAGTGCGAGATTGTGGAGACTCCCATAAAAGATACATCCAATGAGTTATGGTTGTTGTACACAGATGGGGCCTCAAACGAAGATGGTGTAGGAGCCGGATTGCGCCTTGTGAGCCCTGAAAAACATGAGTTTACTTACGCCATCAAGTTGGACTTCAAGAATACCAACAACGAGGCGGAATATGAGGCATTTTTGGCAGGCTTACGCCTCGCCATAAAAATGGGAGCCCAAAATCTGTGAGCGCATGTTGACTCACTCTTGATTGCCAGTCAAATCAACGGACAGTACGACGCGAAGGGCGAAGTTATTGCTTTGTATCTAGATCAGGCAAAGGAGCTGCTCCACTAGTTTAAGTCTTACAAAGTGGTGCATATCAATCGCTCGGAAAACAAACCAGCAGACGCCTTGAGCAAGCTCGCTTCAACTTCTTTTCAACATCTCGCCAAAGATGTAAGAATCGAAGTATTAAAGAACCCGTCGATTTTGTTGCGTCAGGTGAATGTGATCGAAATAGGGCTACCATCCTGGATGAGCCCTATAATCAAGTATTTGCAAGAAGGAACGCTCCCTGACAACAAGGCAGAGGCAAGGAAGATACAGAACAAAGCATTGCATTACGAGATGAATGGCGGTATCCTGTACCGGAAGTCCTTCTTGGGGCCACTCTTGCGTTGTGTGGACCCCCAAGATGCGAATTACCTGATCAGGGAAATCCATGAGGGAATTTGCGGCATCCATGCAGGGCCACGCATGGTCATTGCAAAAATCATGAACGCTGGATACTACTGGCCAGGGATGCACGTAGATGCCCTAAAGGAATTGCGCAAATGCGACTCTTGTCAAAGACATTCCCTGAAAACCCTGCGCCCAAAGAATGATCTTATCCCTATATCCACTGCTTGGCCTCTTCAGCAGTGGGGGATTGATATGGTGGGACCTTTCCCAGAAGCTCCGGGGCCGTCAAATTCATAATCGTGGTCGTCGACTACTTTACGAAACGGGTGGAGGCCAAAGCCCTTGCCTCAACTACTGCAATGATGGTGCGCAAGTTTATTTGGGAGCACATCATTTGCAGGTTTGGCCTGCAACTCAAGATTGTAACCGACAATGGCACCAACTTCGCGTCTGACGACCTCCAGAAGTGGATGATAGAGTTGAAGATCGAGCACACTTTCTCTTCCGTTGCGCACCCTCAAGGCAACGGCCAAGTCGAAAGTGTAAACAAAAGTATCGTCGATGGGATAAAGGCCCGACTGGGCACAAAGCGAAGAGGCTGGGTAGATGAGCTCCCGAGTATCCTGTGGGCTCATCGAACCATGCCGAGGACGAGCAGTGGCGAAACCCCTTTCAGCCTAGTCTATGGCTCAGAGGCGGTTATCCCAGCAGAGGTTGGCCTGCCCTCGCCGCGCTTGACAACGTTCAACACAATCGATAACGAGGCAGAGCATCGTCTTGACTTGGATTTACTCAAAGAAAGGCGCGAGATTGCGTGAATTAAAGAAGCTAAGTACAAGACGTAGCTAGAAAGGTGTTACAATGCAAGAGTGCGCATTTGTACCTTCACTCCAGGAGAGTATGTCTTCAGAGACAATGAAGCTTCAAACGTTGAACGCCCAGGAAAGCGAGCACCCAAATGGGAAGGCCCATACTTAATACACGAGGTGCTAGGGAAAGGGGCATACAAGTTGCGCACCTTGGATGGATACATCATCCCGCGCACGTGGAACACGCAACAACTGCGCAAGTGCTATATGTAACTACTCTCGGCCTTGCACCCTTACTCACTCATGATTGGCCATGCGCCTTTTTAATTTCCTATGTTGGCTAAAAGCCCTTTATGTTACTTACATGCGATGTATGTTAGGATGAGCGCCTATTTCTTAATCAATGAAAGCATACGACTTATGTTTTCTTTTATCATGATGAGTTCTACGTTACAAATGCATGTTAAACTTTTGATTAGCACGAAAACACTTCAGTAAATTACGAGCTCTTGAGTTATGCCTCCAAGGTCCTCCGCGAATATAGTGCGAGACCAGGCAGTTACACTCGCACAAGAGCCACACTTACATTTATTCGCGCTAACTTAACCAAAGTTTCTAAAAACAGTACAATAATTGTATATGGACATAATAAACATAAGCATCATATTTAACAAGCGCAACGGCGCAATAGTTACATAAAAACAAATTATCATCCAAAACAAGCGCGACCGCGCAACAGGTTACATTTGACACCTAAAGATAAAAATTACAAGGTACAAAGCCTGTCAATACTACCTACTCATAACCATCACCACCACCATCATCATCGTCATGCTTGTCGCCATCACCGTTGCCATCGCCATCGCCATCGCCATCATTGCCCGCCGGTTCCTCCTCATTAGATAATTCAACAGTTTCTGGTAGGTCGAGAATAGTCTTTAGATGGTGGCACCAGTCATCATGCTCTAGAGCCTTCGTGACCAAGCCCATCATAGGTAGTGATAGGTGATCGTACGCACTTTCAGCGCGAGCCAACTCAGCATCAGCTTCATCGATCACCGAGCAATGACTAGTGTCAAACTCTTGCCCAAACACCTCTTGAACATGCTGCGCACACTCCAGATAACCTCCACGGTGACCGACCGCGCGAGAAGCATCTATAAGAGCAGCAACAACTTTATCTAGTTCCCCAGCATTTAAGATGGAGTTGGCCATCTACAGCAAATGCAATAAATAAGACACTAGGTTTTAATAAATAAAGCCTAAGTTAAGGAAATCATACCAGAACTACCCCCCTGAAGCGCATCCACTTGGCCTCAGAAGCAAGAGTATCAACGATGCCCTGAGCCTCGGAGTAGTTAGTCTGCGCTACATTGAGGGCCGCTGTACTAACGTCTCGCGTCTCTTCATCTTTTTGCTTGGCCTCCTCAGCAGACGCAACTTTACCCTTCTCGGCCTCAAGGTCGATCTCCAAGGACTCACTTCGATCCACCTGCTCTTGCAGGCGACGCTTCAATTCTGCAATCTCGACGTCCTTGGTCGTAAGATCTTTGTCCTTACTAGATAATCGCGCCTGCAGTTCAGCCTACAAAAGGAGACAAGATTTAAGCAAATTTACAAGCAAAAAACACAAGGACAGAGAGGTTCAACAAATGACAAACCTCAGCATGCTCCTTAGCAGCCTGCATTTCTTCAACCTTGCTGGTCAGCTCAGCAATCCTACCCTTAAGCTCAGTAATCTTGTTTCGAGCCGTATAAGCGCGCTGATTATCTTTTTCACATATCTTCTTGAACTCAGCACGCTCTTTGGACAGAAGCTCTTCGGCAGCACGAAGCTTGACCCTAAGGCCCTCACGCCCCCACTCTTCAGATTTCTTATCAGCCTCAAACTTAGATTTCTCTTCAATAAACGCAGCCTTAAGCTTCTCAAAATCCTTGGCTTCCCTCAGCAAACGATCACGATACTTTTCCCAATCACTCCGCTCCTTAACCATTGATGTGTCTTAAATTATACACATTTTACACATCAAATTCCTTACAATTTAATCTATTTAGATATGATTTTCTCGCGATATTGGTACTTATTTGATTATATGTTATATTTATAGGAAACTGTGAATATTCTGTGGATTACGCGAGGAAACGGTACAGGATCGACGAAGGAAACAATACATGGGGAATGTGAATGGATTAAAAATGAAGATATTAGAAGATGGCAAGATAGAGGGTTGAATTACGAAGACGTGGGCGAAAACGGTGCGTAAAACGGAGCTAAAACGAAGAAGAAATGAAGAAAATACGCGCCAGAAACAGTCAGAACTTCATCTGGACATATCCGGAGCTAGGAAATGAGTTACGGGTGCCATAATATATGTTTTTGGGGTAGCTCGACGAGAGAAATCCAAAAATGAAGTTGGTAAAGCTTACGGACCTCAACGTTGACAACGTTGAGGTCCGTAAGGGACTGTCGGCAAAGAATTTCTGGTCGCGAAATGGAGCAGTTGAAGAAGATTAGTTGGGGAAGCTTACGGACCTCAACACTAACAACGTTGAGGTCCGTAAGCTAGTCCCAGAACCCAAAAATCTCACCTATAAAAGGCCATTCACTTGTAACTCGAAAATACACCTTTCAAGCTCGGAAATATCACGTAAAAGCCTGCTATCAGGTGACTTTAGGCAGCTGGAAGTGTCAAGGAAGTACCACGGAGCTCTCGGGAAGTTTAGAGGCGTTCGGTTCTAGTCCTAATCGACCCGAGTTCGGTAAATATTTGTTTTTCAAGTTTTGTTTAAGTGTGTTATTGTGTAATATGTTTAGTTAAATTTGTAAACTACCTGGGTTATGATGAACTAGATAATTGTAATTTATATTTGAAGTAATTTCAGTTATTTGGTGTGATTTACATGATGTATTGTTGAACTTGTCTTTACTCTGTCCTTTAATTGTTTACAACTTGATTATTGAAATTAGTAACTTTAAACCATATTACTATTTCAATCTGAATTGTTAATCTTTTGAATATCAGTTCGGGCCTTGTCTTTTCGATAAAAACATTAACTTTCGATTAACAAGATAATCAAGTGTTAAAATCAAACCAATTAAAGATGCAAACTTACTTGGTAATTAGAAATAGTTCCATGTATGCTAGGTTATTAGCTAGCCGTTGTTGGGTAAATTGGGTGACCGATAACTCGGATTCATTTACTTTTTCGCGTCTAAGGTTTCCTAGGATTTCAATGTTTCAATAATACTTCTGCTTTGCGTGTTTAAAAGATCGTCTCACAACTTAGTTTCTGAGGTTCCAACGGTTGGATTCACGTAGGATTTGGTTTCGATAGCTCGAGCCGGTTTGTTCTAGCACTTCACATTTAGTCTTAATCTTTTGTTTAAGTTGCATCTCTAACGGGGGATTAATCAATTGATAAAGATACTTAACTGTTATTATTGTCAAATTAGCATTGCATGATTTTAGGGATTCTAAACCCAGGTAGTCCGTTTATTATTATATTTTTGTGATTATTATACTTTGTCTGTATTTATTACACTGTGTGTTTGTTTTACTTTTCTTGTTTTGCTTTCTTCAATTTATTATTTATTTAAAAATCAAAACCAATTTAAATCAAACTTTTAAAATTCAACTTTATAGTCGATAAAGGTTTATTATCTAAAGTTTGTATATAGTGTCCACGGATTGATATCCGGTCTTGCCATCTACACTACACCGCGACCGGTGCACTTGCCGATTGTGTGTGGTTTAGTAGCAATTCCATTTAAAACTTGTTTTGAAAATAAAAAGAAATATCAATTGCTCGGATATGTAGTAACTGGAAGGGTTAAGTGCCGTTAAATTGGGAACTCCTGTCTAGGCTGGCATTCGCATAAATCCAAAAGGACCCGTTGCCTACCTGGGGACCATCCCAATGAGAGTACCTATACCTATTAGGCCAAAGCATATCCCACTTTTGAGCATTTGAATAAACAACCTTACATCAAGCTTTTTACATACCAAGGCTTTTGAATAAAACGACATACAACATCAAAGTCTTTTCAAACATAAAAAGCAGGTTGTACTTGCACCAAGTTTTTGGCGCCGTTTACGGGGACCAAAAACAGGTTGTAAAATCATACACAGAAAAAGGTTGCGAATCCGCACGATCAAGTTTTTGGCGCCGTTGCCGGGGACACTGGCAAACTTTAGAGAACTACCCAAGTCGTCTATTAAGTTATTTTGTTTTTCTTGTTTTTATTAGATTAAAGTTTATTTGTTTGCTTATTTGTTAGTTTGTTTGTTTTGTGTGATTTTAAAAAAAAAAATGTGTTTGATCTGTGGAGGACATCATTATACCAAATATTGTCCAAATTCATCAGAGTGTTCCACAGATTACTCTTCTAACTTATATTCACAACCACAATCATATCAAGACTGTTATTCTACACCATATCAACCATGCAACGAAAGCAAGTACCCACCTTATTTTCCGACATTTGTGGAATATCAAATCGCTCAAACAACATCATTAATGGAGCAAAACTGCGAAGCGCTAGAGCAAATGCTAGAAAAGATGAAAAAGGACGATCTAATCGCTCAGACAAAATCTTTATTCAAGAAAAACTGCGAAGTACAAAAACAAATGTTAGAAAAGATGAAAATCCATGATCAAATCAGAAATCCATTTTGTGGGAACTGTGCTGGAACGAAGGATGTTGAGGAAATTGGTAAAGATAATAAGGTAAAGCAGGAAAAGAAAAATGTTAAATTCATAATTGATTTTTCCTGTGATGATGCAGAGATAGATGCGAAGTTGGCTGAATATAGGAGACTAATAAAAGAAGAGATGAAAGAGGAGCTACCCGGTCATCCAGAATTGTCAGATAGAAAACCGGAGACAAAAATGGACACTGAAATCCCACCTCCGGTTCAGCAAGTCGTTAATTCCAACTATTGGGATGATGACTTTTGGAGTGATGACGATGAAAGGGTAGTAGAAGTTGAAGAAAAGCCACTTGACAAGATGGAGGATGTGAAAGATCATGAACCATCTTGGGAAGAAGAGTTTGGTGATGAGTTGGAAGGTTTGCCAACTTATGAAAATGAAGAATTTGACCCAATCGGTGATCTTGCCTATTTAGAAAAATTACTTGAAGGTGAACCGATCATGGAAATCAAACAAATACCAAACGAAGAAAAAGATAAAGTGGCAGAGGAGTTTGATAGCCGACCCGTGGAAAATCTAGAAGCTGGATCACCACCACAAACAAGAACACGGGAGAGGGCAAGAAAGAAAGAACCTGGAAACTGGAGTAGGTCATGCATCCGGCTAATGCCAGGTAAGTTTAAATTCTGGTGGTCTGACCCTTTTCAAAATTTCAAAATATTATATTATTCCACCATTAAATTTTTAAATATTTTTGAAGTCCGGGTGGAATTGAATGGGTTGGATAAGGTCCAGATAAAAGAAAAACCTCCTGATTAAATTCAAGTGTGGGGAGGTTTTGTAAATATTTGGGTTTTTGAGTCGTTTGTTGTAGAGTCAGTACTGCTTGGGTTGTTTCTTGTTTTTGTGTATGCAGGTTTGGATTGTACCACCCGTACTCAATCTCCATTCGGGTGATTTCGGAGTTGTACACCAATTTCAAGTAATTTATACCAAGTATGCTAGTTAGAGTCAAAGCCGATCGCGACCGAAATGCTATACGATCATGCTGGATTGGACAAAAGCTTTTATACATCATATAACCAGCTAAGTCCTTTCCAAATTTTTGTTTAGTATTTTATTTCTTATTTATGCAAGTGTGTTTTAAATTACATTTCTCATTTCCACATTGAGGACAATGTGTCTTTCAAGTGTGGGGATGAGAGATTTTGTATAATATTTAGTATATACATAAAAAAAAATTAAAAATTTTGAAAAACTTCATAAATACTACACTTGTCCCGATCCTTTAAACGCATTTAAAGCTTGAACATTTTGCAAAAATGTCTGTCAAAAACAATTTAAATATTGAATTTACAAAATCTGAAAATATATGTTTCTTTAAGTTGCGGGATAGTAGGTTGATTAAATCAAGTTTTTGTGAAAATTTTTACGAGATACTTAAGATAATTATTCTAACTTTAAAGTAAATTAACTTTGCAATAACAAAACCTTTAACCATTACATTACCACATGATAGTAAGATTTGAGCCTAAAAGTGTTTAATACATAAACACTACTTTCGTTTCATGTGTGTTTACCAACTTGTTGCATTACTTTAGAACTTGTACGTTTTGATACATTTCAAAACCTTTGGTTTAATTATTGATACAAATTCTCATAAGAGGCTTTTGGTTCACCCATTTCTATGTAAAAATTCACCGTTGCCATTAGATACCACTTTGAGCCTAAAACCATTCGTTTGTTACCTGATAACCGGAATGGATTTTAGAAATTGATCTAATATGAGAAGATGTAAAAAAGTCAAATACACGCTTCTAATAGAGGTAGGATCTATTAGGCTCAATGCCGAACGATCTATCAGAATTGGAAGTAATATTCGCTACAAGATTGAGAAAGACTTGATTTACTTCTTCAATAAAATGGTCTTGACGATCTGACCGCAAAAAGAGTCATTAGGATGAAAGTGGTGTGAAAAAAAAAAATTACAATCACGCACCGCTAGTCTCATATTGTAACGATGCGTAAGAGAAGGGCGGGCATAAATAAAAATAGCATGGCAGCAGCCCCCGAGATTCGAAATCGGGTCTGTGCTCCCACACTCTTTCGCGCCCTTGTCAACCATTGGACTAGGGCCTAGTGTTATTCATTTTATAGTTTGCATTTGTATATATTTCCAGTTCTTGCAAGATAAACTAACTATGAAACTCTATAGTTAGTCACATCTTTCCAAATAAATAACCTTCCTTTTACCCTTTCCTTCACAACCATAAGTCCTCTATTTTTGTATCAATTTTTAAAAATAAGGTAGAGATTTGATTGACGTACAAGCATATAGTAGTCATGCTGCATGGTTTGGTTCTGAGAGTTCATTTGAAATTATATACATATTATCCGAGAGAAGAGTGAATTCAGTGAGTGTTATTGTTTTTACATAGTTAATTACTTAAAAGTAAGAAAATTTTGATTAAGTATTCTCGGTTTCCGTTTCATTCTCTTGATTTGCCAACCTTTTGAACGTTGTAAGTCTTGTGAAATTTTTGTTTAAAGATTTTTTTAGTTCGTATTTAAATTTGTTCGAAACATGCGTTATTGTTTAATTGTTTAAATTTGATATGTGTTTAGGATTTTGCTTAGGGACAAGCAAAAGGTTAAGTGTGGGGATGTTTGATGTGTCTTAAATTATACACATTTTACACATCAAATTCCTTACAATTTAATCTATTTAGATATGATTTTCTCGCGATATTGGTACTTATTTGATTATATGTTATATTTATAGGAAACTGTGAATATTCTGTGGATTACGCGAGGAAACGGTACAGGATCGACGAAGGAAACAGTACATGGGGAATGTGAATGGATTAAAAATGAAGATATTAGAAGATGGCAAGATAGAGGGTTGAATTACGAAGACGTGGGCGAAAACGGTGCGTAAAACGGAGCTAAAACGAAGAAGAAATGAAGAAAATACGCGCCAGAAACAGTCAGAACTTCATCTGGACATATCCGGAGCTAGGAAATGAGTTACGGGTGCCATAATATATGTTTTTGGGGTAGCTCGACGAGAGAAATCCAAAAATGAAGTTGGTAAAGCTTACGGACCTCAACGTTGACAACGTTGAGGTCCGTAAGGGACTGTCGGCAAAGAATTTCTGGTCGCGAAATGGAGCAGTTGAAGAAGATTAGTTGGGGAAGCTTACGGACCTCAACACTAACAACGTTGAGGTCCGTAAGCTAGTCCCAGAACCCAAAAATCTCACCTATAAAAGGCCATTCACTTGTAACTCGAAAATACACCTTTCAAGCTCGGAAATATCACGTAAAAGCCTGCTATCAGGTGACTTTAGGCAGCTGGAAGTGTCAAGGAAGTACCACGGAGCTCTCGGGAAGTTTAGAGGCGTTCGGTTCTAGTCCTAATCGACCCGAGTTCGGTAAATATTTGTTTTTCAAGTTTTGTTTAAGTGTGTTATTGTGTAATATGTTTAGTTAAATTTGTAAACTACCTGGGTTATGATGAACTAGATAATTGTAATTTATATTTGAAGTAATTTCAGTTATTTGGTGTGATTTACATGATGTATTGTTGAACTTGTCTTTACTCTGTCCTTTAATTGTTTACAACTTGATTATTGAAATTAGTAACTTTAAACCATATTACTATTTCAATCTGAATTGTTAATCTTTTGAATATCAGTTCGGGCCTTGTCTTTTCGATAAAAACATTAACTTTCGATTAACAAGATAATCAAGTGTTAAAATCAAACCAATTAAAGATGCAAACTTACTTGGTAATTAGAAATAGTTCCATGTATGCTAGGTTATTAGCTAGCCGTTGTTGGGTAAATTGGGTGACCGATAACTCGGATTCATTTACTTTTTCGCGTCTAAGGTTTCCTAGGATTTCAATGTTTCAATAATACTTCTGCTTTGCGTGTTTAAAAGATCGTCTCACAACTTAGTTTCTGAGGTTCCAACGGTTGGATTCACGTAGGATTTGGTTTCGATAGCTCGAGCCGGTTTGTTCTAGCACTTCACATTTAGTCTTAATCTTTTGTTTAAGTTGCATCTCTAACGGGGGATTAATCAATTGATAAAGATACTTAACTGTTATTATTGTCAAATTAGCATTGCATGATTTTAGGGATTCTAAACCCAGGTAGTCCGTTTATTATTATATTTTTGTGATTATTATACTTTGTCTGTATTTATTACACTGTGTGTTTGTTTTACTTTTCTTGTTTTGCTTTCTTCAATTTATTATTTATTTAAAAATCAAAACCAATTTAAATCAAACTTTTAAAATTCAACTTTATAGTCGATAAAGGTTTATTATCTAAAGTTTGTATATAGTGTCCACGGATTGATATCCGGTCTTGCCATCTACACTACACCGCGACCGGTGCACTTGCCGATTGTGTGTGGTTTAGTAGCAATTCCATTTAAAACTTGTTTTGAAAATAAAAAGAAATATCAATTGCTCGGATATGTAGTAACTGGAAGGGTTAAGTGCCGTTAAATTGGGAACTCCTGTCTAGGCTGGCATTCGCATAAATCCAAAAGGACCCGTTGCCTACCTGGGGACCATCCCAATGAGAGTACCTATACCTATTAGGCCAAAGCATATCCCACTTTTGAGCATTTGAATAAACAACCTTACATCAAGCTTTTTACATACCAAGGCTTTTGAATAAAACGACATACAACATCAAAGTCTTTTCAAACATAAAAAGCAGGTTGTACTTACACCAAGTTTTTGGCGCCGTTTACGGGGACCAAAAACAGGTTGTAAAATCATACACAGAAAAAGGTTGCGAATCCGCACGATCAACCATCGTGCGCCACTCGCGCACAATCTAGTGGTTAGCGGCGCGAGTGTTGGCTTCCCTAACAACGTAGGCCTAATATAACCCGTCATGGGTACGAGATCTCTGCTGAACAACCTCACCAGGTGTAAATAAATTTAAGAACCATTCGCAGCAAGCAGAAAACTCAAGGAAGGTATCCTTCTGTTTGAGGTTCCAGGGGGCTCGATGCGGAGCATCACCACGCGTCTCCTCGGTGTATGATTTATAATAAATATCACCTAAGGTATCCTTAGGACCGATAGGAGTATGTGGTTTAGCACCCCCGGCTCCATCTGCGCCACCGGCAGCAGTAGCCGATCCCCCAGCGGAAGTGACTTGAACAATTTGTGTGGGGGCATCAACCTACGCAGGCTCGGTTGGCTCAACAACCTCTGGTCCCTTACCTCGGGTGTTTTCTTTCTTCTTCTCCTTCTCATGAAGGGGCTGGTCAAGCCCCGTAATATGGACGACCTCTGGACCCTGCGCTTTGTCCTGTGCAATAGCAGCAGCGGCCCCGGTCTCCTTGGATTTATCGCCTGGAGGTTTTTCACCTACCTTATGGCTATCTCCCTTCTTATCTTTCTCTTTCTGCGTCTCAGCAACTTTGCCAACTGATTTCTCAGCACCTTTCTTTTTCTCCTTCTCGGATTCTACCCTAGCAACCTTGAAGGGTTTGATAGTAACCCTGGGCCTCTTCTGCGCCGGCTCTAGGGGGTCCTTGATGACAACCCCCTTCCTCTCTGGGGTCTTCTTCTTGGCCTCTGCAGAAACTTAAGTGTTTAAAACTAAGAAACAACAAAGAGCAAGAAACTTAAGGAAAACTAACCGGGAGAAAATTTGTAAAGAGAGCGCAAGTTGCTTTGCTTTCCAATCAAGGGAACCTCACCAGCCCTGGGCACAACAGACCCACCAGCTGTGGTCTCATCCCTACTCCTTTTCCTGCTGATCAACTTCGCAGCAGGCTCCTCCTCATCTTCTTCCTCTTCTTCGTCGTGCGCGATAGAAGACGGAGTGGCTCCAGCATCCGGGTTTCGAGAACCCGCACTCCCTGAGCTCTTTGAACCAGCCGCTCCCGCCTTCTTCTCGCCTTTACGCGACAAACCTTCAAGTGAGTCACTTATAATAACGTAATCTTCCGAGTTACTCTGGAGAAGGCGGAGAGTACCTTTATCAGCAGCAGCAGTTGCGTGGCTACTCCAGGCTTTCTTGCTGGTCACCTCAGCTTCTAAGGTGATCACCTTCTTCCGCTTGGTGGGTTTTTTCTTCTTTTCTTCTGGGTTAATACCCAAGTCGCGCAACACACCTGCAAAGATGTTAGACCACGAACTTAGCTCCCCATTCGAAGACCCAACAGACTCCTCGCTGGAAAGATAAAGAATCTCTTTCCCAGCGGAGGTCACAGCTCGCAAGGGTCGGGGATTGGGAATATGCGCACCTTCAGTCGCGGTAGGAGGATTGGCGAAGGCCCCAGCAACGGGGTACAAGAAGCGTGGATTGATTCTGTCATACCAGTACTGCTCCCCCGGCTCCAGCGGGCGCACCCCCATGGATCCACCAAACGTGGGGAAAGCAGCTTGATAAAGATGCGCTTCTACATTCAAAATTCAAACAGTTAAATAAAGCGAAAATAAACAGAACTAAGGAAACGACTAACCTCTATTCTCAAACTTCAACACCGTCACTTCTTCGCTATCGTGCGGCCACTGATCACTCATCTGCGCCGCAACCAGAACATTCTCACCAAACACTCGATTTGGAGTAGCAGTGAGCTTCAAATACCAATCTTCCTTCTTTGGTATCGCCAGCTCTTCCTTCTCGATTGGTTCGGTCCAAGGGCGGAAGATCATGGCAATCGGTACCACCTCCTCGCGAATAAAAAAGAACTTCTGTTTCCAGTCATGGAAACTCTTAGGAGGGTTCAGAAGTATCTTCTTCGCAGCACCTCGACTGGCGAATGAATAAAAGCCCATATTCCTGATAAGCTGGTAGAAGACCCTAAACCTCTCTACCGTTGGGTCAATACCATGAGATCAACAAAGAAATTCGAAATGTCGAACCCTGACCATCCCAGGAGGGCTCAGTTGAGAAATATGAAACCCATAAAACTGAAGTATGTGGGCTAAGAACTCCGTCGCCGGCAACCGAAAATTGCCCTGAAGAAAGAAATCTCCAAATCAACGTAAGGTACCCCGGCGGTGCATCGGCGGTCGTCTGGTTTTGGCCGGGGTACCGAGCATCCCACTCCGGTGGGAACCGAAAACTCCGTGTAATTTGCTCAAACAACCCTAAGTCCCACTTCAGGACTGGAACGGGACCCTCTTCACCGGGATTCTCTTCTGGATGTTCTTCAACCATGGACACCGACTATAAACTTCAAAGATTCTGGGTAAAATTTGAAGATGAGATGAAGAATCTCGAAGATCTGCTACAGATCACTTGAAGATTTGAAGGAATGAAGAAGAGTAGTAGAGAGAAAGGATAGCAACAGTAGAAGAAGTAAGGGTTTCTTCCACTTCGTCGGATATATATACCCATCGCATTTAATGCGATGGGTAAACGTGCTGAGTTTGCCGCGCACGTGACCAATCACAAGATGCCACGTAAGACGAGAATCCCGGAGCGACGGTTACCATGCGTGCGTGGACCTCACTCTCCTGATGGAAAGTCGAATCGTCAGGAACAAGTTGATGACAACCATGTCAACAGTCAACTCAAACGTCACAGACGATGACATTTTTCACCAACCTGTCAGAAATTCAAAACTCGAGGATTTTTCCGCCCAAATCACCAAAAGCTTCAGGCAGAAGTAACTCAGGGCGCGCAATGTTATCGGTAGCCTAATAAACCTGTGCGCTTCCTCTAAGGAGCGAAGAACCACAAACCGCCAAGCATGGGAGTCGCGCCACAGCAACTGTAAAACATTTGTACGCGCGCACCTACCCAACACAAAGCAGGCATTTTTAACATTTTTCTTTAAGTCCAGAACTCCAACCACTTACGCGCGTGGTGCAGCACTGGACTGGGGGGGACTTGAAGGGGTATGGTCCCAAAAAGGCAGCGCAGACCTCATTCACGTCGCGCATAGGACCATACTCCTTATTCATCAGCTTGCTTACTACCAACCTCGCGCGCGGTAGATCATCACACATTGATCTGGCGCGAGGTCTCAAGAAGAGAAAGCACCACATTCGACACTTAGCATTCGGAACAAGAGCCTTCAACCACCCATAGGCTGTGCGGGCTACTTGCTTGTGCATCAAGAGACACGCAAGGCTATGGCGCAGGGCTAGTTCACAAGGCACATAAGGTACAAGTGGCAGAAGAAAAGGGCCAATCCGCGTCCTCCAGGCTCTGCTCAATCGTGCTCCACGATCGTCTGACTTGCAGGAGACAGAAAGTACTTAAGGACGCCTACATGGCACCAATCACAGGGCAGAGACAACCGCCCCACGATCTCCACTTACCTACTGATGGCAGAGGGGCGGCCAGGCAAAAAACAGTGACACGTGGCTCCAATCACATTGCGCCAACTCCAGAGAACTCCTAGAAGCCACTAACGGTCGACACCAATGAGACAAGGAGCATATCCTCTATGTTGTCGCCTTCCGGCCCAAGGCCCATCAGCCCACATCCTCTTACACCTCTCCGGCTATAAATAGAGACCTCACTTCACAGGTTAAACATTACATTCCCTCTACTCTCATTCTTAATACATACTTATCTCCTCAAATCAGTCGCTTATTCTCACGCTGGAGCCCGGTTAAGAGGGAAACCCCCATATTCCCCTCTTAACGAGTAACGGTGTTCTGTTTTGGAGGATTAACGGATCATTAGGAAGCTCAGAAAACCACAAGAAGATTAACCATTATGATAGGAACATAAGCCAAACTAATTTAACCCCGTATTAGTTACGTGTTTGTTCAGCATGAAAACACGTGTTTTGGCGATTGATTGCACATACATAAGTAGGGCTGTAAACGAACCGAACATTCAGCGAACAGTTCGTGAACCGTTCGGCGGGAAGTTCGTTTATGTTCGTTCGTTTGATAAACGAACGAATATGAACAAGATATTTCGTTCGATTAGTTAAATGAACGAACATGAACAGAGGTCTCGTTCAGTCGATTGTGTTCGTGAATGTTCGATAAGATGTTCGTGAACGTGTTCGTGAACATTCGTTGATTTGCGTTCATTTATGTTCGTATGTTTGTGTTTTAATTGAAGATATTTGTACTTTCTTATATTTTATTTGTACCTTTTATATTATTAAACTTTTATTTATTTATTTCCCTAACAATTAAACTAGGAAACTCAATTTCACCTTGTTTATGCATCATTTCCCTTTCATTTCTCATTATTTACATCCGCGAATATGATCGACCCCCGTTCCACAATAAGGGATTCAAGTTCGAGTGCTACTCTCTGGGCCATCTATCTTTATCCTTCGTCGCGTTCGCCAAATTTATTTGTATTTGTTTGTGTTCGTGAACCATTCACGAACACGCTCATTTCCTTAATGAACGAACACGAACATAAAATCTCGTTCGGTAAGTGTTCATGAACCGTTCGTGAACACATTTATTTCCTTAACGAACGAACATGAACAAGGCCTTGTTCGTGTTCGTTCGGTTCGTTTACAGCCCTATACATAAGTATAAATACAAATATGATTTTTCATCATGATCGAAGTCTCGGATTACAAAATTGGAAATGAATTACGAATACAAGTTTTTAAAAATAGAAATGTGAATACAACTTTCTACGTATGGAAAGTACAGAAATGCAGAGCGTTACATTAAGCCTCACCAACCATGACTTGAGCATAGATATGAGATCGACACCATCCTACCATTTTCAAAATCAAAAGATTTGACGATGTGCTAACATGCTCGAAGAGATTCCATGGCCTAAACATGGGTTGAAGAAGGCATGGTGGTAGTGTTATCGAAGACGAGAACAATTTAGCCCGCAAATGCAAAAAAAAAAATTAGTCGTAACAACGCAATTAAAAGGACTACATCACTAGAACTCACCAACTCAACCTCGCAGATCTGAAAATCCCCACGATGATTGGTTACAACTCAAAGCATATGGGCTCGCTTTGAAGTTACAGTCTTCCTTTGCGAGAAATTAGGGGAAATTCATATGCTCATGGCGGGCTAGTGTCTCGAAGCGTTTGAGAGAGGGAGGATGCTTGGAGCTATTATAATCAGAGAACAGAGCTCCGACAGGAAGGAAAGAACTGGATTGATTAAGATGCTGACGCCCTTACAGGTGCAAAGTCAACCAAAGATGATCATTAAGCCTAAATCATCATCTTCACTATTCATTAAGTGAGCAAGGGTGAATAAATAAGGTTAAAATGAGTAAAAATTAAATATATAAAGTGAAGCAGTTGCCCCTGACTTAACATTATAAAATGAACGGAGTTAATCAGTTGAATAGAAATGACAAGTTTTGGAAATCTTGAAGGCCTATATACAAAAAATAAATACCTTATGGATGAAACTGATAAAAATGACCTAAATCTATGGACGAAAATGACACTTTACTCTAAAAGATCACATAGTTAAACTTTTCGTGGGCCATTACGTGTCAGTTGAACTGGCGAGGTTGTTAGTTCTCGGTTTGATCTGGTTTTCAAAACAATAATCAAAACATGAAATTTAATATTTAAGAAGAGTAAACTGCCATTTTGGTCCCTGAGGTTTGGTTACTTTTGCCACTTTAGTCCAAATTTGAAACCTTTTGCATCTGGGTCCCCGTGGTTTCATTTTTATTGCCATTTTGGTCCAAAAGCAAAGTCATCTCACATTTCTGAAAAAACCCCTGGTTTTTTTGTCTTTTTTCTCAATTTAGTGAATTGAAGTTTGGTCATTTTGCCCACCTGCCAACTTACCCACCCCCACCCCTCTCTCATTTTCTTCTCACTTTCCCCTTCTGATACAGACCAAACCACCATCCAAACACACACATTCCACGTTCTCTTCTCCAAAAACCACCGTCAACAACCACCCAACCCAATGGGCACTAACTCATCACTCCCAACTCCCGACAGCTCCGACGACTCAACCCATCCGTCAAAGCTCACTCTTGGCGATATCCCGGAATCATGTGTTGCTCTCGTCTTATCGTACTTAGATCCATCGGGGAGTATAGCCGTCGCGAGGAGAGAACAAGTGGCCGTGATGCAGGTACATTGGAAGATGAAGATCGCCCATTATGGTAGATCGAAATCGTATAGTTTTGATCGAAATTGTGTTACTTCAGCCATTGTTGTACAACAAAAAATATGTAGCTTCGTTACTCCTAATTCAGGTAGGATAAGACGAAAGCAACACAGAAACGATGTAGCTTCATTACTCCTGATTACGAACCCTAGAAAATTGGGGAAATATGAAATTTATTCGCGCTTGACCCGACCTGTTAGATTTGATGATGGAAATAAGGCTTGATTTTAGTTTAGACTAATCAGTATTGTTTGATTTTGACTATTGTTGGTTTGTTGACTTTTGAAAAGTCAAAATTGTAACTGTGAGTAATTGTTTCAGGTATTTTGATTGGATAAAAGGACGTATGTTTGTCAATTTCTTGCAAGGCGTTAACCATTACTGAATTTGATGATCGGAGATATTGGAATTTTATTCAGACAAAGAGAAGAGAGAGAGATAGAGTGTAGAGTTTGAGATGGGAGAGAAAGAAAAAAATATTATATAATTTTTTTTTAAAAATGACCATTTTGCCCTTGGGTAAAATGACAAAATAGCAGGATTTTATTGCACAAATATGATCTGATTTCACTTTTGGATCAAAATGACAATAAAACTGAAACCACAGGGACTCAGAGGCAAAAAGTTTGAGTTTTGAACTAAAGTGGCAAAAGTGACCAAACCTCAGGGACCAAAATGACAGTTTACTCATTTAAGAATAACACACGTTTCATGATAAGCCACTTGACATATAATCATGTACCGGATCCATTGTATCAAATTTAAGACCATGTGTTACTAATGTTTTATTTTATTTCAAATCCAAAAAATGTTTATAAAAGCCATCACCTCATAATTTTTTCAAATACAATGCACCTTCAAGGCTTTAATCGATTTCTTAGTGGCACTTTAGGTTTCTTCTGCACGTGTCTTCACTTTTTGGTTTATTCAGTTGCTTGCATAACTGAAACTGTGCTTTAACCGTATGAGATGATTTAGTAAAGTTTATTTTATACCTTATCGTTATCTTTTTCAAAATAAATTAAAAAAAATATAAAGGGTGAACAGTTTTCATTTAAATATACAGATGTACGGTAAATTTTCTCTCTCATCCACTACAAACATTTTTTATAGTATAAAAACCACTCTTAGAGCATTCAAATTGAAAGCTCTATTTCCATCTATATAAGAGCATTCACATCTAATCCACTAAAATCTGTGTGTGTAGTTTTTGAGGGGACACTATATATTTGAGGGGAGGAGAGAGAAAATGTTACTGTTCATCTGTATATTTGAGGGGGCACTGTTCACCCCCTATAATTTTTTAATATATTTTGAAAGTGTTTGTGAGTGAAGGAGAGGGAAAAGGTAATAATAAAGGTATAAAATAATATTATTTAATTGAAAAGTAGAAAGAAGATGTAGTATTTTTTAGTGTAATTTAGGGTGAAAAAATGATGGAATGGATGTGAATGCTCTAACTCAACTAAAAAAAACATTTCCCTCTATGTTTTGTTTATTTTTTAAAAACACATCACATCCAATTCTCTATCTCTGTCATACTCATAAACACTTATTTTAATACTTTTTTTTTGTTTTTTCTATACGCTCACAATAAAAATATAGAGGGCTGATATGAGCCTCTAAATATAGAAGTTGTACTTTATTTTCTATAAATCTTTCTCTATCACAGGGATTCTAAGAGCATTCACATTGGAGCTTCTATATGTAGACATTCTATATAATACAGAGGAAAAAGTAGAAGAAATAACAAAAAAACCCCACTACATTAGAACCTCTATACTAGAGAAAATTGTAAAGAGACTAAACTACACATCTATATAGAGCATTCACATTGGAGTCTCTATTCTATATTACGTAGAAAAAATAATAGGGGATACAACAAAAACACTATCACATTAAAATCTCTATAATAGAGAAAAATTAAAAAAAAGTAAAGTATGTTATAAACAAGAGAGCAAACATAAGAGAAAGATTTCATTCTACCGTATTTCATGTACATATATCATATAAATAGATCAATACAACAACAACCCTAAAGCCCATTAACATTAGGTCAGGCTTGGCCTATGGGCCTGAATGTCTGCATTCATAACACTCCCCCTCAGACATTTAGAAATACCCATACACTGTTAACATTATACTACTAGATAATGTTTACACGATTCTTCAGGACCGATGTTAACTGATACTGCAGGACCAGTTATGTTGCCTCATTAAAACCTTACTAAGAAAAACCCAGTAGGACAAAACTTAGTCAAGGAAAAAGAGTACATACACTGTGTATATTATGGGTACATTACTCCCCCTTAGTTTTACTTGGATATCTTGATGATGTTGAATCCAATCTTCTGTGGCAATTGCTTGACTTGATATTTGGCGTAGTCTTCTTTGATTTGAGTGTTGTTGTCTACATTGTCTTCATACAGTATAGCTTGAGCTTCTCTTGATCAACTCTAATCTACATACTTCTTAAATATGTTGAAATCTTCGACCTTCATAACTTGTATCTGGATTGAGATCGAACTCTATGCGAGTCTAATATATATCATTCATAACCCAGGACGCCATATTGTTCTTGTGGAACTATCCCGTGTCTCGAGTTTGTAAATATGTCAAATAATTATTTAATGCGCTTTATAATTCTGCCTCGTTAAAAACCATGCCAGGAAAACCAATGGGACAAAACCATAGCTAAGGGAAAAGAGTGCACTACGCATTATACATAATTAACAACATGATTTGTGATGATGTTAAATTAGTACTTCAGGACCTATAAGATAAACTGATACTACTGGATCAGTTATGTTGTCTCGTTAAAAACCTTACCAAGTATACCCAATGGGAAAAACTTAATGAAGGGAAAAAGAGTGCAACATTTGAGATTAGAACTGTAATCTTACCAATACATCTAGCAAGAACGTAATATCAGATGTCGTCTTGTTTGCAAGATACGTCAATGCTCTGATCGCAATTAACTATGGTACTTCTTGACTAAGTAGTTCAACATCCCTTTCTTGGGGTTGATAAGAATATTTTTTCTATGTCAAGTGATCAGACAATCGTTCATGTACTCAACGAATGAGCTTTTTCTATATAACATCTTCTAGATGTAGTTAGATTGATGAGCAAAAATAGTACATATATACTCGAACTACAGGTCGAGAATAACTACACTTTGTAAAGGTCACTCAAAATTT
The DNA here is from genome assembly GCA_030545235.1 of Helianthus tuberosus. NCBI lineage: Eukaryota > Viridiplantae > Streptophyta > Magnoliopsida > Asterales > Asteraceae > Helianthus > Helianthus tuberosus. The sequence continues at coordinate 14,690,702 of CM060435.1, forward strand.
TCCTCTTTAGTTTGATAGTTCCCTCTCGATGATGTTTACATTATCACTGTAAAAGTTAAATCTTGTTAAATAGATGTAGCTCATTTTATCAAAATTATACCTCTCTTTTCAGAGTATAGTCGACTGTACCACATACGAGTAGTTTCCTTTAAGATTCATATATATAACACATATGGGGTTATTGTTTCATAATGCTTTGAGCATTTTTAATCCTTCAGGGGTTTTTATACAGATGTCATTTGCAATTTTCGCGTACATCTATACGGTGATGACATCCATAAGTTGTTTTATCTGAAGTCATTCTGAGATTGCGAGGCCGCTTAAACATCTAAAGATTATCGCATCCACTACAGGGGTATACGTTTCCTCGTAATCAACTGCTGGGATTTGGGAAAATCTTAATGTTAAAATGCGTGCCTTGCATCTCAAAAACTCATTATTTACGTTTCCTTTTATTTAAAGACACCCATTTATAACCTACTGGTTTGACGTCTATGGGTGTTCAAACTGCTGGTTCGAAAACGTTTAGTTTGTCGAGCAAATTTAGTTCAACCTTAAATCATGTAGCCATTTTGGCTATTTGTGTGCGTACACCCTTGCACACTTTCTATATACGTAATCTTTTTTCATCGATTACATCTATTGCTATAGCATAATCAAATATATCATTTTACACGTGTTTCATTACGGTTCCATATTGTACTTATTTTGTACATAATTTATCACGATCTCATATTTGTTTGGTACTAGAGTTTCTTTTAGAACTCTGTTAGCCTCTTTTGGAGTTTTGACAACAACCTTCTTTAAGGTTTAGTATGTAACCACTTCTAGGGTTTTGTATGCAACCACTTATGGTGTTTTATGTGCCACCTCTTTTGGGGTTACACCAACTGCGTTACTCTGCTCTTTTTGTGTTTGTGGGTTTTATCTTTTTTGGAACCGATTTATCTCTCACAATTTATTAATATGATAATCATTTTGTGAGTACTTCCATTCGAACAGATAAGTTTAAGCTAGTATATGTTTGTCACCTTATTTGTGTTAGTGGATGCATCTTGTATTTCATTTGTTATTATTTGCAAATACACGCTCTTTCTTTTGGACTTCAGATTTGCTTTGACCACTTCAGGGGTCGATATATAATATGATGCAATTTTTTATGTTACCAGTCTTTCATTTTCTTGTCTCCCCCTAAGACTGGGAATATGATGTACATATCCCATTTTATATGTTATGGTGGTGCTATTGGTACATAGGCTGCACAACAAAATATATAAAAAAAATGGAAACTTGGTTCTCTTCAGGAGACCAGTTGTAATGGGGGGTAGTTGTGATAAGCAGTTGGTTTTGAATTGATATAATCAATGGACCCTACAATTGGATTGTCAAAGAACAGTGTTAAACCATGTCAAAAAAAAACAATGTTCCATAGTTTTGGGCATATGCTACATACGGGTAGCTAAAAACTCACATGTAACCATGTATGAATGCCACAATCCACACAACTGTACATTTCAATGGTCCCATATAAGAGGGATTGTTTGTAGGAGTTTATTGTTTGGAAGGGCATAAAAATTTATTTGCCACAAAAAAAAACTAACTAGACATATGATAAGGCATTTTGGGAGCAATGTTTTTAGATTACTTAGATGTGCTAAGGTGCCGGTTAGCATGTTTGATTGTTTAGCATATCATGATGCTATCTTGATGACCTATTTTGGTCATACCATGTGGTGAACGTATAAATATTCTAGTAACTTCTGGTTACTCACCATATTTGATTTAATGGAATATTGTGGAAAATTAGTATCATTTCTAGTAACTTCTAATATAGTCTTCTGGCCATATTTGCTATATAATATATTTTAGATATTTAGTACATTTTCTTTTACATCATTCCAAGGTGATGATTTTTCATTCAAACATAGTGGAAACTTAATAAATTTCTTCGGTATACATTAGAATATGATGCATTATGAATTACAAAATTCGATATCAGCGGGTAAACTATCGATGCTCTTCTGGAGCATTTAATATGCTATTAACACGTGAAATAGTATCAATAGCGTCTCTACCAAGACAACTAAAAATTATATTACTTATGTTTGTGACAGTGTTAGTTGTAATGTGTATCAGACATTTGCCACCTCAATTTGTGATCGCTCTACTGGAGCTTCTAGATTTGCATATGTATGATACATGCATTCACGCGAGTATGATAAGGTCTTTGTGTATCACTGGTTGGTCAATACACATTTGAAGCGAAGTGAATGTTTGTATTTCCCCTTCTCGCAATTGCCTCTTAGTAAGCGACTCATATTATGTTCATTTGGGCCAGAGATGTCAGTTTTTTTTATGATCAAGGCCTATACTGCGGCCGATAATCATTTGCTCATCTGGTGACATTAACAAATTATAACATTTACATCCGAGCGTTTTATGAAATCACATTCTCGGTATTGCTGCATCAGGAGCATGTCGAGAAGATTTATTGCAAGCTTTTCAAAGGATGACTAACTTCTGGTGGTTAAATATGTCGATCGAGTATCTTCACACGTCTAGAATACGTCATGGAGGAGAAATATTATAGTTTTAGCCTTTGTTTAGAAGGAAAACATGTATTATTCATAAGGTTTTCCATCACTAGGCTATATGTTAGCCAAAAAACGCCAAGTGCGATGAACTAAAGTTTGGGTTGAACTTGAAAAATCATTATTAAAACAAACGGGACTTTGTATACATTTGGGAGAACTTCGGGTTCTCAACATTGATTTAGGATTCATGTGAAATTCAGTATAAATGAGCATCAACACTAACTCAAATGAATTATTATCTATCAATTTAAGTAACTAACATCAGAGTAGTTTACTTAAGCTAAAGTCCACTAATTATTTTCATAGCTATTTTTCATCATTTTCATGTGAGGGCACATTTCTAATGACTATATCAATGTCTATTAATATTGTTTAGCCACAACAAGCAATTAGAAGAATAACCATACAATTAATTATGTTGACTATGCATAACATTGTAACAAGCTGAAATATCAAATCACTAAAGCATAACAATGTTTATCTCAGCGTAGTTGTTTGGTAACCAGCTACCAATGAAATTTGTATTAATTTGTTTAGCACATTTAACTTGTCAAAAGGCAATACATATAACATATATGCTATCTAAAACAATGAGACCAACAGAAGTATTGCTAAACAAATGACATCCGTAATATCTACCCATAAGCAAGTTATATGCATGTTAATTATTCACAATTTATATGCATATCAATTACATATATAAATCATACACAATCCTAGGACATTATACGTATACATATATGTGTGTGTGAGTGTTAAAGAGATTAAGCTCATATTAATTTGCTTGTCATGTCTAGAAAAAAACAATTGAATTTCCGAGGATTGAAGAAAGCGTTGGTAATTTTAGTGATTATCAACATTTGTAGTGGTATTGGATTAACTCGTTGAACAGGTATTCTCGTTATATATGGATTAATTAATTGATTAATTAATTAATTAATTGTGTATAGTTACATTGTTTTATGAAATTAACTTATTAATAAAGGTGTCATTTATTTGCCAGTAAAGTGTCATTTATTTTTAGTTAAGTTACGTGAGAGCATTAATTTATTCAATTCCCTGTGTTAATGCATGACTCATGTAATGAAAAAAAATTATAATGTATTAAGTTTAAAGTAATAGTCTCAGTTACTAAAAAGTTGCGCCAACGGTTATTTGATTTTTTTTCATTATAATCAGGGAAAATTAAGGAAAAACCATTCGAAAGAAAATCAAGAAAAGACGAAAAATTTGCCGGCTGTTACGGTTACAGGCCACTCCATTTTCTTGAGCCCTCACGAACAACCGACCGTGTTACCGTAAAAAAAATTTGGATGTTGCATCACATGATCGAATTCACAATGGAAGGTAACATACAGATTGATTGAGTAGGTTTTAATCGAGATCTATAACAGATATTCGGCCACCATTTAAATTTACGGTCAGAAACCCAGTATTATATTTTCATTTAAAACTTAGCTACTATTTAGCTTGTGCTATGATCAGAATATATATTATTAAAAGGGAATTAGTTGTTACCTGGTTACCGACTAAAAAGGAAAACGGAAGAATTCAGTGTCTATCACTGTGGGCACATGCCATAGTTTCTGGAGATTGTGAGTTGTGACTGCAACGTAGCCATTACAACCATCACCTATCCTAGTAACTCTCCTTCGGTTTTTATCTACGGTGCTCGCTTGATTTTTTCACAATGTTAGCAATAACCAAAAAGGATCTTCGAAAGATTGTCAAGGATCTCCCATGATAATTTTGTGAAAAAGAATGAGATTAAAAAAAACTGATGTAAGAGAGCAATCGTGCTGATAACGTGTTATAAACAAGAGAGCAAACATAAGAAAAAGATTTCATTCTACCGTATTTCATGTACATATATCATATATAATGATCAATACAACAACAACCCTAAATCCCATTAACATTAGGTCAGGCTTGGCCTATGGGTCTGAATGTCTGCATTCATAACAAAGTACACTTTTATATTTAGAGGGTCATATTCAACCCTCTATATAATTAATGTGAGTGTGTAGGAAAGAGAAAAAATAGTAAAATAAGTGTTTCTGAGTAAGAAATAGATAGAGATAGAGAGTTTGATACGAGATGTTTTTAAAAAAGTAACAAAATCTAGAGAAATGTGTGTTTTTATATAGATGGAGGTAGAGGCTCCAATGTGAATACTCTTAGAGGGTTATATTCAACTCTTTATATTGGTTTGAGTGTGCAGAAAAAAGAAAATAATAATAATAAAATAAGTTAATTGAGTAAGATACAGATAGAGATAGAAGATTGGATGTGATAGGATTTTTAAATATTAACAAAATTTAGAGAAAATGTACTTTTTGATTTGAATATATAGATGGAGATAGAGTATACAATGTCAATGCTCTAATGTAGTGGTGTTTTTGTTATTTTCTCTATTTTTTACTCTATATTATATAGAATATATCAATAAAGAATCTACAATGTAAGAGCATTCACATTGGGCCTCTCATCTCTATCTAAATAATAACACTAAAAAATACACATTTCTCTAAAATTTGTTTATTTCCCAAAGACCTCACACATCCAACTCTTTGTCTTTATATCTATCATACTCACAAACACTTATTTTATTAATTTTTTTCTCTTTCCTAAACACTCACAATAAACATATAGGGTATGTTTGGCAAAAGTAGCTGGTGGCTGCTAGCTGGAAGCTGTAAGCTGGTAGCTGGTGGCTGGAAGCTGGTAGCTGTAGCTGGTAGTTAGTAGTTGTAGCTTTTTAGATATATTTGGTGTTTGGTAGAGTAGCTGGAGCTTTTAATAAAATGTATAAAATGACCAAAATGGACATAACTAAAAATTTAGAAAGTTGATGCATTAAAAAGTTTCCTATTTTTGGAGGTTAAAATAGTCATTTTTTCCCTAAAAGCTTGTAGCTCCTTCTAAACGCTACTAGTAGTAGCGTTCAACCAAAAGATTCAAGCTCCTAACCTAAAAGCTTAAAGCTCCTTCAACCAAACAAGACTTTTTATTGAGTATGAGCTTTTTCTTAAAAGCTTAAAGCTAGAAGCTCCTAAAAGCTCCTAAAAGCTCCATGCCAAACATACCCATAGATGGTTAAATGTGAGCCTCTAAATATAGAGGTGTACTTTAGTTTCTATATAATTTTCTCTATTTTAGAGATTTCAATTTAGTGATATTTTTGTTGTTTCCTCTTTTTGCCCTCTATATTATATAGAATGCATGTATAGAAAGTTTTCAATGTGAATACTCTAAATGCTCTTAGGTGCACTTTGTTTTTTAAGAAGTATAATGTCCACAGTCTACGAACCACATCTGCTGACATATGTAAAGAAGAGATGTGTCAAACCTCTGTAGTCTGCAAGAAAAAGTTTTTTGTTTTTTAACGTATGTATACTTCTAAAATAAACTGGTGGTGATGGGTGGTGGATGGTTATGATGGTGGATGGTGTGGTGGTGATGGGTGGTGGATGGTGGATGGTGGTGGTGGGTAGTAGTGTTTAACCATCTGCAGACTTTATAAGATCTTAGAAGTGGTTGAGCCAAGTCTGCACCAAGAAGAGCTCGCGCATACAGTTTTTAATGAAACGTCTTCAGAAAAAACAAACAGTCTGCAGATGACAATGTCTGCGCAGCGTAGATAGAAAAAACTACGCATATCTTTTTCAGAAAAACAAACACCACCTTAGTCAAATGTCAGATTTTATAAAATTTACGAAGGGGAGTTCATTATATACTTTCGAACTTCATCTATTAAACACTTGTACAATATAGTGTAGAATGTACTCCACTGGCAACGATTTAAGGGGTCCAACAATACGTAAACGACGACATTGGATACTAAGGCTAGAGGGTATGGGGTACGTCCCCCATGCGTCGAGGACCGGCGCCGTAGAGCACACCCCCCCCCCCCCCCCGGTCCCCGTCTTGAACGTCGACCTTGAGACGTTTGAGACGATCCAAAAATGGCGGGCCCCCTTTCATTTGTGACCGTTAAATAAAAAAAATTAATTTACCAAATTTAAACAAAAAGCAACGGTAACATTCCCCCAAATATATAAAATCCAAACCTTTTTAACCTCAATTCACCATTTTTAACCCCTTTTCTCATTTCTCTCCCTTAATTTTTTATAAAACATCTTCCACTTTTATAAACTTATATTCTACCATGGATCCCTTCAACAACCCGAACAACCCGAACGTCCCCAACAACCCGACCCAACCGAATGTTTTCTCGGTTCCGGGATATTATCCGACGGTCAAACCGAACCAATTCTCTCAATATTCGTCAAACGCCTTTGCCGCATTCCAACACTCACCGAACCAATTCTCTCAATTCTCTCAAAATCAAGCCCTTCAACAATTGATGATGCGAGGTGCTTTTAATCTCCAACCGATCCCGACGCAACCCGTTCAACCCCAACCGAACCTGACGCAACCCGAACGATTCGAACCCGACGAGGATGTGGAAGCTGTTCCCGAAACCCAATCGCAAAAAGAAAAAGGCAAACGAAGAAAAGGCAAACAAGTGGTGGGTGAGCAACCGTCCAAATCAAAGGCGAAACCGTGGACGCCAATCGAAGAAGAAGCCTTAGCTAAGGCTTACATAGGCACGTCTACACACCCGACAAAAGGTTGGTAAAACTAACTTTTTTTAAAGTTTATATTTTTTAGAATTAGTTTTTTATTTTTTGTAACATATTTTTTTGTAACATATTTTTTGTAACATATTTTATAGGTAATAATCAAACGGGTGACGGGTTTTGGAAGGCGGTTTTGGCGAAGTTCCATGGGCTAATGGACCAAGGCCCGTATCGAGATATCGACTCGGTGCCATCAAAGTAGCGAAAAATGAACGGGTTCGTCAATAAGTTTTGCGATGAATATAATAAAATACATTCAAGTGGGCGTCGTAGCGGCATGGGCGACGAAGATGTGTTTAAAAAGGCGTTGGAGATGTACAAGGCGAACAATGGTTTTGCGAACGCACCAAAAATGGGCGCCGATTCCCAACGAGGTGGAGATGGCGAAGCGGCAAAGGACATCGAAATCGGGTAGTTTTAGCGCCGGTGAATCGGACGCGAGGTGTCACATAAACTTAAACGATGGCGCCGAGTTCGACGAAGAAGAATACGCCGTACATGAAGCGGAGCGTCCCACGGGCCGGGACAAATCAAAGAAGGACCGGGCGAAGGAGAAAGAAAAGCAAAAGGTGGACCCGAAGATGGACGAGTTTATGGCACAATTTAAAACGTTCACCGAGGTCACGGCCCAAAAGGCGAAGGCGAAGGAGCGGACCATCGAAGAAAAGTCTCGTGTGGCGGGAGAAAAGTTACGCGAAAAGGTCCGATTGTCTTATGAAAAAATCTGATTGTCCGATGAAAAGATTCGGCTAAAGGAATGGGAAATAATAACGATGGATGTTGATAATTATCCCGAGCCGAAATGTTCGATGTTGAAAAAACTACAAACCGACATCATGAAGAAGCATCAAATTATTTAAGTCTATTTTTTTTAAGTTTATGTTTTTTTTTTAAGTTTATGTATTGTTTTTTAATATTAATGAAAATATTTTTATTAATTTATTTGTTGAAAGTTAAAAAAAAGTGGAAGATTAAAAAAATAAAAAATATAAAAGTGGTGGGGTATGACCATCTAGGACCATCCTTCTATTTTCACTAGTTTTGTGGGATGGACCATCGTTGGGAGGACTATGATGTGGCGTTTACGTGACGGATCATCCTCCAAGGGAGGAGGAGCACCATACCCTCTAGCCTAATGTAGAGTGAAATTACAAATAATAGGAAAATAGCAAACTTTTGGTAGACAAAGTTATATAATATTGAATAACAAAATTATTATATCAAACTTTTCCTATATAACTCTAAATTTGATTTGAGATAAGTTTTGTAAGAAAGCTGAAACTGACTACATTGGAATCAAAATAAATTCATAATGAATTTGTAAATTGTTCATTAACTTATTTTTAAAATAAAAATGAAATAAAGTAGACCTCTATAATTGAGCAACACCTTCGACTTCGAAAATGGGGTTACGGATGCTAAAATTGGGACCCTGGGTCTTAACACGTTATAGAGCATACTGAGACGTTTTTGCCGATTACCTATCGCCTTAGTAACTACTAACATCAAGAAAGTTTGGTAATTTTTTAATGTTAAAACCTCTTTAACACATTTACTTATATCTGATTGGAAAAAGTATGAATCTGCTAACTCTAAAATGAACTTCATATCATATAGTTGCTAATATAATATTGAGTAAACTTCCGTTTTGCTCTATGTGGTTTTGTCACTTTAACGGTTTTGCCCAAAACCTTTAAAAATAGTCATTTTCCTCCAATAGTTTGCTATGTTTTTTCCATTTTACTCCCCGCGTCTAACTCCATCCAAATTGTCTGTTTTTCCATTTTGCTCCCCGTATGGAGCAAAATAGAAAAACCATAGCAAACTATTGGAGGAAAATGACTATTTTTAAAGGTTTGGGGCAAAACCGTTAAAATAACAAAACCACAGGAAGCTTCCGAATTCCCTTGTAATTTCGACCGACAAAGTATAATAACATACAATATATTAGTGGTTTATAAAAATCTCAATGACTTGGCCATAAAAAAAAATTCATCAACTAAAAATACAATGAACCAAACACATCAACATTAATCTAGATAATTAAATGCAACTATCAAATAGGAATACAAGGATATCAATTTATGTTTTTTTTAATCTCCATGTGGGGTTTGCAATTTAACTTTGTAAGCAGGCAACTGGAATCTTCATTTGAATTATTCCAGTGTGTTTGTGGTCCAAATTTAAAAGAAAATTCGAACTTTACTCAATTATTTTATTAAACTTGCTTAACTACTCTTAATATATAATTATAAAGTCCATTTCAATGATACACGTTTGTTGACTAATCAAAATACACGAATTAGCTGAATCTGAGTTTGCCTAAGTTTGAACTTGACTAACTTGAGGTCTATCATGTAGAAAGGGCTGTTCATTTTTATCCAAATCTTGAAACCCGACCAGAATTCAAAGTCACCCAAATATTACAGGATAGTGATCGATTTCTAGGTTTCGTCGTAAACCTAATTGGTTACTTCCAATTACATAAATCAAAAGTTCAAACCGCACTCAAAGGTAGGCAGGGGCGGATTTATGCATAAACTACGGGTTCCCGGGAACCCAGTCTTTTTTTAATTTTTAGTGTAAATATATATACGAAGCTGAAAAGGAACCCATAAGTATATTATAAAAGGAACCCATAAACAAAAAATGCCTTGGTTCCACTGGTTAAAATCGCGCTTTTCTTCCTAACCTACCCGGGTTCGAATCCCGTCACTGCATTTTTATGTCCGTTTTTTTTTAATTTCTCTTTTATTTTTTTTTTCTTTAAAGTAATAAAACATTAAAACCCTAAAAAAAACATACGCCGCACACAATTACACAAACAAGCAACGAACAGACCTCTTCAAACAGCAGCAGCTCCGCCAGTCCCGCTCCGCCCTCCGGCTGCTCCGCCGCCTCCGCAGCGAACAAACCTCTTCAAACAGCAGCAGCGAACACTACAGACCTCTTCATTCTTCAAACAGCAGCAGCGAACAGTGAGTTTTATATCTGATTGTTTTATACGAATTAATTGATTACATAAAATTTGTGTTTGAAATTGGGTTTTTAAGTTAATATTGCTGCCGAAAGTCCGAAACAGACTGTTATAATCTGTTGAATACTTGATTACATAATATTGTTTTGTTATAATCTGTTGATTACACAAACAGTTATGCCGAAACAGTTAATATTGTTATAATCTGTTGATTACTTGATTACATAATATTGCTGCCGAAACAGTTATGCAGAAAAATTGGGTTTGAAATTGGTTTTGATGTTTTATTGCTGCTGAAAGCAAATATGGGTGATGGATACATGAACGATTCTTGCATTTGTTACATTGAAAATGAGTTCTTACATCAAGTTTCCGTTGAGAGTGTAATGCAATGTTTTCAAAAGATGAAAACTCGTCGTCAACAACTTTAGGTAGTTTTTTTTCTTTGTAAAGACTATCGTATTTTATATTGTGTTTTTAAATTTCTAATGACGATTTTCTTTTCATCATTGTATCGTACTTTTATTATGTGATGAACCTTACCCGATCCGAACTATCGAACCGACCCGAAATTCTTTATGTTCAGTTACATGAAATTGGAGTATCTAAAAAAGTGAACCCAGTGAAAAATATTCCTGGATCCGCCACTGAAGGTAGGGCATTTCCTTTTTTTTTGAAAGGTAAATTTCATTAACGAAAAAACCGCCGACCCAAGCCGGGCCGACAAAACACAACTACGACAAGACTAGTTACATTTACAAATGAACACCATTCCTCCCATCCTATCCCTTTGTGCTTGTATCTATTCGAAAACCAAAGGAAACTTAAAGCGTTAACTTCACTAATAATATTCTCAATTCTTATCGGGGTGTTCGAGAATTTAGCATTGTTCCTAGCACGCCACATACTCCAACACGCAATCATGATAATACCTTGAACCGCATCTTTCTTCCTTTCCGAAGCACTGAGCTCTTTATTAATGACGAACAGATCATTAAGCGAAAAAGCGTAAATACCGGGGATCTTGCACCAAGAGCTGATGCTGTTCCAGATTATCGCTGCCGTGTGACAAGAAACAATGATCTTGCACCAAGGGCATTTCCTTTTTTTATAGGAACTTCTGAACCAGAAACAAAGGTATCTCCGATTATAGCCCCATTGGGATGTAAAATACATCTCTTCTCACCATCCCTATAGTGTATGAGAAAAATGCATGTATTTCGATTCGGGTTGGGTCATATTTTATGGTTACGATTCTACCATATATGTCTTTTTCATTCCGTCGAATATCTATTTTACGGTATTGACGTTTATGACTTGTTAACTTAATAAAGTTCGAGTTTCAAGTCAGTTCGTTTTGAACACTATGTCTAAAGTTTGGAGTCAAGTCGTGAGTCGATATTCAACCTCAAGCTCGCTCAACTCATTTATTATTTAATAGTTATTTAATTGTTGTATTCATATAACTGTATAATGTGTATTGCATAACATATATTATATAGTTCTATCATAATTGTTATGTGTATGTGTGTAGGGGTGAGGATGGTACTCGTTCGGTACCGAAAAAAGGGAAAGTGGGTACCGGTATCGAATATACCGGTTCGGTATCGGTACGGTACCGATATTTACCGGTGTTTTACCCGTAAATACCGGTATCGAATAACGAAGAAAGTAGGTACTGGTACTGAATATACCCATACAATTTGATACCGGTACCTGGTACCAAATGCTCATCCATATGTGTGTTTTAGTTTTTGTGGTTCGTCTAAAATAACAATTTTATGTTTTGACTTTGAAAAATAACGAGTTTGGTGTTTGTAGTTGTCACCTTGTAGCATGATTAAGTTCTAAGACTACACCTATTAAAAAATAAAATAACACATTTACCCTTTTTATTAGTTACAAAAATAGTCGTGATTTACTTTGTAACATACTTGAGGTCATTTATACATTTAATTCTTAATTTTAATTTATTTCTTTCATTGTTTTGCAACCAAAATATAACTTTTAGTTGTCATATACTTTTTTATGAACACTTTCGTCGTCCGATTAAAATCATCGCAATGATATCGTCTCGTGACATGCCTTGAGATACTCCTTCGATATAACTCCATGCACTCATAAGAACAAGTTTCTCGTATCACCTTGAGACTCTAAACTTTAATAGTCAAGAGTCGTTCAAAACAACAAAGCTCTCTATAACTAACTACTCGCTAGTAGTTGAACAAGTAATTATGTGTGTAACATCAAATTGTTTTTCACTCTATAGTCTCCTTAAGACTATTATATGGTTCAAGACATGATACTACTTGTTCAAGACATGATTTATTCGTTTAAAATATTTCTCGGCTTTGCAACTGTTTTAAATTGAAACTGTATTTATTTATGTATTGATTGCAAATCAAGGCATAAACTCTAAATAGTTTTATTATAACACTCGTTATAAAAATAAAATGATTACAAATCATTTAAAAAAAAGAGTTTATCATAGTCAAATCGTTTCAAACCCGCCCGTTAGAAAATAAATGATTACAAATCGTTAAAACATATGTTTTTAAGACAAACCGATTCTAATACACTTATTAATATAGGATTAATTTCATGGTAAAAAAATACCAGAGCTTGACGGGTATACTAGAAACCTGAAGCTTTTGGGACATGTATACCTGATACCGACGGGTATTGGACTTGGTATGGGTATGGACAAACAATATTTTGCGGGTATTAGATGATAATTGATACCTGACCCGATTACCCAAAACTATATACTAGTTTACCCGAAATATATACCCAGAAACTTTTAAGTTTTATATTTATTTTCCTTTAACTATAGTTTAGCAATGTTTCATTCTTGTAGCTTAATTATTTGAAAAATAAATTTCATTATAAATATATATATTTTGATGGCATTATTCATATTTATATGCTATGAAATACAAAATTATTTTTGTAATTAATAGTATAATATATTTACATGTTAAATATATCAAAAGGTGATGATAACATGTATATTATTTATTATAATTTAATATATTATATAAGTTTTTAAAACATAAAATTATAAAGGAAAGTAACAAATAATATGCATGAAAATCCGAATGGGTATACTTGATACCCGCGTGTATTCTCGATATCCGGCGGATATGACGGGTAACGAGTTGGGTATGGGACAAGATTTTACAACCGAGTATGGATATGAGATTAGTCATACCCAGCCCATTGCCATCCCTATATTACCCTTACAAATTTGAAAAAATTCTCGATACCCGACGGGTATGACGGGTAACGTTTCTAACTGCCTCATTACAAATAAACAATTACAAAATTTGCATTAAAGTTTATCACAATAAACTCTTTCTAATTAAACATCCAGATTAATGGTACAAACTTCACTTTGTCTAAAACAAACCATTTTTAACTCATACCTTAGAAATTATAAGACTTATAATTTTCTAAAATAATTATTTCTAACACGTTAGTAATTATTTTGCAATGATAATCTTTTCTGACATGTTTGTTAGAAAATTCAAACGTCTTTAAAACTTGTTAGTTTTACAAAATAGTCGTTTCTAATACGCTAGTAAGAAAAAATCATGTTCTAAAACTTATTATTTTACAAAAATAATTATTTCTAACACCCTCGATAGATGGTGATGATGTATAAGTGTTGAAAATTTCACTCTAAAAGTAATTATCGAATGTATAAAATAACGTCACCTTGATACACATAAAAGAACAAATTAAATTGTCGTAGGGATAGAAAAAAACGTAGATGGTCCTAATAATGGATTCAAACAAGATCGAGCACGAATTGTATAAGATACTCTACAGATGTGTTGTATGAAATCATGTGTTATGTTGTGGATGCTATAGGTTTAACCAACATAAAAACTGCCCACCACAAACCACATGCTAGTATTACTCTCATTTAGATTTTACTTAGAGTAAATTATAAAAATCATCCTTTATGTATGTCACTTATTGCAAACTGTGTTCTTTGTCTTTAATAATTACAGAAAACGTACTCGATGTTTGCAAACTCTTGCAAGTTATGTCCTTTAGCCCTAACTCAGTTAAATTTTGTGGTTAAATCTGACAAAATATGTCACACCCCAACCGATGGCGGAAACATCGGGGCTCGGCACTGAGCGAAACAGATTGTCCAAGAGTTTCTATAACAACTATAATTACCAATTATTTAAACATCACGTCCCATACCATGATATAATAAGCAACACAGTTATTACAGACAAGTAGTTCTCAAAAACAAATAAAAGCTGTTCCGACAACTCAGATTTTATTAGATTTGTTTCTAGACTCCATCCTAGCTCGATTCCAGCAAGTAATAAGCAAAGCATCCTAAACACCTGTCACATACGTTAAAATAGAGGTCAATACACATAGTGTAAAGGTGAGCATACAAGTTTAATAGTATCATAGTAGCGAAAGCGATTTACGCATAACCAGCATGTAACATGTATAATGTGAAGCGAGTAGGTTATCGACAATGAAATATGCACAGACGTGACTGCGAGTTGTAAAGTGCGCAACACATATCACCACTATGACACGCGAAGAAATACCCTTAGCAACCCCCGTCCACGAGAGGTCCTGAGTCCAAACTATAGTACTATCGTTGCTAAGGTGTCAGGAAACAATCACTGTGTAAACATAACATACAAGCATTCATCGAGTAACACGTATAACATGCATTAGAGGTCAGCGTATAAAAGTGTTTGCGTTGTGTGATCGATGTGATTTTAATATAAGTAACGTATGTAACACCCAAAAGTGCTTAAAGCAAAAAGGGATCGAGTATACTTACAGATAGTGTTTAGTAAATAAACACTTTCTTGGATTGAAGGGAGCGCTGGAGAGTTAGCCTGATTACAGAACGATAGCATAAGCGATGAGCGGTGCGTAAAACGATGCAAGTGGGCTGGAGTGACGAACGGTCATCCGGTCGGATGGCCATTCGGGCGGATTGTCCTTCGTTTGGGATGGATGTGTTTGTGTATGACAGCATTGAAGTTTTTGTTGTAGCATTCTGAAAACAGAGAAATATCTCTACCTTTCAGGTCGTCCGGTCGAACGGTCGTTTGGTCGGATGACAATCCGTCCAGTGGGACATTTCTCAGAAAACAAGTCCACAGCAGAATGGTCATTCGACCGGATGGCCATTCGCTGGTTTTGGAGATGTTTGAAAATGTGTAAGTGTTGAGGACCATATTGTCACACCCCAACTTTCCACGTGTCACCGGCGGGCCCGGTGGGGGAGTATCGTGACGTGGTTGGCAACGTAATAGTCAAACAACACAATATAATAATGCACAGCGGAAGCAAAGGATAAATATCATTACATTTCCGAATATAAAGTAATATTCAATATTACAACGGAAAGTAAAGGATCCACAGGCGGATCTTAAAACATATCATTTGTTCAACAGACTTTAGACGCCTAGAACTTGCAAGATTCCTTATTAGCGCCCTGAGCTTCCAGCCAATTTCGTTTAGTACCTGTCACTTAACCTTTTTGGAAAATACGTCAGTTTTCACTGGTAAATACACTCAACCGACTCATTTGAAAAGAGTTTAAGAAAATTGATTTAGATGCACCAGGCACAAAACCTTTTGACACTTTGATTAAAATGCACAGAGGCAAAATTAACCTTTTATACTTGGGAAATTATTTGTATATAATCTTGTATACAGTTTTACTTATTTGTCATCCATTCAGGGCCGGTTTGTAGGGCCGGACTCGATTAACTGACACGCCACAGGTATAATGCCCACAGGCTATCATCCCCTAAGTGGATTACCAGTTCCGGTATAATGCCCACAGGGATGATACCTTCGAGTGGATTACCAGTTTTTACATAATGCAGCTGTCAGGTGTATGCCTACACCCCGTGCTTAAGTCGTGGCCATTACTTCGAATGATGCCAAGGATATCCGGAACATGGTCATTAACCCCCAAAGGCCATACACCAAATAATAGTAAAATAATACATATTAAACAGGTTATGTAAGTACATCAATCACAATCCGATTTAAATGACTACATACACCCGACCAAGCGGTACTTTTATAGTACCGTATCCCAAGCCCGTATAGGGAAATAAGTTAAGAGTATTTACCTGAGCTAGCTCCTGTCTTAATTAGCAAGAATCTAATAACTCAGCCGTATTCACTTAAGTAAGCGTATGTACCATTTACCGAAATGCTCTAGTCTGGAATGATGGTATAAATAATTAATTAGAATGCTAACGGATCTTTAATTAAGCCTAAGCTTAGACCGGTTAGTCTTACAGGGAGATACGGTTCGTACGCACGATTAAGCGAAGACCAGATAGAATGTGATTCTGACCCGACAAGTTTGAAGACTTGTTTAATATGGGTTCATTATTCACATTCTGGATTTTGAGATAAAACCGATAAGGTTTGACCCGTTTCGGCTAATTTATGTAAACTTGTTACATAAACCGCACGAACGCGAAATAAGCGTAACGGGTATCCGCAAGAGCCATATACAGGTTTCCTAAGTTAATATGCTTCAAATATGTTGTGACATCAGTAGGATGTCTTTCGTTATGCCCCGAACTAATTTAAACACAAACTATGCCCCGTAGGGGTAGCTTGGTCATTTTAAAGGTTGTAAAAGAGTTTAAATGTTTAACTGAGTTACAGGTCTGATGTAAACAGCAAACATACTTAATTTGATGAGTTATAACAGTAGGCTAAAGCATATATGTGAAATTTATCATCTTTAACCAAACTATGCCCCGTAGGGGTATTTTGGTAATTTTACATAAGCCGAAAAGCTCAAAAACGAAGTCTGAGTTAATCAACCCTTGCTTACTGTTAAAATATCCTAATTTGCCTCATATATCAGTAGGTATCAACCCGGGTATGTCCAATATGATTTTAAGACATACTATGCGTTAAAAATGCTAAATATGGCGATTAAAGGCCATTTCCGGGTTCGATACTTAAATCTGATATTTTTATATTTCCAGAGGGCTTAAAATAATTTATTAATCATATGTGATCAGTAGCAAAAGGTTTGGAGTTGTTTAGATAAGTAAAACTCATTTTATGGCCTGTAAGGGCAAAACCGACAATTACCGGATTAAGCCTACGACTACTAGTTATGCTCAGCCTAAAATTAATTAAAAATCTTTAAAAATCCCAAAATATTATATTATATCAGTGGGTATTAAGTTTGATACCAAAAAGTAGGCTTAACTAGGCTATACGCTAGTTACGCCGTTTTATTAACATAAAGCATTAATTTTTCGACATTGAGCATAACTCTTAATCTACAAGTCAAACTGATGTCAAACTTTGCATACAAGTTTATATATCAGTAACTAAGGTTTCTACACTTTTACATTTTCATAAATCTCGTTTTAAGGTGTAAAGGGCATAATGGTCAACATATGAGCAATTAACGGAATCATGCGTATTAATCGGATAACTAATGAACCGAGGTGTATAATCACAGAGGGTTATACTAGCATGTAACCTGGTCCAAATGAAGCTCTAAGGTATTTCTAAAACATACCTAAACGGGTCAGAATTGAAGTCAAAGCAAAAGTCAAAGCTTTGCGACTTTCGGTTCCGAACCGGGTCTAAACAGGAAATAGTCGGGTCGAACATGTTTGGACATGTTCTTACACTTATTACCAAGTTATTACAATGATCAAACAGGTTATATAGGTTCTATATAGCTAATTGTGCATAAATGACCTTTTAAGCATCCTGTTGACTTTTTGATTAAAGGTTTGACCCGACATTTGACCTGGTTAGGATGGTGATCAGGGGAAACCCTTTTGGGGTTTTATTACCCACATAAATACCAACCTATAACTACTTTTAATTCGAGATATGATTGAGCCATTATAGACTAATCTCGAAGTCAAACCGTAATTATGACGGTTTGACTTTTAGCTAATTAACTAAGCTAAAAGCAATTAGAGAAAGATTAGAATACTTACTGAAGTCCTAAGCACGAGATAAGATCACTTGGAAGCAAGCTTGAGCTCCAGAAATGATCCAAGAGTGCAGGAGAAGTTGTGAGGAAAGTGTGGAACATTGAAGGCCTTTTATACTTGTCCCAACACCATAACTAGTTGACAACAAGGTCTATGATCCATCCACAACTGATTAACACTTGTTACTAGTGTCTAGGGATGTCTAGGGGTCGTTTACATGTGAGAAAAACCGGTTAAATGGGTCAGAAATGCGTAAAACAGGCAACAGCCTGTTTCTGGTCGCTGGCAGCAGGGTAGCGCACCGTTACATGTTTATGGTAGCGGTGCGCTACCTATCCTCAGAAGCTGAAATGTTGTTGTCTGCTGAAGGTTCGAAAGGGCACCCACTTGTTCGACTTTGGGACATTATTTTGTCAGTTGAGGGCCTCCTAAAATGCCTTTGTACAGTTCTAAACCCCACCATATTGATTTGTTTGTTTTGGATTCAAAAACAAGACCCGAAAACAAAGGGTTTCCATTCATTTTCTTCGTGGGATCAAGTCATGCATTATCAATTCCATTATTATGAATCCAAATTCTGAATTGAGGGTATAAGAGATGTGTATAACATTTAATCGGGTCTTGGGATTTATATTTGAGGCCGTTCAGAGGTAACAATTTAACATGACGCCACTTTAGATCCTGCCGAAACATCTTTATTAAATCCGGGTTTTTCAACGCGTTTTGTCTTACATGACACGTGTCGTTTTATAATTAAACCCGAAATTTTCGAGGTGTTACATCCTCACCCCCTTAAAAGAAATCTCGACCCGAGATTTACGAAATAAAGGAAGTATCCTCTGCCTAATAATGGTAGCTTACAGATGATTAGGAATTTGTATGATCTTATTTGTTGTTTCCAATGCAACTTTCAGATCCTCAATATTGGGCTTACCAATCTATTGTCCTAACAACAGAGGTTTAACATTTCATTTATACAAGGTCTCTAAAGGAGCAACCTTGATACATCTATACCAACTATTATAGAAAAGCTTCTCTTGAGGTGGTTATTCCAACCACTTTTTAACAAATCTTAAGGAATAGCTACTCCTTGCCGTTAGTCGAACCATTCGACTATTCTGGGCAGCTGATGGCAAATTCTTAATCGTTGCCTAAGTTGGGTTGCGGTCACAATGCAAAAGCAAAAATGAACCGTCCTTCTTACCCAACCATATCAAACTCTTAGAATATCGAGTTAGGATATATGAATCTATATCTTAGAATTTACTTAAATCAGGGTTTCGGTTATTCCATTATCAATATGGAGTTTTTGAAATACTTCAGCCCACAGCGGGATGCTATTCTTAATTCCACCTGCCTTCTAAGAGGTAAGCAAGGAAAACTTATGAGAAGAAAATCAAGATACAAGGAGGCTACAGAGATTTTCCATGTCTCAGGCTCCAGTTCATTCATCATTGCTTGTGTCAAATAAGCGACACATTTATGTTATAAGTCCACGAATTCCTTAATCGTGAATATTCACTTGGAAAAATTTCCATTTTTGGATATCTTCTTTGAATACTACTAGTCGACTTTAGCACAATATGACCATTGGGATATCTCAGGGGTTCCATGTATTAAACCTCCATGCTGATCAGACATGGAAATAATCTATGGGACACACTAGGATACGCCAATCCTCATATGACACTTTAATCAAACATAGTTTGGCATTCGCAGGCGATAGAAAACAATGAGAAAATAATTAAAATAACATATGTTGTCGTACTCTATGCAAAGAAAGAGTGCTCTTAGATTTTCGGAAGGATTCCTTGCCGATCTATAAGAATCGGTTACTATGGTTTCCTTGGTAGTTATACCTTGTGGATGATAATAAAAAATTTTGCTAAGTTTATGGTTCATGAAGATTTATTATTGCATGTATTAAAAACAGGACTCTTAGCAGAAATTATCATTGATAAACGATAAGGAAGTTTATTGTACAAGTGCTTATATTCAAATTATAATGGAAGTTTCACAAACTAGGCACCTAGCTCAGTTGGCTAGGCGCGCGAAAGGGTGCGGCCGGCCTAGACCCAGGTTCGATTCCGGGGACGGCCAGTTCCACCATTTTTTTGTGTTTAATTTTAATTAATCGTACGGATACGTGTAATTATGAGAGTTGTCTCGTAAGGAGTCTTGATAATTAATTGCTTCTTATCACTCACGATATGGGCTTGGTTTTTTTTTTTTCGAGGCAATCAATCGACTTTTATCACTATATTGAGTCCTTATATTTTAGCGGAACTAGGACATCGGAAAAATTTCCTAATGGATATTAAACATCCATCTATTAATGCTGAAGCAGTCTCAGAGGTATACCGGCTTCTTACCGAACTTTCGTTGCTTTTTATTAAGCCTGTACTTGCTCTCCTTCTCAGATTTCTGGGAGTTATTCTCCTTCTTTTGGTTCATCCTTCATATACGAAGTGTGAACAAAACCTCTTCTCATGAGTAATTGAACATGGTTTTTAAATGAAATTCAGAGCGAGGAGCATTCGGCTCTTTAGATTATTTCATGATCTTTCCATGGTCTTTTCAACTGCTGCGTCAACCACAGCTTGAAGATTAACTCTATTAATATTGAGGTTTACGTTTGTAGTTTTTATTAACTTTCGTCGCCTTATTAGCATTGCGACTTTCGTCTACCTCATCCGAGTTTTCCATACTCGAAACTTGGTACCAATCACCAAGATTTAACCATTATTAGTATTCATCCTGATGACCTGCCTTAGGTTAGCCACGACATTCATAAATCGTATGGGCTATTCTGTTCCGAACATTCATAGTGAATGTTATTTGAACGTATTTCCACTATATTTAGCCTAGGTCACAACGGGACCATCAACGGCATTGAAAGTTTGGAGCGAGTCCAATACCTGCTTGACAGGGGACTATAATGTCACAACTGTCTTTGTCACTAGGACGATTATAAATAGCTCAAAGGCTAGTCCTTACAAGACTTTTATTATATATATATATATACATATATGGCATAGAAGCCTGTCTCGAGGGACGTAGAAAAATATGGCATACAGCACAGTCATGAAGGACATAAGTAATCATATGGCGCGAAGGCCTTGTCGTGATGACATTTAGATATGGCACAAACGGCCTTGTTATAAGGACATTCATCAAATCTGGTACAAAGGCATGTCACCAGGAATGTTAACATTTAATATGTTAACTTGTCACGAATGACCAATTATAGCACATTGGCTTGTCATAAATGACTTTAAAACACAACTTGATGGTCTATTATCAAGGACCTGAATTTATAAGCCGCAATCTTATTAGATTAGGGCTTCAAGGTTTGAACGTGGTTCTTCACCTTTGGACAGGGAATCAGAACGATAACAACGTCAATGTCTCAAATGGACAATATATTATAGCCCGTAGGCAAGACATCACTAAAGGATGTCAAATAATATGATCATCGTATTAGATGATATTAGTCATGATCGCATTGATCACATAGACTATTATGTTTGGACATAGTCCAACATTTTAGACAGGAGGTCAAAGACCACCACTGTCGTTGTCTTATCGGACAACTAGTTTACTCCGTAGGTGCTTCATTACTAACGGATGTTTATAATATGATCATCTTATAGGATGATATAAGCCATGATTCCTAGATCACTAGGCTAGATTTGAGAATTGGAAGAATCCAATATAAGGATGACTGTTGTGATTTTCTCGAATCACATTTGTCAGGAGTGCTAACACATTCCTAGGTGTTAACAAGGATTTGAATCCCTTGAGTAGGTTTCACCATCTTGGCCGCGTAGGCTAGGTTTCACCTTTAAAATTCCCTTCAATTGCATACTGACAGAGAAGGAAGAATATTTATTTTATCCAGGATTTTTATCATAAATCCTAATTCATAAGTTAATAATAGCATCAATGGCCTTGTCGAGTAGACAAGTTAAATTTATAAGCCATGATTTCAGAGAATCGTGGCCTTAAGGTTTGAATCAAAGTTCATTACCTTTTCTTGACAGGGAGCTGTAGGCTACCACTGTCTTTAGTCTCAGAGGACATTAACTATAGCCCGTAGGCACTTCCCTTATAAGAGATGTTTATTACTGAATTGCCCCTTAGGGAAATTCATTAACCATGGTAAACAGAGACCATATTTGGTTAATTTATTAATCATATTTATTTAGGATTTCTATTATAATTTATCCTAATTATAAAACACTAACAGTTTTATTAGTGGCACCCAATGGCCTGGTCACATGGACATTTATAAATTATAAGCTTATGATTTCAGAGAATCTAAGCAACAATAACTGTTTTATTTAATAGCACAAAAGGCCTAGTCACAAGGACAATTTTTAAATTATATGCCATGATTTCAGAGAATCAAGGTCCTTAAGTATATTAGCACAACTGGCTTAGTCACAAGGACATATATAATTTATAAGCTATGATTTCAGAGAATCAAAGCATGAAAGTATATTGGCACAATAGGCCTAGTCACGTAGACAATTATAAATTATATGCTAGGATTTCAGAGAATCAAAGCATTTGAGGTTTGAACCTAGTTCATTACCTTTATCTGACAGGGAGTCATAGCTACCACTGTATTTTGGCTCATGTAAAAATGAGCAAGGCCCGTAGGCACTATATTACCACATATGGTTAAAATATGATCATCTTAATTGATGACATAAACCCAGGATTCAGGGATCATTAAACTGGGTTAGGAATCTTTTGAAGGATCCTATATAAAAATGACGTGTGTGATTTTAATTGAATCACATCTGCCAGGAGTGTTAACATGTTTTAAGATGTTAACAGGGAATTGAATCTTTTTAAACAGGTCTTACCATCTTGGCCCGGTCTTATAATTGACCCAAGGCTAGGTTTCACATTTAAGATTCTTAATTAATGATTTGAATCTTTTTAACAGGTCTTACCATCTTGGCCCGGTCCTATAATTGACCCGAGGCTAGGTTTCACACTTAAGATTCTTAATTTATAATTAACGCAGAACAATTTTTAAATTGAGGTGTAAATATGGATCTGAATCTAAATTGCGGAACTGCCATCTTGGCCGGTCTTAATATGACCCGAAGCTAGGTCTTGCCCTTTTAGATTTTGCCATTTTATTATAATGGTAGATCTTGCAAAAATGAAATGTTATTATTTTCCATTTATTTAATATTTCTTATTTAGAATGAAAGTTTAAACTTAATCATTCCATTTATAAAAATAAAAGTATAAAGTTGCCCTAAGCGGGACTTAAAAGGAATAATGTTGTCCTCGAAGGGACTAAAATAATTATGTCCTTATAAGGACTATTAAGGAAACGATCTTCAGTAAAAGGAGTTTCTTCTTCATTCAATTCTTGAAGGCTTTCTCCTTGGTCGCACGTTTCATCCTGATCGCGGTACGAAGCTCAGCATTTCAAGGCTCCAGATGTGGAGAATTCTTATTACAGCTTCTTCGCTTGGCGACGTATCCAATATATAAAAATTTGGAAGCAAAACTTCAAGATTAGGATTGAGAATATTCCTAAGTTAAGTCTAGACTCAGAAGTTTAGAATTGTGCAATTGTGTAACTGAGATTAAACACTAAGGCTAGTGTTTAATTCACTCAGTGTTGGCTCTGATACCAACCTGTCACACCCCAACTTTCCACGTGTCACCGGTGGGCCCGGTGGGGGAGTATCGTGACGTGGTTGGCAACGTAATAGTCAAACAACACAATATAATAATGCACAGCGGAAGCAAAGGATAAATATCATTACATTTCCGAATATAAAGTAATATTCAATATTACAACGGAAAGTAAAGGATCCACAAGCGGATCTTAAAACATATCATTTGTTCAACAGACTTTAGACGCCTAGAACTTGCAAGATTCCTTATTAGCGCCCTGAGCTTCCAGCCAATTTCGTTTAGTACCTGTCACTTAACCTTTTTGGAAAATACGTCAGTTTTCACTGGTAAATACACTCAACCGACTCATTTGAAAAGAGTTTAAGAAAATTGATTTAGATGCACCAGGCACAAAACCTTTTGACACTTTGATTAAAATGCACAGAGGCAAAATTAACCTTTTATACTTGGGAAATTATTTGTATATAATCTTGTATACAGTTTTACTTATTTGTCATCTATTCAGGGCCGGTTTGTAGGGCCGGACTCGATTAACTGACACGCCACAGGTATAATGCCCACAGGCTATCATCCCCTAAGTGGATTACCAGTTCCGGTATAATGCCCACAGGGATGATACCTTCGAGTGGATTACCAGTTTTTACATAATGCAGCTGTCAGGTGTATGCCTACACCCCGTGCTTAAGTCGTGGCCATTACTTCGAATGATGCCAAGGATATCCGGAACATGGTCATTAACCCCCAAAGGCCATACACCAAATAATAGTAAAATAATACATATTAAACAGGTTATGTAAGTACATCAATCACAATCCGATTTAAATGACTACATACACCCGACCAAGCGGTACTTTTATAGTACCGTATCCCAAGCCCGTATAGGGAAATAAGTTAAGAGTATTTACCTGAGCTAGCTCCTGTCTTAATTAGCAAGAATCTAATAACTCAGCCGTATTCACTTAAGTAAGCGTATGTACCATTTACCGAAATGCTCTAG
Source organism: Helianthus tuberosus (assembly GCA_030545235.1). NCBI lineage: Eukaryota > Viridiplantae > Streptophyta > Magnoliopsida > Asterales > Asteraceae > Helianthus > Helianthus tuberosus. Next base: position 14,715,577 of record CM060435.1, read on the forward strand.
TCTGGAATGATGGTATAAATAATTAATTAGAATGCTAACGGATCTTTAATTAAGCCTAAGCTTAGACCGGTTAGTCTTACAGGGAGATACGGTTCGTACGCACGATTAAGCGAAGACCAGATAGAATGTGATTCTGACCCGACAAGTTTGAAGACTTGTTTAATATGGGTTCATTATTCACATTCTGGATTTTGAGATAAAACCGATAAGGTTTGACCCGTTTCGGCTAATTTATGTAAACTTGTTACATAAACCGCACGAACGCGAAATAAGCGTAACGGGTATCCGCAAGAGCCATATACAGGTTTCCTAAGTTAATATGCTTCAAATATGTTGTGACATCAGTAGGATGTCTTTCGTTATGCCCCGAACTAATTTAAACACAAACTATGCCCCGTAGGGGTAGCTTGGTCATTTTAAAGGTTGTAAAAGAGTTTAAATGTTTAACTGAGTTACAGGTCTGATGTAAACAGCAAACATACTTAATTTGATGAGTTATAACAGTAGGCTAAAGCATATATGTGAAATTTATCATCTTTAACCAAACTATGCCCCGTAGGGGTATTTTGGTAATTTTACATAAGCCGAAAAGCTCAAAAACGAAGTCTGAGTTAATCAACCCTTGCTTACTGTTAAAATATCCTAATTTGCCTCATATATCAGTAGGTATCAACCCGGGTATGTCCAATATGATTTTAAGACATACTATGCGTTAAAAATGCTAAATATGGCGATTAAAGGCCATTTCCGGGTTCGATACTTAAATCTGATATTTTTATATTTCCAGAGGGCTTAAAATAATTTATTAATCATATGTGATCAGTAGCAAAAGGTTTGGAGTTGTTTAGATAAGTAAAACTCATTTTATGGCCCGTAAGGGCAAAACCGACAATTACCGGATTAAGCCTACGACTACTAGTTATGCTCAGCCTAAAATTAATTAAAAATCTTTAAAAATCCCAAAATATTATATTATATCAGTGGGTATTAAGTTTGATACCAAAAAGTAGGCTTAACTAGGCTATACGCTAGTTACGCCGTTTTATTAACATAAAGCATTAATTTTTCGACATTGAGCATAACTCTTAATCTACAAGTCAAACTGATGTCAAACTTTGCATACAAGTTTATATATCAGTAACTAAGGTTTCTACACTTTTACATTTTCATAAATCTCGTTTTAAGGTGTAAAGGGCATAATGGTCAACATATGAGTAATTAACGGAATCATGCGCATTAATCGGATAACTAATGAACCGAGGTGTATAATCACAGAGGGTTATACTAGCATGTAACCTGGTCCAAATGAAGCTCTAAGGTATTTCTAAAACATACCTAAACGGGTCAGAATTGAAGTCAAAGCAAAAGTCAAAGCTTTGCGACTTTCGGTTCCGAACCGGGTCTAAACAGGAAATAGTCGGGTCGAACATGTTTGGACATGTTCTTACACTTATTACCAAGTTATTACAATGATCAAACAGGTTATATAGGTTCTAGATAGCTAATTATGCATAAATGACCTTTTAAGCATCCTGTTGACTTTTTGATTAAAGGTTTGACCCGACATTTGACCTGGTTAGGATGGTGATCAGGGGAAACCCTTTTGGGGTTTTATTACCCACATAAATACCAACCTATAACTACTTTTAATTCGAGATATGATTGAGCCATTATAGACTAATCTCGAAGTCAAACCGTAATTACGACGGTTTGACTTTTAGCTAATTAACTAAGCTAAAAGCAATTAGAGAAAGATTAGAATACTTACTGAAGTCCTAAGCACGAGATAAGATCACTTGGAAGCAAGCTTGAGCTCCAGAAATGATCCAAGAGTGCAGGAGAAGTTGTGAGGAAAGTGTGGAACATTGAAGGCCTTTTATACTAGTCCCAACACCATAACTAGTTGACAACAAGGTCTATGATCCATCCACAACTGATTAACACTTGTTACTAGTGTCTAGGGATGTCTAGGGGTCGTTTACAAGTGAGAAAAATCGGTTAAATGGGTCAGAAATGCGTAAAACAGGCAACAGCCTGTTTCTGGTCGCTGGCAGCAGGGTAGCGCACCGTTACATGTTTATGGTAGCGGTGCGCTACCTATCCTCAGAAGCTGAAATGTTGTTGTCTGCTGAAGGTTCGAAAGGGCACCCACTTGTTCGACTTTGGGACATTATTTTGTCAGTTGAGGGCCTCCTAAAATGCCTTTGTACAGTTCTAAACCCCACCATATTGATTTGTTTGTTTTGGATTCAAAAACAAGACCCGAAAACAAAGGGTTTCCATTCATTTTCTTCGTGGGATCAAGTCATGCATCATCAATTCCATTATTATGAATCCAAATTCTGAATTGAGGGTATAAGAGATGTGTATAACATTTAATCGGGTCTTGGGATTTATATTTGAGGCCGTTCAGAGGTAACAATTTAACATGACGCCACTTTAGATCCTGCCGAAACATCTTTATTAAATCCGGGTTTTTCAACGCGTTTTGTCTTACATGACACGTGTCGTTTTATAATTAAACCCGAAATTTTCGAGGTGTTACACATATGTCATCCGATCGGAATGTCGTTCGATTGGATGGCAATCCGATAGGACGGCAGTCCGTTTGGTGACATGATCGTTTTGAAATTTGTTAAGTTTGAAAGTTTGCGGTTTAATCGAGACGGTATAACAACGTGTTGAACAACGGAAACTCCTCCAAGCCCAGGTTATCCGATCGGACAGAAACCACCCCATTCTGACTAGTTAACTGTTCTTGATGGCTGTTCATGTTCAACCCGTGAATCGGTCGTCTCTTCCGATGAAATCCATTCTCAGTCCAACCCTTCACTATAGAGCGAGTAGAAGTCCCGAACGAGTTCGGAATCTATCGGTTTTGAGCTAAAGATTGTAAAAGAATGTGGAGAAAAGTTAAGTAGGCGTCTTTCAACTCTTTTACATTTGAAAATGTTTAGATCTATGTGAAATCAGTGTTGAATCTTGTTGAAATCCTTTAGATTCGAGTTGTTCTTGGTGGAATGAGGCCAAAACTCGAAGTTCATAAGAACTCCATGATGACATCATCCTAGAACACCTCAAATCCGTTGATTTCACGGTTAAAAGTTAAGATTCAAAGGTGAAAATGATGAAGGAGTGTGTATAGATCATAGAAATACAAGATTTGAGGTTGAAACTTACAAGAATCACGAGAAATTGAAGGAAAAGAGGGTTGGAGGCGCTGGTTGAACGAGAGAGTTGTCACACCACTGTTTGTGATGTGACAGGAGGTATTTATAGGATTCCAAAAGAGGAAAGTGGGGCAGGTATGTGGATCGGATGGCAACCCGATCGGATGACCATCCGATCGGATGGTCATCTGTATGGATGATGGTCATTCGATCGAAGGTTGCCGCGAGTTGGTTTTCGACGTTTCGTTTTGCGTGCTGAGTTTTGCGATGTGTTGCGAGTAAGCGATGCGATGGATTTAATTAACAGTCACACAAATACTATATCTAGCATACAATCGACATAAATAACTTGCGTTTAGCGTTTGCGATTTATATTGCGTTGCGATAGAGTTGCGATTGCATTTTGATTAATCACCACAAGCATATCATCTACACACACAAGTAACACACAATAGCACACACACGTAAAACAATATCCATAACCTATAATTTGAGTTGCGATGCAATAGCGATGCGATTAGCGATTAGACTGCGATTAAATAACAATTTATTAACATGTACTCCACATAATACAACTAAGGCGAAATAAAATAAAGTATCGATTACAAGTCGAAAAGCACAACTTGATAATCAAGCAAGGAGTGACAGATCGCAATTAGCAATCTTTTCCTCCCTTGACTTTGACTTTGACTTTCAAAAAAGCGGGTTGTTACAGCCTCCCATACTTTAGGAAAATTCGTCCCGAAATTTAAGGCGTAGGCGTAACAAACAGTTGTGGATACTTCGCCTTCATGTCACTTTCGAGTTCCTAGGTGAACTCGGCGTCGCGTTTGCCTTCCCAGCGGACCTTCACAATGGGAATGCGTGAGCGTCGGAGTACCTTGGTTTCTCGGCCCATGATCTCGACAGGCTTTTCCACGAAGTGTAATGTTTCGTCCACTTGTGGATCCTCAAGAGGGACATGAAATTCTTGGTCGGCTTGACACTTTTTGAGGTTCGAAACGTGGAAAGTCGGGTGGACGTTAATCAGTTCCTCCGGTAGTTCGAGTCTGTAGGCCACTTTGCCAATCCTTTCCAGAATCTTAAAAGGGTCCAACATATCGAGGCGCGAGCTTTCCTTTCTTGCCGAATCTGATCACCCGCTTCTAAGGTGTAACCTTTAGGAGTACGTGATCGCCAACGTCAAATTCAAGGGGCTTGCGGCGTCTATCGGCGTAACTTTTCTGACGACTCCGAGCTTTCAGTAGATTGTCTCGAATTTGGAGGATTTGTCAGTCGCTTCTTGCAATAACTCAGGATTGGTAATTTGAGCATCCCCAATCTTGTGCCATACAATAGGCGATCGACATTTCCTTCCGTATAATGCCTCAAATGGTGCCATTTGGATGCTAGAGTGATAACTGTTATTGTACGAGAACTCGACTAAAGGTAAATGCGAATCCCAATTACCACCGAAATCTATAACACTCGAGCGAAACATGTCTTCGAGGGTACGGATCATGTGTTCAGTCTGACCGTCGGTCTGGGGATGGAAAGCAGTACTCAGATTAAGGGTAGTACCGAGAGCAGATTGAAACGTCTCCCAAAGACGCGAGGTGAATCGACCATCGCGGTTAGAGATGATGTCACGAGGTGTCTCGTGTCGACAAATAACCTCGTCGGTGTAGATTCGTGTTAATCGTTCTACCTTATAGTCTTCCCGTATTGATAGAAAGTGAGCGGATTTGGTGAGATGGTCAACGATAACCCAGATGCTGCCATGACCTGATGGCGTGCGCGGGAGTTTCGTTATGAAATCCATAGCTATGCTCTCCCATTTCCACATAGGGATCTTGTGTTGTACGAGTAAGCCAGAGGGGTGTTGATGTTCAGCTTTGACTTTCGAACAAGTCAGGCATTTTGAAACATAGATAGCGATATCCTTCTTTATGCCCGGCCACCAGTACTTGTGGCGCATGTCCTGGTACATCTTATCGGCACCGGGATGAATGGAGTATCGCGATTTGTGGGCTACGTCTAGCAGAATTTGTCGTAAGTTGGTGCGCTTGGGAATCCAAATTCGGTCTAGGTAATGGAATATACCATTCGATTTATTCACCAGTTGTTCGCCATTATTGATGATCTTTTCTTTTTTCAGAGTGCATTTGGTAAAACAAGCATGTTGGGCGTCACGGATAAGAGCTTCGAGATTGTGCTGGGCTTGGGTATTACGGACACTATGCAAATAGCTTCGTCGACTAAGAGCATTGGCTACGACGTTTGCTTTGCCTGGATGGTAACGAATCTCATAGTCGTAATCGTTGAGGAGTTCTACCCACAGGCGTTGGCGCATATTCAGCTCCTTCTAGCTAAAGATGTGTTGTAGGCTCTTATGGTCGGTGAAGACCGTACACTTGGTACCGTATAGGTAGTGTCGCCAAATCTTTAGCGCAAAGACAACTGCACCAAGCTCGAGGTCGTGTGTGGTATAGTTCTTCCCGTGGATCTTGAGCTGACAAGAGGCGTACACAATAACCTTGTCTCGTTGCATGAGAACATAACCGAGACCGAGGGTAGAGGCATCGCAGTAGACTACGAAGTCGTTGTTTCCGTCGGGCAGTGAGAGCACGGGAGCATTACAAAGCATAGCTTTGAGAGTTTGAAAGGCCTCCTCCTGCTTGGTTCCCCAAACAAAAGGTTTGTCCTTGTGCGTGAGAGAGGTAAGCGTTACGGCGATCTTTGAGAAATCGGCAATGAATCGGCGATAGTAACACGCCAATCCGAGGAAAGAACGAACTTCGGACGGGTTCTTGGGTGTAACCCAGCTCTTAACTGCTTCAATCTTCGCAGGATCGACATGAATACCTTGACTATTGACAATGTGACCCAAGAATTAGACCTGCTCAAGCCAGAATTCAAACTTGGAGAATTTAGCATAGAGGCGGTTTCCCTGTAGTAACTCAAGAACCAAACGGAGATGTTGCGCGTGTTCGGTTTTTGACTTGGAATAGATCAGGATATCATCGATAAAAACGATGACAAAGCGGTCGAGAAAGGGTTTACACACGCGATTCATTAGATCCATAAAAACTGCGGGAGCGTTGGTCAAACCAAAAGGCATGACAACAAACTCGTAATGACCGTAGCGGGTTCGAAAAGCGGTTTTGGGTATATCTTCCTCCTGAATTCGTAGTTGGTGATAGCTTGAGTGTAAATCAATTTTCGAGAAACATGTAGCACCTTGTAGTTGATCAAACAAATCATCGATTTGAGGCAAGGGATAACGATTCTTGATGGTAAGCTTATTCAATTCTCAGTAGTCGATGCATATCTGGAACGATCCGTCCCTCTTTTTGACGAAAAGGACAGGTGCGCCCCAAGGAGAGGTGCTAGGGCGAATGCAGCCTTTATCAAGCAGTTCCTGGAGTTGACTCGAGAGTTCGCGCATTTCAGAAGGAGCGAGACGATAAGGCGCTCTAGCAACAGGATTTGCTCTAGGAATGAGGTCGATTCGGAAATTAATATCACGAGTGGGAGGTAAACCAGGTAGATCATCAGGAAAGACGTCAGGAAACTCACGTACCACAGGCACCTTGTCTATTTCCCTAACTTCCTTTTCCTCCGCTACTACGATGTGCAACAAGAAAGCTTGGTATTCCTTGCGGAGATACTTGCTAGCTTGGACACATGACGTGAGTTGTAACTTCTTCGGAGCGACTTCACCATAAACACAAAATTGATCACCATTCGTGAGGGAGAAACAAATCATTTTATCGAAGCAAACAATTTCAGTATAATTCTCCCGAAGGAAATCCATACCTACTATGACATCGAAGCTAACGAGCTGCATCGGAATAAGATTAATCGGGAAAACGTGACCGTTGAGATCAAGAGTATAGTCACGTAGAACGGAACTGACGGTGACGGTTCTTCTAGTGGCAACTTCTACGTCGAAGGTCGATGGGAGGTTAACGCATTTACGGTTTAGGAGTCTTTCGAATTCGAATGATTTAAAACAGTTATCGGCTCTAGTATCAAACAAACACAGAGCATATATACAATTTACGAGAAACGTACCATTAACCACGTTGTTGTCTTCCTGAGCCTGGCGGGTGTTGATGTTGAAGACTCGCCCGCGGGCTACTTGCTGTGTTGGTTGCTGCTGGTGCTGGTGCTGTTGTGGTGCTGGCTGTTGCTGCTGCTGTGGCTCTTGCTTCACCACTCTGTTTGGGAAGACGTTTTCGAAATGGTTGGGATCACCACACGCAAAGCAGGCTCTTGCGTGAGCAGGAGCTGCTTGCTGTCCTTACGGAGCTGGTAGAGCAGGAGCTTGAACTGGAGCTTGAGCTTGGCAAGGACCGGCACAGCAGTTAGCGGTGAAGTGGCCGTACAGGTTGCAGTGAACGCGGAACCGGCATGCGATACCAATCGGGTGATGATAAGTATAAGTAGGGCAGAGTGGGTCTGGTCCAGTATATGCATGCTTGGCTGGCGGTGTGTAACAACCCTCGGTAAAACCGACACCTTCAGTATATTCCCAATACCCTATTATATCTTAAAATGTCCCAATATGTCTTATATTACACCCCGTATGTGAAAACCGAGCCCAAATTAAGTTATAGTTTATAAAATAAATCAAAAACAAGAAATAGTAAGCTGAGGCGGGCCGTGTAAGATCCCACCTCAAGCTCACGCGGGCCGTATCAAGACCAGACTTTGACTCCGCTGACTTCTGTAGTTCAAGCGGGCCGCGTAAGACCTCGTCTAAGTTGACACGGGCCGCGACAGATCATGAAACGCGGAGACATCAGGTGATGACACGTGTCATCATCGTGGCGGACCTACGTATCGAATCAGCTAAGCTATATGTTGACCGCGTATTGACGCGGGCCGCGTAAGGCTTAGCCTTACCTTACGCGGGCCGCCTGAGAGTCAATATCAGCAACTATATAAGAAGGCCATCAGTCTACGTTTTTCGTCGCTCACAATCTCAATTCTCAATCTAAATTCTGTAGAGAAGTTATAATACACGGGTATTATACCCCTAATTAGCGAGGTTCTGCTCCGTTGTAAGTATTATAACCCCAGTTTCGTAATAGTTACGCTGCCCGATTGATTTAGGGTTCCGTAACAACTGTCGTGGTTCTGCCCGACGTAGTTGTTGGAATGCCGTCTCGGGGAGGGTATTATTAATATTTTCAAAGGGTTATGATACTAACCAATGTACATTTGTATAAATTATAGATTATATTCAGGAAACCCTTACAAAAAGCCTAAGATAGCAATGTGAGTAATCTCCTTTTTATTAACAGTTTTTACAAAACCTTAAATGTTTTACAATGTAATTAAGCAGTGATTGAGTCTTTGTAGTCTTCAATTACTGCCGGTATGTTGGGGTTTTGTATACAAAATTTGTACTACCTGCGAGTAGTAAGTCGAGTATGACAGTACGTTACCATTGGACAATGAGTTAGCCAATGTGTAATATGACCCACAAGTCAGTGGATTGATAGTACCAAATGGAGTAATTGTGTAGACATAAACATTGTAATCCTCCTCGACACTGTTTTAATTAATAAAATGTTTTCTTGATTAAACCGGGATTCACTCACCAGTATTTCCGACGGACAAATGTTTTTAAAACGCGTTTCAGGTAACCTAATGTGACAGCCAATTAATAAAAAGCCAACTGGAGAGCACTGAAGGCTTGGGGATAATGTGGCTATAAAAGTTACCAAATAAACGGTGTTTTAAATTTAAATAAAATTGGGTTCATTCCCTATAAATGTATTGTAATAAGAAACTTGGGTTTTACCCATGTGTTTATTAATACTAAATGAGGTGGTTTTACTCTGATAAACATTTCCTAACTACGGTCCTGATGTAAATTCCGCAGCGAGATTAAATAAACCTGATACCACCAAACTCTGAGCTCGCGTCTGCCCGTTCCCGGGGATCAGGGATCGGGGGTTGCGACAGAAGGTGGTATCAGAGCCTAGCCACTGGTCTGAGCCAAAGAAGTGTTCTGTTGACACTTAAATTCTAAAATTTGTGTTAGGAAATAATTACGGAAATACGTGCATAACTGTAATTATGTGTTATTTGACTATCTGTTAGTTTTCAGTATGAGTGATCAAGGACCATCAGACGTGAATCGTCAGTTATCTGATTCACCTAGGAGTGAAGGTACATCATCACAGCCTGCCCTTTCTGGGTATACTGCTGATCAGGAAGACGGGATATTTGCCTTTAGAGCTAAATCTGAAGAACCATTTTCTAATAAGAAACGAGGATGGTTCAGTAAAGAAGCTTTTGCTCGTAGGAAGAGAATGCAAAAATTGCAACAGCAAAGGGCTTTAGCAGCTATTAAGCGAGAGACAGATGCCCATACTCAAGATATGCTTAATAGAAGCCTAGCTAATTTCCATATCTTAGCTACAACTGCTGCTGACCCAAGTCTGGAACAACTAGTAGCCCCACAACCACAAAACCCAGAACAACCCATGGAGATAGAAAACCAGGAAAACCAAGTGGAGATGCATGACTTTAACCCAGAAGAAATCCCTAGGGTACCTGCGCCAAACCCTCTAGATCCAAATTACGACTCCTTGTGGGACGATAATAGGGATTTTGTGCAACGTTATCCTATCCAGGATTACCCACCCATACAGAACATAGAAGCCTACCCAGGTATGGACCCTTTAGATCCCTATTACCAAGATTAATATATTAGGGAAATTTTAGAGGATCCTTACCGATTTCAGGAACCGTCACCCCCATATCAGGAACCTGCACTCCAGATTCCAAACCCAGTCCTAGAATCTGCACCCCCAATGAGTGCAGAAAACGTCCAAGAACTTAGGACTTTCGAGGAGGAAATTTTAGAAAGCAGTGAGAGGATGCGTCAGGTGGGAGAGCGTCTCGTATGGAAATACGATGAGCGCAATATGGATTTTTGGATAAATCCATATCCGTGAATGTTAGAATGGAGAAAGCGGTAGTAATAATAATAAAATAAAATAAAATAAAATAAAATATGTGTGTACGGATGCATATTACTATTTTATTTCTGTTGGTATTGTAATCTTTATTTCTGTACTAGTGTGTAATAGACGCATAGTATATGAAAAAGAGTACAAGTAGCAATGATCTACGTTTTTGGCTAGATTGCGTGTAATGTAAATTGCAATATTACTTATTATCTTGTGATATTAATATGGGATAAATGTTTAAAATTCAGATGGCCAACGAAGGAAATCAAGGAAATCTGAATAACGATAACTAGAGTAACATTAACGTGGTTAATGAGAATCCAAGTATCAATAATAATGGAAATCAAATGGACAATAGTGATATCCAACATATAGTAGCACAAGGAATTATAGATGCAATGCCATTTATACTTCAAACTGTTAAAGATGCTGATAATAAAAGTAAGCATAGCAGTAAGCGACCCATTGAACCAGAAAACAGCGTGAACAATGGACCTGTACTTCAAATGCCTATTCCCAAAAGAAGAAGAACCATGCCTTATGGTTGTTCTTATAAATAATTCTGGTCTTGTAAACCAATGGAATTCTCGGGCAACGAAGGGGCCATTGCAACCTTACGCTGGATAGAAAAGACTGAGGCAGTCTTAAGGATAAGCAAGTGTGCTGAAGAAGATAAGATACTGTTTGCTTCTAATCTGTTTAAGAATGCAGCACTAGAATGGGAACACTATCCTCCAGACAAGAGGAAGTGATCAAACCTATAATATGGAATGGGAAGAATTTAAGAATAAGGTAGAAAGGAAATTCTGCCCACCCAATGAGAAGGAACAGATAGCAAACAAATTCCTAAATCTTAGGATGACTGGTGTAGATAGTAAGGGGTATACTAAGATATTCTTTGAATATGCTAGAATAGTACCAACTCTTGCTTCACCAGAACCAGTGTTAATTTCTCGTTATATTTGGGGATTAATTGGAGAGATTAGACACATAGTCAAGGCAGCTAGACCACAAACCATAGAAGAAGCGGTAGAATTAACAAATACCTTGACTGATGAATTAGTCCGTACTAGAGAAGAAGAACAGAGAAGGAACCTAACCCAAAGACTTACTCAAGAATTCCGTTCGGGGAATTACAATCGTAGGAATACAGGTTCTACCTCTGCACCATACTGCAAGGTCTGTAAGAAAAAGCATTCGGGAAAATGCTCCACTCTCTGCAATTATTGCAAAATGCCAGGACACAAGGAAGAAAACTGCAAGAAGAAATCCAGTAATGGATATTGCTACAACTGTGGAGAAAAAGGCCATATCAGGCCGAACTGTCCAAAATTGACCCCAGCTGCAAACAACGAGAATACTAAAAATGCTAGAGCATTTGTTCAGACTGCAGATGAAGCCAAAATGATTCCAGATGTCATTGCTGGTACGTTTTTAGTTAATAATGTTTTTGCTAAAGTATTATTTGACTCTGGTGCAAACCAAAGTTTTATTAATACGTCGTTTTGCAAATTTCTAAATCAGTCATTAACTAAACTACCACAAGAATGCGTAGTAGAGACAACTAATGGAGAAACCGTTAGGATTTCTGAAATCTTGCAGGGAGCAAGTGTAGAAATTTTGAATCAGAAATTTATAGCAAATCTTTATCCCATGAATTTAGCAGGATTCGATGTTGTTTTAGGAATGGATTGGTTAATAGCCAATAAAGCCAATATTTTATGTAATCAAAAGTCAATTCAAGTAAATTCACCAAAAGGTAAAACGATCACAATTAAAGGAGATAAGCCCTCTAGATCCACAAAATTCATATCTGTGATGAAAACTGCAAGTTGTATAAGAAAAGGTTCTATAGTGTATTTGATTTCTATAGTCACTAACACTAAAGGAAAAGAACTAAAAGACATTCCAGTAGTATCTCAGTTTTCAGATGTCTTTCCAGAAGAATTGCCAGGGCAACCTCCAGACAGAGAAGTTGAATTCAGAATTCACCTACTACCAGGAACATCACCGATTGCCAAAGCACCTTATCGGTTGGCACCCGCTGAAATGCAAGAATTAAAGAAACAATTGGACGAATTGTTAGAAAAAGGATTTATACAGCCAAGTTCGTCGCCATGGGGAGCACCGATACTGTTTGTTAAAAAGAAGGACGGATCAATGCGTATGTGCATTGATTACCATGAATTAAACAAGGTCATGATTAAGAATCGGTACCCATTACCAAGAATCGATGATCTGTTTGATCAACTGCAAGGAGCTTGATTTTTCTATAAGATCGATTTAAGGTCTGGATATCATCAATTAAAGGTACAGGAAGAGGACATTTCTAAAACCGCATTCAGAACGAGGTATGGTCATTATGAATTTACTGTCATGCCATTTGGTTTAACCAATGCCCTAGCTGCATTTATGGACATGATGAACCGAATATGTAAGCCATATTTGGATAAATTCATAATTGTTTTCATAGATGATATTCTAATTTACTCCAAGAGTAAAGAGGATCATGCAAAACATTTGCACGCACTTTTAAGTCTGTTAAGAAAGGAAAAACTTTATGCTAAGTTTTCTAAGTGCGAATTCTGGTTAAAACAGGTACAATTCCTTGGACACCTAGTTAATCATGAAGGAATTCATGTAGATCCAACCAAGATTGAGGCAATTACGAAATGGAAAACCCCTGAATCACCCACTGAGGTTAGAAGTTTCTTAGGATTGGCTGGTTATTATAGAAGATTTATTCAAGATTTTTCTAGAATAGCCATTCCTTTAACTAAGTTAACCTGTAAATCTGTTAAGTTTGAATGGGGAGTAAAACAAGAAGAAGCCTTTAGAATTCTTAAGCAAAGATTGACCCATACACCTATCCTAGCATTACCAGAAGGAACTGAAGACAATATAGTCTACTGTGATGCTTCTAAATTAGGTTATGGATGTGTATTGATGCAAAGACAAAAGGTTATAGCTTACGCATCTAGACAACTTAAGAATCATGAAGAGAATTATTCAACCCATGATTTAGAGTTAGGAGCTATAATTTTTGCTCTTAAGATTTGGAGACATTACCTTTATGGTAGTAAGTTTACCATATTCACTGATCATAAGAGTTTAAGGTATATCTTCAAGCAAAAAGAGTTGAATATGAGGCAAAGACGTTGGATGGAATTTCTTAATGATTATGATTGTAATATCCAGTATCATGAAGGAAAAGCAAATATAGTGGCAGATGCTTTAAGTCGAAAATATTATGAAAAGCCAAAAAGGGTACGTTCTCTTAAATTAAATCTGCAAGTAGATTTAAATGATCAAATAAGAGAAGCACAAGAATCAGTAATCAAGGATGATTCTGAAAAATTAAAAGGTATGCTAAAAGAATTAAAACAAGGAACAGATGGGATATGGAGATTCCATGAAAAGAGAATGTGGATACCTAAATTAGGAAACCTGCGTAATCGTATACTAGAAGAAGCCCATAAGTCTAAATACACGATGCACCCAGGAAGTGATAAAATGTACCAGGATTTAAGGAAAAATTTTTGGTGGATAGGAATGAAGAAGGACATAGCAGCCTATGTTTCTAAATGTTTAACTTGTTCACAAGTTAAAGCTGAACATCAGAAACCCTCAGGTTTGTTACAGTAATTAGAAATGCCAGTATGGAAATGGGAATTAATAACAATGGATTTTGTTACTAAATTACCCAAAACTAAGAAAGGAAATGATACAATCTGGGTGATTGTAGACAGACTAACCAAGTCAACTCATTTTCTACCAATGAAAGAAACAATTAGTATGGAACAATTAGTTAAGTTGTATGTAAATGAAATTGTTTCTTTACATGGCATTCCTTTATCAATTGTTTCCGATAGAGATAGTCGATTTACCTCTCATTTTTGGTCAAGTTTTCAAAAGGCAATGGGAACCAAGTTAAAGCTAAGTACGGCTTATCATCCACAAACAGATGGACAAAGCGAAAGAACAATTCAGACAATGGAAGACATGCTTAGAGCTTGTGTAATCGATTTTGGAGGTAATTGGGACGATCACTTACCTTTAATAGAATTTTCTTATAATAATAGTTATCACACAAGTATCAATGCTGCACCATTCGAAGCACTTTATGGATGAAAGTGCCGAACCCCAGTCTGTTGGGCAGAAATTGGGGAAAAGCAACTGTCTGGACCTGAAATAGTGCAAGAAACAACTGACAAAATTATTCAAGTCAAGGAACGACTAAAAACAGCACGTGATCGACAAAAGAGTTATGCTAATAACCGACGCAAGCCATTGGAATTTCAGGTAGGAGATAAAGTGTTGTTAAAAGTCTCTCCTCGGAAAGGAGTGGTAAGATTCATCAAACGGGGAAAGCTAAGTCCCATGTATGTTGGACCTTTTAAGATTATTAGAAGAATAGGACCTGTAGCCTATCAACTATGTCACACCCGACCACGTAAAACAACAAAACGTGGCGGAATCGTCGGGGAGTGTTGTAACAGAATCATTGTTTCATAACACATGGAAAATTGGAATATTGTTTTATTGAATTAAAAGAGTTACAATGTCTTATCAAACAAAGAAGTATAACAAAATTAACTAGTCTTCCATCTTTTATTGTCACTAAGGCCCAAGTCCGCCTAAGTGTATCTTGATAAATCATATGCATCATTTCCTGAAACACATGTGAAAATAGGTACGTCAGCATAAAAATGCCGGCGAGTACATAGGTTTTGTGAAAATAGGATTCATGACTTATAAGTTTAGAAAAAGGTTGTTTAACAAAAGTCAGTCATGATCCTTGTAAAATGTTTTATTTTATAAATCATTTGAAAAACGATGATAAAGTAGATGATATGTAAAAGAATAATGTAAGATTAAATGAATAACCGAGCAAATGAGTTTGTATAAAATAATTTGTTTTGTAAAGCAATGTCTTGTGAAAAATATGTCATTTGTGTAAAATGTATAAGTCCAAATTGAAATGATTTAAATAACGCTACGACATATAATATAATACAAGCACTTATATATAGGAAGTACCAGCGGCGTATCCACCATGCTTGCATCATACTACACACGTCTCGTTACTTAAATCACTTACCAAAACAAACCAATCAATGTTAAAATGTTTATGTATAGTCAAATGTCAAATGTTTATGTAAAAACCATCAAAATGTAATGTTTAAACCAATTATCAAATGACAAGTGAAATATGCGTATATATATATATATATATATATATATATATATATATATATATATATATCCACTGAGCCATAGGTAAAAATGCACAAAACAATGTATTGAAGTAAAACGTGGTTTAAATCAATGTTATGTTTTGTGGAAATGCATGCTATACTGAATACAAACATTTATGCGGTATTGTGAAAATGCATACATTCAAGCCTTGTGACTGTGGTGATATACCCTTAAACAAAAGAAAGGACTATCTGTCTTATGTTTTAATCGAATTCGGTCATTCCATCCATCCAAACAAACCTAGGATTTTAGGAACGGGAGTTGTCAATTCCTATGGTACCATTACCTACTAACGAGCGGCGTAGCTAATGTTAATGAATGTATATGGTCCCATTTAAACAAACCAAATGTCATATCAAAATGTAAGCATGTGATGAAAATAATGTACCTAGTATGCTAAGTAAACATACAAGGTAGAGATGTAAAACAATGTGTCCATATGTTACGAGAGCATATGCAACAGAGATGCAATGTGAATCAAATGTACTAAGTATGATGAACATACATAGCATGAAAAGGTAAAACAATGTACTAAGTATGCACTAAATGGACATACATAGCATGAAATGAAATGTAAAACAATGTACTAAGTATGCACTAAATGAACATACATAGCATGAAATGAAATGTAAAACAATGTACTAAGTATGCTACAAAGGACATACATAGCAAAAACACAATGAAATCATGTACTAATAATGTACTAATGAACATAGCAGTATATGATATGAAAGCATGGAAAGCAAGAAAATTACAAGTAGGCACATGTGTTCCACCCCAAAACAGTTTGAAAACAGTAAAAGAGGGGTCTATATACTCACTTGAGATTGCTCAATAGACTTTAGATATCCACCAAGCAGAGCTAGAAGGTTACAGAATCAAACGACGCCTAATATAGGTAACTACATTAATAAACGGACCTAATCGGAGGATCGGGTAGCATGAGGGTTTGTAAACCAAATAAGTGTAGGAACTTATGTAATATGGTTTGACAAAGCCTACATACTAAAACGAAACCTAGCCTAAGTGCTTTTGACCCGTGACGACCCGTTTAGGTAGCTTATGCCACTTTAACGCGTCGTTCGCGTAAAACGCGTTTGGATCGCCTAACTAGCCCTATGACAAGTAAGATATGCCTTAACATGTTTAATATTGTTGTTAAATTAGTTTAGATGGCAAAAGTTATGTTACATAGGCTTAAAATGAATTTTGGCGAAAAAAAGGCATTTTGGTAATTTACCTAAGGCATATAAACTACTTATCATACAACTACTTAAACGACGTGACCATAAGGTATAACCTCGGAAGGTTATTCCTTATACAACTATGGTCACCTAAAGTTTTTGGTCGGATCCTAATGATCGACCAAATGGGTCAGGTTCGAAAGCATAAGCGATTGATTAAATCGCCTACCCTTACGACCTTAAACAAGCACAAATCTAAAAGTGACGAGCTAAACATGCTAGAACATGTTTAGTTAAGTTAGAAACCAGGTTTGGTATCAAAACAAACGGTTTTGATACCCTAGAGTAGTTTGGTTACAAAACACGCAAGAATACGCATTTTGGCCGAAACTACGACTCGTTACTGAGCCTAGATAACGTGGTAATCAGTAGGTATAGTCACTAGGGACTATGACCTTCGTGATTACGCTCACGTTATGAAGTTCAAACGAACTTCGCATTGACCACAAACTGGTCAATGCAGAAAGTCAAACAAAAGTCAAACAAAGTTTGACTTTCACGCTAAAACGCATGAAAAGAATGAAGGAATACTTACAGAGGGTCCCCGCAAGTATTTGACCCGATTCACTCTCAGGTAGGAAGCATATAAACTTCCACTTAGAGAGCTTGAATCAGATTCAAATGTGTGGGTTTGCAAGTGAACTATGGAGGGGTATATATAGGAAAAGTAGAGCCGTTAAGATCGTTTCTTGTTCCCCAAGCATTAATCTCAGTCGTACAACACATACCCACTGATTTACAAACCCATGGGAGCCCTTAGGATTGCTAAAAACCAGTTGCAAGTGGAAAACATGGCTGGAACAGGCTGGAAATGGCTGGAACACATTTCTGCTGAACTGGGACCTGCTTGCGCACCGCAACACTCAGAGTGTTGAGGTGCGCAAGGACCTACTTTCACAGAATTGGCAGTTTTGGTCCCTGCAGCTCCAAACTTGGTTTTTGATGCATTTTTGACACGTTTAAGCCCCGTTAACCCCATTTCAAAGCTCTAAAATGAAGTTAGAGCATAGGAAACATGAAACATGCTCAAAAATATGCCCGATGTTGGTTCGTTTGGTCGTACGATTGCGTTGTTCGGTTAATTACGACGGAAGTCGTAACGGACGCAAAAACGGTCCAAATTGCGCGACGAATGGATTTTTATCATGCCAATCACTAAAATAAAATATTTTAATGATTACATAAATTTTTGGATGTCCGGATGTATTCAGAACGTAAGTTATGCTCGAAAATGCAAACTTATGCACTTTTTGACGCTTTTAGTCCCTGAATGAGCATAAAGTTTATTTTATCACACCGAACCCCTCAAAGCCTATTTATAAGCTATGTAAAGGATATTTAGGGTGTGTTTAACTTATGGCCATGTTCCGGAATGTTCGTTATAGTACGAATCGACATACTTTCGTAGTTTGTCGAATTTAGTCCCTGTAAGCGAATAAACTTGATTTCGGCACACCAAACCTTCCAAAACTTATTTCTAAGTTATGTAAAGGTTATTTAAGGTATGTTAAGCCTATGTCACTATTCCGGAGTGTTTGTTGCATTGAACTGGTTATATTTACGCATCAGTGCGCGTATAACCTTCCAGAAAGCGATTTAAAGCCCGAAATCAAACAAGAATTGATATGTGCAAATGATACACATATTTATACAAATCCCAAGTATGAAATATAATATTTCATTAGTTTGGTATTTGTTTGATGGTCGTGGAGGCACAGGTGTCACAAGCTACAACTGCCAGAGGAAATGGCAGGAATACATAATGTGTTTCATGTATCTAATCTTAAAAAGTGTTTAGCTGATGAATCATTGATAGTACCTCTTAAGGATATAGAGGTAAATGAACAACTCAAGTTTGTAGAAAGACCTCTACAGATTGAAGACAGGAAAGTCAAGAATCTCAAGCATAAGAGGCTAGTTCTAGTCAAAGTGAAGTGGGACTCCAAAAGAGGACCTGAGTATACATGGGAACTAGAGTCAGAAATGCAAAAGAAATATCCGCATTTGTTTCAGTAGATCTCGAGGACGAGCTCTAAAGTAAGGTGGGGAGAATGTAACAACCCTTGGTAAAACCGACACCTTCAGTATATTTCCAATACCCTATTATATCTTAAAATGTCCCAATATGTCTTATATTACACCCCGTATGTGAAAACCGAGCCTAAATTATGTTATAGTTTATAAAATAAATCAAAAATAAGAAATAGTAAGCTGAGGCGGGCCGCGTAAGATCCCACCTCAAGCTCACGCGGGCCGTATCAAGACCAGACTTTGACTCCGCTGACTTCTGTAATTCAAGCGGGCCGCGTAAGACCTCGTCTAAGTTGACGCGGGCCGCGACAGATCATGAAACGCGGAGACATCAGGTGATGACACGTGTCATCATCGTGGCGGACCTACGTATCGAATCAGCTAAGCTATATGTTGACCGCGTGTTGACGCGGGCCGCGTAAGGCTTAGCCTTACCTTACGCGGGCCGCCTGAGAGTCAATATCAGCAACTATACAAGAAGGCCATCAGTCTACGTTTTTCGTCGCTCACAATCTCAATTCTCAATCTAAATTCTGTAGAGAAGTTATAACACACGGGTATTATACCCCTAATTAGCGAGGTTCTGCTCCGTTGTAAGTATTATAACCCCAGTTTCGTAATAGTTACGCTGCCCGATTGATTTAGGGTTCCGTAACAACTGTCGTGGTTCTGCCCGACGTAGTTGTTGGAATGCCGTCTCGGGGAGGGTATTATTAATATTTTCA
The DNA here is from genome assembly GCA_030545235.1 of Helianthus tuberosus. Taxonomy (NCBI): domain Eukaryota; kingdom Viridiplantae; phylum Streptophyta; class Magnoliopsida; order Asterales; family Asteraceae; genus Helianthus; species Helianthus tuberosus. Next base: position 14,734,977 of record CM060435.1, read on the forward strand.
AAGGGTTATGATACTAACCAATTTACATTTGTATAAATTGTAGATTATATTCAGGAAACCCTTACAAAAAGCCTAAGATAGCAATGTGAGTAATCTCCTTTTTATTAACAGTTTTTACAAAACCTTAAATGTTTTACAATGTAATTAAGCAGTGATTGAGTCTTTGTAGTCTTCAATTACTGCCGGTATGTTGGGGTTTTGTATACAAAATTTGTACTACCTGCGAGTAGTAAGTCGAGTATGACAGTACGTTACCATTGGACAATGAGTTAGCCAATGTGTAATATGACCCACAAGTCAGTGGATTGATAGTACCAAATGGAGTAATTGTGTAGACATAAACATTATAATCGTCCTCGATACTGTTTTAATTAATAAAATGTTTTCTTGATTAAACTGGGATTCACTCACCAGTATTTCCGACTGACAAATGTTTTTAAAACGCGTTTCAGGTAACCTAATGTGACAGCTAATTAATAAAAAGCCAGCTGGAGAGCACTGAAGGCTTGGGGATAATGTGGCTATAAAAGTTACCAAATAAACGGTGTTTTAAATTTAAATAAAATAGGGTTCATTCCCTATAAATGTATTGTAATAAGAAACTTGGGTTTTACCCATGTGTTTATTAATACTAAATGAGGTGGTTTTACTCTGATAAACATTTCCTAACTACGGTCCTGATGTAAATTCCGCAGCGAGATTAAATAAACCTGATACCACCAAACTCTGAGCTCGCGTCTGCCCGTTCCCGGGGATCAGGGATCGGGGGTTACGACATGGTGCATTGGCCACAGGCGCTGCTACTTGCCGGTGTTGAGGATGCGGTTGAGCGGGTACAGCTTGGAGTGGTGCGGCAGTAACTGCACAGTTCTTGTTGCTGGAGCTGCTGTTATTCCTCTTGCGATGTGAGAGTTTTGAAGATTGCGGTGCGGCGGTTTCAGCGGTGGGAGCAACGGTAACTTGATGAAGACTCTTGGCAGCTTTATCGAAATAACCAGTCCTGACTCGCTTGTCGTTAATCTCGGCAGCGAGTAGGTAGGTTTCCTCAATAGTTGTCATTTTGGCGGCCTACACAAAGTCTGCAACACAATCCGGTAGAGCACGAATGTATTTCTTGATGGTAATTTCAGGGGTAGTAACTTGACCCGGATAGATGAGACTCAGCTGCTTGAAGCAAGCAGTTAAACCAGCGTTGTCGCCACCCTCTTGTTTGATGTGCCAGAACTCGTCCTCCAGCTTCTGAAGCTCGTGGGGAGGGCGGAACTCTTTCATCATGATGTCCTTCAACTCATCCCACGTAAGCCCATAGGCTTCATCATTTCCGCGCTTGTTTCTCTCAGCAGTCCACCAGTCCAGAGCCCTGGACTGGAAAATGCGAATAGCGTTAACAGTGCGAAGATTATCAGGACAGCCGCTTTGGCGTAGAGTGAACTCGATTGAATCAAACCATTGAAACATGTCCGTAGGCCCGTCTTCTCCGGTGAATTCTTTTGGTCCGCAGGCTTTGAACTGCTTGAAGTTAAAAGCAGCTTTCGGAGCATCAATCCTTGATTCCTCAGAGGACTTGCTAGCGTTTTCGTTCAGCTCGCTGACAATTTGCGGAATGACTTTCGCCATCTCCTTTGCGACGAGTGCAGCGATACGTTTGTCTTCGTGATTACGACGGGCGGAACGAGCAGTGTGTGATCCAGACATTGTCTTCAAAGAGACATCGTCACAAGACTCAAACAGAATTTCGATTAATCCTAGTATAGTCTAGCGAATTCACCCAAAGCTACTTTATAAAGCACAGGAACACGACTAACCACATAATACACATAATCACGTAGGCACATAAACCACAAAATCACATAAGCACCGAAACACATAAGCACGTAGGGCACCGAAACACACGAGGACACACTATATTTTGCACGTATTCACCTACATATATTGCACGTATTCACCTATCCTTCACGGTTGCGTAAAGCGATCGAGAGTTGCGAGTGCGAATAGCATGATTGCGAGTAACATATCATGCGATTTGTTAACGTTTTGGGATAAATGTGCAGTGCGAGTTGTGCGTGTTGATCAAAGCGAGAAGCGAAAAGCGAGTAAATCACCAAAATCGAACACACACAAGGGTAAATCCACATGAAACACATAAACTCCCACATAAAATCGATAAATTTTAGAGTTAGCGGAGGCGAAATCCAGAATCGAAACACATAAAATCGAAAATAGATTATATTAGGTGTGTAGACATTTACTAACCAAAATGGTTCGACTATTCACAAGGACTTTGTGTACACACTTTGGCCTTCTGGACTGTGCTCTCGCCTTAATCCGGGCGATTGGCATGCATCCTTCCAGTTACAGTGTGACTTCAAGTCGTTGGAGTCCGTCGAGAGTTTGGTGAGAGTTTTGTAAATCCAAAATTAGGAGCGGAACAGGTCATCAAGGTTCGGGTTTCACCCCTATCTCAACGGCTACGTTCCTGCTTTGATGAGGTAGGGAGGAAAATTTGCGTCGAAGTAGGGATTTCACTCCTGTTTCAACGCAAATTCTCTTGTTTATAGTAATGAGTTGCGCGTCGAACAAGCGATCCGACCGAGAGTTTGCGGTTTTCACACCTAATCTAGATCTAATCACTCGTTCACTTTCGAAAATTGTGCAGGTGATAGCCTTAGGAAAGGCTAGGTGATAGTGTACAGCGAGTGCGAGCGAGAATAGCAAGTAAGCTCGTGCAAAACCCCTACTGGGTTTGCACAAGTCGGTATGTTGGTACTTAGACTATAGACTAGGTCATTTCTAAAACACCGACCTGGACTAGGTCGAGTCTCGCCTAATTCCCTATAGTTATGGCTCTGATACTAATCTGTCACACCCCAACCGATGGCGGAAACATCAGAGCGCGGCATTGAGCGAAACAGATTGTCCAAGAGTTTCCATAACAACTTTAATTACCAATTATTTAAGCATCACGTCCCACACCATGATATAATAAGCAACATAGTTATTACAGACAAGTAGTTCTCAAAGACAAATAAAAGTTGTTCCGACAACTAAGATTTTATTAGATTTGTTTCTAGAATCCATCCTAGCTCGATTCCAGCAAGTAATAAACAAAGCATCCTAAACACCTGTCACATACGTTAAAATAGAGGTCAATACACATAGTGTAAAGGTGAGCATATAAGTTTAATAGTATCATAGTTGCGAAAGCGATTTACGCATAACCAGCATGTAACATGTATAATGTGAAGCAACTAGGTTATCAACAATGAAATATGCACAGACGTGACTGCGAGTTGTAGAGTGCGCAACACATATCACCACTGTGACACGTGAAGAAATACCCTTAGCTACCCCCGTCCACGACAGGAGCTGAGTCCAAACTATAGTACTATCGTTGCTAAGGTGTCAGGCAACAATCACTGTGTAAACATAACATACAAGCATTCATTGAGTAACACGTATAACATGCATTAGAGGTCAGCGTATAAAAGTGTTTGCGTTGTGTGATCGATGTGATTTTAATATAAGTAACGTATGTAACACCCAAAATTGCTTAAAGCAAAAAGGGATCGAGTATACTCACAGATAGTGTTTAGTAAATAAACATTCTCTTGGATTGAAGGGAGCGCTGGAGAGTTAGCCTGATTACAGAACGATAACATAAGCGATGAGCGTTGTGTAAAATGATGCAAGTGGGCTGGAGTGACGAACGGTCATCCGGTCGGATGACAATCCAAACGGAAGGCCATTCGGGCCGATTGTCCTTCGTTTGGGATGGATGTGTTTGTGTATGACGGCTTTGAAGTTTTCGTTGTAGCATTCTGAAAACAAAGAAATATCTCTACCTTTCAGGTTGTCCGGTCGTTCGGTTGGATGACAATCCGTCCAGTGGGACATTTCTCAGAAAACAAGTCCACAGCAGAATGGTCATTCGACCGGATGGCCATACGCTGGTTTTGGTGATGTTTGAAAATGTTGAAAATGTGTAAGTGTTGAGGACCATATGTCATCCGATCGGAGTGCCGTTAGATCAGATGGAAATCCGATCGGACGACAGTCCGTTTGGTGACTTGATCGTTTTGAAATTTGTTAAGTTTGAAAGTATGCGGTTTAATCGAGACGGTATGACAACGTGTTGAACAACGGAAACTCCTCCAAGCCCAGGTTATTCGATCGGACGGGAACCACCCCATTCTGACCAGTTAACTGTTCTTGACGGTTGTTCATGTTCAACCCGTGAATCGGTCGTCTCTTCCAATGAAATCCATTCTCAGTCTAACCCTTCACTATAGAGGGAGTAGAAGGCCCGAACAAGTTCGGATTCTATCGGTTTTGAGCTAAAGATTGTAAAAGAATGTATAGAAAAGTTAAGTAGGCGTCTTTCAACTCTTTTACATTTGAAAATGTTTAGATCTATGCGAAATCAGTGTTGAATCTTGTTGAAATCCTTTAGATTCGAGTTGTTCTTGGTGGAATGAGGCCAAAACTTGAAGTTCATAAGAACTCCATGATGACATCATCCCAGAACACCTCAAATCCGCTGATTTCATGGTTAAAAGTTAAGATTCAAAGGTGAAAATGATGAATGAGTGTGTATAGCTCATAGAAGTACAAGATTTGAGGTAGAAACTTACAAGAATCACGAGAAATCGAAGGAAAAGAGGGCTGGAGGCGCTGGTCGAATGAGAGAGCTGTTTGTGATGTGACAGGAGGTATTTATAGGATTCCAAAAGAGGAAAGTGGGGCAGGTGTGTGGATCGGATGGCAACTAGATCAGATGGTCATCTGTATGGATGAGGGTCATTCGATCGAAGGTTGCCGCGAGTTGGTTTTCGACGTTTCGTTTTGCGTGCTGAGTTTTGCGATGTGTTGCGAGTAAGCGATGCAATGGATTTAATTAACAGTCACACAAATACTATATCTAACATACAATCGACATAAATAACTTGCGTTTAGCGTTTGCGATTTAGATTGCGTTGCGATAGAGTTGCGATTGCGTTTTGATTAATCACCACAAGTATAACAACCCTCCTAAAATTTTTCTGACACCTTAATATATTTTAAAATACCCTTATATGTCTCTAAATGTACCCCGTATGTGAAAACCGAGCCCAAATTACATTATATCATTAAAAATTAAATAAAAACAAGAAAATTGATGCTGTCGCGGGCCGCGTAGCCTTTGGCTACCTCCTACGCGGGCCGTGAGCGATCATCAACGAGGCATCATCCGGTGCTGCCACGTGGCAGCACGTGTTGGACCTATACTCGTGACCGGACAAGGCTACGGCCTAGACACTCTACGACGCGAGCCGCGTAAGACTCCCTCTAAGTCTACGCGGGCCGCGAGGGACCCCAAAATCAGCTCCTATATAATGGGAGCTCGGGCCTTCAAACGAATTCGCTCATTTCCTTTTTCTCTCTCGAAATTTCTGATAATATAAGTGATTTCTGGGCATAATACCCCCTAATTAACAGCAGTGTGAGTAATACTCTTTTTATGTAAATCTTTTTGTGAGTAATCTCCTTTTTGTAAACTGTTTTTACAAAACCGTAAATGTTTTACAATATGATTAAGCAGTGATTGAGTCTTTGTAGTTCTTCAATTACTGCCGGTATGTTGGGGTTTTGTATACAAAATGTGGAACACGTTACCATTGGACAAAGAGTTAGCCAATGTGTAATATGACCCACCAGTCAGGATTGACAATACTGAATGAGTAATTGTGTAGAAATAAACAATGTGATAGCTCTCAATACTGTTAAAGGATAAAACTCTTCTTGATTAAACTGGGATTCACTCACCAGTATTTCCCACTGACAAAATGTTTTTAAACGCGTTTCAGGTAACAAAATGTAAAAGCCAATTAGAAGAAAGCCAGCTGGAGAGCATTGACGGCTTGGAAAAATGTGGCTACAAAAGTTACCTAAAAGACGATGTTTTAAATTCAATAAAATAGGGTTTATCTCTATAAACATGTTGTAATAAGAAACTTGGGTTTTACCCATGTGGTTATTAATATAAAATATGGTGGTTTTACTCTGATAAAACATTTCCTAACTACGGTCCTGATGAAATTTCCGCTGCCAAATTGATAAACAAATGATACCACCAAAACTTGTCTCACGGCCGCCCGTTCCCGGGACAGATAGGGGGCGAGGGTTGCGATAGAAGGTGGTATCAGAGCTAAGCCACTGATTCAGCCACAGAAGTGTTCTGCTGACACCAATATATTATTTAAATTGTTAGGAAATTAATTATGGAAATACGTGCATAATTGTATTTTATTGTTGTGTGTTATTTGACTATTTGTTAGTTTACAGTATGAGTGATCAAGGACCCTCAGACGCATATCGTCAGTTGTCCGATTCACCTAGGAGTGAAGGTACTTCTTCCCAGCTTGCCCTCTCTGAGTATTCTGCTGATCAGGAAGAAGGAATGTTTGTCTTTAAGGCTCAGTCTGAAGAGCCATTCCCTCATAAAAAGAGAGGATGGTTCAGTAAGGGAGCATTCGAGAGTAGGAAAAGAATGCGAAAGTTGCAACAGCAAAGAGTCCTAGCAGCCGTTAAGCGAGAGTCAGATGCCCATACACAGGATATGCTTAATAGGAGCTTAGCCAATTTTCATATCCTATCAACAACTGCTGCCGACCCAAACCTGGAGCAACTAGTAGCCCCACAACCCTTACCTTTGTTTCCTACTCAGCCGATGGAGATAGAAAACAACCCCGAAAACCAAGTCCAAATGCATGATTTCAACCCTGAGGAGATACCTAGGATACCAGCCCCTAATCCCTTAGACCCAGATTATGATCCATGGTTCGATGATCATAGGGATTATGTGCCACGCTACCACCTAAACGACGAAACCATGCCGAACTTAGCAACTTATCCAGGTCTGGACCCTCTAGATCCCTACTACGATAACGATGAATACATTAGGGAGATCTTAAAGAATCCGTACCCTCAGGAGAATCCCATGCCCCAGTACCCAGACCCAGTACCAGCACCCCCAATGAGTGCAGAAAATGTGCACGAGCTCCGAACTTTCGGAGAAGAGATTTTAGAGAGTAGTGAGAGGATGAGGCAGGTAGGAGAGTGACTCGTCTGGAAGTACGACGGACACAATATGGATTACTGGATGAATCTAGATCAGTGAAAGTGATGGTGGAGTTGGTAATAATAATAATATAATAATATATAATATGTTTGTATGAAATATATATATATATATATATATATGTGTGTGTGTGTGTGTGTGTGTGTGTAATAATAATAATAATATATGTTGTAGTATAGACCACTTCGTGGTTAACGATGCATAGCAGTGTTGTAATTTTAATTCCAGCTTTAGTGTGTATTAGACGCATACTATATAAGAAAGAGTAAAGTCGCAATGCTCGACGCTTTTGACCAATATGTGTATTGTGTGGTTGTTGCCTAAATTATTAACTATTTGGTGATATTAATAATTGGCAAATGTTTAAAATTCAGATGGACGATGAAGTAAACCAGGAAAACCAGAATAATGATCACCAGAGTAACATTAACCCGGATAATGAAAACCCGAACAACAACAATAATGGAAACCAAGTGGATAACAGTGCCATGCAACACATAGTGGCACAAGGAATAATAGATGTGATGCCATTTATTATTCAAACTGTTAAGGAAGCGAAAAATAAAAGTAAACATGATAGTAAGCGACCTTCTGAACCTGAACACAGCGTGAACAATGGACACGTACTTCAAGTGCCCATTCCCAAAAGAAGAAGAACCGTGTCTTACGGTTGTTCTTATAAAGAATTCTGGTCTTGTAAACCAATGGAATTCTCGGGCAATGAAGGGGCCGTTGCATCTCTACGCTGGATAGAAAAGACTGAGGCAGTCTTAAGAATAAGTAAATGTGCGGAAGAGGATAAGATAATGTTTGCTTCCAGTCTGTTTAAGAATTCAGCACTAGAATGGTGGAACACTATTCTCCAGTCTGGGGGAAGTGATAGAACTTACAATATGGAATGGGAGGAGTTTAAAAACATGGTAGAAAGGAAATTATGCCCTCCCAATGAAAAAGAACAGATAGCAAATAAATTCCTAAATCTTAGGATGACTGGAATAGATAGTAACGGTTATACTACATTATTCATTGAATATGCCCGAATAGTACCAACCCTTGCTTCACCTGAACCAGTATTAATCTCCCGTTACATCTGGGGATTAATTGGGGAGATTAGACATGTAGTCAAGGCAGCTAGACCTCAAACCATAGAAGAAGCTGTAGAACTAGCCAACACCTTGACAGATGAATTAGTCCGTACACGAGAAGAGGATCAAAGGAGGAACCTAACCCAGAAGCTTACACAAGAATTCCGTTCTGGAAATTCTAACCGTGGGAGACATGTAGGTTCTACCTCTGCTCCCTACTGTAAGTATTGCAAAAGGAAGCATTTAGGAAGATGCTCCAGATACTGTAACTTCTACAAAATATCAGGACAAAAGGAGGAACACTGCAGGAAAAAGCCTAGCAATAGGATATGCTACAACTGCGGAGAACAAGGTCATATCAAGCCTAACTGTCCAAAGCTAGCTCCAGCTACGAACACCAAGAATACTAAAAATGCTAGAGCATTTGTTCTGACTGCAGAAGAAGCAAAGATGATCCCGGATGTGATCACCGGTACGTTTTTAGTTAATGATGTTTTTGCTAAAGTATTATTTGACTCTGGTGCGAACCAAAGTTTTATTAATACTTCATTTTGCAAACTTCTCAATCAATCATTAACTAAACTTCCGCAAGAATATCTAGTAGAGACAGCAAATGGGGAAACCATTAAGATTTCTGAAATCTTGCAGAGAGCAAGAATAGAAATTCTAAATCAGAAATTTATTGCAAACCTTTACCCCATGAATCTGGCAGGATTTGATGTTGTGTTAGGAATGGATTGTTAATAGCCAATAAAGCTAGTATTTTATGTGATCAAAAGTCAATCCAAGTAAATTCACCAAGGGGTGAAAAATCACAATTAAAGGAAATAAAACCTCTAGATCCACTAAATTCATCTCTGTGATGAAAACAGCAAGTTATATAAGAAAAGGATCATTAGTGTATTTGATTTCTATAATCACTAACACTAAAGGAAAAGAATTAAAGGATATTCCAGTAGTATCCCAGTTTTCAGATGTATTTCTAGAAGAGCTACCAGGGCAACCTCCAGATAGAGAAGTTGAATTCAGAATCCATTTGATACCCGGAACCGCACCAATTGCCAAAGCACCTTACCGATTGGCACCCGCAGAAATCCAGGAACTAAAGAAACAATTAGATGAATTGTTGGAGAAAGGATTTATTCAGCCAAGCTCATCCCCATGGGGAGCACCGATTTTATTCATTAAAAAGAAGGACGGATCAATGCGTATGTGCATTGACTACCCTGAATTGAACAAGGTCATGATTAAGAATCGGTATCCATTACCAAGAATATATGATCTGTTTGATCAATTGCAAGGAGCTCGATTTTTCTCTAAAATCGATCTAAGGTCAGGATATCATCAATTAAAGGTACAGGAAGAGGACATTCCTAAGACCGCTTTCAGAACAAGGTATGGCCATTATGAATTTGTTGTCATGCCATTTGGTTTAAGCAATGCCCCAGCTGCACTTATGGACATGATGAACCGAATATGTAAGCCATATTTGGATAAATTCATAATTGTCTTTATAGATGATATTCTTATTTATTCTAAAAACAAAGAAGAACATGCAGCGCATCTGCACGCACTTCTAAGTTTATTGAGGAAAGAAAAGTTTTATGCTAAGTTTTCGAAGTGTGAGTTTTGATTAGAACAGGTACAATTTCTTGGACATCTAGTTAATCATGAAGGAATTCATGTAGATCCCACCAAGATCGAGGCAATTACCAAGTGGATAGCCCCTAAGTCACCAACCGAGGTTAGAAGTTTCTTAGGATTGGCCGGTTATTATAGAAGATTTATTCGAGATTTTTCTAGAATAGCCATTCCCTTAACTAAGTTAACCTGTAAATCCGTTAAGTTTGAATGGGGACCAAAACAAGAAGAAGCATTTAAAATTCTTAAGCAAAGATTGACCCATGCACCCATACTAGCGTTACCAGAAGGAACTGAAGATTTTGTAATCTATTGTGACGCTTCTAAATTAGGTTATGGATGTGTGTTAATGCAACGTCAAAAGGTCATAGCTTACGCTTCTAGACAACTTAAGAATCATGAACAGAATTATTCAACCCATGATCTAGAGTTAGGAGCTATAATTTTTGCCCTTAAAATTTGGAGACATTACCTATACGGTAGTAAGTTTACTACTTTCACCGACCATAAGAGTTTAAGGTATGTTTTTGGGCAAAAGGAGTTGAATATGAGACAAAGACGCTGGATGGAGATACTTAGTTATTATGATTGTAATATCCAGTATCATGCAGGAAAAGCAAATGTAGTAGCTGATGCTTTAAGTCGAAAATATCATGAAAAGCCAAAAAGAGTACGTTCTCTTAAGTTAAATCTGCAAGTAGATTTAAATGATCAGATTAGAAAAGCACAAGAATTAGTAATCAAGGATGATACTGAAAAGTTAAAAGGAATGATTAAAGAATTAGAACCAGGAACAGATGGAATTTGGAGATTCCATAAGAAAAGAATGTGGATACCTAAATTAGGAAACCTACGTCACCGTATATTAGAAGAAGCCCTTAAGTCTAAATATACGATGCATCCTGGAAGCGATAAGATGTATCAGGACTTACGGAAGAATTTTTGGTGGATAGGAATGAAAAAGGATATAGCAGCATATGTTGCAAAGTGTTTAACATGTTCACAAGTTAAAGCTGAACATCAGAAACCTTCAGGTTTATTGCAACAGTTAGAAATGCCTGTATGGAAATGGGAATTGATAATAATGGATTTTGTTACTAAATTACCCAAAACAAGAAAATGTAATGATACAATCTGGGTGATTGTAGACAGGCTAACCAAGTCAGCTCATTTCCTACCAATGAAGGAAACTTTCAGTATGGAACAGCTAGCTAAATTATATGTAAATGAAATAGTTTCATTACATGGAATTCTTCTATCAATTGTTTCTGACAGAGATAGTCGTTTTACCTCTCATTTTTGGACAAGTTTCCAAAAAGCAATGGGAACCAAGTTGAATCTAAGCACCGCTTATTATCCTCAAACAGACGGAAAAAGCGAAAGGATAATTCAGACAATGGAAGACATGCTTAGAGCTTGTGTAATTGATTTCGGAAGTAATTGGGACGATCATTTACCATTGATAGAATTTTCTTATAATAACAGTTATCATACAAGTATCAATGCTGCACCATTCAAAGCGCTTTATGGACAAAAATGCCGACGCCAGTCTGTTGGGCAGAAATTGGAGAAAAGCAACTATCTGGACCTGAGTTAGTGCAAGAAACAACAGACAAAATCATTCAAGTCAAGGAACGACTGAAACCAGCGTGTGATCGACAAAAGAGTTATGCTGATAACCGACGAAAGCCTTTGGAATTTCAAGTAGGAGATAAGGTGTTATTGAAAGTCTCTCCTTGGAAAGGAGTGGTAAGATTCATCAAAAGGGGAAAGCTAAGTCCCAGGTATGTTGGACCTTTTGAGATTATTAGAAGAATAGGACCTGTAGCCTATCAGCTACAACTGCCAGAGGAAATGGCCGGAATACATGATGTATTTTATGTATCTAATCTCAAGAAGTGTTTAGCTGATGAATCGCTAGTAGTGCCTCTTAAGGATATAGAGGTAAATGAGAAAACAAGGTGGGGAGGATATAACACTTGTTCCAGTAGATCTCGAGGACGAGTTCTAAAACAAGGTGGGGAGGATATAACAATCCTCCTGAAATTTTTCTGACACCCTAATATATTATAAAATACCCTTATATGTCTCTAAATATACCCCGTATGTGAAAACCGAGCCCAAATTAGATTATATCATTAAAAATTAAATAAAAACAAGAAAATTGAGGCTGTCGCGGGCCGCGTAGCCTTTGGCTACCTCCTACGGGGGCCGCGAGCGATCATCAACGAGGCATCACCCGGTGCTGAACCGTGGTAGCACGTGTTGGACCTATACTCGTGACCGGACAAGGCTACGGCCTAGGCACTCTATGATGCGGGCCACGTAAGACTCCCTCTAAGTCTACGCGGGCCGCGAGGGACCCAAATCAGCTCCTATATAATGGGAGCTCGGGCCTTCAAACAAATTCGCTCATTTCCTTTTTCTCTCTCGAAATTTCTTATAATATAAGTGATTTCCGAGCATAATACCCCCCTAATTAACGAAGTTCTGCCCCGATGTAAGTATTATAACCCCGGTTATGTATTAGATACGCTGCCCGATTGATCCATGGTTCCGTAACGGCTGTCGAGGTTCTTCCCGACGTAGTCGTTGGAATGCCGTCTCGGGGAGGGTATTACTAATGTAAATAACGGGTTATTTTACTAACATATGTGCATTTGTGTAAATTATAGATAATCACCAGGAAACCCTTACAGAAAACCTAAGACAGCAGTGTGAGTAATACTCTTTTTATGTAAATCTTTTTGTGAGTAATCTCCTTTTTGTAAACTGTTTTTACAAAACCGTAAATGTTTTACAATATGATTAAGCAGTGATTGAGTCTTTGTAGTTCTTCAATTAATGCCGGTATGTTGGGGTTTTGTATACAAAATGTGGAACACGTTACCATTGGATAAAGAGTTAGCCAATGTGTAATATGACCCACCAGTCAGGATTGACAATACTGAATGAGTAATTGTGTAGAAATAAACAATGTGATAGCTCTCAATACTGTTAAAGGATAAAACTCTTCTTGATTAAACTGGGATTCACTCACCAGTATTTCCCACTGACAAAATGTTTTTAAACGCGTTTCAGGTAACAAAATGTAAAAGCCAATTAAAAGAAAGCCAGCTGGAGAGCACTGGCGGCTTGGAAAAATGTGGCTATAAAAGTTACCTAAAAGACGATGTTTTAAATTCAATAAAATAGGGTTTATCCCTATAAACATGTTGTAATAAGAAACTTGGGTTTTACCCATGTGGTTATTAATATAAAATATGGCGGTTTTACTCTGATAAAACATTTCCTAACTACGGTCCTGATGAAATTTCCGCTGCCAAATTGATAAACAAATGATACCACCAAAACTGGTCTCGCGGCCGCCCGTTCCCGGGACAGATAGGGGGTGGGGGTTGCGACAACAAGCATATCATCTACACACACAATGGCACACACACGTAAAACAATATCCATAACCTATAGTTCGAGTTGCGATGCGAATAGCGATTAGACTGCGATTAAATAGTGATTTATTAACATGTACTCCACATAATACAACTAAGGCGAAATAAAATAGAGTATCGATTACAAGTCGAAAAGTACAACTTGATAATCAAGCAAGAAGTGACAGATCGCAATTAGCAATCTTTTCCTCCCTTGACTTTAAGTTTGACTTGTACTTTGACTTTCAAAAAAGCGGGTTGTTACAAAATAGACTCTACATGAGTGTATTTTTGTGGTTAAATCTGACCAAATGGATCTCACATGAGTGTAAAATGACCAAAATACCCTCATATGGGGTCCATTTGGTCAGATTTAACCATAAAAAATTAACTGAGTTAGGGATAAAGGACATAACTTGCAAAGGTTTGCAAACATCGAGTACGTTTTCTGTAATTATTAAAGATAAAGGACACAGTTTGCAATAAGTGACACAAATAAATGACGATTTTTGTAATGTACTCTTTGACTTATGACTCGAGTGTATCCATAACAGTGGCGGACCCAAGAATTATTTTCTGGAGGTGCGAACGAAAGATTCAACCAAATTTTCAAGAGGCGCAGTTGGAATTTTTACCTCGAAAATACACTAAAAAATTTTTTTTAAAGGGGGGCGCCCGCCCTTGATCCATAACAACAACCATGCCCACTACAAACCACTTTCCAGTGTATCCATAAAACAACCATGTACTAGTACTACTTATTTGATCCTTCACTTAGTAGGGGGTTTTCCAAAGAAGGTCTTACTAATAAACGTAGAGTTGGAAATGTTTTGGACCGGAGACTCTTGACGGAAATGCTATATTTAGCCTTCAACGTCGTCCGAGATTCAACCTTTGATGCAAGCGGTAATCTACTATCAAACATTTGTATTTTGATGGTTAGTTTACCCCCCTATGACACCTACTAACCTTAATAGGTGCTCGTCCATCTGACTAACAATTTAGAGTTCAGTTAACTAGAGGGCCAATTCCATGTGTTAACCCATTAAAGACAAACAAAATAAAGAATATATGTAACAATTTCGGGGGTGTAAACAAGCTGGGCCGAGCCCGAGTCCGAACCTGACTAGGCTCGAGCACGGCTCACGAGTAAAGCCCAAAGCTCGAGCTCGACTCAACTCAGCTGAGTTGGCTCGAGCTATTTTAAGAACAACTTCAAACGAGCTAAATGTTCGGCTCGAGCTTGCTTCAATATCACTTAAACGAGTCAAAGCTAGGCACGAACTCGGCTCACCAATGTTATCATCATTGTTATTATTATATTACATATAAAAAAACTAAAATTTTGTTTGGGCTCGTTTAGGCTCGAGAGCCTAGACGAGCTTTGTATTTCAGACTCGATAAATAAACGAGCTCTATTTCAGGCTCGGACTCGTTAAGGCTCGATTCGTTCGAGCTTTTAACTGAGCCGATCACGAGTAGCTCTCGCAAGGGCGGATCTAATTGAAAAGATCGGGTTCCCAGGAACCCATTCGGTTTAGAACTTTTAATGATTACCTATATAGAAAATAGATAAGGAACCCATAAATAAATTATTAATGAATCTATAACATAGCAAATGAAGCGCACCAATGGTTTACTGCCTCTTTTCTAACTGATTGTCACGGGATCGATTCCCCTTTTTAGTTTAGGCATTCTTTTTATATATAAAACCAATATATTTAAAATATATATATATATATATATATATATATATATATATATATATATATATATATATATATATATATATATATATTTATGGTTAAATAAACACAGTGAGTAAGAAGTTAGACGCCTTCACCTACTGACCTTCTACAATGGATTCCATTTCCCGATCTATATGCAATGGATCTTGAAATGAAGTTAATATATGATATCCATATATGACGTTTCCTCAATCCATTTTAGGTATTTTAATTACTAATATTTGTAGTTTCAATCATCTATTGAGAAATTGTTCATGACAATGACAACCGGCTAATCTTTGTAGACTTTATTAATGTTAAATTTGTTGAAACTTGAATTCGATTTTTAGTTTATACTTTGTTAGTCAAACTATTTTGATTGTTGAAGGTATGGGTCATGGCTGAGATTTTTTTGTTATATACTTGAAAAATGGTTTTAGTTTTCTTGATGATGTTTGTAGTTGGAATCGGCTCATATAAATGCTTATTAGTTCACCCTTTTATGCTTCCTTATCATGTATAGATTTTGCGTAACTCGAACTAAAATGACCATTTTTAGATGACTCGAATTCGTTTGGGAAAAGTTTATTACAAATCAATTTAGAGAAATGTGTTTTTTAGAGACGAAGATAGATAATGGGATAGGAATGCTTTGAAGCATCATAGGAAAAAAAAAAAGGTGAGTTTAGTGATAAAGTCCGACCCGACCCGAAAAAACTGACGTCGAATTGACCGAAATTCGAGCACCTGAAAAAATGAACCCAGTGAAAAAATATCCTGAATCCGCCACTGAGCTCTCGGGCCTCTTTACACCCCTATGTAACATGACAAGTTAAAAGATAACTCGTAACAATAATGGCGGCTCCCGCGTTATTTAGCATGACTGAAAAGCATATATCACATTATGCTTAAAATATGACATTATGCTTACGAAAAATGAAACAATATTTACTTAGGAGGATGTTGTTTAAAATATGACACGATCCTTACGAGAAATAAAACTATATTTACTAGGAGCATGTTGCCGTAATAGGTAGATGATCCTGTAAAAAAAACCTAAATTGTGAAAAGGGTAAGAAAGAATCTCAGCTATTAGATCTTTTGATCTAATGGTTGAGATCAATAGAGACCAAATTGTAAAATATTTTCATTAATTTGGATTGATTTGAAATATCTAGGGGCAATATAGTCTTTTATACCCAATAGAAATTAGGTAATGCACATGTAACTTCCCCCGTCTTTTTTAAACGTGAATAACTTTTTATACGTAACTTTTTTTAAAAAAAATTACACCATAATAACGAGCGTTTTTTTTATCTTTAATATGAGTATCATATTGCTATACTTATATAGAGAAAAAAATATGTTTCGATCAGATGTTTAGTCAATGAATGGTGTTATATACTTGCTGAATGGTGTTATATACTTGTTGAATGGTTTATATACTTACTGAATGGTGTTATATACTTGTTGAATGGTGTTATATACTTACTGAATGGTGTTATATACTTGCTGAATGCTGAATGGTGTTATATACTTGCTGAATGGTGTTATATACTTGCTGAATGGTTTATATACTTGCTGAATGGTGTTATATAGTTGCTGAATGGTGTTATATGTTTACTGAATGGTGTTATATACTTGCTGAATAGTGTTATATACTTCATATAATTAAGGTGACGGTTATGGGAAGTTTTTAATTAATTGAATTAATGATAAAATTACTTGTTTACCTTTTTCAATTAATTTAGATCTAATGGCTGAGATTATTTCTTACCTTTCTCTCACTTTTGGTCTTTTTTACAATAACCTTACCCGTAATATATAAAATCAGAATTATTATATATATCAAATGACAACAGCACTTTGCTACAGTGGTGTTGTCATTTGGTATCCTTTTATTCTTTTTTTTTTCCCATTTTTTTTCTTTCTTTTTTTTGTGTTTTTTTTCCTTTTTCCTTTTATCCTTTAATTTTCAGCATTGTGTCTTATAACCTCTTAACATTCTAAATATTTCTTAATCAAGTTTCACGTCTTTTTTTTTTAAAGGTGACTTTCTATGTACAGGACCTAGGTCACCGGGTTCTTGTCAAAGACAATCCCCCGTCAGTCCCGCCTTACGGACGCGATGTTCTATCGGGCTCCGGCCGTCGCGCAAACTGACCTTCGCCCGGAAACCATACTGCCCCCACACGAGAACCTCGCTGGGGTAATAGCTGGGTAAAACCGGATTGCCCTCAGGAGGTAGGATACGATCCATCATTGGGACGTCCCCTCCCCCAAAATAGCCGTAGCCGGGAGTCGAACCGGCAACCTCACAAGGAGGTAACCGGCCCAACCAACCACATGGGAACCAACTGGGCTAGGAGAGGCGATTACGTCTTTATTTTATTTACGTGTCAATATAAACTTAAGTTGATATATATTTCGACATGATTTTTTTTGTATTTATTTACGATTTTGCCCCCAGTATAAAATTCGTTTTAATATTTTTTTTTTCTTTTTCTTTCTTTCTTTCTTTTGTTTTTGTGTTTTTTTTTTCTTTTTTACCTTTACCCTTTAATTTTCAGCATTGACTCTTACAACCCATTAACTTTCAAAATACTTTTTAATCGAGTTTTACGTCTTTATTTTTATTTACGTGTCGATATAAACTTAAGTTGATTTACATTTCGATATGATTTTTTTGTGTTTATTTACGATTTTGTCCCAGTATAAAATTCGTTTTAATATTTTTTTTACAAGACTATAGTAGTGTTTTGTTTTAATTGGTTGGCTCGATTTAATTTTTATTCGTCATACCAAGCGCTAGTTTTTCCATCGTTTTAGTTTTTTTTAGCAAAAGTATGGTAGTATTTTGTTTTACTTTGTTTAGTCAATGTAATTTTTTTTAGATCGTGTTATGAATAGTATACTAGTATGTATAGGTAACTAAAACACAGACGTACATGCCATGAGAAAGAAATATTCGGCTTAATGTCCCGCAACGCGGGCGGGCAAAACCTAGTTAATATTAATAATTATGTTTATGATTTAAAGAGATGTATAACTGATTCTTTCGGCCCATCGGAGTTAACGGTTGAATTCAAACGGACAGAAATTAATATTAACCGATAGAACATCGCGTCTGTAAGGCGGGACTGACGGGGGATTGTCTTTGACAAGAACCCGGTGATCTAGGTCCTGTACATAGAACGTCACCCTTTAAATAATTTAATAATACTAAATGAGAAGGCTTTTCTGTGTTAGCTTTTAAGAGTTTAGGTTTCAATCTACTATATATTAAAAGAAAACAAGTTTTGGACACATGTCATTCATATAAGGTATCCTCAAATCTATACTTATCTTATATTAACTGAATAAATAAATAATAAATTAATATTAAATCCTATCATACTTTAATAAAATATTATCCTCAAATATAAATTATTAATTTAATATATTTTTAAAACAAATACCTCAATTTTCTACTTATCTTATATTAAATATATAAATAATAAAATAATATTAAATGTTATCCTAATTTATTAATTAAAAATATAATCATCTTATTAATTGGTATACAAAATTATATTTATTCAACTCATGTAAAACGCGAGGTTTTTAAAAATATAACTTTTTTAATTATTTACTATATAAAGTTACATTTATATAACACGTGTAATACACAAAGTTTTTAAAGATATAACTTTTTATCATTTGCTATGTAAATTAGATTTATTCAACACGTGTAATACAAGAGGTTTTTAAGGATGCAAGTTTTTTTCTTGTTTGGTAGATTTTTCAACCCGACTATACACGGGTTTTTTTAAAGATACAACGTTTTTTGTATTTAATATACAAAATTACATTTATTTAATATGTGTAATACACATGGTTTTTAATAGATATAACTCTTTTTTATATCTATTCAACACGTGTAACATACGGGGTTTTTAAGGATGTAATATTTTTATTATTTGGTAGATTTATTCAACCCGATTATACACGGGTTTTTTAAAGATACGACGTTTTTAGTATTTAGCATACAAAATTACATTTATTTAATCTGTGTAATACATATGATTTTTAAAGATATAACTATTTTTTACTCTTTGATATATAAAATTACATTTATTTAACCCGTACAATATACGGGGTTCATAAAGGTATAACGTTTTATTATTTAATATAGAGTAAACTTCCGTTTTGCTCCCTGTGGTTTGGTCACTTTAATGGTTTTGCCCCAAACCTTTAAAAATAGCCATTTTACTCCCTGATGTTTTGATTTTATCGCTAGTTTGCTCCACGTGCTTAACTCCATCCATAATGTCTGTTAACTTAAAGGTCATTTTGGTAATTTTAAAATAAAAGTAAGGACATTTTGGTAATTTGTATTTAAATATACTACTCCCAAAATCTCCAACAAAAGACAGCTATATTGTTAGGGGAGGATTTTCTAACAATTAGTGATCCTTACACGTTATCCTAATTAGTGATCCTTACTTCTATGACAGGTGGTGATCCTCAGAAGAGCTTCAGGATCAGGATCATGGATCACTTTAAGGATCCTCGTACTGACGATTGTTTACATATGTTTTGTACTATCTTGCAGGTATAACCAGCTTGACCAAGTCTTGGCGACATTCCTGGAGAATATTCCCAAACTATTCTGCACGTGCTTGGCCAAAAATGGACGTTATGGAGAACATGGGGGCTTGGCACAAAAATCGGATAGTTAGTTTGGTAGTTTAATTTCTATTTTAAAAGGGGTAACGAGCTAGTAGAGAAACACTTAGTCATTTCTGAGCTACACACACTCATATACTCGCACACTTGAAGCTCTCGACGAACACACATTCGTTTTCACTCATATTTACACATTTCACGATAGTGATCCTTGTACCTAGCTCGTTACTACCCGAAGTTGTAAACATTTATTCATTTATTTGAGCTTGGTGATCGGTAGTTTCCATCACCCGGGGTTTTTTATGCCGGAGATCAACTCTTGATCAAGGGATTTTT
Organism: Helianthus tuberosus; assembly: GCA_030545235.1. Lineage (NCBI taxonomy): Eukaryota > Viridiplantae > Streptophyta > Magnoliopsida > Asterales > Asteraceae > Helianthus > Helianthus tuberosus. The sequence goes on from CM060435.1 coordinate 14,754,979, forward strand.
CCCCGTATAAATCCTGGTGTTGTTTGTGCCATTTACATTGAAGTGATCCTCATCGCTATTACACATTTTAAGCAGCATTCCCCGAAACAAAGAGTTTGGTTGCAATATCCTCATCAGATTTTTTGACCAAAACAGTTTGGCGCCCACCGTGGGGCAATTGGTGCTTCGTCCTTAGAAAAATACGCATTTCTACGCTCATTTCGGTTCACTACAACCAAGCAAATGACTTCCTCAGCGAAGAACGCTTCAAACTTGATGCCCTCATTCACTTCTTCTCAAGGCGTTCCCCCTTTGCCTCCACCACCTTCTGGATCCCAGAAGAATACTGAGAATGCCGCGAAGAAACCAACTCCCATTTTCTCAAAACCTCCAACTTCTTCTGCTTCTTACACTCCCACTACTAGTGACATGTTTACTTTGATTTTGCAGATGAAGGATCAGATACGGCAACAGGATAAGACCAATGAGAGGATTCTTAAAGAAATCGGAGATCTCAAGAAACAAAAGACAACGGCAGAGGATCATTCCCCACTGGTGCCAAAATCCTTGAATTTTAATACTCCGGTGATTACTTCTCAGCTATCAGCGGTTCCAGACGTTCAATATGTGGGTGGACCGAAAGGAGTGCACTTTGGAACAACAACAATCACCCAGGCGGCAGGCTCATCTTTCCAGCCAGCGGGATCCTATCCTCAGCATATGGGATCCCTCACGAATTCAGGAGGATATTCAGGAATGCAGCAGATTCAAGGATCCTCCTTTGTTCCAGGATCATCCCAGGTTCAAGGATCCTCCTTTGTTCCAGGATCATCCCAGGTTCAAGGATCCTCCTTTGTTCCAGGATCATCCCAGGTTCAAGGATCCTCCTTTGTTCCAGGATCATCCCAGGTTCAAGGATCCTCCTTCTTCACAGGATCATCCCAGGTTCAAGGATCCTCCTTTGTTCCAGAATCGTCCCAATTTCAGGGATCCTTCCAAATGCCAGGATCCTTGAGGAGTTTGCAAACAGGAAGTTCAGATGTCCATCAGGGATTTTATTCCAATGCAGACCAATGCTTCTACTGGTCCCTCGATCATTCCAGAGCCTCAACAATATGGATTAACATCCATTCTTCCTAACTTGAATCCAATGGGAGGTAACACTTTTAACAATTCTTATACTACTAACCATGGTCTTATGCAGGATCCAGGTATCAATCATGCCATGGCCAGAGAATTGCAAAAGCTAAAGGATATGATATCAAGTGTTCCAGGAGTGGTCAAACCTATCCCAGAGATTGCAGATGGGAGCCATAAGATATCTCGTTTTGCACCACCAATCTGTGATGCTGAGATACCCAAGAGGTTCCATGTGCCTACAATGAAACTGTATGATGGTTCGACGGATCCTGAAGAACACATAGCACAATACAGGGAGAGGATGGAGATCAATCCAATCCCAGAAAGGTTAAAGGAAGCATGCCTATGCAAAGGATTCGGATCCACTCTTACTGGATCAGCTCTCAAATGGCTGCTAAGTCTTCCTCCCTATTCTATTACCTCATTTGCTAACCTAGTTAACTTGTTTAATAATCAGTTTTCTTGTAGTAGGAAATTTGAACGATTAACTAGTGATTTATATAGGATAACCCAGGGTCATAATGAATCATTAAGGGATTACATTACCAAATTTAGTAAAGAATCCTTAGACATTCCCAACTTAGATATAGCCACGGCTGTTGAGGCCTTTAAAATGGGATTGCTTAGGGATTCGTCTTTCTATGATGATCTTGTTATGACACCGTGCAGGAACTTAGATGAAGTAAGAACACGAGCACTTAGGTTCATCCGGCTAGAGGACGATAAGAGGATCCAGGAGAGGTTAGCAGGATCCTCAAAGCAGGATAAGCAAGGATCCTCATTCAGGAACAACAAGTTCAAATCCTATAACAGATCTGATAACCAGAACGTGCATTCTGTTGATCAAGAAGAGGATGATGAAGATTATCCTCCAATTTCTGAATATTGTTTTAGTGTTGATAACAATGAACTAATACTTACGATGCAGAGTCTAGGTGATAAAGCTAGATGGCCCAGAAAAAATGATAGGCCAGCTGCAACTAAGGATAAATCAAAGTGGTGTGCATACCATGAAGATTTTGGGCATCTCACAGAAGAATGCATTGCACTAAGAAAGGAAATTGGATACTTGTTGAGCAAGGGGCATCTAAAGGAATTGTTGGGAAGAAAAAAGTCAAGAACTCAGGATCCTGAAAGGATCCCCGAGAAGGCTCCAGCCCCTCCAGCAGATGCACAAGTGATAAACTTTATTTCTGGAGGATCAGACATCTGTGGCACATCCTTCTCAGCAGCTAAAAGGCATGCAAAGGAAACTAAAATGGATAATGGAGAAAGACCAGTTCGAACATCAAGTGTCTCGGAAGGGAAAGTCATAACCTTTGATGAAGAGGATCGTGTTGATATCCAGGATCCTCATCACGATGGTTTAGTTATTACTCTTTTCATATCTAACCATTTTGTCCACAGGATCCTTATAGACGGAGGAAGTTCAGTGAATATTATCCAGCTTGATGTCCTAAAGAAGATGGGTATTCCTGAATCAGAGATCATACCAAGATCCTCTGTGCTCGTGGGATTTAGTGGTGAAACTAAGAATACCCTGGGGGACATTAAACTCCCAATATACATTGAAGGCCTACACTCTTATCAAAAATTTTGTGTTATTGACTGTTTATCTTGTTGTAATGTTATCCTTGGCAGGCCCTGGATACACGATATGAAAGCAGTCCCATCCACTTACCATCAATGTGTGAAGCTCCCTAGTCCTTGGGGAATAGTGAAGATTGATAGTGATCAGCAGGAGGCTAAGAATTGCTATACTTCATCGATGAAACCAGCTTCGAAATCCAGGGAGCAATAGCAATCAAAGTATCCTCCAAGGGATGTCTTGGAGGCGAGTGAACAGGATGTGGTAGAAATCCTTATGGATCCAGATGATTCTAAATCTATAGTTTATATCAGATCAGGGATCCTTGGAGAAATGAAAGAAGACCTCGTATCCTTCCTAAAAAGGAGAAAGACTACCTTTGCATGGAAACACGAAGACATGACTGGTATATCCAAAGATGTAATCACTCACAAACTTGGCATTGACAGATCCTTCAAACCAATCCATCAAAGGAGAAGAAAGTTTGCACCGGAAAGGAATGCCATTATCCAGGAAGAGGTAGAGAAATTGCTCCGGGCAGGTATGATTAGAGAGGTCAAGTATCCAAGATGGTTGGCCAATGTGGTTGTTGTTCAAAAGAAAAACGGAAAGTGGAGGGTATGTGTCGATTTTACCGATTTAAATAAGGCATGTCCCAAGGATCCTTTCCCTTTACCCCACATTGACTCCATGGTGGATGCAACCGCGGGTCATGAACTGTTAACTTTTATGAATGCTTCATCTGGATTTCAAAAAATCCAAATGGAACCATCCGACCAAGAGGATACAGCCTTCATGACTCCAACTGGTATATACTGCTATATTGCTATGCCGTTCGGATTAAGAAATGCAGGTGCAACATATCAAAGGCTGGTGAATATGATGTTCAAGGATCAGATTGGACAAACTATGGAGGTTTATATAGATGATATGGTGGTAAAATCCTTGAAAGCTGAGGATCACCTAAGAGACTTGGAGGAAGCATTCGATATCCTTGACAAATATAACATGAAACTTAATCCTTCAAAATGTCACTTTGGTGTTAAAGCAGGTAAATTCTTAGGATATATGGTGACAAAGAGAGGCATTGAAGCTAGCCCGGAACAAATCAAAGCAATAGTGAACATCAAATCTCCGGTCAATGCTAAGGATGTTCAAAGGCTAACAGGCAGGATAGCAGCCTTGAACAGATTTATATCCAAATCCTCCGAGAAGTGTAAAGAATTCTGTTAGGGGTGGATTTCTAAATGACCCGTGATCCTTAATTATTATCCTCTTTAGTGATCCTTACTTCTGTGACAGATAGTGATCCTCAGAAGAGTTTCAGGATCAGGATTATGGATCATCTTAAGGATCCTCATACTAACAATTGTTCACTTGTGTTTCGTATTGTTTTGCAGAAGTAACAAGTTGGACCAAGTCTTGGCGACATTCCTGGAGAATATTCCTAAACTATCCCGCACGTGCTTGGCTAAATATGAACGTTGTGGAGAACGTGGGAACTTGGCACGAAAGTCGGATAGTTAGTTTAGGTAGTTATTTCTATTTTAAAAAGGGGGTAACGAGCTAGTAGAAAACACTTAGTCATTTCTGAGCTACACACACTCATATACTCGCACATTTGAAGCTCTCGACGAATATACATTCGTTTTCACTCACATTTACACATTTCACAATAGTGATCCTTGTACCTAGCTCGTTACTATCCGAAGTTGTAAACGTTTAATCATTTATTTGAGCTTGGTGATCGGTAGTTTCCATCACCCGGGGTTTTTTGTGCCGGAGATCAACTCTTGATCAAGGGCGTTTTCCCCGTATAAATCCTTGTGTTGTTTGTGCAATTTACATTGAAGTGATCCTCATCGCTGTTACACATTTTAAGCATCATTCCCCGTAACAAAGAGTTTGGTTGCATTATCCTCGTCTGATTTTTGACCAAAACAGTTTGGCGCCCACCGTGGGGCTATTGGTGCTTCGTCCTTAGAAAAATACGCATTTCTGTGCTTATTTCGGTTCACTACAACCAAGCAAATGGCTTCCTCAGTGAAGAACGCCTCAAACTTGATGCCCTCATTCACTTCTTCACAAGGCGTCCCTCCTTTACCTCCGCCACCTTCTGGATCCCAGAAGAATACTGAGAATGCCGCGAAGAAACCAACTCCCATTTTCTCAAAACCACCTACTTCTTCTGTTTCAACTAATCCTACTACTAATGATCTCTATGCCTTGATTTTGCAGATGAGGAATCATGCACAAGAGCAGGATAAGACCAACGAAAGGATCCTCCGGGAGATTGACGAAATTAAGAAACAGAAGAAAACGGCAGAGGATCGCTCCCCACTGATGCCCAGATCTTTGAATTTTGATACTCCGGTGATTACTTCTCAGCCATCAGTGGTTCCAGACATTCAATATGTGGGTGGACCAAAAGGAGAGCACTACGGAACAACAACAATGACCCAGGCATCAGGTTCATATTTCCAGCCAGTGGGATCCTATCCTCAGCATATGGGATCCCTCACGAGTTCAGGAGGATATTCAGGAATGCAGTAGTTTCAAGGATCCTCCTTCGTTCCAGGATCATCCCAGGTTCAAGGATCCTCCTTTGTTCCAGGATCATCCCAGGTTCAAGGATCCTCCTTTGTTCCAGGATCATCCCAGGTTCAAGGATCCTCCTTCGTTCCAGGATCATCCCAGGTTCAAGGATCCTCCTTCGTTCCAGGATCATCCCAGATTCAAGGATCCTCCTTTGTTCCAGGATCGTCCCAGTTTCAGGGATCCTTCCAGATGCCAGGATCCTTGAGGAGTTTGCAAACAGGAAGTTCAGATGTCAATCAGGGAGATTTTATTCCAATGCAGACCAATGCTTCTACTGGTCCCTCGATCATTCCAGAGCCCCAACAATATGGATTAACATCCATTCTTCCTAACTTGAATCCAATGGGAGGTAACACTTTTAACAATTCTTATACTACTAACCATGGTCTTATGCAGGATCCAGATATCAATCATGCCATGGCCAGAGAATTGCAAAAGCTAAAGGATATGATATCAAGTGTCCCGGGAGTAGTCAAACCTATCCCAGAGATTGCAGATGGGAGCCATAAGATATCTCGTTTTGCACCACCAATCTGTGATGCTGAGATACCCAAGAGGTTCCATGTGCCTACAATGAAACTGTATGATGGCTCAACGGATCCTGAAGAACACATAGCACAATACAGGGAGAGGATGGAGATCAATCCAATCCTAGAAAGGTTAAAGGAAGCATGCCTGTGCAAAGGATTCGGATCCACTCTTACTGGATCAGCTCTCAAATGGCTTCTAAGTCTTCCTCCCTATTCTATTACCTCATTTGCTAACCTAGTTAACTTGTTTAATAATCAGTTTTCTTGTAGTAGGAAATTTGAACGATTAACTAGTGATTTATATAGGATAACCCAGGGTCATAATGAATCATTAAGGGATTACATTACCAAATTCAGTAAAGAATCCTTAGACATTCCCAACTTAGATATAGCCACGGCTGTTGAGGCCTTTAAAATGGGATTGCTTAGGGATTCGTCTTTCTATGATGATCTTGTTATGACACCGTGCAGGAACTTAGATGAGGTAAGAACCCGAGCACTTAGGTTCATTCGACTAGAAGATGACAAGAGGATCCAGGAGAGGTTAGCAGGATCCTCAAAGCAGGATAAGCAAGGATCCTCATTCAGGAACAACAAGTTCAGATCCTACAACAGATCTGATAACCAGAACGTGCATTCTATTGATCAAGAAGAGGATGATGAAGATTATCCTCCAATTTCTGAATATTGTTTTAGTGTCGATAACAATGAACTAATCCTTGCGATGCAGAGTCTAGGTGATAAAGCTAGATGGCCCAGAAAAAATGATAGGCCAGCTGCAACTAAGGATAAATCAAAGTGGTGTGCATACCATGAAGATTTTGGGCACCTCACAGAAGAATGCATTGCACTGAGAAAGGAAATTGGATACTTGTTGAGCAAGGGGCATCTAAAAGAATTGTTGGGAAGAAAGAAGTCAAAAACTCAGGATCCTGAGAGGATCCCTGAGAAGGCTCCAGCCCCTCCAGCGGATGCACAAGTGATAAACTTCATTTCTGGAGGATCAGACATTTGCGGCACATCCTTCTCAGCAGCTAAAAGGCATGCAAAGGAAACTAAAATGGATAACGGAGAAAGACTTGTTCGAACATCAAGTGTCTTGGAAGGGAAAGTCATAACCTTTGATGAAGAGGATCGTGTTGATATCCAGGATCCTCATCACGATGGTTTAGTTATAACTCTTTTCATATCTAACCATTTTGTCCGCAAGATCCTTATAGACGGAGGAAGTTCAGTGAACATTATCCAGCTTGATATCCTAAAGACGATGGGTATTCCTGAATCAGAGATCATACCAAGATCCTCTGTGCTCGTGGGATTTAGTGGTGAAACTAAGAATACCCTGGGGGACATTAAACTCCCAATATACATTGAAGGCCTACACTCTTATCAAAATTTTTTTGTTATTGATTGTTTATCTTGTTGTAATGTTATCCTTGGCAGGCCCTGGATACACGATATGAAAGCAGTCCCATCCACTTACCATCAATGTGTGAAGCTCCCTAGTCCTTGGGGAATAGTGAAGATTGATAGTGATCAGCAGGAGGCTAAGAATTGCTATACTTCATCGATGAAACCAGCTTCAAAATCCAGGGAGCAATAGCAATCAAAGTATCCTCCAAGGGATGTCTTGGAGGCGAGTGAACAGGATGTGGTAGAAATCCTCATGGACCCTGATGATCCTGAATCCAAGATCTATATCGGATCAGGGATCCTTGGCGAAATGAAAGAAGACCTCGTATCCTTCCTCAAAAGGAGAAAGACTACCTTTGCATGGAAACACGAAGATATGACTGGTATATCCAAAGATGTTATCACTCACAAACTCGGCATCGACAGATCCTTCAAACCAATCCATCAAAGGAGAAGGAAGTTTGCACCGGAAAGAAATGCCATTATCCAGGAAGAGGTAGAAAAATTGCTCTGGGCAGGTATGATTAGAGAGGTCAAGTATCCAAGATGGTTGGCCAATGTGGTTGTTGTTCAAAAGAAAAACGGAAAGTGGAGGGTATGTGTCGATTTTACCGATTTAAATAAGGCATGTCCCAAGGATCCTTTCCCTTTACCCCACATTGACTCCATGGTGGATGCAACCGCGGGTCATGAACTATTAACTTTTATGGATGCTTCATCGGGATTTCAACAAATCCAAATGGAACCATCCGACCAAGAGGATACAGCCTTCATGACTCCAACTGGTATATACTGTTATATTGCTATGCCGTTCGGATTAAGAAATGCAGGTGCAACATACCAAAGGCTGGTGAATATGATGTTCAAGGATCAGATTGGACAAACTATGGAGGTTTATATAGATGATATGGTGGTAAAATCCTTAAAAGCTGAGGATCACCTAAGAGACTTGGAGGAAGCATTCGATATCCTTGACAAATATAACATGAAACTTAATCCTTCAAAATGTCACTTTGGTGTTAAAGCAGGTAAATTCTTAGGGTATATGGTGACAAAGAGAGGCATTGAAGCTAGCCCAGAACAAATCAAAGCAATAGTGAACATCAAATCTCCGGTCAATGCTAAGGATGTTCAAAGGCTAACAGGCAGGATAGCAGCCTTGAACAGATTTATATCCAAATCCTCCGAGAAGTGTAAAGAATTCTATGATATCCTAAGGAAGAACAAGAAATTTGAGTGGACTGAGAAGCATGAAAATACTTTAAGAGCCCTCAAAGATTACCTATCCTCAGCCCCAGCTTTGATGAAACCAGAAAAAGGCGATGTGCTATCCTTGTATCTTGCAGTATCCTCAAAAGCAGTAAGTGCGGTCCTTGTTAAGGATCATCAAGGTACACAACATCCTGTCTATTATGTAAGTAAAAGTTTACTTGATGCCGAATCCAGGTATTCACACCTTGAAAAGCTTATCCTTGCATTAATTATGGCATCCACTAAGTTAAGACATTATTTTGAAACTCATGTTATCATTGTTAAAACTAATTTTCCAATTAAGAATGTCCTCAGGAAACCAGAGATGTCAGGAAGGATGGCTAAGTGGGCAGTAAAACTAAGTGCATATGATATAAGATATGAGCCTAGGACAGCCATCAAATCCCAAGCATTAGCTGACTTTGTGGCTGATTTCAGTAGTGATTTACAAGAAGAAGCTGAGTTGGAAGTCCAACAACTAGAAGAGACCAAGGATCCTTGGATACTTTATACTGATGGATCCTCAAATGTCAAAGGCACAGGGCTGGGAATACTACTAAAATCGCCACAGGGGGACATAATACCCCACTCTATAGCTTGTGAGTTCCAAACCACTAACAATGAGGCTGAATATGAAGCCTTAATTGCTGGTTTGCAAATTGCTAAGCATATGGGGATCAGGTATCTTGAGGTACACGTAGATTCTTTATTAATTACAAACCACTTTAATGGATCCTATGCTGTTAAAGGTGAAAAGCTAACCAAATATTTGGAGATAGTCAAGAATTTGGCAATCTCTTTTGTTTCCTTTAGTTTGTCACAGGTACCAAGGGAAGAAAATTCAGAAGCTGATGCATTGGCTAATCTAGGATCATCCTTGAAGATCCCGGAGGATATCAAGATCCCTATTATCCATATCCTGAATCCGGCTATTGAGGATCATGTGGCTATGGAGATAGGAAATGATTCTGCAGTGATCCCTAGTGAGAATACTCGATCCCATTCAGGATCAAGATCATGGATCTCACCAATTATGAGATACTTACAACATGGAGAGATTCCTACAGGAGAAAACCCTAGGGCTTTCAAATCTAAGGTATCTCAATTCTCAATTATAAATAGTATGTTGTATAGACGATCTCTTGCAGGACCATACTTGAGATGCATTGAGAATCCTGAAGTCCAAGAAGTTTTAAAAGACTTCCATGAAGGAGATTGTGGAAACCACACTGGGGGTAGGGCATTATTCTCAAGGATCCTGAGGACAGGATACTACTGGCCAACCATGAAGAAAGATGCTGTGGAGTATGCTAAGAGATGTGATCCTTGTCAGAGACACAGCAATATCCTTCATCAACCAGCTGAATTATTGCATCCTATATCCTCCACTTGGCCATTTATGAGATGGGGTATGGATATAGTTGGAAAGCTCCCTAAGGCACCTCGTGGAAAAGTATTCATGCTAGCTATGACTGATTACTTCTCCAAGTGGATAGAAGCTGAAGCTTTTGCCCAAGTCAGAGAAAAGGAAGTTATATCCTTTATTAAAAGAAATATTATCACTAGATTTGGAATTCCTTCTGAAATTATATGTGATAATGGTTCCCAATTTATTGGGGGCAGAACCACTAACTTTTGTGACAGCTGGGGGATTAAGATGATAACATCAACACCAGTCCACCCACAAGCTAATGGTCAGGCAGAATCATCCAACAAGATCATCATCAACAATTTGAAGAAGAAGCTTGGATCCAAGAAAGGGAAATGGGCAGAAGAACTACCCTATGTACTTTGGGCTGATAGGACAACCCCCAAGAATGCTACTGGTCAAACACCATTCTCTTTGGTGTTCGGGGCAGAATCAGTGATCCCAACAGAAATGGTGGTTCCAACTGCAAGAACAAGTATCCGTGATCCTGAGGAGAATGATGAGAACTTGGCTCAAGACCTGGATACTATTGAAAAAATCAGGGATATGGCTAGGATAAGGATGGCCAGTTATCAACAAAGAATGGCTGGTGCTTACAACAAAAATGTCAGGATCAGGAGGTTTCAAGTTGGAGATATGGTATTAAGGAAAGCATTTCAGAATACCACCAATCCTGCTGATGGAAAATTGGCTCCAAAATGGGAAGGCCCTTATTTGATTGAAGCTGAAGCAGGAAAGGGGGCATATAGATTGCTAACCATGGAAGGTGATTTGCTACCAAGAGCTTGGAATGCTGTCCACTTAAAGAAATATTTCATGTGAGCAGGATCCTCATGGCATAAATGATCCTCACGATAGGGATATCCTTAAAGGATCCTCAAAGTATCGGTGATCCTTACTTAGGTAATATCCTAAACTTGAACTATTTCATTTCATTATTTTCTCATATAGGGATAAGGATCATGTATCCTTTATCTATCTCTCACGTGAGTTCAAGTTTTGAAAGTTCAGGTATCCTTAGCATAACGTTGGTTATCCACAGAAGCAATCCGTCCTTTGGGTTTAACCCCAGTTATTCGGGCGTGTCCCCAGTTCCGCCTGTAGCGCACGATGATCCTGGTATAGTTCAAGGCATTGGGACCAGTACTCGTTTTAGGGGCTGATAATTCCATTGTACTGGCTATGCTTAGGATCCTACGTATAATGGTAGACGTACCATACATCCGTTCCTAAGGTTTCTAACGTTTTCACGTTAGCTAAGGTTTCTAACGTTTTCACGTTAGCTAAGGTTTTGGCATTTTCATGCCACTAAGTTTGGATAGTTGCCAGTTAGGGCCATACTCCAGTTTACATACGATCCTTGGGCTTGTCCCCAGTTATCCTTGGGCTTGTCCCCAGTTATCCTTGGGCTTGTCCCCAGTTGCTAACTCTTTTCTTATATTGGCTTAGTCCCAAGTTATGCTCTATTTCAGGTTCTTGAAGATAGGCAACTAGGGATCCTTGATCCTTACTTTATTCTAAGGTTTATCTTATAGTTATCCTCATTAAGGTTAGGATCCTAACTTGGATCCTCAGGTATGATCCTTAACTATTTTAATTTTATTCATTATTTATTTGAATAACCCTTATACTTGACAACTGAGCTTATGATTCTCAAACCATGTCACTTTTTAGAACTTATCGATTATGGGATATGTGATCCTTGATCATATCCTAAACTTTCTAAATATTTTTTCTAATTTTTCAAGGCGTGATAAGTATAAACAAAATGAACATTACAACAGTTGGAAAGTAAGATATTAAAAAGTATAACAACGCAAGACAAGCGACAAAAGGTTAAGTTTTTATTTATAAACAAAAGACTAACCCTTAAAAGGTTGTCAAAATTACCTACCCAAGCTTCTACCAGCAAAACGTGGCCCGTCCGCTGGGGTAGGTAAAGGGTGTCCATAATAATAAGTTCAAGAGTAGTGCAGGAATATAAAGGCGGCAGGATCACAATGGCTTCATCCCCCAAACAGAGGATCCCTCCACCATATGCAATCCTGCCTATTGTCCTAAGGATCATACAAGATCCTTAATCCTAAAACCTATTGTTCAAAGTACAAACCATTAAATTGTTCAACACCACAACCACAAAAAGCTAATACCAAATTTAAAAAAAATTGGGCTCCGGCTACGTCTAGAAATGTCCATCATTGCCCAATCAAGCAGCCTAAACCTTTGCTGCATCACCACCTCCGGCTCCACTTGCTTCACCAGCTTCATCCTTGCTTCCAGCCTCAATTGTCAGGATCTCTTCAGCCTCCTCCTCATCACCCAATTCAGCCAGCCTCGCTTTCCATTCTTCAATTTCCCAGCTGCTTTTGTCGAAGGCAGGATCCTGAGCTTCCAAGGCCATTTGCAGCTTGGTTTTGTACATTGCTATGGCGGCAGAAACTTTATCATCATCTGTGATCTCCTGCCTTTCATAGTCAAAATTAACCAGCACCTTGGCCATCTCCTGTTTGGTATCCTGGAGTTCCTTCCGAAGATCAGCAAGTGCAAGATCCTTGAGCACGGCAACCTGCTGGAGGTCGGCAATCTTCTTATCCTGATCCTCAACGTGGCCGACATAATCCTCGATCTCAGCGAATTTCTGAAAAGAGGATAAAGGATAAGGTCAGAATTAAGTGATCCTCAGATCAGCAGGATATATCAGCAGGATATGTCAACAGAATATATGAGCAAAGACAGCGATCCTCACCTCATTAAAGTACTCAAGGAATTGATGACGGATTAGAGGCAGACCCTACAAATCCTCAGCATCGGAGGCCTTTCTCCTCTTGATTCCCTTTCCTTTGAGGGGTGCCTTGGGGATTGAGGCCGTCGGGCTGGCATGAACTTTTCTTTTGGAGGATTTGACAGTGGTGAGATCGGTGACACTGAACCTTGAAGCCGCTTTGGCAGATTTTCCAGCACCTACACAACCAAAACAAGATAAGTATCTTTTCTTAATTCATATTTCACTATTTATTTAAATTTTAAACAAGGATACTTACTTGACATGGTGACAGAGCCTGAGGATACCTCCTGAGAGTCTTGGGTTATTGTCTTAAAAGTTCTAGTTTCAGGATCAAGGTTCCAGAAAGCAGCGAGCCTTTCCCTGGTTGCGGATGTTGTGATGAGATGCGAAACAGAGATAGCTGCATGACACAAGACAAAAGGGGTCAGTAATCCTTATAAAAACCAGACTACCTGCTGATCCTTCTCAGGATCCTCCGGCCTACCATGGGTGGACCATGTTTTTGGTAAATGCTCTCCGTTTAGAATGGAATTCCTTCTGACAAAGAAAAAGCGACGTTTCCAATCTTTGTCGTTCTTGGTGACTTTGAGAAGAGGATGATCTGCACCGGGTTTTCGCTTGAACAAATAACGGTGGGAACCGAAGGTAGTAAGATCATACAGTTCCGCCAATTCTGACATTCCTAAATCAACGCCTTCCTGTTCGATGATCCTCTCTAGGGTATATAAAACCCTCCAAATCATCGGCATGGCTTGGATGTAAGATATGCCGGTCAGGGAAAAGAAGGATTGTGTGAATTCTGGGAAAGGATAGGTGTACCCTATAGTAAATGGAGTAGCTGGAAAGGCAACCCATGTTTCAGAAACATAGTCGCTAAGAACAGTGGGATCAAAGGGTTTGAAGAAGGCACTCGCCGGAAAACAGTGATGGATTTTATCTACTTGTGCATCGTTAAAACAACAGCTTTCATTCGCTGAGTCCTTGATGATTTTTTGACTCTTTAAAGGACTATCCTTCTTGTGATCCTTGCCCGGTGAGCTTCGGAGCATCATTCTTAGAGCAATGGTGTTAAAGAAAGAAAAACAGAGTAAGAAAGGTAGAAAGATAAGAAAGAGATACCTGGTTGATCGTCGACTGAGAATTTAAAGGGAGTTTCTTTCGAATTTGAATGCATAATGATCCTATCTATATCTCTATTTATAATTATGATTCTGCAGGATTGTCACTTCTGTGACGTCATGATCGTAACGGCTAGTTCTATATTAACGGCTACATATCCGTTAGTTAGTTACGGATGAGATCAAGACAATATAACTCACATATTTACAATTTAACTCCTTATATTTTGGGGGCAATTGTTAGGGGTGGATTTCTAAATGACCCGTGATCCTTAATTATTATCCTCTTTAGTGATCCTTACTTCTGTGACAGATAGTGATCCTCAGAAGAGTTTCAGGATCAGGATTATGGATCATCTTAAGGATCCTCATACTAACAATTGTTCACTTGTGTTTCGTATTGTTTTGCAGAAGTAACAAGTCGGACCAAGTCTTGGCGACATTCCTGGAGAATATTCCTAAACTATCCCGCACGTGCTTGGCTAAATATGAACGTTGTGGAGAACGTGGGAACTTGGCACGAAAGTCGAATAGTTAGTTTAGGTAGTTATTTCTATTTTAAAAAGGGGGTAACGAGCTAGTAGAAAACACTTAGTCATTTCTGAGCTACACACACTCATATACTCGCACATTTGAAGCTCTCGACGAATATACATTCGTTTTCACTCACATTTACACATTTCACAATAGTGATCCTTGTACCTAGCTCGTTACTATCCGAAGTTGTAAACGTTTAATCATTTATTTGAGCTTGGTGATCGGTAGTTTCCATCACCCGGGGTTTTTTGTGCCGGAGATCAACTCTTGATCAAGGGCTTTTTCCCCGTATAAATCCTTGTGTTGTTTGTGCAATTTACATTGAAGTGATCCTCATCGCTGTTACACATTTTAAGCATCATTCCCCGTAACAAAGAGTTTGGTTGCATTATCCTCGTCTGATTTTTGACCAAAACAAATTCTATGATATCCTAAGGAAGAACAAGAAATTTGAATGGACGGAGAAGCATGAAAATGCTTTGAGAGCCCTCAAAGATTACCTATCCTCGGCCCCGACTTTGATGAAACCAGAAAAAGGCGATGTGCTATCCTTGTATCTTGCAGTATCCTCAAAAGCAGTAAGTGCGGTCCTTGTTAAGGATCATCAAGGTACACAACATCCTGTCTATTATGTAAGTAAAAGTTTACTTGATGCCGAATCCAGGTACTCACACCTTGAAAAGCTTATTCTTGCATTAATTATGGCATCTACTAAGTTAAGACATTATTTTGAAACTCATGTTATCATTGTTAAAACTAATTTTCCAATCAAGAATGTCCTCAGGAAACCAGAGATGTCAGGAAGGATGGCTAAGTGGGCAGTGAAGCTGAGTGCATATGATATAAGATATGAGCCTAGGACAGCCATCAAATCCCAAGCATTAGCTGACTTTGTGGCTGATTTCAGTAGTGATTTACAAGAAGAGGCTGAGCTAGAAGTCCAGCAGCTAGAAGAAACCAAGGATCCTTGGATACTCTATACTGATGGATCCTCAAATGTCAAAGGCACAGGGCTTGGAATACTACTAAAATCGCCACAGGGGGACATAATACCCCACTCTATAGCTTGTGAGTTCCAAACCACTAACAATGAGGCTGAATATGAAGCCTTAATTGCTGGTTTGCAAATTGCTAAGCATATGGGGATCAGGTATCTTGAGGTACACGTAGATTCTTTGTTAATTACAAACCACTTTAATGGATCCTATGTTGTTAAAGGTGAAAAGCTAACCAAATATTTAGAGATAGTCAAAAGTTTGGCACTCTCTTTTGTTTCCTTTAGTTTGACACAGGTACCAAGGGAAGAAAATACAGAAGCTGATGCATTGGCTAACTTAGGATCATCCTTGAAGATCCCAGAGGATATCAAGATCCCTATTATCCATATCCTGACCCCGGCTATCGAGGATCATGTGGCTATGGAGATAGGAAGTGATTCTGCAACGATCCCTAGTGAGGATACTCAATCCCATTCAGGATCAGGATTATGGATCTCACCAATTATGAGATACTTACAACATGGAGAGATTCCTGGAGGAGAAAACCCTAGGGCTTTCAAATCTAAGGTAACTCAGTTCTCAATTATAAATAGTATGTTGTATAGACGATCTCTTGCAGGACCATACTTGAGATGCATTGAGGATCCTGAAGTCCAATAAGTTTTAAAAGACTTCCATGAAGGAGATTGTGGAAACCACACTGGGGGCAGGGCATTATTCTCAAGGATCCTGAGAACAGGATACTATTGGCCAACCATGAAGAGAGATGTTGTGCAGTATGCTAGAAGATGTGATCCTTGTCAGAGACACAGCAATATCCTTCATTAACCAGCTGAATTATTGCATCCTATATCCTCCTCTTGGCCATTTATGAGATGGGGTATGGATATAGTTGGAAAGCTCCCTAAGGCACCTGGTGGAAAAGTATTCATGCTAGCTATGACTGATTACTTCTCTAAGTGGATAGAAGCTGAAGCTTTTGCCCAAGTCAGAGAAAAGGAAGTTATATCCTTCATTAAAAGAAATATTATCACTAGATTTGGAATTCCTTCTGAAATTATATGTGATAATGGTTCCCAATTTATTGGGGGCAGAACCACTAACTTTTGTGACAGCTGGGGGATTAAGATGATAACATCAACACCAGTCCACCCACAAGCTAATGGTCAGGCAGAAACATCCAACAAGATCATCATCAACAATTTGAAGAAGAAGCTTGGATCCAAGAAAGGGAAATGGGCAGAAGAACTACCCTATGTGCTTTGGGCTGATAGGACAACCCCCAAGAATGCTATTAGTCAAACACCATTCTCTTTGGTGTTTGGGGCAGAATCAGTGATCCCAACAGAAATGGTGGTTCCAACTGCAAGAACAAGTACCCGTGATCCTGAGAAGAATGACGAGAACTTGGCTCAAGACCTGGATACTATTGAAGAAATCAGGGATATGGCTAGGATAAGGATGGCCAGTTATCAGCAAAGAATGGCTGGTGCTTACAACAAAAACGTCAGGATCAGGAGGTTTCAAGTCGGAGATATGGTATTAAGAAAAGCATTCCAAAATACCACCAATCCTGCTGATGGAAAATTGGCTCCAAAATGGGAAGGCCCTTATTTGATTGAAGCTGAAGCAGGAAAGGGGGCATATAGATTGCTAACCATGGAAGGTGATTTGCTACCAAGAGCTTGGAATACTGTCCACTTGAAGAAATATTTCATGTGAGCAGGATCCTCATGGCATAGATGATCCTCACGATAGGGATATCCTTAAAGGATCCTCAAAGTATCAGTGATCCTTACTTAGGTAATATCCTAAACTTGAACTATTTCATTTCTTTATTTTCTCATAAAAGGATAAGGATCATGTATCCTTTATCCATCTCTCACGTGAGTTTAAGTTTTGAAAGTTCAGGTATCCTTAGCATAACGTTGGTTATCCGCAGAAGCAATCCGTCCTTTGGGTTTAACCCCAGTTATTCGGGCTTGACCCCAGTTCCGCCTGTAGCGCACGATGATCCTGGTATAGTTCAAGGCATTGGGACCAGTACTCGTTTTAGGGGCTGATAATTCCATTGTACTGGCTATGCTTAGGATCCTACGTATAATGGTAGACGTACCATACATCCGTTCCTAATGTTTCTAACGTTTTCACGTTAGCTAAGGTTTCTAACGTTTTCACGTTAGCTAAGGCTTTGGCATTTTCATGTCACTAAGTTTGGATAGTCGCCAGTTAGGGCCATACTCCAGTTTACATACGATCCTTGGGCTTGTCCCCAGTTATCCTTGGGCTTGTCCCCAGTTATCCTTGGGCTTGTCCCCAGTTGCTAACTCTTTTCTTATATTGGCTTAGTCCCAACTTATGCTCTATTTCAGGTTCTTGAAGATAGGCAACTAGGGATCCTTGATCCTTACTTTATTCTAAGGTTTATTTTACAGTTTTCCTTATTATGGTTAGGATCCTAACTTGGACCCTCAGGTATGATCCTTAACTGTCTTTTATTCTATTCATTATTTATTTGAATAACCCTAAAAGTTTGACAACTAAACTTGTGATCCTTAAAACATACCGCTTTGTAACATTCTTTAACTAAAGGATATCTGATCATGGATCATATCCTAAACATTTTCAGTCTGGTTTGTTCAAAACTGTTTATTCAATAAGTGTGTATCAAAACAAAGGAAAATCAAAGAAACACAAGGATAACAACACAAGATAAGCAACAAAAGTGTTAGGGGAGGATTTTCTAACAATTAGTGATCCTTATTCGTTATCCTAACTAGTGATCCTTACTTCTGTGACAGGTGGTGATCCCCAGAAGAGCTTCAGGATCAGGATCATGGATCACTTTAAGGATCCTCGTACTAACGATTGTTTACTTATGTTTTGTAGCATTTCGCAGATATATTGAGCTTGACCAAGTCTAAGCGACATTCCTGGAGAATATTCCTGAACTATTCTGCACGTGCCTGACCGAAAGTAGACGTTATGGAGAACGTGGAGGCTTGGCACGAAAGTCGGATAGTTAGTTTAGGTGGTTTTTTCTATTTTAAAAACGGAGTAACGAGCTAGTAGAACACACTTAGCCATTTTTCAGTTACACACACTCGTACAAGCGCTCATACAAGCTCTCGTTCAATCACTTAGCAATTTCATACACTTTTTACACATTTCACTGTAGTGATCCTTGTACCTAGCTCGTTACTATCCGAAGTTGTAAACATTTAACCATTTATTTTAGCTTGGTGATCGGTAGTTTCCATCACCCGGGGTTTTTTGTGCCGGAGATCAACTCTTGATCAAGGGCTTTTTCCCCGTATAAATCCTTGTGTTGTTTGTGCATTTTTCATTGAAGTGATCCTCATCGATGTTACATATTTAAAGCATCATTCCCCTAAACAAAGAGTTTGGTTACAATATCCTCATCAGATTTTCTGACCAAAACAGTTTGGCGCCCACCGTGGGGCAATTGGTGCTTCGTCCTTAAGAAAATACGCATTTCTGTGCTTAATTCGGTTTGCTACAACCAAGCAGATGGCTTCCTCATCGAAGAATGCTTCAAACTTGATGCCCTCATTCACTTCTTCACAAGGCGTTCCCCCTTTGCCTCCACCACCTTCTGGATCCCAGAAGAATACTGAGAATGCTGCGAAGAAAACGACTCCCATTTTCTCAAAACCACCTACTTCCTCTGTTTCAACTAATCCTACTACTAATGATCTCTATGCTTTGATTTTGCAGATGAGGAATCATGCACAAGAGCAGGATAAAACCAACGAAAGGATCCTCCGGGAGATTGACGAAATTAAGAAACAGAAGAAAACGGCAGAGAATCACTCCCCACTGATGCCCAGATCTTTGAATTTTGATACTCCGGTGATTACTTCTCAGCCATCAGTGGTTCCAGACATTCAATATGTGGGAGGACCAAAAGGAGTGCACTATGGAACAACAGCCATGACCCAGGCATCAGGTTCACTTTTCCAGCCAGCAGGATCCTATCCTCAGCATATGGGATCCCTCACAAGTTCAGGAGTGCAGCAGTTTCAAGGATCCTCCTTCGTCCCAGGATCATCCCAGGTTCAAGGATCCTCCTTCGTCCCAGGATCATCCCAGGTTCAAGGATCCTCCTTCGTCCCAGGATCGTCCCAGGTTCTAGGATCCTCCTTCGTCCCATGATCATCCCAGGTTCAAGGATCCTCCTTCGTCCCAGGATCATCCCAGGTTCAAGGATCCTCCTTCATTCCAGGATCATCCCAGGTTCAAGGATCCTTCTTCGTTCCAGGATCGTCCCAGTTTCAGGGATCCTTCCAAATGCCAGGATCCTTGAGGAGTTTGCAAACAGGAAGTTCGGATGTCCATCAGGGAGATTTTATTCCAATGCAGACCAATGCCTCTACTGGTCCCTCGATCATTCCAGAGCCCCAACAATATAGATTAACATCCATTCTCCCTAACTTGAATCCAATGGGAGGTAACACTTTTAACAATTCTTATACTACTAACCAAGGTCTCATGCAGGATCCAGGTATCAATCATGCCATGGCCAGAGAATTGCAAAAGCTAAAGGATATGATATCAAGTGTCCCGGGAGTAGTCAAACCTATCCCAGAGATTGCAGATGGGAGCCATAAGATATCTCGTTTTGCACCACCAATCTGTGATGCCGAGATACCCAAGAGGTTCCACGTGCCTACAATGAAGTTGTATGATGGCTCAACAGATCCTGAAGAACACATAGCACAATACAGGGAGAGGATGGAGATCAATCCAATCCTAGAAAGGTTAAAGGAAGCATGCCTGTGCAAAGGATTCGGATCCACTCTTACCGGATCAGCTCTCAAATGGCTGCTAAGTCTTCCTCCCTATTCTATTACCTCATTTGCTAACCTAGTTAACTTGTTTAATAATCAGTTTTCTTGTAGTAGAAAATTTGAACGATTAACTAGTGATTTATATAGGATAACCCAGGGTCATAATGAATCATTAAGGGATTACATTACCAAATTCAGTAAAGAATCCTTAGACATTCCTAACTTAGATATAGCCACGGCTGTTGAGGCCTTCAAAATGGGATTGCTTAGGGATTCGTTATTTTATGATGATCTTGTTATGACACCACGCAGGAACTTAGATGAGGTAAGAACCCGAGCACTTAGGTACATACGGCTAGAGGATGACAAGAGGATCCAGGAGAGGATAACAGGATCCTCAAAGCAGGATAAGCAAGGATCCTCATTCAGGAACAACAAGTTCAGATCCTACAACAGATCTGATAACCAGAACGTGCACTCTATTGATCAAGAAGAGGATGACGAAGATTATCCTCCACTTTCTGAATATTGCTTTAGTGTTGATAACAATGAGTTAATCCTTGCTATGCATAACCTAGGTGATAAAGCTAGATGGCCGAGAAAGAATGATAGGCCGGCTGCAACTAAGGATAAATCAAAGTGGTGTGCATATCATGAAGATTTTGGGCACCTTACAGAAGAATGCATTGCATTAAGAAAGGAAATTGGATACTTGTTGAGCAAAGGGCATCTAAAAGAGTTGTTGGGAAGAAAAAAGTCAAGGACTCAGGATCCTGAAAGGATCCCTGAGAAGGCTCCAGCTCCTCCAGCAGATGCACAAGTGATAAACTTTATTTCTGGAGGATCCGACATTTGTGGCACATCCTTCTCAGCAGCTAAAAGGCACGCGAAGGAAGCTAAGATGGATAATGGAGAAAGACCAGTCCGAACATCGAGTGTCTCCGAAGGAAAAGTCATAACCTTTGATGAAGAGGATCGTGTTGATATTCAGGATCCTCATCACGATGGTTTAGTTATTACTCTTTTCATATCTAACCATTTTGTCCGCAGGATCCTAATAGACGGAGGAAGTTCAGTGAACATTATCCAGCTCGATGTTCTAAAGAAGATGGGTATTCCTGAATCAGAGATCATACCAAGATCCTCCGTGCTCGTGGGATTTAGTGGCGAAACTAAGAACACCCTGGGGACATCAAACTCCCAATATATATTGAAGGCTTACACTCTTATCAAAAATTTTGTGTTATTGACTGTTTATCTTGTTGTAATGTTATCCTTGGCAGGCCCTGGATACACGATATGAAAGCAGTCCCGTCTACTTACCATCAATGTGTGAAGCTTCCTAGTCCTTGGGGAATAGTAAAGATTGATAGTGATCAGCAGGAGGCTAAGAATTGCTACACTTCATCGATGAAACCAGCCTCGAAGTCAAGGGAACAATAGCAATCAAGGGATCCTTGGCGAAATGAAAGAAGACCTCATATCCTTCCTCAAAAGGAGAAAGACTACCTTTGCATGGAAACACGAAGATATGACTGGCATATCTAAAGATGTTATCACTCACAAGCTCGGCATCGACAGATCCTTCAAACCAATCCATCAAAGGAGAAGGAAGTTTGCACCAGAAAGGAATGCCATTATCCAGGAAGAGGTAGAGAAGTTGCTCCGGGCAGGTATGATTAGAGAGGTCAAGTATCCAAAATGGCTGGCCAATGTGGTTGTTGTTCAAAAGAAAAACGGAAAGTGGAGGGTATGTGTCAATTTTACAGACTTAAATAAGGCATGTCCCAAGGATCCTTTCCCTTTACCCCACATTGACTCCATGGTGGATGCAACTGCGGGTCATGAACTGTTAACTTTTATGGATGCTTCATCTGGATTTCAACAAATCCAAATGGAACCATCCGACCAAGAGGATACAGCCTTCATGACTCCAACTAGTATATATTGCTATATTGCTATGCCGTTCGGATTGAGAAATGCAGGTGCAACGTACCAAAGGCTGGTGAATATGATGTTCAAGGATCAGATTGGACAAACTATGGAGGTTTATATAGATGATATGGTGGTAAAATCCATAAGAGCTGAGGATCACCTAAAGGATTTGGAGGAAGCATTTGATATCCTTGACAAATATAATATGAAGCTTAATCCTTCAAAATGTCATTTTGGTGTTAAAGCAGCTTTGAACAGATTTATATCCAAGTCCTCGGAGAAGTGCAAAGAATTCTATGATATCCTAAGGAAGAACAAGAAATTTGAGTGGACCGAGAAGCATGAAAATGCTTTGAGAGCCCTCAAAGATTACTTATCCTCAGCCCCATCTTTGATGAAACCAGAGAAAGGCGATGTGTTATCCTTGTATCTTGCAGTATCCTCAAAAGCAGTAAGTGCGGTCCTTGTTAAGGATCATGAAGGTACACAACATCCTGTCTATTATGTAAGTAAAAGTTTACTTGATGCCGAATCCAGGTATTCACACCTTGAAAAACTTATTCTTGCATTAATTATGGCATCTACAAAGTTAAGACATTATTTTGAAACTCATATCATCATTGTTAAAACTAATTTCCCAATTAAGAATGTCCTCAGGAAACCAGAGATGTCAGGAAGGATGGCTAAGTGGGCAGTGAAGCTGAGTGCATATGATATAAGATATGAGCCTAGGACAGCCATCAAATCCCAAGCATTAGCTGACTTTGTGGCTGATTTCAGTAGTGATTTATAAGAAGAAGCTGAGTTAGAAGTCCAGCAGCTAGAAGAGACCAAGGATCCTTGGATACTTCATACTGATGGATCCTCAAATGTCAAAGGCACAGGGCTTGGAATACTACTAAAATCGCCACAGGGGGACATAATACCCCATTCTATAGCTTGTGAGTTCCAAACCACTAACAATGAGGCTGAATATGAAGCCCTAATTGCTGGTTTGCAAATCGCTAAGCATATGGGAATCAGGTATCTTGAGGTACATGTAGATTCTTTGTTAATTACAAACCACTTCAATGGATCCTATGTTGTCAAAGGTGAAAAGCTAACCAAATACTTGGGGATAGTCAAAAGTTTGGCACTCTCTTTTGTTTCCTTTAGTTTGTCACAGGTACCAAGGGAAGAAAATACAGAAGCTGATGCATTGGCTAACTTAGGATCATCTTTAAAGATCCCAGAGGATATTAGGATTCCTATTATCCATATCCTGACCCCGGCTATCGAGGATCACCAGACTATGGAGATAGGAAATGATTCTGCAGTTATCCCCAGTGAGGATACTCAATCCTACTCAGAATCAGGATCATGGATTTCACCAATTATGAGATACTTACAACATGGAGAGATTCCTACAGGAGAAAACCCTAGGGCTTTCAAATCTAAGGTATCTCAATTCACAATTATGAATAATATATTGTATAAACGATCTCTTGCAGGACCATACTTGAGATGCATTGAGGATCCCGAAGTTCAAGAAGTTTTAAAAGACTTCCATGAAGGAGATTGTGGAAACCACACTGGGGGTAGGGCTTTATTTTCAAGGATCCTGAGGACAGGATACTACTGGCCAACCATGAAGAAAGATGCTATGGAGTTTGCCAGAAGATGTGATCCTTGCCAGAGACATAGCAATATCCTTCATCAACCAGCTGAATTATTGCATCCTATATCCTCCTCTTGGCCATTTATGAGATGGGGTATGGATATAGTTGGAAAGCTCCCTAAGGCACCTGGTGGGAAAGTATTCATGTTAGCTATGACTGATTACTTCTCCAAGTGGATAGAGGCTGAAGCTTTTGCCCAAGTCAGAGAAAAGGAAGTTATATCCTTCATTAAAAGAAATATTATAACTAGATTTGGAATTCCTTCCGAGATTATATGTGATAATGGTTCCCAATTTATTGGGGGCAGAACCACTAACTTTTGTGACAGCTGGGGGATTAAGATGATAACTTCAACACCAGTCCACCCATAAGCTAATGGCCAGGCAGAATCATCCAACAAGATCATCATCAACAATTTGAAGAAGAAGCTTGGATCCAAGAAAGGGAAATGGGCAGAAGAACTACCCTATGTGCTCTGGGCTGACAGGACAACCCCTAAGAATGCTACTGGTCAAACACCATTCTCTTTGGTGTTTGGGGCAGAATCAGTGATCCCAACAGAAATGGTGGTTCCAACTGCTAGAACAAGTACTCGTGATCCTGAGGAAAATAATGAAAACTTGGCTCAAGACCTGGATACTATTGAAGAAATCAGGGATATGGCTAGAATAAGGATGGCTAGTTATCAGCAAAGAATGGCTGGTGCTTACAACAAAAATGTCAGGATCAGGAGGTTTCAAGTTGGAGATATGGTGTTAAGGAAAGCATTTCAGAATACCACCAATCCTGCTGATGGAAAATTGGCTCCAAAATGGGAAGGCCCTTATTTGATTGAAGCTGAAGCAGGAAAGGGGGCATATAGATTGCTAACCATGGAAGGTGATTTGCTACCAAGAGCTTGGAATGCTGTCCACTTGAAAAAATATTTCATGTAAGCAGGATCCTTATGGCATAGGTGATCCTCACGATAGGGATATCCTTAAAGGATCCTCAAAGTATCGGTGATCCTTACTCAGGTAATATCCTAATCTTGAACTATTTCATTTCTTTATTTTCTCATAAAAGGATAAGGATCATGTATCCTTTATCCATCTCTCATGTGAGTTCAAGTTTTGAAAGTTCAGGTATCTTTAGCACAACGTTGGTTATCCACAGAAGCAATCCGTCTTTTGGGTTTAACCCCAGTTATTCGGGCTTGTCCCCAGATTCCGCCTGTAGCGCACGATGATCCTGGTATAGTTCAAGGCTTTGGGACCAGTACTCGTTCTAGGGGCTGATAATTCCATTGTTCTGGCTATGCTTAGGATCCTACATATAATAGTAGACGTACCATACATCCGTTCATAAGGTTTCTAACGTTTTCACGTTAGCTAAGGTTTCTAACGTTTTCACGTTAGCTAAGGTTTTGGCATCTTCATGTCACTAAGTTTGGATAGTCGCCAGTTAGGGCCATACTCCAGTTTACACACGATCCTTGGGCTTGTCCCCAGTTATCCTTGGGCTTGTCCCCAGTTATCCTTGGGCTTGTCCCCAGTTGCTAACTCTTTTCTTATATTGGCTTAGTCCCAAGTTATGCTCTATTTCAGGTCCTTGAAGATAGGCAGCTAGGGATCCTTGATCCTTATTTCACTCTAAGGTTTATCTTATAGTTATCCTTATTATGGTTAGGATTCTAACTTGGATCCTCAGGTATGATCCTTAACTCTTTTGATTTTATTCATTACTCTTTTAAATAACCCTTATACTTGACAACTGAACTTGTATTTCTTAAATCATATCACTTTTTGAAACCTATCGCTTATGGGATATGTGATCCTTGTTCATATCCTAAACTTTTTGGATATTTTTTCTAATCTTTCAAGGCTTGATAAGTATAAACAGAGTGAACATCACAACAGTTGAAAAGTAACATGTTAAAAAGGATAACAACACATGATAAGCGACAAAAGGTTAAGTTTTTATTTATTAACATAAGACTAACCCTTTAAAGGTTGTCAAAATTACCTACCCGAGCATCTACCAGCAAAACGTGGCCCGTCCGCTGGGGTAGGTAAAGGGTGTCCATGATAATGAGTTCAAAAGTAGTGCAGGAATATAAAGGCGACAGGATCACAATGGCTTCATCCCCCAAACAGAGGATCCCTCCACCAATTGCAATCCTGCCTATTGTCCAAAGGATCATACATGATCCTTAATCCCAAAACCTATTGTTCAAAGTACAAACCATGAAATTGTTTAAAACATCACAACCATCAAACTAAAAAAAATTGGGCTCCGGCCTTGGCACATATATCCATCATCGCCCAATTGTGCAGCCTACGCCTTTGCTGCATCTTCTTCTCCTCCAGCTGCGGTATCCTTCACCTGATCCTTCCCACTGCCACTTGCTTCAATCGCCAAGACTTCAGTAGCCTCCTCTTCCTCATCCTCAAGATCAGCCAACCTTTCCTTCCAACCCTCAACATCCCAGCTGTTTTTATCAAAGCTAGGATCTTGAGCTTCCTGGGCCATCTTCAATTTCGTCTGGTACATCGTAATGGTGGCAGAGACCTTAGCATTTTCCATAAGTTCATGCTTTTCATAGTCAAGGTGGATCAGAAGTTTGGTTGTCTTGGTCTTCTCGTCTAGGAGTTCCTTCCGAGCATCAGCAAGTGCAAGATCCTTGAGCACAACAACCTGTTGGAGATCGGCAATCTTTTTATCTTGATCCTCAACGTGGCCCACATAATCCTCAATCTCAGCAAATTTCTGCAAAAGAAAAGGATAAAAGCGGTTCAAGACCAAGTGATCCTCATGCGAGTAGGATATATAGGCAGAATAAAGGATCCTTACTTCGTTGAAGTATTCAAGGAACTGGTGGCGGATCAGTGGTAGACCCTGAAGATCCTCAGCATCAGAAGTTTTCCTCTTCTTGACACCCTTTCCTTTAGTGGGTGCCTTTGGAATGGAAATGCTAGGACTGCTGGTGGATCTCTTCCTTCTGGGTCGTACGACATCAAGGTCAGCTGTGTTGAATTGGGATACAGGCTTGGCAGATTTTCCAGCACCTACACAATTAAAGCAAGATAAGTATCTTTTCCTAGTTCATATTTCACTATATATCTAAATTTTAAACAAGGATACTTACTTGACATTGTGACAGAGCCAGAGGATACCTCCTGCGAATCTTGAGTTGTTGTCTTGAAAGTTCTTGTCTCAGGATCAAGTCTCTTGAAAGCGAGGAGCCTTTCCTTAGCAGCAGGGGACAGTTTTAGGTGTGAAACGGTGATAGCTGCATAACAAGAAAGCAAAAATATCAGTTATCCTTACATCAAAAGGAAGTTCCTGGTGATCCTTCTTAGGATCCTCCATCCTACCATGGGTAGCCCATTTTTTAGGAAGATCCTTTCCATCCTGGATGGAATCTCTCTTGATAAAAAAGAAGCGTCGTTTCCAATTAGCATCATTCTTGGTGGCTTTGAAGATCGGGTGTTCTTCACCAGGTTTACGTTTGAACAAATAACGGTGAGAGCCAAAGGTGGTAAGATCATACAGTTCTTCCAGCTCTGCCATTCCTAGATCTATTCCCTCTTGATCGATGATCCTTTCAAGGGTGTGCAAAACCCTCCAAATCATCGGCATGGCTTGGATATAAGAGATGCCGGTTAGGGAAAAGAAAGATTGGGTGAATGCTGGAAAAGGATATGTATAGCCTATGGTGAAAGGAGTGATGGGGAAAGCAACCCACTTATCGGAGATATGATCGCTCAAGGCGTTGGGGTCAAAAGGCCTGAATTCGGTGTTCGCCGGAAAACAATAGCGAATCCTACCTATCTGAGCATCATTGAAGCAGCAGCGTTCTTTAATGGAATCTTCAATGATCCCCTGGCTTTTCGGAGGACTGTTCTTTGGGTGATCCTTGCCCGGTGAACTTCGAAGCAACATTTTCGTACTGACGGAGATAAAGGTAGAGAAACAGAGTAAGAAGGGAGAAAGAGGAGAAAGAATTACCTGGTTGCTCGTCGACTGAGAGTTTAAAGGGAGTCTCTTTCAAATTTGAATGCATGATGATCCTATCTATATCTCTATTTATAATTATGATTCTGCAGGATTGTCACTTCCGTGACATCATCATCGCAACGGCTAGTTCTATTTTAACGGCTATATATCCGTTAGTTTGTTACGGATAAGATCAAGAAAACATAACTCGCTAATTTTACAATTTCACTCCTTATATTTTGGGGGCAATTGTTAGGGGAGGATTTTCTAACAATTAGTGATCCTTATTCGTTATCCTAACTAGTGATCCTTACTTCTGTGACAGGTGGTGATCCCCAGAAGAGCTTCAGGATCAGGATCATGGATCACTTTAAGGATCCTCGTACTAACGATTGTTTACTTATGTTTTGTAGCATTTCGCAGATATATTGAGCTTGACCAAGTCTAAGCGACATTCCTGGAGAATATTCCTGAACTATTCTGCACGTGCCTGACCGAAAGTAGACGTTATGGAGAACGTGGAGGCTTGGCACGAAAGTCGGATAGTTAGTTTAGGTGGTTTTTTCTATTTTAAAAATGGAGTAACGAGCTAGTAGAACACACTTAGCCATTTTTCAGTTACACACACTCGTACAAGCGCTCATACAAGCTCTCGTTCAATCACTTAGCAATTTCATACACTTTTTACACATTTCACTGTAGTGATCCTTGTACCTAGCTCGTTACTATCCGAAGTTGTAAACATTTAACCATTTATTTTAGCTTGGTGATCGGTAGTTTCCATCACCCGGGGTTTTTTGTGCCGGAGATCAACTCTTGATCAAGGGCTTTTTCCCCGTATAAATCCTTGTGTTGTTTGTGCATTTTTCATTGAAGTGATCCTCATCGCTGTTACATATTTAAAGCATCATTCCCCTAAACAAAGAGTTTGGTTACAATATCCTCATCAGATTTTCTGACCAAAACAAAAAGGTTAAGTTTTTATTTATAAACAAAAGACTAACCCTTAAAAGGTTGTCAAAATTACCTACCCGAGCTTCTACCAGCAAAACGTGGCCCGTCCGCTGGGGTAGGTAAAGGGTGTCCATGATAATAAGTTTAAAAGTAGTGCAGGAATATAAAGGTGGCAGGATCACAATGGCTTCATCCCCCAAACAGAGGATCCCTCCACCAATTGCAATCCTGCCTATTGTCCAAAGGATCATACATGATCCTTAATCCTAAAACCTATTGTTCGAAGTACAACCCATCATTGTTCAACAAAAAACATCATAACCAAAACAAACTATCAAACTTAAAAAATTGGGCTCCGGCTACGTCTAGAAATGTCCTTCATCGCCCAATCATGCAGCCTAAACCTTCGCTGCATTGTCACCTCCAGCTCCACTTGTTTCACCACCTTCACCTTTGCCTCCAGCTTCAATTGTCAGGATCTCTTCAACCTCCTCAGCCTCTTCATCGTCCAGTTCAGCCAGCCTTGCCTTCCAACCTTAAATATCCCAAGTGCTCTTGTCAAAAGCAGGATCCTGAGCTTCCAAGGCCATTTGAAGCTTGGTCTTGTACATTGTAATGGCGGCAGAGACTTTGGCATATTCGGTAATCTCACTCTTCTCATAGTCAACATTAACCAGCACCTTGGCCATCTGCTGTTTGGTATCCCGGACTTCCTTCTGAAGATCAGCAATTGTGAGATCCTTTAACACCGCAACCTGCTGGAGATCGGCAATCTTCCTATCTTGATCCTCAATGTGGCCCACATAGTCCTCAATCTCAGCGAATTTCTGTAAAAAGGATAAGGTCAGGATTAAGTAATCCGCAGGATATACCAGCAGGATATGTCAATAGGATATATGAGCAAAGATAGTGATCCTCACATCATTAAAGTACTCAAGGAATTGATGACGGGTCAGAGGCAGACCATGCAGATCCCCAGCTTCAGAGGCTTTTCTTGATTGCCTTCCCTTTGAGGGGTGCCTTGGGGACCGAAGCTGTCGGACTGGTAGGAGCTTTTCTCTTGGAGGATCTGACAGTGGTAAGATCAGCAACGTTAAACTTGGAAGCGGACTTGGTGGATTTTCCAGTACCTACACAACCAAAACAAGATAAGTATCTTTTCTTAATTCATATTTCATTATTTAAATTTTAAACAAGGATACTTACTTGACATTGTGACAGAGCCTGAGGATACCTCCTGTGAATCTTGGGTTGTTGTCTTGAAAGTTCTTGTCTCAGGATCAAGTTTCTTGAAAGCAAGGAGCCTTTCCTTAGCAGCAGGGGACAGTTTGAGGTGTGAGACGGTGATAGCTGCATAAAAGAAAGCAAAACTATAAGTTATCCTTACATCAAAAGAAAGTTCCTGGTGATCCTTCTCAGGATCCTCCACCCTACCATGGGTAGCCCATTTTTTAGGTAGATCCTTTCCATCCTCGATGGAATCTCTCTTGATAAAAAAGAAACGCCGTTTCCAGTTAGCATCATTCTTTGTGGCTTTGAAGATCGGGTGTTCCTCACCGGGTTTACGTTTAAACAAATAACGATGAGAGCCAAAGGTGGTAAGATCATACAGCTCTCCCAGCTCTGTCATTCCTAGATCTATTCCCTCCTGATCGATGATCCTTTCAAGGGTGTACAAAACCCTCCAAATCATCGGCATGGTTTGGATATAAGAGATGCCGGTTAGGGAAAAGAAGGATTGGGTGAAGGTTGGAAAAGGATATGTATAGCCTATGGTGAAAGGAGTGACGGGGAAAGCAACCCACTTATCGGAGATATGATCGCTCAGAGCATTGGGGTCAAAAGGCCTAAATTTGGTGTTCGCCGGGAAGCAGTGGCGGATCCTATCTATCTGAGCATCATTGAAGCAGCAGCGTTCTTTAATGGAGTCTTCAATGATCCCCTGGCTTTTAGGAGGACTGTTCTTTGGGTGATCCTTGGCTGGGGAATTTCGGAGCAACATCTTTGATGGAAAGTGACGAAAACAGAGCAGGAGAGGGAAGAAGATAGAGAGAGAGAATACCTGATCGTCTTCGGAATGCAGATTATAAAGGGAGTCTCTCTGAAAATTTAAATGCATTTGACCCTATCTATATCTCTATTTATAATTATGATTCTGCAGGATTGTCACTTCCGTGACGTCATGATCGCAACGGCTAGTTCTATTTTAACGGCTATATATCCGTTAGTTAGTTGCAGATAAGATCAAAGAAAATATAACTCGCCAATTTTACAAATTACTCCTTATATTTTGGGGGCAATTGTTAGGGGAGGATTTTCTAACAATTAGTGATCCTTACACGTTATCCTAATTAGTGATCCTTACTTCTGTGATAGGTGGTGATCCTCAGAAGTGCTCAGGATCAGGATCATGGATCACTTTAAGGATCCTCGTACTGACGATTGTTTACATATGTTTTGTACTATCTTGCAGGTATAACCAGCTTGACCAAGTCTTGGCGACATTCCTAGAGAATATTCCCAAACTATTCTGCACGTGCTTGGCCAAAAATGGACGTTATGGAGAACGTGGGGGTTTGGCACAAAAATCGGATAGTTAGTTTGGTAGTTTAATTTCTATTTTAAAAGGGGTAACGAGCTAGTAGAGAAACACTTAGTCATTTCTGAGCTACACACACTCATATACTCGCACACTTGAAGCTCTCGACGAACACACATTCGTTTTCACTCATATTTACACATTTCACGATAGTGATCCTTGTACCTAGCTCGTTACTACCCGAAGTTGTAAACATTTATTCATTTATTTGAGCTTGGTGATCGGTAGTTTCCATCACCCGGGGTTTTTTATGCCGGAGATCAACTCTTGATCAAGGGCTTTTTCCCCGTATAAATCCTGGTGTTGTTTGTGCCATTTACATTGAAGTGATCCTCATCGCTGTTACACATTTTAAGCATCATTCCCCGAAACAAAGAGTTTGGTTGCAATATCCTCATCAGATTTTTTGACCAAAACATATATCATCTCCTCAAACCACCTGCAACTCAATCTTCTCTCTCTCTCAAGATACTGATTCATCTTCATTCTCATCACCATAAACCACCACCTCCACAACAATCATACACCATCACCACCGTAACCATTATGCACCATCACCAACATAAACCACCTCCACACATTCAACCCTACCACCACTACGACACCGCCCCGTCACCTCCAAGCACCACCGTTACACCACCTCTGCCACCCATAAAAGTCCAACACTGCAAAATCGAAATCACCTACACCAAACCCCATCTACTTCGAACCAACCACTCAACTGTCGATAAGAACCTTCATTGCCATCGTGTTTGAAACCCTAATCGAACGGTTGGAGTTTGAACGTTTAGATCCGAACGTTTACATCAGAGAATCGCCTGAGCCGCCAGAGTTCTTACTCGTCCCGTCGGAAAACAGTTAAATCTCACACCGGTAATGTTTCAATACATCATTGAGTTTGGTTTCCTCAGGGGATCAAAACCCCTCTCATAATTTCATTGAACATCAACTGTGGTGTTTGAATTTATTGATTAAAGGGATAGGGTTTCAGGTTTGGGTTTGTTTGGGGAAGATGAATATTTGGGTTGATAAGAAACAGAAAATTAAGTGGTGGAGGATGGTGGTGATGGCAGGTGGTGGCGGCGGGATGGTGATGGTGGTCGATTAGTAGCAGCCGGAGGTGGGAGTGGTGGTGGTTGATGGTAAAAGTTGGGGTTTGATGATGATGACTATGAACAGATGTTGGGATGATGATGAACAGCAGTCGGAGGTGGTTGTGGTGATGTTAGGAATAGCAGCCGGAGGTGGTTAATTATGGTTGTGGTGGCATGTGTTGAGATGATGATGACTATGAACAGTCGAACAGATGTTAGGAATGATGATGATGACTATGAACAGATGTTATGAATAACTATTTAAAATAATTAAATATTTATCTAAAAAGTACTAAAATACCCCTCCTTGTACCAGACATTATGGATGGAGTTAAGCACGTGGAGCAAACTGGCGATAAAATCAAAACATCAGGGAGTAAAATGGCTATTTTTAAAGGTTTGGGGTAAAACCGTTAAAGTGACCAAACCACAGGGAGCAAAACGGAAGTTTACTCTCTAATATATAAAATTACATTTATTCAACCCGTGTAATACACGGGGTTCTAACCTAGTTCTAGAATAACCAACGAATTTGAGTTATTCTTTTTAGATCTCACTCTTTATTAGCTTATTATAACTTGAATTTGTGGATAAAATATTTAATAATTCCAGTCTTGACATATAATAAATACTTTATTAAGTAACCATATTTTTTGTATTGTTTTCTTTAAAATACGCATCAAGTGTTGTACTAGTTTTCAAACAAAAGATGGCTCCTAACATTAGGGAGAAGAAAAGATGGATAGAGGGATCTAAAGCATGTACGTTTTTTTTTTAACGACAAATCTAGAAGCTTGTTATTATCATTACAAAAATAACAATAAAAATATCCAACTTGTCATGCTGACCTGCCTAATTACGTCCACGTTGGCACGCCTTCTAAATTTCCATCTGAGTTGGACCAGCCGCCTTGCCACGTGCCCCCATACCCTTTTTTTAATCTGCCATTTTTTCAGCCGTCCAATTATATCAGTTTTAAAAAGTTAATCTGCCTTTTTTTAATTATTAGTATTAAAAAAATCCATTTCATTAACAGATTTCAAAGGCATATATAACCAAGATCTATCCTCCTCTGTTTTAGTCACTCCAACACTCTACCACCACCACTGCCGAGCCACTGTCATCGTTTATGGCCACTTCTTGCATCCAACACGAATTCCGAACCGCCGAACACTCGCCGGAAACTTCATATTCATGGGATGAGCTTCTATACCAACACAATGCCCACCCATTCAACCAACTGGACTCCGAATACGCGCTATTCCCGGATACGCTGGCGGCTGTAGACTCAGCCGAATTTCAAATTTTAAATTCGGCTGCCGAAAAAAAAGAGGCTGCCGAAAAACCAAAAAAATCAAAATCTTACAGGGGAGTGAGAACGCGGCCGTGGGGGAAGTTCGCGGCCGAGATAAGGGATTCGACACGAAACGGGGTCCGGGTTTGGCTCGGGACGTTTGATACCGCCGAGGCGGCCGCCATGGCGTATGATCAAGCTGCATTTTCGACGAGGGGCCCGCACACGGTGTTGAATTTTCCGGTTGAGAGTGTTAAGGAGTCATTGAAGGAGATGAAAAATGGTTTAGAAGAAGGGTGTTCTCCTGTTATGGCATTGAAGAGAAAACACTCGTTGAGGAAAAGAAGATCGGCCACCGGAAAGAAAAGGCCCGCGGCTGCCGCTGTGTCGGACCAAAGCGGCAGCTGCAGCGAGACTGTGGTGTTTGAGGATTTGGGTGTTGATTTTATGGAAGAGCTACTGCTTCTTGGTGAATTATCAACGCTACTGCCTTGAAATAGCAACTTTTTTTTATTTTTCTATGTTTTTATTAGACTTCGGTTAAGGTTTTTTTTTTTTTTTTTTTTTTTTTTTTTACCGTAAAAAAAAAATCTTTTTCTTCTGTAAATTATTAGAAATCTTCTGTAAATTATTTGAAACATATGCCTTGTTTCATTCTATAATAACAATTTTGGGTTTTGTTGATGTTGGGCCTATGAATGTATTGGGCTCCTTTAGTGCTGAGTATGCTTAATCTTATACCAAGTTATAAAACTATTTCTCGGCTCAATACTCGTTCGGGTATTGGGTGTATTCTTTAGCTTTAAAAAGAGTAAATTACAAGTTTTGTCCTTTATGTATGTCCAAAATTGCAGGCGTCCTTTGTCTTTAAAATAGACGAGTTTTGTCATTAATGTTTGCAAATCTTGCACGTTATGTCCTTTAGGCCAAACCCAGTTAATTTTTTCAGTTAAATGAAGGCATGTGCAGGGCACATGAGGGTAGAAATGTCATTTCACCTCTCACTTGTCTTTCCCCTTATTTAAAAAAGGTTTTAGAAAATAAAAAAATTTATATATAAGAACAAGGAACCCAGATCTTCAAATTCATGAATAATCTTCATCTAGTTCAAGTTCATGAATAATCTTCATCAAACAAGAACAAGGAATCCAGATCTATCCATCTTCATCAAATTGCAAATTCACAACTTTAACCACACAGATCTATCCAGATCTATCCATCTTCATGAATAATCTTCATCACATGAATCAATAACTTCAACATCACCATTAACACCATTAATCTTCATCAAACAAGAACAAGGAATCCAGATTTATCCAGGTCTATCCATCTTCATGAATAATCTTCATCAAACAAGAACAAGGAATCCAGATCTATCCATCTTCATCAAACAAAATAATCAATAACTTCAACACAGGAATCAATAACTTCAACAATTGACACATTAACGCCTTTTCTGTACTCACTGATCTATCCAGGTCTATCCATCTTCATGAACACTCCTCCTCCAACCGCCCTAACACATTCTGCAACTCCTCCGCAGAGATCAGACCATTCTTATCAGTATCAAACACCGAAAACGCATCTCTCAAACACTCCAAAACCTCATTCGAATCAACATCCTTCATGTTCAGCTCAATAAACTCCTGCAGATCAATGAATCCGTCACCGGCAGCGTCCACAGAGTTAATCATGCTCTCCGGTTCGTCGTCCGTCGGCCGGTGACCTAAACTCCCCATTATTGATCCGAGTTCGGAGGAGATCTTTCCGTCGCCGTTAACGTCAAATTTTTTGAAAACTTGTTGTAGTTCGGTCTCGATCTGGATGCGAGAGTTGTTGACGGAGTTGACGGACGGTGAAACGACGCCGCTGTGGCTGCTGTCGGTGCCGGATTTCTTTTTCCGGTGGAATAAGTTCTTCAGTCCCATGGATTTGTGAAATTTGAACGATTTGAGATGAATTTGAAGCGATTTGAGATGAATTTGAACGATTTGAGATGAATCTGAAGCGATTTGAGATGAATTTGAGTCGATGTGTGATGAATTTGAACGATTTGAGAGAAAGGGGGAGAAAATCTGGTGGAGAGAGAGAGTTATAGAGTGGTGGATTAGATTTTTATTTACTTTTATAAGCTACCCTTTATAATACATTAGTAAAATGACAACTTTACCCCCATATGCCTTGCACATGACTGCATTTAACCAAAAAAATTAACTGGGTTTGGCCTAAAGGACATAACGTGCAAGATTTGCTAACATTAAGGACAAAACTCGTCAATTTTAAAGACAAAGGACAGCGCCTGCAATTTTGGACATACATAAAGGACAAAACTTGTAATTTACTCCTTTAAAAAAATACCCGTCGGGATTTTCAGGTATATTTATTTTCTTTCATTTATAATTGTCATATAACTTTATGTTTTTTAAATCTACAATAAATTAAAACATGAAAAATTACATAGTCATTATAAATTTTTGAAATATCAAAAATACGAAAACATTATGGTTATATAAGTCTAAAAAGATTATTTCGTATTTCGTAGCATACAAATATAATATCTACATCAATATATATCACAAAAAAAAGTTTATTCTAAAGTAATGAAGTTATTAGAATAAAGTATTACTAAACAAGGATTTATTGAAAATAAAATTTAAAAGTTTTGGGTATGGGTTCAGCCTCAGGTAAACATGTATAGAGTTCTGGGTAATGAGGTCCGGTATCACCAGAGAGCGCGAGGGAGGGAAAGAAGAGAGATAGGGTCATAGGGGGAATGCTTCGTCCTTTAGTGAATTGGTAGATTTATGGTTGTATGTATAGTTGATTAGTTGTCATAATATACGCCCCGCTTGCGGTATGCTCATATAATGTATATATGCGTGGGCGCTCGGGGGGCAAAAGTGAAAGTGCACTAATTTTAACGTTATTTTACTAATTTCGTGAAAATAACGTTAAAAGAGGGGGACGGTTAATCATGCATCATGTGGTGGCGTTGAT
Organism: Helianthus tuberosus; assembly: GCA_030545235.1. Taxonomy (NCBI): domain Eukaryota; kingdom Viridiplantae; phylum Streptophyta; class Magnoliopsida; order Asterales; family Asteraceae; genus Helianthus; species Helianthus tuberosus. The sequence continues at coordinate 14,791,665 of CM060435.1, forward strand.
AGCCAAAAGACAAGGGGGTGCATGCACTAATCGGCGTTTGTCTCAATTGCTGAGTGTTATGTGCCTTATGTCCAAGGCTTGATGCAAAACCACAATTGAGCCGGGGGTCTCATTGGAAGCAGCCTCTCTATTCCTACAAGGTAGAGGTAAGGCTGTCTACATCTCACCATCCTCAGACCCTACCTTAGCTTTGCTATTGGTGGGATATACTGAGTATGATGATGATGATGATGATGATGAAGTCATAACAAACAACTTCGAGTTCCCTGAGTTGACGACGAACTCATATCATCTCTGATGTGACATCTACCATGGCTCTATACTACATTTCAACACTTTGATATCATGCATTGCTTCAATACTCTTTTATGATACAACATTTTCTCCAACAAACACACGATACCCGGTCTTAGACCGTCGTGATAAAGCACAACACGCCCAGTCTGCATACGAGCAAGGGCGCAGCTTTTAGTGGGCGGCCAACCCCTCGAACTTTTCGCTTAGTAGTGAAGGGTATGTAATTTTAGTATAGAAATTTTTGAGTACATATGTTTCCGACCCCCAGGTTTTATAGAAATTTTTGTGTATATACGTTTTTGACCCCCCGGTCGGAAATCTCAAGCTTCGCCACTCCATACGAGAACTTTGATATCTGTCCATATCCCTCGGGTTACTTGACCCGATACCACCCATCCAAGAACGTAACTATCATCATCGAATCGAATAGTCGGATCCGTTTATATTTTTCTAAAATTATACACCAACTCTCATTTTCAAAAAAAAAAGTGGCTTGTATACATGCCCCATTCCATACAAACATTTGCGGGTTGAATCCTATTTATATATTTGACTAGTTTGTTATAGTAGCGAAAATAGTGAGCATATGCTGCTTAATTTTAGTTTCAATACTCTTTTTCATACTATATATACACATTTGCTTAACATCTATTTTATTACCAACAAACAAACAAAGGTCAGTACATCATTCCATAAATTTCTACTTTTTTTTTGTATTTTTTTATTACATGCATGCATGCATGAAAACTAGATCAAAATCAGTTTTTGTTCATCGTTTTTTGCTATGAGTGGGATTATACTGGATACGTTTGTTTGTTTGTATCTGTATTGATTTGTTACATTTGTTACGCGGATGTTTGTGCAGAAAGAAGGAGATTAATGGAGTCATCAGGGAATTTGAAAGTCCTTAACGCGCTGGACGGCGCGAAAACACAATGGTATCACTTCACCGCGATTGTGATCGCGGGAATGGGGTTCTTCACGGACGCGTATGATCTATTTTGCATCTCGCTGGTCACGAAACTGCTTGGCCGGATTTATTATCACAAAGAAGGGTCTCCGAAGCCAGGAAGTTTACCGCCTCAAGTTTCTGCATCGGTTAACGGTGTTGCACTCGTTGGAACGCTAGCCGGGCAGTTGTTTTTCGGGTGGCTCGGGGATAAACTGGGACGGAAGAAAGTGTACGGTATCACGCTTATACTCATGTGTGTTTGCTCCATCGCGTCTGGTTTATCGTTTGGTAGCCAACCGAAAGGGGTTATGACCACTCTTTGCTTTTTTCGGTTCTGGTTAGGGTTCGGGATCGGTGGTGATTACCCGCTATCCGCCACTATCATGTCGGAATATTCTAATAAGAAAACTCGTGGCGCGTTTATAGCTGCGGTTTTCGCTATGCAAGGGTTTGGTATATTGGGAGGAGGCGTGTTCGCGATTATGATGGCTGCGATTTTTGATAGCAGGTTTACAGCTCCACCGTATGAGGTCGATCCGGTAAAGTCCACTGTACCGGAAGCCGATTACGTGTGGAGGATTGTTTTAATGGCCGGAGCTCTTCCCGCACTTTTAACTTACTACTGGAGGATGAAAATGCCCGAAACGGCTAGATACACCGCGCTAGTGGCGAAAGACGCGAAAAAAGCAGCTTCCGATATGTCGAAAGTCCTCCAAACCGACATCGAATCCGAGCAAGAGAAACTCGACGAAGTCATGGCGGATTCGAAGTACTCTTTCGGGCTTTTAAGCAAAGAATTTGCTAAACGTCACGGCCTCCATTTGCTCGGAACAACAAGCACATGGTTCTTGCTCGACATCGCCTTTTACAGCCAAAACCTCTTCCAAAAAGACATATTCTCCGCCATCGGGTGGATCCCACCTGCGAAAACCATGAACGCAATCCAAGAAGTATACAAAATCGCGCGAGCACAAACTCTTATCGCACTTTGCAGCACTGTCCCCGGATACTGGTTCACCGTGTTTTTAATCGACAGAATCGGACGGTTCACGATCCAACTAATCGGGTTCATAATGATGACAATATTCATGTTTGTTTTGGCTTTCCCTTATAACTACTGGACCCGGCCCAAACACAACATGGGCTTCGTAGCGATCTACTCGTTAACTTTCTTCTTTGCGAATTTCGGTCCCAATGCCACTACATTTGTAGTCCCCGCGGAGATCTTCCCCGCAAGGTTCCGGTCCACTTGCCACGGGATCTCCGCGGCATCGGGGAAACTCGGAGCTATAGTTGGGGCTTTTGGGTTCTTGTATTTGGCCCAAAATAAAGATCCGGCCAAAGCGGATGCTGGGTACCCGCCCGGTATCGGGGTGAAGAACTCGTTGATTTGTTTGGGTGTGATCAACCTTTTGGGAACGTTTTGTACGTTTCTCGTGCCGGAATCGAAGGGTAAATCTCTCGAGGAAATGTCGGGCGAGCAGGAGGAAGCAAGCGGCGATAGGCGAGCATGAATGTTGCAAGAGCTAAAAGAGTGTTGTTTTTTTTCTTTTGTTTTTGAATGGTGTTATTGAAAACATGCAGCATTAGAAGAAAAAAAAAGATCATTTACTCTCATAGTAAATTGCCAATTTAGTATGTGGGTTATTCGTGTCGGTTTTGGGTTGAACGTGTTATTCGTAACTGAAAATTTTGAAACTGAATTCGAATCAGATCCGAAAAACAAATTTGGATTCAAATACGACACGTTTTCTTTTAACCGAGTTTGCAAATCTAAAAAAGAACATAATCCCGAATCGAGCAATTATAAGTAAATCGGTTAGGGTCAAAGTAATAGCATACAGAAAACAACAGAATCAGAAGCCAACTATGATATATTGACCGGTCACTAAATACATATCTTGTTAGCTGTAATAACGGGCGGCTGGTAATAATATTCAGGTGACGCATAGTCTTATTGTAGCGTGGCTGCCATTTATTCGAAACATAACTTCTGCTAGAAGTGGATAACTGGTTTGCGACTTTAGGAAGCTGGGAACAATGGGTCAAAAATGTTAACCGATTAGTATACGCGTTCCTTGAGCACATCAAGCTCCATTTCTGTAGGGTCGGTAGCTTGAATCTCGTAGTGGACCCCATCGAGCTCTTGTCTAAGCCTGTCTTTTGATGTTGCGTATAACATCTTGGCTCGAATCCTTGACGTTGCAGGAGACCTAGACAACATGCAAGAAACAGTTCAGGAATTAAAATAGTTCCAGATCCAAGAATTACAATGAGGGTATGCACAATCAATTTAGGGATGTTACACGGGTTGCGTTCACAGGTAGGTGTCAAACCCGAGACGGACCCAAAAATCGTGTTACACACATGAACATGACCAGTTTGACCCGAATTTTGTTATGGAGTATAATGGCATTTTCGTCCTTGAGGTTTGGTTAGTTTTGCGACTTTCTTCCAAAGGTTTGTTTTTCCGCATCTAGATCCAATAAGTTTGAAATCTTGCCATTTTCATCCGGCTCGTTTACTCCATTCATTTTTCTCCATTAAGTCAGGGGTATTTCTGTATTTTTTTAACTTAAAAGGCAATTCAGTCTTTTTCACTTTATGTAAAAAGACCGAATACCCTTGAATCCAGATGAAAAGGGCAAGATTTTAAACGTTTAGAATCCAGATGAAGAATAACAAATCTTTGGACGAAAGTTGCAAAACTGGCCAAACCTCATGGACGAAAATGGCATTTTACTCTTTTTCGTATTAGAAAAATTACGAACTCACAGCCAAAGATATAAATCTATATAAAATAATATGTTTAAACTATAAAACATAATGTACATTTCGCCCTTATCTATTAAATTCTGACACAAAATAGCCAATCAATTTAAGCATACATAAATAATATATATCTTTTAACTTAAAAAAATAATGTGTTATACGGGTCAACCCACGAATTCTCCAGGTCGACCCGAACACAACAATTAACAGACTTTAATACTTTTATACTAGAAAATGCTGCAAATATTTTTAGGGTATGCATGTTGATAATATACGTAACTAAAGAAAGCTAACCATGCGATAAAGAAAATCTTGCTCTTTTGACAGTTCTCCGAGGTGACAAAGTCAAAGTCAAAGATAGCGTATCTGCAATCATTTTCAGGCAACGCCAATGTGAAATCTTCGTAACTTTCAGCAGGCTTTCCGGTCTTCTCAACAACAACTTCGTTTTTCTTCTCATCGATTTTAAAAATCACATAACGGTGTGCCTTCTTTCTTTGTAGCTCCAAGAACGTGGCTTTACAGTGATCAGCAACACCCATTCCCGAAGAAGCATTCTTCTGCGAATCAATAATGTGTAATAATTCATAAGAAAATAGTTCCATAAATCAAATGAAACGCAGAAAAATAGATATTTTAAATGTTAATTTTTGAATGAACAACAACATATAAATATATAATCATAATGGTGTCATTCAAAGACTTGCGGCTTAATAGTTAATACTTGCTTGAAGCACGCCTGAAAAAAGCTTGCTTCAATTTGGCTCGTTTGTAAATGAGCCAAGCTGGAGCCAAGGTAAGCTCGCTCATTAGCTGGCTTGTTGGCTCGTATAAATTAAAGCTAAAAGTTTTAATATATATATTTATAACCCAAATTTTAATATAAATAACAATATATAAATTCTGCATTATGTGTATGTTAGAAAAAATTACTTTTTGCTTTTTTATACATCAATACGGGTAAAAAAAATCTTAAGAATTTTATAAATAAACAAGTTGGCTCGAGCCTTCTACGAGCTGGGCTCGAGTTCAACATTTCAGCTCGTTAAGTTAAACGAGGCTAACGACTTGGCTCGGTTTGTAAACGAACTGATCCGAGCCAGCCCGAGCCCAACCTGACTCGGCTCGGCTTGTTTACAGCCGTAAATCATCATCAGTTTTGTTGCAGCTACTATCAAATTGATCCCCTAAAACCGATTATTGCACCTCTATATCAATCACATAACGAAAATCATTTCCACAATATCCAAACACAATACAAACAAACCTTCACTTCATGTAAAGTACCATGGATTACGAGCCCAATTCGATAAAAATCAAACAGATTTTGCTCAAAATTCTGAGTTTCATGCATACAGTTTTCAAAACTAAACACCTATGACCATAAACATAATCCCCATCAAGATCTTAGCCAATTCATCAATACACAATAGATAAATTACATACCCCAGATAGCACATACCAAAATCAACAAAATTTCCCCAATTGTAATAACCCAAAAAGAAGATAACATCAAAGCAATTAGCATACAAATGATACTAGAAACCCAACTGATAACCAACCATTAACAGATCTTAAGCTGATTCATTGGCATAAAGCAAGTGAATTTATACAAGAAGATAGATAAAGTGTGCATACCCCTCCTCGGAATCTGAACGACATGATGTTTGATATGAACCAAAATCAAGAAATGAAGTGGGTATATGAAAAAAAGATGAGGGGATGATGAAATTAAAAGTGAAATTGATTTCCAATAACGTGGAGATTGAGATTGATGAATGGGAAAATGGGGGCAATGCGTAGATTCAACGCAGCCAACCCAAGTTGAGTGGGTAATTGCTATGTGGATGTCCAAGTTAGTCGGCTGGTGAGATATTGACTTGCGGTTAATCAAGATTAATCGAATTAACATTTTTATATGTAATTTTATGTATACAATGCACATTTTTACACTCTTTAACATGTGCTCAATTCATTTTTTTAAGTATAAAAGATTAATTGTCGGAATCCACATGGTTTAGTTGGAAATTAGGCGGAATCTGGCGGGAATCGCCGATTTTTGGCCAGCCGACTAGCGATTAATCGCTGACTAGCCGGCGCCTAATCTAGATTTTTACAACACTGGCATCCCCTGATCTCCGCTACTCCTATTGTTATGTGGGTCGGGTTGGAACCGGTTTTGGTTGGAGTCAACAAAAGTCAAAGTCGGTTGTTGCAACCGGTTCGGGTTGAAACCAGGTTAAAGAAAGTTAATAGTAAACTGCCAGAATCGTTCCTAGGATTTGGCCAATTTTATCAGATATATAAAAAAAACATCGGTATCACTGAACGTTTATAAATTGTTTGTTAAATCCATCTAAATCCTTAACACTGCTAAAATTTAACGTTAAATGAGGGTAGGAGTAGGATCAAATACAAACTCTGACCCGCGCGTTGCGACAGACTTATCAAATGGGGGAAAATAGACGTGTTGCGACAGGCATGTCAAATGGGGAAAAATAGATAAAAAAAACATTGAACCCCACACACATATTGTGGCGTGTTAACTCGGAAAATTTAGAACGAAACGTCAAACGGAAAACTTGCGAACGATGAAAAGTATAAAGGACTAAAGTTGAAAGTTAAAAAGTGTTGGGGTTAAATTGCAAATGCTGAAAAACTTTGGGTTATTAAAAAAAATAAAAGGGGTTAAATTGCAAAAGATAAAAATTTTTGAAGTATAAGTGAAAAATCAAACTAATCAAAGAGTTCAAATTACCAAAAAATGAAACTTTAGACTTAAGTTGCCAAAGATTGAAACTTTAGGGTTAAAAAAGAAAAATCCAATTTTTTTTTAAAAACTCCCAAAGCCAATAGTACAACTACCATATGCATAAAGTAGTTGCTTAATAATAAGATTTTAATTTAATTTAATTTAATGTTATAAATTAAAAAAATCAAAATTAAAATAAAATTAATGATGACAAGGACTTTATAGGGCTTTACACTTAAAAATAAGAGGTCAATTAACGTACAACACGGCTTAACGTACATCACGTACGGCAGATAATTACGCATGTTCATTTGAAAATCACGCACGCTACAAACTAAAAAACACAAATCACGCCTGTTGGAAAACATTAAACACGCATGATGAAAACATTAATCACGCACGTTATACACATAATCACGCACGTTGTCGTATGTGACACCCCAGGAAAACAAGGAAACCACGCAACTTAACTAGCTTCCTCAGTAACCACGTGCTAAATTTCGGGACGAAAATTTCTTAACAGGGGGAGAATGTGACAACCCTCATAATTACATGTATCCGTACGATTAATTAATATTAATTAAGTGCTTAATGATTGTGCTGAATTAGTTAACTGCTTTCTGATTACTGCGTCATACTTACATGTGCTTTTCAACATACTAGTCTTGTACAGAAAATTTACTAAATGGTCTTGTATGCTCTCTTAAGTGTTGGGAATTAAAAGTGTTACAAAAAAATACATAAAGGACACTATACGGAATAACTTAGCACTTTATCAAACGGTATCTAACCGGACATTACTCGGAACACTAAAATATTGCAAGAAACATTGTTTCACTTTTTCTGAGCTAGTTATGGTTCCCGAGCACTATAACACATTACATAATTCAAGTAACACACTAAACTTAAGACTTACACTTAACACCCTACTACATCACCAACTTACCAAATAATTTACAAACAACCCCCCTTTGCAAGCTCACGGCTCACTTAGGTAGCCCCACACAAGATTTCCCAATCTTACTCAATATTACCATAATATCTTCTTGGAGTTGTTGAGATAGTGCATGTACTACGGGAAACACATGGACCCATGGTTATTAGAAATTGAAAAGTCATAAGAAAACTTAATCATTTACCAACTCCACTCATCACAACTTCTTTCCTCCTCCCACAATATAAGCTATGGCCGAACTACCATCCATACATTACCATTATTTTTAATTTCCACTCATCTATTCAAAGCTACATTAAAGGTGCTACAAGGTGATTTAGAAGGTTTGGTGTTCACGGATCGTGAAGGACCTCTACCACAAGCTTTTATCCACTCATTTTCTCCATAGATCTTCCCTAGCTTTAAGCTAGTTGTAACACTTCTTTACACTCTTGTTACTTCACATTTTTAATGGTTAATAGATATATTATGATGAAATCATACAAGAACACTAAAGATCATAAACTTAAAGTTTAAACATAAAGATGATATATGATAATATATGGTTGACATAATGTTGTTTAGTAAATATATGATGTTTACTTGATGATTACTAGTAATATGATGATTGATCATCATATGGAACTTATTAGAAAGTATGGTGATCGTATGTATGCGTTTTAGTGACATTTAAGCGATAAACAGCATGCTGAGTAACATTTACAGCCAACTTCAGTTGGCTGTAAACGGACCGTTACAAATCGAGAAATTGATTTTCTGAAGTCTAAATTATATGTTTTAGAAAAAACGAATCAAATGACACTGGAATCACATTTTTTGAGGTAGTTTGCTATTTTTAAAGGTCCGTTTTGTACAGCAGCAAAAGCTGCATTTTTACTGCAGAAAACTTGTGTTATGTTTTTCATCATAACTTGAAATCTGTGTAGATTTAGGTCATGAAAATTGTACTGTAGATGAACACTGATGTCGTTGTAATTATCCCACTGGAATTTCGTCAATCAGACTTACGGTGAATTTTAAATGAATTTTTCCGTGGACTGTAGTCAGAAAGTGACGAATCTGATTTGCAGCCCGGTAAATGATTTTTGTAAAATAATTGGTAATGAATTGGATCCCGATATTTTTACACAATAATATATGGATTGTTCGAAACATTCTGTAAAAATTTGGGAATTTTTGGAATAAGTTAACTATTTTATTAAATTACTCGAAAACAGCCCAGTTTTGGATGTTAAAGCTGAAATGACATAAGTAGTAATTTGAGTGTCTAAATGTCGGGAATGTTATCTGAGGATGATCTAACATGTTATATGTCAATGAAAGTGTTATGTGTAATATTCGTATGCTTGCTTTTGAATGGTAATAGATGGGAAGTTTATATGGGCGTGAACTGTTAAAGTGAGTACATGTTATGTGGTAGATATGTGTAGGAACTTTGTGCTCCATTTGAAACCACTAAATGACTAACTGGTAATCATATTAGGACGTGATTGACCGACCTTGACTGCTAGCTATTTTTAAGAGTCAAACCGAGCAATCCAAAGGTGAGTTCACACTCTTTCTAAGGCATGGGATTCCCGGTGGTTGGGAATGGGATTAAAGAACTAAAACGGAACCTGCGTATCCTCCTTGGGTAGGATATGTATCGCCATCCTCCATGGGTAGGATGCCAATATTAATCCTGCGTATTCTCCTTGGGTAAAATACGTACGTTCGTCCTCCTTGGGTAGGACAACAACCTTAAACTTACTAGACAAAACTCTATCATTAAGTCCCTCATTTTTATATCGACTTAATCGCCGGGACAATGTCGAGCGGGTCATTAGTCAATAGCGCTATTAGGTTTAATAAACCTCACATCGTGCCAGTCGGACGGGCGTGTACTAATGGACTATGGCAAACTGTCAATGATGATAGACATTGATGTAGGGCACAACTTACTTTCGTTAGTAGTCGATATGGTAACGGTCTAGTGGTTCACATGGGGAAGCCCCCACTGATACTGGTTATGGTTTGGGAAAGAAGGAATTGGTTAATCGTATTTTCAACTAAGGGGTAACCCCCACGGCAAGTAAGCCAACTAAAGAAAAACTATGTTTTTGAAACAACTTAAAACGAACACCCAACTGTGAACTCGCTCAACTTTGTTGTTGATTTGTTGTTACATGCCTTGCAGACCTTTAGGTGCATATCCTTGGAACTTGCTGTCTGGGAGGCTGGAGTGGTCATGGGTCGAGATATATGGAATCGTAATACAAGACTAATGATTTTTACATGTGGTTTATAAACACTTAACTAATGAATGATGCTTCCGCCGTATGCTGTGAATTATTTGTAACGTGTAACACTTAATGTTAAATCAATGAAAGTTTTTATACCTATGAGTTCAATGTGATTGGTGGCTAGATCCTGGTACGTCACACGCCTCGCGGTGGTTTGCGCTTGTGGTATTTTGGGGGTGTGACAGATTGGTATCAGAGCCATTGGTTATAGTGAACTTGGTTTTAAAAAGGGAAAAATGTTTTTTATAAAACCAGACTATAACTGAACAGTTATGAAAACATGAATACGACCATGACACTCAGCTCCAGATTTGCAAGGTTCATCCCTCTTACTTGTTGTATACATTACGTAACTAGTACACACTTGTCTATGACGAAACATACGAACACACACTCGTCACTATAGCATGATGGCATGGATTGCTTGCTTACATTATGATGTGTTGATAGTATGCCATAGTCCTTGAATTTTGTGATCTTTTTACCTTGACGACCTCTGTTTGACATCTGAGTTTGAGAAACCATTTGACATGAGTTAGGAGAAACTGAGATGAACATGCAAATCACAATATTATTGTGGGTGCACACATAATAATAATGTGGGGTGCATTGTAACAACTCTCATCAAAAGTACTATTTAATATATTAATTAGTCCAAAAGGAAACCCTAATTGAGAAACCCAAGTGATTCTGAACAAACCCTGAAATTTTCATAATTTTCAGAATCAGGATTAGGGCCCCTAAAACTTAAGGGGGGATAAACCCTAGTGGACGATTATCCACTTAAATCGTTGTCAAGTAACTGAAATTCGAGTATGTCAACTCAGCTAAGCTAGTTTCAGTCGTGGCTACCCTATAGCCTATTTTGATTCCATACGGACCGCAACAGTCTCAACCTTACGGTCCGTAAGCAGTCATACGGACCGCAACATTGACAAGCTTACGGTCCGTAAGCTAGCAAAATTTCACCTATAAATAGCAGACATTGGCATTCGAATTCTGAACACTTTACGTCGAAATAATTCTCACAAATACACTGTGTTACGAACTGTTATTCCGAAATTACACCCCGGGTATCGAAATTCTGCTACAAAACAGGGTATTAGCACAATCGCTGCTACGATTCATTTATCCGACGATCAAGATATCCAATGCATGTTTAAATGCCGCCCACATTAGGGTTATACTTTATCGTTCGTCATTAATTTGACGGATTGTCGTTAATTCGATAGATAAAGTATTATACTTTATCGTTCGTTGTTAATTCAACGGATCATCGTTAATTCGATGGGTAAAGTATTATACCTTGTCATTCGTTGTTAATTCAACGGATCATCGTTAATTCGATGGACAAAGTATTGCATTTTGACATTCATTGTGAGAATTTGATCTCGTAAATTATCGTAATTGCTGGATTGATTACTAACCCAGTTTTGTGTGCATTGTTATTTATATTAGGTTAACAAGGCTAAATCATAGATTAGACTCTGACAATATTAAATCAGCAATGTGAGTCATTCTCTCTTTTTATCAAAATTGTTTATAAAAGCATGTTATTTTCAAAGTTATAATTACGGGGATTAAGTCTTTGTAATCACCAAGTTACAGCCGGTATGTGGGGTTTTGTATACATTACTTGATAATCGTCACCATTGGGGCAGCCAATGGGGGATATGACCATAGTCACAGACACCATTGGACGAATGGGCCAATGGGTCGAGTGGCAAGTACCGTGGGTAGTTGGCTTGATATCAGAAACATTGTAATCGCTCTTAATACTGTAAATTATAACAACTGTGTCATTTTAGTAAATAGAATGATTCACTCAGTATTTCCCGCTGACAAAACCTTTTTCAAACATGTTTCAGGTGATCTGTTGTAATTCAGGAAAAGTGCTGGGAAGCATTTCAAGCTTACTGATAGTGGCTCAATATAAAATAAAGAAATGATTTTGTAATATCACACTTTTATAGTAAAAATATAATATTGTAAATTATCGGGGTTTTATCCCGAATTGTGAAATAAATAATCGGGGAAAAATTTTTTTTTTAGCTTTAAGCGATCCTGTTTCCGCTGTTAAACTCAATTAAATCAATACCGCAGTATTTCTGTCCCGCGGCTCTTGAAACGGGTCAAACCGGGTCAGGGGTCGTGACAGAAAAAGGTGGTATCAGAGCCACTGGGTTAAGCTGATTAAGTATTTAGAAATACTCAATTTTTCCTGATTACAGCCACTGGGTTAAGCTGATTAAGTATTTAGAAATACTTAATTTTTCCTGATTACTATTATGTGATTATTTGTATTATTAACTGATTATTTGATTATTTGTTAATTACAGTATGGGTAAGAAAAAGCTGTCAAGCATTTATCTTAAATTAGAGAAATCATCTAATGAAAAAGGAAGTTCATCCCGAACCAAATCCTCGAGTCAGTCTGAAATTCCTGAAGAAGGAATATTCGTGCGAAAGGCACAATACGAGGAATCACTTTCTCCTCAAAAGAGGGAAATGATTATTAAGAAAAGTAAAGAGAAAATCCGAGAAAAGAGGATTAAACGGGAAAACTCAGGAATTAATTGATAAATCACCTTGGGAAGATAAACTAGATGAGAAATGGGCAAATTTATATATGCTAGCTACAGTAGCAGAAAATATAAATCTTTAAAGATTAGCACCCTATTCTCACAATTTAGAAACTTTGTGTGATAAATAAAATTTAGAAACCTAAGTGTGGTTGTCAGTTATCTTTGTAAATCAACTAGTACACTGTGTGGAATAAATTACAAAGTTTATTTGTAAATTTTAACTTAGTATTTTATGCATTTTGCATATATGCTACATCAGCATGAGTGAAATATCCGAAGATTTCCAGAATCTTAATCTGTATCCCGTAACTGTCGAAGCTTCCAAAGAATATACTAGCTACTATCCCGATATTGAACAACCAGTAGAATTCAAGGTTCCACCCCTGAGCAAGCCAAAACAAAAGAAAAGAACTTATGTAGGATGGAGGAAAATCCGTAAGAAGAAGCCAGCTAAGAAACTGCCCGAAATAAATAATCCTTTGAAAAAGGGAAAAGAAGTTATAACTGAAGAGAGTTATAAACCACAAGAAATGGAAACTGGAGACAAAAAGAAGGATAAGGAGGTAGAAATACAAATGGAGGAAATTACTAAAGAAGTAATAATGGAAGTTGGACAAGGGTCTATACCAGCTCAGAGAGAAATCGGGGAGAGTTCCAATCCAAACCAGGAAAGAACTTTTCAAGATGAGATAGATTTTCTGTTGGAAAACTGTGAGACGATTCAGCCTGTCCAGACAAATCTTTTTACCTATCCTATTGAAAACCAACTCCCTATGAATTGGGAACCAGCAATTCCAGATCCAATAGTTCACTCCCAACCCATAGGAATGGATGAATGGTGGACGAACGATTGGCAATTTCAAAATATTGTCAACGATCCATACTCTTTTCTTCCACAATTCGATCCAGAACCATTACCTAATCCACCCATGAGCAATGAAAACATGGCCGAACTTCGCCACTTTGGCGAAGAATTGTTTGATATGGGGAATAGAATGAGGGAGATAGGTGGACAGATTGCTTGGAAGTACGACGAAAGGGAAATGCGTTTTTAACAGCAAGTAACGAAAGTTAGAACGATGATAAAATGGTAGTTGTAAAAATAGTACTAGTAAAGTTAGTCTGTAAATAACCAATAAAACTCTGTATGATATCTGTGAGTAATGATGCATATTATAATAGATATATAAATGAAATCGAGAAATCGATTGTTTTGATTATATCTGTATTATAAAATTTTCTGATTATTTGTATATAATTATTATTTATCAGTTACTAATAAAATTTATATATATACATTATCAGATGGCAAACAGTAATGATGAACCTATTAATGAAGTTAATCATTCTGAACAACATTCAAGAGATCAATATATGACTCGGCAAGATATCGAAAACATTGTTGCTCAAGGGATAGCCAATGCTATTCCAGCATTCGTCGCTGCTATAAAGAATCCACCCGAACCGCAACAAATTGTTCCTAGTAAACAGATTACTGAAGATAACTTCAGTAATAGTGTAAATGGAGGCAATAATCATGTTAACCAGAATAAGGAACCACATCAAGCTCCATTACCCAAGAAAATGAAAACTGCAACGCCTGGTTGCACTTTCAAAGAATTTCTTGCTTGTAAACCCACTGAATTTGCAGGCAATGAAGGAGCAACTGCATCACTGCGTTGGTTAGAGAAAACCGAAGCAGTCATTGCAATAAGTAAATGTGGTAAAGATGACCAGGTTATGTATTCATCCAATCTGTTCAAAGAAGGAGCACTCGAGTGGTGGAATACTGTGTTACAATCAAAAGGAAGAGCAATAGCTTATGCTATGACTTGGGAAGAATTTAAGGGTTTGGTAGAAAGAAAATTCTGTCCTGAGTATGAGAAAGAACAGATGGCGAATAAATTTCTAAATCATCGGATGATGAGTGTGGATTGTCGCGGTTATACCTCGACATTCTTCGAATATGCAAGAGTGGTACCAACATTGGCTTCGCCAGAACCGGTACTTATTTCTCGCTATATTTGGGGGCTAATTAGCGAAATCCGCAATATTGTTAAAGCTGCGAGACCTCGCACTATTGACGATGCGGTAGAATTAGCTAACACTCTGGCCGATGAATTGGTGCGCACAAGAGATGAAGATAGGAAGAAGGCATTAGCTCAGAAAATTACCCAAGGATTTCGAGTGGGTAATAATAACAGCTTCAAGAGAAAAGGAACAGGACAATCTCCAGGTCCGTCATTTTGTAGGAAATGCAAAAAGAAGCATTATGGAAGATGCGATATTACTTGCAATTTTTGCAAAGCTGTAGGACATCGTGAAGAAAACTGCAAAAAGAAAACAGTAATCTGTTTTAACTGTGGTGAAGCAGGGCATTATAAAACAGAATGTCCTAAATTGGTCAAACCAGTAGATAACAAACCCAAGACGACAGAAGGAACTACTAAGAAGAATGCCAGGGCATTTCAGCTGACCACTCAAGAAGCAGAACTTATTCCGGATGTGATAGCGGGTACGTTCCTAGTTCACAACGTCTATGCAAAAGTATTATTTGACTCTGGTGCAAACCAAAGTTTTATAAATACTTCATTCTGTCAAGCTCTTAGTTTACCTTTAACCATTACTAGGCAGATTTTTACCGTTGAAACCGCAGACGGAAATTCAGTTAAAATAGATAAAGTTTTGCAAGAAGGAAACATAGAACTTTTAGGACATAAATTCTCTGCAAGACTATTGCCGATGAATTTAGTTGAATTTGATGTTGTATTAGGAATGGATTGGTTAATAGCCAACCATGCTAGATTCCTTTGTGATCAGAATTCCATAGAAATTCAATCACCTTCCGGAGAAGTGATTAGGATTACAGGAGATAAACCACGGAAAACCCATGAAGTTCATATCAGTAATGAAAGTTGCTAATTATGAACGAAAACAAGGAATAGTGTATATGATTTCAGTAATCATTAGCACTAAGGGAAAAGATCTGAAGGAAATACCAGTAGTATCGGAATACTCTGATATATTTCCAGAAGATTTACCAGGATTACCTCCAGATAGGGAAGTAGAATTTAGGATTCATTTAATTCCAGGAACTACACCGATAGCCAAGGCACCTTATCGGTTAGCACCCACAGAAATGTTAGAATTGAAAAAGCAATTAGATGAATTACTAAGTAAAGGATTCATACAACCTAGCTCATCCCCTTGGGGAGCGCCAGTGTTGTTTGTGAAGAAAAAGGACGGTTCAATGAGAATGTGTATCGATTATAGGGAATTGAATAAGGTTACAATTAAGAATCGATATCCATTACCTAGGATTGATGATCTTTTTGATCAACTACAGGGGGCTAGATATTTTTCTAAGATAGACTTACGCTCTGGATATCATCAATTGAAGGTACAAGAAGAAGACATACCTAAGACTGCTTTCAGAACTAGGTATGGTCATTACGAGTTTACAGTCATGCCATTCGGGTTAACGAATGCACCTGCAGCATTCATGGACATGATGAATAGGATCTGTAAACCGTATTTGGATAAATTTGTAATTGTTTTCATAGACGATATACTTATTTATTACAAAAGTCAGACAGAGCATTGTGAACATCTTCATGCACTCTTAACTTTGTTAAGAAAAGAAAAGTTGTACGCCAAATTCTCGAAATGCGACTTTTGGCTAAAGGAAGTACAATTTTTAGGACACATGGTGAATCATGAAGGTATTCATGTAGATCCTGCTAAGATAGAGGCAATTACCAAGTGGAAGGTTCCACAAACAGCAATGGAAATTAGAAGTTTTATAGGTTTAGCTGGATATTATAGACGGTTTATTAAGGATTTTTCCAAAATAGCCGTACCATTAACTAAGTTAACCTGTAAAGCCACTAAGTTTGAGTGGGGACCTAAACAGGAAGAAGCCTTTAGGATTTTGAAGCAGAAATTAACTCATGCACCAATCTTAGCCTTACCAGAAGGAACTGAAGATTTTGAAGTATATTGTGATGCTTCAAAATTAGGATATGGGTGTGTGCTTATGCAACGCAAGAAGGTAATTGCGTATGCATCAAGGCAGTTGAAAAAGCACGAAGAGAATTATACGACTCATGATTTAGAGTTAGGAGCCGTAATTTTTGCTCTTAAAATTTGGAGACATTATCTTTACGGAAGTAAATTTACTGTCTACACTGACCACAAAAGTTTAAAATATATATTTGGGCAAAAAGAGTTAAACATGAGGCAAAGGAGATGGATGGAAATTTTAAGTGACTACGACTGTGATATTCAGTATCACGAAGGAAAGGCGAATGTAGTTGCAGATGCCTTAAGTCGTAAGTATTATGAGAAACAACGAAGGGTTCGTGCTCTCAGATTAAATCTACAAATAGATTTAATGGAACAATTGAAGAATGTTCAAAATACAGCAATCAAGGATGATGCTGAAGGAATGAAAGGACGAATCAAAGAATTAGAACAAGGAGCAGATGGAATTTGGAGATTCCATAAAAGTAGAATTTGGGTACCTAAGCAGGGAGACTTAAGACCTAAGATTTTAGAAGAAGCTCATAAATCTAGGTACACTATGCACCCAGGAAACAATAAGATGTACCAAGATTTAAGGAAGAATTTCTGGTGGATAGGAATGAAAAGAGACATAGCCAGCTATGTTTCTAGATGTCTTACTTGTTCACAAGTTAAGGCAGAACATCAGAAACCTTCGGGATTACTACAACAATTAGAGATGCCAGTATGGAAATGGGAACTTATAACAATGGATTTTGTTACTAAGTTACCCAAAACCAGAAAAGGTAATGATGCGATTTGGGTAATTGTGGATCGATTAACCAAATCAGCTCACTTTCTACCTATGAAAGAAACCTTTAGTATGGAAAGACTGGCTAAATTGTATGTAGATGAAGTTGTATCATTACATGGAGTTCCACTCTCCATTGTTTCGGATAGAGATAGTCGTTTTACTTCTCATTTCTGGAAAAGTTTCCAGCAAGCTATGGGAACTCGACTAAACCTGAGCACTGCATATCATCCACAAACAGACGGACAAAGTGAAAGGACGATCCAAACTCTAGAAGACATGCTCCGAGCATGTGTAATAGACTTTGGTGGAAGTTGGGATGATCACTTACCATTAATTGAATTCTCCTATAACAATAGTTATCATTCAAGCATTGAAACTGCTCCATTCGAGGCACTGTATGGAAGAAAGTGCAGAACCCCAGTTTGCTGGGCAGAAATAGGAGAAAGTCAATTATCAGGACCTGAAATAGTGCAAGAAACAACTGATAAGATTACTCAAATCAAGGAAAGACTGAAGACGGCTCGAGATCGTCAGAAGAGTTATGCAGACAATAGAAGCAAGCCGTTAGAATTCCAAGTGGGAGACAGAGTACTGTTGAAAGTTTCTCCTTGGAAAGGAGTAGTCAGATTTGGAAAGAAAGGAAAGCTAAGTCCAAGGTACGTAGGACCATTTTCAGTGATCCAACGTATAGGACCAGTAGCTTATCGTTTACAATTACCAGAAGAATTATCTGGAGTACATAATGTATTTCATGTATCCAATCTCAAGAAATGCTTATCAGATGAATCTTTGGTAGTACCTCTTCGAGATATAGAAGTAAACGAAAAGTTGAAATTTGTTGAGAAACCTCTTCAAATTGAGGATCGAAAGATCAAATTTCTCAAACACAAACGCCTAGTGCTAGTTAAAGTCAAGTGGGATTCAAAGAGAGGAGCTGAATACACTTGGGAACTGGAATCAGAAATGAAGAAAAAGTATCCACATTTATTCCAGTAAATCTCGAGGACGAGATTTTTCTTAAGGTGGGTAGAATGTAACAACTCTCATCAAAAGTACTATTTAATATATTAATTAGTCCAAAAGGAAACCCTAATTGAGAAACCCAAGTGATTCTGAACAAACCCTGAAATTTTCATAATTTTCAGAATCAGGATTAGGGCCCCTAAAACTTAAGGGGGGATAAACCCTAGTGGACGATTATCCACTTAAATCGTTGTCAAGTAACTGAAATTCGAGTATGTCAACTCAGCTAAGCTAGTTTCAGTCGTGGCTACCCTATAGCCTATTTTGATTCCATACGGACCGCAACAGTCTCAACCTTACGGTCCGTAAGCAGTCATACGGACCGCAACATTGACAAGCTTACGGTCCGTAAGCTAGCAAAATTTCACCTATAAATAGCAGACATTGGCATTCGAATTCTGAACACTTTACGTCGAAATAATTCTCACAAATACACTGTGTTACGAACTGTTATTCCGAAATTACACCCCGGGTATCGAAATTCTGCTACAAAACAGGGTATTAGCACAATCGCTGCTACGATTCATTTATCCGACGATCAAGATATCCAATGCATGTTTAAATGCCGCCCACATTAGGGTTATACTTTATCGTTCGTCATTAATTTGACGGATTGTCGTTAATTCGATAGATAAAGTATTATACTTTATCATTCGTTGTTAATTCAACGGATCATCGTTAATTCGATGGGTAAAGTATTATACCTTGTCATTCGTTGTTAATTCAACGGATCATCGTTAATTCGATGGACAAAGTATTGCATTTTGACATTCATTGTGAGAATTTGATCTCGTAAATTATCGTAATTGCTGGATTGATTACTAACCCAGTTTTGTGTGCATTGTTATTTATATTAGGTTAACAAGGCTAAATCATAGATTAGACTCTGACAATATTAAATCAGCAATGTGAGTCATTCTCTCTTTTTATCAAAATTGTTTATAAAAGCATGTTATTTTCAAAGTTATAATTACGGGGATTAAGTCTTTGTAATCACCAAGTTACAGCCGGTATGTGGGGTTTTGTATACATTACTTGATAATTGTCACCATTGGGGCAGCCAATGGGGGATATGACCATAGTCACAGACACCATTGGACGAATGGGCCAATGGGCCAATGGGTCGAGTGGCAAGTACCGTGGGTAGTTGGCTTGATATCAGAAACATTGTAATCGCTCTTAATACTGTAAATTATAACAACCGTGTCATTTTAGTAAATAGAATGATTCACTCAGTATTTCCCGCTGACAAAACCTTTTTCAAACATGTTTCAGGTGATCTGTTGTAATTCAGGAAAAGTGCTGGGAAGCATTTCAAGCTTACTGATAGTGGCTCAATATAAAATAAAGAAATGATTTTGTAATATCACACTTTTATAGTAAAAATATAATATTGTAAATTATCGGGGTTTTATCCCGAATTGTGAAATAAATAATCGGGGAAAAATTTTTTTTTAGCTTTAAGCGATCCTGTTTCCGCTGTTAAACTCAATTAAATCAATACCGCAGTATTTCTGTCCCGCGGCTCTTGAAACGGGTCAAACCGGGTCAGGGGCCGTGACATGCATGCGAGTTCCAGTCAGCCTTAACAAGTGGAAAAGGGGTTCCGTTCTGTTATTTGATCGATGTGAAACATAACAAACCTATAGGGGTCATAGCAGTGATTGTCCCCTACTCGAACGTGAACTTTTTATTCATCTCTAGATCCCTTCGAATCTCGATGCTATCGAGCATTACCTGAACACCCATCTGAACACTTAGCGAACCATGTAGATTGTGAGGTGCTTATACGAACGTCCCTGAGTTGAATGTCGCAGCGTCGAATGATTGAGCATTATTTAATTTTCCCTGTGTAAGGCAAAGATAAATGCTTTTGCTTTTACTTTATTGAAGACAACTGCCTTCGAACAACTTTAATAATTGAAGAAAAACCTACACTGGACTGTTTCAAAACTTATCATGGAAGCCTTAACCAAACGTATGGTGTAAGCTTAAATTTTCTTATCTATATAAGAAACTCACTACTCGAAGCTAATCTACACATAAGTTACAACTTCTGATATAATCCAACTCATACCCAAAATAACCTGTACCCAAACTTTTCTTAGTTCAACAAAACCCAATATTCAAATGGCAAATTTCCCAGTAGTATATGTTGAATCTTCAAATGCAGCAGAAATTCATCCAATCCTTCGGTTTACTGATTTACCCACTCGTGAGAGGTATCGAAAACTCAAGGATCTTGAAGTTTTTACTATTAGCGGTATTGATTGGCATCAAATGGAAATGTTTGATTCCAATAGTTTACTGGCAGGATTACTACCACATAATACGCCCTGGCGCCGTTTCTTCGACATCCTAGAACCGTCATACGATGAACTGGTATATGAGTTCTTGTCCACTTTCTATTTCAAATATAATAAAAGTCTTACCGATGAATCCATTCAATTTCAACTTTGTGGACAACCTCATAATATGTCATTATCAGAATTCGCAGTTCATCTGGGCATATATACAGATGAAGAAGTTAAACAACCCATTTTTACGGAGGCATCAACCTCTTATTCCTCTGTGGAAATGAGAGAATATTGGCGATGCCATTCATCAAAAGAGTGGTGTGGCAACAATAATTCTATGAACTTCACGGACCCTCGTTATCAATATATGCACCGTGTTTTAGCCAACACTATGACGGGGCGCAATATTAATCAACAAAGGTTTAGTTCAACCGAACTTTTCCATCTACATAGTATTTTTGAGCAAGTTCCTTGTAATATTGTCCACGAGCTTGCTACATATTTTTTTAGTCAACAAACAAATCCCCTGAGAAGTCTCATGGGAGGGTCTTACATTACAAGAATAGCAAAATCATTAGGTGTCTTAAGTGATCAGATTATCCAAGGATTATCTCCACCAAAGGCACCTGGGATTGTAAATTTTAACACCATTAGGCTAACTCCTGTTCATAATTATATACTAAATCAACCATTCCAGTCGGAGGGAGCTCCAGTTATCTTAGAAAGTACCTCCATGCAAAATTTACAACAATCATTGTTGCAGCTTCCTCAATCGTCTTTTTATCGATTTGATCTGCAACCACAGCTGGCACACATACGAGAACATATTACAACTAACCTATCCCAACCATTAACACCGAATGTCTTACAAAGCTTCTCACCATTAGTTTTCGAGGAGGATTCAACGATGCAAGAAACTTTGTTTGATGACATGATGATCCAAGAACAGTTAGCACCGGAATCATTTTTGCAATCACCATCACAGCCACAGTTTTTCTAGTCACTATTAAACGAAGTAGAACAACAACTGCCACCAACTGATATAGCAGGCCCTAGTACGGTGCCTCAAATGAATCTACCTCCAGATTCAATGGGAGTCGAAGTGACTAGGTTAAACGATCAGGTTCGAAATTTGTCTCAACAAATAAAACGGCTGACAGAAAGAAATAAATGGTTGGAAGACATGCTAAGACAATTAGCTGCTCGGATGCATCTGACTCTACCACCTTCACCACCTTATGATCCTGAGTCTGAATTTAATTTATGATTAATTTCAAATGTAAGATTGTTCACATCATAATAGACTATCAAATTATTATGATTAGATTGTTTAATACATACATTCTAATTTGTGTTTTTCCCTACAAGTAATACATATATGATCATAAATAAGAAGTTTATGAATCCTAATTAGTTGGCATGACCGGTTAGACCACACCGAGTAAAAGGATAATGTGAAATGTATTGAAGAACTAACAGATCCTTCCAGAAAATTATAAAATGTAATTTTTGTTCTCGAGAAAAGTTAATCATTGAAAATAGGGTGTGAATCCCTAAGTATTCTGGAATAAGCAAAGGATATACATATCCAACATGATACCATTTAGTGTTTTAAAAATCAATGCATCGTCTAAATGGTTATCAAATCCACAACATGAAGTTGGTGTGATTAAGGCTTAGCTAATGTGATAGCAAGCATATTATTCCAGATTGATATAATGCTTTTAATAATAAATCAATTTCACATCATGATCATTGCAATACAAGGATAACTACATGTAGTTTATACATGGTTTATTGAGACAATCACTGGATGTGTTTGCTAAGTGTATGATCATGAAAGCAAAAGTTCAGGTATCAATTCATATAATGCCAATATATTTTCTCCCCATTATAATTAGGTTTTGGTCAGAAACCAAATATGTCCATTATAAGATTTTGATTGTGCGATATATATTGAAACTCATCCACCATACTGCACAAAGATGGGACTTATAAAAGGTTTGAGAATGTGTTGGGTATAAATAATTGTCTATGATTAAATACTTAAAGCCATTAGTGAGAAATTCGTTTATGGCTCATTGGTTTTCACTTTAGTGAATGAATGTTCCCAACATTAGGGGGAGATTTCGTATAACAACAGTTACAACACCAGTATCCAGGTCACTCTGTTTGAGGCATTGTACGGATGTAAATGCCGATCACCTCTTTGTTGGGCAGAAGCTGGTAACAGTCAAATCACAGGCCCAGAACTTGTGGTAGACACAACAGAGAGGATTGCTCAGATACGACAACGAATGGCGGCAGCTCGTGACCGTCAGAAAAGCTATGCTGATAAGCGAAGGAAACCACTCGAGTTCCAGGTTGGGGATCGAGTGCTACTCAAAGTCTCACCATGGAAAGGTGTAGTTCGTTTTGGCAAACGAGGCAAACTCAATCCGCGTTATGTCGGACCGTTCATTGGCAAAGTCGCTTACAAGTTGTATCTACCTGAAGAACTCAGCGGAGTTCACAACGTATTCCACGTGTCAAATATGAAAAAGTGTCTGTCAGATGAGATCCTCATAGTTCCCTTAAAGGAGCTCACAATCGACGACCAGTTACGATTTGTCGAGAAACCAGTAGAGATTACTGACCGAGACGTTAAGATTCTCAAGCATACCAGAATACCTCTTGTTCGAGTTTGTTGGAATTCCCGTCGTGGCCCCGAGTATACCTGGGAACGAGAAGACCAAATGAAACTCAAGTATTCCCAGTTGTTTAAAGAAAGTGCAACCACTACTAAGGCTGAAGCTACTGCAGAATTTCGGGACGAAATTCCAAACCAACGGAGGGATGATGTGACACCCCAGGAAAACCAGGAAACCACGCAACTTAACTAGCTTCCTCAGTAAACAGGGGGATAATGTGACAACCCTCATAATTACATGTATCCGTACGATTAATTAATATTAATTAAGTGCTTAATGACTGTGCTGAATTACTTAACTGCTTTCTGATTACTGCGTCATACTTACATGTGCTTTTCAACATACTAGTCTTGTACATAAAATTTACTAAATGGTCCTGTATGCTTTCTTAAGTGTTGGGAATTAAAAGTGCTACAAAAAGATACATAAAGGACACTATACGAAATAAATTAGCACTTTATCGAAACGGTATCTAACCGAACAACCGGACATTACTCGGAATACTAAAATATTGCAAGAAACATTGTTTCACTTTTTCTGAGCTAGTTATGGTTCCCGAGCACTATAACACATTACATAATTCAAGTAACACGCTAAACTTAAGACTTACACTTAACACCCTACTACATCACCAACTTACCAAATAATTTACAAACAACCCCCCTTTGCAAGCTCACGGCTCACTTAGGTAGCCCCACACAAGATTTTCCAATCTTACTCGATATTACCATAATATCTTCTTGGAGTTGTTGAGATAGTGCATGTACTACGGGAAACACATGGACCCATGGTTATTAGAAATTGAAAAGTCATAAAAAAACATAATCATTTACCAACACCACTCATCACAACTTCTTTCCTCCTCCCATAATATAAGCTACGGCCGAACTACCATCCATACATTACCATTATTTTTAATTTCCACTCATCCATTCAAAGCTACATTCAAGGTGCTACAAGGTGATTTAGAAGGTTTGGTGTTCACGGATCGTGAAGGACCTCTACCACAAGCTTTTATCCACTCATTTTCTCCATAGATCTTCCCTAGCTTTAAGCTAGTTGTAACACTTCTTTACACTCTTGTTACTTCACATTTTTAATGGTTAATAGATATATTATGATGAAATCATACAAGAACACTAAAGATCATAAACTTAAAGTTTAAACATAAAGATGATATATGATAATATATGGTTGACATAATGTTGTTTAGTAAATATATGATGTTTACTTGATGATTACTAGTAATATGATGATTAATCAACATATGGAACTTATTAGAAAGTGTGGTGATCGTATGTATGCGTTTTAGTGACATTTAAGCGATAAACAGCATGCTGAGTAACATTTACAGCCAACTTCAGTTGGCTGTAAACGGACCGTTACAAATCGAGAAATTGATTTTCTGAAGTCTAAATTATATGTTTTAGAAAAAACAAATCAAATGACACTGGAATCACATTTTTTGAGGTAGTTTGCTATTTTTAAAGGTCCGTTTTGTACAGCAGCAAAAGCTGCATTTTTACTGCAGAAAACTTGTGTTATGTTTTTCATCATAACTTGAAATCTGTGTAGAGTTAGGTCATGAAAATTGTATTGTAGATGAACATTGATGTCATTGTAATTATCCCACTGGAATTTCGTCAATCAGACTTACGGTGAATTTTAAATGAATTTCTCCATGGACTGTAGTCAGAAAGTGACGAATCTGATTTGCAGCCCGGTAAATGATTTTTGTAAAATAATTGGTAATGAATTGGATCCCGATATTTTTACACAATAATATATGGATTGTTCGAAACATTCTGTAAAAATTTGGGAATTTTTGGAATAAGCTAACTATTTTATTAAATTACTCGAAAACAGCCCAGTTTTGGATGTTAAAGCTGAAATGACATAAGTAGTAATTTGAGTGTCTAAATGTCGGGAATGTTATCTGAGGATGATCTAACATGTTATATGTCAATGAAAGTGTTATGTGTAATATTCGTATGCTTGCTTTTGAATGGTAATAGATGGGAAGTTTATATGGGCGTGAACTGTTAAAGTGAGTACATGTTATGTGGTAGATATGTGTAGGAACTTTGTGCTCCATTTGAAACCACTAAATGACTAACTGGTAATCATATTAGGACGTGATTGACCGACCTTGACTGCTAGCTATTTTTAAGAGTCAACCCGAGCAATCCAAAGGTGAGTTCACATTCTTTCTAAGGCATGGGATTCCCGGTGGTTGGGAATGGGATTAAAGAACTAAAACGGAACCTGCGTATCCTCCTTGGGTAGGATATGTACCGCCATCCTCCATGGGTAGGATGCCAATATTAATCCTGAGTATTCTCCTTGGGTAAAATACGTACGTTCGTCCTCCTTGGGTAGGACAACAACCTTAAACTTACTAGACAAAACTCTATCATTAAGTCCCTCATTTTTATATCGACTTAATCGTCGGGCCAATGTCGAGCGGGTCATTAGTTAATAGCGCTATTAGGTTTAACAAACCTCACACCGTGCCAGTCGGACGGGCGTGTACTAATGGACTATGGAAAACTGTCAATGATGATAGACATTGATGTAGGGCACAACTTACTTTCGTTAGTAGTCGATATGGTAACGGTCTAGTGGTTCACATGGGGAAGCCCCCACTGATACTGGTTATGGTTTGGGAAAGAAGGAATTGGTTAATCGTATTTTCAACTAAGGGGTAACCCCTACGGCAAGTAAGCCAACTAAAGAAAAACTATGTTTTTGAAACAACTTAAAACGAACACCCAACTGTGAACTCGCTCAACTTTGTTGTTGATTTGTTGTTACATGCCTTGCAGGCATTTAGGTGCATATCATTGGAACTTGCTGTCTGGGAGGCTGGAGTGGTCATGGGTCGAGATACATGGAATCGTAATACAAGACTAATGATTTTTACATGTGGTTTATAAACACTTAACTAATGAATTATGCTTCCGCCGTATGCTGTGAATTATTTGTAACGTGTAACACTTAATGTTAAATCAATGAAAGTTTTTATACCTATGAGTTCAATGTGATTGGTGGCTAGATCCTGGTACGTCACACGCCTCGCGGGGGTTTCTGCTTGTGGTATTTTGGGGGTGTGACATCGTACGTGATGTACGTTAAATCGTATTGTATTTTACACTTTTCCTAAAAATAAAGCCCTATGTTTACATGTTGTTTATGTGCCACTAATATTATGTGATAAGACTCTAGGAGCTTTATTCCACACCTTAAAAAATTGGTTCCACACAATGTGTTAAAACAATATCGACCGGTTATTGGACTTATAAACCAAATAATGTCATATTTAATTTTTAAAGTAATTTAGATATTAGGTTAGATTTGTACAGTAAAGTTATATGATGTGGGATAAATCTCATAGAGGCTATATCACATCGAACATTATTTTTAATTTATACGAGAATAAAGTTTCTTTCATCGATCATTACTAATCATCAATATATTATTTTTAAATTTAAAATTTAAAATAATATATAGCTTTTTAATATTTTATTATATCAATATATTATTTTTAATATTTATTAGAAAGTATGGTGATCGTATGTATGCGTTTTAGTGACATTTAAGCGATAAACAGCATGCTGAGTAACATTTACAGCCAACTTCAGTTGGCTGTAAACGGACCGTTACAAATCGAAAAATTGATTTTCTGAAGTCTAAATTATATGTTTTAGAAAAAACGAATCAAATGACACTGGAATCACATTTTTTGAGGTAGTTTGCTATTTTTAAAGGTCCGTTTTGTACATCAGCAAAAGCTGCATTTTTACTGCAGAAAACTTGTGTTATGTTTTTCATCATAACTTGAAATATGTGTAGAGTTAGGTCATGAAAATTGTACTGTAGATGAACACTGATGTCGTTGTAATTATCCCACTGGAATTTCGTCAATCAGACTTACGATGAATTTTAAATGAATTTTTCCGTGGACTGCAGTCAGAAAGCGACGAATCTGATTTGCAGCCCGGTAAATGATTTTTGTAAAATAATTGGTAATGAATTGGATCTCGAGATTTTTACACAATAGTATATGGATTGTTTGAAACATTCTATAAAAATTTGGGAATTTTTGGAATAAGTTAACTGTTTTATTAAATTACTCGAAAACAGCCCAGTTTTGGATGTTAAAGCTGAAATGACATAAGTAGTAATTTGAGTGTCTAAATGTCGGGAATGTTATCTGAGGATGATCTAACTTGTTATATGTCAATGAAAGTGTTATGTGTAATATTCGTATGCTTGCTTTTGAATGGTAATAGATGAGAAGTTTATATGGGCGTGAACTGTTAAAGTGAGTACATGTTATGTGGTAGATATGTGTAGGAACTTTGTGCTCCATTTGAAACCACTAAATGACTAACTGGTAATCATATTAGGACGTGATTGATCGACCTTGACTGCTAGCTATTTTTAAGAGTCAAACCGAGCAATCCAAAGGTGAGTTCACACTCTTTCTAAGGCATGGGATTCCCGGTGGTTGGGAATGGGATTAAAGAACTAAAACGGAACCTGCCTATCCTCCTTGGGTAGGATATGTACCGCCATCCTCCATGGGTAGGATGCCAATATTAATCCTGAGTATTCTCCTTGGGTAAAATACGTACGTTCGTCCTCCTTGGGTAGGACAACAACCTTAAACTTACTAGACAAAACTCTATCATTAAGTCCCTCATTTTTATATCGACTTAATCGTCGGGCCAATGTCGAGCGGGTCATTAGTTAATAGCGCTATTAGGTTTAACAAACCTCACACCGTGCCAGTCGGACGGGCGTGTACTAATGGACTATGGCAAACTGTCAATGATGATAGACATTGATGTAGGACACAACTTACTTTCGTTAGTAGTCGATATGGTAACGGTCTAGTGGTTCACATGGGGAAGCCCCCACTGATACTGGTTATGGTTTGGGAAAGAAGGAATTGGTTAATCGTATTTTCAACTAAGGGGTAACCCCTACGGCAAGTAAGCCAACTAAAGAAAAACTATGTTTTTGAAACAACTTAAAACGAACACCCAACTGTGAACTCGCTCAACTTTGTTGTTGATTTGTTGTTACATGCCTTGCAGGCCTTTAGGTGCATATCATTGGAACTTGTTGTCTGGGAGGCTGGAGTGGTCATGGGTCGAGATACATGGAATCGTAATACAAGACTAATGATTTTTACATGTGGTTTATAAACACTTAACTAATGAATTATGCTTCCGCCGTATGCTGTGAATTATTTGTAACGTGTAACACTTAATGTTAAATCAATGAAAGTCTTTATACCTATGAGTTCAATGTGATTGGTGGCTAGATCCTGGTACGTCACACGCCTCGCGGGGGTTTCTGCTTGTGGTATTTTGGGGGATGTGACATCGTACGTGATGTACGTTAAATCGTATTGTATTTTACACTTTTCCTAAAAATAAAGCCCTATGTTTACATGTTGTTTATGTGCCACTAATATTATGTGATAAGACTCTAGGAGCTTTATTCCACACCATAAAAAATTGGTTCCACACAATGTGTTAAAACAATATCGACCGGTTATTGGACTTATAAACCAAATAATGTCATATTTAATTTTTAAAGTAATTTAGATATTAGGTTAGATTTGTACAGTAAAGTTATATGATGTGGGATAAATCTCATAGAGGCTATATCACATCGAACATTATTTTTAATTTATACGAGAATAAAGTTTCTTTTATCGATCATTACTAATCATCA
Source organism: Helianthus tuberosus (assembly GCA_030545235.1). Classification (NCBI taxonomy): domain Eukaryota; kingdom Viridiplantae; phylum Streptophyta; class Magnoliopsida; order Asterales; family Asteraceae; genus Helianthus; species Helianthus tuberosus. The sequence continues at coordinate 14,820,834 of CM060435.1, forward strand.
ATATATTATTTTTAAATTTAAAATTTAAAATAATATATAGCTTTTTAATATTTTATTATATCAATATATTATTTTTAATATTTATTTTTAACTTTAACATGTTTTATTTTTTTTTTCTATTTACTTTTAGCTTTTAACGTATTTTCTTTTTTTCCTTTTCTAAAACCATATTTCCTTTATCGTTTATTTTGTTTTTAAAAATTCTTTTTTTAAATCATCTTTACTTTATCAATTAATTTGGTATTTCTTTAATAATTTATGTTCATTAATTTTTTTTTCTAAAAATTTAAGTACGTAGTTGTGCTTAATTTTACCATCGGTTAGTATAAGTTTTATTAAAAACGAATTTATATTAAAAAATAAATTTTATATATTTGGTATTGTAAAATGAAACGATGATAAACGGAACCGATTCTAACGGTATGGCTTTCTAAACAACATGATACATTTTCAAATAACATTTGTTTTAAATTATCATTTGCTCCGTTTCATCGCAACGCACGACAGAAAAAAAAAACTTAGTTTTATTTAATTTTGATTTATTCTAGATTTATTCACATTTTTAATTTCATTAATATTATTTCTATTTATTTCTTTATTTCAAAACAAAAAAAAAAAAACCTATAATCAATATTTTTATTAACACACGTAATGGTGATGGATGGTTATATTCACTTGCAAGTTGGGTATTTTTATAAAATACTGGTCCATTAAAAATCTTTACCCTATGTCAAACATGGTTGCAAAAGACGCTAGACGTTTCCTAGTACGATTGAGAGTACTCGAGAAGTACTTGGTCTGGGCGAAGAGTACTCGAGAAGTATTCAGGCTCAGCAGCCTACCTTGTAGCGAGTACTCGGCATTCGAGACCTTGTTTTACAATCATTATCTCACATTCTCACCCAAAAAATCCTATCTACCCTATCGCTCTCTATCCAATACACACTGCAAGCGGCAGCAAGCACCGGAGATGGAAGCCAGTTGTTTCTTCCCTTTTCGGTTATGGGTAACGGTGATAAAGGTTGGGGCCCCCCTTTTCTTCCCTTCTTGCTCCCGTTAAGGGCATGGCGGAGGACATCATAACACTTTTCTTTGGCATGCCCAGATGGCATTAAGGGCGTTAAGCATCTGGGTTGGACGGGGGCGCTAGCTTACACTATCCAGCCTAATTGCAAATTTATTAAAACAAAAACTGATTAATCAAAAAGTGTAACAAGTAATTGACTTTATATAATTATAACTATTATATGAAAAATTTTAAATTATTAGTCTCGTACGTGATTAATTAAAATAGATGATTTAAGGGCCTACCACCTGTTTATCCCAATGACAAAGACGATCCAATAATTACCGTTCGTGAGTTGACGATTCGTGACATCGTTGGAAAAAGGTACTAAGGCATCACATGTAAACAATATTGTCATGTTCATTAAGCATAACCATGTAAATAAAACTGTTAGGTTCATTGATCGGATATAAATTGTACATTGTCATGTTCATTAACTAAGAGTCAACAACTCATGTTTAGAATTATACACAGTTAACGCATATTTTCATGAAAGTAAAACTATGTTGAAAGGAGGATTTAAGGAAATAAAGTCTGGTAAAACATACCTACACTGTCTCTTTTAGAAAGAAAAAAAGAGGACTGTTATGAACGTCACCTACATTAAGAAACCTTTCTAACGAGGTTAAGTTACTTAAATCATATATCAATATGTTATGTTAATGTAAATGGGTGAGGGGGTTGTTAGTAATGGTTTTTTCGTATAAACACCTAACCTCTTCTTGCGCAATGATCAAATACAGCACTCTACAAGATTCAGGTGTCACGCATGGATAGAGAAATTTGACCTAAATCGTGGATGGTTTTATGTGCACTGTTCAACCTGTGACAAAACGGTTTATCCGGAGGAAGACGGGTCGTTGAAGTTCATTTGCAAGGATGATGAAGACATAACACCCAAGTTCTTGTTTACTATCAATATTAATCATATTGTTTTTAAATATAATAATATAACTAAATAATAGTTTTATTTATACGATTGATTAACAGATTAAAAATAATGCGTACGTTATAATTTGGTTCTTAATTTTTATTAGTTTAAAAATGTGAGATTAAAAATGTATTCGTTTAATATGTTATAATCTGGCTATATGGGGTGATCTCACATATCTTGTAAAATAATACTTAGCAATGGTTAATCTATACTATATTATAATGCATGAGGGAGGGGTATTTTAAGATACCCAAAAAATAAGAACTTTTCCTCCCCTTTATTTATAGAAAGACCCCTAAAATGAGGGTAGTTCGGTCTTTTAAACACTATTTATTTTTTAGCCCCTAAACTTGTTACATTTAAATCCCTGAGGTTTTAACAAAATTATAGATAATTAGTTACAATTCACCCCTCCACAACAAACTTAACTAAATTGTTTAAAAAAAACCAAAGATAACATGAAAAGAGGATTTAATTTTAAAAGTATTACAACTATTATTTTTATTTTTTGACAAGCAAAGCAAAAATCATTCATAAAAAATAAGGCTCTCTTAGCCAGGAGCTAAGAGAAATGTTACAGACCCCAACAGAAAAGAAAAATAAACATACTCAACTTTTAATTAACATGTTACTAAAGAGGAAGGGTTAAATCTGAGTACTTGCTCTTCCCCTGATCGGATCAGTGCGAAGAAAAATGGGCGCTCATATTTTGAATCTGATCAGTTTCTTCAATCTACGCTAAAAGAGGAAATCCATTCAACGAATATTTCCCATCTAACTCCTAAATCTCATTTAAAAATTCAAACCCACCTATCTCTTTCTTTGCTCTCCCTGAAGAAGATCCCTTTCAGCCTCTGGAAACCCTAAAATCAGATCAAACGAAATCCGACAACTCAATTTCTGTTCCGATCAATTATTGACACAACAGAGGTAATGATTCATAACATTTTATTCGTTCTGTCGATGTTGAATTTGACCTTACGTTTCATTAAGACCAATTTACGCGAAACAATGATAATTTTGCAGTTTTGAGCATAATCCGTGTTGTATCTTTTGAATAAAGTTGATAATAACATCTTTATTTTGTGTTAATTAAAGGCGCATGATGTAGTTCTTCTAACTTTTGTTCATGATTTGATGGAAGTTCATCTACTTTGGTCAAAGAATCGTGTAGGTCAGTAGATGGACCTTTTGTATCCTGCAAAATTTGATAACTAAAGTGGTTTTTTAATTGAAATCCAGGTATATGAAGATATCAACTGAAGCAATGGATGTCCCGAAAACTTGATTTAGTTTCGACCCGGGTAAGAGAAACGAGATGATGACAAAGAAAGGCTTAATTTCTCTGGGTATCTTAAAACTGGATAGGGTTTTGTACTCACGTTTCAGATTTGTTATTCAATCTATTTAATTCTTGTAAATGTTGAATGAATTTTAATGAATAGGGAGGATATACAAGTTCCATCACACCCTAATTCCCGACATATGCACAAGGTCAAGGGCCACGATGATGATGCAAGAACGGTTCCAAAGTGTTATCAGTCAGTTTTTTTAATATGCGCAGTACTTTCTTTGTGCTTGTGATTTTTGTTTGATATGTTCGTTAGTAGTTATACGCGTGTTTGGCCGTGATTATAGAGAATCATACGTTCTGGTGGTGCGGTTGATGATGACACGGCAAAAAATTATAGTTACTCTTGATACTGTTGATCCAAACAAGGTTTGATCAGATCCTTACTGATTGAAAGTCATTCCACCATGCCATCATTGAGTCTAGCTGTCCGCTGCAGCAAGCAACAGGTTAGGTTTCATGTTGCTTATTGCAAAGATATGTCTAATTTTGTTTGTTAGTGTTAAATTGATTGGAGAAAAGGTCTTGATACCATTATATGGCAAACTAAATGGTGTTTATGGATTCTTCATATACAAATGGTTTTTTCAAAGGATATAGGTAGAAGATATTGATATACAGTGAGAGATATAACTTCAATAAAATCCATGTTCTGTCCAATATGAGGGTTGGGGTTAGCACATCTACTTTTTGTACAAGTCACAACTAGCCGGGTCAGGTTGACCTGAAACACCTTGTAGTTTTTTTTAATATAAGTATTTTAGCTTTAAACATGAGCGCGCTACCATAAAAGCTGACCAATCACTTTGGGGTCACGGCTATTCTCAGGTGCAACTGGGAATGAAGATGTTCTTGAGGACGAGAATGTGTTAAAAAGTACAAAGTTTTACCATTTTTATATAAAATTTCAAGATTGATAAACTTTTAATAACTAGACACTGTTTTATACGTATTTCTGATCTATAGTTTTGAACATCAATTTTTTTTTTTTGGTTTTGAACATACCTGATGTTTTATATAGTTTGTATAAGCTAAATAAACACACTCCTTTCATATGATATGAATGCACCATACGAATGGTTACAGACTTTGTTTCAATTTGTGTTGTAGGGATATATTTTGCTGTATGTGATGGATGGTAGTTATTAACCATGTGGGGCATCTATATGGCCATAGCAACAAGCACACGCACTAGGAATTAGTTTCGAAACACATGATCATGGTATGGTTATATGCTTCTTGCTTTTGAAACATTAGATCTGATCATTCTCATAATAATAATAATAATAATAATAATAATAATAATAATAATAATAATAATAATAATAATAATACTGACTACTCTCACTGCCACTTGTTTTTTAATACTTGATTAAATTAAGGTCTTGAGGAGATGTGTTCATTGTATGTTTTTAACAGAGGCGGACATGCCTACTTAGGTTATGTTTTAATATTACAAAATTTAAAGGAAATGCCCATGATGTGTATTAGATTGTATATATAGAGTTGGTTCACTGAGTTAGTTAGTTTCTGGTAGGGTGGTTAGTTAGTTACACCTCTAGTTTGTTATATATAGAGGTGAGGTTTATGTTGTAAAGATTGATTCTGAGTTCTATGTGAGATTACCGTTTCATGCTTTACTTCATGGTATCAGAGCTGATGCTCCTGACTCTGATGGCCTGATTCCGGTGAGTTGTTAGATCTCTGATCAACTTTCCGGTAATCCTCCATTCTTTCCGATCTTCACTCTGTTCAATCTCCAGATCTCCTTCTTCTATTCTCCTTCCTTTCTTCCAATTTTCTTCATCACTTTCTTCCAGATCTTCATTTTATTTCTGTGATAATCATCAATTTCGTCCAGATCTTCATTCTTTGTCTGAGATAATCATCAATTTTTCACAGTTGAGAGCAAAATTGTTGACATTTGAATCTCGATTAAAACAAACAGAAACGAACTATCAAACCTCTATACCTGTTTCTGCTATGGCGGCCATGAATGTTCAAACCCTACCAGAAATGTTGAATCTCGCATCAATCAACTTCCCTCACAACATCTCCGACTCCTATTCTCGAATCAAAACCAACACCGCCTACTTCCGCATGAACTATGCGACAATCGTGCTAATAATACTGTTTTTAAGCTTGTTATGGCATCCGATCTCGTTAATCGTGTTCGTTGTGTTGATGGCGGCGTGGTTGTTTCTGTATTTTCTTCGTGATGAGCCGCTGATGATATTTCACCGTGTGATTGATGATCGTGTTGCTATGGCGGCCATGAATGTTCAAACCCTACCTCATGAGACTTCAAATAAGTCAGTGATTTGTCAGATTGTTGATGGAACACAAGTTGGACCACGTGATGGGTTATTGGGCTCAAGCCCAAGTCAGATTGTTGTTATGAATAACTCACAGAATGCTATTTCTGGGCAAACTGATGGATTTGGGCCAGCACATTTAGCAAATTGGGCCAGTACAGTGCAAACGTCACATTTTGGATTGATGGCTGATTTATCGGGTACATGTGAGCGTGTTGATTCTTGGATACCCGATTCCGGTGCCACTGCGCATATGACTGCTGATTTTTCTATTGTATTTGATGCTGCTCCTTACACCGGCTCTGAGCGAGTCGTTGTAGGCAATGGTATGGCTCTTACTATTTCTCACATTGGCACTGCCTTGCTTCATTTATCTGATCGTACTCTCACTCTTAGACATGTTCTTGTGGTTCCTGGCTTAGCCAAGAACCTTTTATCGATTACGCAGTTAGTGATTGATCATCCTATAGCTGTTATTTTTTCACATCTAGGTCTGTCCATTCAGACTCTTGATGGACAGCTCCTCCATCACACACGTGGTAGTCCACATCAGCTATATTCACTTGCTGCTTTCACTTCTGTTTCTCGTGAGACTTGGCATTCTCGGTTGGGTCATCCGTCTGATGATGTTTTGTCTAGATGTTCGTTTTTACATCTGACAAACAAAACCCAACACACACATTGTACCGCTTGTAGTATTTCAAAATCAACTAGATTGCCTTTTACATCAGTTGTATCTCATTCTACTTCACCTTTACATATTATACATTGTGACATTTGGGGTGCCTCGCCTGTTATGTCTAGAGATGGATACAGATATTTCATTACTTTCATTGATGATTTCAGTCGATTTACATGGATGTATCCTTTGACTTGTCGTTCTCAAGCGGTTGATTGCTTTCGGCACTTCAAACCGCTTGTTGAGAACCTTTTCTCCTGCACCATCAAGCATCTTCAGTGTGATGGTGCTTCTGAGCTCATTCGTGGATCTATGGCTCGTTTTCTTTCAGATTCTGGCATCGCTTATCGCATTTCATGTCCCTATACTCCCCAACAAAATGGGGTTGCTGAGCGGAAAAACCGCCATCTTTCTGAGGTAGCTCGAGCTTTATTGTTTCATGCTCAGTTACCAAAGAAATTCTGGTATGATGCATATGCTACTGCAGCCTTCCTTATTAACCGGTTACCATCATCGGTTCTTCATCACTCATCTCCTTATGAGGTTCTTTTTGGATCTCGTCCCGATTACTCTCTTCTTCGTACTTTTGGGTGTTTGTGTTATCCGTTTCTAGGTGATACTCGAGCGGATAAACTTTCACCCAAGTCTACTTCTTGTATCTTTGTTGGCTATGCCCCATCTCATCTTGGTTATCTTTGTTATGATCCTCATACGTCTCGGACGTATACTTCTCGACATGTTCGGTTCCATGAGTCGATTTTTGACATTCCGGGGAGTTCTACTACTCTCACAGCTTCTTCAGATTCTATTCCTTTCTCCATTCCTCCTCCTTCGCTTTCTACTTCTGTTTCTTCTCTTTCTTCTTCATCCTCTCCTATTATTCCTTCCTCATCTTCTCCTATTATTCCTTCCTCATCTTCTCATGCTATTCCCTCTCCTGATATTACTTCACCTTCTTTTCCTCCTCCTCCTCCTCCTCCTCCTCCTCCTCCTCCTCCTACTACTACTACTTTTGTTCCGACTCACCCGATGGTTACACGATCTCGTGATCATACACGGCAGCCGCGTCAGTTTCCTGATCATGTTCTTTTTCATGTCTCTACTACTCCTACCACTGAGCCTTCCACATTTCGGCAGGCTCAGCAGTATTCTGTTTGGTGGGATGCGATGCGTGCTGAGATTGATGCTCTTCATGCCAACCAGACTTGGCGTCTGGTTCAGGCTCCCACTGACGCCAACATTGTTGGTTGTAAGTGGGTTTACAGGATTAAACATAATCCTGATGGATCAGTGAGTCGTTATAAAGCCCGGCTTGTTGCCAAGGGCTTTCATCAGACTGAGGGTATTGACTACACTGAGACTTTTAGTCCTGTGGTCAAACCTACTACTATTCGTCTTGTTCTTTCAGTCGCTTTCTCTCGAGGGTGGTCTATTCGTCAGGTTGATGTCAACAATGCGTTCTTACATGGGGATCTTTCTGAGACTGTGTATATGACCCAGCCCCCAGGCTTTGTTGACTCATCTAGACCACATTATGTTTGTCGCCTGCAGAAGGCTCTTTATGGCCTAAATCAGGCTCCTAGAGCTTGGTTTTCCAAGCTATCCACCGCTCTGCTTGCTGATGGTTTTACCCAGTGTCTTTCAGATGTATCTCTCTTTGTTTACAGTCGAGATTCGATACTCTGTTATGTCTTGATCTATGTTGATGACATCATTATTACTGGGAGCTCATCTGATTTTGTTACTGGTTTGATTGGGCGCTTGCACTCTCAGTTTGCGCTCAAGGATTTGGGATAGTTATCATATTTTCTGGGTATTCAGGCTACATTTTCTGAGGATGTCTTACATTTATCACAGCAGCGCTACTTACTTGATTTGTTACAGCGTACGGGTCTTGCCGATTGTCGTCCATTATCTACACCTGTCTCTTCTGGTAGACAGCTTTCTCGGCACACTGGTGACCCTTTGTCTGATCCTACTATGTATCGGAGCACTGTTGGTGCATTACAGTATCTTGTGTTGACACGACCAGAGATTGCGTATGCGGTCAGTAAGGTGTCGCAGTTTCTTCAGACACCTACTGATCGACACTGGGTCGCTGTCAAGCGGATTTTGCGGTATCTTAAGGGTACCATCTCTCATGGATTATGTATATGTCGGTCTACTTGTGTTGATTTACATGCGTATAGTGATGCTGATTGGGCTGGATGTCCTGATGATCGACGTTCTACCACAGGTTATTGTGTTTTTCTTGGGCCCAACCTCATTAGTTGGAGCTCCAAGAAACAACATACGGTTGCTAGATCGAGCACAGAGGCTGAGTATCGTGCTCTTGCTCATACCGCTGCTGAGTTACGCTGGATTACATCTATATTGCATGAGCTACATATTACGATGACTTGTCCACCATCTCTTTGGTGTGACAATATTGGAGCTACATATCTTGCAGTCAACCCGGTGTTTCATCAGCGTACGAAACACTTGGAGATTGACTTACATTTTATTCGTGACATGGTATTGGCAGGTGTTTTGTATGTTCGGTATGTTTCTACTATATTTCAGATTGCAGACATTTTGACCAAAGGGTTGTCTTCGGTTCGTTTTGACACTCTGCGGTCCAAGCTTCACGTGGATGCTCCCCGTTCAGCTTGAGGGGGCATATTAGATTGTATATATAGAGTTGGTTCACTGAGTTAGTTAGTTTCTGGTAGGGTGGTTAGTTAGTTACACCTCTAGTTTGTTATATATAGAGGTGAGGTTTATGTTGTAAAGATTGATTCTGAGTTCTATGTGAGATTACCGTTTCATGCTTTACTTCAATGTGGATCTTTATTTTTTGGGGATACTTCTAAAAACAGTTCTACATACTTTCATGTTGTATGCGATTAAGTCCTTGTGGTTGATTAAGTACTCAAAGTTTGTTTGTTAGATCACACATATATAAAAGGGTTATTTTAACAAACATTAAAATATAAGAAGTGCTCAAAGTTTGGTTTGACAGTTTCACTGTGTCTATATGTAATAAGCCCTCTTTTGCTAATTTAAGTGTTTTGCTGGGGTCTTTTGCCTTAATATTACATGGCCATAAATGATTAGATTTTTGCTTTGTTATAATTGGTTATGATTGTTTTTGGTTGAATTATTGTTTGTATTTACAATTCATTCATTCTTTCTAATATTCCAAATTATATATGAGGTGTGCAACACTAAGCCATGTTGAAAACGACAAATGAACAGAAATAATTCTTGGTCCATGGTTTGAGATAGCTTTAATATGTGTTTTGGTTTGCTTCTATTCTAGCCAGGTCCGGTCCAGTTTCGGACTTAACTGATATCATATGGTATGGTCTGGTCTGATCTGATCTTGGTTCCATTATATATAAATTTTTTATTTTGGTTCGGTCTTGTATTGGACTGTTACAAGTTGGACTCGACAAAAACCAAAAGTTCAAAAACGTTTCAACTTAAAAGTTAGAACCAGATAGTATAATAGCGGTTTGGTTACAAACTGGATCATGAACTGGTTTGTGCATCCTTAATTTCAATTCGAATATGTTTTGTTCAACTTTAGTTAAACAAGATATCACAACACAATCTCTAATTCGATACCATTCGCTTGATGTCATATGCATAAGAATGCAAATGGTTAGCTACAAAACATGCTGCCTTCAGTTAAATCATTTTATTTTTGTTTCTTGTTCATTCTAGCATACATATCGGAAGGCCATAGGTTATTTGAAACAAAAAGCATCTTTGGTTGGTCACAAGGCGCCCGATCGCGATATAGAGTTGGATATGCAACTCAAATTTACATGAAAATACACAATCAATATGTAGCGTTATTATATGGGGAGCTATTAGACTAAGACACAAATGTATCGGATTACAAGAACAAACTCAAAATAGTTTTCAACTAAGATATAGATTAAAAAAAGAACAAACTCAAAAAAGTTTTCAAATATGCTATAGATTAAAAAAAGTACATATATTGTTAACATATAAGATTAATATTAACATGTATTGACACAAGCAAAAAAATTTTAAGTCTTACCTTTTATAAAGGGGCATCCCAATTCCCAACTAAAAAAGAAGAAAACATTGTTTTAAATCTTGCCTTATAAATGGAGGGGCCAATGAATTCAAACCCAACCATTGATGTTAAGATTTTATAAAGAAATTTAACCCACACGTTCAACTTTTGTTGGCCCAAGCCAATTAACCCACATCAATTTTTAGCCTACGTTAAACTTTTGTTGGCCTAAGCCAATTGTTTGATTACGCATGTTGTAACATAGTTTTCAACTTTGTGTTTTTTTTTATATATTTTTGAAATGCAAAAAAAAAAAAAAAGTAACACGGTTCTCTAACTTTGTTTATATATAGCGTTAAAAATGTATGGTGTGATAGTTCAAATTTATGAATATTATGTATAATCGATTCGGTTAAAGTTACTATATCATAGATTGACCACACTGATGCTACGAATAAGAAAACATACTATACAATATATCACGATAGGATAGATAAACTAAGAGAATATGAGTATGACGTTGTAAATATCGCCCCCGCTGCATCGCGCGGGTTTCCTACTAGTACTAAATTATAAACTATTGGTAAAATAGTTGTAAATGATAAATATTATATTACGACATTAAAAATGAAAAAAATAAATAAATTTAACTTAACGACACCTAGATACGTTAATTAAATAATAGTGGAGGGTTCAAATGAGAAAAATTTTTAAATAAAAAGAAAAAAGAAGAAATTTCAACCAATAAAAATGCTTCATTTTACTTCATTTAATATTTGTATTTAATTTTAATATAAGGGTGGGTATATTGGTAAACTTCCATAGATCATTAATTTGTACTTTTCATCTTTAATAACTAAGTAAATTAAATTCGTAACTCCTTTTCAAAATATATACTTTTTTCAAATAAAAAAAACTTAATTTAAAGTGTAGAATAAATTACTAGGTGTGTAAGATAAATTACAAGTTGTGCAGGATATATATTTTGAGGCGTGTAGGATAAATTTTGACGTGTGTATGATACAAAATTCTATAATGTTTAAGGGATATGGAGGAAAATTTTGATATGCGTATGTTTTATAGATTATATGTATGATAATTAATAATTAGTTGACTAATTAATTAAAAAGATAAAAATTAATGAGATGGGTTATAAATGAATTATTATTTTACCAATATGTCATTTCTTCTTTCAATAATTTTCTTCTCATTTAATCCTACCCTTTAAATAACAAATTCTTAAATATTTTAACTTTGTTACTTTTTAATCTTTCGTCGTATACTTCTATTTTTATACTAATAAATATAATAATGACCCAAGCAAAAAAGCATCGGCAATTCGGCCCAAGGATAATCCATACTATATAATAAAAGAAACGAATAAGTGACACGTGTCATTCATTGAAGGCGTCTACATTTGTAATTTCCTGCATTTTCATACTTATCTTATATCAATTAATTAAATAATAAATAATCAATTAATATTAAATCTTATCTTACTTTAAATGTTGGATAGAATCATTCTATTTTTTTCTAATAATATTTTATCTTCAAATTTAAGCTATAAATATTCTATTTTTTCTAATAATATATTATCTTCAAATATATCTACTATAATAAAAGAAACCAATTAGAGGACACTTGTCATCATATTAGGCCATGTTTTATAGATAAGTATTATTTTAGTTTAATATTTTCTAATTAATTATAGATAATCCTCCTACTAAATATTATTTAGTTTAATTTCTTATGGATAATAATTATTTAGTTTAATCTCCTTCTCATTTATAATATTATTTATTTAACTAATAGAGTAAATTACGATTTGGCTCCTGTGGTTATATCACTTTTACTCTTTTAGCCCAAAAAGAATTTTTAACATCTGAGCCCCCAACGTTTTTTTTCTAATCTTTTTGGCCCCTGACGTTTTTTTCTAACCCTTTTGGCCCCTAACATTTAATGGATGGGGTTAGTGTTAGGGGCCAAAAGGGTTAGAAAAAAAGACGTTGGAGGCTCAGATGTTTAAAAAATATTTTTTAGGCTAAAAGGGTAAAAGTGATATAACCACAGGGGCCAAAATTGTAATTTACTCTAACTAATATTATTTATCATTTATACATTTACGGAGTTTTAAATAATGGGTTAAATTTATTAAGACTTCGTTAACAAATTTTGCTACAACAAAATAATCTATTTATATCAATCTAAATTTTTATCTATACTATACTATATAATAAAATATTAATGTGTGACACATGTCGTTCATTGTAGGTATTTATTTTATGATTTTATCGCATCACTTCCAAACTTATCTTATATTAATTAAATAAATAAATGAATAATGAGCTAGTATTAAATTTTATGCTACTTTAAATTTCAAATACCATTCTTCTATTTTCCTAATAAAATATAATCCGAAATTGTAAATTGTAAATTTAAAACATTTTAAATAAAACAAATTATTTATCACGAAAACCAAACTTTGTATTAATGTATTAAATATTTTAATTTTCACTATACAAAATTACATTTACTAACTTTTTTGTTATTTGGTATATAAAATTACATTTATTTAACTCGTGTAATAAATGAGGTTTTTTAAAAGATGTATTATTTTATTATTTGGTAAACAATATTACATTTATTCAACCCGTGTAATACATGTGGTTTTACAGATATAATTTTTTTTATTTAGTATATAAAATTACATTAATTCAACCCGTACAATATGGTTCTTATATATATAACTTTTTATTATTTAATATATAAAATTATATCGATTCAACCCGTGCAATAAAGAAAGTTTTTAAAGATATAATGTTTTATTATTTAGTATATAAATTTATTTACTCAACCCGTGTAATACACGAGGTTATAACCTAGTAGCTTAATAATATAAAATGTATTCTTTGGATTTAAACAAAAATTAGTATTAAGCTATCAAATAACATGTAGATGTACTTATAATTTTATTAATAATAAACTTCTTTTCACAACTATATTCTTTTTTTTTTCATGTATTATATAACCTCGTCTAATGCACGAGTTTGTAACCTAATAATAAATGAATATAAAATAAATCGTAAATCAAAGTTCATTTTTAAATATAGAGTAAATTGCCAAAATCGTCCCTAAGGTTTGGGCATGTTTGCCAGTTTCATCTAAAACAACTTTTTTGTACCATATTTCCCTTAACTTTTAGATTTTTTTGTCATTTTCATCCAAACGTCTAACTTTTTTTTTTGCAAAAATCGTCACTAAGGTTTGTGATTTTTTTGTTATTTTCATCCAAATATATGATAGAAAAAATAACCTAAATTAGACATTTGGATGGAAATGGCAAAAAATCTCAAAAGTGAAGGACAATATGGTACAAAAAATTGTTTTGGATAAAACTGACAAACATGCCCAAACCCCAGGGATGATTTTGGCAATTTACTCTTAAATATATATCGACAACTATATGTCTTAACTCATTATATTATATTTTCAATCTGTGCAATACATGAGCTATTTAAATATATAATTTTTTTAATTACTTAGTGTATAAAATTACATTTATTCAATCTATGTAATTAACGAGTTTCTTACATAGCATAGTATAGATGATAATAATTTATGAAAAGGTAAAACACGACTGTAGAAAAAATTAATAATAAATGAACCAAGCTCAAAATAAAAACGTTACGTATTAGTTGAACTTCAGATTTAGTCATATGGTTTATAATGAGTCGAAATCCAACTTTAGACATGTAGATTAAAACGAGCCGAGTTTAAACTCGATTTTTTTTTAAATTGAAGGTGTTTGTGCTTGAATTTTAGTCAGATCATTTACCATACTCATTTCTTTGTGGGGTCTTGAGAGCCGGTTTTTGCTTGAGTACAAAAAATAAGTCATTGCATGAGGGGGGTGTGTGTTTGACTCAAAGTGGTCAACATCTCTTTGCTGCTGGCAAATTATGTTTTACACTCTCACCAGGAACCATCGTCATTCGTTCCCTCTTTATCATTATAAGGGTGGGGGTATGGTTAATCACTCTAGGGTGATTGAGTGATTCTCTACCCAATAATATTATGTCATGTCAACTCCCAATCCACTCCCCATTTTACTCTCAAAGACTAGGTATGGTTAATCACTCTAGGGTGTTTGAGTGATTATCACTTTTGATTGGTTGTTATCTCCTCTCTCTCTCTCCTCCATCACTCTTCAATCACTTCGGTGATTACACACCGATTTTTGTAACCTCTCACCCACTCACCGAATATCTTCAACATGAGGGTATGCTCACAGCACGGTGACTCCCCCTCCCCGCTTAACTCCCCGCACATCATACCCCCCTACCCTAAACAAAAACATAAATTCCTAACTAAAAATAAATATATTCTAAACGTGCTTCTCTTAAATAATGCATTGTTGGTTTGAGTCTTTTTCACAAGTGAGGACAAACAAGCACATAAATTGGATATCTTTTAAGATTATTTAAGGCCGGAGGGTGTGGGGGCGCCACCCCCGCCAGGTCAGCTGCTATAGCGCCCCGGGGCGCTATCCACCCACACCGCCGGAATTAAGGAGGGGGCGCCATACATGGCTCGCCAACATGGTAACGAGGGAGGAGGGGGTTATCAGCTGGGGCCCACTTGTTTGCACCAATCAAGTTTTTTTTTTTTTTCCTCTATAGCGCCCCTAGGGGTTATACCACACCCTCCATGTTAAAGGGGGGTTATAAAGCCACTTGGCTGACGTGACGCCTACGTGACGCTGAGGTGTCCTTTATAACCCCCAACCCACACCCTCCGGCCTAAGTGACATATGGTTTTGAAGATGAGGAATTTAATGAGTGAGTTGAGTTTAATCCGAAACCTAATTATTTATCTAAAAACATTATTTTCTGCATTGTTACGCGATTTGATTAAACCACCATCTAGTTAGATCGTTTGATAAGCTTGATTTACTTCTTACGGTTTGGCATGGATGGTTGCCTGGTTGGGTTGTCAAAATTCAACATTTTTCGAATAAACTTTAATGATTTGGTATAAATAGCAAGACAACCCTAGTGATTGCAACCAATACTAGAAAATAACAATGAATGTTATTTACGTACATAGTTGTATTTTCGTAACTACATAAAAATTCTGACCCAAAGTCTTTGATATGGGTCATTTTGGGTTATTTATAAAATACTATGGGTGGGTTTGGGTAGAGTAATTTAAATCAAACGGTTGAAATGGGTTAAATAAAAAAATAAAAGAAGTTTCTACGGGGTTGAGAAGTTTGGAGGAACGGTTAGGGTTCTTTACCGACACCCCAATCTCCAGTTCTCCACCCTCTCCGGCCTCCGCCATCTCTTCCGCCACAAACCCCCCACCCTCCGCCGGCATCTCCGCTTTATCACACTCCGCCGATCAAGACGACGCCATTCGCCATCTCAAAAATTCAATTGTTTCCAGATTACAAGGCCTAAAGCGGAAGGTAATCTCTTTTTTTTAAACCTAATTTGCAATTAGTTTGCTAGGGTTTCGATTATCTTAATGCAGCACTTGATTATTGTTGTATTCATTGATTGGGTGGGGAGTAGTTGGAAATAATAACACCTTGACTGCGTTTTAGTTCAGCGACCCCATTTGATAATTGACAATTATCATTGTTTGTTTTACTCAATATTGGTGCAAAGTCTGTATGTTTAGTTTGTGTTTTTCATATTTTTTGGATTATTTAAATGATTAACGTGGAAATGTGGATTAGGTTTGTTTTGTTTTGACACCAGAGAGTCAGAGGCTTGGTTTGATATGGTTCTGTTTGAACTTTGAAGTATAGTTGGTTTGTGTGGTTCAATTAGGTTTAATATGGGCGTGCATAGGTTGGCTTTGTGTGCAAACCGAAGGTTCGGTTTTCGCTTTTTTCGTATGGGTTGGATGGGTCGGTTTTCGGTTTTAAATTTAGCTTTAGAAATGATAGGACTCAAAAAAAAATTAGCCGAAAGTAGTGAACCTGTTATTGAATTTGGGCCATATTAACATATGTGATTGAAGTTTTTTTAGGTTTAATAGGAATGTTGATGTGTACATTAATTGTTCTGTTTGTTAATCTTTTACTTGTTTTGTTGTATTTGAGTTTGATTAATATTTATATGTGAATCACCTTAATTTTGGGGATTTTTTTTTTGGTCTGATACTCTGATCACATATGGTTTCTGCTCTTTAGTACTATGATAGCAAGTTTTGATTTTTAATTAAGTTATATATTTAAAAAGAGTATACTGTCATTTTGGTCCCTGAGGTTTGTTCACTTTTGTCACTTTAGTCCAAAACTCAAACCTTTTAAATCTGGGTCCCTGTGGTTTCACTTTTATTGCCATTTTGGTCCAAAAATGAAATCAGCTGATATTTGGCTAATAAAATCCTGTTATTTTGTCCTTTTTCTCAGGGGCAAAATGGCCAAATATCAGTTGATTTCATTAATTTAATTAATAACGTGTTATAATAAAATTATATCGACCGTTTTGCCCCTGAGAAAAAGGACAAAATAACAGGATTTTATTAGCCAAATATCAGCTGATTTCATTTTTGGACTAAAATGACAATAAAAGTGAAACCACGGGGACCCAGATTTAAAAGGTTTGAGTTTTGGACTAAAATGGCAAAAGTGACCAAACCTCAGGGATCAAAATGGCAGTTTACTCTTTAAAAAAAGATAATCTTGATTTTAGAATATGAAGGTACATACCTTGGATGATTATTATCTTTAGTTTTATGGTTCTGGTTTCGATCGAACTCAAAAACGGCACTGTTGTTCATGGAACAATCACAGGCACTTACCGTTTCATTGTTATCAACCACCCCACCCCAAACACTATTGATAGGAGCAGTACACATGTATATGTAATTACTTGAAGCAGCAAAAAACAAAAGTAGAAGAAAAAAGATGAGAGGTAAAAGAACTCCAATTATAAGTCATTAAGTCATGAAACTAACTTTTGTATTTGAACTTTGTTTACTGAGTTACTAGAAGATCTAAAAGAAATCATTTAAGAATAAAAACTAGTTGTTAAACATATCAAATTTCCTCAA
The DNA here is from genome assembly GCA_030545235.1 of Helianthus tuberosus. Lineage (NCBI taxonomy): Eukaryota > Viridiplantae > Streptophyta > Magnoliopsida > Asterales > Asteraceae > Helianthus > Helianthus tuberosus. The sequence goes on from CM060435.1 coordinate 14,838,277, forward strand.
CTAAAAGTCTAAAACTATCTACAAATTTAAAAACATCTATATTTAATAGCATAAGGAGGAGTTAAATGAAAATTTAAAGTGGTGGTGTACGTTTAGCATACCCTTTTTCTGTTTTTCTTTTAAGTTTTATAGGTCTTATATTTCTTTTTACTGATCTTGTTATGGTTATGTGAATTGCAGATGGTCAGCTATTGCTGCAAGATTACCAGGACGAACGGATAACGAGATAAAAGACGTGTGGCACACACACTTAAAAAAGAGAGTAAAACTAAACCCTAATGATGCTAACACCTCTGAATTTCAACAAAAAACTGAAGAATCTAAAGAACAAGGCGCTGGATTATCGCCACTAGAGACGGATTCAAGTAGTCAAGCGAGTTATAATCAAATCGATTCGCCACAACCTTTGTGTACTGACGTGTCTTCAATGTCCACAAGTACAAATGATCATAACTTGTGCATGGATGACATGGTTTTAGAGAACTTCCCGGAGATGGATGACGAGTTTTGGTCAGAGGTTTTTTCCGGTGAGAACTCCGGCGAGTTGACGGCCGTCCATGAAAACATTGGTCTACTTCAAAGTGGATGTGGGTTCAAAAACTCCATTAACACACAAATACTTGAACACAAGATGGGAAGAGCTCCATGCTGCGAAAAGACGAGTGTAAAAAAGTGCCCATGGAGCCACCAAGAAGATGGAATCCTCATGGATTATGTTACCCTTCATGGTCACCCAAATTGGCGTTTTCTTCCATATTGTGTAATTGCATGATGGTTTCTTCTTCTTCTTTACTAAAGTTTCCCCTTTTAATATCCGGTCGTAAATAGTTAGTCCATCTAAGCCTGCAACTCTTCCCGCACCTCATTAACCCTAATCATAAGATCATCACAATTATGAAAAAGATTAGATACCGAAAACAAAAAAAAATCGGTTCTTTAGAGTTATCGAATCGGGTTCTAGTGATTACCGGCGAGTTTAGGAAGAACACGCCAATTCGGGTGACCATGAAGGGTAACATAATCCATGAGGATTCCATCTTCTTGGTGGCTCAATGGGCCCTTTTTTACACTCGTCTTTTCGCAGCATGGAGCTCTTCCCATCTTGTGTTCAAATATTTGTGTGTTAATGGAGTTTTGGAACCCACATCCACTTTGAAGTAGACCAATGTTTTCATGGACGGCCGTCAACTCACCGGAAAAAACCTCTGACCAAAACTCATCATCCATCTCCGGGAAGTTCTCTAAAACCATGTCATCCATGCACAAGCTATGATCATTTGTACTTGTGGTCATTGAAGACACGTCAGTACACAAAGGTTGTGGCGAATCGATCCACAACCACATTTGAATTATTTCTTATAAGCAATGATTCACTTATTCATGAAGCTCCTGAGGTGGTGGAGAAACCGGGTGATAATTCTCTTTCAAGGCTTAAGATGCTTTACGTTCAAGAAAAAGAACTTTCAGAAACTGAAGTAGCGTATGTCCATCTTCAAACTATTCTTCTCATTATTATGTTTTCATTCAACAACAGTTATTTTTAAACAAATTTGTGTACAGTGTTTCCAGTCAGTTGTTAAGTCAGTTAAATGCTCTAATACCTTCCAGGCCTCTTGGACAACAAAGAAGAAGGATGGGTGGAATTTCTTACCTTTTCTTTATTCAATATATTTGAATATCTTATCTGTCAAAAGCTTTATAAAGTTATTTTACTGCCGAAGGTAATGAACAGAAGAAGAAAAGAATGAAACCTGATCCAGATGTACCCTGGCTTTCTCCGTCTCTTCATAATCATCTTGATCATCTTGCAAACTTAAAGGGCGAATAAGTATTTGTCACACCTTTTACAATATTATCTTTTTTTTTTTTTTTTTACCATTTTGATGTTTTTTTTTAATTTAATATGCTTACATGTAAATATAACTTTGTGACTCAGGTTGCTGCTAGGGTCACACAGGAGGATGATGACAAAGATGAGTGGTTCATCGTCAAAGTAATTCACTTTGATAGGGAAACACGAGAGTAAGTACATTTTAGATTAAATCTTTATTCAATCTACAATAAGTTCTATGCTATTTATATGATTTGTGTAAGCAAATTTGAAGTTCTTGATGAGGAACCAGGTGATGATGAACCAGCTGGCCATCTGTCTTAACCTCTTTTTTCCAATTCTTGGAATTTTTATATTACTTGACTATTTACTTCTTTTGGATGGTTTGGCAACAAAAACCAGGGCATAATCATGTTGATATAAATTATAGTGAAATAATCATTCTTGCTGTGTAACCATTGTTGGTAGAACTTGCTCCATCGGCAGGGGTTGCTAAAACTACCAATCAGATTTCAGAAACAATCATGATGAAGGTAATATGTTTGTACCAGTTATGTGCTTTTATTACTCTTGATCATAATATAGTTGTAACATGTTGACTGGGAATTTTTAGGTCCATGCCCCGCTCACATAAGGTATCTGTATTCCCGAGTCTACTTGATATGTCCCCCAAGAAGGTATTTGCGGTGCACAATGTATACGTCTCTCCAATGCAGTCAACAAAGGTTAATGATATTCTTTTAACTCTATTTACATAAGGTATAGTTTTATAAACATAATAACATAGTTTTGTGCTCAGATAGGTGCTCTACTCTCTCATGGATCTATAACCTATTAGGCGTGTATTGGGAGAGTACTCATACATACTAGAGCCCGTCAAAGGATTTCGTAGCCATCAACAATCGTTTAAACGGGTATGTAATCAACAATATGATCACTTTGTTTGTTAAACTGGTGAGGTATATACAGGTTGGTTGGTATGGTACACATTGTGCACCTCAAGTTGAAATGGTCACCTCAAATTTGTTTCATGAATTTGCCAGTTGAGATCTAGAATATTTATATGTATTAAAACAAGAGTTGAAACCAAGTATTTTATGCATTCTTTTTTCTAGAGTTATCCGATGAGAAACCAAAGGGCAAGGCAACCATACATTATCAGCTGCGGCTTGCAGGTGGTAACTTTGTTCTGAGTGTGAGTAACATGATGAGGTAACATTTCACAATAATAATCAAAATTAGGGTCTCAAACCTTTTATTTGGCTTTATTTTATACGCATTTAACGCCCCGCTTGCGGTATGCACATATAATGTATATATGCGTGGGCGTTCGGGGTGCAAAAGTGAAAGTGCACTAATTTTAACGTTAATTTTACTAATTTTGTGAAAATAACATTAAAGGGGGAATGGTTAATTATGCATCATGTGGTGGCGTTGATAGCCGAAAGACAAGGGGGTACATGCACTAATCGGCCTTTTTCTCAATTGTTGAGTGTTATGTGCCTTATGTCTAAAGCTTTGATGCAAAACTACTATTGAGCCGGGGGTCTCACTGGAAGCAGCCTCTTTATTCCTACGGGGTAGAGGTAAGGCTATCTACATCTTATCCTTCTCATACCCTACCTTAGCTTTGCTATTGGTGTGATTTACTAAGTATGATGATGATTTTATACGGATTTAAAATGTCAATGTGGGTTAATTGATTTATTGCTTTAGTTTATATATGCATCTAAAATGTCAATTATTCTTTATGAATTCCTTCTTCACTTTATTGTTTTAGTTAAAGAATAATTATTCTATAACAGGTTTTAGAAGCTTACCAAGTATTGAGTCATGTGAAAATATGTCATATTTTTCCTAGGCTATGGCCTCTGCACCTATCTTTATTCTTTCATGCTTGACTTTGTATAATGAACTATGTATACTGTCGTAATTTCACATAAAAGAAATAATATCTAATTCTCTTGGTGTTAGTGAGCCCGTGATTCCTGCAAACCCTGAGCTTTACAAAACATGGACCAAAGTGGTTCGCTTCAAGAAACTTGATGAATCGTTGAGGCATGCAATGAAGGGTATGAGTTTGATAGTGTTTCCTGGTAAAGATATGCTTCGCCAACCTCTCCTAAAGAATCAGTTCGCTGATAAGAATCTTAGTTCAGTGCAGGTGAGTTATGATATATTGTATTTTATCTGCTCTTGAGTTACCAAAATGGGTGGGATGGGTAATGGTCACTGACTCTAAGCTGGTAACTTTTTGTAAGACAGAAAGGGCCGGGTTGGGTCAGATTGGGCTGACTTGCCAGCATTTTTTTGGATGCTATTAGTTATTACTGTATTAAATATGATTACAAAAGCTATATTATCAATGTAGGTCAAGTACATCGAGCATAAATGAGTTAATACAAAGACGGACATATTTACATATATATTTTATTAATATATAGACCTATGATTTGTATTCTTTGGTAATTGTATCATCAATAGGTATTTCAGTTAAGCATCATTAATTCCACATTTTCGTATTAATGACCATTATTTATCATGTTATCGAATAGGGAATGGTGGAAGACAAACGGGGTGCAACCTGACACACTAAATACTTTTACTGTTTTTGCATTTCATCGAGATAAGGATAGTGGGCCAGGCCTCATTGCATTTCAGACTTGGGATTATGGAGTCTAGCTGGTCTGATGCGGATAGCCCAATTTCGAAGTCCTGGTTGTTCTTTTTGTAAAAGCCAACGTTGGGGAGTTGGCTGGTCACATAGGCCTGCTCACAAGCCCAATGGTGGGGGTCTTTTGTTTTTTTGAAGCTGCGGATTCTTCATGAAGGCCCAACTATAGGTGTAAAGTCCACATGGGTGTTTTGTGTCCAGGCCACCTTGAAGGCGCAATCTCTTGGGTTTATTACTTTTCGGTTTACATATTGTATTGTACTCCTTTAGTCCTTTGTAACCAACCATTATAGGTATAGTGGTATTTTGCGGGTTTGGTCATATGTTGCTTTCATTTAAAAGTTTATGCTTATTAAATAATATAATGAGTTAATTACTGTTTTCATCCCTGAGGTTTGTCAAAAATAACGGTTTCAGTCCATTAGTTTAAAAATTGCGATTTCAGTCCATTAGTTTCATTTTCGTAACCATTTCAGTCCACTTTTCAAACGGCGTTTGTTTTATGCACGTTTGAAAAGTGGACTGAAATGGTTACGAAAATGAAACTAATGGACTGAATAAAACAAACGCCGTTTGAAAAGTGGACTGAAATGGTTACGAAAATGAAACTAATGGACTGAAATCGCAATTTTTAAACTAATGGACTGAAACCGTTATTTTTGACAAACCTCAGGGACGAAAACAGTAATTAACTCTAATATAATTTATTGTGATACCACCCGTGTAACACACGGGTATTTAGACTAGTACAAGATATAAAAGAAATTATATCGGTAAACAATACACTTTATCGGGTAATTGGGTCGAGTAAAAGGGTATATCACCAAATCCCAAACCCGTGAAAAAAAATTAAATACTAGTCCCAAACCCGATTAACCGACCCCAAATGTGTCGGGTTTCGGATTTACCCATCGGGTTCGATTGTCATCCTTAGTAGGACTGGGTCAAAATTTATGACAAACATATTGATTACGTGGGTTGTGTTATGTATGTGTCATTTATGGTCTATGGTTTTTTATTCACAATTTTTTTATTTGGGGCCATTTTCATGACGGGAGAAAATCATATAACATAGGCCGATTAGTAGTAAAGGTGTCAAATGTTTGTCGGTTACTTAAAAAGTTAAAAATCTTTTTTGCAATTTGTTTTGAGCTTAGCTAATGATTGTTATGACTATGTTTCTATCTAAAGTACCTGCCAATAAGGAGATTATATATTTTTCTAGCAGACGAATTACATCAAAAGGTGAAAGAAGTTTTCAGTTTTGTAGATGAACAGTCGGGCTGACGTAGTGGATCAAAAAGAGCAGTGACCTAGTGATAATGGTTATCGCCTTTGGGACCTGCAGAGCAGTCTACAGGTGGGTCTTGGTTGAGGTCTGCCATTTCCTTCTGTATCATCTTGCCTGATGATGTTCGTGATGGCAATGACCGCCCACCACTCAAGCCCCCACTGTTCATTAAGCACCGGCTGCAGTTGTTCACATACAATTAAATTAAATCATGTATAAATGACACAGAATTTTCGGAAAGCAAAGTCGACAAACTATCCAGCATATCCTCAAGCCTAGAACATACCCCACTAAATGATCTATACAATCAAAACATCAAGCCGCTAAACCAACCAGCAAAAAACTCTGTAATCAGATTAGTTATCAGTCAACATACTTCTTAACATCATTAACATCACCCCTTGGCCCTTCTTGTTTACGAACAACCTCCACATATAAATCAATATCACCTTCTTCCGGTTCTCCTTCTTCCACCTCACTATCTCCATCATAACCATTTATATCTACTATAACCTTCTTATCTTCAGCCAGCCCAAATGGTCATGAACTCATGATTCCCTAGCTGCAGAACAAGTAGTTGTCAACAAGAAGAGAAGACGTTGATTTTAGTTGAAAATATTAAATATGAAAGTTGGTTAGAAAATTGAATATATTTTGAATCCCATGTAATATGTAATATCTTTTATATATTCTGTCTTTCAAATCATATGAATTACTTTCATATAATTCTCTTCAATTTATACATCTCAATCTTCATATTTTCAAGTAAAGTCAACGTCTTCTATTCTTGTTCCTTATCTCAACAAACTTTCTTCTGCGTTCTCGGCCCATTTTTCACCATTTAAACTCTTATTTGACCGTGAACCAGCCCGGCCCACCCGTTTTATGCTGCCAAGTTTTATTAGTTTTATTACAGATATTATAGGTATAGATATAGATAAGGAACGAGGTCGTATTTTTGAATGAAATAGTGGCCATCCTCAAAATTTGTGAAGATATAAAGGCGTTGGCTTTCTTTGAATTAAAAATGATGAACTGGTGTAATTTTTCGTTTTAAATGTAACTAGTATTAAGCACCCCCGCGTTGCGGCGGGGGCTAGCACTAAGGCTAGAGGGTGTGGGATGGAGCCCTTGGGCTTTATAAATGCCACCTCAGTGCCACGTAGGCGCCACGTCAGCCAAGTGGGCTGTATAACGCCCCCTTTAATATGGTGGGTGTGGGGTATAGCGCCCCGGGCGCTATAGAGAAAAAAAAATAAAAAAAAAAATTTTTTTTGATTGGTTTAACTAAATGGGCCCCACCTGATAACCCCCCTTCTTCAAGTTAACATGGTGGCGCCTGATGTATAGCGCCCCCACTTAATTTGGTGGGTGTGGGTGTATAGCGCCCGGGGCGCTATAGAGGCTGAGGTGGCGGGTATGGCGCCCCCCACACCCTCCGGCCTAATGGCACACTACTGCCAGCGACCACCGACACTGAAGTTGCGGCGTTTTAATGCCAAGAAATTAAACCGAAATGTAAAACATAGAATAAAATAACTAAGTTGATCTAGGACTCGTGCGTCACGATGAACCCGCGTCTATTTTTTCCCGTTTGACAGGTTCATCCTAATCTATATATAATATATATCATTACCACTATACAAACCATAATGTATACATTACAACAACCATGCATCAATTTGGTTGATTTTAAAAAGTACATGGATTTTAAAATTGTAAATTAACTTATATCTTGTTTGATTGACCAAGAGGCAATAAAAAAAAGAAAGGGAAAAAGACCAAATAAAATCAGCTTTCTCAAAATTTGGATAATGTGAACCATTCAACAATAAATTAAAGTAAATTATACACCCAACCAATAGAAGACACTAAGGCAACCAAGAAAAAGCCTGTACAAATTATGTAGATGTTGTACAACATAAATGAGCACAAAAAGTAGTTTATGCATTGGGTACAACTAACACCAACACTAACATGTTGTAAAATAATAGTATATAAATAGTATATAAATTTGTTCTTTGCTTGGACAGGCCCAACTTCTTGCTAGGGGTCAATGAAGTTTACCGTCAGAAAAAAAGACTCATAAATTGTAATTCTGATGCACCATTATTGAAATCCTAATGCACCATTATTGAATAATCTGACACATTAAAAAATCTTGACACATTAAAAATCTTGACACATTAAATCTTGACGCACCATTATTGAAATCCTAATGCATCCAATTCAACAGTTTTAATAAAAGTAATAAAAAAGTATATATAAAATCTAATTATTCTAATGTTTTTTGTCTTTCATTAATCGAATATCTTGGAAAAGTATCAAGACAAATACGACTGGGAAGTGTGGTGGTGCGATTGCGATGTGTCCATTGTATTTGAAACCTCTCTGGATGCACGTACATTCATATGGACTATTAAACAGGTTTAGTTTGACAATTTGTTATCAAAATATTATTTTAGATGGAAAGTCGAACACTACTTGATAAGTTATTAGCCATGTATAAGTTATATAAATTGTTTATCTCAAATGTGTATATCTAGGGTTTTAAGTTTTTTTTTTGGGTGGTGGTGACTGGGACGACAAACACACATTCTACACCAATGTCTATCACGCGATTAATCTCCAACTTCATAGAGAGAGACATTACTTTATACACCTTTTACTGCTAGGCTAAAAGCTCTTTGGTGTCTGGTTAAAAGTCGTAAAACTTTACTATTAACACACTGTAAACCACACATGTGTCATATTCTCTTTGTTAAAAAAAAAATATTAATCGTCTTAATTTGTTTTAACCTACAAAAGTACATTATCTACATGGATGTAACATAAACATAAGACTATGCGATCTAAAGTTAGGTTCTTCATCAATAAGACAAAAGTTTAAGTAATTAAAAAAAAAAAACTCACATCAACCTAAGTTGGCAACCAGGTTAATGGAGCAACTAGGTTGCAACCCAAACTAAAATCCCTGATAATTTATTCACTCAAATAACTTATAGTATTTAAACTTAAAAAAAAGTAAATATACAACATTTCTTAATTTCTTTTGTGACCGCTTCGTTCAAAACATATATTTTTAGGTTGAGATAGGTTGTAAATGTGTATCAAAAATTTGAGTAGAGTTAGGTTGTGTAGGTGAAAGAAAAAGATATTAATTTTTTATAAAAGGTTAGGTTGAGTCATAAATGGACGTAATCTAAGAAAATATAAATTTTCATAATGTAAATCACATTTGTTGTAGCACATCCCTATCAAACCATATACAAGAAAAATGATTCGAGAATATGATACGATACTATAAGATACGATATAACACTTGTATAGGCCTATAAGTGTAGTATAGGTCCCGTATAGGATTATAGGTGTGGTTTGGGTTCCGTGTAGGCCTATAGGTGTAGTATAATATCATATCTTATCGTATCGAATAATGTAGTATAAGTAAGTGTCGTATTGGTTCCCTATAGGTCTTGTATATGCCTATAGGCCTATACGGGTGTTGTATTGTATACTATAGTATCATATCTTATCGTATTGCATCGTATTGTACAATATAGTATCATATCATATAGTGTATAGTATAAGTCTCGTATAGATTCCTATAAGTGTGATATCATAACGTATCGTATCGTATCGTATCGTATCGTATAGTGTAGTATAGGTCCCGTATAGGTGTATGTATAGTATTGTATATGTCACGACCCCCGACCCACCCTAGACGGAATCGGGAGTCGCGAACAGCCCAGTGGTACCGGTGATTAATTTGAAAATGTTGCAGCGGAAATTTTATCAGGACCGTAAGTTATGAAAAATATCAGAGTTTAGAAAACACCGGATTTTATTTATTAAATAGATGGGATAAACCCCTGTTTTACAATGGTAGCTTTAATAAAGATAAATTTAATTACATAAAACAATATTTCTTAATTTGATTTGATTAATAAAATAAGCCACTTCTTGATGCCTTTCAGTGCCGTATCCATCTCTTACTCCAATCTACTATAATTACCTGAAACGCGTTTTAAAAAGGTTTTGTCAGCGGGAAATACTGAGTGAATCATTCTATTTACATAAAATGATGTATAGTTATTAATTACAGCATAAGGGCGATTACAATGGCTTCTATCTTATTTTTAGCTGGCGCCCTGTCACAATGGTGACATGTCACAATGGTTACGATGGTCATACCACTATTAGATCAATGAACCTAAATAGTGATGATTATCCCTGTAGGTCAATGAACCTAACAGTGATTATCCCGAGTAGGTCAATGAACCTAACTGGGAGAAAATTAGTAATGTGCACAATACCCCACTAGCCAGTGATTCAAGATATCCACGACTTAGTCCCTGTAATTATAACTTTTGAAAATAATTTGAGGTATTGTAAAATAGTTGATAAAAAGAGAATGACTCACTTATAAGCATGCAGATTCATACGGCCAAAGTTTAGTCTACAGATAAGCCTTGATATATTGCAGATTTATACAGGCAGAGCTTAGCCTATTGATTAGTCTTGTAACCTAGTGCACACGAACTAGGTAGGTAACTTAATACAACATTTACGATAACTCACGAGATTAAAACCCTCACAACGAATGACAAAGTGCAATCACTTAAACATCCATCGGATTCACAACGAATGACAGAGTATTCCCCGTGTTCGGGTGGTATTCAAACATCCTGTCGGAATCACGACTAATGACAAAGGATAGCGCTTAAACTTCCATCGGATAGTTTCTATCGATCGGACATTGAATCGTAGCAGCGATCTAGTTAATACCCGGTATTGCAGCAGAATTCGAGCTAGTGTGTGTTTCTGTAGTATTCGGACTATATCTCAGTGCCTGAATTGAATTTTGACGTCGAAACAACGCAGAATGCTAAGTGCCAACCTCCCCTATTTATACTGAAAAATTGTCCCCCTCGCGTGTCGCGAGGGGTCCATGTGGTTCCGTCGCGTGGCGCGACGGGTCAGATTTTAACATAAGGTTGCCACGTGTCTTGGTAGTCTAGCTGAGTCGACGGTTCGTGAAAATTGGAATTACACGTAAAACTGTGATGATAATATCGAATGGGAAATGCCCCCCCTGAGTTTTAGGGGCCCTGATCCTGATTGTTATGAAAATTTTAAGGTTTATGCAGGATTACTTAGGGGTCTTAACTAAGGTTTCCTTTTAAACAAAATATAATAATAAATAATAGTTTTGGTGAGAGTTGTTTATGGTTTGGGACATTTTTGAATATAATCATATTACAAAGAAAAATGGAATAAAATAGTGAGAAAAGAGAATGGACCCACTTTGTAACTTTAGGGTTCAACTAGAAAGTCTCCAGGTAGAATATTGGGTAAAATCTTTTGAGCTATTTTAAAAATATAAATTGCACTCGTGTTAAGTTTAATACCCCTAATTCAACCTTATCCCGATGTCCCGAGACCGAATCCCAACAACTTAGTCGAGCAGAGCCCTGACATATGTTATGAGACTCAGATCAATCAGAAAGGGTAGCGGTGATCGGGGGTTAAAATACTTAAAATGGGACAACCCTTTATTATTATTATAGGTAAGAAAATAAAATAAAATTAGAAATTGAGAGAGATAGAAGGGCGGATGAAATGAAGGAATTGAACAATAGTAATGTTGAGATACCACTTCTATTTATATATCTCATAGACTTAGGGTGGAAGTCTTTTAGTTGGACACATCTACATTGTTCATAATTGCTGTTACACGTATCCATATATGGATAATCTTTGGATATTGATTTTTATAAAAAAAAATAGTGATACATATGGAATGTTTAATTTTTTATTATTTATTATTTTGTTTTTCTTTTTCTATTTTAATGTTTCACGAAACATAATGTTTTAACTTATTAATATTTTATTTTTATAATTAATTTAACAGCTTCACTTATTTGGCGTGTATAACTTTTAAAATATGACGTTTTATAAAATAATAAATATGCCATTGGAACCAGAATATTTTTGTCTACATTTGGGTCTAAGTTTTATTAAAAATAGAGTAGGTTCAAATATAATGTATTTTTATAGTTTAATTAGAATACGGTTACTAGGCCCGTTTAGGTACTTCATATTTCTAATCTTCAACTTACCCGTAATCTACCCGTCTAATTATATAAGTTTTTATATACTTTTATTTTATTTAGAAAGGTCACCTATATACAGGTCAATTAATTAATATAATATTTCAACCAATTATATAAATTAGTGTTTTAAACTATTAGGGTTGAATATTTATACTAAAAATAAACTAGTTACTAGTGGTTAATAAATTTAACCAAACCTATAATTCTTATATAAAAATAGGAATGTTACAGTATAGTAATGGTCCCGTATAGGCCTCTATAAAACTATAGATGTAGTATCGTATCGTATCGTATAGCGTAGTATAACTTAGGTCACATATATGTGTAGTGTATGTGTTGTGTAGTGCAGTGCAGTGTAGTGTAGTGCAGTACAATATAGGCCTATACGACACCTAAACTACACATATAGTCCTATACGGGGCTAAAATTGCAACATCGTGAAAGTATGGTGGAGGGGGAGGCAAAGCCGGTGGGGTTTCTACTGACTTTGTCTTTTAAGTTATAGTAGAATATATGTACAGAAAAAGGCATAGTAATTTTTGGATTTAAGAATTAGGATTTTAATTGATTTATAAAAAGTTTGGTGTTGATTTTGTGATGGTGGCAAATGACGATTGAATATGTTGATTTTGTGATTGTGATAGTTGTGGGGGTGGTGGTTGGTGGGGCGGGTGGCAGTGGTTGTTGATGGTAGCGGTGGAGGGCTGATGAGAGAGGGAGGGTAGAGATGGAGAGAGGTGGAGAGAGAGGTTTGTGTGTGTGTATATATATGTAATATTATATTAGTTTCTTAAATTTAGCTTTGTATTATTTATTAAATTTTTTAACTAAATAGGTAAAAATGAATAAAATACCCTTGTGTTACCTGATATAACAGGAAAATCAACTGGGTTAGGGCCAAAAGACATGCCATATAATATTTTAAAACAATAAGTACAAAACTCGTCAATTTTAAAGATAAAGGACACCGTCTGAACTGTGATATATAGATAACGGACAAAACTTGCAATTCACTCTATACTATATGATAGAATACTTAACAATGTTTTTTACTACACTATACGATACGATATGATAGGATACAATATTATATTATATTACACGTATATGCCTATACGAGATTTATACTATACTATATGATACGATACTACATCCATAGGCCTATACGAGACCTATATTATACTATACGATAAAATACTTAACAATGTTTTTTATTTATTTATTTTTTAAAAATTACTTATTATAAAAGTTTTCTAAAATGATAAATAATGTATAAGAATGTTTCTTAAAAAAAACCCCTTTATATACGTTGCGTATAAGGCTATACGCGACGTATATAAAGGGGCAAATTCCCACTTCATATAAGATATTCTCTTGGAAATTAAAAAAAAGATGGTTATACGCCGCGTATAAACCTATACGTGGCGTATATAAATGTAACGCCCCAAAATCTGAATGTTAATATTTGTTGTATGTTATTATGTGACACGTCAGGAAATAAATAACTAGGCTATTTAACCTAGTTAAGGGTATGGTCAAAAGTCTTAAATGATTAAGGTAGTGTCAGTTATGTTTTAAAAGTAAACCCGAGGGGCTAAAATGGAACAAATGAAAGTTAAGTTATAAAATAACTTAACACACACAAACACACACATACATGTGTGTTCGAGAAAGATCAGGAGGCTCCCATGGAGCCTCAAACCCTAAATCGCCTTTAAGCTCAAATTGGAAGGCAAGATGAAGCTGAAATCCATAACCGAGCATGGATTAATGATCACCAACACGAGGGGATCATAAGGTATGTCTTAAATCTAAGATTGGTGATCATGGGTGAAGTGGGTTATGTTCTAATCCGTGAGTAAATATGAAATTGATCATGTACAAGGGTTAGAATCCTCATGTAGAACATGGGTTATGAATGGTTTGCGTTAATTTGATGTTTAGAGGTGACACCCGTTAGTTAGGGTGAAGATGATGACTAGAATCACCTCCTATGTTCAAGTCTTGTTGAATGATTGATGTATTATGTGGGTATGATGAATTATTGTTAGATGAAAGTATAGGAATATGATGATGTTATGGTTATGTATGAGTTTAGAAGAATTGTGCATGAAATAGTTGTACGTTATGCTTAAAAGGTAGTACTCACATCAAGGGTATGATGAAATGTATATAGTGTCGTCCGTATAGTCGATTATGATGTTACGGGTATATGATGATAAGTCGATAGTTAAGTATGGTTAATAGTTGACTTTTGAAAGTCAACTAAATATAAGAAACATGATTTGACTCGTTGTCGTAAATGTAGGTTGATGGGAAGTCGTATGGTACATGTTATAGCAATCCGTGTTAAATGTAATGACATGATGAGTTACATGAGTTTAACGTATCCGGATATGATTATATGAAGTTGATTATGTATTTTAATGCTTGTTAGAAATGACTAAGGAAAGTTAAGTGTGAATTATGCGAGTGATATGATTGTTACATGTACAAAGGTGTATGCTAATAAGAGCGTGATTTCGATGAAATAAAAGTATAGGAATCACGTCAAGACGGACTCAAGCTGTAAGACCCCAATTCATTTAACCTTAACACAACGCAGCGGAAATTCGAGTTTGAAAATTTCTTTCATGACATACATCTTGACATTCTAATAATTCGTTTTTAGAATATAAGAACATGCCTTATCAACACTAAACTACATATTTAAGCATTCCCGTACAATCTGTCTTGTGACTCGATCCTCGATCTCCAAACCTTGGTTATCCTCATGACTGGTACTACCTGCGCTCACCACATAAAATTCATACATTAGTACGTATCATAAGCATACAAGACTTGTTCACGTTTACTTTTCGTTTCATTAACTCTTTACATCCCGTCTTTCCTTCTGATCATAAGATCCGTAGTGAGACATCTTTGACATTCCTGCGTTACACTTCATCACCAGGCACGATGTTATTATCGTTAGTGCTCAATTTCATTGAATACATGCGTACGTACTTTCATACAACCTATACGTAAACTTACGGTCACACATAGCAACATACATCCCTGTGTACCTACATACATACGTTCGTGCATACCTAAACACATCAATTCATACATACATACATCCTTACATGTCTACATACATACATACCTACATACATACTTACATACAAACCTACATACATACTTGCATACCAACATACATACATAATTACATACATGCATACATACTTATTCCATACCTTCTCACAACTTACATACGTGCATACCTTCGTACATACTCCCTTGACTACTTATAAATACTATCTACTCCTACATCATTACATCCCCGTATATACTCATACATACATACATACTTGCTTATCCACATAAGGGCGATTGCCAATGAGAATTAAATTAATAATTCTTACTTGGGGTACGGGATCCCACTTTAAGGTTCAGGAACCTAAGGTGGGATTCTTACCTGGGGTATGGGATCCCGCTTTAAGGTTCAGGAACCTAAGGTGGGATTCTTGCCTGGGGTATGGGATCCCGCTTTAAGGTTCAGGAACCTAAGGTGGGATTCTTACCTGGACTATGGGATCCCAAGGGGAACCAACATACCTATATCGTCACGCACGATCATGTCATCCCACCTTTATACATTCACACATACGCTTACCCTAATGGTCATAAAACATGAGTTAAACTAGTTATACGCGACTTAAAACGCGTTTAAACGAGTTCCCGATACAAAACGGAGCTAACAAGCAACTTTCGACAAACAGCCACCCCGTCGCGTAGCGCGACGGGCCGTCGCGTAGCGCGACGCCATCAAACAAACAGAATGTTTGTTGCTGCAGTGCTGCAGATTTCAGCACGTCCGCGTTTCACGGAAACGGTCATAACTTCTTCGTTATTGGTCCGTTTTACCCGATTCTTTTTCCTACACGTCCGTAATTTAATTCTCCATCTTTCGGAGTTAAGATCCGACATCCGGATTAACAAAGTTTCAGACTTTTATCTCTTCGGCTTATTCCCCTTTTTCCCAACCTTGACCCATTCATGCATTCATCAACGTAACTTGTTCGTTTTGCCATAACCCCTTATACACATAATGATATCAATGACGTCTATCATAAATTACTAAACTCTTGGATGTCTTGCATCCTTTTATCACATTATCATTCATATGCTCATTTCGACCCGTTAAGGGTATTCACTCATTAGTTTGGTCTATGACTAACCAAACCATCATCCCCACTTTCATACTTGTCCAAAACATAACACTAATCAAATGACTTGTTTCTAATCTACTTTTAAGATCGTTTACCCCAAAATACCCATCAAGGGCATTTTGGTCATTCTTAACCCATCATTTACGACGAGAGACCTTAAACACATATTTGACCTCAAACATCATGTTTAATTCATTACAACACTTTATTACTTACTTGTACTACGAAGTGATTACAGAAATCACTTACCTTATGCGTCCGTGCTCGTATCCGATTCCTCGCCTTTTCTTGACCCGTTATCCTTTCAGGCGTGAGTCCGTCTTGACGTGTTTCCTATACTTTCATTTCATCGAAACCACGCCCCTATTAGCATACTCATTTGTACATGTAACCATCATATCATTCGCATAACTCACACTTAACTTTCCTTAGTCATTACTAACAAGCATTAAAACATATAATCGACTTCATATCATCATATCCGTATACATTAAACTCATGCAACTCCTCATGTCATTACATTTAACACGGATTGCTATAATATGTACCATACGACTTTCCATCAACATACATTCACGACAACGAGTCAAGTCATGTTTCTTATACTTAGTTGACTTTCAAAAGTCAACTATTAACCATACTTAACTATCGACTTATCATTATATACTCGTAACATCATATTCGCTTATACGGATGACACCATATACATTTCATCATACACTTGATGCGAGTACTACCTTTTAAGCATAATGTACAACTATTTCATACTCAAATCTTCTAAACTCATACATAACCCATCAAAACATATTACTAATCATCATGTATCATTCCAAATGAACATTAAACATAACATCATCATATTCCTATACTTTCATTTGACAATAATTCATCATACCCACATAATACATCAATCATTCAACAAGACTTGAACATAGGAGGTGATTACTAGTCATAATCTTCACCCTAACTAACGGGTGTCACCTCTAAACATCAAATTAACGCAAACCATTCATAACCCACGTTCTACACGAGGATTCTAACCCTCGTACATAATCAATTTCATATTAACTTACGGATTAGAACATAACCCACTTCACCCATGATCACCAATCTTAGATTTAAGACATACCTTATGATCCCCTCGTGTTGGTGATCATTAATTCATGCTCGGTTATGGATTTCAACTTCATCTTGCCTTCCAATTTGAGCTTAAAGGCGATTTAGGGTTTGAGGCTCCATGGGAGCCCCCTGATCTTTCTCGAACACACACGATGTGTGTGTTTATGTGTGTGTTTAGTTATCTTATAACTTAACTTTCACTTGTTCCATTTTAGCCCCTCGGGTTTACTTTTAAAACATAACTGACACTACCTTAATCATTTAAGACTTTCAACCATACCCTTAACTAGGTTAAATAACCTAGTTATTTATTTCCTGACGTGTCACATTATAACATACAACAAACATTAACATTCAGATTTTTGGGGCGTTACAAGTCTACCACCCTTAAACAAGGTTTCGTCCCTGAAACCTTTCTCACTTTCATCAAACACACATTATCTTTTCTTCTAGTCCATCCATACGACTACTAGCCCATACTTTCCTGATCATTCTTTCTTATATCATTTTCATTTACTTGACCTGTCAATGACTGGTCAATACTCATACTCTTCCGTCCTTTGATATGATCCTTTCTTAATGGATCTAATATCTCCACTTCACCCCTTAAAATTTTACATTCTCTACATACTCTGTATAACATTTAACTTTTGTTTTGTTATTACAACAAAACTCTTATTGCATAATCACTCCTACGTGCTTAATTCTAACGTTACCCTCATTCTACATTTTCTACAGTTACGTACACCTTGCATACCTTTATTTTATCTTTAAATCATTTCGTTCATTTCACATTACTATTGCTTCCACTTCATGCATTACTTAATTTACACAGGTACAGGTGTCATACTATTTCATATCTATCAAATCATGAGTTAAATATTCTTACTAACCTCTTTTTCATTTCCCAAACCACGATCTGCAACCCAGATCGATTCATCTTTTCCTCGAGTACTAGCCATAATAGGCCAGATTTCATTCATCCGTGTCATGAGTTTCCACTCGTGCACATCCTTTCCCCAATACGATTGGTTTCATCACATCAATAATTCTGCTATAACTTACCGCACATTCTATTTCTTACATGCAATCTTTTCATTCAATTAATCATTTTGCCAACGGAAGTACACGCTCGTACTTCCTTCCATTCATGCTTACTTGCAAAGACCTTATTACATCGTTTCAATATTTCTTACTGAGCTTACCATTTCCGCCCATACTCAAGTTATTGTCCGGGTCACAGCCCGTCATCATTCCGACTTCTAAGAGTCAATTACTAACACATCTAACACGTAACTTATACAAAACTTCGTTTATTATACTATCACTTTTTACTTTATACTTGTTTCTATGACCTGTTCGACTCAACCATGGTCAAACTGTCGACATCTTCTTAGGCGGATTAATTTCATCTTCTTATATTTTTGATTCCGTCTTACGGATTCAGACGCATCATTCATGCTTTTTCATTCATTGAATCCACCTTACGGATTCAAACATTACATTCATGCCTTTTATCTTTGAACCCGCCTCGCGGATTCAAACATTACATTCATACCTTCCCTCCTTGAATCCATCTCACGGATTCAATCATTACATTCATACATTTCCTCCTTGAATCTATCTCACGGATTCAAACATTCATTCTTACCTTTCATCCTTGAATCCGTCTTACGGATTCAAACATTTCATTCATGCCTTTCATCTTTGAATCCGTCTCGCGGATTCAAACACTTCATTCATGCCTTTCATCCTTGAATCCGTCTCGCGGATTCAAACATTTCATTCATGCCTTTCATCCTTGAATCCGTCTTGCGGATTCAAACATTACATTCTTATCTTGTTGATCCGTACTTAATCACGGGTTCAACATTCTTCATTCTTATCAGGCATGTTTTTCATTCTTACATAGTACTCTCAATTTCCCGAGAGTCTTACTTCCCATTTCACCCACACGCCCGCCTGCTACCCAACTCTACCGGACATACCTGTAACAATTATCATGATCTCACGAACGTCATACGTTTCTCATGTACTGGCCAGGTACACAATCCACATAGTAGTTTCGTGCCTTCATGTAATTGTCACCTTATGTCCGTAGACTTAGGCTTCGGCGCGTGTATTGCTTCCAATACTTCATTACTATACTATCATTGTCTTTCATCTTAAAATTTTTTTTTTCCCTTCCCTGAATAAACTTTTCCATTACATACCTCCACATATTACATTCACGTACCTGGGCTTATTTGCCTATTTGTCTTATTATCTCTTTGCCTGCCGTAGTATTTATCCTAGACTGCATTCACGGATCATCCTCTTTCAACACTTATGCTTACCTTGCACATACAAAACCGTCAGTTTCTTTATACGTATACATAAATACATACTTTCATCAACCTTTACCTTTGGATCTTGATCGAGTCCTAGATTGTACGGATTTCTTATCTCAAAAGCACACAAGTTTGAGTTCAAGTACTTACCTTCTCGTACTTGATTCCCTCAAACCAGGGCTCTGATACCAACTTGTAAGACCCCAATTCATTTAACCTTAACACAACGCAGCGGAAATTCGAGTTTGAAAATTTCTTTCATGACATACATCTTGACATTCTAATAATTCGTTTTTAGAATATAAGAACATGCCTTATCAACACTAAACTACATATTTAAGCATTCCCGTACAATCTGTCTTGTGACTCGATCCTCGATCTCCAAACCTTGGTTATCCTCATGACTGGTACTACCTGCGCTCACCACATAAAATTCATACATTAGTACGTATCATAAGCATACAAGACTTGTTCACGTTTACTTTTCGTTTCATTAAATCTTTACATCCCGTCTTTCCTTCTGATCATAAGATCCGTAGTGAGACATCTTTGACATTCCTGCGTTACACTTCATCACCAGGCACGATGTTATTATCGTTAGTGCTCAATTTCATTGAATACATGCGTACGTACTTTCATACAACCTATACGTAAACTTACGGTCACACATAGCAACATACATCCCTGTGTACCTACATACATACGTTCGTGCATACCTAAACACATCAATTCATACATACATACATACATCCTTACATGTCTACATACATACATACATACATACCTACATACATACTTATATACAAACCTACATACATACTTGCATACCAACATACATACATAATTACATACATGCATACATACTTATTCCATACCTTCTCACAACTTACATACGTGCATACCTTCGTACATACTCCCTTGACTACTTATACATACTATCTACTCCTACATCATTACATCCCCGTATATACTCATACATACATACATACTTGCTTATCCACATAAGGGCGATTGCCAATGAGAATTAAATTAATAATTCTTACTTGGGGTACGGGATCCCACTTTAAGGTTCAGGAACCTAAGGTGGGATTCTTACCTGGGGTATGGGATCCCGCTTTAAGGTTCAGGAACCTAAGGTGGGATTCTTGCCTGGGGTATGGGATCCCGCTTTAAGGTTCAGGAACCTAAGGTGGGATTCTTACTTGGACTATGGGATCCCAAGGGGAACCAACATACCTATATCGTCACGCACGATCATGTCATCCCACCTTTATACATTCACACATACGCTTACCCTAATGGTCATAAAACATGAGTTAAACTAGTTATACGCGACTTAAAACGCGTTTAAACGAGTTCCCGATACAAAACGGAGCTAACAAGCAACTTTCGACAAACAGCCACCCCGTCGCGTAGCGCGACGGGCCGTCGCGTAGCGCGACGCCTTCAAACAAACAGAATGTTTGTTGCTGCAGTGCTGCAGATTTCAGCACGTCCGCGTTTCACGGAAACGGTCATAACTTCTTCGTTATTGGTCCGTTTTACCCGATTCTTTTTCCTACACGTCCGTAATTTAATTCTCCATCTTTCGGAGTTAAGATCCGACATCCGGATTAACAAAGTTTCAGACTTTTATCTCTTCGGCTTATTCCCCTTTTTCCCAACCTTGACCCATTCATGCATTCATCAACGTAACTTGTTCGTTTTGCCATAACCCCTTATACACATAATGATATCAATGACGTCTATCATAAATTACTAAACTCTTGGATGTCTTGCATCCTTTTATCACATTATCATTCATATGCTCATTTCGACCCGTTAAGGGTATTCACTCATTAGTTTGGTCTATGACTAACCAAACCATCATCCCCACTTTCATACTTGTCCAAAACATAACACTAATCGAATGACTTGTTTCTAATCTACTTTTAAGATCGTTTACCCCAAAATACCCATCAAGGGCATTTTGGTCATTCTTAACCCATCATTTACGACGAGAGACCTTAAACACATATTTGACCTCAAACATCATGTTTAATTCATTACAACACTTTATTACTTACTTGTACTACGAAGTGATTACAGAAATCACTTACCTTATGCGTCCGTGCTCGTATCCGATTCCTCGCCTTTTCTTGACCCGTTATCCTTTCAGGCGTGAGTCCGTCTTGACGTGTTTCCTATACTTTCATTTCATCGAAACCACGCCCCTATTAGCATACTCATTTGTACATGTAACCATCATATCATTCGCATAACTCACACTTAACTTTCCTTAGTCATTACTAACAAGCATTAAAACATATAATCGACTTCATATCATCATATCCGTATACATTAAACTCATGCAACTCCTCATGTCATTACATTTAACACGGATTGCTATAATATGTACCATACGACTTTCCATCAACATACATTCACGACAACGAGTCAAGTCATGTTTCTTATACTTAGTTGACTTTCAAAAGTCAACTATTAACCATACTTAACTATCGACTTATCATTATATACTCGTAACATCATATTCGCTTATACGGATGACACCATATACATTTCATCATACACTTGATGCGAGTACTACCTTTTAAGCATAATGTACAACTATTTCATACTCAAATCTTCTAAACTCATACATAACCCATCAAAACATATTACTAATCATCATGTATCATTCCAAATGAACATTAAACATAACATCATCATATTCCTATACTTTCATTTGACAATAATTCATCATACCCACATAATACATCAATCATTCAACAAGACTTGAACATAGGAGGTGATTACTAGTCATAATCTTCACCCTAACTAACGGGTGTCACCTCTAAACATCAAATTAACGCAAACCATTCATAACCCACGTTCTACACGAGGATTCTAACCCTCGTACATAATCAATTTCATATTAACTTACGGATTAGAACATAACCCACTTCACCCATGATCACCAATCTTAGATTTAAGACATACCTTATGATCCCCTCGTGTTGGTGATCATTAATTCATGCTCGGTTATGGATTTCAACTTCATCTTGCCTTCCAATTTGAGCTTAAAGGCGATTTAGGGTTTGAGGCTCCATGGGAGCCCCCTGATCTTTCTCGAACACACACGATGTGTGTGTTTATGTGTGTGTTTAGTTATCTTATAACTTAACTTTCACTTGTTCCATTTTAGCCCCTCGGGTTTACTTTTAAAACATAACTGACACTACCTTAATCATTTAAGACTTTCAACCATACCCTTAACTAGGTTAAATAACCTAGTTATTTATTTCCTGACGTGTCACATTATAACATACAACAAACATTAACATTCAGATTTTTGGGGCGTTACACAAGAATGAGGTGTTAACGGGTCAAGAAGAGGCAAGGAATCGGATACGAGCACGGACGCATAAGGTAAGTGATTTCCGTAATCACTTCTTAGTTCAAGTAAGTAATAAAGTGTTGTAATTGATTAAACATGATGTTTGAGGTCAAATATGTGTTAAAGTCTTTCGTCATAAATGATGTGATTAAAGTTGACCAAAATGCCCTTGATGGGTATTTTGGGGTAAACGATCTTAAAAGTAGTTTAGAAACAAGTTATTCGATTAGAGTAATGTTTTGGACAAGTATGGAAGGGGGGATGATGGTTTGGTTAGTCATAGACCAATTAATGCGCGACTACCCTTAACGGGTTAAAATAAGCATATGAACGATAATGTGTTAAGAGGATGCAAGACATCCAAGAATTTAGTAATTTATGATAGACGTCACTGATATTGTTAGATTTATAAGAGGTTGTGGTAAAATGACCAAGTTATGTTGATGAATGCATGAACGGGTCGAATAAATCTTAAACGAATAATAAGACGATAGCGTGTAAGTTAAGAATTTCCGTAACCCGGAGGTGGGATTTTAAGTTTATATGATAGAATGTGAATTTACAAGCATGTAGGAAGAAACGGGAGGTTAAACGGGTAAACGGTTCGAAAGTTATGCGCGTTTGAGTGCGTTCGGACGATGAAACGAAACTGCAGAAAAAATGCACTTTAGAGAGGCCGTCGCCGACGGGCAAGGAGGCCGTCGCCGACGGGTTAGGGAAAGTCAGTTTTTCTCCGACGGGTTATCTTCTTGTCTACGGGGTTTTGGCTACGGGAAAAACTACGGGCCGTCGCCGACGGGCCCTAGGGCCGTCGCCGACGACCTCCCTAAGTCCAAAAGTCTGAAAATTGTTATTTAAGTCGATTTATGTATCGTAGGCTTCGGTTTGCTATCCGTGGACTACGGCGGACTTTCTAAACATGATTTTGATCGATCCCTAGATGTTTATGGGCTATAAATCAAAGTTTAAGTCTCATGTAAATAACGTATAAGTATGTAAGAGGTATGCAAGGTGTTGTACACATATGTAGATGCGTAAGTATGTATATATGTATTACTGTAAGAAAGGTATGTACGTATGCAGATGAGTATGTATGTATGCATAGAGATATGTATGAGTGTATGCATGTATGAAATGCTGTAGGGAGGGTAGGTACGTATGCAGATGTGTATGTATGTATGTATGTATGTATGTATAAAGATATGTATGAGTGTAGGCATGTACGTAAAGATGTAGTAAAGGTATGTACGTAGGTAGTTGTGTATGTGTGTATGTATAAAGACATGTATGAGTGTATGCACGTATGTAAAGTTGTAGGAAGGGTATGTACGTATGTAGATGTGTATGTAAGTAGGTATGCAAGTACGTATGTATGTATGACTTAGATATGTTGAGTGTTAACGTTATTGATGGTGTACCTTGAGAATGAAAAAAGTGATGCAGGTACATTACTGAAGCCTCACCAGGGAATGGATACGCAGATGAAATGCTTAAAGTTTGAAAGATGATGAAATGTGAAGTGTACGTGAATGTATCTTGTTTATATAATGTGTGCTAATGTTTATGAATGTATGTGGTGAGTGCAGGTTGTATGGATAACGGGCGATTATAACAAGGATTAGAGATCGAAGATCGAGTCACAAGATAGATTGCACGGGAATAATTGAGTATGTACTATTAGGAAACAAGACTTATGCTTTATATTTGTAGAAGATACATATCAAAACGAACTTTCAAGTAAGTCAAAACGTTGGTAATGAAAGAAATTTTATGGTTCGTGTTTTCCGCTGCGACTTTTGTCATGTACGAATTAGGGTCTAACAAGTTGGTATCAGAGCCCTGGTTTGAGGGAATCAAGTACGAGAAGGTAAGTACTTGAACTCAAACTTGTGTGCTCTTGAGATAAGAAATCCGTACAATCTAAGACTCGTTCAAGATCCAAAGGTAAAGGCTAATGTAAGTAGGTACCTATGTGTACGTATAAAGAAACTGACGGTTTTGTATGTGCAAGGTAAGCATAAGTGTTGGAAGAGGATGATCCGTGAATGCAGTTTAGGATGAATACTAAGGCAGGCAAAGAGGTAATAGACAAATAGGCAAATGAGCCCAGGTACGTAAATCTAATATGTGGGTGTAAGTAATGGTAAAGTTCACTAAGGGAAGGAAAATATTTTTTTTTTAAAATGAAAGACAATGACTGTATAGTAATGAAGTACTGGAAGTGATACACGCGCCGAAACCTAAGTCTACGGACATAAGGTGACAATTACATGAAGGCACGAAACTACTATATGGATTGTGTACCTGGCCAGTACACGAGAAACGTATGACGTTCGTGAGATCATGATAATTGCTACAGGTATGTCCGGCAAAGTTAGGTAGCAGGCGGGCGTGTGGGTGAAATGGGAAGTAAGACTCTCGGGGAATTGAGAGTACTATGAAAGTATGAAAAACATGCCTGATAAGAATGAAGAATGTGGAATCCGTAATTTAGTACGGATCAATAAGATATGAATGATATGTTTGAATCCGTGAGACGGATTCAAGGATGAAAGGTATGAATGCAATGTTTGAATCCGTGAGACGGATTCAAGTGATGAAAGGCATGAATGGAATGTTTGAACCCGTAAAATGGATTCAAGGAAAGGAAAGGTAGCAATGATATGTCTAAATCTGCGAAACAGATTCAACACATGTAAGGAATGAAAGATGTGAATGATATGATTGAATTCATTAGATGGGTTCAAATCATAGAAGGAAGAGAAGGTATGAATGATATGTTTGAATCCGTGAGACGGATTCAAGGAAGAAATGCATGAATATAATGTTTGAATCCGTAAGGCGGATTCAATGAATGAAAAAGCATGAATGATGCGTCTGAATCCGTGAGACGGATTCAAAAATATAAAAAAAAAAGAATGAAATTAATCCGCCTAAGAAGATGTTGACAGTTTGACCATGATTGGGTCGAATGGGTCATAGAAATAAGTATAAAGTAAAAAGTAATAGTATAATAGACGAAGTTTTGTATAAGTTACGTGTTAGATGTGTTAGTAATTGACTCTTAGAAGTCAGAATGATGACGGGCTGTGACCCGGACAATAACTTAAGTATGGGCGGGAATGGTAAGCTTAGTAAGAAATATTGAAACGATGTAATAAGGTCTTCGCAAGTAAGCATGAATGGAAGGAAGTACGAGCGTGTACTTCAGTTGGCGAAATGATAAATTGAATGAAAGGATTGTATGTAAGAAATAGAATGTGTGGCACGTTATAGCAGGCACGTAGGAAATTGTAGAAGAGTTATAGGTGGGTAATCACCTAGTGTAATGAATGTTTGAATGACATATGTTAACCGTCGATGTTGTTGATGATAATGTTAGAACTATTGATGTGATGAAACCAATCGTGTTGATGAAAGGACATGCACGAGCGGAAGCTCATTACACGAAGGAATGAAAGCTGGCCTATACGGTTAGTACTCGAGAAGAAGATGATCGATCTGGGTTGCGGATCGTGGTCTGGGAAATGAAAAAGAGGTTAGTAAAATGTTTAACTCATGATTGGAGAGATATGAACTATTTATACACGTGAATTAAGTAATGCATGAAGTGAAAGCAATAGTAATGTGAAATGAACGAAATGATTTAAAGATAATATAAAGGTATGCAAGGTATACGTAACTGAAGAAAACGTAGAGTAAGGTTAACGTTAGAGTTAAGCACGTAGGTGTGACTATGAAATAGTAAGTTTTGTGGTGGTAACAAAACAAAAGTTAAATGTTATACAGAGTATGTAGAGAATGTAAATTTTTAGAGGTGAGACGGAGATATTAGATCCATTAAGAATGGATCATATTAAAGGACGGAAGAGTATGTGTATTGACCAGTTATTGACAGGTCACGTAAATGAAAATGAAAATGCAAATGAAATAGGAAAGAATGATCAGGAAAGTATGGGCTAGTGGTCGTATGGATGGGCTGGAAGAAAAGATAATGTGTGTTCGATGAAAGTGAGAAAGGTTTCGGGGACGAAACCTTGTTTAAGGGTGGTAGACTTGTAACGCCCCAAAATCTGAATGTTAATATTTGTTGTATGTTATTATGTGACACGTCAGGAAATAAATAACTAGGCTATTTAACCTAGTTAAGGGTATGGTCAAAAGTCTTAAATGATTAAGGTAGTGTCAGTTATGTTTTAAAAGTAAACCCGAGGGGCTAAAATGGAACAAATGAAAGTTAAGTTATAAAATAACTTAACACACACAAACACACACATACGTGTGTGTTCGAGAAAGATCAGGAGGCTCCCATGGAGCCTCAAACCCTAAATCGCCTTTAAGCTCAAATTGGAAGGCAAGATGAAGCTGAAATCCATAACCGAGCATGGATTAATGATCACCAACACGAGGGGATCATAAGGTATGTCTTAAATCTAAGATTGGTGATCATGGGTGAAGTGGGTTATGTTCTAATCCGTGAGTTAATATGAAATTGATCATGTACAAGGGTTAGAATCCTGGTGTAGAACATGGGTTATGAATGGTTTGCGTTAATTTGATGTTTAGAGGTGACACCCGTTAGTTAGGGTGAAGATGATGACTAGAATCACCTCCTATGTTCAAGTCTTGTTGAATGATTGATGTATTATGTGGGTATGATGAATTATTGTTAGATGAAAGTATAGGAATATGATGATGTTATGTTTAATGTTCATTTGGAATGATACATGATGATTAGTAGTTGGTTTTGATGGGTTATGTATGAGTTTAGAAGAATTGTGCATGAAATAGTTGTACGTTATGCTTAAAAGTTAGTACTCACATCAAGGGTATGATGAAATGTATATAGTGTCGTCCGTATAGTCGATTATGATGTTACGGGTATATGATGATAAGTCGATAGTTAAGTATGGTTAATAGTTGACTTTTGAAAGTCAACTAAGTATAAGAAACATGATTTGACTCGTTGTCGTAAATGTAGGTTGATGGGAAGTCGTATGGTACATGTTATAGCAATCCGTGTTAAATGTAATGACATGATGAGGTACATGAGTTTAACGTATCCGGATATGATTATATGAAGTTGATTATGTATTTTAATGCTTGTTAGAAATGACTAAGGAAAGTTAAGTGTGAATTATGCGAGTGATATGATTGTTACATGTACAAAGGTGTATGCTAATAAGAGCGTGATTTCGATGAAATGAAAGTATAGGAATCACGTCAAGACGGACTCAAGCATGAGGTGTTAACGAGTCAAGAAGAGGCAAGGAATCGGATACGAGCACGGACGCATAAGGTAAGAGATTTCCGTAATCACTTCTTAGTTCAAGTAAGTAATAAAGTGTTGTAATTGATTAAACATGATGTTTGAGGTCAAATATGTGTTAAAGTCTTTCGTCGTAAATGATGTGATTAAAGTTGACCAAAATGCCCTTGATGGGTATTTTGGGGTAAACGATCTTAAAAGTAGTTTAGAAACAAGTTATTCGATTAGAGTAATGTTTCGGACAAGTATGGAAGGGGGGATGATGGTTTGGTTAGTCATAGACCAATTAATGCGCGAATACCCTTAACGGGTTAAAATAAGCATATGAACGATAATGTGTTAAGAGGATGCAAGACATCCAAGAATTTAGTAATTTATGATAGACGTCACTGATATTGTTAGATTTATAAGAGGTTATGGTAAAATGACCAAGTTATGTTGATGAATGCATGAACGGGTCGAATAAATCTTAAACGAATAATAAGACGATAGCGTGTAAGTTAAGAATTTCCATAACCCGGAGGTGGGATTTTAAGTTTATATGATAGAATGTGAATTTATAAGCATGTAGGAAGAAACGGGAGGTTAAACGGGTAAACGGTTCGAAAGTTATGCGCGTTTGAGTGCGTTCGGACGATGAAACGAAACTGAAGAAAAAATGCACTTTAGAGAGGCCATCGCCGACGGGCAAGGAGGCCGTCGCCGACGGGTTAGGGAAAGTCAGTTTTTCTCCGACGGGTTATCTTCCTGTCTACGGGGTTTTGGATACGGGAAAAACTACGGGCCTTCGCCGACGGGCCCTAGGGCCGTCGCCGACGACCTCCCTAAGTCCAAAAGTCTGAAAATTGTTATTTAAGTCGATTTATGTATCGTAGGCTTCGGTTTGTTATCCGTGGACTACGGCGGACTTTCTAAACATGATTTTGATCGATCCCTAGATGTTTATGGGCTATAAATCAAAGTTTAAGTCTCATGTAAATAACGTATAAATATGTAAGAGGTATGCAAGGTGTTGTACACGTATGTAGATGCGTAATTATGTATATATGTATTACTGTAAGAAAGGTATGTACGTATGCAAATGAGTATGTATGTATGTATAGAGATATGTATGAGTGTATGCATGTATGAAATGCTGTAGGGAGGGTAGGTACGTATGCAGATGTGTATGTATGTATAAAGATATGTATGAGTGTAGGCATGTACGTAAAGATGTAGTAAAGGTATGTACATAGGTAGTTGTGTATGTGTGTATGTATAAAGACATGTATGAGTGTATGCACGTATGTAAAGTTGTAGGAAGGGTATGTACGTATGTAGATGTGTATGTAAGTAGGTATGCAAGTACGTATGTATGTATGACTTAGATATGTTGAGTGTTAACGTTATTGATGGTGTACCTTGAGAATGAAAAAGTGATGCAGGTACATTACTGAAGCCTCACCAGGGAATGGATACGCAGATGAAATGCTTAAAGTTTGAAAGATGATGAAATGTGAAGTGTACGTGAATGTATCTTGTTTATATAATGTGTGCTAATGTTTATGAATGTATGTGGTGAGTGCAGGTTGTATGGATAACGGGCGATTATAACAAGGATTAGAGATCGACGATCGAGCCACAAGATAGATTGCACGGGAATAATTGAGTATGTACTATTAGGAAACAAGACTTATGCTTTATCTTTGTAGAAGATACATATCAAAACGAACTTTCAAGTAAGTCAAAACGTTGGTAATGAAAAAAATTTTATGGTTCGTGTTTTCCGCTGCGACTTTTTTCATGTACGAATTAGGGTCTAACAAGTTGGTATCAGAGCCCTGGTTTGAGGGAATCAAGTACGAGAAGGTAAGTACTTGAACTCAAACTTGTGTGCTCTTGAGATAAGAAATCCGTACAATCTAAGACTCGTTCAAGATCCAAAGGTAAAGGCTAATGTAAGTAGGTACCTATGTGTACGTATAAAGAAACTGACGGTTTTGTATGTGCAAGGTAAGCATAAGTGTTGGAAGAGGATGATCCGTGAATGCAGTTTAGGATGAATACTAAGGCAGGCAAAGAGGTAATAGACAAATAGGCAAATGAGCCCAGGTACGTAAATCTAATATGTGGGTGTAAGTAATGGTAAAGTTCACTAACAAAGCATCTTGCTGCAATTGAAACTCTCGTGATTTGTAGAGAAAACGCGTCTAATAATTAGTCTGAAGGCAATTTCATACATTGAGATCGTAATATAGCTCCTGAGTCAAAACAAGAGTATTACTTACGTATAATATTAATTATAACTATATATATATATATATGGGAGGGTTTATTGGGGAACACTAAAAAAGTGGGGAACGGGGGAACACTTTTAAAAATTATACTTATAGAATTAACTTAACATGTTAAAAAATCATTTTTTTTAAATTTCAGCGCTTTATTGGCGCTCTTTCTTATAAATACAAGTAGAAACATTTTTGATAAAAAAATCAAAAACTAAAAATATAAAAAAAATGTTTAAAAAACAGTTATAGAATTTTTTTTTTGTTGTATTACCAAACGCCAAAATATTTATAAAAAATAATAGAACAATGGGCTATCTTGTTTAAAACGCCTTGAAAAACGTCATTCAGATAGATTTCCTGACCCCCCTGGGGTTCCAATGGCATATGATTTGAAAAACGTCATAAACGCCATAAACGCTAAAATGTTAATACAATGAAACCATTAAACGCCATTAATTATTGAATTTGGTTAACGCCAAAAATCTTAAACCCCAAAATAAAACAATATTGTGAAAAGCGGAACTGGAAAAGCAGAAGATAAAATGACAAAAAAACCCATACGACCTAATTATATCGCGCGCCACGTGTTGGGCCAGGATGCGTTCTCACCGTTCTCACACTTTTGAGCGTTTTCTCCTGATACAGTTTATATATATATTATATAGGGGACGGATCATGAGAAAACTAGTTTAAATGAGAAAACCAAAAAACTAACTAAACAAGCCTAAAAAACATTCCAAATTTTTTTTACAAATTTTTATAAAAAATCGCTAGTTTTTTTGCATGGAAAAATTTTTTCAAAAAAAAAAAGAAAAAAAACTTTTTTTTTTGTTGTATTACACATGTGCACTATTACGGATATAGTGCACATGTGTAGTACACATATAATGCACATACATAGCACATGTGCAGTACAACAAATTTTTTTAAATTTTTTTTCCATGCATAAAAACTACGATTTTTTTATAAAAATTGTAAAAAAAAAAAAATTGGTATGTTTTTTAGCTTTTTTTAAGCTTTTTTAGTTAGTTTTCTAGTTTTCTCATTTATATGTTGTTTTCTCATGATCCTCTCCATATATATATATATATATATATAGGGGATCGCTAGAATGAGAACCACCACGAGTTATGAGAACCACGAGAACCGCGCCCCGCGGGTGGCCGTCGGCGACGAAATTTTTTTTACACCTAGATCCGTATATTTTAGTGGGGGGTTTAAATTTTCGGTTCAAACGGCGCGCCCGAGGGGGTAGTTTTTTACGCCCAAAGTTTGGGTTTTTTTAATTTTTCTTTTTTTTTACCAAACTTTGGGCGTAAAAAACTACCCCCTCGGGCGCGTCGTTTGAACCGAAAATTTAAACCCCCCACTAAAATATACGGATCTAGGTGTAAAAAAAATTTCGTCGCCAACGGCCACCCGCGGGGCGCGGTTCTCGTGGTTCTCATAACTCGTGGTGGTTCTCATTCTAGCGGCTCCCTATATATATATATATATATATATATATATATATAGAAACTGGATCAGGAGAAAACGATCAAAAGTGTGTGAACGGTGAGAACGTATCCTGGCCCAACACGTGGCGCGCGATATAATTAGGGCGTATGGGCTTTTTTGTCATTTTATCTTCTGCTTTTCTAGTTCTGCTTTTCACAATATTGTTTTATTTTTGGGGTTTAAGATTTTTGGCGTTAACCAAATTCAATAATTAATGGCGTTTAATGATTTCATTGTATTAACATTTTGGCGTTTATGGCGTTTATGACGTTTTTCAAATCATATGCCATTGGAACCCCAGGGGGGTCAGGAAATCTATCTGAATGACGTTTTTCAAGTCGTTTTAAACAAGATGGCCCATTGTTCTATTATTTTTTATAAATATTTTGGCGTTTGTGATATCTTGGCATTTTACAATTGTAAAATTATATTACAACCACAGGGGAAAAAAATAGAAGCGAAGAAAATAAATTAAAAATCCTAATCGGATCTCTTTTCACAATCTTCACTGTCATCAGTCTCTCTCTTCTTTAGTAGTACAATAACTGCCACCAAATATATGACGTTTTATGTAAAACTTAACAAACCCATCGGTTTAATTATTTTGCCTGCTCGCCTGTTGAAGTGGCTTTTTGTGCATGTTTGAGGACATAGATCATCCCACTCTTCAGTGTCATTGATCTTTTCTCCTCATCCGAGCCTTATTCAAGAACAAAGAACACAAAATGACATTCGATTGTCATCAGTTTCTTTTTCTTGAAAATTTGTCCATCTCATGCAGCAAAATCTTACTGTGTTACTCCCCTTACCTAACAATATATTCAGTGAAACTTAATGAAGAACAATACTGAATATCCAAGAAAACATATTAGCTATCTTTGATTTTTTTAATTTTTTGACGTTTTACAGTGAGTGGTATTTGGTAGTATTGTCGTTTGTTTTTTTGGTTTGATTAAATGGAAGTTGACGAGAGGTATTATTTTATAGGATTTCTTTTGGCGGCGTAGGTTAGGCGGTGCATTATTATAATAAACTATTCGTCGTTTCAGTTACTGTTTGTAATTATTGTTTTTGATAAGCTTTTATCTCTGAAGTCTGTAACACGTCCCGTCTTTCAAGTTTGGCGTTTTAGATTCTAATATAATAAATTTTCCGTATCTTCATTTTTACTGTTTCTAGTTACATTTTCAAGTTTGGTTTTTATCTTTTAGGTTTTTTATAATACTTTTCCAAAGTAATTTTATTATAGTTTGGGAGTTTTTGGGGCGTTTTACGGCATGATAGCGTTTTAACAAGCATTTGGCTGTCTGGCGTTTTTATTATATAACAATCAACTGAAAAATAAAATTAAAAAAAGAATATATAAACAATTGATCTTCCAAATCTTCACTATCACCAGTCTCTTTCTTCTTTTTTGAATCATCTTAACTGGCTGTTTTGACTTTCGTATGATTCATTTTGTTTTTTTGTTTTTCAAGTAGTTTTTTTTGTCGCCGTTTGGAAGCACAAAGTCTGACATCAGGATCTTTTTCTTGAAGATTTGTCCATTTCATGTAGCAAAATGTTATTGAGTTTACACCCTTCAGCCAACAATCTTGAATTTTCCAATGAACGATGTTTGATTTTTTAATTTTGGCGTTTTACCAATAAAAAGAACGTTACTAAATAAAAGCACCTTAAACCTCAAAATTTGAGCATGCTAAAATCAATAATGTTTTGCTGTATGAGATGAACAACATTGTTAATCCTCGGTTAAGAAAGATATCTGACAATGCTGTCCACCCCATACAGCTAAACTTTATTGACAACAAATCTCAATAATGTTTTTGTATGTTTTGGCGTTATAAATTGGATGAAAATTGAGGATAAAATCAATAAGATTTTACTCAATGAAATGGACAATATCCTCATTTCAGGATTTTTGTCCATTACATTGAGTGAAACTTTACAGACAACCAAACTGAATTTCAAATAAACGTTTTGGTTTAGAAGATATTTGATGTTTGGGGGTTTTGGCGTTTCTAAGACGAATGGTATATATTAAATATGGCGTTTGGGGTTTTGTGTGTTTTTTTAATTGAAGATCTGAGATGTATATATAGGATTTTTTTGGCGGTTTTTTTTAGGTGGGATTTTATTATAATTAAGTTTGGCGTTTTATATCTAATGGCGCTTTTAGTTAGAATAGTATGTGCTATTTGTTTGGCGTTTTATTTTCATGAGATGGCGTTTTGTGTGGAGAAGTCAAAAGACTTTTTTTTACCCTTAATGAAGTGCGTCCAGTTAATAAAATTGATGTTATTTACCAAAACGCCACCGCACCAATCTAGTCCATAGATTCTTTTGATCGGACTATTCATAAGCTTTCTCACTGTTCTCACACTTTCCACTGTTTTCTCTAAATCCTGACCCTATATATATATGATGGGGTATAATAGGAACCACCTTTAGATGCGAGAACCGTAGGAACCGTTATCCACCCTAGATCTCTCATGTATGAATGGTTGAGATTGAATTGTTTAAGTATAATTTGCATTGTAGTGATTTTATTGATTAAAATTAAATACTACAAAAGAGTATTTTGGAAAATTTGACTTGTGTATCATTCATGTCAACTTGTCAAACTGACAATCAAACATCATATACTACATCACTTTTCGTGTCAACATAAATTACGTTTATCTATTTAAAAAAAAGAATTAATTATAACACATGATTTTTTATACAAAAAATTACACTACATGTATAAAAAGAAAACGTCTTCAATCTCTGACCTCGATCTTCATTTTTTGTTCGTTATCCTCGTCATTTGAACGTAAAAGCCCCAACACCTACGAAAATCAAAGAAAAAAACATAGCATTTACATTCCACAATCGTTTAGAGGAGCTCGGGCCGACGACCAGGTGCGTAAAATCAGTTTTTTTTATCATGTGTACTAAAAAAACATTTTTTTATATTCGAAACCGTGCGCGATTTTTTTTACATTTGACACTGTGCGCGAAATTCTTTTTTACATTCGACAACGTACGAGAAACAATATTCCAAACGTATGTAAAAACTAAACATTTACGCGTGCCGTTTTTACATACATTTGGAAAATAGATTTACGCGTGACGTTTAGAGGAGCTCGGACCGACGATCAAGGCGTAAAAAAACATTTTTTTTTCATTCGATACCGTGCGCAAAAAAAATATTTTACATTCAACAACTTACGTAAAAACATTTTTCAAATCTACGTAAAAATTATTTTACGCCTTCCGTTTTTACATATGTTTGAAAATTAGATTTACGCGTGATGTTTAGAAGGGGCTTGGGTCGGCGATCAGGGGCGTAAAAAAACTTTTTTTTACGTTCGTTGTCAAAACATTTTTTTATTTACTTTTTACATAGTAGTGTTCTCATACTCAGTTCGTGTAAATGTTTACGCACGTTGTTAAACTTTTTTAAGCACGTTGTCAACTTTTTTTACGCACGTTGTCAATACTTTTTTACGCACGTTGTCAAAACTTTTTTTACGCACGTTGTCAAATGTTTTTTTTTTTAAGTTGTAGTGCAAAGTCATCAAATGTTAACGAAGACATTGAAATTCTCAGTAAACATATATGACAAATATAGCTTGAATTTTATAAAGAACAATATGTCAGAATTAGGGGAAAATAGAGCAAAAAAAAAAATAGATATAATTTTCGATAATTTTGTATTTTCTAATAAACATATAAGACACTATATCTGTCAGAACAATATGTTAGAATTAGAGGAAAATAGAGCAAAAAAAATAGATATCATTTTCGATAATTATATATATATATATATATATATATATATATATATATATATATATAGGGATCATGAGAAAATTCTACTTTGTTTGAAAACTTATAAAAGTCTAACTATTACTAAACCCTAATCTTTAAACCTTAAAAAAACCTTAATCCCCCCTCCCTTAAAAAAAACCAAACCCAAAAGTTAAACCCTAAACTTTAAAGGCTAACACAGAAAAGCCAAAAACTAAATGCTAAAGCTGAATCACATAAGAAAACTAGAGAAAACTCTATTAAATGATTGATATTTGTGTTGAATTTTTTTGGGTTTGGTTTTTATGGTATAGGGTTTAATTTTTAGAGGTTAGAGTTTAGTTTTTAAGGTTTAACTTTAGCATTTAGTTTTTAGCTTTTAGGCGTTAACCTTTAGAATCTAGTTTTTTTAGTATTTAGAGTTTGTTTCTTAAGATTTAGGGATTAGGCTATAAATTTTAGCGTTTTATAATAGGTTGATAAAGTTTTCTTACAAAGAGGAGTTTCTCATGATCCCCAATACAAATGGGGCTTAACATTAGAAATGAATAAAAAATATTTTTTAAATTTTTTCCATCAATTTAACGATGATGTTTAGTTGTAACATGTAAAAAAATCATGTATTTACTCTGGTAGAGTAATTATGTATTATTATTTTATAAGTATAAATAATTTTTTTTAATATTTTGCGACTAAAATACACACTTGACAAGATAGAAAAAATAAAGAAAAAATTTCTTCTTCACTTCTCACGTTTAGCTAGTATCTTAAACTCATTTGTACAATAGCCTTACTCTCTCTCTCTCTCTCTCTATATATATATTGTTACTAGAGGGGTGTCCTCGGGATGTGGTGGGGAAAACACATGATGATAATCATGTAACATGCATGTTATTTTTTTAATTAAAAAGCTATAACAATATCAAACTCATTAAAGAGAATAAAATGGTTGTTTGTTTGTATGGTGTAATTTTTTGAAATCAATTAACGTATGAAACTAGTAGGACTCCCCGCGCGATGCGGCGGGAACTCGATCAGTATCAAAACCTATAAAATAAATTCGTGAGTCGTCGAAAAAGAAATTGACACGTGTTTTATATCGATTGAAAAACATAAAAACAATAACCAATACCGGTTCTGATAATACTGATACCAGCATCGATGTTATTTAATCGAAATCAGTTTGGTTTGATATAATACTGGTTAGGTACTATAACTCATATAACTCTGTTAGTTTTGTTTTTTAATAAGTTGACGAACCCAAATTATAAAAGAAAAATTAAATAATGTGGTAAAGATGTAAACATTATATAGTATAAAAGCTAAAACAGAAACTTAAAAAAATATATAACTACAATATATATATATATATATGTAGGAT
Organism: Helianthus tuberosus; assembly: GCA_030545235.1. Classification (NCBI taxonomy): domain Eukaryota; kingdom Viridiplantae; phylum Streptophyta; class Magnoliopsida; order Asterales; family Asteraceae; genus Helianthus; species Helianthus tuberosus. Next base: position 14,875,431 of record CM060435.1, read on the forward strand.
AGGAGTTGGCTAGAAAGTCCAAATTTCCTAAAAAGTGTAAAAAGTCATAAAACACCATAATTTCAACCATAAAACACACCAAAAACCCACAAATAATATGATGGAGATTACTAAAACATCATGTATGTGGGTTTTGTGTTGTGTTTTAGATGTTAAGGCTCTGATTGTGGAATGACAAATATTATTGTGTTTTATGTTGTTTAGCATTGTGTGTTTTATATTCATAGTTTTACAATGGTGTGTTTGAAGTTTTTATGAACTATTAGAGTTTGAATATGGTGTTTTAGTAATATTCATTCTATTATTTGTGAGTTTTAGGTGTGTTTTATGCCTGAAATTATTGTGTTTTATGACTTTTTACACTTTTTAGGAAAAACACACTTTCCGTAGAATCCCCACTCTATGTATGTATATATATATATATATATATATATATATATTAAATAAATGAACTTTACATTATATAATTTATGAACAGGTTGTTAAAAGTTTTTGCATGTCCAATTGTACATGGTAAGCTTTATAGCTTGTTTGATTTAAAAACTCAAAAAACAAAATATAATACTCAAAGAAACAAATCTAAATAAATAATACATGTAGTTTGAACTTTGGAGCATTCATGACCTGCTGTAAAGGTTGGATCATAAAAAAAATAAAATAAAAAATAAGTGGCAGAATTATAATTTATATTCAACTATTGTCCAATTAGTTTACTGTTCCTAAGCCCATTCATGAAATGTTATATTACTGGTAATATGCCCCCGCACTTTGCGCAGGCTTTCGGTCAGTATTGGATCAATACGATAACACCACTTGGTATAGCGAAAGAGATATGTCCAAGAGGATATCGACTTACGACACGTTAAACCGCAAGTGGTTAGACGATTTGTACATAAAGATAAATAAATGAACAAAATACTTTTGACTAATTAAATAATGTGAAACAGATTAAGAACAATAGTTGGGTAGTATTGTAGCCACCTTGTGATCATGTCATCCTGATCACCTTTCATGTTGTTGAATTCTTCAACCTTGCAAACGTGTGGAATCATTGATCTTCAAATGACGAAGCAAAGTCACAAATCTCCTAATGACAGAATGTAAATCAAAACAGTAAATCAAGTAATGAAACAAACATTACCTCGAAAAGAATAGTTGATCGGCCAAAGCTCAAAAGGATGGCAAGAAGAATGATGAACGAAGTTTGGGAGAGAAGAAAGAAGAAAAGGGGGAAGCGGTGGACATGGTGGAGTAAAGACGCACCAGCACGTATCGTAGAAGGCTTTTGTTAGTCACTGCCATGAAGTATTAACAAATAAAGTAAGGTATGCGTCCCATGAGTCTAAGTTTATGAACCTGTAGTCTTATAATAGATTTATTATTTTAAACATGATTGATTATATATAGTTGTCGTTTTAGTAATCTAAAGATCCAACTTCACAATAACCTTTAGATGAACTCCCTTATAACTAAAATATCTAATTTCCTGTAGTCTTATAATATAATATTTATTTTCAATAAAGGTTCATCAAAAACAAAATGAGAGATTTATTATATGATGTATAACAGATGTAAAATAGATTTCTTATTTTCACTAAAGGTTCATTATTGAACCTTTATATGTATTTCAAACTTTGCCCATCCAAACTGTACAATAAAGATGAACCTTTAGATGATATATCATTAATTTGTCTTATAATAAATCGTTCATCTAATTTCCTTATGTCGGATAAGTTGATGAACTACGAATTTCGTGTCGCACACTACAAAAACTATGCGCTGCTGCTAAACCAGATTCTTCGATCATACGATCTAGATCCATTGACAAATCCATCAATGGGAAATAAGGCACGCATGACATAATCTGAATACATAGCAAAACAATATGTTGTACAAAGTAAAAGCAAAAGGGCAGCAACATAATTTATTAGATGTTATTAACTTAATTAAACAACAACAACAACCATACCCAGTAAATCCCACAAATAGCAGAGCTGTTTATAGGGTCTGGGGAGGGTGGGATGTAGACAGACCTTGCCTCTATCCATAGGGATAGAGAGGCTGCTTCCAGAGAGACCCTCGGCTCGAAAACGAACAGCAAACCAACACACCAAGTCAAAGAAAATAGAAAGAATACATAAATAAGAAGTCGCCCATACCAAGAAAGTGATAAGAGTGGCACAATATAATGTGAATCATGTATAATGGCATACAACATCATTTGGGCGTAAACACAATGGAAATCATGTATAATAGCATACTACATCATTAGGGCATAAACACAAGAAGGCAATTACCGGAAAAGTCCCTTAAAGAAAAGGAAAAGCCTACGTCCCTGAAAAACACCTAAGACCTTACTGCAATATCCTCTAGAAGTCCTTAATGTCACGGCCCAAGACCCGGTTTGACCCGTTTCAAGAGCCACGGCAGAAAATACTGCGGTATTTATTTAATTGAGTTTAACAGCGGAAACAGGATCGCTTAAAGCTAAAATTTTTTCCTTTTTATTTATTTCATAATTCGGGATAAAACCCCGATAATTTACAATATTATGTTTTTACTATAAAAACGTGATATTACAAAAGCATTTATTTATTTTATATTGAGCCACTATCTTAAGCTTGAAATGCTCCCCAGCACTTTTCCTGAATTACAATAGATCACCTGAAACATGTTTGAAAAAGGTTTTGTCAGCGGGAAATACTGAGTGAATCATTCTATTTACTAAAATGACACATTTGTTATAATATACAGTATTAAGAGCGATTACAATGTTTCTGATATCAATCCAACTACCCACGGTACTTGCCACTTGACCCATTGGCCCATTCGTCCAATGGTGTCTGTGACTATGGTCATATCCCCCACTGGCTGCCCCAATGGTGACGATTATCAAGTAATGTATACAAAACCCCACATACCGGCTGTAACTTGGTGATTACAAAGACTTAATCCCCGTAATTATAACTTTGAAATAAACATGATTTTGTAAATAGATTTGATAAAAAGAGAGAATGACTCACAAACTGTGAGAAAAGGAGAATGACTCACTTTGCAGATTTATACGGGCAGAGCCTAGCCTACTGATTAGCCTTTTATCCTAATTTCAATAACAAGCACACAATTTTGGAATTAGTAATCAATCCAGCATTTACGATAACTCACGAGATCAAATTCTCACAATGAATGTCAAAATGCAATACTTTGTCCATCGAATTAACGATGATCCATTGAATTAACAATGAACGACAAGGTATAATACTTTACCTATCGAATTAACGATAATCCGTTGAATTAACAACGAACGATAAAGTATAATACTTTACCTATCGAATTAACGACAATCCGTCAAATTAATGACGAACGATAAAGTATAACCCTAATGTGGGCGGCACTTAAACATTCATTGGATATTTGAATCAATCGGACAATGAATCGTAGCAGCGATTGTGCTAATACCCTGATTGCAGCTTCAATTTAGTGCCTGTGTGTGTTAATTGAAGTATACAGCAGAAAACTCGGTGTATAATCGAGAATTCTTTCGACGTAATATGTTCAGAAAACGAATGCCAATGTCTGCTATTTATAGCTGAATTTTGATCACCCATACGCATCGTAGCAAAACATCCCCTGCGCATCGTATGGTAAGCATACGCACCGTATGCCATTCTTCTCTACGCATCGTATGCGTTTTAAAAAGCCTGCGCATCGTAGGCCAAACTTTGATACGATGCGTAAGGGGTTAAAAGTCGGTTATAGAGTAGCCACGTGTGGGACTAGCTCTGATGACTCACATATCTCGAATTCTTATACATTGACAGCAAATTAAGTGGATAATCATCCACTAGGGTTTATCCCCCCTGAGTTTTAGGGGCCCTAATCCTGATTCTGAAAATTATAAAAATCTTAGGGTTTGCACAGAATCACTTGGGTGTCTCAATTAAGGTTTTCTATTGGTCAAATAAATTTAATAATTATGACTTTTGATGAGAGTCGTTACATTCTCCCCAACTTAATAAAAATCTCGTCCTCGAGATTTACTGGAATAATTGAGAATACTTTCTCTTTCTTTTGGATTCCAGTTCCCAAGTATATTAGGATCTTATCTTTGAATCCTACTTTACTTAACACTATTTGTTTATCTTTATATCTTAGAAATGTACTACCAAAGATTCGTCTGATAGACATTTCATGAGATTAGATATATAAAATATATCATGTATTCCAACTAACCTTCCTGGTAGTTGTAACTATAAGCAACTAATCAAATATGTTAAATTTACTGGAAATGATCCCACATAATTTGGTCTTAGATTTCCTTTCTTACCAAATCTAACCATTCCTTTCCAAGGAGATACTTTTAATAGTATTTTGTCTCCAACTCGAACTCCAACGGCTTTTATTTATTATCTGCATAATCTTTATGACTATCTCTTGCCGTTTTTAGCTTTTCCTTTGTGATATTAAATATCACAGTTGTAGTCACTTAGGATTTTCATTCATCTTCTTTGCCTCAAATTCTTTTTACTCATAAATATATATATTAACTTCTTATAATCTGTATAGATAGTATCCTTACTTCCATACAGATAATATCTTCAAATCTTAAGGCAAAAATTATGGTTCTTAATTTTAACTCATGAGTAGTATAATTCCTTCGTACCTTTTTCAATTGTCTTGATGTATATGCAATTACCTTTTTGCATTGCTTTAAGGAATATCCAAATCCTAGCTTTGAAGTATTACCTTATACTTCAAAATCTTCAATTTCTTCTAGTAAGGCTAGAATTTTGGTTAACTTAGTTAATGGTATAGCTATTTTGAAAATTTCTTAATAAACTGTCTATAATACTTATCCTACAGAATTCCTAATTTCTATTGCAGATTGCAGAATCTTCCATTTGATAATTACTGCTATCTTAGCAGAATTTATGTGAATACCTTCATGATTCACCATATGACCTAAAATTGTACTTCTAGCAGCCAAAATTCATTCTTCGAAAATTTGGCGTAAAGCTTTTCTTTTCTTAACAAAGTTAAGAGTAAATGCCAGTGCTGTCAATGTTCTTTCCTACTTTTGTAATAAATAAGTATATCGTCGTTGAAGACAATTACTAATTTATCCAAATATGGTTTACAGATCCTATTTATCATGTCTTTATGAATGCTGTAGGTGCATTCTTTAATTCGAAAAGCATGACTGTAAACTAATAATGACCATTGCTAGTTCTGAAAACAGTCTTAGATACATCTTCCTCTGATACTTTTAATTAATAATACCCGGAACATAAGTTGATCTTAGAAAAATATCTATCTTCCTGAAAATGAATAGATCATGATTTCTAAGTAATGAGTATTGATTCTTAATTATAACCTTATTCAATTTCCTATAATCAATACACATTCTTATTGAACCATACTTTTCTTAATAACCAATATTGTGCTAATCGATAAGGTTCCTTGGCTTATCGGTAAAATTCCTAGAATTTGATAAATCCTAAATTCTATCTTCATATCTGGTGATATTCCAGGTAAATCTTCTGGAAATATATCTGGGTATTCTGAACTACAGAGATTTCCTTGATTTCTGTATCTTTAGTATTAATAATTACTAAATTCATATATACTATTCCTTTGCTTTTGTTCATATTTAGCAATTTCCATTACTGATATGAACTTCATAGACTTACATGATTTATTTCCTGTAATCATAATTACTTCTTTGAATTTCTAAGAAATTCTAATCACAGATAATGATCACAACATTGAATTCAACTAATTTCATAGGTAATAGGGTTGCGGAAAACCTATAACTTATTTCTATGTTCTGCATAACCTTATTTATTCTTACTGAATTCTCGTCTGCCGTTTCTAATATAGAAATCTATGTAATGTTGGTAAATGGTAAGTCAAGAATTTGGTAGAGTAAAGTATTTATAAAACTTTGGTTGGCACCAGAGTCAAATAATACTTTTAGGTAAATGTTGTAAACTAAGAACATACCGGCTATCACATCTGGAATCATCTCGTCCTCATGAGTAGTTAGCTGAAATTCTCTCTCTCATTCCTTTTTGCCCCTTCTGCTGGTTTGGCTGGATTGTCTAATGGTTTATTCAGTTTTGGACAATCTGGCCTAAGATGTCCAGTTTCTTTACAGTTGTAGCAAACTGAAAATTTCTTCCTCCTACAATCTTCTTCTTGATGCCCTGGAATCTTGCAAAAATTGCAATATCCTTTGCATTTTCCAAAATGCTTCCTTTTGCAAAATTTGCAAAATGGACTAGTAGAAGATTGCCCATTCCCTCTTTTCTTGAAATGGTTATGGTTACCCGAACTGAATTCTTGGGTAATCTTTTGGGCTACTTCCTTTCTTTTATTTTCTTCTCTTGTCCGTATTAGCTCGTCAGTTATAATATTGGCTAATTTCACCGCATCATCAATCGTGCGAGGTTTCGCAGCTTTGACGATATTACGGATCTCGGAAATCAATCCCCAAATATAACGAGAAATAAGCACTGATTCTGGCGAAGCCAGGATTGGTACCATTCGAGCATATTCGAAGAATGTCGTAGTATACCCTCGACAATCTATATCTACCATCCGATGGGTTAGAAACTTATTTGCCATTTGATCTTTTTCGTATTCAGGACAGAATTTTCTTTCTACAAGATTCTTAAATTCTTCCCAGTTCATAGCATACGCCATCCTTCTTCCTTTTACTTGTAACATCGTATTCCACCATTCTAGCGCTACTTCTTTGAAAAGATTTGATACATACATAACCTGATCATCTTGAGCACATTTACTTATGGCAATTACTGCCTCGGTTTTCTCTAACCAACGCAGTACTGCAGTCGCTCCTTCATTGCCTGCAAACTTAGTGGGTTTACAAGCAAGAAATTCTTTGTAAGTGCAACCAGGCGTTGCAACTTTCCTTTTCTTAGGGAGCGGAGCTTGCCATGGTTTATCATGATTAACATGATTACCGCCTCCATTTACGCTATTACTGAAATTATCTTCAGAAATGCGTTTACTAGGAACAACATGTTGCGGTTCGATTGGATTTTTAACAGCAGTAATGATTGCTGGAATAGCATTGGCTATCCCTTGAGCAACTATTCCTGGAATAGTGTTGGCTATCTCTTGAGCAATGATATTTTCTATATCTTGCCTAGTCACATATTGGTTCCCCGATTGTTGCTCAGATTGATTACCCTCATTAACTGGTTCATTATTAGCGTTTTCCATCTGATATCTATTTTATAGATATATAATTAGTATAAAGGAAATAATCTAATGTTACAATTTTAGTTGCACATAATCACATAAACGAATATACAAATAAAATTGTAACTTTTCTAATATTTCCTTATATCATGTTTCTATATACACCTGTTTTATTATCTATTTTACATATACTGATTTTACTGTTACTATTACACAACCACAGTTTTATTATTCCCCTATCCTTTGTAAGATGATGTTCTAGTAGCGGCGTTTCTCCTTATCGTATTTCCAGGAGATTTGTCCCAAAGTCTCTTGGATCCTATTCCCAGCATCCATGTTGTTAAAATGATGGAGTTCAGTCCTATTCTGGTTACTTATTGGTAAATTTGGTAAAGGTTCTGGATTGTACTTAAGAAAAAGCCTATAGGGATGGTTTTGTAACAGTATTTCATTATCCAACCATTCGTCTATATTCCAGTGATTAGAAGAGTTTGGAATAGATGGTTCTAAGTTCATAAAATTATTTTCATTAACAGGCTCAATAGTATCATTGGTTGCCATTATAAAATCTAATTCTTCTTGAGATGGTAATTCCTCCATTTGCCTAGAATTTTCCCCAATTTCCATTTTCTTAGGCTTAGGTTTCTCGAAAGGTAAAGCATTAAATTCTATAGGTTCTTCTATGTCTGGTATATACCTATTAAAATCTCTGGAAACTTCGATTCTTACTGGATAGAAATTTAAATTCTGAAGGGCTTCCAACAAATCACTCATGCTGATTAGTAAAATACACACAATTACTAAGTCATAATAAAATTTTATAGAACGACTTTTTAAATAGTATTTCATACTACCAACCCAACTGAAAATTAAAACATACTAGGTTTTATTTGTAATTTATTTATAAATTTTCTAGACTGTAGATAATAAAATACTAACTTTAAATCAGAATATTTAAAGATTTATATTTACTATTTACAGAAATCAATATATAAAAATCTATATACTAAATAAGTATGATGACTTATTTTATATATATTAACTAGTCATTATCATGGTGGATATTGGTTAATGCTGCCTTGTTTAAGCATAGGTGATCGGTCCATGCATAACTAAGGCTAGGTTATCCAATATCTGCCTTTGATAATAATCTTAATATTTAAAAAAATTATCTTAATATTACTACTATGAATATATTATTATTAACAATAAAATTATTAATAATAATGAACTAAACAAAAATTTTAAATAAGAGTATACTTCAAACATAAAATATAATTTCTTTACCACAATATAGTAATACTATATTAGGTAATTCCATATATTAATCAAATAAATTTATATATAATATTTTTCGATTAATAATGATAGAGCAACAAATATTACAATATATATAAAAATCTGCCCATATTCAATTTAACAAATAATCAGTTAATAAAACACATAATCACATAATAGTAATCAGGAAAAATTAAGTATGTCTAAATACTTAATTAGCTTAACCCAGTGGCTGTAATCAGGAAAAATGTTGAGTATTTCTAAATACTTAATCAGCTTAACCCAGTGGCTGTAATCAGGAAAAATGTTGAGTATTTCTAAATACTTAATCAGCTTAACCCAGTGGCTCTGATACCACCTTTTTCTGTCACGGCCCAAGACCCGGTTTGACCCGTTTCAAGAGCCGCGGCAGAAAATACTGCGGTATTTATTTAATTGAGTTTAACAGCGGAAACAGGATCGCTTAAAGCTAAAATTTTTTCCTTTTTATTTATTTCATAATTCGGGATAAAACCCCGATAATTTACAATATTATGTTTTTACTATAAAAACGTGATATTACAAAAGCATTTATTTATTTTATATTGAGCCACTATCTTAAGCTTGAAATGCTCCCCAGCACTTTTCCTGAATTACAATAGATCACCTGAAACATGTTTGAAAAAGGTTTTGTCAGCGGGAAATACTGAGTGAATCATTCTATTTACTAAAATGACACATTTGTTATAATATACAGTATTAAGAGCGATTACAATGTTTCTGATATCAATCCAACTACCCACGGTACTTGCCACTCGACCCATTGGCCCATTCGTCCAATGGTGTCTGTGACTATGGTCATATCCCCCACTGGCTGCCCCAATGGTGACGATTATCAAGTAATGTATACAAAACCCCACATACCGGCTGTAACTTGGTGATTACAAAGACTTAATCCCCGTAATTATAACTTTGAAATAAACATGATTTTGTAAATAGATTTGATAAAAAGAGAGAATGACTCACAAACTGTGAGAAAAGGAGAATGACTCACTTTGCAGATTTATACGGGCAGAGCCTAGCCTACTGATTAGCCTTTTATCCTAATTTCAATAACAAGCACACAATTTTGGAATTAGTAATCAATCCAGCATTTACGATAACTCACGAGATCAAATTCTCACAATGAATGTCAAAATGCAATACTTTGTCCATCGAATTAACGATGATCCATTGAATTAACAATGAACGACAAGGTATAATACTTTACCTATCGAATTAACGATAATCCGTTGAATTAACAACGAACGATAAAGTATAATACTTTACCTATCGAATTAACGACAATCCGTCAAATTAATGACGAACGATAAAGTATAACCCTAATGTGGGCGGCACTTAAACATTCATTGGATATTTGAATCAATCGGACAATGAATCGTAGCAGCGATTGTGCTAATACCCTGATTGCAGCTTCAATTTAGTGCCTGTGTGTGTTAATTGAAGTATACAGCAGAAAACTCGGTGTATAATCGAGAATTCTTTCGACGTAATATGTTCAGAAAACGAATGCCAATGTCTGCTATTTATAGCTGAATTTTGATCACCCATACGCATCGTAGCAAAACATCCCCTGCGCATCGTATGGTAAGCATACGCACCGTATGCCATTCTTCTCTACGCATCGTATGCGTTTTAAAAAGCCTGCGCATCGTAGGCCAAACTTTGATACGATGCGTAAGGGGTTAAAAGTCGGTTATAGAGTAGCCACGTGTGGGACTAGCTCTGATGACTCACATATCTCGAATTCTTATACATTGACAGCAAATTAAGTGGATAATCATCCACTAGGGTTTATCCCCCCTGAGTTTTAGGGGCCCTAATCCTGATTCTGAAAATTATAAAAATCTTAGGGTTTGCACAGAATCACTTGGGTGTCTCAATTAAGGTTTTCTATTGGTCAAATAAATTTAATAATTATGACTTTTGTTGAGAGTCGTTACACTTAACCCTAATCCTACGCCTCCACGAAGTCCTATCGTGGACCATGTCCTCAGAAAGATGCAACTCTAGTAAATCATGCCTAATCTGCTCATCCCATGTCAGTTTGGGTCTGCCTCTTCCTCTCCTCCCCTCCACTGTAAGAGTTTCCACTACTCTAACTGGTGCCGTCGCTTCCCTCCGCTTTACATGCCCAAACCATCTCAATCTCCCCTCCTTAATCTTCTCCGCTATACTAGCCACTCCTAATCTTTCCCTAAAAACCTCATTTCTTATCCGATCTAACCTCGTATGTCCACACATCCACCTCAACATCCTCATCTCTGCTACCTCCATCTTTCGCGCTTGTGTCTTCTTGATAGCCCAACAGTCTGTTCCATAAAGCATAGCTGGCCTAACTGCTACCCTGTAAAATTTCCCCTTTAGTTTAGTTGGGAACCTCCTATCGCACAATACCCCACTGGCTGCCCTCCATCTACACCAGCCAGCCTGTATGCGATGGGTTACATCACTATCTATGTCACCATCTCTTTGTACAAACGACCCCAGATACTTAAATCTAGTTACCTGCGGAACCAATTGATCCTTAATGGTGATTTAGGTTTCATCGTCAATGGCTACATCGCTGAAATCACAGTGTAGATACTCAGTCTTAGATCGACTAATCCTTAGGCCCTTGCCCTCTAAAGCTACTCGCCACTCCTCTATCCTCGCGTTCAGGCACTGTTTAGTCTCTGCAACCAACACAATATCGTCTGCAAAAAGCATGCACCACGGAACTGTCTCCTGAATCAACTTGGACAACTCATCCAAGACAACCGCAAAAAGAAAAGGGCTCAACGCAGACCCCTGGTGGAGTCCTACCTCCACAGGAAAGAAGTTTGTATCCCCTACAGGCGCGCGAACAGTAGTTTCCGTTCTATCGTACGTATCCTTAATTATGTCTATATACTTCCCCGGTAGCCCTCGACTCTCCAAACTATCCCAAATCAGTTGCCGTGGGATAGTGTCATATGCCTTTTCCAAGTCAATAAACACCATATGTAAATCATGCTTCTTTGCTCTATATTTTTCCATCAGCCTCCTTAGAATATGTATCGCTTCTGTAGTTGACCTCCCTTTCATGAATCCAAATTGGTTTACTGAAACCTGAGTTTCTCTTCTAATTCTAGCTTCAATTACCCTCTCCCAGAGCTTCATAGTGTGACTTAGCAGTTTGATTCCTCTGTAGTTCCCACAACATTGAGCGTCTCCTTTATTCTTGTATAAAGGCACCACGACGCTACTCCTCCACTGATCAGGCATTTTTCCAGTCTTGAAAATACAATTGAACAAAAGTGTTAACCATCGGACTCCTTCTTCTCCCAAACACTTCCACACCTCAATCGGTATGTTGTCCAAACCCACTGCCTTCCCTCTTCCCATCTTCCTAAGTGCCATCCTCACCTCGTCATGTGTGATCCTCCTACAGTAGCAATTATTCTGCTGTCGCCTTTGAATCCTGGAATTGCTGCTATCATGTTGGTATGCCCTACCGTGGTTGAAAAGATTATGGAAGTAGGTTTGCCATCTCATCTTAATATATTGTGCCTTGACTAAAACACGTCTATCCTCTCCTTTGATAAACTTTACAACTCCTAGATCTTGTCTTCTTCGCTCACTGGCTTTGGAAATCTTGAACATATCATGCTCCCCCTCTTTCCTTTCCAAACGTTCATACATTTGTTTATATGCTGTGTTTTTTGCCTCGGTCACCGCCTTTTTTGCTTCCCTTTTTGCCTTCTTGTATATTTCCCTTACCCTCAGCCGTTCCTCCTCATTTGTGCACCTCAAATGTAACACCCGTTAAGTTAATTTAAGGTTTAATGAATCTTTTATGAAAAAAATCATGTAATTACAATTACATATACATCGGAAATACGGGTTTACTAAAACTTTTACAAATCATAAGTTATTCTACATCACGTGGTTGAATTCGTTGTTTAAAATTTACAACGTAGCAAAGTGCGGAAGCGTGTATCTATATTGTGTTCGGTTCTTCGTTGAGCTTGATCGTCTTCCGGCATCCCAAAGTGTACCTACATTTCATAAACATGAAATGCTTTAGTCTTACAGGGTTTAAATCATGTCCAAACGAGTACGGGAAACAATTGATGTTCAAAAGAAAACAAGGACTTGAAAATAATCTCCACCGTAACTTACGGTGGCACCGTAAGTTACGGTGGCCCCTAAGTTCATACTCTTCTACCGTACAACAGTAGGTTACCACCGTAACCATATCAGCTCCACCGTAACTTACGGTGGCACCGTAAGTTACGGTGGGCCCCTGTATGCAGCTTTTCCATTTTGCCGTAATTTGACACGAAATCTTTCGTATCTTTCAAACCGCTTATCCGTTTGACTTACCGTTTCTTCCTGCATGTTTAAAATTTGATTCTCCATCATATGGTGTTGAAATCCGATATCCGGCTTGATAAAATTTAAGAATTTTAAGTCTTCGCCTTAATACTCTTTTACCAAAATTTGACCCGTTTGTGATTTTATCAAACATACAAGTTTGTTCGACCCTTATTTCTCACAAACCTATTAAATTAAATAATGTCTAACATATTAGGTTCCGATTATAGAATTATATACCTTCTTTAATCCATTTCACCCATATGCTTATTTTGACCCGTTTGAGGTATTTACGCATTTTAGTCTAGAACTTGTGCTTTTCTTTTGACGCCACAAAAGTCCATGTCTAATTAACTACAAGTATTCCACCACAACTATTTTGTGGCAGATTTAACATAATGAATCCCTTTTTCCCAAATTTACCCATTGGTTGATCATTTTACTCAAATGACCGTTTTTGAGCATTTGACCCACGAATATGAATTCCTATGACTTTTATTCATATTTAATGATTCCATAATCTTTATCTAAGTTCCTAATCAACCCCCCCATATGGGTCGTTTGCCCGATATACCCTTCAAGGGTGTTTTGGTCAACTTTAGTCCCTCACTATACGACGAAGGACTTTCGCTAAATATTTGACCAAAAATTGTATGTTTAACCAAAAGCTTATTTAAACGTACCTGGCTCGGGTCAAGGCATTGACCCGTTTACATAACTTTTGCTTTAAATCTTTCTAGTTAAAGCAACGCTTACTTATGTTATTTCCTGTGATTACAAAACTCAACAAGCGATTGTCAAATGTAATTGTCAAATGGTGCTAACAACACCATTTGACCCATTTAGTCTAATTTGCCATTTATCCATATGAGATGGTACTTAGTTACCATTTCATCCCTTTAAACCTAACCCGGTTTTCCTTTAACTTGTTTTACTTAAAACCGTTTTTATTTGTTCGTCATTACATGACTAATTTACCTTTTTACTCCTTTTACCATGATTCATGATTTCTTACCATTTTCCCTTGTTCCGACTCTCATTGAATCGTGTCGGAACATTGTATACCAACCACTTAGTAGCATTCATATGCAATACATGAAATTAAGTAATTTTGCAAGCAATGTAAAGGGGCGTAAGCTCCACTTACCTCGCATCCGAATATGCTTTTCTTCTCGTGCTTGATTCGTTTGACCGCTTCTTTACAAGCCTCCACCTAGCTCGTTAGGCGACAAACTATCATCATTCACAAGGTGGTTAGATTAGTCATTTCAATTCACGACTATTCCACCTCACGTATTTTCTATGTCGAAACTACTATTTGACTTTATCATCGGTTAGTTTGACTTTTAAAAGTCAATTGACTTACCAACATATTCATATGCACATTTGGTTCATTGAACTCACTTAGGCATATTTCATCCGAACTCTTAACAAAAAATCAATTTTTACATACTAACTAGTAAGCCGCGATTTCATTTAGGCATTTCATATCAATGAAAATTGGCTGTTTTTGGTGACTTGTTTAACCTGTTTACAAGTCTTCAAAAATTATGATTTTTTTTATGTGGCATACCTCTCGGAGGGTTAGCCCTTGAGTTAAAATTTCAAGATCTAACTCTTTACCAAAAATTCGTGAAAATTCATTTACTAAGCTGCAATCAGATTCGTCACTTCTGACTGCAGCTTACGGAAAAATTCATTAAAAATTCCTCGTTTATCCGATTGACGAAATTCCAATTGGCGATTCTTTTAATCGCTTAAAACTTCCTACAGTAAGAATTTGAGATCATAACTCAATTCCTAAATTGAGTTATGATATTCGTGATGGGCTGCAATTTCTGCCAGAAAACGCAGCTTGAACCTTTGATACGGAAAAATTCATAAAACGCTCGATTTTCGTCGAAAAAATGCGATTCCAGTGGGGTTTTAAAGATATTTCCTGGAATTACATTCTAGACTCAAGAAACACATTATTTTATCACTTTTTGTCCAGGTTACAGCCAATACAAATCGGCTGTAAATTCTGATCAAGAATCGTTTGAATTCAGCTTTCAATTTAAGCTTGTTCTTGACATCATAACACTATTTTTTGCAATCAAAACCCTAAAAACATCTCATACATGAATTTAGTATCAACAAAAACTTGAGCTAAGCATGATTTCAACATATACTTGTCTAGGGCTTACTCTTAGACACTATATTGTTCCTATTCCATGCAATTAACAAACATGCATCATAAATTTTCAGATTTCCCAATTTCATGAGATTTTCAAACAGTGAATTAACACCAAATTTTATATACCTTGTAACCCCCTTGTGATGAGGATCACGTATCTATGTTCAGATTTCGATTTGGGACAAGAATTAGCCTTCAATTGATCAAATTTGTGGAGTTAGGGTTTGATGAGAGTTCCTGGTCGCTCTCCTGCGCTTCTGATCGACCAAAACACTAATTTGTGTGTTTGGTTTTTATTTAATTTGTTTTAACAAATTCTAGTTTCAAGTTTTACAACTTAGGTCCCTCCACTTTAGTTTCTGTTATAACTTTGGTTAATTTTAACCCTATTATAAGTTATTTCTAAACTATTAGCTAACTAGGTTAAAATCCCTAGTTAGCAAATTCTTGTTTATTTAAGAATCCTAATATTCACCGGGTTTCTTTTACCACTAAAGGTAAATTACCCGTCTTTTAGTATAAACGTGGTTTGATTACCAAACCCGTTTTTGGGGTGTTACATCAAAAGATCTCTAAAACTTTGTTGCTTATCCTTTATTTTGGTATGCACGTCTTCATTCCACCACCAAGACTCCTTATGCCCACTAGTCTTCCCTGTTGTGACCCCTAGCGTCTCATTCGCCACTGTGATGATCGTAGTCGCCATAGCCTCCCACATCCGGTTTGCGTCGTCACCTAGTTGCATCGATGTCATTGAGTTAGTTTTATCTCTAAACATCATTACTTTTTCTCCTTTCAAGTTTCCCCAACGGATACTTGGTCGGGTTTTCCTTTCCCCCTCAGTTAGCCTTACTTTCAGGGCTATATCTGCTACTAGCAAATGGTGTTGAGCCGCTGCAGTCTCCCTGGGTATAACCTTGCAGTCCCTCCACATCCGTCGATCTTCCTGCCTCATCAAAAGATAGTCGATTTGCGTGTTGCGTCCTCCGCTACTAAAAGTGATCAAATGAGATTCTCTCTTCCTAAAGAACGAGTTTATAATACCTAGGCCGTTGGCTGCCGCAAAGTCTAGAAGGTCTCTACCAGGGTCATTTCTATCGCCAAAACCAAAACCCCCATGAAACAACTCGAAGCCATTACGATCCTTACCAATGTGCCCATTAAAATCTCCTCCTATAAAAATTTTCTCCTCCCTAGGTATGGCCCTTACTACTACATCTAGACAATCCCAAAACTCTCTTTTCTCTTGGTCTCCTAATCCCACTTGTGGTGCATATGCGCATACCACTGTCACTATTTGCTCACCTAATACTAACCTTAACACCATAATTCTATCGTTGTGTCGTATCACCTCGATTACATTCTTATGCAATTCTATAGATACCAAAAATCCTACTCCGTTCTTGGCCCCATCCGACCCGGAATACAACAACTTGTACCCATTGCGCTCTTCTGCTCTCTGTCCTTTCCACCTAGTCTCCTGAAGACACGCTATATGTACCCTACGTCTTTTAAGTGCGTCTATCACTTCTAACAATTTACCACTAAGAGTTCCTACGTTCCAAGACGCCACACGTAAACTACAACCTGCACCTCTCGTCCTTGGACATGATCTCAAGTAAACGTCATGGTTTCTATTGTCTATGCTTACAACTAAACAACAAGTAGCAAACAACAGGCAACACAAAGGGCAAAACTACCTACTTCTTCTTTTCTTTTTTTGACTTTTTCTTATTTTTTTTCTAATGATTACATGAACCCTAAAGTTGACAAAAACAACAAAAATCCAACAGAAAATCACAGAGCTTCTTGTATATTCACCAATTATAGCCTAAAACTAAACAGATAATGAATCAACAATGATTAAGCGTTCAACCTACTGCCTAAATTCACAAAAATCAGCACATAAAATCAATCATAAGTGAATTGAACAACTAAAAGGTGGAAGAATACGACCTGATTGAACAAACCTACGATTAATTAGGATCTGATCGCAGACCAAAACCGTAGAGAAAAAAGTGGTCGCAGGAGGGTTGTATTGTCGTCGGATCAACAACCAACCTTAATACTGACCGGAAATTCCTCTGAGATTTACTGCTCGGAGATTGACTTGCTCGGAGCCTTGTACCTGGTCGCCGGAGACTTACCTGGTTAGAGATTTACCTGTTCGGAGGGTTGTACCTGGTCGCCGGAGATTTACCTGCTCGGAGGTTGCTCGTTGCCGGAGATTTACCTGCTCACTGGTTGCTTGTTGCCGGAGAATTACCGTTGTTGGCAGAGATTTACCAGGTTTACGTTGAGAAAATATGTACGGAGTGGGAAAAGGGAGCATAAAATTCTTAACTTAATTAAACGAAAATAAATTACCAAAACAGTGTTAACAACAACCGAAACCACTTGCCAAAACATACAGATTAGAATGCATAACAAAATTTTCAGGACCTAAATCACTATCAACGTATCCGTATATGGTTAAGCCTAGTCTATTATTCCTACGGCTCTTTTTTATTCTGAATTCATGTTAAAGCTAGTACTGTTTTGATTCCGACCAGTGAGCCATTACACCGTGGAATGTCATAACCGCCGCTCGGATGTACGATGGTGTTGCCTCCTTGGCACCGCCACGGAACAACCGGGGTCGAAACCTCCCTTTTTCACTTTCTCATCTCCAACTCTTTCTCTCTGAATCTCTCTATTTCTATCTTCCCGTTTTCACTCTCTCTTTTTTTATTTTTTGTCACGGCTGTGAGGCTTTGATGGAGGAGGGAAGCTGGAGGTGTCAGACGGTTTTGGTGGTAAATAAAGGCCAATGGCATTAACGTAAATAACATTCAAAATTTGTCTTGTTATGGTACTATTCATAAGAGGCTACCGTAAATATTATTATATGTAGATAATAGAATTGTTCTGTCTAATAATAATCATGTTGAGAGGTTAGTTTAAAGTCAACAATATGTTATAAATGATGGTACCATAGGTTTTAAATATTTAAACTCTTAAAATTACGCTAAATTACTTTTTCATTTTTAAATGTATTATATTATAATATAATATAATATAATATAATATAATATGTTACATGTGATAATAATTTATGCAAGGGTAAAAAACAATCGTAGAAAAAATAAATAATAAATGTACCAAGCTCAAAATAAAAAGATCGCATATTAGCCGAACTTGAGATTCACACAAGTAGTTTGAAATGAGACAAACTCAAACTATAGACATAAAGCTTGAAACAAGGTGAACTCAAACGTTATGCATAGGGTTCAAATCGTGTCAGACTTAAACTTTAGGCATGTAGATTAAAACGAGCCAACTTTAAACTTGAATTTATTATTTTTTAAATTGAAGGAGTTCGTGCTCAGGGGCGGACCTAGGTGAAGCCCAGGGCGGGCGGCGCACCCCTTGAAAAAAATAATTAGTCTATTTTTTAGGCAAAAAACCCGACCGCACCCCTTGAAAATATGCGTGAACCACTCATCCGCACCCCCAGCAACTAATTCCTGGTTCCGCCAATATTCGTGCTCAAATTTTGTCGATCGTTTATACTCTTTTCTTTGTGGGGTCTTGAGAGCCGGTTTTTGCTTGAGTACAAAAAATAAACATTGCACGAGGGGTGTGTGTTTGACTCAAAGTGGTCAACATGGCTTTGCTGCTGGCAAATTATTTTTTACACTCTCACCAGGAACCATCGTCATTCGTTCCCTCGTTATCATCATAAACAAAAACAGAAATTCCTAAATAAAAAAATAAATATACTCTAAACGTGCTTCTCTTAAATAATGCATCGTGGGTTTGAGTCTTTTTCACTAACGAGGACAAACAAACACATAAATTGGATATCTTTTAAGATTATTTAGCTTGTAATATTACTAAATGACTTTTGGTTCTTAAGATGAGGAATTCGATAAGCGGGCTGTGTTTAATCCGAAACCTTATTTATCAAAAAAAAATTATGCGTATTTTTTACGGGTTGATGTGAGTGGTTCCGCGGGGGGGGGGGGGGGGGGGGGGGTCATGTGGCAAACCCACTCAGGGTTCGAAGCCATGCAGCTAACACCGCCGCCACACCCCTAGAGTGTGGCTTATGGTACTTGACATGGCAAACCTTTGTCGTGATTGTTTGGAGAGAGAGTGGTTTGAGGGGGTGTGTGATTGGTGGGTGGAGTAAAAAGGTGGGGTCCATAGTTCTCAAGTACTTGTGAGTAGACACCGCCAATGTTTTAATAGTTTTAGGGTACTTGGGTGTATAATTAACATAACAACACAAGATTTGACGACGCTAAGGTACCCTTAGGTTGTCATGAAAGAATAATGATTCGGTATAAATAGCAAGACAACCCAAGGGAATGTTATATTTTTTTTGAACGGCTAATTTCTTTAATTCCCTGTCGTCTGTGGGACTTGAACCCAAGACCTTCCCCTTCCCAACCTAGGTGTTTTAATGGCTTTGCCTTTGCCAATAGACCACCATCCCATTGGCCCAAGGGAATGTTATATGCGTGTTTGCATTTTCGTAACGTATTCACTAGTGAATCGAAGTCATTAATGATTTAATATATCATTGTATTCATAGTTAAATACAAGTAACATTAATAAATATCGATCAACTTTGAACTTAACTACGAAAATATCAAGTTGATCCATGTATATGAAATATTAAATTATTGAGTCAGTAATAGGCTGTGGTCAACTTGGCTGGCTTACTACTTTGGCTGCCCCTCGGCCCTCACTCCATTTTCCCTTTTCGTCGTCTTCCTCTACCCCCTATATATATAAACCCTTTCATCTTTTCACATTTCATCACCCTTTCAAAACCTTCAAAAACTCCATTAACACCTGACAAATACTTGAACATAAGATGGGAAGAGCTCCATGCTGTGAAAAGACGAGTGTAAAAAAAGGCCCATGGAGTCACCAAGAAGATCGAATCCTCATGGATTATGTTACCCTTCATGGTCACCCGAATTGGCGTGTTCTTCCTAAACTCGCTGGTAATCACTAGAACCCGATTTAATAACTCTAAAGAACCGATCTTTTTTGTTTTCGGTATCTAATCTTTTTCATAATTGTGATGATCTTATGATTAGGGTTAATGAGGTGCGGGAAGAGTTGCAGGCTTAGATGGACTAACTATTTACGACCGGATATTAAAAGGGGAAACTTTAGTAAAGAAGAAGAAGAAACCATCATGCAATTACACAAAGAAATTGGAAATAGGTGTGTGCATGTTTCTAACTATTAGTCATATTCATTTATATTTTTAGGGTTTTGCTAAACGTACCCAACGTACTAGTCTTAGCCGCATCCCCTACTTCAAAGCGTCATACTAGTAATACTTCACTTTTCACGCTAATATATATAAAAAAACAACTTTATTTAATAGCATAAGGGGGAGTTAAATGAAAATTTAAAGGAGTGGTGTACGTTTAGCATACCCTTTTTTTTTTAAGTTTTATGGATCTCATATTTCTTTTTACTGATCTTGTTATGGTGATGTGAATTGCAGATGGTCAGCTATTGCTGCAAGATTACCTGGACGAACAGATAACGAGATAAAAAACGTGTGGCACACACACTTAAAAAAGAGAGTTAAACTAAACCCTTACCCTAATGATGCTAATACCTCTGAATTGCAACAAAAAACTGAAGAATCTAAAGAGCAAGGTGTTGGATTATCGCCATTAGAGACGAATTCAAGTAGTCAAGCGAGTTATAATCAAATCGATTCGCCACAACCTTCGTGCACTGACGTGTCTTCAATGACCACATCTTCCACAAGTACAGATGATCATAACTTGTGCATGGATGACATCGTTTTAGAGAACTTCCCGGAGATGGATGATGAGTTTTGGTCGGAGGTTTTTTCCGGTGAGAACTCCGGCAAGTTGACTGGGGTCCATGAAAGCATTGGTCAACTTCAAAGTGGATGTGGGTACGAGTCAAATATGCACGATGACATGGACTTTTGGTTCAATATGTTCACAAGAGGAGATGAATTGCCACAAATGTAAAAGATGAGAAAGTGGACTTTGTTTATTCTAACAATTGTAGGGTATTTTTTGTTGTAAAACAACTATTATACTTGTTAAAACTAAAATAATAACATTGAGCATTCACATCCATTTCACCATATTTTTATCCTATATATTACACAAAAAACATTGTATTTTCTCTATGCTTTTCAATTAAATAATATTTTTTATACCTTTATCATTACGTTTTTTCTCTCCTCTACTCACAACCACTTTCAAAATATATTAAAAAATTATAGAAGATGAACAGTGTACCCTCAAATATAGAGATGAAGAGTAATATTTTCTCTCTCATCAACTCACAACTACTTTTTATACTCTTTATATTATAAAAACTTCACTCACATATTTTAGTGGAATGGATGTGAATGATTTATGATGAATTTTAGAAAAGGTATTTTCTGAGAGCATTCACATTCTATCCATCAAAAGATGTGAGGGGGAGTTTTTATATTATAAAGGGTATAAAAAGTGGTTGTGAGTGGAAGAGAGAGAAAATGTTACTGTTCATCTGTATATTTGGGGGACACTGTTCACCCAGTATAATTTTTTTAATATATATTGAAAGTGGTTGTGAGTGAAGGAGAGAGAAAAATGTGATGATAATATTATTTAATTAAAAAGGAGAAAGAAAAAGTATTTGTTTTTAGTGGAAATATATTGATATAGGAGTTGTTTTTTAGTGGAATGTATGTATAATTTGATGGTTTGGATGTGAATGCTCTGATATGTAAGTAGATATCTTAGTCAAAAGTTAACAACTACAATTGATTGACTAAATTGCATGGCTCGTATCAAAGTTGAATGTAGGGTCTAGCACATGTTAATGTCGAACTTTGTTGGATCATGTCTATCATGCATCAATTAGATTATCTTCCTTCATCTATGTCTTTTTTAGTGTAGTAGTGTGAGAGCTTCGGGGATACTTGCTTAGTTTTCCATCCCATGTTTTATCAGCACATTAAACATCATGAAGATATGATCTCGACATAGATTCTCATTTTTTTAGGTATTTTTACTAGATCTTACTAGTGGTTTTAACTAGTCACCACTTTTAAAATGTCACGTCAATAACACGTAGGCAGTGAGCCTTTAACTAAACCACCCTTTCCCAATATGGTTGTAATGGTAATTTTAACTAAAACTTAAAAAAGAAGAAGAAAGAAGTATGTGATTGGTTGGTTTGCAATTAGCCTCACCTCCATTATCTCTTACGCTCGTTATTGATTAAAATATTAAACGAAGAAGGGAGCATTGAAGTTTGGCATCCCATGTTAACTATGGTGTAATGGGTTAATGAAATGGAGGTGGTGACATGGCATAGCGGTGGCACCCCACTACACATAGTCTTAATTACTAACTAGCTTGCGGATATAGACGTCTTCCCAGTTTCACTACCGCGATCTGAGCTTCACGTTGATACCGTTGTTTATCTTGCATAGGAATGTTAGGATATTAAACTAACATACACAATTTATGAATATTATTTGTTCTTTATAAAAATTATCATAACATTTATAATTATGAAGAGTGGATATATAATGGGATAAGTTTACCTGTAGTCAAAGTGGTCTACCGAAATGGTAATAATGAAAAAGAACACTAGGGGTTATGATGAATTAAATATTAGGGTAAATTACTTTTTGAGTCCTTGTGTTTTATAAGTTTTAACCACTTGAGTTCAAAAGCAAAAAATTTAACGCCCTGAGTCCCTATTAGCATTTTTTTTAACTATTTGAGTCCAAATTTATAACACTGTTAGAATTTTTTGGTTAAGTATTTTTAAATGACCAAAATACCCTTATAATTAAAAAATAAATTATTATTATATTTCTCTCTCTCCTGTCTCCCCTTTATCTCTTTCTCTCTCTCTAAAAGATTCAACACCCTTCATCTCCCTCATCTTTCTTTCTTTTTTAAGTTTCTGATTCTGGTGGAGAATTGGTGTTTGATTTGGAAACCCTTTAATCATTTATATCCGAAAATAATGGCCCTACAAGTGGTATCAAGGTCAGATCTAATTGATCTAAACAATCGAATTAGGTCAAAGAGCTTGTGATTTTTTTTTTTTAATTTGGGGAAACTTGATGAAATTGTGATAGCAGTGGCTTTTGTTCATCACGAGCTGGTTTTTGGTATCAATCTGGGTCAAAATGCTTTATAATGTCAGAAATGATTAGTTAGGGTTATTCGATTTGTAATTTAGAGTCGCCTGGTCCAATCTGTGTCAAATTATATCTGGTTTTAAGTGTTTTTGCGACTTTCCAGCGGGTGTGTGACAGGAAAAAGGATAATTGTCACCGGAATGATTATCAGGTCTCGATTGCTACAACTCCTTAGCGAATGAACTCAATTAGATCTGACTGTGATAGTAGTTGTTTAGGGAAGTGATTGTGACGGTGACGGGGGTAGGTGGCGCATGTGAAAGGGAGGTAAGAGGAAACGGCGGAGGGAGAGGTAGTGGTGGGGATGGTGGTGCGGTGGTGAGGATGATGGTGGTGTGGTGGTGGATGATGGTGGTGTGGTGGTGGAGATTGAGGAAAATTACAACAGCTTTACATACTTCTTTGAATTCTGTACAAGCATTGGGTAAGGGTTTTGATGTTAATTTTGATACTTCTTTCAATTATGTACAAGATGATAGTAAGGTTGTTACGGAAATTGGAATTTGCGTTGAATATGGTTGAAAAGATGTCTAGGTTTGATGATCCATTTGGTGAAGATGATGATATGATTTTTAAATAATAATAACAATAATAATAATAATAATAATATATTCTTTTTCTTTTTGAGTCCTTGTGTTTTATAGGGGTAATTTGGCCATTTAATAAAACTTAACAACAAAATTCTAACTTGGTTAGAAATTTGGACTCAAATGGTTAAAGAAAATGCTTATGGGGACTCAGGTCGTTAAACTTTTTGCTTTTGGACTCAACTAATTAAAACCCATAAAACAACCGGTAAACTTTTTGCTTTTGGAATGAATGATCACGATGTTGATTCGCCTCTAACCTGAAACAACCGGTAAATATTAGAAAGATTAAATAAGGTGTTGGTTATTTTATAATGTTTATTAGTATAAAACTAGAATTGTATCCCGCGCGCGTTGCGCTGCGTTTGCATTATATTGCGGTCCACAGTTTTCGCGGTCCACAATTTTCGTAAACGCTCAAGGAGTCCTTTCACTTGTCATTTTTAAGGTAAGAAATACAAATTATAGGTAAGCAATTAAAACGCAAGGCTGTTAATCGCATAAAAAGCCAAAGCAACCCATCCATAACTAAAAACACACCTAAAAACCTAAAGAGATAAAAAAGAACATTTTATTAAATATTTTAAATGAGCGGATAAGAATCATCACAGCAACTACTTGCTTCTTTCAAAGCCACCTCAATTGCCAAGCCAAGAATAACACATCATGGTTGCCAATAAAATAGAATGCACATTAATAGTAAATATAAATCTCTGATAAGCACTTGGTCACCATCATCGAATGAAAAAGAAACAACCAAATTATTAAATTTAACATTTATAATTGTTGCATCAAACGATTGTATCAAAAGCTTGAGGACTTATACATAGAGACTATACAGTAGTATACAACATAAATATAGCCATTAAAATAGCCACTTTCGTCTAACCTATTCAATCTAAAATGAGATAGACAAAAAAATACACTTAACCCTTTCCTATATGTAATACTCAATCTAAAAACAAAATAAGAGAACCAATAGCATATATATATATATATATATATATATACGTCTTTAAATGCAATGAAATCCTCAAAATCTGAAAGCCACATGATGATAAATAGCCACCTAAAAAGGAAATATAACAAATCAAAACAATCTATAAGCATACTAATTTCCACTCAAACCCCATTAAACCAAATTGTTCCAACAAATCGATAAACATACTTAATTATTCTATTGTTGTATTTATGACTATTATATGCATTCATGAGAAAAAAAAAACATCTAAATATAGTCACCAAAACACGAACCGTAAGGGTTTATGTGATCCCAATTTTTACATTATTGAGAATAACTATGAACATATACATATTGCTACTAAGGTTTCTTCGGAACACACATAAGAAAAACCCGAAAAGCTCAATCTTTCCAAAAAAAAATGTAACGGAAAAGGGGTAAGGAAAAGTTAAACTAATAAGAAAGAAAAATGAGTGCCAAATTTCCTAAAACACAAATGAGACCTTATATTGTTGAAGACGTGGATATAATATCTTACCAAAGGTAATTAGGGTGATCCGCTTCACAAATGCTCTTATATATCATTAGTGTTGGCACTAAGCAACCACAATCCGCGAAGAAAAAATAAGCCTGTAACCATCAAAATGACATATGAAATGGCTAAAAAATGTGGACTAACTTATTTGGCAAGAATAAAATCAAGTAACCAAACAAATTCAGGGAAAGGCTACGCATGCTAAACTGCAGCAGTATAAAATCTATATTTTAACTTATATTAGTTTTTATATAAAAGTTATAAAATAATTATAATAGTAAAAAGGAAATGTATTTGGAAATCCCAATCGGTATCTTTTAACAAATTAACGGGCATACCTAATACCCGCGGGTATGCCCGATACCCAATACCCGGCAAATACCTGATAGGTATTGGGCCGGGTATGGGACACGATTTTACAACCGGGTATGGGTATGAGATTACCAATACCCTCCTGAACCCGACCCATTGCCATCCCTAGTAAATTTGTAAAAGTACTGAAGGCAAAATCATTGTGTTTGAAAACGAGGTAGTTGCATCGAAGCTATATAATCCATTTGAACCACATGGAAGTATAACAAACTTAAAATCAGAGACCCACAACAACATTTCTTGAAGCATAGAATATTATGTTACAGGTGATACTATGCCTTTCATACACCCCCTTCTATTGCTCTACCCAGTTATACGTTGATAAGATTGTAGCCCTACATGGCATACCTGTAGCTATTATCTCTGACCGGGATACAAGGTACACGTCACATTTTTGGAAGAGTTTCCAACAATCTCTAGGCACACGTTTGAATTTTAGTACGGCTTATCATCCTCAGACTGACGGTCAGAGTGAGCGTACTATTCAAACGTTGGAAGACATGCTACGTATGTGCGATCGATTTGGGAGGTAGTTGGGATAAGAACCTACCGTTAATCGAATTCTCCTACAACAATAGCTACCATACCAGCATTAAAGTTGCGCCTTTAGAGTCATTATACGGTAGAAAGTGTAGATCGCCAATTTGTTGGGCAGAAGTCGGAGAAGTCCAGTTATCAGGACCAGAAATCGTATTCGAAATGACGGACAAGATTGTCCAGATTCGTGAAAATCTCAAAGCTGCCCGAGATAGGCAGAAGAGCTACGCTGATCCAAATCGCAAGGATTTTCACTTTGAAGTAGGTGACAAAGTCCTACTTAAAGTCTCTCCCTGGAAGGGAGTAATGCGACTTGGTAAGAAAGGCAAGCTAAGCCCGAGATACATAGGACCTTTCGAGGTTATCGAACGTGTCGGGTCAGTTGCCTATAAGTTGAACTTACCGGAAGAGCTCAGTGGAATTCACAATGTGTTCCACATCTGCAATCTGAAGAAGTGTTTCTCTGACGAATCACTGGTTATACCACATACAGATGTGCATATAGACGCGAGCTTAAAATTTGTTGAAAAACCTTTGTCGATTGAAGATCGACAGGTAAGGAAGCTTCGAAGGAAGCATATACCTTTTGTAAAGGTCAAATGGGATGCCCGTAGAGGTCCCGAATACACGTGGGAGGTTGAATCCACGATGAAAGAAAAGTACCCTTACTTATTTCAGTAAATCTCGGGTCGAGATTTATTTTAAGGGGGTGAGGATGTAACACCTCGGAAATTCATGTCCTATAATATGTTGACACGTGTCATAAAGTTTAAACGTGTGAAAGAAATATTATGGAAGAACTAAAGATGACAAACATGGAAAGTATGTAAATATACGTATTCTAAGTGTCAACTGTGAATAAATATAATGTACAATAACCCTACACGATGCTCATACCTTCAAACGAATAAATCATGGATCATACGAAGCTAAAAGTGAGTGATTTCAAACTACAGGGACCAAATGTGTCAACATGTTTAATATATACCTCTGAGTGACCTTTTGACAAACCCGAAGCTTTGTAAATATTAATTATGCTCACGAGAATACACCATAAAAATTTCATAAAGTTTCGTTAACGTATGAGAAAGTTATGATCAAATTCATGTGCGAAGTGTCAAAGCGTAAACGCTGAAAGTTAGGACTTTTCGGGTGATAATAAAGTTACCCGGGGACTTAGCAAAGTGGGTATATGTTTCAAGGCCTTATTAGATCGATTGTAAGGGTTTAAAAAGCAAGAAACAAGTGCCCAATCGGAGTTTGAAGGGTCAAGGATCGAATTGCAAAGAAAATCAATAAGCTGATTTTGCCAGCCGTCGCGCCACGCGAGGGGTCCCTCGCGCCACGCGAGGGATGCCCAGTTCCGCAAAATGTTGCTGTTTGTCTGCCATGGTTGTTATGCGCGACCTTTACCCGTTTTTCCACTTCTCCTGGCCCCTAAAACACCCCCTAAGCCTCTAGGACACCTGTTGATCGATTGTGGGCACTAATAGACTTGTTTGTCAATCAAATGTGGTGAGTGAAACCACTATAAAAGGCCCTTCAATGTCACATTCATTCTCACACCTTCTCCTGCATTTGTGGATCATTTCTGGAGCTATCAAGCAGCCTCAAGTGATCAATCTCGTGCATAGGACTCTTGTAAGTCTGCTAGTTCTTGTTTGTTTAAGTTTAGCTTAGTTAATTAGCTAAAAGTCAAACCGTCGTAATTACGGTTTGACTTCGAGATTAGTCAATAATGGCTCAGTCATATCTCAAATTAAAAGTAGTTATGAGTTGGTATTTATGTGGGTAATAAAACCTCAAAAGGGTTTCCCCTGATCACCACTCTAACCAGGTCTAATGTCGGGTCAAACTTTTAATTAAAAAGTCAACATAATGCTTAAAATGTCATTTATGCATAATTAGCTATCTAGAACATATATAACCTGTTTGATCATTGTTATAACTTAGTAATTAGTGTAAGAACATGTCCAAACATGTTCAACCCGACTATTTCCTGTTTAGACCCGGTTCGGAACCGAAAGTCACATAGTTTGACTTTCACTTTGACTTTCAGTTCTGACCCGTTTAGGCATGTTTTAGAAATGCCTCAGAGCTTTAATTGGATTAGGATACATGTTAGAACAACCCTCTGTGATTATACACCTTGGTTCATTAGTTATCCAATTAATATGCATGTTTCCATTAATTGCTCATATGTTGACCGTTATGCCCTTATTACCTTAAAACGTGATTTATGAAAATGTAAAAGTGTAGAAACCTTTGTTACTGATATATAGACTTGTATGCAAAGTTTGACCTCAGTTTGACTTGTAGATTAAGAGTTATGCTCATTATCGCAAAATTAGTGCTTTATGTTAATAAAATGGCGTTATTAGCATATAGCCTAGTTAAACATACTTTTTGGTATCAAATATTTTACCCACTGATGTAATATATTATTTTGGGATTTTTAAAGATTTTTAATTAATTTTAGGCTGAGCATAACTCATAGTCGTAGGCTTAGTTCGGTAATTGTCGATTTTGCCCTTACGGGCCATAAAATGAGTTTTACACATCTAAACGACTCCAAACCTTTTTCTACTGATTAGTTATGATAAATAAATTATTTTAAGCCCTCTGGAAATATAAAAATATCAGATTTAAGTATCGAACCCGGTAATGGCCTTTAATCGCCTTATTTAGCGTTTTTAGCGCATAGTATGTTTTAAAATCATATTGGACATACCCAGGTTGGTACCTACTGATATAAGAGGCAAATTATAATATTTTAACAGTAAGCAAAGGTTGATAAACTCAGACTTCAGTTTTGAGCTTTTCGGCTTATGTGAAATTACCAAAATACCCCTACGGGGCCTAGTTTGGTTAAAAATGATAAGTTTCACATACATGCTTTAACCTACTGATATAACTTAGCAAATTGAGTATATTTGCTGATTACATCAGACCTGTAACTCAGGTTGTCACTTAAACTCTTTTATAAACTCTTAAATGACCAAACTACCCCTACGGGGCCTAGTTTGTGTTTAAACACGTTTCGGGCATAACGAAAGACACCTTACTGATGTCACAACATATTTGAGACATAATTAACTTAGGAAACCTGCATATAGCTCTCATGACTACCCGTTACGCTTATTACGCGTACGGTTCGGTTTATGTAACAAGTTTACATAAATTAGCCGAAACGGGTCAAACCTTATCGGTTTAATCTCAAAATCCAGAATGTGCATGAAGGACCCATATTAAACAAGTCTCTGAACTTGTCGGGTCTAAATCACATTCTATCCGGTCTTCGCTTAATCGTGCGTAAGAACCGTATCTTTGAAACTAGCCGGTCTAAGCTTAAGCTTAATTAAAGACCCGTTAGTATTCTAATAGGTTATATTAAACCTTCGTTCCAGATTAGGAGAACCAGTAAAAGCTACGTGCTATTTGCTTATTGTGATTAATACTTGCATCAGGTAAATACTTTTAACTTATTTTCCCTATACGGGCTTGGGTTACGGTATATAGCATACCGCTTGATCGGGCATCAAATCTCCACGCTTAATGGGTAGTTGAATAATTTGATCGGCTCGTTTAAACAGTCTTGTTTACTTTACAGCCTTTGAGGGGTTAATGACCATGTCCCGGATATCCTTGGCATCATCTTACGAGATTGGCCACGACCTGAGCACGGGGTGTAGGCGTACACCTGTCGTGTATAACTCAATTATGTGGTGTGTCTATTGATCTTTAACCCGGACTAGATCCAGGCTACTGAACGCATAAGTAACATGTAATTCGTTCACAAGATTATAATATTAAATAATTCTCCCAAGTTATAAAAATGTTTATGCCATGTGCATCCAAACTAATTTTCAATCATTTTCTAAAATGAGTCAGTTGAATGTATTTACCAGTGTAAACTGACGTATTTTCCCAAAAAGACTGAATGCAGGTACTAAACGAAATTGGCTGGATTGTCTCCTAAGCATCAATAAAAAGTCTCGCAAGCTTAGGATGCCAGAAGTCTGTTGAACCATTAATATTATTTTGTTTCGATCCGTTCTGTGGATAAACATCCGAACATTGTGATACTTGATATTACAATAAATAAATTCGGTTGTATCATATTTTTAAAATTTGCTTCCGCTGTGCATAATAATATTGTGTTGTTTGACTATTACGTTGCCAACCACGTCACGATACTCCCCCACCGGGCCCACCGGTGACACGTGGAAATCGGGCTGTGACAGGTTGGTATCAGAGCCAACTCTGAGTGAATTAAACACTAACCTTTTGTGTTTAATCTCAGTACACAATTGCACATATCTAAACCTTCGAGTCTAGACTTATAACATAGGACAAATTCCACCTTATTCGGGTTTTTGATTTGTCCTTTGAATTTTATATTTGTTATTGTTATTGTTATCTCATGCTTTATTGACAGGAATATCAAAATGCCTCCAAGATTCTTCCGGACACGAGGACGAGGCAAGGGGCCAATCACCACCCCCAATGACCATGAAGCTGGACCGTCCAATGTACGAGCTCCAACTGCTACGGAGAGCGAAGATCCACGACGGAACAGGAGAAACCTGTTCGAGCCAGCGAGACGATCCGTTTCGCACAGCTCTACACCTCCGGTCCACAATTCATACGGACCACATTCGGAAGACGAGCCCAACAACCCTCTGCCTTCCTACATACCGCTGCAGAGATCTTTGTCCCATCATTCCTATGGGGACCCTACTCCAGTGTTCAGAGGCCAGTTTAACCCGGCCAACTACTTACAAGAACCCGTGGGTTTTAACCCACTGGGTCCAGATGATCACTTTTCAGGAGATCACGCAGATGATATGGACGAGGATACGGACCCCGTCATGCCGGCGAGTGGTACTCCAAACCATCCGATCGAGATCTCCGATGGATCGCCTTTTCACGGATCACCCTATGGTGGTCCAGACAGTTTCCAAGCCCTGTTCAATCAGCACGAGTGGTACTATACACCTTCTCACCACTCGTCGTCTCATGGGCAGCAACATGAGCAGCAGGAGCCACAGCCGCAGCCGCATCATCAAGATTCATCAGAGGATCACCGATTTGTGGTAGTTACACCACCACCTCCACCGCCACCAGTTCAGCCGGCACCTCCTCAACCGCCGAGGCGTAGGAGAACCGGTGCCCGTATGTCTGTACGACCGGGGGGCTTTAATTTCAGTTCCCCACATCAGTCAACTGCCAGCCACTACCCACCGCACCAGGAGGACCCGCAAATGGGTGGACCCTCCAACCCTGCTGTACTACAGCCACCGCCGATGGGATTTGATAACCCAATCCCGGCATATACGGGTGGCATGGCTTACAACCCGTTTGAACCCCCAACGCATCACAACTTTGGGTACGCGAAGGTTGATCCGTACATGGTAGCAGCGAACTACAACACCCAAGGACCCTATGGGGATCCATGGGGGGTGAGTTACCCGACTCAAGGATACCAGATACCTCCTAGACCCATCATCCGGGCTCAATCGCAGCCACCTAGATTCTCACCACCTGAACATGAAGAACTCATTCAGAGGTTGAATCAAGTTGAACGGGTAGTTCACGAGGACCGCAGGGAGAGGCAGACATTCTTCCAAGGATTAGTAGGCTTGATCAAGGGGAAGAATAAGAAGGATCATTGAATCCTCCCATTTTCTGTGTAAGCCCCTGCGTGGGTGTATTTGGTTGTTAAGCCCCTATGTGGGTATGTGTGATGTATGTTTGTTTTGAGCCCCTGCGTAGGCCTATCTTTCTATTTTCTGTTAACCCCTGCGTGGCTATGATGTTTAGTTGTTAAGGTCCCTGCGTGGGCTAGTTTGTTTGCTTAAAGCCCCTGCGTGGGCTAGTTTGTTTGCTTAAAGCCCCTGCGTGGGCAAGTACTTGTTTAGAACCCCTACGTGGGTAATAGTTTGTTATTTGAAAGACCCGTTTAGGGCAACATGTAAGATTTTGAAAAAAAAAATCAATGGAATGTTTGTTTTATAAATTTCATATTGCTTAATGTGCATAAATAAATTACAAATGAAATAAACAAATTAAAATCATTCCTTTTAAATAAATCTGCCTAAGTAATTATTGAATTAAAAATCTTAAAGTGTGAAACCTAGTCTCGTGTCAAATATAAGACCGGGCCAAGATGGTAAGACCTGTTTAAAAGATTCAAATCCCTGTTAACATCGTAAAACATGTTAACACTCATGGCAGACGTGATTTATTAAAAAAATCACATACGTCATTTTGATAAGGGAATTCTTTAAAAGATTCCTAACCCAGTTTAATGTTCTCTGAATCCTGGGTTTACATCATCAATTAAGATGATCATATGTTTACCATACGTGGTAATATAGCGCCTACGGGCCCTGCTCATTTCTAGATGAGCCAAAAGACAGTGGTAGATACAACTCCCTGTCCAATAAAGGTAATGAACTAGGTTCAAACCTTAAAAGTCTTGATTCTCCGAAATCATAGCTGATAATTTAAATTGTCCATGTGACTAAGCCTTATGTGCTAATATATATTGTTATTGCTTATAATTAGGATAAATTTTAATTGAAATCCTAAATAAATACGATTAATAAGTTAACCAAATGTGGTCTCTGTTACCATGGTTAACGAGTTACCCTAAGGGGTAATTCCAAAATAAACTCCCAAATAAAATATTGTCCTTGTTTTCTGCAACAGTTCAATTCAAATGGATGACTCAAATGAAATAAATAGCCATCCAGTGGAGCCAAATGTGAACACCCAGATTACGTTAACGGGTGCCAAATTAAAAGCAATCATAGACGACGCTGTTACACAGGCTTTGGATAGGCAGTATGAGGAATCCAGTGGTACTCGAAGTAGGACCCACTCTGCATCACATTCAAAGCCCAAGACACATTCAGAGGCTCATAGCAAGCCTCCTCCCAAAAAGAATGGACCCAAGAAAGATGGTGATGACCGTCAGTCCACCAACCACCAAAGTGTCCCATCTCAGCAATTAGTACTGCATCAAGGACCCCGTAACAAGGGTTGCACCTATAAGTACTTCGTGTCTTGTAAACCCAGGGATTTTACTGGGGAAAAAGGAGCCGTCGACTGCATGACTTGGCTGGACGAGATGGACACGGTGGTAGATATCAGCGGGTGCGCTGAAAGGGATGTAGTTAAGTTTGTGTCACAGTCCTTCAAGGGTGAAGCGTTAGCATGGTGGAGATCTCTGATGGAGGCCTCCGGAAAGATCCCATTGTATAATATGTCGTGGGATCAATTCATTGCCCTAATCAAGGAAAATTTCTGCCCTCAACATGAGGTGGAAAAGATAGAATCTGACTTTCTATCGTTGGTGATGACGAACCTCGACTGCCAAGCTTATCTGACAAGCTTCAATACGCTTTCCCGGTTGGTTCCTTACTTGGTAACCCCGGAGCCAAAAAGAATCGCTCGCTTTATTGGTGGTTTAGCTCCGGAAATCAAGGCCAGTGTAAAAGCTCTGCCAATTACCTTCAGGTCTGTAACTGACCTTTCCTTATCCCTCACTCTGGATGCGGTCAGCCAGAGATCGCTGAGGAATAAGGAGGCCGAGAAGAGGAAGCGTGAAGATGATGGTTCACGAAGGTCGAACAAGAAACACCGTGGGAACGGTGATAACAAGAAGGGATCTGAGTCGAGGAAGGATGGGCATAAGTCTAATGAGAAGCCCAAGTGTAAAATTTGCAAGAAGTAGCACTATGGAAAGTGCAGACTGGAGTCGAACTCTCAGACTCAGTCAAAATCCTTTGCTTGTGGTATTTGCAAGTCCACGGATCACAAAACCCTGGATTGCAAGAAGATAAAGGATGCAACGTGCTACCGTTGCAATGAAAAGGGGCACATCAAGACCAACTGCCCTAAGTACAACAAGAAGCCTGAGGAGGCTAAGAAGACTAATGCCAGGGTCTTCAGAATGGACACGAAAGAAGCTGTGCAAGACGATAATGTCATAACAGGTACATTCCTTGTAAATGATGTCTTTGCAAGAGTACTTTTTGATTCAGGCGCAGATAAGTCTTTCGTAGATCATAAGTTTTGTAAATTGTTGAATTTACCTGTCAAAACCTTAAACGCAAACTATGAGGTAGAGTTAGCAGATGGTACCATAGAAACCATCTCTACTGTGTTAGATGGATGTGTTATGTCCATTAAGAACCATTCTTTTCCTCTGTCTCTACTTCCGTTTAAATTGGCTGGTTTTGACATAGTTCTGGGTATGGACTGGTTATCGCATAACCAGGCCCAAATTGTCTGTAAGCAGAAACAAGTGGTAATAAAGACTCCGTCTGGTGAATCACTTACCATTCGGGGAGATACACAGTATGGGCTGCCTGAGCAGGTGACTATGCTCAAGGCTTCCAAGTGTTTGAAGAAGGGGTGTGTCATTTACATGGCGCAAGTGATTATTGATGAGCCTAAACCAAAGATAGAAGACATCCCTGTCATTTCTGAATTCCCAGAAGTGTTTCCTGAAGATCTACCTGGGTTACCACCAGATAGACAAGTCGAATTCAGGATCGATATCATCCCCGGAGCGGCACCTGTTGCTAGAGCACCATACAGATTGGCACCCACAGAAATGAAGGAGTTGCGGACGCAGCTAGATGAATTGCTGGCTAAAGGTTTCATTAGACCTAGTTCATCTCCTTGGGCAGCGCCAATCTGGTTTGTCAAGAAGAAAGATGGGTCGATGCGCCTGTGCATCGGCTATCGCGAGCTAAATAAAGTCACGATCAAGAATAGGTATCCTCTACCCAGAATCGACGATTTGTTCGATCAGCTTCAAGGGGCAAGTTACTTCTCGAAGATTGATTTGAGGTCAGGCTACCATCAATTGAAGGTCAAGGATGAAGACGTGCACAAGACTGCATTTAGGACTCGTTACGGTCACTACGAGTTCCTAGTGATGCCTTTTGGGCTCACTAATGCACCAGCCGCGTTCATGGATCTCATGAATCGTGTCTGCAAGCCTTACTTAGATAAATTCGTCATCGTTTTCATCGACGACATTCTCATTTATTCGAAAAACCAAGCTGACCATGAGAAACATCTTCGATGTATTCTCAAACTCCTGCATCAGGAAAAGCTATATGCCAAATTCTCCAAGTGTGAATTTTGGCTACGAGAAGTCCAATTTCTTGGACACGTGGTTAGTGAGCGTGGTATCCAGGTGGATCCCACTAAAGTTGAAGCCGTAATGAACTGGCAAGAGCCAAAGACGCCTACCGAGATTCGTAGCTTCCTGGGATTGGCAGGATATTACAGGCGTTTCATTGAAAATTTTTCAAGGATTGTTGCACCCCTAACCTCCTTAACTAAGAAGAAGGTTAAGTTTGTTTGGGGCCCTAAGCAGCAAGAATCCTTTGATATTCTGAAGCAAAAGTTGAGCAACGCCCCAGTACTGACATTGCCAGATGGAATAGAAGAATTTGTGGTTTATTGTGATGCTTCGCACACTGGCATGGGGTGTGTGCTTATGCAGAAAGGCAAAGTTATTGCCTACGCTTCAAGGCAATTGAAAGTGCATGAAAAGAATTACACCACCCATGACTTGGAGCTGGGTGCCGTTGTATTCGCACTGAAGCTTTGGAGGCACTATCTCTATGGTGTTAAATGTGTGATCTATTCTGATCACAAGAGCCTCCAACATCTGTTTAATCAGAAGGAATTGAATATGAGGCAACGCCGTTGGATGGAAACCTTGAATGATTATGATTGTGAAATCAAATACCATCCCGGCAAGGCGAATGTAGTCGCCGATGCCTTGAGTCGGAAGGAAAGGGTTAAGCCCATCCGAATTAACGCCAAGCGTATGGAGATAAAGAATAATTTGATGGAAAGGTTGTTAGCTGCACAGAAGGAAGCTGTGTTGGAAGCTAACTATCCTAATGAAAAGTTAGGAGTAACTGAGGAGCAGTTAACTCTTAGCAAGGACGGAATTTTACGGTTAAACGGACGAATATGGGTTCCAATTTATGGAGGACTTCGAGATGTCATCCTCCAGGAAGCCCATAGTTCCAAATACTCCGTTCATCCTGGAGCTGATAAGATGTACCAGGATTTAAAGGCAAATTATTGGTGGATAGGCTTGAAAAAGTCTGTAGCCGCCCATGTAGCAAAATGCTTGACATGTGCGCAAGTCAAAGCCGAGCATCAGAAACCGTCAGGTTTGCTACAACAGCCGGAACTTCCTACGTGGAAGTGGGAAATGGTAACTATGGATTTTATTACCAAGTTACCCAAGACAAGGAAAGGAAATGATACGATATGGGTTATAGTTGACCGACTGACTAAGTCAGCTCATTTCTTACCCATCAAGGAGACTTATAGCTCCGATATGTTAGCCCAGTTATACGTTGATAAGATTGTAGCCCTACATGGCATACCTGTAGCTATTATCTCTGACCGGGATACTAGGTACACGTCACATTTTTGGAAGAGTTTCCAACAATCTCTAGGCACACGTTTGAATTTTAGTACGGCTTATCATCCTCACACTGAAGGTCAGAGTGAGCGTACTATTCAAACGTTGGAAGACATGCTACGTGCATGTGCGATCAATTTGGGAGGTAGTTGGGATAAGAACCTACCGTTAATCGAATTCTCCTACAACAATAGCTACCATACCAGCATTAAAGCTGCGCCTTTTGAGGCATTATACGGTAGAAAGTGTAGATCGCCAGTTTGTTGGGCGGAAGTCGGAGAAGTCCAGTTATCAGGACCAGAAATCGTATTCGAAACGACGGACAAGATTGTCCAGATTCGTGACAATCTCAAAGCTGCCCGAGATAGGCAGAAGAGCTACGCTGATCCAAATCGCAAGGATTTTCACTTTGAAGTAGGTGACAAAGTCCTACTTAAAGTCTCTCCCTGGAAGGGAGTAATTCGATTTGGTATGAAAGGCAAGCTAAGCCCGAGATACATAGGACCTTTCGAGGTTATCGAACGTGTCGGGTCAGTTGCCTATAAGTTGAACTTACCGGAAGAGTTCAGTGGAATTCACAATGTGTTCCACATATGCAATCTGAAGAAGTGTTTCGCTGACGAATCACTGGTTATACCACATACAGATGTGCATATAGACGCGAGCTTAAAATTTGTTGAAAAACCTTTGTCGATTGAAGATCGACAGGTAAGGAAGCTTCGAAGGAAGCATATACCTTTTGTAAAGGTCAAATGGGGTGGCCGTAGAGGTCCCGAATACACGTGGGAGGTTGAATCCATGATGAAAGAAAAGTACCCTTACTTATTTCAGTAAATCTCGGGTCGAGATTTATTTTAAGGGGGTGAGGATGTAACACCTCGGAAATTCACGTCCTATAATATGTTGACACGTGTCATAAAGTTTAAACGTGTGAAAGAAATATTATGGAAGGACTAAAGATGACAAACATGGAAAGTATGTAAATATACGTATTCTAAGTGTCAACTATGAATAAATATAATGTACAATAACCCTACACGATGCTCATACCTTCAAACGAATAAATCATGGATCATACGAAGCTAAAAGTGAGTGATTTCAAACTACAGGGACCAAATGTGTCAACATGTTTAATATATACCTCTGAGTGACCTTTTGACAAACCCGAAGCTTTGTAAATATTAATTATGCTCACGAGAATACACCATAAAAATTTCATAAAGTTTCGTTAACGTATGAGAAAGTTATGATCAAATTCGTGTGCGAAGTGTCAAAGCGTAAACGCTGAAAGTTAGGACTTTTCGGGTGATAATAAAGTTACCCGGGGACTTAGCAAAGTGGGTATATGTTTCAAGGCCTTATTAGATCGATTGTAAGGGTTTAAAAATCAAGAAACAAGTGCCCAATTGGAGTTTGAAGGGTCAAGGATCGAATTGCAAAGAAAATCAATAAGCTGATTTTGCCAGCCGTCGCGCCACGCGAGGGGTCCCTCGCGCCACTCGAGGGATGCCCAATTCCGCAAAATGTTGCTGTTTGTCTGCCATGGCTGTTATGCGCGACCTTTACCTGTTTTTCCACTTCTCCTGACCCCTAAAATACCCCCTAAGCCTCTAGGACACCTGTTGATCGATTGTGGGCACTAATAGACTTGTTTGTCAATCAAATGTGGTGAGTGAAACCACTATAAAAGGCCCTTCAATGTCACATTCATTCTCACACCTTCTCCTGCATTTGTGGATCATTTCTGGAGCTATCAAGCAGCCTCAAGTGATCAATCTCGTGCATAGGACTCTTGTAAGTCTGCTAGTTCTTGTTTGTTTAAGTTTAGCTTAGTTAATTAGCTAAAAGTTAAACCGTCGTAATTACGGTTTGACTTCGAGATTAGTCAATAATGGCTCAGTCATATCTCGAATTAAAAGTAGTTATGAGTTGGTATTTATGTGGGTAATAAAACCTCAAAAGGGTTTCCCCTGATCACCACTCTAACCAGGTCTAATGTCGGGTCAAACTTTTAATTAAAAAGTCAACATAATGCTTAAAATGTCATTTATGCATAATTAGCTATCTAGAACATATATAACCTGTTTGATCATTGTTATAACTTAGTAATTAGTGTAAGAACATGTCCAAACATGTTCAACCCGACTATTTCCTATTTAGACCCGGTTCGGAACCGAAAGTCACATAGTTTGACTTTCACTTTGACTTTCAGTTCTGACCCGTTTAGGCATGTTTTAGAAATGCCTCAGAGCTTTAATTGGATTAGGATACATGTTAGAACAACCCTCTGTGATTATACACGTTGGTTCATTAGTTATCCAATTAATATGCATGTTTCCATTAATTGCTCATATGTTGACCGTTATGCCCTTATTACCTTAAAACGTGATTTATGAAAATGTAAAAGTGTAGAAACCTTTGTTACTGATATATAGACTTGTATGCAAAGTTTGACATCAGTTTGACTTGTAGATTAAGAGTTATGCTCATTATCGCAAAATTAGTGCTTTTTGTTAATAAAATGGCGTTATTAGCATATAGCTTAGTTAAACATACTTTTTGGTATCAAATATTTTACCCACTGATGTAATATATTATTTTGGGATTTTTAAAGATTTTTAATTAATTTTAGGCTGAGCATAACTCATAGTCGTAGGCTTAGTTCGGTAATTGTCGATTTTGCCCTTACGGGCCATAAAATGAGTTTTACACATCTAAACGACTCCAAACCTTTTTCTACTGATTAGTTATGATAAATAAATTATTTTAAGCCCTCTGGAAATATAAAAATATCAGATTTAAGTATCGAACCCGGTAATGGCCTTTAATCGCCTTATTTAGCGTTTTTAGCGCATATTATGTTTTAAAATCATATTGGACATACCCGGGTTGATACCTACTGATATAAGAGGCAAATTATAATATTTTAACAGTAAGCAAAGGTTGATAAACTCAGACTTCAGTTTTGAGCTTTTCGGCTTATGTGAAATTACCAAAATACCCCTACGGGGCCTAGTTTGGTTAAAAATGATAAGTTTCACATACATGCTTTAACCTACTGATATAACTTAGCAAATTGAGTATATTTTCTGATTACATCAGACCTGTAACTCAGGTTGTCACTTAAACTCTTTTATAAACTCTTAAATGACCAAACTACCCCTACGAGGCCTAGTTTGTGTTTAAACATGTTTCGGGCATAACGAAAGACACCTTACTGATGTCACAACATATTTGAGACATAATTAACTTAGGAAACCTGTATATAGCTCTCATGACTACCCGTCACGCTTATTACGCGTACGGTTCGGTTTATGTAACAAGTTTACATAAATTAGCCGAAACGGGTCAAACCTTATCGGTTTAATCTCAAAATCCAGAATGTGCATGAAGGACCCATATTAAACAAGTCTCTGAACTTGTCGGGTCTAAATCACATTCTATCCGGTCTTCGCTTAATCGTGCGTAAGAACCGTATCTTTGAAACTAGCCGGTCTAAGCTTAAGCTTAATTAAAGACCCGTTAGTATTCTAATAGGTTATATTAAACCTTCGTTCCAGATTAGGAGAACCAGTAAAAGCTACGTGCTATTTGCTTATTGTGATTAATACTTGCATCAGGTAAATACTTTTAACTTATTTTCCCTATACGGGCTTGGGTTACGGTATATAGCATACCGCTTGATCGGGCATCAAATCTCCCTCTCACTCTATTTACACACACATGTGTGTGTGTGCTAACTGGGAAAAACCAAATCCTACATGTTTAAAACAAATCTTAGTTTCAAGCTTTTAGAGACACCGTACAACGATTTTCACAAAAAAAAAAAAAAAAAAAACCTAACGGTACAACACCTAATAGCTCATAAATGTGGTAAATTAAGTACACCTCTCCGGCAATTACCACCATTGTTATCCACTATTAACAGACATATCTACACCACTACAACTCCATGGCCATTAATCCCACTGTCAGCCTTACAGTAACCCACCAACAGTTTTCAATCATCACTACATCAATCATCAAAGATTCAGTGTTGCCTATATTTATTTCGACCGGTAGGGTCCCCAAGGGTCTCCTACTCAACAGATTATCGTCACTAAATCAGAACCTTGATAATTTCATAAACAGCGTTCCTACACGATTGTTTCCGATTTAGGGGTTTCATAATTCAAATTACAGTTCAACATAAACAAATAGTGCAAAAGAGGGGATAATATATAAGTAAAACAAACCTTGATAATAATCACGCCAGAATTCAAGTTAATGACCGTTTCTCTGTTGCTATTGTTCCGCTTATGCTTCATGTTAATCAGATTTGCAAATGGATTTGCAGTCGTAGAGAGAAGAGAGTGATTTAGGTTTTAAAGGGGGTGTTTTCTGAGGTTCTCTGATGACTGACGGACGGTGGCAAGCTCTTGCATCATCATCATCCGCCTGAGAACCGTTGTAGAAGAGGGCGTTGATCTCTCTCTCTCTAAAATTATTGTGGGTACCGGAAAACTTTAAGCAGAAAGGAGAACAATAACGTGTCATGTGCTCTACATAATATCTTTATCATAAACAAAGCTTAAAGCAGTGGGTAGAGACAATGGGGGGGAGAGAGAGGGGGGATGCAACCGGGTATTGATAAAGTCGGTCACAAATGGATCAATTTGAACCACAAGATATTTTTTTTTTGGGAAAACACCCTAAGCCTAATGTACAACTGATGATGCACCAAAAACTTGCTTCTTTATATAGGTTTTAATGGTATGTTTAGTTATGTAACCTATGTTGGTTATTTTATAGTGTTTATTAGAATAAAATGGTATGTTTAGTTATGTAACCTATGTTTACTTATGTAACCCTAACTTATGTACTATATA
The DNA here is from genome assembly GCA_030545235.1 of Helianthus tuberosus. NCBI lineage: Eukaryota > Viridiplantae > Streptophyta > Magnoliopsida > Asterales > Asteraceae > Helianthus > Helianthus tuberosus. The sequence continues at coordinate 14,917,023 of CM060435.1, forward strand.
TAACTTATGTACTATATACTGATGAATGCAATGCTTAAACGGTTAAACCCTTTATAAAGAGGGATTCCACAATAATTAACATGATATCAAGTCACAAACCCTAATCTTTTTTTCTTCTCCCTCGGCCGTACCCTCCTCGCACAACAATTTTTGGGGATTCCACGATAGTTAACACTAACATCAAAGAACATCGTATGAAGAATCGAAAACTTAGAATCATACATATTCAATCAGCAAGGACTATCTTCATATATTGAACTTAATTATGCAATTACGAAGAAATTCATATATATGTATTAATTCACAATATAACTGAGAAACAGTGTATATTAACTGACGTCGTTAGGTTTCACATAGGGCAACACTCTTCAGATTTCACAAACTCAAAACCCCCAAATCAGTTACACACCTGTAACCGCTTCATCATCTTCATCTTCTCCAATTCACACCACCACATCAATGGCCGCCACCTCATCACCTCGCGAAGACTTCGTCTACATGGCAAAACTCGCCGAACAAGCCGAACGCTACGAAGAAATGGTTGAAAAAGAGAGTCTGGGCAAATTTGGTTTCGGAAATGGACGGATTCAAGAGGAGACGTCGGCTGCTGTTTTGTAGATGAGAATCTTTTGTATGAGGTGTGACGGCTTGTGTGAACACACAGTGGCAATTTTCTTTCTAAAATTCCTGCAGCCATATGTCAATTAAGCCCTAATTTGCTATCTCACGCACACGTTGTTCCTAGGTAATTGTTAATCAGGTTTTATAAATCTTCACTCAGATTGAATTCCATTAATACTAACATCAGTTTCAATTGATTTCACTAGGGATCAGCCACCAAGGTGTTAATCCAAATCCTGTATCGATATATTAGAAGTCGGTAATATCAAAATTTTCATGTGATTTTCTCTAATTCAAGTATGATTATTTTTATGTCATAATTATTAATTGTTTTAAGCATTGTAACTTTTGTATGCTTAATTTGGTGTAACACGGTTTAATTTTATACGGTTTCGGTTCTACTTATTGGTTTAAGTAATTTGCAAATTTAATAATAACATGCTACATTTATAAATTCAGTGATGGGCCAGGCTGTATAAACCCAACAAACTACAATTGACAATTTTGTTAGACGTTTGACCCATTTGAACTTTGATTTTTATTTTACCTTATGTGTTCATAGACTGAGCTGAATACAAAAGGCTAAAATAAAGCAGCTGAGAAATAGTTTGTGAGAAATAGTGTGTGTTTAAGATCCAAATACTAAACCCGAGAACAAATAAGTTGACATGTATTTATATGTTAAGGCTTTGTGTGATTGTATAGTAACATATTATTTCCACATTAATATGTGTACAGTAGGGTCATTTATGGTATTGAAGTGTAGAATTCAATATATATGTTCAGCTTTGGTGTCTACAAAAATTATGCGATGCTAAAGTGAAGTATTTTGAAGTTTTTAATTTATTTTACATATTGCTCTACATGATGCTATAAGGTAGACTATTATGAGATTTTGGATTTATTTAAACAAGGTGTTGGTTGGTTATTTCATCTGTGTATGTTTTGAAATACTAGAAAGTAACCTGGCATGCTACCCCATTTGACGAAGAACTAGACGAGGCTTTATCACATTATACAACCTCATTTCTATTAAAAATATAAGCAATTCACCTGGTTACGGATTAAGATTAAGGTTTGTCCCACGGTTTGTAATCTGAGAAGGATGTGCTAACATAACTTTTTCGGTTTTGTATGTTAATAAACAACAGTGGGTGTACCTGCTAGCAGGACAAAAAGTTGTTGTCAAGTCGTTTTCGATGATCGATAAAATTGAAGGGATATGCTGGTATATCGACGGTGTCTAACAGGACAAACCGAGGCCGTGAGCTCAGATCTAACATATTCGTAAACAGTAACAAAAACCTGAAATGGCACCTTCTCACTTGTAGGTTGTACTTATTTTGTTTACTTTTTTGCTAATACTTTGATGTAAATACCAGATTAGATTCATGAGGGTTTGATATCTATTGAAGATAAATAATTTGTAATATTTTCTTCAGTTTTAGGTGCTGACTGATATGAAGCTTGATGACACAATCAATACGAATGACATGCTAAACAGGTTTCTGCGTTTGGCTTCTCTAGCGCAGAGAAAAGTTTGTGATAGTGTCTTAAGGATTGTTGAAGAGCAAAAGGTAAGCTTGCTGAATACCAGTTTTAGCAAAGTATTCGCATTCGTCTTCATTACAGGGCCCCATTTTTGGCCATTTCAAGATCAAATATGTAAACAAAAAAATATTTTTCATAATTTGTTCCATTTGTGTTTTTACGTTTCCAATATATGCAGAATTTCTTCAGCTTTAAGTTTGTGAGACTTAAAGATAGGTGTCTCTGTGGGTGGCTTTTTACTCCGTGTTAGCCCTCTCATTTTGCTAAGAGCTTAAACTTTGATGGATTTAGGCAACATCACCACAGTCTTGGATTCATGCCAAGAGTTAAAAGGTCAGACGCTGCCTTTAGTTTATTTCATAGCTTATGTATGTTTCTAATTTTTAATTTTGCTGTCCACCAGCTTTGTTATGTGTATACTAAATATTTTTTTTTCTTAGGTCATATCAACCATATTGGATATGGTACCTATGTCTTTTAGGTACTAGGCCTTCTTTCATGCCTTCTCAAAGATCAAAGTACTTATAGAGACTTTCTTCAAGGTAGATGATAACTCATTTGAGTTGATGTAATGTCATTTTGCGATTCTTGGCCATTTTGATGTGGAAAGTTTAAATTTGAGAGGAAACTGGGAGTGGATCTTTTATTTTATTTTTTTAACTGTTAATTAATTCTATTTATTTGATGATCTGTAGGTGGTAATATTCAAAGTGTGAAAATGAATGTTTAAATTAAAAGTTCAAGCTTTCACCAACTACTGGTCAGCATATGAAAAGACATAAACAACACCTCATGGTCAGAGTGACATATAACAACGGAAACTCATTGTCAGAATTTGATGTTGCTGCTCATGCTTGAACAATCCGTTAGCTACAAGTATATGTTGTCTTTGAAAGCTATATGCTACATTATTCGGAAATTAAGATTAAGATTTTATGTTCGTTTTAGTTTATCCTTCATTCTTTTGAGTCCAATTACCTGAGAAGGAAAGTGCAAAGAAAAAGTAATGATAATATTTCTTATAATTCTACGTTTAGTTACTTATAGTTTTAAACTTGGTATTTCTTTCAGGCGTACTTTTAGCACGTGGCAAAGAATACTCGAGCGCTTATACTTCTTGACAAGGGAAACCAGATGGGGCACATTACTACAGTAGAGATGTCTTTTTAAGTACACAAGCTTAAACATGGGCTTCCTTTAGTTTGTAGTTAGGTTAGTGTTAATTTTTTAACTCTAATTGTGAGTGCACTTTCTAGGGTCAACTTTCTTTACTTCTAAAACTTTAACGAAGCTATCATAAAGTTCCTAGACTTTCATCATCACACGTTTTAAATATGCTTGATCTACCGCGCAACGCGCGGGTGGGGAACAACTAGTTACAAATGAAAACGAACAGCAAAATCTATCTAAGACTTCTTTTATTACATGTTGCTAGTAACCACCATCAGTAGTAACTTTATTCTTTCAACACTAACTATTTTTGGTCTATGACATATATAACCTCCATCGGCAATAACTCCTTGTCTTTCATGTTACCTCTTTCTTTTAGATATTATGAAGAGTGGACAAGGGGATAAGTTTACTTGTAGTCAGAGTTGTCGACCGAAATGTGAACAGGAAGAAAAGGGATGATGATAAAGTAATATTATAGTGGCAAAAAAACATTGTTGACTTTAAAGTTGTACACGAGTGGTAAAAGTTAACCATTTTATAATTTGCAGTTTACATCAAAACTTCTTTATATTAATTATTAGAGTAAATTACAAGTTTTGTCCTTTATGTATGTCCAAAATTGCAGGCGCTGTCCTTTGTTTTTAAAATTGATGAGTTTTGTCCTTAATGTTTGCAAATCTTGCACGTTATGTCCTTTAGGCCAAACCCAGTTAGATTTTCTGGTTAAAACTGATCATGTGCAAGGCACATGAGGGCATTTTTGACATTTTACCCTATTATTTATAAAAATATCTTAAAAGAAAAAAAAATATATATATTAACTCATCTCTCTTTAAACAAAACCGTCTCTCTCTCTCTACAACATCCAACCCTCTCTCCCTCTCTCTCTACCACTTCCACCACCCCCTTCACCACCACCACCTTCCTCCACCGCCACCTCCACCGCCACCGCCACTCTTCTTCTCTCTACACTACATCGCCCCCACAACCACCACTAGCACATCCCCACCAATCGGATCTCCAAACTCTGTCTGTCAAGTATCACTAGCGTCACTGTGGCTATGGATGTTGTTAACGGAGTTGAAGGACGGTGAAACGATGTTGTTGTGGCAGTTGTCAGGGTCAGATTTCTTTTTCCGGTGAAATAAGTTCTTCAATCTCAAGGATGCGATGGTTGAACGATTTGGGGATTTTATGAAACCCTAATTTGTCGCCCCATTTTTAGGTGTGATTGTATGTCGACGATGTTTATACTGCACACAAGTGTTTAGCAAAATTTTGTTTTGATTATTGTTTCATGATTGATGAAAACTTTTATAAATATTGAATTTGATTTTGGAATTTGGATGCTTACTGTTTATTGAATGATAATGAAGAAAGTGAAAGAATCTTTTAGAACTGCACTTGCAATCATGATATGGATCTTGGTAAGATGATTCTTTCAGACTCCTTTTTTTTTAATTTTTTCGCAGGGGTGGGAGTGGGTGATGGCAGATGGTGGGGGGAGGTGGAGGTGACTGGTGAGGGTGGGTGTTTTTCGCAGGTGGATAATCGGGGGTGGTGGAGTGGGTTGCAGGTGGATAATCGGGTGTGGTGGAGGTTGCAGTTTGATAACAGGGATGATGTTTGAGTAATTGTGTTTGTTGTTTCAGTTTGATAACAGGGATGATCTTTCAGTTTGATAACAGGGACGCTGTTTGAGTTTGAGTAAGTCAAAAATCTGAATTTCTTGTAGGTTGCGTTTGAGTAATTGTGTTTGTTGTTGTTCATCGTGTTGGTGCACTTGTGTCTGTACTTTGTCTGTATTTCGTCATGATACAAAACGATGTCTTGTGTTAGTCTGAGTTACGTCTTAGGTTTGTTACAATGTGTGTTCGATGTAAGTTTGACCAAGTCAACCATCCTCCGGTTTGACTTGGCCAAACAGTTAGCACATTGTTTGTAAGATGTTAGGGTCGAAGGATGAGTGATCGAAGGATTGGTTATATCCTTCGATGAGCTCGAAAGATAATGTCTTCGATGGATATAGATGGACCTCGAAAGATATCATCCTTCGAGGTATATGTGGATCCTTCGATGGACTTCTGATCGATAGATGATCTTTCGATCAGTCTATCTGATCCTTCGACCAGACATTCTGTGTTGGGTATATATACCCATGTTATGTGTTCACTTCATTCAGTAGACATCAAATAAGAGAGAACATATGTGTGTGAGATTGGAGTGAACTGCTGTAATCGTGTTCACTGGAATACAAGCGTAAACTTTGATATCTCGTGTGTCTACCCTTTCTCTTTGTGGCTTGTGTTCTCACATAAACTCCGGTTTGCATGCTAGCTTGGATTCCGCACTTGCTAGTGTGTTAGATATAACAAGGATTAGGTTTGACCTCAACCTCCGAGGGACCTACAAGTGGTATCAGAGCCGTGGCTCTTTTCCTTGTTAAAATCCGGGTTTATACAAGACTTTGGAGTGTTTTGGACAAAAACTCACTTGGTTTAGCACCCGTTTTTAGTGTTTTTCTCGCTTTTCCAGTAGTAAAAACGTGTTCTAAACTAACCGGGTGTGTTAAGGAACGGGTTGGGTAACTTAAAAACTTGTTTTTGAGGTGTTTGGTAATTTCCGGCCAAACTCCGGCTTACTCCGGTGACCGGTTTTCTGGATAAGATTTGTCCTTTTTGAGTATTATTTTATTGTTCAAATCTTGTTTTGGTGGTCTGACCATACTTTCTGCCGAAAGATTTCACCAACCCATCACCTTTTTCACCAACCTGTCACTTTTGTCAACTGTGTCAGTGCAGGTCGAAGGATATCCTTCGAAGTCGAAAGATCATCTTTCGATCAAAGGAGGTTCGATAGATAATCATCCTTCGAACATCCTTCGAAGTCTGTGACTTATCCTTCGATCCAAGGAATCTTTTCGAAGCATACATCTTTCGGTCTACAGTTCTTTTTCGAAAGATAAGGATCCTTCGTTTGGAGAATCTTTCGAAATCATTGTTCGAAATTCAACAGTGATCTTTCGAACACTGTTGATCCTTCGAACAAGTCTTGATCTTTCGTCCTTAGTCTGTTTATGTTTAACAAGTTTGTGATTTTTAGGTATTATTATTCTTGATCAAAAATGAATCCAAGATGGGGTACTCCGGTAAATACAGAGATGTATTTTGGTACTCCGTCTCCCGCACCGGTATCTTCTCAAGCTAATGCAATTTCTACCAGTCAATGGGCATTCGTATCAAATCAAACTCCAAGTATTCAAATCATTCTCTTAAGCGAGAGCGAAACCGGAAGTTTGAATCGGCCTCCAAAGTTGATGCACTTATACGAATATCCAGGATGGATTGACAGATTTCATACATACGTCCTTGGACAGAATACATAATTGTGGTTGCGGTTCATCACAGATTTCGATCAAACAATTGAGGTTGCCGCATCATCTGCTGCTACGTTTGCAGATCTTACGGAAGATCAGAAGAAGGTCTATGATTTGGAAAAGAAGGCATATGCCATTCTTACTCAGGCGTTAAGTAAAGATATTTATCATCAATTTGTCAGTTACAAGACAACGAAGAGGTTGTGGGACGCATTGAAGACAAGGGGCGTAGGAAATGAAGCGACACGTCAATTGAGACGTGAATTGCTAAAGAAAGAGTTTGATGGTTTTACTTGTATGGAGAATGAATCTTTAGGAGATTTGACAAGTCGATTTAATCATTTGCTGACTGAATTAGCAAATTTTGAGGTTGTTACAACTTCAGCAGAGATTGTGAAAAAGTTTGCAGATGCGTTGCCACCTCAATGGAATACTTTCTTGGAAATCATGAAGTACAATGGCACTTTAGCTACAACAAACTTCAATGACTTTGTTCAACTCCTGGAAAACAAGAATCAGGAAGAAACTCTCAAGGCAAAAAGAGTTCCCTTGCCACAAAATCCTGAAATGTATTATGGAACTTCTAGCACTTCTACAAAACCTTCTTCACACGCTCCAATTCAAACAGCGTTTGTGTCTAGCACTGACATGTATGGCAATACTATCCAAGTTCCGGTCAAGCCTCCTCCAACAGACATGTATGGAAATCCGCTTGAACCAGTTCCTCAACCAGTAACACAACAGAAAAGCCAATGACCTATCAGAGCAACTGATATGTTCGGAAATCCATTACCTGTTCGATCTACCGGACCAACAGACATGTATGGGAATCCACTTCCTCCTCAATCTATCGGACCAACAGACATGTATGGGAATCCACTTCCTCCTCAACAGCAAGCGTGTTATGGAAGCACATCATCTGCTGGTCAACAATCAAAGCCAAATACAGTACGGCTCGACACCTCAAGCTTTTCTAAAGTCAGTGTGGAAGTAGCAAAGGAACACATGGAGTTGCTAAACACTTTGGTGAGCGCATATTGTGGATTAGTGGAAGGTCAGATTGGTAACATTAATCTGACACAAGAAGACTATCAGCAGATCGATAAAGAGGAGATGGAGATGATGGACATCAAGTGGGCCTTTGCCAGTGCTGTTAGGCGAGCAAAGGATTTCATGGAAAGAACTGGCAGAACCAGCTTGGAAAGCAAGAAAGACACCAAGTATGGGTTTGATAAGCAGGCTGTTAAGTGTTTCAACTGTGGTGAACGTGGTCATTTCAAACGTGAATGTACGAGGCCATCTCAACATGGAAACCAAAATCCTTTCAGAGGTCAAGGCAACAGGGCAAATCAGAACCAAGTAAGGAACAATGAGCGCACATTGGTGCCTGTCAACAACCAGAGTCAAGCAGGACCATCTAATGCCAACCAGGCACTTGTGGTTCAAGTAGATGAAGGTTGTGATTGGTCAATCCAGTTGGGAAATGATGCTCCAGATGGAACAGCTTGCTTTGCTGAAGTTGTCAAGGATCTAAAACACGCCAGTGGTGGAGAATCTTCCACCAATGGTGATGAATCTTCTGAAGATGAAGACAGCTCCGGTTACAGTGGAAGTTCAGATGAAGAGTCCTCGAGTTCAGGGAATGATCAGGAAGATGACACATCAAGTGCGTCAGTTAATGCAGATATTGATGAGCTATTGGAAGAAGCTGCAGCAGGAATTCAAAGAAGATCTATTTTGGTGGATAAAGCTGCTTATTCTTCGTCTTCTCTCCATTCAGCCTTTATGGCTAATGTCGACAGTTCATCAAGTCAGGTATGTGTCGATGAACCCACTTCTGTTAGTTGTGATAACTGTGATAGTTTGCGTATTAAATGTGCTGATTTAGAGACAAACATGTCTGAGTTGCAAGGCAAACATGATGCTTTACAAGCTAGTTTGTTTGACTTGCAAGACAAACATGTTTCATTGAATGATAAGTGGTGTGAATTGCAAAGCAAACACGAGGCTTTGCAAGAGAAATATGATGTGACATTCATTCACAATCAGAAATTGACCGTTGATCTTTCGAAGTGCACTGAAGCCAACATGTTCTATGAAAACCATGAAAAGGAGTTTAATTCAGTAATTGAAAAGTTAAAGAAAGATAAAACCGAGTTAACTAAAATGGTTTCCAGAAAACAAACTGACATTAATTTGTATATAACTCGTCTTGAAGTAATGCAAAAGGAAATGGCTTGTGTGAAAACTGAAAGTGAGGCGATCCAACTTAAGCTAGACAGTTATTTGAGCTCTAGCTATGTGTTGGATCACATCATTGACGTACAGAAAGAGAAACGGGATGTCACATGCATTGGATACAAGAAATGTCCACCACCTGTGAGACACAATTATGATGCCATGCCTGACGAGGAGGATAGAACTTTCTTTGAACCATCTGTTCCTCTAGATGTTAATGAATTTGCAGCAGGACTCGGATACCAGAAAGAAGAATTATCAGATTCGGATGTGTCAGCAGATACATGTGTGTCTTCTGCTGAACAGAATCAGGATCCTCCAGTTGTTGTTGAGGATGCTGATTCTTCTGATGATGAATCTGATGATACTGATTCAGCAAAGTCTGATGCGGTGATAAAAGAAGAGGACATACCTCTTGAGAATCATATTCTGTGTGATCCTCCTGCAAAACCCGCTAAGACTGTTGCAATCGAGTCCTTGTCTGCACAAGAGTCGGAGAGTGTGGATTTGCTGTATACTCTTGTTGGTGATAATAAAATTTATTCAGACAAAGATTTTCCTATTAAGAATGTTAATCAATCATTAATCAGTAAAGTCTTTGAAAATTCAACAAGTAAGTTTTTGGGTAAGAAAGGATCACACATTGTGGTAACACAGTGCCCTCCTATCCCAAAGGCTGAAGTTAGAAAACAATTTGGCAATCAGAAATTACCAACAGAGAAAAGGCAGCAAAATCATAACAAACAAAAAGGAAAATTGCCGGCTCAAAGTCAAAAGAAGCCAAATCAAAAGAAGAAAAAGAATGTGAACTTTGTGAAATCTAAGGGAACGGACAAAATTGCAACGTTTGAAAATCAATCTAACTTAGATTTTGTCAAGAAAGCAACTGTGATGAAAAGGAATGAACCAAATAGTTCAAAACCTAGTACCTCGGGATCACAAAGTTCATCATCGGCAAGACGATCACATGATACTTCGGGGTTTGTTGAACGAATATCATGTTTTGAATGTGGTACAATTGGACATATAATTCGAAACTGTCCGTATCTTCATAAGTTGAAAGCAATTGATGATGATCCCCGTGAACGCAATCACCAAAAGCGATCTGTTTCTGTAAAACAAGATCCCCGACTTGTAAGAGAAAGGGAAAAGAAACAGAAACGCCAACAAGTCAAGGTGATTGATAAGGCACTTAAAACTGATGTGGTTAAAAAACAATATGTTTCAGTTAAACCAGAAAACTCAAAATTTTCAAAAACTTCAAACAATCACGAAGTTAAATTGTCAAACAATCAAACTGGTAAAACTCAACAGACATGGAAACCTAAATTGACCACAAGTTCAGAGGACCATCACAATTTATGAATCATCAAAGAATAGAAGTTATTGTTGTTGATGAAAATGGAAGACCCAAGACCACAATGGCTTGGGTCCCCATCTCCAACTAATCAAGTGAGTTCATGTGCAGGGTGTTCCAGGAGGAACTATCAGTAGTCATTGGATTGTTGATAGTGGGGCATCCAGGCACATGACAGGCGACATGAAGCTTCTCTACGACGTCAAATCTATTAGAGGAGGTTATGTTGCTTTTGCTGGAGATAAAGGCGGATATATTACGGGTGAAGGAATGATTTCCAACGGGGTTGTTAGTTTTGATAAGATCAACTTTGTACAACAACTTGATCACAATCTTCTTAGTGTTTCTCAAATTTGTGATAAGCAGTTCTCAGTACACTTTAATGCAAATGGATGTTATGTGCTGAAACCCGGCTTCAAAATTCCAAAAGAATGGATTCTCTTATCGGCTCCAAGGATAAATGATCTGTATGTCCTTGATATGAGCCAAGCTATCACAACGTCTGCACAAGCAACTTGTTTCGTTTCCAAAGCCACAGAAAAAGACACAATCTCATGGCACAGACGAATGGGTCACATTCACTTACGCAAAATGAATCATTTGTGTAACACCCCAAAAATCTGAATGTTTATATTGTCGTATGTTCCTATAGGACATATCAGGAAATAAATAACTAGGCTATTAAACCTAGTTAAAAGGAGTAGCTAGAAATAATAAAGGAATGAATCCTTAGGGGGTAAACATGTTAAAATTGGAACTTTGAATGGTTAATTAGGGCTAAAACACAAACACACACACATTCAGGTGTGTGTGTCGTGTGGAGCAGGAAGGAGAAAAGGGGAAAACCCCTAATTATCATAAATTTAGCAAATTCAAGCCCTAGATGTGATCTTGAGTCCATGCATGTCTCGATTCTGGATCATCTATGCATTCTTGAACACAAGGTAAGTAGAATTTTGGTGTTTGATGACTTTGAATGTGATGGGTTATGTTGTAAATCGTAAATTGGTATGAAATTGAGTATGAGTAGGTGTTAATGTCATGATATAGAACCAAGATTATACATGGTTTGGGCTAATTTAATGATTAGAGGTGAAACCCATTTGTGTTGATAAGAATGATGACTCGAATGATCATCCATGTTTAATTAATCATGATTGTTGATATATTATGATCGATAGGATGGATTCTTACTAGATGAATTGAAAGAATTGTGGTGATTGATATGTTTGATGTTTATGTGTTAATGATGCTTGTTATTTAGTAAGAAGATTTGATGAAATATGAATGAACTTGGAAGATTATGCATAAACTAGTTGTACATGGTGCCTAGGAAGTAGTACGCACACCACGTGTTTGATAAAATGTCTAAATGACAAAAATATGTGAAGGTTATGTTATGATGATGTTGAGTATGCTATATGCTAGTTTGAATCGACTAATGAAATGCATATGTGAGATATGAACTTGATATGATCGTTTATATGAATAATCATGTATGCTAATAAGGATGTAAATGTGATGACATGAAAGTGTAGGAATCATGTCAAGATGGATGGGAGCGTGGAAGGCTAACGGGCCAAGAAGTCTCAAGTAAGCAAAGGCAATTATGGACGCATAAGGTAAGTGATTCACGGACTTACTCTTTAGATGTAAAATGTGTTGTAGTATAATGATTATTGTGAATCATGTGAGACAGTATGAAACAATGGAAGTAATAAGGTAAGTTACGGTAAATGGGTCGAAATGTTGTTTAGAAATAGTTTCTATTAAGTATAGGTGAGAAAGAAGCTTACATGATATTATTATGCATAAAGATGAAATAAGTAGTTATACGCGTAGGTATGGATTAGTTTGTAAGTAAGTAATTGGGACTCATGGGAGAATATGACTATAAACGATTAAGTATGGAGAATTATGTGTATACGATTTATATGCATAGACGTGTGTGATAAAGACTTGTAAGTAATATTATGTAGAATGTAAGTTGTAAGTATTTGTACAAATAGAAAGGGTATGTAGACATGAATTGGAATTTAGTTATATGTGTAAATGAATGAGACTTGTTATGTGTATACATGGATATGTTTGTATGAATAGAATTTAATGATGCTAACCGTTTTCCTATGGAGAATGAAATAGGAATGCATGTATACTAGTGATGGGAGTTGAAGGTAGACACCGAAATCCAATGCTGGTGGTTTGAATGGATGGACGAATGGGCTAATTTAAGCGAAAGCATGATATGTTGACGCCTAGTTATGCATGTTTAAATATTATTTATATGATGAAACCGGTTGCTAATTATGTGATTGAATGTGGTGACTGCAGGGTGTACAGGCTTATGGATATTTCATAAAGAAGTGTACGCGGTTGAAGATCGAGTCATCGCATGGATTGTACGTGGGTGTAAATGTGGTCACTAAATTTTATATAAGTATGTTAGCTTTTAATTAATTTATAGTAAAAGGATTAATGTACTTTTATGAAAGAATGAATATAATGAAAGAAAATTTTAAAGTTTGTATTTTCCGCTGCAACTCTCGATTATAACGTTTTAGGGCGTTACAAGTTGGTATCAAATGAATTGGTGAATGGTGTTCCTCTTAAAAACTTCCATCTTCAAGACGTCTGTGTTTCGTGCCAGAAAGGAAAACAAACGAAGAAGCGACACCCTTCAAAGAAAATCAACACGGTGGCTGTTCCTCTTGAACGTTTGCACATGGATTTGTTCGGTCCTGTCAAGCACAAAAGCATTAGGAATGATCAATATTGCCTCGTGGTAACTGATGATTATTCAAGATTTTCTTGGGTGGCGTTCATGGCACATAAGAGTGAAACCTTCGGTATTATCAAAAACTTGATCATTCAGATTGAAAATCTATATAAGTTGAAGGTTAGGCGGATACGTAGCGACAATGGTACTGAATTCAAAAATCATGCCATGGCGGAGTTTTGCACCTCAAAAGGTATTCTTCACGAATTTAGTGCAGCTTACACTCCTCAACAGAATGGCGTCGCTGAACGTAAGAACCGCACATTGATCGAGACTGCTAGGACAATGTTAGTAGAGTCACAATTGCCGATTCCATTCTGGACTGAAGCTGTGGCATCTGCATGTTATACGTTGAACCGAGTTCTTACAGTCAAAAGGCACAACAAGACCTGCTTTGAGCTTATTAACAAACGGAAACCAGATTTGTCATATCTTGAACCGTTTGGAGCTCCATGTACAATAATCGATCCTCATGGAAAGTTTGGGGCAAAAGCAATTGATGGATACTTTCTTGGGTATGCCACCCCTAACTTAAGAGTCTGGAATCTAGAGACTAAAAGGGTCGAGGAATGGTCTGAAGTCAGAGTACAAAGGCACACTTTACCAGTCAAATGTCCTGGTCAGCCTTGGATGTTTGAGTACGATGACTTTTTCAATTCGATCAATGTTAAAGCAGTTGAAGAAAATGCTGCAGCAAGGATGTTTTTCGAGAGTGACAATGCAACAGATTCACCGTTGGTTCGTCCAATTATTGTCAATCAAGAACCATCTTCGGTGAACAATAATGCTCTCGACAATGAGGATTTTCACGATGCTACCGAATTGAACGAATCTTCAGAGGATGACGAATTTCTCGATGCAGATCAAGAAGCTCCAACAACAGCAGTACATGGTACTTCAGAGGGTACACCTCCAGTGGATGTCCCTAGAACAGCTGAAGCTACTGCATCATCCTCTTCGTCAATTCCGGGCCTTGAATTGATTGTTGATCTCAATCTCAACAATCTGGGTACAAACATTCCAGTTCAAGATAATCCAGAAATAAGGATTCACAATACCCATCCTCAACAAAACATCATCGGAAATGTACAGAGTGGCGTTCAAACAAGAAACATGTTGCGAAACAACAACAATGCAGGCTTGTATGCAACTATCCGAGAATCTGGTCAACAAAATGATTGGTCTTTCGCGTGTTATGTCTCACAGGAAGAGCCAAGAACTTGTAAAGAAGCTTTGAAAGATAACTCATGGGTTGAAGCAATGCAGGAATAACTGCAACAATTCCAGAAGCTTGGTGTCTGGAAACTCGTAGAGAAACCTGCTGGTTACAAGAAGATTGGTACCCGTTGGGTGTTTAAATGCAAAAAGGATGACCGTGGAGTCGTTATTCGAAACAAAGCAAGGCTAGTCGTTCAAGGTTTTCGTCAGATTGAAGGGATCGACTACAACGAAGTGTATGCACCTGTTGCACGTCTAGAAGCAATTCGGATTTTTCTGGCTTATGCCTCATTCAAAGGCTTCAAGGTATACCAGATGGACGTGAAAAGTGCATTCTTACATGGTGTGGTGGAAGAAGAGGTGTACGTCGAACAGCCTCCAGGTTTTGAAGATCCTATCCATCCCGATCGGGTTTGGTTGCTCAACAAAGCTCTCTATGGTCTACATCAAGCACCGCGAGCTTGGTATGCAACCTTATCTAATTATCTGCTGGAGAATGGATTTCGCAGAGGTCTTATCGATTGTACTCTCTTCATCAAAGAACAAGATGGAGATCTTCTTCTGGTACAGGTATACGTTGATGATATTATTTTTGGTTCTACTAATGATGTTTTGTGTAGGAATTTCGAGCGAATTATGCAGGATAAATTCGAGATGAGTGCTATGGGGGAAATGACTTTCTTTTTGGGCCTACAAGTACAACAAACAGAGTCTGGGATATTCATCCATCAGACTAAATATGTTGGTGACATCTTGAGCCGGTTCCAGATGTCTGATGCAACGCCCATCGGTACCCCATTGCCACAAAATCACGGAATTACTCCAGATTTGAAGGGTGAAGCTACTAGCCCCTCATACTACCGCGCGATGATCGGATCTCTTATGTACCTCACAGCATCAAGACCAGATATAATGTACCCAACGTGCCTGCTTGCCAGATATCAAGTCAACCCGAAGGCCTCACATCTTGCAGCTGTAAAAAGGATTTTTCGTTATTTGAAGGGTTACCCTGACACCGGTCTATGGTACCCTAGGGATAATAACTTTGACTTGATCGCATTCAGTGATTCTGATTTTGGCGGATGCAAAATCGACGGCAAATCCACAACGGCTGGATGTCAGTTTTTGGGAAATCGCCTAGTCACATGGCAGTGCAAGAAGCAGACGTGCGTCGCTACATCAACATGCGAAGCTGAATACATTGCTGCCTCAAGTTGTTGCTCCCAAGTCCTATGGATCCAACAACAAATGCGTGACTACGGTTTTGAATTCCTAACTACTCCTATTTACGTTGATAATTCTGCTGCATTACAGATCACTAAAAATCCTGTGCAGCATTCAAAGACTAAGCACATCGAAATTAAGTATCACTTCATACGCGATTGCTTTGAGAAAAGGCTAATCGATGTTGCTTACGTCCACACCGATGACCAACGTGCCGACTTTTTTACCAAAGCATTTGACAAATCAAGATTTGACTACTTATTACTGGTAAACGGCATTAAGGTCAAGCAAGAGTAAAACCAACATCGGAAAATCATTTTTGTAAATACCTTTGTGTCTTAAATTTATCTTAGTTTATTGATTTTAGGGGGAGTAAATCCAAAATTTGAAAAATCCAAAAACATCGAAAAATTTCAAAAACACAAAAACAATAGAAAAACAAAAATGAGTTTCCTGGCGAGCAAAAGAGAAAGTGATAGTACATCAGTGGTTTGTCTAAACCTCTTTAAACCTTAAATGAAAAACGATAAGCAGCTCTATATAAGATGTATCGGTAGGCTCACAATCATTTTAAAGTGTGCAGGGTGATATAAACTTAAATCGACTGAAGACCAGGTGGGAACCACTCATTGGCATATGGTCTTAGTACCGAAATTTCGTTTGAGAGATTGCCGAGGTTCTGAGATATTCGGTCTTTATGCTGCTTATCATCTGGGTATCATGGTTGTATCTTTTACCGAAAAATAACGGGGACGCAAGTCTAGATCTTCCATGATACCATACATACGTGTACATACTGCATTCGACCTCAATAAGTGATAAACAATCACATGTCCCAAAATAAGTGATAATATATCACATTCATCCGGGAGTCAAGTTCGTCTCTCTGCTGTACGAAAGTACTGACCTATTCACGGACTTGCTCCTGTGCCCTCATGCATCGAAAATCAAGTTCCTCATCAATAAGTGATTATATCACATAGGGCTTGTTTTCAAATCAAAATAAGTGAGAATCTCACATCATATACGGTCAAACAGATGATAATCGGTATACTCACCGGTAAGATGAACCCTCGTGCATACCTTGATACGGGAATGTGTCGTGATGTGGATGAACACCGGTCGGTAAGTATAAATCATACCTTAACGTATCCCCTCGCCATGATTACATCTGATAAGTTGAGCTTAAGTGGACAACAATACCGATAATTGTTATAGGATGCTTATCTTAATGTTAACTAATTGAACAACAAGAGCGTTTTGGCATGACCGTACACTGATATGATTCTCTTACCCTCGAAACTCGCAAAAAGAATGTCTGTAAATATTTATTTAATGCTTTCAGTTTCTGCACCTTTGTATATATTTATTTACTGTTTTATGTCTTTACAATTGAAATTTTCAAAATACCAAAAAGATTTTAGGTGTGTTTTAATTTAAACTTTATAAAAGCCAAAAAGATTTTATTTCTATCTTATTTTCGATTGTATGATGTTGGATCTCGAGTCTTCGTTACCTGAAACCTGATTGAAAACCGAAACGACTAACTCTTCATAAACGGTCGAAATTTGCAAAGTGTTGAAAGTTAAAATTTAAAATGGATAAAATTTGTTGAACTTTCAAACTGTCGGACGGTGTTTGTTTGAACAATGGTCACATGTGTGTCGTTTGCTTATGATATTCCAGGCAGTTGTTCTCATTACGCGTTTAGATTTCTTGCATGTGCAGATTCTAAAGGCAAGGAGAACATGGTCGATGACAAGCTTCGGAATGAAGACACGACGTGAAGGCACTCAAATGATGAAGATGATCGAGTTGCCGCTGACCATTATCAACACCACAAGGATCTCAAGTTGTAAAGATCAAGACTTTCACATGCATAACTCAAGGGGGAGCTTATGTTAAGGGGGAGTTTGTCAACACACTTCCTACATGAAACGGGGAGTTTGTTGGTACACTTTCTGCTTTCAAGACGTGAAGACTTTGAAGATCCTCCGACATTGAAGACTTGAAAAGACGTCAAAGACTTGAAGACACGAAGATCGAGACAAAGCTACAGCCAAGGGGGAGTTTGTTGGTGCACTTGTGTCTGTACTTTGTCTGTATTTCGTCATGATACAAAACGATGTCTTGTGTTAGTCTGAGTTACGTCTTAGGTTTGTTACAATGTGTGTTCGATGTAAGTTTGACCAAGTCAACCATCCTCCGGTTTGACTTGGCCAAACAGTTAGCACATTGTTTGTAAGATGTTAGGGTCGAAGGATGAGTGATCGAAGGATTGGTTATATCCTTCGATGAGCTCGAAAGATAATGTCTTCGATGGATATAGATGGACCTCGAAGGATATCATCCTTCGAGGTATATGTGGATCCTTCGATGGACTTCTGATCGATAGATGATCTTTCGATCAGTCTATCTGATCCTTCGACCAGACATTCTGTGTTGGGTATATATACCCATGTTATGTGTTCACTTCATTCAGTAGACATCAAACAAGAGAGAACATATGTGTGTGAGATTGGAGTGAACTGCTGTAATCGTGTTCACTGGAATACAAGCGTAAACTTTGATATCTCGTGTGTCTACCCTTTCTCTTTGTGGCTTGTGTTCTCACATAAACTCCGGTTTGCATGCTAGCTTGGATTCCGCACTTGCTAGTGTGTTAGATATAACAAGGATTAGGTTTGACCTCAACCTCCGAGGGACCTACACATCGAAAAGAAGATGATGTTTGATTGATTTAAGTGTTCATCGAAAAATCTGAATTGAGTAATTGTAGGTTGTGTTTGATTAAAAAATCTGAATTGCTTGTTTCAGTTTGATAACAGGGAAACGAAGTCGAAGATCTGTTTGATGGCGACTGTTGTCTTCGATTGAGTTTGTATAAAAAGTATAAGTTGCAGGAAAGTTTCGAAATCTGCAGATGAGTATGAAGGTTGAAGATGACAAGCGGGGAGGGTCGGCGGCAGGTGAGGGTGGGAGGTGGTGGCGGTCGGCGGCAGGTGAGGGTGGGAGGTGGTGGCGGCAGGTGGTGGTCTGCAACTTTTGAAGATGATTGGTATTTATTTTAAGTTAATACATAAATTTCCCTAAAAAAACAAAATTACAAAAATGCCCTCATGTGCCTTGCACATGATCAGTTTTAACCAAAAAATCTAACTGGGTTTGGCCTAAAGGACATAACGTGCAAGATTTGCAAACATTAAGGACAAAACTCATCAATTTTAAAGACAAAGGACAGCGCCTGCAATTTTGGACATACATAAAGGACAAAACTTGTAATTTACTCTAATTATTATTAATATTAATTAATATCTATTATTATTATTAATATCTATTAATAACACAACCCAAATGAATAGTGGCTGACATGTGATGCCACTATTCAATTGGGCCACGTTTTTTATAACACATGTAATGATCTGAAATCAGCAACACGCATCAAAAAACCGACTAAAACCCACTGCCCCTTCTCCGTCGTTAAGAAAACCACCGCAGAGATAGAGAAAGAGAGAGCGCATGAAGGATCAAGATCTGGTGGCCGATGATGAAGGTGTTCATCGATCGTCATCAATCATCATCTATGTCACGATTCAATGGTGGCTCCGATGCTCCAGTTCGGCGACTAGGGTTTAGTCAGAGTTTTCCCAACGATTGAGGTAAGCTTCCATCTTTTTTTGGTTGATTGTTGTTTGAATCAACCTTTTATGTAATTAGGTTATTAAGGTTTACTATTGTTAGTTTAATCTGTTAATCTGAATTGGTGATGTTCAAAAATTTGTTTAATCGACTTTGATTTCAAGTCGTTTTAGTCAAGTGTGTAAGAGGAGTTTAGCATTTGTGAAATAAACGTTACTTTGGGAATACTTTTTTTTATTTATTTATCATTAGTAATCTTGCTTTTAATTGCAGTTAATTCGTAGTCTTATAATATTTTACCTAGCTAATTGATATTAAAGAAAGGAACAATAATGTCGGCTGTTTTGAATATCAATAAAAAAAAATAATTAGTTTAAAGCGCATGAGTGCATGACATATACACCATATATAGAAGGTTAATATAACAACGTGGATAAATTACACTTTTCGTCCTTTATGTTTGTATCGGACTGCAATGGATAGCCTTTAACTTCAATAATTACAGTCACAGTCCTTTATTTGTAAAACTCATTACACTATTCGTCGTTTGGCCCTAACCTAGTTTATTTTACATGTTAAGTCTAGTCATGGAGGGTATTTGAGTAATTTTACCCTATTTAGTTTTATCAAATAGAACTCATGAAAAAGAAATATATTAAATCCAAAAATTGATGCCCTTCTCTCTCTCCTTCTGAACGCTCTCCCTCTTTCTCTAACAAACACCACCACGGCCATGGCTACCACCGCCGCTGGAATAACCACCAAATCTGACCCTCTTCATCTGCTTTCTCTCTCTCTCTCTCTCTAGCCAACAAATCCGTGAAGAACGAAGGTGTCAGCGGTGTGGTGTTGTGGAATTCCGACGAGAAACCCTAGATCGACCACCATCTCAAATAACCACCACCGTTAACCCATCTGTTGCGATTGTGTTTAGGGTTTTGTTTTAATTAAAAAAACAACAAAGAACAAGAAGAAAGAAAATTTGGGGCTTAATCAAGTCGATAGATCAAGAATCTGCTCGTTTTTTGTTCTCCCGATAGATGGTGATGAGAATTTAAGAAAGGCACTGAATGGCTGGCAAGAATCTTCTCATTTATCCTGAGATCTTTTTGTTCGATATCCAAATTTTGGAACCCTATTCGCCTAGTGTTGGACGGAGCTCTGCTTCAAGAATCGAGCCTCTTATCAAGCTTTAAATAGAAATTACCAAATAACATATCCTGGTGCTCTTTGAACGGGATTGATATCCAGAATCAGAAAACACAACCAGATCACTTATATTTAATTGTTTTTACTTTAATTTGGCCGGCTAGATAGTCTAGTTGGCTTGTTGACTTTTGGGTTGATATTAATCATCGTTATGTTCCAAGTCCAAGTCTTACTGGAAAAAAGAGGAACAATGACAAAAGGATAGTGGAGTGGTGACAATAATGGTGGTGACGATGGTGGTGGCTCTAACAGTGACGGTGGGGATTGGTTGGGGAGAGATAGAGAGGGGAGATCTGAAACAAAGTCATGTGTTTTGTTTATTTGTTAATTTAAATATATTATTAAAATTACTAATCTACCCTCATGTGCATGCCACATGCCATATTTAACTAAAAGATTTAACCAGGTTAGGGCCAAAGGACGTATGATGTAACGAGTTTTACAAATAAAGGACTGTGACTGTAATTATTGAAGTTAAAGGCTATCCATTGCAATCCGATACAAACATAAAGGACGAAAAGTGTAATTTATCCTAACAACATTTATTCATTTTTTTGATTTCTTCAAGCATCGTCAAATGTAAAATGATTTTATATTATTCATAGACGTTTCAAAATCACAGAAGAATGACTAGATTTATATATAGATTAATCTAAGGCAATAGTTAAGTAAAACATAACTATCCAAATAAAAATTATGTTATTATAAGTAGAACTTTTTACAAACGTTAAATATTTTATTGATGATTTTCAATTTGGCACGTGTGAGATAGGGTGTTATATATTTCTTGGAATTGACCCTAATATTTTATTGATGATTTTCAATTTGGGACGTGTGAAAACTTAAAAGATAGGGTGTGTTATATATATTTCTTGGAATTGACCCTTAACTTTTACTAGTAAATTTTGACTCAAAATTTGTCACGAGGAAAATGACCAATAAAGCCAACTGATAGGCTGTCTGAATTAAATAATTTAACGATATGAGTGATAGATGATGGTGAAATTAAAATATAAAATGACTAATACAAAATACCTGTATGTACTTTCAAAATATTAGGTCAATTTTAAAAAATATAACTCATCATCACACTTAGTAATTCTCACCAATAGCAAAGTTAAGGTAGTGTCTGATGAGAGTAAGATATAGAGAGTCTTACCTTTACACCGTAGGAATAGAGATGTTGTTTCAGTGAGACTCCCAGCTCAAACTACGATGTGTCGGTTCATGTACCTCAGTAAGGCCACATGATCAGGAGTATGCAAGTATGCAACAATGACAATTCAAAAAACTAATTTGTCAATAGATGTCACTTTAACTTTATATATATGTATGCATCATACAAGAGCATTTCCAACTCATTCTCCATCCTCATCTTTAAAATATAAGGTAAGCACCTAAAAAGACCACTTCCTCCTATTCTCCAGCCCCAAAACCTAGCCCCATATTTTGAAAGAAAATTTAATTGAATACTCATATTTGGGAAAAGCTAAAATGAATTTCCATATTTTTAGGGTTGGGGAATTGAATGGGATGTGGGATCGTTTTTAAATATGACTATAAATTTAGAGAGTTGATTTTCATTTAAATTATAGAGATTGGGATAAGAAATGAAATGGAACGTGAATGCTCTAAAAGATAAGTATTAGATACCGAAGAGCAAATACCGTCCTCAAAGAGATTCATGTAAGTGTCCCGCGATTAAAAAGAAGAAGATGACCACACCTCATTTTGTATCAGTGTCACACTATATCACCGATAGCTTTAGTACATTTAATTTGTAGCTTGTTTGAATTAAATAATTAAATTATATGAGTAATAGTAAGATTAATATAAAAATGACTTGTATATATATATATATATATAAAATATTAGGAATCTTCAATTAGTATTTCTACTAATATAACAACCCTAATACGATATTTATCGATGAATGTGCTCTTAGCCATTCGTAATGGGGCTTTATAGGGGCATGCAAAGTTTTGATAACGCCCTTACACCATTCCTCATGGGCATTATAGGGCATGAAGAGGGAGGGGCATTTCTAGAATAATGCCAAGAAGAAAAACAAGGAAACTAATAAATGAATGGGCATTATGAAGTATTAACCATTACATGGAGCATTATGATGATGTGGCAAAAAATGCCCCTTAAGGGGCATTAACCATTACCCATGGTCTTAATGAAATGAAAAGATATATAAATTAAGAACCTATGTAAGTAAATTACTATTTTCGTCTCCACGATTTGCTCAAAATAACTATTTTAATCCAGTTGTTCAAACCTTACCAAAACTGTACCATAATTTTCACTTTCGTTTCAATTAACTCCACCCCCATTGACTCCATCCAACACAACAATTAGTTAAATAAGCTCACATGATGGGCAATTTTGTCATTTCCTTTTTACACTCCATCCATGCTCGTTCTTTTATAACTCTAGATTAATTCTTGATCAAGAATGTTTTGGTCAAAAATCAGTCAAGGATTATGCAACCAAATCCGATTTTGTGAGGTGTGATGCTTGGTAAAATAAACAAATGTACGAAGAATGTATGAAAGAAATGGATGTTGGGCACAAGGATTTATACTAGGAAAAAGCCCTTGATCAATGTATGATCTCCGGCACAAAAAACCTCGGGTGATGGAAACTACCGATCACCAAGTGTATTAAACAAACAATGTTTACAAATCGGGATGATAACAAGATTGGTACAAGGATCACTAGTGTGCAAAAAGTGTATAATCGCCAATAACTTGCAGAGAGTTCTCGAGAGTAGTGTGTGTTGCTAATTATTGTCCCGGATATCCTTGGCATCATTCATTGAAATGACCATGTCCCGGATATCCTTGGCATCATTCATTGAAATGGCCACGACCTAAAGCACGGGGTGTAGGCATACACCTGCCGGTGCACATAAATAAAAAGGTATAACCGTTTGTTCGAGAATAACTCGACGCGGGATTATATCATGTGGTGTGTCTATTAATCTTTAACCCGGTATTCAGCCCGGGCTACTGAACGTATAACGAACATGTAATTCTTTTACAAGTTTATATATAAATAATTATCCCAAGTTATAAAAGATATTGTGCCTTGTGCATTCAAATCAATTTTCTTAAATATTTTCAAAATGAGCCAGTTAATTGTATTTACCAGTGTAAACTGACGTATTTTCCAAAAAGGCTAAGTGCAGGAACTAAACGGAATAGGCCGGCTACTTCTAGCATCAATAAAGAGTCTTGCAAGCTTAGATGTTATAAATCTGTTGAACAATAATCTTTTTAACTTTTGATCCGCCTGTGGATCCCTCGCAACCGTTATTGTAATACACTTGATATTACTTTTAATTCGGTTTGTAATGATTTTATCTTTCGACTTCCGCTGTGTATTAAACTGTGATAAATTGTCTATGGTGATATCAACTACGTCACGATACCCCCCACCGGGCCCACCGGTAATACGTGAAAATATCGGGGTGTGACAACTTGACCTATTTGACAAGTGCTTAAATGCCCTGTACAAGCCAAGCCCACTTAACCTGTTTTCACAAGTGCCAAAATGGGCCGTACAAGCCAACATTTGAATAAGTAACATTTTTTTATGATTAAAAAAAACAGAAACAATAATCCTTTTCTTGATTTTAACTATCATTTAAAAAATTAGAATTTGTGACGATTCACTATATTTGAATTAAAGGATTTCTCTTTGGTTATGAGTGGATTTGATGAAACGAAAAAAAAAAACAAAAGATCAAACGCTGGATAATTTTTATATGGTTTCATTAAGTATAATGCGAATATGAATTCATTAAATAATTTCATATCATATTTTACATATAAATGATGTATTAGATAATATATTTTTAATTACTGCGTTTTCTGTGTTAGTGAAATTAAATCAGTTAGTGAAATTAAACATGTTTTGTGGGTTCGTTATGCTTCTCTTGTGTCTAAACATAACCAGTTAACAAGTTTAATGTATTCTTAAGTATAATGCGAAACGTGAATTCACTAAATAATTTCAAATCATATTTTACATATAAACGTAGGCTTACATTCAATGTTTACGATGTACCAGCGTCCATCGGGCGAGTGTCCACCTAGTTTAGTTAGTATAAGATAAATATAGATTTGAGGATACCTTCAATGAATGACATGTGTTCCAAAGTTGGTTTCTTTCTAATATTTTCAAAACAATTTAAAAAATACATATAGTTACCACTTACCATAGATCATTGTTTATAATATAAATAAATATGGTCAAATTTAAAGAAAACAAATGTCTTAAATAGGTATTTATTATTTATTTATTTAGTTAGTATAAGATAAGTATAGATTTGAGGATACCTTCAATGAATGACATGTGTCCCGAAGTTTGTTTCTTTTGTTATAGTAGATAGATTCTTTGATATAAACAATTACTATTAAGCTATCAAATAACATGTGTATGTACTTATAATTTTATTATTAACGTGTCTTCTTTCCACAACTATATTCTTTTTTTTTCATGTGTTATATATCAATTAATATTTTATTAATCCAACCTCGTCTAATGCATGGGTTTCTAACCTAATAATAAATGAGTATAAAATAAATAGTAAATCAAAGTTCATTTTTTAAATATATATCTTGACAACTATATATTAAGGAAAATGACTAACTCAAGATGATCAAAGAGAAAATCAAGTCCATCACATTAATCAGTCAAAACCGTTTGAGTGATTGTCTCCCACATTATAGCCTTTCATATATTTGTAATTAAATGTATTCCTTAGAATTAACTTTCTCTTCTTGTATTTATATGTCTTATTGTAATAGACAAAGTATGGTTGATCAATTTATTATATGGTATCAGAGCACTTATCTCTACTGAGAAGCTCTTGATCCTGCAACCATCATTTTTTTAGCCAATACTCCTAAACAAGTCTACCATTAGCAATGACTTCTCCTCCATTCCCACTTCAACATCCCGACCCTTCTCTTCTTCCGTAGATTTCAAAATCTCCTTTCTTCTTTCTATATTCAAGTAATATCTCTTACAATCACAATATTACTCCTCTCCACCACACACGACCATAACCATCAGAATAGAATACCTAACGCTACCTTCACTCTCGTTGTCGCCATAACTCTCTGTTCTCCTCAAACTCCACCACCATCTGTCACCTACAATCCATTTTCCATCCATATGTTTCTCAAAAAAAAGAAAGGTTAAAAAAACCATTGACCTACATCACCATTACACATGGTTACATCTTCAAACACAACTTCTCCGTCAATATCAGTTAGGTTTTGCAAAACCTATAATCCTATCACTGCCGCAACCATCATTCTATCTTCTATCTTTTATTGCATTCACCCTATAAAAAAACCACAAAATATATCTTCTTTTGTTTCATCTACATCATCTCCGTTTACATCTTAAACTTCATCAATTTCTTCTCTTTCTTAAATACCACACTCATCCACTGCTAGAATGAGTCCAATCAGAGTTCGTTTGAGTCGGTTCTCCGCTGTTCCCCACTTTTTTAGTGTTCCCCAATGAACCTTACCATATATATATATATATATATATAGGGTGGGGCTCGGCTACAAAGTCTATTTTTCCTACAAAGTGTACAAAGTCATAAAACACCACAATTTCAGCCATAAAACACACTCAAAACCCACAAATAACACTGTGAAGATCACTAAAACACAATATCAAAACCCTAACAGTCCATAAAAACTTCAAACACACCATCTAACAACTATGAATATAAAACACAACATGATAATCAACGTTAAACACACTAATGTTAGTCATTCGCTAACCAAAGCCTTATCGTCCAAAACAAAACACAAAACCCACAACCCACAAATATGGCGTTTTAGTAATCTTCACTTTGTTATTTGTGAGTTTTGAGTGTGTTTTATGGTTGATATGATGATGTTTTATGACTTTTTACATTTTCTAGGAAAAATGGACTTTGTAGCCAACTCCCACCCTATATATATATATATATATATATATATATATATATAGGGAGCCGCTAGAATGAGAACCACCACGAGTTATGAGAACCACGAGAACCGCGCCCCGCGGGTGGCCGTTGACCACGAAATTTTTTTTACACCTAGATCCGTATATTTTAAGACCGGGTGTAAATTTTGGGTTCAAACGGCGCGCCCGAGGGGGTAGTTTTTTACGCCCAAAGTTTGGTTAAAAAAAAAAGAAAAATTAAAAAAATTAAAAAAACCCAAACTTTGGGCGTAAAAAACTACCCCCTCGGGCGCGCCGTTTGAACCCAAAATTTACACCCGGTCTTAAAATATACGGATCCAGGTGTAAAAAAAATTTCGTGGTCAACGGCCACCCGCGGGGCGCGGTTCTCGTGGTTCTCATAACTCGTGGTGGTTCTCATTCTAGCGGCTCCCTATATATATATATATATATATATATATATATATATATATATATATATAGGGTGGGAGTTGGCTACAAAGTCCATTTTTCCTAGAAAATGTAAAAAGTCATAAAACATCATCATATCAACCATAAAACACACTCAAAACTCACAAATAACAAAGTGAAGATTACTAAAACGCCATATTTGTGGGTTGTGGGTTTTGTGTTTTGTTTTGGACGATAAGGCTTTGGTTAGCGAATGACTAACATTAGTGTGTTTAACGTTGATTATCATGTTGTGTTTTATATTCATAGTTGTTAGATGGCGCGGTTCTCATAACTCGTGGTGGTTCTCATTCTAGCGGCCCCCTATATATATATATATATATATATATATATATATATATATATATATATATTTATTTAAATTGAAGGTGTTTGTGCTTGAATTTAGTCAGATCATTTACTATTTTACCATACTCATTTCTTTGTGGGGTCTTGAGAGCCGGTTTTTGCTTGAGTACAAAAAATAAGTCATTGCACGAGTGGTGTGTGTGTTTGACTCAAAGTGGTCAACATCTCTTTGCTGCTGGCAAATTATGTTTTACACTCTCACCAGGAACCATCATCATAAACAAAAACATAAATTCCTAACTAAAAAATAAATATATTCTAAACGTCCTTATCTTAAATAATGCATCGTTGGTTTGAGTCTTTTTCAGTTTTTCACAAGAGAGGACAAACAAGCACATAAATTGGATATCTTTTAAGATTATTTAAGTGACATATGGTTTTGAAGATGAGGAATTTAATGAGTGAGTTGAGTTTAATCCGAAACCTAATTCTTTATCTAAAAACATTATTTTCTGCGTTGTTACGCGATTTGATTAAACCACCATCTAGTTAGATCGTTTGATAAGCTTGATTTACTTCTTACGGTTTGGCATGGATGGTTGCCTGGTTGGGTTGTCAAAATTCAACATTTTTCGAATAAACTTTAATGATTTGGTATAAATAGCAAGACAACCCTAGTGATTGCAACCAATACTAGAAAATAACATTGAATGTTATTTACGTACATAGTTGTATTTTCGTAACTACATTAAAGACACGTATTCACTAGTGAATCAAAGTCATTACAATATTTTAAACACATTATAGGTAAATACAAAGAAAACTATAATTATTTACCGGTGAATATATGTATTAATGATTTAATATATGATTGTAATCATAGTTAAATACACATAACATCAATAAATAACAACTGCAATTCGCATTTCCTCGCTTGTTTGCCATTGAAAAGTCCAAGTTGTGTTGTGTTGCTGACCGTATTTCTTCCAGCTTTGCTGGGCCGCGGTTTGTGTGGGACTGGGACAGACCCATCGCCTGTGCAAATGAGTAGCAAGACTTAACTGCACTTTCATCTCTTCTTGGTGCCACTATGTTCTCGATTGGACATGACAGGTATATATGGGAGTTGGATTCAGCAGGTATGTTCACTGTTTCCAGCATTAAAAAGGTTCTCAATCAGTTTAACAGAACCAGACCCAGCCGTATATTTAAGTGGAACAATTGGGTCCCAAAAAATGTGGGAATTGTGTCTTGGAGAGCTGAGATTGATAGGCTTCCAACTAAAGTGGCGTTGGTTAGGAGACGGATTAACATCCAGGATTCATTATGTGTTCTCTGCGGGGAATATGAGGAGTCGAGTGAACACTTATTTGTTGCTTGTCACTTTGCACAAATCGTATGGCAAAATATTGCTTTATGGTGTAGAATTCCTCCTATCGTTGCCGTCGACTTCAAAGACTTGATGGATCTACATGCTTTCAGCCCTGGTTCGAGGAAGAGGAAAAAGGCTCTGCATGCAGTAGTTCTTACTGCAGTCTGGTGCATTTGGAAAACCCGCAATGAAGTTCTGTTTCATAATGATAGGCCGAATGCTTTTAAAGTCCTGGAGCAAGTGAAGGCGCTTGGTTTTGTTGGAAATTTGTGTGTTGTGAATGAAAGTCTTAAATGTGGTGGACACTTTGTCCCACATCGGAGTGGGAACAAAAAGATAAGCTACATATAAGGTGAAACCTTAATAAAGGCTTTGAAGTCTTATGACATGTTTTACCACAAGTCCTACCCGCGCGCGCGCAAGGGGGGTGCAAAAAATGGAACCGGATTTAGTTGAACTCGTGTACGTCCTGCGGACACGAATGCAGTTCCGAAAACCCGGGTCCGCGTGGAGCAGTTTTTTGCACTCTTGACTTTCTGTTTTGTAACCGAAATGAATGAATGATCATTATTTCAATTAACTGATTTATGTTTTTGAAACTGAAATGAATGAGGATCATTATTTCATTTTTCAAACTAACTACCAGTTTCGTAACTGATACTCTAATGACCATTATTTGGTCTTTAATTTGATGATTTCGGTTATGGTTCTAGCACTATAAATCGAAGGCAAAGCTGATCAGTTGAGACACACAGAAAACAACTTCTCTTCTCTCTATCTCAGTTTCTGCAACACAGCTTCTTGTTCTTTTCAGGCAAGTGCTCAAGTCCGGCAGTGCGCGGTGCTGCTTCGAACCGGCGTACCCTGGGAACAGACGACGAATCTGTTTAAGGGAATTGTGTTAAACACAAGCCCGGTTCAATCGTTTACTGTTTCTTTCTACTTCTAATTGCAACCTTTTTCTAACCACTGTTCTGATCAGTGGTTCTGTTCAATTTGCCACTGTTTCAAACCGACAGTGGTTGATCAGTGGTTTCTGGTCAGTGGTTAGACTGATCAGTGCTTAAACTGATCAGTAGTTTAGCTCATCAGTGGTTAGACTGATCAGTGTTTAAACTGATCAGTAGTTTCACAAACTGATCAGTGGTTTCTGATCAGTAGATAAAAAACAATGGTTATTTTCTTACAGGTTTTATGTAGGTTAAAAGTAGAGCCAAGGAGTCGGGTTTGACATGGGAAGACTGGAGTAGTTTTTCAGGCTTCCGTTAATTCTGTATTTCGGCCTCGGTCGTCAGGTGTATCAAAATATGTTCCACTATTGTAATTTTGGTGTCTAGCGCCTTGCTAGTTTGAATAAATACATTTTTGTTGGTCGTTAAAAAAAATCAATAAATAACAACTAACTTTGAACTTAACTACGAATATAGTTGATCATTGCTTAAAGAGATTCATCAAGTTGATATACATGTACATATGAAATATTAAATTATTGAGTCATAGTAGTAACAGGCTGTGGTCAACTTGGTTGGCTTACTACTTTGGCTGCGCCTGGACCCTCACTCCACCTTCCCTTTTCGTCGTCTTCCTCTACCCCCTATATAAACCCTTTCATCTTTTCACATTTCATCACTACTTCAAAAACTCCATTAACACACAAATACTTGAACACAAGATGGGAAGAGCTCCATGCTGCGAAAAGACGAGTGTAAAAAAGGGCCCATGGAGCCACCAAGAAGATCGAATCCTCATGGATTATGTTACCCTTCATGGTCACCCGAATTGGCGTGTTCTTCCTAAACTCGCCGGTAATCACTAGAACCCGATTCGATAACTCTAAAGAACTGATCTTTTTTGTTTTCGGTATCTAATCTTTTTCATAATTGTGATGATCTTATGATTAGGGTTAATGAGGTGCGGGAAGAGTTGCAGGCTTAGATGGACTAACTATTTACGACCGGATATTAAAAGGGGAAACTTTAGTAAAGAAGAAGAAGAAACCATCATGCAATTACACAAAGAAATTGGAAATAGGTGTGTGCATGTTTTTCAGTATTAGTCATATTCATTTTTTTTTTTAGGGTTTTGCTAAGTACCCAACGTACCAGTCTTAGCTGCACCCCCTACTTCAAAGCGTCTTACTAGTAATACTTCATTTTTAACGCTAATATATATAAAAAAAACAACTTTATTTAATAGCATAAGGGGGAGTTAAATGAAAATTTAAAGGGGTGGTGTACGTTTAGCATACCCTTTTTTTGTTTTTTTTAAGTTTTGTGGATCTCATATTTCTTTTTACTGATCTTGTTATGGTGATGTGAATTGTAGATGGTCAGCTATTGCTGCAAGATTACCTGGACGAACAGATAACGAGATAAAAAATGTGTGGCACACACACTTAAAAAAGAGAGTAAAATTAAACCCTAACCCTAATGATGCTAACACCTCTGAATTTCAACAAAAAACTGAAGAATCTAAAGAGCAAGGCGTTGGATTATCGCCATTAGAGACGAATTCAAGTAGTCAAGCGAGTTATAATCAAATCGATTCACCACAACCTTCGTGCACTGACGTGTCTTCAATGACCACAACTTCCACAAGTACAGATCATAACTTGTGCATGGATGACATGGTTTTAGATTTAGAGAACTTCCCGGAGATGGATGATGAGTTTTGGTCGGAGGTTTTTTCCGGTGAGAACTCCGGCGAGTTGACTGGGGTCCATGAAAGCATTTGTCAACTTCAAAGTGGATGTGGGTACGAGTCAAATATGCACGATGACATGGACTTTTGGTTCAATATGTTCACAAGAGGAGAATAATTGCCACAAATGTAAAAGATGAGAAAGTGGACTTTGTTTATTCTAACAATTGTAGTGTATTTTTTGTTGTAAAACAACTATTATACTTGTTAAAACTAAAATAATAACATTGAGCATTCACATCCATTTCATCATATTTTTATCTTATATTACACAAAAAACATTGTATTTTCTCTCTGCTTTTCAATTAAATAATATTTTTTATATCTTTATCATTACGTTTTTTTCTCCTCTACTCACAACCACTTTCAAAATATATTAAAAAATTATAGCAGGTGAACAGTGTACCCTCAAATATAGAGACGAACAGTAATATTTTCTCTCTCATCAACTCACAACTACTTTTTATACTCTTTATATTATAAAAACTTCAGTTACATATTTTAGTGGAATGGATGTGAATGATTTATGATGAATTTTAGAAAAGGTATTTTCTGATGTGTAAGTAGATATCTTAGTCAAAAGTTAACAACTACAATTGATTGACTAAATTGCATGGCTCGTATCAAAGTTGAATGTAGAGTCTAGCACATGTTAATGTCGAACTTTGTTGGATCATGTCTATCATGCATCAATTAGTTTATCTTCCTTCATCTATGTCTTTTTTAGTGTAGTAGTGTGAGAGCTTCGGGGATACTTGCTTAGTTTTCCATCCCATGTTTTATCAGCACATTAAACATCATGAAGATATGATCTCGACATAGATTCTCATTTTTTAAAGTATTTTTACTAGATCTTACGTAGTGGTTTTAACTAGTCACCACTTTTAAAATGTCACGTCAATATCACGTAGGCAGTGAGCCTTTAACTAAACCACCATTTCCCAATATGGTTGTAGTGGTAATTTTAACTAAAACTTAAAAAAGAAGAAGAAAGAAGTATGTGATTGGTTGGTTTGCAATTAGCCTCACCTCCATTATCTCTTACGCTCGTTATTGATTAAAATATTAAACGAAGATGGGAGCATTGAAGTTTGGCATCCCATGTTAACTATGGTGTAATGGGTTAATGAAGGGTGAGGGTATTGGTACATCCCCAAAAGTAATGACACCCCCCCCCCCCAGCAGCCCCGTATAAGGCAATGAGGGTTGTATAGGGGTTGAGTGCATTAATTATGTAAGAAAAAGTAAAGTTATACGCCCCTCATTGCCCTATGAGCGGTGTATTAGAAAGGTGGTAGTTGGAATATTAAACCCTATACGCCTTTCATTGCTTTATACACTGCTCATTGGTACTATAATATCTGAATTTAAGGTATATTGTTGACAAGACAGCGGAGTTCAGACTGAAAAGGCTGAAAAGGTGATCCGCATATACGCGCTCATGGCCTTATACGCTGCGTATTGTTTCGAATTTTTTCCCTTTACCCCAAGCTTACGGGATTCATGTAAAACAAATGTTCAAAAATCCCCAAAAAGTGATGAAAATGATAAAAATTTTCAAATAAACGGTCTGGTTAAATTAGATTCGAATCACGATGTCAAATTGGGACTTTGGATATTTTTTTGGTGAAATTTCGAATGAGTCATACGTCTCCGAAAGCGTTTGGTTACCCGGCGTTGATCGAGGTGAGGATGAGGTGGTTTCCGTGCGTCGTTGTGATGAAGGGAGTGTGCGGCCCATGATGCCTAATTTGAACCAGGTAAAAAATCCATATTGGCGTTATGGTTATTAAAGTCTAACCATTAAGTTGTTTCAGGTCGTAGAGGAGGCGGGACCATCTGACGTGGCTCAAAGCTATCCGCAACACGCCGGAACTTACCATTCGCATCAGGAAGGGAGTGTGCGGTCCGTGATGCCTGATTTGAACCAGGTAAAAAATTCATATTGTCGTTTTGGTTATTTTAGTATAACCATTAAGTTGTTTCAGGTCGTAGAGGAGGCGGGACCATCTTACGTGGCTCAAAGCTATCCGCAACACGCATACGGGACTTACCATTCCCATCAGGAAAAACAACGCAAGAAAAAGTCCGAGGAAGGTGCTTTTGACTTCGAGGAAGACGATAACGAAATCGAGAAAGGTGTTACACACTTCGAGGAAAGTGATCAAGACGAGGACGATGGTGGTGGCTGGGACGATGGTGGTGGCGGGGACGATGGTGGTGGCGGTGACGATGGTGCTAATGACCCGAAAAAACAAGGAAAGGTATAACATAACCATCACTTACGTGTTATTCGTTATGTATAATGTTATTAAATTTTAGACAATTTTGATTTTGTATACGTGTTATTCGTTATGTATAGGTTTATTAGAAGGGTGCCTATTAGAATTTAGACAAAGTTGATTTTGTTTACGTGTTATTCGTTATGTATAAGGTTTATTAGATTTTAAACAAATATAGTTTTAAACATAGTTTTAAATTACCGTTGTTTCAGGTATTTGCGACACTTCACGAGTTAAAGAATTGGGCTTACAAAACAGAAATTGCGAAAGGTTACGTCATTGTGACCCAACGAACGGTAACAAAAGGTGAAGATTCGTCAGCAAAGACAGTGAAGATATGGTTGCAATGCGACCGTGGAGGCACATGCAAAAGTAAAGCAACAGTTCGGCGTTCTGGTAGCAAGAAGATTGGGTGTCCTTTTAAAATGATAGGGAAACTAGACGCAAGTAGTGGCAATTGGAGCTTAGTGGTGAAGCAAAAGGATCATAACCATGAGCCTGCGGTATTTCTCGAGGGTCACGCAATTGCGAGAAGGTTGACCCCAGACGAAGAATCATTGGTAAAGAGACTTTATATTCAAAACATGGAGCCTACGAACATACATTTAACCATAAGAAAACAAAACCCACAGAGCGTGTGCATTCTATGAGACATACAAAACGTGATAAAAAAGATTAAAGTCAAAATGTACGGTGATCGGACTCTAATGCAGATATTGGAGCAAATGTTGCATGAAGGAAGGTATGTTTACCACACCCGGGTGAATCCCGAAACAAATGCGGTCGAGGAGGTTTTTTTGTTCATCGGTACTCGTACGATATGTGGCGTGCTTTCCCACATGTGTTGATGATTGATACCACTTACAAAACGAATGAGTATAGACTTCCGTTTGTTCAAATTGTGGGTGTGACATCGACACACAAGTTGTTTTGTGTCGCTCGTGCTTTTATCTCTAAAGAAAAACAGGATAACTTCTTGTGGGTCCTACAGAAGCTCAAAGGATTGTTGGAAGAGGGTATGGAACCGCGCGTGATAGTAACAGATTGCGATAAAGCTTTGATGAATGCTTGCGATAAAGTATTCCCAAAAGCATCCAAATTGCTATGTAGGTGGCACATCTCACAAAATATTCTAAAACACACCAAGGCAAAATTTGCAACGGCTGAAGAATGGAAAATATTCAAGCTTACTTGGTCTCAATTGTGTAATTCTCCCACTGAGACGCTATACAATTATAACTTTGAGCGGCTATTTACGCGACTGACTGACGACCATAGATCAGGTACGTATTATATTACAAACTATAGGGGCCTATTTTGACATTTTATGAAACTATAAGTTGAGGGACTTGTTGGTCATTGTTTGAAACTTGCTTAAAAAATGGTTAAAACCAAGTCCAGGGACTAAACTGTCATTTATTGAAAGTTATAGTCTAGGGGTTATTTTGACATTATTTAAATATTTAAAAGTACAAAGTATTGGGCATAAAATGTAATTATTGAAATCTAAAGTATAAGGGTTGAAATTGCCTTGTTTGAAACTTATTTTAACTCTAAAATCTTAACCAAGTTAAATGTTGAATAAGAAATCCTTTAAAAAAAATTAACTTAGTTAACTATGTTAATTAGAATAACAAAAAAGGGGGGTTTCTTGTATAACCCGCCCCTTAGCAAGGATCGAACCCGGACCACTCGTGTAAAAGCACCCCTTCTTTACCAGTTTATCCTCCTGTACAGGAGCTGATAGATACCCTAACATTAGTTGTTTTATACTTTAAAAAAAGTTAACTTAGTTAACTACGTTAATTAGAATAACAAAAAAGGGGGGGTTTCTTGTATAACCCGCCCCTTAGCAAGGATCGAACCCGGACCACTCGTG
This sequence comes from Helianthus tuberosus, assembly GCA_030545235.1. Taxonomy (NCBI): domain Eukaryota; kingdom Viridiplantae; phylum Streptophyta; class Magnoliopsida; order Asterales; family Asteraceae; genus Helianthus; species Helianthus tuberosus. Next base: position 14,952,382 of record CM060435.1, read on the forward strand.
TAAAAGCACCCCTTCTTTACCAGTTTATCCTCCTGTACAGGAGCTGATAGTTACCCTAACATTAGTTGTTTTATACACTTCTTAAAATCCAACCGGGCAGACACCTTTTATTTTATTTTTACGTTTTTTTATCACTTTTATAAAAACTAATATTTTTATAAATTCATATACATCAAACCTGATTTACTAAAAATATAAACTATAATTATTTCCGGTTTATCTAATTATTATGAATTAAGTTAGTTTTAATCTTATTAAATTCAATAAAAATAGTAAACTATTTTTATAAAACCAGAAAATTTTTATATAATTATTTTAACTTCAGAATGATGTTCGAAAATATAAAATTGATATTTTTTCCAAAATTCGATTTTTAACCAATTTAATCCAATAATTACATAGTTTTATTTGTTTAATTAATTATTTAAAAATAGTTAATTTATCAGAAAAAATTTGTTTCAGCCTTTGGTCGGGGTGTTACAATACAAACATTACAAATCGTCATATTCTGTTTTTTTTCAGGAGTTTTGAACTATTTGTATACTGTCTGGCTACTACCCTATAAAGAAAAGTTTGTTTCAGCATGGACTAACACAAGCCCTAACTTTGGTCAACATACAACCGACAAAGTTGAAAGCCAACATGCTAAGTTTAAGAGATACCTTAAGGGGCCAAACAGCTCGCTCCATAGACTTGTGTGGCTTGTTGACAAAGTTGTAGAGTCACAACGCATACAAATAAACCTCACTTTTCAGGATAGCCGGTCCATGAAAATGGGGGACCACATGATATTAAACTTTGATAACCTACGTGGTAATGTTTCCCTGAAAGCATTAGATTTGTTGCTTGTGGAGAAGAAAAAGATACGTACGTTGCTCGCAGCAGGGGGGACTTGTGGTCATGTGCTTTTTACGAGTTGTGGGTTGCCATGTGCTTGTCGGATGGAGTTGTGGGAAAATACAAGTAATAAAAACAGGCTTCAACCGCTTATTCTACTTCATATGAATACCCACCCCCCTCATTTCTAACTATTGTTTTTAAAATACAGATTGCAAAATTCCTCTTGCCGCCGTAGACAAATTCTGGACAAAACTAGATTTCAATGCTGAAGAACTTAAGGAAGACGATAATAATCTTCGGGAGGAAATGGACAGAGTCATGCAACAACTGAAGGCTCAACCACCGATAGTGTTAAAAAATATGTTGTCGAAGATAAAGGAGGTGGTGAATCCAAGTATGATTGACCATCAACCGCCTGAGGTACAACAAGATACTCGGGGGCGCCCAACCTCTAAAGCACAACAAAAAAAGAAGGAGGAGGTTGCAAGACGTATAGATACCCGGTCCGAAGCAAAAGGCAAAAGCCAAAAGAAGGACGAGGACGCTCAAAAGCCAGCAGTGCAACGCAGTCGTTCAAAGAAAAATAAGGCTAAAAAGACAGTTGAAATTATAGGTGAAGATTTTCCACTGTTGGTGGGGGATAGGTACGTCAACAATCATTGACCTATATAACGTATTTCCATACATACATTTTCCCTGATAAATATTTTCCACAATATATTTTCCAATTACAGGTACAAAAACATGATCGATCGTTTTAAGGACTGGCTTCCATCTATGTATCGAAGATACATAACACATATGGAAGATGCCCAGCCTGACGGTAACTGTGGGTTTCGATCGGTGGCTATGGGTTTGGATTTGGGGTTGGACCAGAATGCTTGGATGTGGGTCCGCCAAGAGCTACTGGATGAGATGTTCATTAACAAAGCCCGGTGGTGGCCTATTCTTGACTCTTTTGATCCGGGATTTTACACTACATTATATCGATCAATAAACTGGTTGCACGTGGAACCTGCACCAATGGCATGCTGGATATTCTTGCCATACGCCGGATTGTTGGTGGCTCAAAAATTTGGTGTGGTTGTTCAACATTTAAGCAATGGTGTTTGTCAAACATACTTTCCCATGTTTATTGGTCTGGCCAAGGGCCATTCTGTTCTTTCGATTGCCTATGTGGAAGATGGCCATTTCATCATGGTTAAGTTAATGGATGATGGTCCGATGCCTCCACCAAATGGACTATGGAATATGTATCGAAGTACTGAAGCTATGGAGTGGGAGACAATGTACAGGTCTCATCTTTCAGAGGGTAAGAAGTTACTTCGTAGTAATAGAAGTGTTCGAAGAGACTTTATTAACTTGTTGTAGGTTCTCGTTGTAACATGTAAAACTGTTTAATCGTATTATTATGTTTTATTTTTTTTTTGAATTTACATTCTATTATCTTTTGAATATAGTGTAAGCAACATTTATTTTATAAAAAATGTTAATTACATTGTTTTATAATGTAAAAACACTTATTTACATCACTATTTTTATTAAAAGAAAGACATCATATGTAGCATATTAGGCAATGAGAGGTGTATACCAACCTCTATATGCCGCTCATAGCACAATAAGCGGCTGCTGGTAAGCAATCTATAAGCCACGTATTGGCCAATGAGGAGTGTATACCAACACAAACAACATTTCAGCTCACTAAAGAGGGAAAACTAGATCAAAATCAATTCAAACACACACACACCAAAACACCAAAAACACACACAACTCTCTCCCGTATACCATTTCTATCCCGTATCGAACCATACGGTGCGAATTTTCACAAGAGGTTAGTAACATCTTCATCTTTCCTTTTTGTTATTGTTTTTTTACGGTTTTTTTTCTTAAATATTTTGGTTGTGGTGTTTGGCGGTAGAGGTGTTTGACGGTGGTGGTTGTTAGAGTGGTTTAGGTTAGGACGGTGGTGGTTGTTAGAGTGGTTGAGGTTAGGACGGTGGTGGTTGTATCTATGGGTTAGGGTTTGACGGTGGTTGTGGGTTGGCTGTGGTGGTTGTGGGCTGGCTGTGGTGGTTGTGGGTTGGCTGTGGTGTTTGTGGGTTGTCGTAATTTTATTAATATTTTGACAAAATATTAACTTTTAATTGTTGCAGATATGTCGTCAGATGAGGAACAACAGGCACCAAATGGCGGTCCGGTATTCAATCCGATGGCTGGGGGTAATTGTGAGCAGTACGCTTTTTTAGACTTCCCCCAGAGCAGTACGAAATACAGACATTTTGGCAAGTTCTGGGGTATGATAGTGAGGCAGCAGAGGGCGTTGTGTTGGGACGCGTTACGGGAGTGTGGCGAGGAGCAGAGGGCCCGGGGTATAATCGGGGAAAATAACCCGTGGGATCGTATGTTTTTTTATGCGGCTAGGCCTTCTTATAGGCCTATGATGGTGGAGTTCCTCTCCACGTTTATCTATCGACCATGGCCTGTTGAGCAGCCTAACTCAGATATGGACGATCCGATGGTGGAACCACCCCCTGCTGAGGTAACTTTCTGTTTATTCGGGGAGTGACAGAATATGTCGCTGCGTCAGTTTGCTTTGGCCACCGGATTCTACACTGATGAGGAGTTGGTTCAGGATATTTATACCACCGCGATCACATCTATGCCTGATGATCAGTTGCTTGCTTGGTGGCCCACCCTCTGTGATGTACCCTTCGGTCATAAGGCCCGTGTCTCGTTGATTCCTCACCCACTTGTTCGCTACATACACCGTTGCATTGCCACGTCGATATCTGGGTGTGGCAAAAGCAACGAGTGGGTCACTAAAAACGACCTGTTCTATCTTTACTGTTTATTCACGGGGACGTTGTGGGCCCTCCATCGCTTCCTAGCGGAGTATTTCGCCTCATTTTCCCGATGTCAGAAGTGTGGCGGATTGCATGGAGGGGTGTTTATCACGCGTATTGCCCAACATTGCGGTCAGTATTTTCCATTCATCGGTGAGTTGCCACCGCCTGCCCCTTTCATGTATTTGGGTATTAGGACGATGAGAGGGATGAAATTGGCGGTGAACTTTCTGGGCATTGGTTATCGGTTTGTCGGTGAGAACGATCAGATTTTCGTAGCCCAACCGTTAGTACATCAACATCTGCTGGACGCTGCAGAAGTGGATATGCCTCATGTTGTTGATGAGCCTATTGGTGAGGGTGACGTCGAGCCTGAGGTTGAGCAGGGGCATCCGTAGGAGCCGCCACAGCATCCTCGGCACGTCTATCATGCGGTGAGGTTGCCTCATTCCACTCAGCGTCTCCTCGAGAGGCTTGTGGCGGGTCAGACGGCTGTGATGGGGAGGTTGGCGCTGCAGGATCGGCAGATGGACCGGATGGAGGATATGATGGAGTGGATGATGGCTAGCGAGGCTGATAGGCGTACCGAGGCGGGGTTGCCGGTTCGAGACCCGCCACAACCACGAGTGTATCCGGGGTCCGGCTCGGAAGCCGGCCCGTCTGGCACGCAGGCAGGCCCTTCCGGCACACAGGCAGGCCCGTCTGACACGCAGATGCAGTTGACATGTTTTGATGATAGTGGTTCTGATGACAGTGACGAGGAAATGGCTTAGGAGTAGTATTTATCTGTTTCGGTTGGTTGTATTTTGGGTTTAATGTGGTTGTACAAACAAATATTTATTCGTCTTTTGTTATTTATGTTTAGTTGTATGCCTGGTTGTTTTTGTATAAACGTTTAATCTTTTATTAGCATGTATGGATGGTAACATGTTTAATATTTTATCAGCATCTATGTTGTATTTTGGGTTTAATGTGGTTGTACGAACAAATAGGTATTGGGATTCTTATAACGAAGGGGTATATTGGTCTTTTTAAAGGTATTGGGATGTGCAGAAGGGGTATAAATGGTTATAAGAATTTCAGGGACTGGATTTGAAAAATTAGAATTACAGATAGTTTTTAATAACTGTGCAGGGACTGTTCTTGTGCAAAACAAACCTCAGGGACTGGATTTGAAAAATTAGAATTACACAAATAAAAAAGGGTTTAATGTGGTTGTACGAACAAATAGGTATTGTGATTCTTATAACGAAGGGGTATATTGGTCCTTTTTAAAGGTATTGGGATGTGCAGAAGGGGTATAAATGGTTATAAGAATTTCAGGGACTGGATTTGAAAAATTAGAATTACAGTTAGTTTTTAATAACTGTGCAGGGACTGTTCTTGTGCAAAACAAACCTCAGGGACTGGATTTGAAAAATTAGGATTACACAAATAAAAAAGGGTTTAATGTGGTTGTACGAACAAATAGGTATTGGGATTCTTATAACGAAGGGGTATATTGGTCTTTTTTAAAGGTATTGGGATTCTTATAACGAAAGGGTATATTGATCTTTTTAAAAAATGCTAAGCATGTGCAGAAGGGGTATAAACGGTTATAAGAATTTCAGAGACTGGATTTGAAAAATTAGAATTACAGTTAGTTTTTAATAACTGTGCAGGGACTGTTCTTGAAAACAAACCTCAGGGACTGGATTTGAAAAATTAGAATTACACAAATAAAAAAAGGGAGGGGTCCTTCTGTATCGGACCGGCCTCCCATGGGATTCGAACTCGTACACCTCGCATAGAACACACAAGCCTTAACCAGTTTATCCTCCTGTACAGGAGCTGATAAACTGGTTATAGTATATACTTGGATTTGAAAAATTAGAATTACATAAATAAAAAAGTGAGGGATCCTTCTGTATCGGACCGGCCTCCCATGGGTTTCGAACTTGCACACCTCGCATAGAACACACAAGCCTTAACCAGTTTATCCTCCTGTACAGGAGCTGATAAACTGGTTATAGTATATCCTTTATACTTGATTTGAAAAATTAGAATTACATAAATAAAAAAGGGAGGGGTCCTTCTGTATCGGACCGGCCTCCCCAGGGTTTCGAACTCGCACACTTCGCATAAAACACACATGCCTTAACCAGTTTATCCTCCTGTACAGGAGCTGATAAATTGGTTATAGTATTTCATTTATACACTTCATACACTTTAAGGTGCTCATTGAACCATACGGCTCTCATTGAACACAAACACTTTCCCAACTTCAATAAAGGGGTAAACTAGATCTAAAATTTGAAAACTCACAGTAAAACATCAAGAACACACACACAAACGCTCTGGACCACACGATTTTCACAAGACAAACTCTGGACCACACGATGAAGGTTAGTTTATATTCCAAGTTTTATTGCTTAATCTTCAAACTTTTTTTATTTTTTGGTTTTGTTTCCGCCGTTTGTGGTGGTGTTGGGTTTGACGGTGGTGGGGGATTGGTGGCGGTGGGGATTGACGAAGGTGGGGGATTGACTGTGGTGGGGAATGGTGGTGGTTATGGTGGTGGTGGTGGTGGTTGTGGTGGTGGTGGTGGTTATGGTTGTGGTGGTGGTGGTTGTGGTGGTGGTGGTTGTGGTGGTGGTGGTGGTTATGGTTGTGATGGTGGTGGTTGTGGTGGTGGTTGTGGTGATTGACGGCTGTGGTGGTGGTGATTGACGGCTGTGGTGGTGGTGGTGGTTGTGGTGGTGGTGGTGATGGACGGTTGTGGTGGTGGTAGCGTAACCCTACCCGACTCCCAGCCCGACACGTTTGTCGGGTCTAGACTTATATCATCGTTTTTTTTAAATGTGCATATGTTATTTTTATTATTATATTTATTATTTTTAACAATATATTTTCGGATGTCGGGTCTAATGCTATAATTGTATGTTTTATTAACAGGATATCGAAAGTTGGTGTTTTGACGGTGGTGGTAGCGTAATCTTTATGAAGAAGTACACTGCGTTCGTATTTCAGATTCAAACGCTTAACTGCGTTCGTATTCCAGATTCATGCACCGGAACGTCCACCAACGGCAATGCTTCTGCACTCACAATCTGTGACGGTGGAAGTAGATATTTACCGGTGACTATGAGGGTTAACTGGAATGTCCTGGAACCTCCACCAACTACAATGCTTCTGCGTCAGCAACCTCGAGGGAGAACTCCTTCTGTATGGATTGATTCTTCTGCAACGAGGGAGCGCCAGATCAGGTCGGAGGTTCTTCATGTGGTAATGGGGAAGCGGAAAGCACGTTTACCGTGGAACGCATCCTTAAACTTGATAGCAACAATATGGTGACCGAATAGAGATCTGAATAACCGATACAGTTTGCAAGAATTTAATAATATGTAACAGTTAGCGATTAGGGTTTAGGGTTCAGGGTTTAGCGTTACATTTTGTATTAAAATGACATGTTTTGTGTATTAATATAAAACGATGTTTCGTGTATTTATTGCGTTATGGTTAATAAATGACAAGTGAAAAATAATTAAAGACATAATAATAATTGATAAATAAAAAATTTGACATTTTATAATACACAAAATTCATTTCATAAAATATCGTCATGGGTCAAAAACCCTACCCGACCCCCGGCCTGACCCGTTTGCCGGGACTAGATATAACATCGTTTTTTTAAATGTGCATATGTTTTATTATTATAAGTTGCATAAACTCTCAAGACATAACATTCCGCTAAATAACCAAAATACGAGAGTCATTACATTCGTTTACATAAGTTGCATAAACTTAAATACGGCTAACGACAAATACAAATACGGACAAAAAAAAAATCCAACAGATTATCAAACAGGTGTCCCTATTAAGAACGACCCTTGAATTTTTATTTTCCATTTCTGCTACTTGCTCTTTATACATTCGAACCTCCTCTTTCAAATACTTGACTTCGTTTTCAAGTATTCCTTTCGTATCCATCAAACCTCGGATGACTTGAACTGACCGAGGACACATGGGAGGGTCGATCCACGCAAAGAATTTGCACCGAGAACGCTGAAACCGAAGGCGAATTAATATAGGGTAGCCTTAATATATATCATTACCACTATACAAACCATAATGCATAAGTTACAACAACCATTGCATCAAGATGTTTTTAAAGTACATACCAATTGCACGCAGGTGTAAAATTGACGCCCGGGATTAATCTCCATCCAAGATGTTTTTATCCCAGCTTGCCTTCCACATCTACACATAACCATTGTGAATGTGAAGATGGATATGGATTACACTTTCTCGTACGTAAATAGTATTTGTTTAGAAAAAAAGGACACAATACGCCGCTCATAGCACAATGAGATGCGTATAAAGTACAAATTCTAATCACTTTTTCAGAAAAAGTAAACACATATGCCTCACATAGTGCTATGAGGTCCGTATAACAAAAAGTTAGGTGGTGTATATGCCTCTCATTGACCTATACGATCGTATAGGCTGACACCTTTTCAGAAAAATTAAATTCGTAAGCCCCTTATAGATCAATGAGGGCGGTATAGTCGGACAATTTTTTCAAAAAGTAAATACATACGCGTCATATAGATCAATGAGGGCCGTATATGTTGTTTTTGTTTGACTTATTTAGACGGGTGCCTACTCTTTGACGTATATACACCCAACTATATACCCAAAAAGGTCTTGGACCACACGAAACAACGTTGGACCACACGATGAAGATCCGGAAGTACACACACACGCACGGATTCTTTGTCTCTCGTATTGTTATCGCTCTCGTATCTCTTCATACGCTCGGAGTATTTAAGGTTAGTTCGTATTCCGTATTTTTATGTTTAATTTTCATTTTTTCTCTGATTTTTGTGGTTTATTTTGGTCGGGTATATTGGTGTTGGGGTGGTGGGTTTTTGTGGTTAACGGTTGTGGTTGTGGGTGTGTTGTTTTGTGGGTGGTGGGCTGTGGTGTTTGCGGGTGGTTAGGTGGTGGTTGACGGTGGTGGTGGTGTTGTGTAGTCGGTGGTAGGCTGTGGTGTTTGTGGGTGGTTGGATGTGGTGTTGAGGTGGTTGACGGTGGTGAGGTGGTGGGTTGTGGTGGGTTGTGGTGGTTGACGGTGGTGAGGTGGTGTTGTGTTGTAGGTGGTAGGTTGTGGTGGTTGTTGAGGTGGTTGAGGGTGGTAGGTTGTGGAGGTGGTGGTGGTTGTGGTAGTTGGGATGGTGGTTTTGGTGGTGGTTAGGTTGTGGGTGGAAGGTGGTGGGCGGTGGTGGGCGGCCGACTGGTGGTGGTGGTCGGCTGTGGTGGTAGTGGGTTGTCGGCTGTGGTGGTGGTGGGTGGTCGGCTGTGGTGGTGTTGTTTGTTTATTATATTTTACAATATAATTTCTAATATCGAGTCTAAAACTATAATTATATGTTTTTTAACAGGATATCGAAAGTCGGTGTTTTGACGGTGGTGGAAACGTAATTCTTATGGAGAAGTGCACTGCGTTCATATTTCAGATTCAAACGAGTACCTGAGCTCATATTTCAGATTCATGCGCCGGGACGTCGGTCTATGGTGAGGTGCTTGGCGATGGGGGATGCATCATCCAACATCAATTGCCAAGTCATCCGGAACTCCGACATTGTCAGATGTTACCGTGCAAATAGCACGAAACTCTCATATTGTCGATTCCGGGTGTAGTCTTGATAACATCTACCGAAGCGCGGTAGTTCTGTGACCACCATATACCATCACGCGTCTGAACCGGCTTTTAAACCGGACGGAATCTACGAAGAAACTGTTCGGTTTCACGGTTTATTTGAGAGCCTGATTCAGATACACAACGGTCTCTTTGCTTCGTCCACTAGAACTATTCCATGATGTAACGCCCCGCGTTCTCATACTTTCTATATTTAGAAACCATCATTTGTAAAACTATTTTTGGAAACTTCGTAGTCTTATAATCGTTCTTTCATTAAAAGCAATGCAAAATCCGAGACTTGAATCATGAATAAAACTCGTATTTTGTTACAAATATGTTAAACACACTTTATAGATGCTCGTATGTTCGAAACGGTGAATCAATTGATGTTTAATCGCTATTCTTGGAAACTATGTGCTAAACTTGTAATTAAACTAAACTTATGCCCAAAACGTGTTTTGAACGAGAACGACACTTGACTTTGATGCTCATACGATTAATTATACTTGGTTTATACTCCTCATACTTGAATTTATCTTAAAATATGCTTTTATGGCAAGAATGGTCCTTAAAAGTCCTAAAAACATCAAAATAAACAAGTCTGGGGGCTAAAGTGTAATTTTTGAAACTTATGTCAAATAAGCAACCCCCGGGTGGCCCGCTTCAGCTTACTTGACATCTAATGCGGGCCGCATGGCCTTCATCCTCGCAGAAAATGAACTCAGCTGCAATCAGACGCGAATTAGCACGAATCCCACCATTCTAACACTCCCCAATCACCATTTAGCCACCTCTAAACACCTCCAATCACCCCCAAACTCTTCCACTATAAATACACACCCTCTCCAAGCATTTTGACACTTTCACAAGTCTCTACAACTCACAAATTCACTCTCAAATCAGTTGCAAATATGCATTTTCGGACAGATTCATACACTTGCACTAAAGTGAGCATAACTTGTTCATTTCTTAATGAAATCACTTGATTCTTCTTCCTATTTGCTTGGATAATCATGGGGTTTGATTCCTTGGTTTCTCCATGGAGAAATCAGACCTGGAATTGCTCCGAAATTGTCCATAAACTTTCTGTTTTGTTACATGTTCTTCAAAAGCTTGTTTAAACTCATCCAACTTGTGTCTAACACATCTCATACCTATGTCCCAATGCTTACAACCTCTCTTATGGTTGGTTAAGCTTAAAAAAAAGGTTGAGACACTATAAATCAGAGGTTAAAACCTCAAATACTTTCTGTTTTGTTAGGGTATTTAACCCACAAATCATGTCAAGCTTAGATCTTGATGAATGAGTGATTATGGAACAACTTGGGTTGTCCTACATACAATCCTCACATGATTTGATGATTTCTCTTTAGTTAGGTTGTTTATATTATTGTGTTAATCCTAGTTCGTGACCCTCCTTGGTTGTTCTTACATCAAGTGAAGTGGTGAACATTCAAGGGGTTCCTAAAAGGAAGCATGTTCTTCCTACCCCATACATGACATCTATGATAACTCGAGGTGCCTAAATGAAGATCCTAATCTTCTACCTCCTACTTGAATTATTGGACTAAATAATATGTAATAATTGACCTAGATATATAAATATACACTCATTCGAACCTTTAATGTGAACTTTTGTTTATATGTTAATGTAGTAGAACATCATCTAAGACCTAAACCTTGTTGTGATTCTTATGGGTGTTCAACTCATGAAAACATTATCATAACCCTTGTGGTTATCAAGTGTCATACAAGTGTTAAGTGTTGAAGATGATTATTTTCACATGTTATTCTCATACCTTATTTTTATGTTGTTTTAAATACCGAATCTCGACTCTATGCATACTTGAACTTTAACCCTTACACATTCAATCTTTTAACCTCATCAACTCGTCAATAATTGGATAATTGGAAAGCATATGCAAACTTTGTGAGTATACTCGTATTTTCCCCTTTTACTTTTACCACTTTTGGGGTGTAACATGTTTGCTTATCAAAAACCCTACACATGAACATTTTGCTTAAACACATGAACATTCCTATAACATGCTTGTATACGTGATGGATTGATACTTTAAACTTGGGTGATTCTTATGTGTTGAACTTATCATTAACTTCGTACGAGCCAAACCGTGACATATGTAGCGCTATAGGATTAACGACCCGTCCGTAAACTTGAGGTAATGTCATGAGCCTGTTGCGTTTCCTTGGTTTGATCTGTTAGACACATGCCAAATTTATTGTTTATCTTGAATCACATGCTTGCTATGAGGAATTGTTCGAAACTGATCTTTTGCTATGTACGTACCAAACTTGTATACTCGCCATTGCTTTTGCATTGAATTGTATTTTAAACATGTTACAGGTTGATGATGACGATGCTATGAAAAGAAGTAGCGTTGATGCCTAGATACACATATAGACGTTTAGGTTTAATATGTTGTATCAAATTTTGCTTATGTTGTTATGTATTACTTTTGGAACTTGTTGTTATTTGAGTTTATGTAAGGTTGACAATTTGAAAGGTATGAAATGAAATGGGAATTATTTAAATATTGTCACAAATAGTGTTATGATGTCTCGAGCAATCTTCACACTTCGTCTCATCCCGATGTTTCCGCCATTGGTTGGGGTGTGACAGATTGGTATCAGAGTCATAACTATAGGGAATTAGGAAAAGTAGGAATGCTTTAACCTAGTCTATAGTTCTAGAGCTTTATTCGTGTGTTTTACTTGATACTACTTGCATGCTATCTTTTTGCTTTTATTTATTCTCTTTTGATCTTGTAAGCATATTTGTCACTTATGTGTTAACACTTAACGTGCTATACTTGTTTTTACTATGTGTTAATACTTGTTTCATCGTTTTATCCTTTATGTGTGTTCTTGGCATACTTTTTATGCGTTAATATTTGTTTCATCATCCCACTTTTATTGTACTGTTCTTGACATGTTATACTTGTTTCTTTAATCCTTAATATATAGGAAAAATTACAAGTTTTGTCCTTTATCTTTAGGGTACTTTACAGGCGGTGTCCTTTTTTTCAAAACTTTACAGGCGGTGTCCTTTATAGGGAATTTTGTTGCAAGTTTTGTCCTTTGAGTCTAACCCAGTTAGATTTTTTTGTTAAATCTGATTACCCAAGGGTATTTTAGTCTTTTTACTTATTTAAAGGACAAAACTTGTAATTTTTCCTAAAACAAAACATTTTTAAGATTTATTATTATTATTATTATTATTATTAATATTTAAAAATAAAACAAAACATTATTTTAGCCTTAATCTATTCTGATCTTGTCACCACCTCCCACCTCAAACACATCAACTGATCCTCCACCCTCCCACAACCACAACCACTCCGTCGCCATCCACCATCTCTCTGGCCACCACCCACCCCACCTCAGTCTTCACCGCCACCACCCACGCCACCTCGACCTTAACTGCCACCACCCAACCTCTCTCCGGCCACCACAACCCACTTTCTCTCTCCCCTCTCTCTGATTTCATGTAATTTAAGGTTGAATTGTGGGGAATGTGGGTTGGAGATGGTGGAACAGAGGATTCCCCTGTTTCTCCTTTACACCATCTTCCCTAAATCTTCATCAGTTGCAGATCAAGATATCACACAAAGTGGTGAAAAAACAAAAAGGCTTGTGGGGGGTTTATCTCATCTGACTGAAAAAGAACACTCTCGATAGGTGTTGATTTCAAGAATCAGATTCCCTAATGAAGAAATCGTGGGTTATCACGGGGACATAAAAATTCAATCAAATTGTGTTGTGGGAAGTGGCCAAACGAATTCATGTTTTCGCTGTGGAATTCCTTTATAAAGAGGAAACATGAATATCTGGGAATCTGATTCACTGGCTTTCTCGTGGGACTATTTTGATCCCAGTGATGGGAGCTTTAGGTTAATGGGTGTTGCGGTGAAACAGGGTCAAATTAGAGTTTCTAGGGTTTATAAAGGGGGAAATGAAACAGGGTGTGCTTGGTATTTTTGGTTTGATTATTGCTGTTATTATTAGAGATAGAGATTGGTGGTGATGGTAGTAATGGTAGTGGTGGTGGATGATCAGATATCTGGTTAGAGAATTTTGTGATGGTGAAGACGGTGGTGGTGTCGGCGGCATATGGTGGTGTTGGTGAAGACGGTGGTGGTAGGTGAAGGGAGAGAGGGGGAGGGAGGAGAGATAAATATCTATTGTTATACATATATATATATATATAATATTTTTTTTGAAATATTTTTTAAAGAATAAATTACAAGTTTTGTCCTTTAAATAAGTAAAAAGACTAAAATACCCTTGGGTAATCAGATTTAAAAAAAAAATCTAACTAGGTTAGGCTCAAAGGACAAAACTTGCAACAAAATTCCCTATAAAGGACACCGCCTGTAAAGTTTTGAAAAAAAGGACACCGCCTGTAAAGTACCCTAAAGATAAAGGACAAAACTTGTAATTTTTCCTAATATATACTTTTCTCACGCGTTTTACTCGATTATTCCAAATCCGACAACACTCATATTACAAAAAATGGGACGACCTCACCAAAATAGGCGTGAAACCCACAATTTGGTGAATGACTCTCGATCCTTCTACTTTTCTTTTCTTACACGAAATTCACCACCAAGCTAGGAGTGAAATCCTCACCTTGATGGAGAAATTCAAATTTTGAATTCTAGTGGACCCTCGTCAAAGTGTTGAAATCAAATTTTGACCCGACGAGTACCAACCACACTTAGGATACTAAATCGCCAAGTTAGGGGTGAAACCCGCACCTTGTCGACTAGTTCCACTCCTTGATTTTCATTAATCCCGCCAAGTCTCGAAATTTCAATTGAATTGGGGACATGTAGTAACCGGACGGGTAAATACCGTTAACCGACTTGTTGGCAAGAGTATTTCACCTATTAGGCCAAAGCATGCTCCTCAAATTCGAAAGACGTTTCGACCGCTTTGGTTAGTCAAAGTTCCGTTTTGGAACCATCCCAAATTTTAATCAAACGTGTGTTTCTATTATTCATTTTATACGATGCAATCTTTCAAATACGAATTTACTTTCGGTATTTTCTCGTCACACACACACAACATATTAAATCATTTTCATACATTTATACGTATGCATGATTACCTATAATTTAGATTTGTATTCCTTATAACGATAAGTGGTGACATATCATCGAGATAGGAGTGATTTCCTTACCTTGACGATTAACTCCACTCCCTTTTTTCTTAACACGACCTCACCAACGAGTTAGGGGTGATTCCCATACCCAGGTGATCGTTACCAAAACGTCTCTTCAAAATATCTTATTATGCAAACTCGATCATGTTTATGTCTAAATTATTGATCATTATTCAAAATACATACGTATACGATTTCAAAATACATTGTTTTATCAAGCATACTTTCTATCCTACAACCTATTTTTACCTAACTCACATACACGGATTCTTAACTTATCTTAAACGTTTTACTACACAAATTTCCAAACCTTACGAAATGCTACCTATCACTTTAATCGGTCAAACAAATCCCTTGCCCATGAACTTCATATTCGACTTAATCACTAAAACGCACTCATGATATATATCACCAAACTAAATACTTTCATTCTCAATCGAAGGATCAAACCAACCTTTCTTTTACACCTATAAAATCTTATGGATGTTATATGATAGTTTTACCAAAGATTCTTTTCACATCAACAAATCATTTGTTAGAACTTTTAACAATCACAAAAGTCCTTTTGCTAAAATTCTTTTCTAAGGATCCTCGTTTTCACAAGAACCTCCTAAATTCATAACTTCTTGTTTGATGAAATGAAATTACTTTTGATTGAAAACCTTTTTACACCAATTTACAAAACACGTGGGCAAGAAAACTTCTTGGAGACCGACCATCCTTGGATTTCGTAAACTCTTTTAAAACAAAAGTAGCATTTCCATTTATTACAAAATGCATTGGGCTTAACCAATGAGTACCTTATGTCCTTTTTACATATGCAACTACATTCTACCTTTCAAACCAAGCTCAATCTAATTTTGATATGATAAACTCAACGTTTCATTTAAACAACTATACCCACGTATCGTCCTACACGTTTTAGTCGTTTTAACGCAACAATTCACCTATAATAATTTGTGTTTACATACTTAACCTTGTGGGCGATTTTATACACCTAAATCCGTGATGTTCCAACGTACACTATATACGTAAATTTAAATATTCGTACCTACACTTACATTCCTACGTTTTATGTCTATACTTATAATCGTATTCATACTTATACTCATACGTTTCATGTTTTATTTATACTCATATGTTTCATGATTTTACTTATACTCATATGTTTCATGTTTTTACCTATACTCATACGTTGCGTGCTTATACGTATACACATACTACTCGTACGTGTTATGTTGATACTCAGACTTGCGTGCTTATTCATACCTAAACTTATACTTATGCTCATACTTTCGTTCATACTCATGATCCATACATTCGTACCCATACACGAGCGTAATCCGAGTGATTTGCTTACGTTGGTCCCATACATACTTGAGCATGGACTTGCTTACATACTACGTTCTTACACGTGCACATTCTTAATTTTCAAATTATGGATACCCTAATTCATACACAACTAGTACAAGCTATGCGGATCGGGCGACGATCAATATAATCACGGGTGCACACGGGATTATAGTGATAGGCGTATGAGAACCATAGAGTGTACTACTGTGTATGGTAAGACACGGAACGTAACATGGCACCGAATACGGAACGGACGTAATGTGGTTAAAACATGGTGGATACGCCGTTGGTACTTCCTATATATAAGTGTTTTCACCATATTACCAAATTTCGTAAAACGTGCCATGAGAAATTCAGTGTTTTGCAGACCTTTTGGACCTAATACAACTTCACACAACTCATAAACGCATATTATCCGATTATCCATGACGAGACTTCATCCTTAACACACTACGTTCATCTATCCAACACTTGTGCTATTCTCATACTTGTACTCTTAAGAGTCATTCGTTCATTCTATACTCGTATTATTCTCCTTATCCTTTTAGTTCATACAAACCTCGTTCGCAATTAAGCTTGTTTAAACATTCGAGTCCTAACTTACCTCGTTACCTATAAAATAGTCTTCCTATTCTGGATTCTTATGTAACTGTACTTAGTATGCCTTTAAAGCTTTATTTAAGGTGTCAAACCTTCTCGTTTCGCTCAATAAACAATCTTCTACAAATGTGATTTGGTTACCACGTCCCGTCAAGATACAGACCGTGTGTCAATACCTTCTTTCTTAATACGCCACTTTTTATTATTACGTCACCTTTTTAAATGCGTCGCCAATTTAAGTTATGCAAACTTGCTTAGACCCACTGCACATATATACGCACCTACATGTTTTCAACTATGTTAGATACCTCAAATTATTTTAAACAATGGACTCACTCACAAATTACCTTGTCACTCTCCAAAGTTTTATGCCTTTCAAAATATTTCAAAATTTTCAAGTCTCAAATTTTTACTAAAACTCTTCAAGTCTACCTCTTGAATAAATTTCGGGACGAAATTTCCTAAAGGAGGGGAGACTGTAACGCCCCGCGTTCTCATACTTTCTATATTTAGAAACCATCGTTTGTAAAACTATTTTTGGAAACTTCGTAGTCTTATAATCGTTCTTTCATTAAAAGCAATGCAAAATCCGAGACTTGAATCATGAATAAAACTCGTATTTTGTTACAAATATGTTAAACACACTTTATAGATGCTCGTATGTTCGAAACGGTGAATCAATTGATGTTTAATCGCTATTCTTGGAAACTATGTGCTAAACTTGTAATTAAACTAAACTTATGCCCAAAACGTGTTTTGAACGAGAACGACACTTGACTTTGATGCTCATACAATTAATTATACTTGGTTTATACTCCTCATACTTGAATTTATCTTAAAATATGCTTTTATGGCAAGAATGGTCCTTAAAAGTCCTAAAAACATCAAAATAAACAAGTCTGGGGGCTAAAGTGTAATTTTTGAAACTTATGTCAAATAAGCAACCCCCGGGCGGCCCGCTTCAGCTTACTTGACATCTAATGCGGGCCGCATGGCCTTCATCCTCGCAGAAAATGAACTCAGCTGCAATCAGACGCGAATTAGCACGAATCCCACCATTCTAACACTCCCCAATCACCATTTAGCCACCTCTAAACACCTCCAATCACCCCCAAACTCTTCCACTATAAATACACACCCTCTCCAAGCATTTTGACACTTTCACAACTCTCTACAACTCACAAATTCACTCTCAAATCAGTTGCAAATATGCATTTTCGGACAGATTCATACACTTGCACTAAAGTGAGCATAACTTGCTCATTTCTTAATGAAATCACTTGATTCTTCTTCCTATTTGCTTGGATAATCATGGGGTTTGATTCCTTGGTTTCTCCATGGAGAAATCAGACCTGGAATTGCTCCGAAATTGTCCATAAACTTTCTGTTTTGTTACATGTTCTTCAAAAGCTTGTTTAAACTCTTCCAACTTGTGTCTAACACATCTCATACCTATGTCCCAATGCTTACAACCTCTCTTATGGTTGGTTAAGCTTAAAAACAAGGTTGAGACACTATAAATCAGAGGTTAAAACCTCAAATACTTTCTGTTTTGTTAGGGTATTTAACCCACAAATCATGTCAAGCTTAGATCTTGATGAATGAGTGATTATGGAACAACTTGGGTTGTCCTACATACAATCCTCACATGATTTGATGATTTCTCTTTAGTTAGGTTGTTTATATTATTGTGTTAATCCTAGTTCGTGACCCTCCTTGGTTGTTCTTACATCAAGTGAAGTGGTGAACATTCAAGGGGTTCCTAAAAGGAAGCATGTTCTTCCTACCCCATACATGACATCTATGATAACTCGAGGTGCCTAAATGAAGATCCTAATCTTCTACCTCCTACTTGAATTATTGGACTAAATAATATGTAATAATTGACCTAGATATATAAATATACACTCATTCGAACCTTTAATGTGAACTTTTGTTTATATGTTAAAGTAGTAGAACATCATCTAAGACCTAAACCTTGTTGTGATTCTTATGGGTGTTCAACTCATGAAAACATTATCATAACCCTTGTGGTTATCAAGTGTCATACAAGTGTTAAGTGTTGAAGATGATTATTTTCACATGTTATTCTCATACCTTATTTTTATGTTGTTTTAAATACCGAATCTCGACTCTATGCATACTTGAACTTTAAACCTTACACATTCAATCTTTTAACCTCATCAACTCGTCAATAATTGGATAATTGGAAAGCATATGCAAACTCTGTGAGTATACTCGTATTTCCCCCTTTTACTTTTACCACTTTTGGGGTGTAACATGTTTGCTTATCAAAAACCCTACACATGAACATTTTGCTTAAACACATGAACATTCCTATAACATGCTTGTATACGTGATGGCTTGATACTTTAAACTTGGGTGATTCTTATGTGTTGAACTTATCATTAACTTCGTACGAGCCAAACCGTGACATATGTAGCGCTATAGGATTAACGACCCGCCCGTAAACTTGAGGTAATGTCATGAGCCTGTTGCGTCTCCTTGGTTTGATCTGTTAGACCCATGCCAAATTTATTGTTTATCTTGAATCACATGCTTGCTATGAGGAATTGTTCGAAACTTATCTTTTGCTATGTACGTACCAAACTTGTATACTCGCCATTGCTTTTGCATTGAATTGTATTTTAAACATGTTACAGGTTGATGATGACGATGCTATGAAAAGAAGTAGCGTTGATGCCTAGATACACATATAGACGTTTAGGTTTAATATGTTGTATCAAATTTTGCTTATGTTGTTATGTATTACTTTTGGAACTTGTTGTTATTTGAGTTTATGTAAGGTTGACAATTTGAAAGTTATGAAATGAAATGGGAATTATTTAAATATTGTCACAAATAGTGTTATGATGTCTCGAGCAATCTTCACACTTCGTCTCATCCCGATGTTTCCGCCATTGGTTGGGGTGTGACACGTGACCACCATAAATTACTTCTTTTATTGTAACTTTGCTAACGCCTGTAAATAGCATTATACCACTGAACCAAAGATCCGTACCAAAGGTTGTTCTCCAATTCCCCAGCTACCCTTCATGTAATATGGAATCCAGTTAGATGGGAAGGGTATATGGGCTAAACTTAAAATAGTGCATGTAATAAACAAATAGTATTTTAACGATATCTGATGTTACCAGTGAATAAATTTGAATATTCTTCCAGAGGAGTGCAACAGCAATTCCTGTAATGTAAACGCATCAAAATAAAAACACACCCAGAAAGCAGACATGCAATTTAAAGAATAAGTATATCAGATTTCATTATCTTTTGGTGTGGATTTGTAATAAACAAAAAATGGAGCCTTAAAATATATAAACTAAATAAATTCTGAAAAACCAATCCGACCATTGAACCGGAGTGCTTAATATGATGTGATTCATTATTTACCTAAATGTCCAAGAATGAACGGTGTGCTGGACTGGCCTTGTTTCCAAAATTTTAAGCTTAATACGCTAAGTTCCAGCAAAGCACCACCATAGAGTCCACCGGTCATAAAAGATGCATTGTTTCTTGAGAAAATAAAACCGATAAGTCCGCCACTGAGAACAATGCCACCTGTTGCAGGTGAAACGTAAATGGAATAACGAAGCATTATAAGCATAAATTGTGTATAATGAAGTATTTCAATATAGGGGCTTTTTTTGCATACTTTACAGCATCACGCGATATTATAAAATTATAAAATGAACCAACAGAAAGAGAAACTTACCATATGGAAGACCGAAACAAAAATCATGAATCTTTGCTGACCGTTGTTGTTCAGAGATTACGTTTTCCGTTGGTTCACTGATTGCTTCTCCATTGACATATTCTGTAGTACTTGAATTTGGTTTCCCTAAAATAGCATCATGTGATTTTAATGTACGATTTAGAGCTGACTTACTATCTAACTAAATCAAAGATTGATTTGATTTGGTGTCACAAGAGTAAGAAACTGAGAAGAGAAGAATACGATTGTAAAACTTTTTGCCGCTAAAACATATCTTACCTTCGATTATCCGTTCTGTAGCATGGTGTGAAAGATCCAGATAACGAAATAATTTCAAATCTTCCCTACAACAAACCATATATTTCCGTTAAATGAAATAATTTCATAAATTATTCAAATTAAGTTCCTCACCTCATATGTTACGGTTCCTACAGAAGAACTGGCATGGGGCAAAGTCACATTTGAAATAACTTCTAAGCACAAAGAGCAATCAATTAAAATGATCTTTCTACCTTAACTTCTAAGTTTTGATCATAAACCGAACATCTTGTGTCAAGTAAAAGATGGTCATAGTTTCTTGCTACTAAAAAACCTCAGGAAGAGCATCGTTCCAACAAATTGAAACATGTAATAGGAGGGCGGTTTCCTGCTGCACATAATATATATTGTAAATTCGACGTCATGAAGATGGAAAAAAAGGTATTCTATCAAGAGCAAAAAAAGACTAAAAGGACCAAAATGTTGGAAGTTTAATTGAAATCGATTTTGTTTGACGGAACCAGAAACATACCTTGATCCCTATCGTCTCCTCGTTCATCAAATCCTTTTCAAAAGGTGAACTCAACATCGCAATCGTACCGGAAACAGACTTGCCAATGGGACCATATCTTATTATTATAGATGAATGACTCACAAAACAAATCAGAAATAAATGATGGAGAAATCAAACAACCTAATACCGATAAGCAAACTTGATTTAAAGAAGATAGTTTGAATTAGAAATCACGAATGGAGTTTAGGTAAGATCGATGGAATCATAATCGCTTTTTAATAGTTAGGGTTTCAAATACAAATAGCGATTAATCAATTCTTCAATTTTGTAACATTGCAAACAACATGGAAAAGAATGAACCAAAAATTTCTTGATGGAGAAGATTGAAGATACCTGATGCGATAGAATGATCTTCAATTAGCGTAGCCGAGATGTGAATCTAGGGTTTCAAGTATGATGCGGCGAAGGAGAAGAATGAGGCTGTAGAGAAATTTAGGTTTTTTAGATGCCTTATATACACGGGTTTGGAAAACCCATACTATCTGACCCGAAAATTGTCGGATCCCGCTTCTTTTTTCTTGGAATCGTGATTGTAGAACCAATGTGATTTCCCTCCTAAACTAAATTGCCACATCAGCCAAGATGGCCAAATACAAATGCCACCTAGCCCAAACCCATCTCATTTATATATATATATATATATATAGATTATTATTAATATATATCTATTAATAACACAACCCAAATCAATAGTGGCTGACATGTGATGCCACTATTCAATTGGGCCACGTTTTTTATGACACATGTAATGATCTGAAATCAGCAACACGCATCCAAAAACCGACTAAAATCCACTGCCCCTTCTCCATCGTTCAGAAAACCACCGCAGAGAAAGAGAAAGAGAGAGTGCATGCAGGATCAAGATCTGGTGGCTGATGATGAAGGTGTTCATCGATCGTCATCAATCATCATCTATGCCACAATTCAATGGTGGCTCCGGTGCTCCAGTTCGGCGGCTAGGGTTTAGTCAGAGTTTTCCCAACGATTGAGGTATGTTTCCATCTATTTTTTGGTTGATTGTTGTTTAAATCAACCTTTTTATGTAATTAGGTTATTAAGGTTTGCTATTGTTTGTTTCATCTGTTAATCTGAAGTGGTGATGTTCAAAAGTTTGTTTAATCGTCGACTTTGATTTCAAGTCGTTTTAGTGATCAAGTGTGTAAGAGGAGTTTAGCATTTGTGAAATAGGGTGGGATTTTAGAGTGAACACTAGTGTATTTGTGAATTGGGTGAATAAATCCTGGCCATTGATTTACATTATTAAATCGTAAAATACCATCAAATCCTGACCATTGATTTACACTTATATATACACTTGTGTATTGATAATCAATGGCTAAGATTAGTTCACTAGTGTTCACTATTAAAAAGGTTGTTCACAAATGAAACTACCCTTTACGAAATAAATGTTACTTTGATTTCAAGTCGTTTTAGTCAAGTGTGTAAAAGGAGTTTAGCATTTGTGAAATAAATGTTACTTTGGGAATACTTTTTTTAATTTAATTTATCATTAGTAATCATGTTTTTAATTGCAGTTAATTCGTAGTCTTATAATATCTTACCTAGCTAATTGAAAGTAAAGAAAGGAACAATAATGTCAATAAAAATAATTAGTTTAAAGCACATGAGTGCATGACATATATACCATATATAGAGGGTTAATATAACAACATTTATTCATTTTTTTTATTTCTTCAAGCATCGTCAAATGTAAAATGATTTATATTATTCATAGACGTTTCAAAATCACAAAAGAATGACTAGATTTATATACAGATTAATTTAAGGCAATAGTTAAGTAAAGCATAACTAATTAACTATCCAAAAATAAAATTATGTTATTATAAGTAGAAATTTTTACAAACGTTAAATATTTTATTGATGATTTTCAATTTGGGACGTGTGAAAACATAAAAGATAGGGTGTTATATATTTATTGGAATTGACCCTTAACTTGTACTAGCAAATTTTGACTCAAAATTTGTCATGAGGAAAATGACCAATAAAACCAACTGATAGGCTGTCTGAATTAAATAATTTAACTATATGAGTGATAGATGATAGTGAAATTAAAATATAAAATGACTAATACAAAATAACTGTATGTACTTTCAAAATATTAGGTCAATGGGTCTTCTAAAAATATAACTACGTACCCTAATATGATGTGTCGGTTCATGTACCTCAGTGAGGCCAAATGATCAGGAGTATGCAACAATGACAATTCAAAAAACTGATTTGTCAATAAATTCACTTTAACTTTATATATATGTATGCATTATATAAGAGCATTTCCAACTCATTCTCCATCCTCATCTTTAAAATATAAGGTAAACACCTAAAAAGAGTAAAAAACCACTTCCTCCTATTCTCCACCCCCAAAATCTAGCCCCATATTTTGAAAGAAAATTTAATTGAATGCTGATCATATTTGGGAAAAGCTAAAATGAATTTCCATATTTTTAGGGTTGGGGAATTGAATGGGATGTGGGATTGTTTTTAAAATATGACTATAAATTTAGAGAGTTATGATTTTCAGTTAAATTATAGAGATTGGGATAAAAAATGGAATGGAATATGAATGCTCTAAAAGATAAGTATTAGATACTGAAGAGCAAATACCGTCCTCAAAGAGATTCATGTAAGTGTCCGGCGATTAAAAAGAAATAGACGACCACACCTCATTTGGTATCAGTGTCACACTATACCACCGATAGCTTTAGTACATTTAATTTGTAGCTTGTTTTAATTAAATAATTAAACTATATGAGTAATAGTAAGATTAATATAAAAAATGACTTGTATATATATATATATATATATATATATATATATATATATATATATATATATAATATTAGGAATCTTCAATTAGTCTTTCTGCTAATATAACAACCCTAATACGATATTTATCACGATATTTATCGATGAATGTGCTCTTAATGAAATAAAAAGATATATAAATTAAGAACCTATTTAAGTAAATTACTATTTTTCGTCTCCACGATTTGCTCAAAATAACTATTTTAGTCCAGTTGTTTAAATCTTACTGAAATTGTACCACAATTCTCACTTTGGTTCCAATTAACTCCACCCCCATTAACTCCATGCAACACCACAGTTAGTTACATAAGCTCACATGAGGGGCAATTTTGTCATTTCCTTTTTACACTCCATCCATGCTCGTTCTTTTATAACTCTAGATTAATTCTTGATCAAGACGAATGGGAAAACTCAGGGATGATGAACAATATTGAACTAGATCATCACATCTATCAAATGGTGATTTGTTTATGTGGTTCAACTACAGAAATTTGCACCTCATGGACATCTTCGAACCCTGGAAGAAGATTAAAATGTGGCACCAGTGATTTGTTTTTTGTTCCTCATTCAAGCATTTTGGTTAATTTTTGTCTATTTTTTTTTACAAAACCTATGAAAGGAAGGAATTGTGGTTTTGTTGGTTGGGTTAATCCCCCGATGTCTCAAAGATTTGCATAAATGTATAATAACATGATTTAGAGCATTCACATAACGAAACCTACACTTTTACCCTCAAAATTTAGGGGGATAATCTTTTTTTTAAAGGAACCCTAAATATTTATAGAATACAATTTAGATTCTTGTAATTTATGTATCAAAACATAGATAAAAACAAACACAACATAATGACGTATTTAAATTTATAGAGAGTTTATAAGAAGGTAGTCATATTTTCTCTCTCCAAAGAACAAAATGACATTTTTTTTTCATCTCCGTTTTCTTTATGAATGATACATTTGAACAAAGATTAGGATACCCCTAAGAATAGGTGAAAATGAGATAAAACGAATTTTTCTGATAACAGGAAGCTAAAATTCCGGTGGACAAACTTGGAGTTGCAGCAGCAACTCGGAGAAGATGAAGCTAAAAAGACAATAATTAATATGTTGACATATTTTGAATCCCAACCCAACTATACTTAGCCACGTGGGTGGTTATGATATAATATTAAATAAATATCTTTCGATTTTAATTAAAAGTCTTCAGTCAAAGTTAATATTCTTAACTTTACCTGTATTAATGATGGACTGATTTCAAACTTTACATATTACTTATAGCATTAATTTTTTACCAAATATTTGCACCTTTAAAAATTAGCGATATTAGAATACGTACTTATTATATATAAATAAATTGTACCTTTTATTATACAACGGTTGTCTTATTTATTTCTTTTGAATTTCTATTTTTACATCTTATACGTTAAATAGTATACGTTTTATACTCATTTAATTTAATATTTTCTTTAATAATTTATGTTTGTTAACTTTTAAAAAAAGTTGAATACGCATATGTATTTATTTTTCTATCTCATAATTATCGTTGAAAACGAAGCTATATTGAAAATAATATCTTTTAATATCATGCCTATAGCATTCATTTATGTGGTTTCAATCCATACAAAATATATGTAGTTATTTTTTGGGCATTTGAGTTTTCTCGTTTGATTGCTATAACAAGTTTTTGTATCATAACGAAATAAACTAATACCGAACGAATTGCCGTTGTGAAGCACCAGGGAATCTCACTAGTGAGTAGTGAATGAAAAAGCAACACAATCCAGAAGTTACACCACTGGTACCGAACGAATTGCCCCTAAGTGCCCTCGAATCATGAACGACCTTAGGTAAAAAAATGGGATACCCCTGAATTTTTTTCTAGTTCCACCACTCGTGTATGATATATGTAGGAAAATTTTGATATGTGTAGATTTTGTAGATTATATGTAGGATAATTAATGATTAGTGGACTAATTAATTGAAGAGAGAAAAATTAATGAGATGAGTTATAAATTAATTAGTATTTTACCAATATTTTCTTTTTTCTTTTTCTTATTTCAATAATTCTCTTCTCATTTGATATTCCCCTTATTATACTTAACCTTTAACAAAAATTTATGTTATATTGAAGTGTAAAAAGATTAAGCAAAAACATTTTCAAATTATTTATCACATTGATATCAATATCGATGTAAACTAGCTAAGTCATATGTGAACTAATCAGGATTGATTTGCTAAAAAATAAACTGAGTCAAGCTTAATGAGCTTGAGCTTGTGTTCGCCTAATTTTAAGCTCCTTTAATAAACAAGCTACCCAAACAACATATCATTTAGGTGTTGTTTGTTTTTTCAGAGGTAAAATGTATGCAATCTGAGGAACACATCTACGGACATCTGTTGCAGAAGAGGTGGACCAAACCTCTGCAATCTGCAAGAAGAAGACTGTTTGTTTTTTAACTGCTGCTCAAATCACTTTTAGTTGGACAAATTGAAGCTAGCAACAACGAAATAACTACAACAACTCAAAATCAGATCGATCGCACAAAAACACACTCCACGTATACTATATACACAATAAATCAAAAATCTAAACACGCATATATGCTACGATTAACAGCTTAACAACATATATCTAGATCAAATTAGGTTACCTGATAACTATTATCGAACTTATCATACATGAATCGAGTGATGATGCTCGTTTTTCCATCTGACTAATCTCCTAAGAACACGAGCTTGTATTTCGCTAAATCCGACACCAGAGCCATTGTTTTGAGAGTGAATATGAATACAGTGCGACAATCGGATCAAACGGCGGCGGTTGTGATTGGAGAGTGAAGGTTTTCTGAAGGATGTGGTGGAGATCTCGCCGGAAAATGGTTGAGTTGTTGTAGTTATTTCTGTTGTGCGCCGCCGACTTCATGGGTGGAGCCATCAGAACCCTAATTATCGCTAACGCCCATGTCGGAACACCCCCAAAATGTCACACCCCAACCGATGGCGGAAACATCAGGGCGCAGCACTGAGCGAAACAGATTGTTCAAGAGAAAATTCCATAACAACTAAATTACCAGATAGTTAATATTATGTCCCATACCATAACCCATCAAGCATTTAATTATTACAGACATAGATATCTCAAAAACAAGTAAAAACTGTTCCGACAACTCAGATTTATAAGTAATTTGTTCGTTGGTTTCTAGACTCTCCTAACTGGATTCCATCAGGTAGCAAGCAAGCTTCCTAAGCATTCAAACACCTGTCACATACGTTAAAATAAAGGTCAATACATGTAGTGTAAAGGTTAGCATACAAGTTTGATAGTATAGTAGTAGAGTTTGAAAGCGTTTACGCATAACCAGCATGTACAACGTATAATGTGAAGCATGTAAGTTATCGACAAAGATCCTATCAATACCAATGACTGTGATTTGATTGCGAGTAGCGAGTGCGCATCACATGTTCACCACTGCGAACACGTGAATTATTGTCCTTAACAACCCCTGAGTGAACAGTTGCTGAGTCCAAACTATAGCACTATCATTGCTAAGGCAGGTAGACAGTAATCAATGTGTAAACACAACAAACAGGCATTCATCGAGTCACGTATAACATACAATAATGGTCAGTGTATAAATAGTGTTTGCGTTGTGTGTTCGATGTGATTTAGAATAAGTAACGTATGTAACACCCAAAAGTGCTTAAAGCAAAAAGGGATCGAGTATACTCACAGCGATAGAAGTTTAATGGATTGAAGGGAGCGCTAGAGTGAGATTAGCCTGATCAGAATGATAGCATAAGCGATAAGCGTCATGTGAAACGATGTAAATGGAACAAGTGTCGAGTGGTCATCCGGTCGGATGGCAATCCAAACGGATGGCCATTCGATCGGATGTCAATCCGTTAGGATGGTCATCCGTTCGGATGGCCATTCGGGCGGATTGACACTCGTTTGGGATGGATGTGTTTGTGTATAATGGATTTGAAGTTTTCGTTGTAGTATTTTGAAAACAGAGAAGTATCTCTACCTTTCAGGTCGTTCGATTGAATGGCGGTTCGATCGGGAGGCGATCCGTTCGGCGAGGTATTCCTCAGTGAACAAGTTCACAGCAGGATCAACATCCAATCGGATGATCTACCGATCGGGTGACAATCCGTTGGAATTGGCTATGCATTGAACATGTTGAAAATTGTTTAAGTATTGAACCTCAAGTGCAATCCGATCGGATTACGGTTCGATCGGATGGCAATCCGATTGGACGGCGATCCGTCCCGCGATCTGATATTTTTGCATCTTGAAGATTTGTTATGTTTGGAAAGTTTTGCGGTTGATCGAGACGGTATGACAACGTGTTAAACAACATAAACCCCATCACGACCCAAGTTATCCAATTGAACATGAATCACCCTAGTCCGATCAGTTTACTGGTTCACGACGGTTGTTCATGTTTAACCCGGAATCAGTTGCCCCTTAGATAGAAATCAGATCTTGAACCACCACTTCACTAATAATGAGTAGAAAATCAGAACGAGCTCCGATTCTATCGGTTTTGAGTTCATTGAGTGTAAAAGAGTTGAAAGAAAGTTGGATAAGTATCTTTCAATCCTTTTATCCTTGAAAATGTTCAGATCTATGCAATATCCTTGTTTATTCATGTGGAAATCTCTCAGATCTAAGTTGTTCTTGGTGGAATGAGGCCAAAACTTGAAGTTTATAAGAACTCCATGATGACATCACCCTAGAACACCTCAAATCCACTGATTTCACGGTTAAAAGTGAAGATTCAAAGGTGAAAAAGATGAAGTAATGCGTGTAGATCATAGAAGTACAAGATTTAGGTTGAAAAACTTACAAGAATCGTGAGAAATCAAGAGAAAGAAGGTCTGGAACGTGGCTGGTCGAGTGAGGGAGCTGTCACATCAAATGATGTGACAGGAGGGGTATTTATAAGGTTTCCAAAAGAGGAAAGGCAGCACAGGGTCAGATTGGCCACTGATCGGATGGCAATCCGATCGGATGGTAATCTGATCGGATGACCACTCTATCGGTTGGCCATTCGATCCAGGTGTCCGGCGTAAAACAATATCCAGAACGCGTAATTCGGGTTGCAATTAACACCTCAACATAAACATAACATGCACAAGTAACACATAATAAGCACACACACGTAAAACAATATCCATAATGCGTAATTCGGGTTGCGAATGCGATTAGCGATAAGTCGATTAGTGATTTATTAACATGTACTCCACATAATACAACTAAAGTAATTTAATTACAAAACTGGTTATAAGTCAAGGTGGTCAAATCTGTAGTTAAGCAAGGAGTGACAGATCGTAATTAGCAATCTTTTCTTCCTTTGACTTTGACTTCAGCAACACGGGTTGTTACAGTCTCCCCTACTTAAGGAAATTTCGTCCCGAAATTTAAGAATTAGTCCTAACAAACAGTTGCGGGTACTTAGCCTTCATGTCACTTTCGAGTTCCCAAGTAAACTCGGCACCGTGTTTGCCTTCCCAGCGAACCTTCACAATGGGAATGCGTGAGCGTCGGAGTACCTTGGTTTCTCGGCCCATGATCTCGACAGGCTTTTCCACGAAGTGTAATGTTTCGCCCACTTGGAAATCCTCGAGAGGGACATGTAATTCTTTTTTGGCTAGGCACTTTCTGAGGTTCGAAATGTGGAAAGTCGGGTGGACGTTACTCAGTTCCTCTGGTAGTGAGTCTGTAGGCCACTTTGCCAATTGTTTCCAGAATTTTAAAGGGCCCAACATATCGAGGCATGAGCTTTCCTTTCTTGCCGAATCTGATCACCCCTTTCCAAGGTGCAACCTTTAGGAGTACGTGATCGCCAACGTCAAATTCAATGGGCTTGCGGCGTCTATCGGCGTACCTTTTCTGACGACTCTGAGCTTTCAGTAGGTTGTCTCGAATTTGGAGGATTTTGTCAGTCGTTTCTTGCAACATCTCAGGACCGGTAAGTTGCGCGTCTCTGATCTCGTTCCACACAATAGGCGATCGACACTTTCTTCTGTATAATGCCTCAAATGGTGCCATTTAGATGCTAGAGTGATAACTGTTATTGTACGAGAATTCGACTAAAGGTAAGTGCGTGTCCCAATTACCACCGAAGTCTATGACACACGAGCGAAGCATGTCTTCAAGGGTACGAATCGTGCATTCAGTCTGACCGTTGGTCTGTGGATGGAAAGTGGTACTTCGATTGAGGGCAGTACCAAGAGCAGATTGAAACATTTCCCAAAGACGCGAAGTGAATCGACCATCGCGGTCAGAGATAATATCATGAGGTGTCCCGTGTCGACAGATAACCTCGTCGGTGTAGATTCGTGCTAATTGTTCTACCTTATAGTCTTCTTGTATCGGTAGAAAGTGAGCGGATTTAGTGAGACAGTCAACGATAACCCAGATGCTGTCGTGACCTGATGGTGTGCGCGGAAGTTTCGTTATGAAGTCCATAGCTATACTCTCCCATTTCCACATCGGGATCTCGGGTTACACTAGTAAGCCAGAGGGTCTTTGATGCTCGGCCTTGACTTTTGAACAAGTCAGGCACTTCGAAACATAGAGAGCTATATCCTTTTTCATACCCGGCCACCAGTACTTGTAGCGCATGTCCTGGTACATTTTGTCAGCATCGGGGTGAATAGAATATCGGGATTTGTGGGCTTCGTCCATCAGAAATTGTCATAAATTGGTACGCTTGGGAATCCAAATTCGGTCTAGATAATGAAAGATACCATTCGATTTATTCTCGAGTTGAGCTCCATCGTTGAGAATTCTTTCCTTCTTCAAGGTTCGTTCGGTAAAACAAGCATGTTGGGCGTCGTGTATCAGGGTTTCGAGATTATGCTGGGCTTGAACATTACGAATGCTATGCAAATAGCTTCGTCGACTGAGAGCATCAGCGGCAACGTTTGCTTTGCCTGGATGGTAATTGATCTCACAGTCATAATCGTTGAGAAGTTCTACCCACCGGCGTTGGCGCATGTTTAGTTCTTTCTTATCAAAGATTTGTTGTAGGCTCCTGTGATCGGTGAAGATCGTACACTTAGTACCGTAAAGGTAGTGTCGCCAAATCTTTAACGCAAAAACAACTGCGCCAAGCTCGAGGTCGTGTGCGGTATAGTTCTTCTCATGGATCTTGAGTTGTCGAGAGGCGTACGCGATAACCTTGTCTCGTTGCATGAGAATACAACCAAGACCGAGGTTAGAGGCATCGCAGTATAATACGAAGTCATCGTTTCCGTCGGGAAGTGAGAGCACGGGAGCATTGCCTTGAGAGTTTCGAAGGCCTCCTCTTGTTTAGTTCCCCAAACAAAAGGTTTGTCCTTATGCGTGAGAGAAGTAAGCGGTACAGTGATTCTAGAGAAACCTTCGATAAATCGGCGATAATAGCATGCTAGTCCGAGAAAAGAATGGACTTCGGACGGATTCTTGGGTGTAACCCAACTCTTAACAGCCTCGATCTTCGCAGGATCGACATGAATACCTTGACTATTGACAATGTGACCCAAGAATTGGACTTCCTCCAGCCAGAACTCACACTTGGAGAACTTGGCATAGAGGCGGTTTCCCTGGAGTAACTCAAGAACCAAACGTAGATGCTGCAAGTGTTCGGCTTTTGACTTGGAATAGATCAGGATATCATCGATGAACACGATGACGAAGCAGTCAAGAAAGGGTTCGCACACGCAATTCATTAGGTCCATAAAGACTGCGGGAGCATTGGTTAAACCAAAAGGCATGACAACAAACTCGTAGTGACCGTATCGGGTGCGAAAAGCGGTTTTAGGTATATCCTCCTCTTGAATGCGTAGTTGATGATAGCCTGAGCGTAGATCGATCTTCGAGAAACACGTAGCACCTTGTAACTGATCAAACAAATCATCTATTCGGGGTAAGGGATATCGATTCTTGATGGTAAGCTTATTCAATTCCCTGTAGTCAATGCACATCCAGAACGACCCATCCTTTTTTTTTACGAAAAGGACTGGCGCGCCCCAAGGACGGGTACTAGGGCGAATAAAGCCTTTATCAAGTAGTTCCTGGAGCTGACTCGAGAGGTCACGCATTTCGGAAGGAGTGAGACGATAAGGCGCTCTAGCAACGGGATTGGCTCCAGGAATGAGGTCGATTCGAAAATCGATATCACGTGTGGGAGGTAAATGTAACACCCGACATAATAAATCAAGATTTTATTAATAAAATACACATTTAAATGCTAAAATGTGACTTTACAAAAACTTTTCATACTAACATTTCCACATGTTAACAACATTTCAAAAATACAACTTAATGTAATTGGATTCGTCGTTTTAAAGATACGAAAAAACGCCGCGCGGAAGCTTGTATTTTATCATGTTCGGTTCCTCATCGAGCTTGATCTTCATCTGGGCACTCATGGTGATCACCTATGATCAAAACCAACTTAAAAGTTAGTTTTGATAGTCAAATATTAAGTTCAAACAAGTACAGGGGTTAAAAGGGCAAAATTTAAAAATTTTCCGGAGTTAGGAGGCGTCGCGTGACGCCAAGGGCCTAGGCGTCACGCCTAGCCCTTATTTTCACAGACTATTGCCTTCAGTTGTTGCTGTACGTTCCCAGCATGACCCGATTTCACGGAAACGAGCATAACTCTCTCGTTTTTAATCCGTTTTACCCGATTCTTTTTCCTACGCGTCCGTAATTTAATTCTCCATCATATGGAGTGAAAATCCAACATCCAACATAATAAATTTTGAGACTTCTAAGCCTTCGACTCGTTACCCTTTTACCGAATTTTAACCTGTTTATGCATCTTATCAAACAAACGTATTTGTTTGATTCCTATATCACATACATTCCTTCAAATTAATGTTAACTACCATTTTAGGTTCTAATCACAAGTTTATTACACAATTTAAACCCGTTTTCGCTCGTATGCTTATCTTGACCCGTTAAGGGTATTTAAGCACTTTCGAGTCTAAAATCACTTCCGATTGTTTCTAGCATTACATCACCACATTTCTTATCCTATAATCTCCCACCACAACTGTATTTATGGTGGGTTTAATGTGGTGATCTATATAAACCAAATTTTACCTCTCGAATTGTCACACCCCCAAAATCCACGTGCGGAATACCACCGCTTGGAGGCGTGACTGACCAGGATCCAACCACCAATTATACTGAGTATTGGTTAAGAGTAAGAATGTTCATCAACCAAAATGGTTAGTAAACATTAAGGTGTAATAGTTTAAGTTCAAATGACATTTTAAGTAAGTAGCGGAAGCATAGGCAAAACAGTTTAAACAAAGTTCATAGTTCAAGTTATTTAGAACCCAACACGCGGGTTTAGACGACCACTACACTTCCCAAGCTGCAAGCTCCTGAGTCACTGGGTACCTGCAAAGCATGCAGTAGGGTATCAACAAAAATGTTGGCGAGTTCACGAGTTGTCCAGTTTTAATTTCCAAAAACTTGTTTCACCAGTTAATTAATCCGTTTATACATGCGATGGGGAGCTACCCCACAAGTAGGCGACTAAACTGTTTTTACAATACCGAATACTATTCATCCGTACGTTTCTGTAGAGTGCCCCGTTTGTCAATGTTCTATCATCATTGACGGTTGCCAGAGTACATTAGTTCACGCCCGATCCCATACGCGGGCACGGTGTGAGGTTGGTGAGACCTAAATAGCGCTATCAACTAATAACCCGTTCGCCTGACCCCGGCGACTAATCGGTATTAAGAAGTGAGGACTTGAGTGATAGAGTTTTGTTTAGTGTTGCTTGTTGCATCCAGTATAAACTGTAATTAACTAAAAGTCCCGTTTAAGGGGAGAGAAGTAGGTTTGTATCCCTTACGAGGGGATAGCGTTGCTTAAGTTTCCGTTTCCCAACCACCGGGAACGCATGCTTTATTAGTTGTGAACTCACCTTGGGTTGCTCGGTAGATTATTTACTTGGTCAATCACGTAGGTCACCACGTCCTTGCATGGTCACCAATATAGGTCAAGTTGGGGTACAAGTATTCACGTATAATCTACACATAACTAACACTTAGCATACACAACACATAATCATCCAGCAAGTTTATCGGGCCTATTCTGATACATAGCAGTTAAGCAGTGAACGTCAACAACTGTCACACAAGTCATAAGTGTTATTGGGCCTATCAGATCACATTAACAGTTAACAGCATCACAGAAACCAATTAGAACGGTATGTACAGCCCACATGTCCTTGGCCCAATAACGGAGACAAGCAGCCCAGTCGAGACCAGGAGGTCTCGACTCGAGAACACACAGTTTCGAGTCGCAACCGAGGTTTCGGCTTGTCATGTTTTGGTTTCGAGTCGCAACCGGAGTTTCGACTTGTCATGTTTTGGTTGCGAGTCGCAACCGCCGTAGTCTCGAGTTGTCATGTTTTGGTTGCGAGTCGCAACCGGGGGTTTCGAGTCGCAACCTCGGATACGTGCACAAGAATCCTTCTAGAACCTCTGATGTACTAACCAATGAGATTGCAATTTCATGAGGTTTTGTACTAACCAACCAGAATGTTTAAACAGGTTTTATTGTCTAAATGCAATTCAAAACAGATCAAACCAAGCATATTTCAAATATTCAACAACATTCATATCATATTCATGTTGTTCATAATACATTTAACACATTTTTACAATTTTCTTCATCATGAAATATTATGATCAAAGGTCCAACAAATCTTGCATCATCTATCAAACACACAATGGTCCTAAATTTTCTATCATGAATCGGATAACAAACTCATATTATCTAAATCGGATAACATAGTTCGGATAGCAAGAATCATTTAACAAATCATCTAACATAAACCGGATGCATAATTTTTCATATATTCATAACAACATTCAAGCATGTTTAACACATACTCATCATATGTTCATCCTACATAACCTTGTATGTTATCTAACAATTTCCTACCAACACATGAACATGAACATATTTATCATTTATCACATATTTCATCCATCATTCATCATTCAACTACCTTGTCACTTTGTAATCATAAATCATCATTTTTGGCCAAACAACTAAAAGGAAACTAACCGGCTTGATGAATGAGTATGAGGGATTGATGGACTAAGTTCCGAGTGGTGATCTCAAGTTAGTCCGAGCTGATCCGAGTCCCCTTTGTTGTCACCGGTTCGATCCGAGAGAGGGAGAAGAGAGGAGGTGAGCTTGATTGTTAGGGTTTTAGTGATTTGAAGGAATGTAGGAGGGTGTGTGAATGGTGGGAGTGTCGAATGAGAGAAGGAGGGCTTGGGCATGGGTTTTATACTCGGTTTGGGTGGTGCACCCTACAATGGTTCCGAGTGGGCTCTAAGGGGGGTATATGGCCCAATCCGGCCCAACCGTTTCTGTTTACTCGAGACCGAGTGGTCTCGAGTCGGGTTCGGTTCACACATATATATATATATATACCACACATAGCACATTAAGGTAAAACGCAACTTTTCATTTAATAACACATATATACGCATAACGAAATTACAAGGTGTTCACTCGGAAAAACCTAGAGTGTCACATTATCCCCAAGTTTTAAGAACTTTCGTCCCGAAAGTTAAGGCAGCCACTGACAAGCTAATGTAAATACGAACGTTTTAACGGGATGTCACATCATCCCCCCGTTAGTTTGGAATTTCGTCCCGAAATTCAGTTGTAGCTTCAGTGCTGGGAGTTTCATTAGGGAACAATTGGGGATACTTGCGCTTCATCTGGTCTTCCCGCTCCCAGGTAAACTCTGGGCCACGGCGTGAGTTCCAACGAACTCGTACGAGAGGTATCTGGCTACGTTTGAGGGTTTTGATTTCACGGTCCGTGATCTCAATCGGTTCCTCAGTAAAGTGTAGCCGTTCGTCAATAGTAAGTTCCTTGTAAGGAATGACGAGTGTTTCATCTGATAGACACTTCTTCAGGTTAGACACGTGGAAGACGTTGTGCACAGCACTCAGTTCTTCAGGCAGATTCAATCTGTAAGCGGCCGTACCGATCTTTTCGGTAACTTCAAAGGGTCCGACATATCTTGGATTAAGCTTGCCCCGTTTTCCAAAACGAACCACACCCTTCCAGGGTGAGACCTTAAGTAGAGCCCGTTCACCGACCTGGAACTCTTGCGGTTTCCTATCTTTGTCAGCGTAGTGCTTTTGACGGTCACGAGCTGCCGCCATGCGTTGCCTAATCTGGGCAATCTTTTCTGTGGTGTCGACTACATGTTCCGGGCCTGTGATCTGGCTGTCACCAACCTCCGCCCAGCAGAGAGGCGATCGACATTTACGACCGTACAATGCCTCAAAGGGTGCTGCCTGAATGCTGGTGTGGTAGCTGTTGTTGTAGGAGAATTCCACCAACGGTAGGTGCTTCTCCCAATTCTTGCCAAAATCGATCACGCATGCCCTAAGCATGTCTTCGAGGGTTTGGATGGTGCGTTCAGACTGCCCATCCGTTTGCGGATGATAAGCGGTGCTCATGTCTAAACGCGAGCCAAAAGATTTGTGCATAGCTTGCCACAATTCAGAAGTAAAACGTGCATCTCGATCAGAAATAATAGAGGTAGGCACTCCGTGCTTCGAAACCACTTCTTTTAAGTATACCTCTGCTAGGGTAGAGAACTTGTCTGTTTCTTTGATAGCCAAAAAGTGTGCAGACTTAGTTAAGCGATCCACTATTACCCAAATAGTGTCATTTCCGCGTTGAGACCTAGGCAGGCCAGTAACAAAATCCATGGAAATCTGCTCCCATTTCCATTGCGGGATCTCTGGCTGTTGGAGTAGGCCTGATGGTTTCTGATACTCAGCCTTGACTCTTGCACAAGTTAAACATTTTCTGACATAGGTTGCTATGTGGGCTTTCATGCCAGGCCACCAATAGGTAGCCCTCAAGTCGTGGTACATCTTATCTGAACCTGGATGCACCGAGTAACGGGACTTGTGGGCTTCATCCATCACAAGGTCACGTAAATTTCCATAAAGCGGAACCCATATGCGTCCGGCTACGTAGTAAGCACCGTCTTCTTTTTGTTCCAATCGTTGTCTCGATCCTCGTAGGGACTCAGCCCTGATGTTCTCGGCTTTCAATGCTTCAACCTGAGCATTCCGAATTTGATTAGGGAGGTTCGAGTGGATAGTGAGCTGTAAGGCACGAACACGCTTGGGTTTGGTCTCCTTTCTGCTGAGGGCATCGGCTACCACATTAGCCTTGCCTGGGTGATATTTGATTGCACACTCGTAGTCATTTAGGAGTTCGACCCATCGGCGTTGCCGCATATTCAACTCCTTTTGTCCCATTATGTGCTGGAGACTCTTGTGATCAGTGTAAATCGTGCACTTGGTGCCATACAAGTAGTGTCTCCAAAGCTTGAGCGCGAAGACCACAGCTCCAAATTCTAAGTCATGCGTCGTATAGTTCCGTTCGTGGGTCTTGAGTTGTCGCGAAGCGTAAGCAATAACTTTCTCGCGTTGCATCAACACGCAACCAAGCCCTTGAATAGAAGCGTCGCAGTAAACGACGAAGTCGTCGGTACCTTCAGGTAAGGAAAGAATAGGAGCACTACAAAGATTTTTCTTTAGTTCCTGGAAGGCAGATTCCTGAGCATCGCCCCATTTGTAAGCAACACCCTTCTGAGTGAGGGTCGTAAGTGGTTGAGCGATCTTAGAGAATCCCTTGATAAATCTTCGATAGTATCCCGCCAATCCCAAGAATTGGCGAACTTCGGTCGGAGTCTTGGGTACAGGCCAATTCTTAATGGACTCAACCTTAGCGGGGTCAACATGAATCCCTTCCTGATTGACGATGTGCCCAAGGAAATGGACTTCTCTAAGCCAGAAATCACATTTCGAGAATTTGGCGTACAGTTGCTCATTGCGAAGGAGTTCGAGAATAAGGCGTAGGTGTTGTTCATGCTCCTCTTGGCTCTTCGAGTAGATTAAGATGTCATCGATAAACACAATTACGAACTTGTCGAGGTAGGGTTTGCATACTCGGTTCATGAGATCCATGAAGATTGCAGGTGCGTTGGTCATTCCGAAAGGCATAACAAGGAATTCGTAGTGACCATAGCGGGTTCTGAAAGCAGTCTTAGAGATGTCCTCATCGCGTACTCTCAGCTGGTGATAACCCGATCGCAGATCGATCTTGGAATAATAGCTCGACCCTTGCAGCTGGTCGAACAGGTCGTCGATTCGGGGAAGTGGATAACGATTCTTGATGGTAACCTTATTAAGTTCGCGGTAGTCAATGCACATTCGGAATGAGCCATCTTTCTTTTTGACGAAGAGTACTGGGGCTCCCCAGGGTGATGAACTAGGACGGATAAAACCTTTGTCCAAAAGTTCTTGTAGTTGAGTAGAAAGCTCCTTGAGCTCCGCGGGGGCTAATCGATAAGGTGCACGAGCTATAGGCGCTGCTCCGGGAGCTAGCTCGATTTGAAATTCGACCTGACGGTGAGGAGGGAGTCCAGGTAGTTCCTCCGGGAATACCTCAGGATAGTCGCGTACAACTGGAAAATCTTCAATCCTGTTTTCCATTTTCTGTGTGTCGGTAATGAGTGCTAAGATAGCGGGGTGCCCTTTTCGTAGATACTTCTGGGCCTTTAAGAATGAAATGATGCCTGTGACTTCTCCGCTCTTGTCGCCTTGAACTATAAGGGGTTTGCCAGGGGGACGGGGAATACGAATAGCTTTCTCCTGGCAGAGGATTTCAGCTCGATGTTTGGATAACCAATCCATACCAATAATGACGTCGAAGCTTCCAAGAACGATGGGGAAAAGATCGATACAGAAGGTCTGACCAGACAACTCTAATTTGCAGTCACGAATTATGTGTGAGGCCTCGAGGTTTCTACCATTAGCTATTTCAACGGTGTGCTTAGAGCTTAGCGGCGTAAGAGTGAGCTTAAGTTTCTTTCTAATACGTAGGGATACATAACTAGCATCTGCTCCGGAATCAAATAGTACGGAAACATAACGATCATTAAGTAGGAACTTACCCGCCACAACGTTGGGGTCATTCCTTGCTTCCCCAGCTCCAATCACAAAAGCTTTTCCTCTAGCACCATTTCCAGCATTGTTGTTATTGTTCCCAGCACCCTGATTGTTGTTGTTTTGATTCAGTTCAGGGCAATCCTTTCGTATGTGCCCCGTTGCTCCACACTTGAAGCACCCACGGTTGTTTCCTTGTTGCTGCTGTTGCTGTGGTTGTTGCTGATTCTGCCTAGCTGGGAACTGGCTTCGGCAGTCTTTGGCTTCATGCCCCATCTTGTTGCATCGCTGACATTGACCTTTTCCGCATGGCCCACTGTGATGTCGGTTACATTTGTTACACTTAGGGTAGTTTCCCCGATAGCCACCCTGTTGCTGAGGGCCTTTGTTGTTTTCAGTCTTCCTTTGTTGAACTGGGGCCTGAGTGGGGTTAGCATCCTTTCCCTGACTTCCATCCCACTTTCGCTTGTTATCGCCAGAAGTTCCAGCAGTAGCACCGATCCTCTTGGGCAGCTTGCCCTCTTCCACAGCCTGATTGGTGAGTTTGTGAGCAAGACGAACCACGGGCTGTATGGTATTGAGGTTGGCTGAGGTCACATGACTTCTGATTTCTGGAACCAAGCCCTTGATGTACAATTCGATCCTTCGATACATAGGTCGGGACATGTTCGGGCAGAGTGCAGCATAGTCGTTGGACTGCTTGGTGTAGGTCTCAATCTCTGATCCAACCATCTTGAGCGCATAGTACTCGTTCTCGAGCTTGTGGATGTCATCCCTGTGACAGTATTCCTCTTTGATCATGTCCTTGAAATCCTCCCATGCAGTAGCATTAGCAGTTTCCAGACCAAGCATCTGAATCTGTGCTTTCCACCACGAAAGTGCGTTTCCTTCAAGCGTACCAGTTGCGTACTTAACCCAGTTAGCAGGGGGACACTCGCAGACAGCGAAGACAGCTTCGGCCTTTTCAATCCAGTGCAGGAGGCCTATGGCACCCTCAGTGCCGTTGAAAGGGAGAGGCTTGCCATCCATGAAGGTTTTGAATGTACAAACACGTGGCTGTGCGGGCGCAGGCTGACCTGTTGCGAGAAGTGAACCGAATAGGTTTAGAGGTGGAAAAGACGATGTGGGGGTAGGATCTAAACATCCTAAAGTAACGAGTTTACCTCCAGGGTGAGCTGCGAAAGCTGCAGCCACCGTGTTGAGCAAGTTAGCGAATTGAGCCTGAGTCATGTTAACGCTTCCTCTTCCGCGTCCACTCATTGTCTTCATAGCCAGAAAACACAGTATGAGTGTAATGTTGTAACGTAGCGAGAATGAGGTAGAAGAGAAATGTGTATCTATCTAATTAGGCACACTAGTATGTATAGTAGAGTAGTCAATATAAGATAAACAAGCAAGTAAACACAAGTCCGAGCTACGAGGTCTAGTATGCCGAGTCTTGCCCTTGGAGTGTAGTGTCGTCACGAGTCACGGGTTATAGTCTGGTTTTTCTCAAAAAGACTTTCCTTTTTAAAACCAAGTTCACTATAACCAATGGCTCTGATACCAATCTGTCACACCCCCAAAATCCACGTGCGGAATACCACCGCTTGGAGGCGTGACTGACCAGGATCCAGCCACCAATTATACTGAGTATTGGTTAAGAGTAAGAATGTTCATCAACCAAAATGGTTAGTAAACATTAAGGTGTAATAGTTTAAGTTCAAATGACATTTTAAGTAAGTAGCGGAAGCATAGGCAAAACAGTTTAAACAAAGTTCATAGTTCAAGTTATTTAGAACCCAACACGCGGGTTTAGACGACCACTACACTTCCCAAGCTGCAAGCTCCTGAGTCACTGGGTACCTGCAAAGCATGCAGTAGGGTATCAACAAAAATGTTGGCGAGTTCACGAGTTGTCCAGTTTTAATTTCCAAAAACTTGTTTCACCAGTTAATTAATCCGTTTATACATGCGATGGGGAGCTACCCCACAAGTAGGCGACTAAACTGTTTTTACAATACCGAATACTATTCATCCGTACGTTTCTGTAGAGTGCCCCGTTTGTCAATGTTCTATCATCATTGACGGTTGCCAGAGTACATTAGTTCACGCCCGATCCCATACGCGGGCACGGTGTGAGGTTGGTGAGACCTAAATAGCGCTATCAACTAATAACCCGTTCGCCTGACCCCGGCGACTAATCGGTATTAAGAAGTGAGGACTTGAGTGATAGAGTTTTGTTTAGTGTTGCTTGTTGCATCCAGTATAAACTGTAATTAACTAAAAGTCCCGTTTAAGGGGAGAGAAGTAGGTTTGTATCCCTTACGAGGGGATAGCGTTGCTTAAGTTTCCGTTTCCCAACCACCGGGAACGCATGCTTTATTAGTTGTGAACTCACCTTGGGTTGCTCGGTAGATTATTTACTTGGTCAATCACGTAGGTCACCACGTCCTTGCATGGTCACCAATATAGGTCAAGTTGGGGTACAAGTATTCACGTATAATCTACACATAACTAACACTTAGCATACACAACACATAATCATCCAGCAAGTTTATCGGGCCTATTCTGATACATAGCAGTTAAGCAGTGAAC
The DNA here is from genome assembly GCA_030545235.1 of Helianthus tuberosus. NCBI lineage: Eukaryota > Viridiplantae > Streptophyta > Magnoliopsida > Asterales > Asteraceae > Helianthus > Helianthus tuberosus. The sequence goes on from CM060435.1 coordinate 14,993,868, forward strand.
GTCAACAACTGTCACACAAGTCATAAGTGTTATTGGGCCTATCAGATCACATTAACAGTTAACAGCATCACAGAAACCAATTAGAACGGTATGTACAGCCCACATGTCCTTGGCCCAATAACGGAGACAAGCAGCCCAGTCGAGACCAGGAGGTCTCGACTCGAGAACACACAGTTTCGAGTCGCAACCGAGGTTTCGGCTTGTCATGTTTTGGTTTCGAGTCGCAACCGGAGTTTCGACTTGTCATGTTTTGGTTGCGAGTCGCAACCGCCGTAGTCTCGAGTTGTCATGTTTTGGTTGCGAGTCGCAACCGGGGGTTTCGAGTCGCAACCTCGGATACGTGCACAAGAATCCTTCTAGAACCTCTGATGTACTAACCAATGAGATTGCAATTTCATGAGGTTTTGTACTAACCAACCAGAATGTTTAAACAGGTTTTATTGTCTAAATGCAATTCAAAACAGATCAAACCAAGCATATTTCAAATATTCAACAACATTCATATCATATTCATGTTGTTCATAATACATTTAACACATTTTTACAATTTTCTTCATCATGAAATATTATGATCAAAGGTCCAACAAATCTTGCATCATCTATCAAACACACAATGGTCCTAAATTTTCTATCATGAATCGGATAACAAACTCATATTATCTAAATCGGATAACATAGTTCGGATAGCAAGAATCATTTAACAAATCATCTAACATAAACCGGATGCATAATTTTTCATATATTCATAACAACATTCAAGCATGTTTAACACATACTCATCATATGTTCATCCTACATAACCTTGTATGTTATCTAACAATTTCCTACCAACACATGAACATGAACATATTTATCATTTATCACATATTTCATCCATCATTCATCATTCAACTACCTTGTCACTTTGTAAGCATAAATCATCATTTTTGGCCAAACAACTAAAAGGAAACTAACCGGCTTGATGAATGAGTATGAGGGATTGATGGACTAAGTTCCGAGTGGTGATCTCAAGTTAGTCCGAGCTGATCCGAGTCCCCTTTGTTGTCACCGGTTCGATCCGAGAGAGGGAGAAGAGAGGAGGTGAGCTTGATTGTTAGGGTTTTAGTGATTTGAAGGAATGTAGGAGGGTGTGTGAATGGTGGGAGTGTCGAATGAGAGAAGGAGGGCTTGGGCATGGGTTTTATACTCGGTTTGGGTGGTGCACCCTACAATGGTTCCGAGTGGGCTCTAAGGGGGGTATATGGCCCAATCCGGCCCAACCGTTTCTGTTTACTCGAGACCGAGTGGTCTCGAGTCGGGTTCGGTTCACACATATATATATATATATACCACACATAGCACATTAAGGTAAAACGCAACTTTTCATTTAATAACACATATATACGCATAACGAAATTACAAGGTGTTCACTCGGAAAAACCTAGAGTGTCACACGACTCTGGAAAATTCCGAATTTGGTTATCGACATTATATATCATTGGATTCGTTTTTTCGAGACGATTCTAACGGTATACTTTGGTAAAAACAGTTTTCGAAAAAATATTGTACGGTTTTATCAGTTCGCTTACGGTAAAAGCTTGAAAAGGACCAGTATAGGAGTTAGATTTGGATTTTGATTCAGGTTACCAAAATCCATTTAAACTTTTACGCTGCGTGATGGCTAAGATGGATAATGGAAGCGAGGTTGTTAAGAACTGGCCAAAGCTTCTAAATGTCAATGAATATGCTGAATGGAAAAAGAAGGTTGAGGCATATGTTGAAAGTAAGGATGCGAGAATGTGGAGTTGTATGATAGATGGATACGTTGCTCCCACACGACGAGTTGACGGAAGAGTTAAAGTGATTTCTTATGAGATGATGGATGAATCTGAGAAACTCATGGTAAATGCTGAGAAGAAAGCTTTAGCAGTGATCAAGATGTCCTTGCCTGAGGGAATTAAACATACCATCAAGCACTGTGAGACTTCTTATGAGCTGTGGGAAGCTTTAGAAAAACGTTATCAGAATTCATCAAGGAAGAGTGTAGGAGGTTGTGCTTTAGATGAAAAAGCAGATGTTGTGGTAGAAGAGAAGAAGAAAGATGATAAGGAGAATGGTGAGAAGAAAAAGACAGAAGTTTCAAAGGGCTTGACTGATGTGAACGGACTTACAGCAGAGGTGAAGGTATCATCAGAATCTGTAAGTCATACATGTCATAATTGCACTGAACTACAAGGTCAAGTTAACAGACTATCGGAACAAAACAAAATTCTGTTGGCTGAATTGGAAAAATTGAAAGAGTCAAATGTTCTTTTGATTAAACGAGAGTCAAATTGTTCAATTAAACTCGAGTCAAATGAACAAAAAATCAGCAGTTTAACAAGCAAAGTCAATGAACTGTTACAGATCATTGATTTGGCTCGTGAAACTGTGAAGGACAAAACTAACGAATTTTCTGATAAGTGCAGGGAATTGGCCGTTGCACAAGACCAAATTCTTGAACTTAAAGGAAAGTTAGACAAGTTTGGAAAATCTTCATTAGTTAGGACTCAAATTCAAGCAAGTTTGAAAAAGAGTAATGATAAAAAGGGTTTGGGGTTTAGTAAAGCCTCATCTTCTAAAAATCAAGACTACTCTTTTTTACCCGATGAAAATGAGTTAATTGATTTTGTGCCTACTACACCAGCTGTAGTGGATCCGATAGCTGTGGACTTGCCAAGTAGTCCACTTTCTTTGAAAGAATCTGTTGAGTCTGACAGTACACCTTATAAATCGGATGAGGATACTGAAGAAGAAAAGAAGAAAACATTAAAAAAGAGATTTAAGAAAAAGAGAAATTACAAGACAAAATCTTGTTTTAGATGTCACAACAAAGGGCACGTGGCGAGTTGTTGTCCTTTGAAGAAAAATAAAGAAAAAGTTGATGAGGTTAAGGAAGGGAATAGGGTTGGTTTGAATAATAATGTTCAACAACATTGTCAATATAATCAACCAAGATTTCAATCTAAGACTTCAACATCAAGACGATTTGATAGACCAAGAAGCAATTCTACACATTTTAGTCATTTTAATGGTAAATCAAATCAGTTTCAAAGTCAAAATAGAAATTTTGGATATCAAAATCGACACCATAATTTTGGTAATCGAAATTTTCAAAGAAGAAATGAATATAGGGGTTTTAATAACTCAAATGTTCAACAACATCCAAAATTTTTTCAAAATTCATGGTATAATAATGGGAGAAAAAGGTATCAAGATAATAATTTTCAAAGGTCGGAAAATCCGAGAGTTTATTGGAACTCTCGTGATCAAAGACCTAGTGGAAATTATAAATCTTGTTCAACAACGAGTACAACATCCAAGACACCAGTAAGGTGTGATGGATATTGGTTAGAAGCATCTTATGTGGATTTACATGGTAGACCCAAAACCGGTCAGGTTTGGGTTGTTAAGTCTAACTAAGTTGTTGAGTGTGTGCAGGATGACCAAGAAGGACTGTTGATGTGTTCGACAGTGGTTGTTCCTGTAAAGTGTCTGAGGTGAATAGTAGGTTAACATTGGTAACTAACTATTTACTTTAGTGATTGATTTTTCTAAACTTCAAAAGTGAAAAACTTATTGTCAGATTGAAGTGGGAGTCTGTTTGTGTTTATAAATTTCTGTTTTTGAAACTTGCTCCATAAAAACAAAAATTTAGGGGGATAAATTTCCCTAAGCCAAAAAGAGTTTAGTTAGTGCGTGTGTTTAGGGGGAGTAAGTTTTTCTTAAAAAATCAAAAATAAAAAAAAAATTGAAAAATCAAAAATATAAAAAAAATAGAAAAACAAAAATGAGTTATCACTGTGTGAAAAAGAAGAAATGATAGTACATCAGCATGTTAGACTGTCACACTGAAATTGAAATTAAATTGCATAAGTGTGATAGCAGCTTCATTATATGATGTACCAGTAGGCAAAAAGCATGAAATAATCAACTTACCAATGTGATATAAACATAAATGCACTGTGTATGAGTGGGGAACACATCAGTGGTGTATGGTTTAATGACCTTAAATCTTGCGTTGATAGATTGCCAAAATCTGAAGTTTTGGGTCTTTATACTGTTATTTCATCTGGGGATATCTTGACTGTCTTTCTGTTTAGAACTAAACTTGTACATGACCCCAGGAAAGAAAGTCACTTGGAATTAGCACATTTCTATTTGAATGTCTGTATGTTGTCCCGATACACACAATTTTGATCTGATTCTAAAATCTTCTCTGAAAAAAGTCGTGTACCTCCTCTGCTGCATCCAGATATATGCTGACCTGGAGGTGCTAGGCAACGACAGCTTCTGCTGCATCCAGATACATGCTGACCTAGCTGTACGTTGTCGCGCTATAGATCTAATACACCCGAAAGAGGCCCTCTAGTGCCCAAATGAAACCCAATAAACCTATATCAAAATGAGAAAACTCATTTGATCTGTATATTATACCATCTCTCCTAAAGATCTATTCTGTTCTCTTCTCAACCTATTCCCAGTTAAGATTTCAGAAATCTGGATTGGACTTGTGAAATATGTGGTAGGGAAGATACTTGCATGATAGAGTGTGTTGTTTATATTTCCAGGATTTGATTAGTATTTATTTGGGTGTTCATTGTTAAGCAATCAAAACATGATAAAACAGATTATATGCAGACCGAGACATTTTCAGAATATCTTAAAGGATGACATCAGTATACTCACCTACTACGATGAATCTTTGTGCATACCTTGATCGTGGGGGTATATCCTGAAGTGGGACACACTAGTATATCAGTAATAAAATTACCTTAACGTATCATATGGTAATGGTACTTGAAATGTTCATGCATTTTGTTTAAAAGGACAAACATACTGGTAATCATCTTGGACTACTTTTCACGAAAAATTAAATAAAGAATTATCTAATCGTGTGAAACAGTTTGATTGTGCTGATATGATCTTCTTACCAGTGATGCTCACAAAATTAGAGTGTTTATTGCTTTTGTAAATAGTTTACTGCTTTTCTTAAAATATCAAAAATACCAAAAAGATTTCTTTTTTAAAAAGACTTCCATTTTGAATTGACAAGTTGTTGTTTTTGCATGATAAGATAAAATATTGGTTTATCTTTAATTGTGAAAAGACTAATGGTTTTTCGAGATACTAGCTTGTGTTGCTAAACAGATTGATGCAGTTATCAAAATGAAGTGCAGAATACAAGTAAAGTGCAGATTGAGAGTGAAGTAAAGATTTGTGAAGATGCATGGTAGGATCCTTCTACTACATTGCAGAAACAGAGAGATTTGGAAGAGTTGAAGTTTACTTGCTTAACCAAGGATTGCTAGTTAACTGATCTACAATGAATGAAAGTTTTGGAGATTGGAAGCATCAGCTAAGGGGGAGTCTGTTGATGTCAGAAGCTGTGTAGCTGACGCTATCCAAAGACCAAGAGAACACAAGATGTTTGAAGACAAAGTTACACTATGAAGCTATTGTCAAGGGGGAGTCTGTTGGTGCATATTCGGTGACAACAGCTTAATAGTTTGATTATTTAGTCTTTGGATATTTTGTATTGGGCTTAGCTTATTGGTTAGTGAGTTATTTGTTGTAATGGGCTTGGAAAATGGCCTAGCCCAGTAGGAAGCCCAGTTCACAGACATGTGGTATATAAACATGTTTTGTGATTAGGGTTTTAGAGGTTAGAGAATTTTAGAGAGAGAAAGTCTAGAGAGAGAGAGGAAAACGAATTTAGGGTTTGTAGACAAGATCACAGAGAGAGGCTGTGAGGTTGTGAGGTCTTGAATTGATTGTAAACTATAAGTTGGATAATCAATAGAAGACCCGTTTGATTGTGAAAGTCTGTTTCTACTTGTTTCTGTAATAAATCTGATCTAGAGGATTCCGCACTCTAGGTTAGATAAACAATTCTGTGAAAGATCCATACGAATAGGGGACCTACACATTATTTTACGGCAAAAACTCAATTAGTGCCATTTGACTAATACAATACCTCTTTCAGCTTCTATACTTATTCTAAGTATTTACCTAATCATAAAACTCGTTTCCAAACAACCTTTAAAGGTTGTTTGTTCGAATTAGCTAACCAGGGCGTTTTGGTCCTTTTTTATCCTTCTTTTACGACAAAGGACTTTCAGAGACTTGTTTGACCCAAATATCCGGTCTTCTAACTATTACCTTGTTTAGAAACCATTATGTTTCTAAAATACTACATTTATAACTTGAATTATTCGGTTTATCTTTAAGATAACTGACGAGGTATGGTACTGGACCCGACCCGAACGGTCGGACTTTTATGCTATTTATCACTTTTACATTTATTATATATTATTATTGTGTACTAACCCGCGAAGCCCAGCGCATTGTAGTTTATACTACACTAGGCTGTGGGCTCGTAGAGACAACCCCTAACTGGGCCTGGCCCATTGAGGTTAGGGTTTTTCCCATATCTCCTATATAAGAAGGTCTCCACCTCCTTATTAGGGCATGGAGATATAGGGCAACACTTTTGTAGCTGGAAATAGGGGATTTTTCCTCTACCGGCCGTCTCTACATTGCCCACATTTCTCTCTTCTTGTTTACAGGTTTAGGACGAGTTGGAGAAGACGAGGTGTGACCATATCCGTATCCATCATCGTAGAAGTACCGACCCGCTCAGTTTCATGCTTCTTCATTGGCGCCATCCGTGGTACCGGCAACAATCACATCTCATTTATCTCCACTCGATCTCGATGTCTGCATTCATCGTACAGGTTTTTACAAAGTGTAAGCCTTCAAATCTTCTCTATTAATTAATACTAAAAAAATTATTAATAGACATTTTTCTAGATATGCTTCGTTGGGGTCCAAATCTCCCGATCTCCTTTATTGGCTAAGCACATATACATGTTCTAGGGCTATAGGTGTATAATTTGCCATAAAACGAATTAAGTTCAGAGAAAGTGTACGCATGGTGTATAAACATATACAGTAACATGATACCCTATGTGTTGTTATTTTGTCACAAGAATGAGGTAATTCAAACTACAACCCATGTTGCTAATAGTACCGTATACAATGCATACAGTACTTTTTCTCTATAGGAATGTACTAACTTTGGCAGGCAAGAGAACTATCAGCGTGTGAGGCTTGCTTCGCCGAATTGCGCGACTCGCGACGTATGATGTTTACGCTGCAACGTTTCCCGCTCGCCACATGAATCATTATGACGAACAAGCTCCGCCACCTCCGCGGGTGCATCATCCTGTACCTAACGGGTTAGTATACGGCGGAGCATAATCAGCGATTAGCGCTCTCACCGGCGGACAGTATTGGACTTCCCACGGCTGGTACTCTACTCAAGGTGAGATTAAAAAAAAAGTCAAAGCGTATATACACACACACAAAGTCTTTCGGCGCACACCTGTCGTGCGCCGCCTAGTCAGACGGCACCCGCCGCACGTCGCCTCACCATACTGAAGGGTATTCGCTTTTTTATGGTGCGTCCGCTTCACTTATCCGCGAAAGGGCATCGTTCAGTTTAGGCGTTTTTGTAGGCGGGGACAAGGGGTATGTTAATAAATAATAAAGACGAATTATAAATCATTGGTTATCATTTATATCAACAATTAGATTACATTGGTAACCATTAGATATCGAAACTCTTGACCCATTTTGGATTAATACATATACGCACAGTAAAAAAATACATATACTCTGTGGTTGACTATTACTCTAAATTGTTTAGAAATATTTTAGTCATACACACTCTAGGGTGATAAATGCAACACTGCATTTGATTTTGGGAATTTCAACGGAACCTGCAAGGAGTAAGCGTGCCACCTAAAAATTTGTTTACTCAAATTATCTGTTCACATCATCAAAGATACAAACCTTTCGTTGAACGTCACGCGTATCGAGGAAGCTTTCACGCGTATCTCCGGATCGTCGCGCGTACCGGCGGAAGCTTTATCTCAACCCGCCATTACCGGTGGAAGCTTTTACGCAACCCGCCACTACCGGCGGAAGCTTTATCTCAACCCGCCATTACCGGTGGAAGCTTTTACGCAACCCGCCACTACCGGCGGAAGCTTTATCTCAACCCGCCATTACCGGCGGAAGCTTTATCCAACCCGCTACTGTCGAGGGAAGCTTTTATTCAACCCGCCACCAACGGCGGAAGCTTTTATTCATCCCAGAACGTTTCCAAGGGACGTTTTTATCCACCCGCGCCGCTTCCGACCGATTACTTAACCACTCCACCACCTATGGCGAAGGCTTCGGTTCACCAAGTTACTCCCGGCAAACATTTTTATCCACCTCGCCACTTCTGGCGGATAATCGCGGTCCACCTGAGCCACCTTAGCGAATGCTTTTACCCAACCCGCAGCTAAGGAAGTCGCTTTTCTCTACTTAGACAGTTTCGGTGGATAAAACTCAATCTTGCTTTTCTCTACTCAATCTCCACATCTGCATTCATCATGCAGATCTCCTTTACTGGCTAAACGCACATACGTGCTCTAGGTCTACAAGTATACATACCTGACATTTTTGTTCTTGAGAGATCCAAATATGAAGATTTGTTTCACAACTATCATTCCTGCCTTAAAGCTTCCAGCATTATATTTTGACTTTTGATGGTTGATGTCATGCCACAAAACACATTAAGTTCTGGAAAGGTGTATGCATGTTTTCCAAGCAGACATATTAAACTAATAATTCTTTGAAATAATCGATACCTTTTTTATTATTATAATACGAGGAAAGCTGGTAGCTTTTTAAATATGTAGGCGAACTGCTTACACGTGCATGCCTGTGCAAACTATCTCGTTCGGCCATCTACAATGGACCACCAACTTCTCCAGCCATCTGCGGCATGACCGCCTTTGCTCCACGTGTGTGTGCCACCCGCCTTCGCATCACCGGCAATGCATAAGCACCGGTTGTGGACGGTCCTGTTGCATTTCTCACAGGCGGGTGTACCTTTTCACCGCCAAACACAACATACCTCGCCACCTTAGGCGGGCAACCATCACACTCCGCCCATCTCCAGGGTGATAGTCTCGGTCAGACCGTCTCCGGTGGATAACCAGGTAAGCCCGCCCACCCGGGCGGACGACCATCTCGGCGGATAACCAACGGCTCCTTCAAATAAGTTCGGATTGCTACTCAGGCATATCACTGTCTCAGCAGGATACTGTCATGCGTATGCGTCACTAAAACTTACGTTGCCAACTGCCACGGGAACAATACACATTCACCTGACAACTGCCGTTGCGCAAGGTCAGATTATGTTTTGCACGCTTATGACACCAGATACTGTCTCAGCAGGATACTGTCATGCATATCACTGTCTCAGCAGGATACTGTCATGCGTATGCGTCACTAAAACTTACGTTGCCAACTGCCACGGGAACAATACACATTCACCTGACAACTGCCGTTGCGCAAGGTCAGATTATGTTTTGCACGCTTATGACACCAGATAACTCTTGCGCCCAAATGTTTACTTGAAAGTACTCTTTGTTTGTTTACATTAGCATAGAGTGGTGGACAGGATCCGCCTCCTGCCGGACAAGCTCTGTCACCTGCATTTACACTGGTTCGCCATGTTTGGTAAACCATTAACCTTTTAAATAACCCACTTGGGTCATCACCTTGTCGGGCCGGCATTGCACCTCTGCTACATGAGATTAACCACAGCTGGTGGCCATTCCCCCTTCGGTACTGCCTTGTGGGTGGCTAGTATTCCACAATCTAAAATACTTGCTTTTTGTAAATTATTACATCAATACTTATACCCTTATTCATGATACCCAGTGGCCTCAACCAACATTTTGACAACAACGGTTGAATTTTTAGATAGGGCATCGACAGAATTCCTCTACGCACTTACATATGAAACGCCATATGAAGAGCTCAGGCCAAAGCCGAGTAACCTTAACCATGTTCCATAAATACACATTTGCAACATGGCATACAGAGTTCGATGAGCCTCACCTACGTGGCACATCCAATCTGTGCTTACGATCCTAGTCAATATCTTCATTTAAGATTAGGTTTGGTAAAACCTTTATGTTCATTATTTGTTGGGCGGGGCTAACATATTTTTGAGGATCATATTTATCACTCAACATATATTTCCCAACAAGTGTTGAATCATAGACAAACTGAAGCAACACGCTGGCCATATTGAATTGGAAGACTTACACGACATCATTAAAGTGAGTAGTAGTATCCGGGGATTATCGCAAACAAGACGAATGACCAAGGGCACACCTCAAAGTCCAGCTTTTTCGTATTCAACCCCTGGATCTACAGTTTTCGGATAGTTGTCATTCGAATCCAGCATGTCATAAGTATGGCACAACTATTCTAAAAACATATCGCTATATCTGTAGCAAAGGATCTACGAACTTTGTGATGCATCTTTTCCTTTTTCGGCATTACTTCTCTATATATGAAGGAAATTCGAGATCTGAAGCCGCCGCTTTGCTGCTGCATTACCGAGCTAATTATTTAAATCGATGGCGCGATCGTCGCCACAATATAGAATAGTCATCTATTTCAAAAATAGATATTCTTAATGTTCCACTGAGAGGCTTTGCGATACATTCAATTGGCAAAACACGATGACCGATTTTCATGCACACTTGATAATGCTTCTTCAACAACGAGATTTCGGTCGGACAGCTTCTTGTCAAACCTTCCTACTTATAAGGTGTTTCTTGTCGCCATTTACTCCTTCACCAAGCTATACTTCGGTAATAATAAACCTAAGCTGGAGTTCACTAAGCTAAGCTATATATTTCGGAATGCAATTCCAGGTACAACCCTCTTTTATTGCTTTATTTAGGTGCGTGACACACTTTTATTTGTTCAAACGCGCTTGTATCTCATTGCACGCCCTTGGTTCACTTGACTATGTACATATATCTATATGATGATCCGTATATAACCTGACATGGCGATGCTACCTCAAAATTACAAAATTCTAAACACATGAATGGAAGATTTCATTGCCCACACATGCATGGGGCCACGCTCGATTGGCCATCTGACATGTTGCATGCGCCTATATAATTACTTTCAATATTTATGTCCTAACATGCTTAGCATCATCGAACTGGGTAATCTGCTCAGAACAACACGACTATGGGCGGACATGGTCATAATATTTACCATGCTAAACTATACATTGAATAGTCCTTATTCAAGCACGCGAGCTTAGCTAGGTAATTTCTCACCACGCCGCCTCAATTGCTGAACTATCATATCCAATAGACAATCTTGAACTCGGCGCAACCATTATGTCAGACATCTACGCGCAAGAGTCACGGGTGAAAGGTTCTTAATCTTATCCTTAAATATGGTACTCTCACATAACTTGATAGCTTGGTGGAATACGCCATAAGTTATATATTTATTTGTTTTTTCCTTTTAGTACCTATCAAGTTCAAAGCTACTAACATACTTTAGCAGCACTAAACTGGGGGACTAGCAGGATATAGCACCATTACGCCTTAAAAGTGATCATTTTCTCTCAGGCTGCCCATTAAGGTGATATCCACTACATATTATCCTTCATCGGCTCTTATGTAATATCTTGATGCGCCAGACGATATTTACACTTTTCACATCATTTGGCCTACAACTGTATCACTTGACATAACATATGCAATTTGGTAGTCAAGACAAACGCACGACAAAACCAATATACATGATCATTCAAATAAGTATTCCACACGCTATGCGACAGGAAAAATACTTATTCGGATGTGTATTCCCCACGCCAATATGCGACAGGGATAACAGAAAACCCTCACGCCATAGTCGGCGAGGTAGTTTAAACAGACACGCCACCTACTATAAGCATTCCACACGCCAATGCGCGTCCAGGAAAAGCGAGTAGTAGCTTACATAACGCGTATAAAGCGTATAAAGTACCATACACGTCTAGCGCGTATAAAGCATTTTATTATCTCAATGAGTGTTCACTCACGCCAAGCTCGTAGAGAGCACTTTGTTGTTCAAGTGTTCATTAACGTCGCGCGGGTTATAAAGCACTTTCTAATATCTACAAGTGTTCATATAAACATTTGTAAACACAACATACCACCGCATTTGAACTGCATATCACGGTAAAAAACAACTCTGACACGAAATATTTTTCATAATAGCAAAGTCAGATGATCAAATTATACAGCGCTAAGAGTGGGCATCTTGGTAATAGATGTATTCAACCACTATTACTCCAGTGGGTATCTTGGTAATAGATGCATAACCACTGATCAAAACCAAGTACTTGTCCCACAATTATAAAAACATTGTGGGGAACATAAATAACGCTCTAAGCACCCTTCTGAGGTCACTGAGCATAGCAAGCACTTCTGCAGGGGTGCATTGTATATCATTCTTCCCGGCGGCAACGATGATTGCTATAGTCGGATCATTAATAACGATGGCTGGTACAACCGCCAGCAGTTCTACATTCGCCTAAGGTGGCATAACATCTGCATGTGCATCTATGACCACCAATGGCTGCACATTACGACAACGGAGATCCTGACGACACGGACGCGTGGTAGGGACCGTCGTCACATCAACATTAACTCTTTCAATGAGTTGAGCACCGTTAACACACCATATATTAACCAAGGAAAGTTACACCACAGGGTGGATATTCTACAGTAGCCCACACGACTATGTGCGCATCGCTAAGGCAAGGCCACACCTGAAAAAATCACCCAAAGGCGAGGTACTTAACTACCAAAACTAGCCCGTTCCAAGACTCGTGCACGAGACCTAACCGCATACACGCAACCTTAACAAGCTCATGGCAATGCACTAGTACAAATGGCAATTGTCTATAACCAGTCAGCATGCGTCAGGTTTACCCAACCAATTCCCACGATGAACAATCATATACTATTCATTGCTCCATTATCTCTACTCACAGCCAACGCTAACCACAACAAACATGGCCAACAACTTTCTCGCACCCGGACGGCAAGTAAGCCTAAAATTAGTGATCTTCACTCCCGAGCTCCTAATAAGTCTAAGTGCTCCTCCCACGCTTGCACGCGGGAGCAACACTAGACTGGGGGGACATGACGAGGTATGGTACTGGACCCGACCCGAACGGTCGGACTTTTATATTATTTATCACTTTTACATTAATTATATATTATTATTGTGTACTAACCCGCGAAGCCCAGCGCATTGTAGTTTATACTACACTAGGCTGTGGGCTCATAGAGACAACCCCTAACTTGGCCTGGCCCATTGAGGTTAGGGTTTTTCCCATATCTCCTATATAAGAAGGTCTCCACCTCCTTATTAGGGCATGGAGATATAGGGCAACACTTTTGTAGCTGGAAATAGGGGATTTTTCCTCTACCGGTCGTCTCTACATTGCCCACGTTTCTCTCTTCTTGTTTACAGGTTTAGGACGAGTTGGAGAAGACGAGGTGTGACCATAGCCGTATCCATCATCGTAGAAGGACCGACCCGCTCAGTTTCATGCTTCTTCAATAACCAAATATCCAATTTGACCTTATTTAACTCTTAGAGAACCTCAAATTCCACATGATGAGTTGAATCATTACGCAAACCTGGCTCGGATCAATGTATTGACCCGTTACGATACCTTGCCTTAGTGGCGCTAAGTAATAGCGATGTCATCATTCAATCAATATTTATTCCTGTAATCATGCAACTCGACAAAACATTAGCCGGTATTGTCAAAGGGTGATATTTTCACCCTTTTGACCCGTTTGGTCTATATGACCGTTTACTTTTACGAGATGAATTTATTATCATCTCGTCTACATGACTAAATGACCTCATTTGCTCTTTTTAACCATTCAACATGGTTTATCATTATTATCTTTTGTTCCGAACCGCGCATGTCGGGTCGAAACATCATAAGTCAAATGTGACTTTTGATAATTCAAAATCTATAAATCAAATAGATATTAATAAAAGGTGTAAGTTTTTAACTTACCTTGTATCCAAGTTACGTCTTTTCTTCTTCCTTGTTTCGTTTGACCCGCTTGCTCCCCAAGCTTCACCTAGCTTGTTAAGCGCCAACTATCATTCTAAATCATGACTTTCACACCTTATGAATCTTTGACTACTTTTCTTATTGAACTATATCATAAATCATGATTTAAATTCTCGTGTCAAGACCCACTTCAAATCAAGTATGAACTCTTAACAAATCCCCATTTTGTTCAAGTAGTTCTTTCATACAAGTTAGTATGGTGTTTATAAACACCAATACAACATCAATTTCATCAAATCATCCATAACCAATTTTTCTTTAACGTAATTAGTCAAATATGGCAAATTACGCGTTTCATTTGTAATTTCAACACTTAAACATTCACTTAGGCATTTTAGCAAACACCTTGTGGGCATATTCTATAAAATCAACAATCTATTTTCATAACTAGTTATTTACCCCAAGTTTTAACATCATTCATAAGTTCTTATGTCTAGCATGCATCATAACACCTAGACTTACTTTATGGAAATCAAATAACACCAAATTGATGATCATAAATCTAGTGTTCATCATCTTCCTACAAGACCCACTTAACACCTAAATGGGTGATTGACGTGTGCGTATATATACATAATATTTTGCAATGAATTACACACGATTGGGTTTTAAATTTATAAAAGTGATTATTACTTTTACATCAAAACACACACGAAAGAGGCAAGTGTACCCCGTCATATATGTAATAAAGTATCGGTAAGAACCAAGTATCGATCCAAGGAAATGGGCGGAGAATTTGTACTAGACCTTTGTCACTAAACTACCGGTAAAAACATAGGTTTTGTGATTTTAAACTAAACTAAAGTAAACATAACCAAATACATAATAAAAACATAATAGAAAGTAGATAAAAAGCCTTGCTAAATACACAACCACAGCATGTCAACTAAGTCAGTTTTGGCACTAGAAGCATTCGGTCAATTTTCCAATTTAAAACAATTAGTATCCCTTTCGGGAATCCTAACATGACAATCATTCGGAAAGTTAAAACGATAGACACACTTTAACCACCTAAAATTGTTCTTTAACGTGCAATTGATAAATGTCTATGAAAATCTCTTAAAAATAAGTTAGGCAGCCGTTAGGATTATTCTAACCTCACTTAAACAAGGAAAGCGACACCGATAAACACAATGCAACCACCGAGATAAGCATAAACTAGATTAAATCACAACCGAGTTCATTTTACAAATCTTGCACAATAATTCACTAAGATAGCAATTTTGGCCTAAACTACTAACTAAGCTAACAAATCATGGCAAGAATTTATAACGACACCATCTAACCCGTTTAGGTCCTTCCGTGACGGTAAGCTCTCTTGATTAACAATAATTACATTTTATTAAATCACTAACCATTTCTAGTATCATGATGCATACATTTAAACCAAGTTAAACTAGTTAACCAAATTCAAAGTTTACTAATACAAGATTAATTAAGCTTCATTTTTCAACTATCTTAACTAACCAAGCACCAATCATCCAACATAATTACTTATAATCAAGAATTCAATATCAATAACAAGGTTGCAAACTAATCATCAAAGATAAACATAGAAAATACTTCAAATGTCATTACAAACAAAGTTTAACAAACTAATGGTTATAATCTAGCAAGGGATTGTTGTGTTTTTGCCCAAAGGCTACAATAAAACATAAATCATAATGTAAGTACTTGAAAGATTAACAAAAACTTGGAAAGATTAGAAAATCAAACCATAAACAAGTACTAGACTAAGGATCCGGGTAGTAATCGAGCTAATCGGGATAATGTGGCTTGAATCCGGGTGAAAGCTAATGCCTCCGGAGCCTGAAAATCGCCTGAGAGCTCTCCAAAAATCCAGAATGTCGAGCAGAATGTTTCTGCTGTGTTTTTATACTTTTTTGCTGATGCACGGTCGTTCTCCCTGTGGAACGACCGTTCACTTTATTCAATTATTGGTCATGGGTCACCATACCGCATACGTCATCGGATCGTTGACCAGATCTGAAATGGCACGACCGTTCCCCATATGGAACGATCGTTCAGTTCCGGGCTTCATGTTGCACGCCAAGTCGCACCTACCGTTCAGTTCCGAGACTCTGTTGATTCACCGGAGATGCACGGTCGTTCCTCAGATGGAACGACCGTTCGTCACCTAGTCGCTTGTTTCCCTGGAACGCCCAGCCGCACCGATCGTTCATTGCCGAGATGATCAGCTTTGTCGGAGATGCACGACCGTGCATCAGGTGGAACGGTCGTTCCACAGGCCCAGTTCAGAATCCTTAACAGAAAGTCCGCAGCTTTGTCGTTTTGTCCGGAAAGTCCTCGTTTTTGCTATCATCTTGTCTGGAATGCAGTTTTAGGCCTGTAAACACAAATGTAGATAAATAAGTATCCGAACGACGGTTTTACGGCCAAAAACGCATAAAATAGGGGTAAAACGGGGGACTAAAATATGTGTAAATTAGAGTGTATCAAATCTCCCCACACTTAAACCTTGCTTGTCCTCAAGCAAGCTAAACTAAAAAGCAATAAAAGACATAAACAAATAAGAACGATAATTTACACACTATTTTATTGAAAACTAATATATAAACGGTTAGCCGGTTTGTCGAAAGACAACATCAAAAGATTCAAACCCGACAAGCATATGCAATTTAAAAAAGCGACAACCAAAAAGCTGAGACTAAACATTTAATTGACTCACATGTTAATCTTCACCCAACTCACAATGTTCACACACACTCGGTTTTATTTATGAATCATACATAAAATGTGTATGCGTAAACACTCAACGCCTAGTCAATGAAATGCGCAATAACATAAGCTTGTCATATGATCTCGTCTCCACCAACTAACATGCAAATAAGTGTAAATCAAGAGGTCTTTACGGGTTGTAACGTTAGGCTTTGGCGAAGGGTATGGAAGTGGACATTTAAAATGGCGAAAACGGTTAAAACTCGGTAGTAGCGTTTAACTAGCAAAAAACAATACAACTTTACATCCAAACGCCTTAAAAAGGCGACTAAAGCGCAATCGAGCTAATCAACAAGATTTTTAACATTTAAGCATTCAAAATTGCTCGATTTCTATCAACTTCACCCTATTTTAGGGTGTTTTATTTTCTGTTTTTTTTTTAACATACTATACAATGAAATATAAACAATAACAAGCTAGTTAAACTATTATTTTAACCGAGTTTCAACACTAAAAAGGTTTAAAAAAACATAAAAAGGCTAAATTTGGTTAAGTAGGCGATAATGTGGGTAAACAAAGGTGAACGGGAAGGCTCGACATGGTTAATCCTAAAGGGTAATATAAGGTGAACGGGAAGCACAACACAAAGAACAAGGTACACAACAAAGGGGTAATCTAAGTGCCTCTATCACGTTTACACAAATCCGCACGTTCATGGTCTTAACAAGCATACTAGTGACAAGTTCTAAATTGCACAAAACATCCGGCTCACTCCTATATCCGAAATGAACAAATATATAACAATCTAAGCTCAATATGCTCACGTAACGGAAGGAATGGGTAAAAGTGTGAAAACTATCATGTAAGTCTTTCTTTGTTTGTCACGCTTTCCGGTTTCCTTTTTTCAAAAATATTTTGCTTGTCGAGTTTTTATCAAGTCCGATGCTTTCTAAAACATAACCATCCGGTTTATTTACCAACATATAAACAAAACACACGTATTTTTAAATGATTTTTCTGATTTTCTGTTTTTTTTTTATATGAGGACAAACAAAGCTAAGTTAACAAAGTTAACCCCCTCCCCACACTTGAACTTCGCATTGTCCCCAATGCGAGACCCGAAATATAGAGAAAGGGATAAAAAATACTCCCCTCAAGATGATGTTGGTGCCACGAGACTTCCGAAGCTCTAACTGGTACGTGCTCCGGTCCAAGATCCGATTGATAAAATCTGGAAGTATGTCGTGTACACCCAAAATATAACGAAAAAAGAAAAATCAAACAACCATAATTTACATAAATACTATCATCCAAACAAAATACAAACAAAATTGTTTGAAAATACATATCCGGGGTGTTTTAAATACTAAGTCAAAATAAACACCCAAATAAAAGTAAAGTACTGAAACATAAAACACCACCAAATGCTACCACTACCGCAAACTACTCATCATCATCATCGTCATCATGCCTCGTGCCAGATGGGCCCTGATCGCCATAGCCAGGGGGTTCCATGGTGGGAACTCCGGCGGGTGCTGAAAATAGTTGGGGTATGCGTGATGCATCTCCCCGAACAAATAAGAAAAACCCGCGGACACTCCCTGGTATAGAGTATCCTGGCGCTGCTCTAGTCGGTCATGTGTGGCCCGAAGCTCTGCCTGACTGGCCCTAATCTCGTCCTGGCTAGCCCGGATCTGGTCCTGGCTAGATCTGATCTCGCTGAAGTATGTACCATGCTGCTCCTACGTGACACGCATGTCCTGGAACTGCTGGTAGAAAGTAGGTCAATCCTCATGCTGATGAAATGCATGATGCTGCGGCGAGTGTGGTGGTGTCTGTGGCTGTGGCTCGTGCATCTCAACATCTTCTTCGTCATCATCCTCATGTTCCTCCTCAGCTGGAGGTAACGGGTCCCATATCTCTCCATTCAAACCCCTCAACCTATCTCTCCCATCCAACTCAGCAATAACCCCCATGAACTTCAAAGACCGTATATCAACATGCACCCCCTCAGTGATCAAAGTGAGACCCCTAAGCACCCTCGGCGTCATATATCGCTCATTGTACGCGATCTCGGTCACGTACTGACCGCCGTGGATCTCACTATTGTGGGTCCGCCCTGAACACTTGACAAAGTACTCAGCCATTTGCGCGGCGAGGTTGATCGGTGCTTTGTCAACCAACGCATAAAGAAAGAGCAAATCAGGTGTTGGACAGTTACCTTGACTGTCCATGCGTCCGCAAATAGAATGGCTGAAAACATGGTGCATCACTCGCACCAGAGGGTCTCAGAGTCGCGAAGCTTTAGACATCCGTGGGTTGTAGCGGTCTCCAATAGCGTTACGCGTCCAGAATGCATCCCGCGCTGCATCATTAGGGAAGTTGAACTGATCGTTGAAAACGTCGGGATCATCCATGTCCTCCCGCGTATAAATCCCAAGCCTCCAGCCTAAACGAGCCACCGACCATGTATGCCATCGCCTACACAACCTGAAGGTGACCCGATTCCTGTAGCGGAAATCAGGTTCCGTATGTGCAACCGGCCTTTCATACTGATATGAGGCGAAGAATTCAATAGTTAACTCCCGGTAAACGGGTCGGTTGCAACCGACCAGGTTTGCTAGCGCAGGAGTCATCATTTCATCCAGTCGGTCATATTGGTTGAGGTCACGCATAACCTCCCAGTCCAGCCAACGGGGCTCTCCAAACTGATCCCGCCTCGCCCACAATTGATCGCGCTTCGCGATACATAGAGCTTCCTAATTGATGGAGAAAGGTCTGGTGGTAAAAAAAGCTGCTTCTAGGAGGTTGTCAAGTGTTTTCGCTCGACGATTCCATTCTTGGGTGGTTTGTTTGGCCCTTGTTCCTGTAACTCGAATCCTAGCCCGGTATATCCCATTTTAATTTTACACCATTGTGAACCTTACGCCTTTTTTACTCTCTGATCGAGGTTCTCGGCATTGAAAAATCTTTGTAAACTAAATCAGACGTGTATATGTTGATATTTAAGAGATATACAGTCAAGAAAATCAAGGGCAATGGTGATATATATGCGGATTAGACACAAAAAACACACTCAACAAATGGCTACAATTTAAGGAATGTGTTTAGTGACGGCATCCGATTCCTAATTGATGGAGAAAGGTCAGGTGGCAAGAAAAGCTGCTTCTAGGAGGTTGTCAAGTGTTTTCGCTCGACGATTCCATTCTTAGGTGGTTGGTTTGGCCCTTGTTCCTGTAACTCGAATCCTAGCCCGGTATATCCCATTTTAATTTTACACCATTGTGAACCTTACGCCTTTTTTACTCTCTGATCGAGGTTCTCGGCATTGAGAAATCTTCATAAACTAAATCACACGTGTATATGTTGATATTTAAGATATATACAGTCAAGAAAATCAAGGGCAATAGTGATATATATGCGGATTAGACACAAAAAAAAACACTCAACAAATGGCTACAATTTAAGGAATGTGTTTAGTGACGGCATCAGATTCCTAATTGATGGAGAAAGGTCTAGTGGTAAGAAAAGCTGCTTCTACGAGGTTGTCAAGTGTTTTCGCTCGACGATTCCATTTTTGGGTGGTTAGTTTGGCCCTTGTTCCTGTAACTCGAATCCTAGCCCGGTATATCCCATTTTAATTTTACACCATTGTGAACCTTACGCCTTTTTTACTCTCTGATCGAGGTTCTCGGCATTGAGAAATCTTCGTAAACTAAATCACACATGTATATGTTTATATTTAATAGATATACAGTCAAGAAAATCAAGGGCAATGGTGATATATATGCGGATTAGACACCAAAAAAAACACTCAACAAATGGCTACAATTTAAGGAATGTGTTTAGTGACGGCATCCGATTCCTAATTAATGGAGAAAGGTCTGGTGGTAAGAAAAGCTGCTTCTAGGAGGTTGTTAAGTGTTTTCGCTCGACGATTCCATTCTTGGGTGGTTGGTTTGGCCCATGTTCCTGTAACTCGGATCCTAGCCCGGTATATCCCATTTTAATTTTACACCATTGTGAACCTTACGCCTTTTTTACTCTCTGATCGAGGTTCTCGGCATTGAAAAATCTTTGTAAACTAAATCACACGTGTATATGTTGATATTTAAGAGATATACAGTCAAGAAAATCAAGGGCAATGGTGATATATATGCGGATTAGACACAAAAAAAAACACTCAACAAATGGCTACAATTTAAGGAATGTGTTTAGTGACGGCATCCGATTCCTAATTGATGGAGAAAGGTCTGGTGGTAAGAAAAGCTGCTTCTAGGAGGTTGTTAAGTGTTTTCGCTCGACGATTCCATTCTTGGGTGGTTGGTTTGGCCCTTGTTTCTGTAACTCGAATCCTAACCCGGTATATCCCATTTTAATTTTACACCATTGTGAACCTTACGCCTTTTTTACTCTCTGATCGAGGTTCTCGCCATTGAAAAATCTTCGTAAACAAAATCACATGTGTATATGTTGATATTTAAGAGATATACAGTCAAGAAAATCAAGGGCAATGGTGATATATATGCGGATTAGACACCAAAAAAAAACACTCAACAAATGGCAACAATTTAAGGAATGTGTTTAGTGACGGCATCAGATTCCTAATTGATGGAGAAATGTCTAGTGGTATGAAAAGCTGCTTCTAGGAGGTTGTCAAGTGTTTTCGCTCGACGACTCCATTCTTGGGTGGTTAGTTTGGCCCTTGTTGCGGTAACTTGAATCCTAGCCCGGTATATCCCATTTTAATTTTACACCATTGTGAACCTTACGCCTTTTTTTACTCTCTGATCGATGTTCTCGGCATTGAAAAATCTTCGTAAACTAAATCACACGTGTATATGTTTATATTTAAGAGATATACAATCAAGAAAATCAAGGGAAATGGTGATATATATGCGGATTGGACACCAAAAAAACACTCAACAAATGGCTACAATTTAAGGAATGTGTTTAGTGATGACATCAGATTCCTAATTAATGGAGAAAGGTGTGGTGGTAAGAAAAGTTGCTTCTAGGAGGTTGTTAAGTGTTTTCGCTCGACGATTCCATTCTTGGGTGGTTGGTTTGGCCCTTGTTCCTGTAACTCGAATCCTAGCCCGGTATATCCCATTTTAATTTTACACCATTGTGAACCTTACGCCTTTTTTACACTCTGATCGAGGTTCTCGGCATTGGAAAATCTTCGTAAACTAAATCACACGTGTATATGTTGATATTTAAGAGTTATACAGTCTAGAAAATCAAGGGCAATGGTGATATATATGCGGATTAGACACAAAAAAAAAAAACACTCAACAAATGGCTACAATTTAAGGAATGTGTTTAGTGACGGCATCAGATTCCTAATTGATGGAGAAAGATTTGGTGGTAAGAAAAGCTGCTTCTAGGAGGTTGTCAAGTGTTTTCGCTCGATGATTCCATTCTTGGGTGGTTGGTTTGGCCCTTGGTCCTGTAACTCGAGTCCTAGCTCGGTATATCTCATTTTAATTTTACACCATTGTAAACCTTACGACTTTTTTACTCTCTGATTGAGGTTCTCGGCATTGAAAAATCACACGTGTAATGGGGAATGTTGTTAGGAAGACAGAAACAGGAGAAAAAAAAAGAGTTGAAAACAAGCGAGCAGCCAAATATGAAGCTACTGTCCAAACTGTACTGGCAATATGGCACGGTCGTTCTCCGGGACGCACGGTCGTGCGTCACCGAGAACTAACAGGCCAGACCAGACGATATCGTGAAACAGCCGGCGATGCACGACCGTTCCACCCGAGGAACGACCGTGCACTTCCGAATCTGCAGAATACGACCCCTGAACTTAGAACAATCAGATTTTGCAAAATTTCAACAAATATTGGGTCAACAGGGGTCTGCAAATCAACCGGGTGTTCACGATACTTCGATTTAACAAGGGTTAGGGTTTTGATTTGTTTATGAAGAGAACCCTAAAAATTCCTTGAAAAATCGGAAGAAAACTACACTAGAAAGAAAGAAAACAAGAAATCTAACACTAGAGACGTACCGTGCGAAGTTGGGTGCTTGATCGTGCGAAAAACCGTGCGATATGGTGAAAAATCGCCCTAGAACGGCCTGCAGCTGCTAGGGTTCGCGAATGATGGATTTTGCAGCAGATAATGGTATATATAGTGTGCAAAATGACCAAATTACCCTCAGCCTGTCGCACGGTCGTTCCCCGGAATGGAACGATCGTGCGTCACCGAGGTCGTTCAAACCCAGCAGCGTGTTCTCGGAAATGCACCGAGGGTGCGATCCACCGTTCCGGCTTCCTCGGAATCGCACGGTCGTGCGACCCGAGGAACGATCGTGCATCAGGTGCAGATCAGAATTTTTCCGCAGAAGCCATTTTCAGCAGCTGTTTCGGCCGTTTTTCGCCGTTTTTTCGACACACCAACTGTTTTAACATTATTATAATACAGAACCTTCGCCCGGTACGTACGGAAACTAAACAAACAAACGAAAACTACCTAACTAACCTAAATTACGCTAAAACTACCAAAACAAATAAAAGGACAATTTTTGCCCTTATAGCGCCAAAGACGCTCCAGCTGCATTTTTGTCGGCGAGTCAGCAGCGTAGACTCATGCTAAATTTTTGTCGACGAGTCGATAGCAAGACTCATGCTAAATTTTTGTCGGCGAGTCGATAGCAAGACTCATGTCCCCACACTTTACGTGTGCGGGCCATTACCACGCCCCTTCGGATTCTGCTCCGTGTTGCCCGGAAGACCACCCGAGGGTCTATCCGACAACATTTTCGCCAACTGGCCCACTTGATTCTCGACATTCTGAATGGAAGCCTTTTGACTCCGCATTTCTCCTTCATTGACCAAGAACCGCTCCTCATGCTGCTGATATCGCTTTTCAGCCATTTGATTAGCACTATTGGAGTTGTTCAGCAGTTGTGCCATCATTTCCTCTAACTTTACATTGCTTTGAGAGGCGTGCGGCTGTGAACTGCTTCCTGAGCCTTGATTATGATATTGAGGCTGAAAGGATTGACCATGAGAATGTTGTGGCGCGGGAGCATGTTGAGCAAAACCGGGCGCGTTCTGGTTCCCCGAACCAGATTTCCACCCAAAGTTTGGGTGATTTCTCCACCCTGGATTGTACGTGTTGCTGTAGGGGTTATTTTGGGGCCTGTTTTGATTGCCCATGTAGTTCACCTCTTCGTTACCGGTAAACATAACACCCTGCTCACACGTACCTGGCACATGTGACACTCCACACTGGTCACATCCAGGGCCAACTTGCGCGGCTGATTGGGATTTATCGAATTTCGTCGCCAGAGCCGAGATTTGCGCAGTAATGGCTGTGTAATCGTCCACAGCGTGAGCTCCTGCGCGAGATGATGATGATGTAGCCCGACCTCTATCGCCTTCCCGACGCGAGCTGGATTTCAACGCAGCTTTCTCAATAATATCATATGCTTCCGCTGGCGTCTTCGTTCCCAGATCGCCTCCTGCGTTAACATCTAATCGCTCCTGCGTGTTGTAGCTGAGCCCCTGATAGAATGTCAAAACCAGCTGTCTCTTGGAATAGCCGTGATGTGGCACATCAATCAACAAATCCTTGAATCTCTCCCAAGCTGCATGCAACGATTCGCCCTCGTCCTGGCGAAATGAAGTAATCCGGTTTCGTAGCTTGTTCGATTTCTCAGGTGGAAAGTATTTATGCATAAACTGCTCTGCCAACTGATTCCAGGTCCTGATGGACCCGGCTGGAAGTGACATAAGCCAAGCTCTGGCTTTATCACGCAACGAAAACGGAAACAACCTCAACCGAATCGCATCCTCCGAAACATCCATAATCTTGAATGTAGAGCAAACATGGAGGAAAGCCGCAATGTGCCTCCCAGGATCCTCGTGCTCACGCCCGTCGAACTGCACTGAATTCTGCACCATGTTAATTATACTAGATTTTATTTCAAATGAAGGTGCATCAATAGTGGGTCTAATAATACTGGGCTCCAAGCCCTCTCGTCCGGGCTGATTCGTCTCATTCAAAGGTTGATTATCGTCTGCCATGATTTCGTCCCCTGAGTTTTCGCTTTCAGAAAGTATCACCGGGTCGTCAATCGCGTTTGCAATCCGTTGTGCAATGATACGTGCCCTTTCTCGCAGCCTCCTACTTCTCCTAAGATTATGCGCTGGTTCGTCAACCGGCTCAGCAATATTAGGCGCGGGAGTTGAGGACATTAACCTGCAAACGAAAATTTCACACAATGAATATTTTATTACTATATAATAATTCTGCCCCTTTTTTTTCAGCTGAATAGAAGCAGAAAATTATTATAAATGGGCTGAAAATTTTATAAAAATCCGAAAAATGGCCCGAAATTTTATAAAAATTCAACAAAATAAATAAATGAATCGACTAATACAAAAATGGCTTTAGGGTGCCGAAAACCCAAAGAATACATGAATAAATGAATCCGGATCACATAAATAAATGAAACAAAAATAACGCAAAAATGAATAAATCGAATAAAACAAGAAATATTAACAAATAAATGAACAAATAAAGAATCATGAAATTATTCACAAAAATAAACAAGTATATACGCCGATAACAAAATGACTCGGGTCGTTCCTAAAACTCGCCACTTCCCCGGCAACGGCGCCAAAAACTTGACGTGTGCGTATATATACATAATATTTTGCAATGAATTACACCCGATTGGGTTTTAAATTTATAAAAGTGATTATTACTTTTACATCAAAACACACACGAAAGAGGCAAGTGTACCCCGTCATATATGTAATAAAGTATCGGTAAGAACCAAGTATCGATCCAAGGAAATGGGCGGAGAATTTGTACTAGACCTTTGTCACTAAACTACCGGTAAAAACATAGGTTTTGTGATTTTAAACTAAACTAAAGTAAACATAACCAAATACATAATAAAAACATAATAGAAAGTAGATAAAAAGCCTTGCTAAATACACAACCACAACATGTCAACTAAGTCAGTTTTGGCACTAGAAGCATTCGGTCAATTTTCCAATTTAAAACAATTAGTATCCCTTTCGGGAATCCTAACATGACAATCATTCGGAAAGTTAAAACGATAGACACACTTTAACCACCTAAAATTGTTCTTTAACGTGCAATTGATAAATGTCTATGAAAATCTCTTAAAAATAAGTTAGGCAGCCGTTAGGATTATTCTAACCTCACTTAAACAAGGAAAGCGACACCGATAAACACAATGCAACCACCGAGATAAGCATAAACTAGATTAAATCACAACCGAGTTCATTTTACAAATCTTGCACAATAATTCACTAAGATAGCAATTTTGGCCTAAACTACTAACTAAGCTAACAAATCATGGCAAGAATTTATAACGACACCATCTAACCCGTTTAGGTCCTTCCGTGACGGTAAGCTCTCTTGATTAACAATAATTACATTTTATTAAATCACTAACCATTTCTAGTATCATGATGCATACATTTAAACCAAGTTAAACTAGTTAACCAAATTCAAAGTTTACTAATACAAGATTAATTAAGCTTCATTTTTCAACTATCTTAACTAACCAAGCACCAATCATCCAACATAATTACTTATAATCAAGAATTCAATATCAATAACAAGGTTGCAAACTAATCATCAAAGATAAACATAGAAAATACTTCAAATGTCATTACAAACAAAGTTTAACAAACTAATGGTTATAATCTAGCAAGGGATTGTTGTGTTTTTGCCCAAAGGCTACAATAAAACATAAATCATAATGTAAGTACTTGAAAGATTAACAAAAACTTGGAAAGATTAGAAAATCAAACCATAAACAAGTACTAGACTAAGGATCCGGGTAGTAATCGAGCTAATCGGGATAATGTGGCTTGAATCCGGGTGAAAGCTAATGCCTCCGGAGCCTGAAAATCGCCTGAGAGCTCTCCAAAAATCCAGAATGTCGAGCAGAATGTTTCTGCTGTGTTTTTATACTTTTTTGCTGATGCACGGTCGTTCTCCCTGTGGAACGACCGTTCACTTTATTCAATTATTGGTCATGGGTCACCATACCGCATACGTCATCGGATCGTTGACCAGATCTGAAATGGCACGACCGTTCCCCATATGGAACGATCGTTCAGTTCCGGGCTTCATGTTGCACGCCAAGTCGCACCTACCGTTCAGTTCCGAGACTCTGTTGATTCACCGGAGATGCACGGTCGTTCCTCAGATGGAACGACCGTTCGTCACCTAGTCGCTTGTTTCCCTGGAACGCCCAGCCGCACCGATCGTTCATTGCCGAGATGATCAGCTTTGTCGAAGATGCACGACCGTGCATCAGGTGGAACGGTCGTTCCACAGGCCCAGTTCAGAATCCTTAACAGAAAGTCCGCAGCTTTGTCGTTTTGTCCGGAAAGTCCTTGTTTTTGCTATCATCTTGTCTGGAATGCAGTTTTAGGGCTGTAAACACAAATGTAGATAAATAAGTATCCGAACGACGGTTTTACGGCAAAAAACGCATAAAATAGGTGTAAAACGGGGGACTAAAATATGTGTAAATTAGAGTGTATCAGTGATTGTCAATTTCACATGCATGAATATTAATGCATCAAATTATTGATTAGGGTTCATTCCTAACCCTGAATTTATCATAATTTCATTCAAACATCAATCAACCAAGTTCAGATTTCGATTTCACAAGTTATCAAGAATTTGAGATGAAACCAAATTGTGAATTTTGACATACCTTGTGATCCTCTAACCCGAGTGATCACTAATCCTAGCTTGGTTTTCGATTTAGACTTGATTTGCCCTCTTGATTTGGTTGATTTTTGCTTGTTAGGGTTTGAGCTTGAGAGCCCTTCCTGGCTCCTGTGTTTTGTACGACCAGAACACACACAAAGGTGTGTGTTTTGGTGTTTTTAGTTTTAATTAATAAAAACCCATTTTCTCATCTTAACCATTTTAGTCCCTCAACTTTACCCAGGTTTATAAAGGTTACTACATCAAGTTCCCTCATTATTTTTAAAACACTAGAGTAACTAGGTTGATATCCCTAGTTATTTAGTGGGTTCCGGGAGTTATAACCCGCTTTATTTTAAGTCCCGTTAACTCAGGCTCTTATAAAACATAATTCCTTAAAACTTTGATTCGTTTGTATTTAATATTAGGATTTCTTATTTAAATCCAAATATTTACCGGGTTATTTTTACTACTAACGGTACGTTACCCGTCTTTTAGTATTAACGGAGTTTGATTACCAAACCCGTTTTCGGGGTGTTACAAGTCTACCCCCCTTAAAGAGGTTTCGTCCCCGAAACCTTTCTTACATAGTTCATCGAGTTCTAAACTCAATGCGTTTGACCTGAGTACTCTTTTAAGCATTACTCATACTTTAACCAATTGTTAGTATTACCAGAAAATTTATGGTAATATCTTTTTGGTTACAGAACATCTACGTACCTCATACGACATAATGTAACTTGAAATAACGTAATTTCGTTATTTCTACTAGTTTAGTTAACTTAGCGATATCCATCGCTTTTATATATTATCGAACTCCTTGTGAATCCGTTGCCTTGACCTGTTTAAAGGTCTTTTGTGAAATCTTTCACTTTTAGCAACTATTTCTTTTGTTTTCAAATTCATTTATTCGGTTCAGTTACTCCGAATCCTCCGCTTACGAGCATACCAAATTTCTCGATTTGAATTGCTGACCTTCACCGGTCTCACTAACTAGACTTATTAGTCCAGTTACTTTTTTTTTACCGCTCGCTTGGTTATAATGTGATTCTATTTCACATTACATTTCTTAACCGTGATCGTGTTGCATCATGTTTAATTTATATATCTACCTTTCATTTTCGAAAAGATCACTTTTCGAATATATCGTCTTGCGCCTATCAGCGTCAAGACTTGAATCTTTCCTGCTTACTATTCAATTTCCTATCAGAATTTATATTTGTAAAAATGTTATTTCTTACTAAAACTGAATTTTAGTCTAACGTTTTTCTCTTCAACTATGTCAATTACTCATATCAAGGAAATTGACAACCCATAATTTATTGTTTTCCGTTCTCGTGTTACGTGGGGAATCGTAACAAGTTACCTCACCATACACTATTGACCCGTAGGTTTCTTCACTTATCCTCGTAGGCTATTTCCTTAAGCTTTCATCTCTTTAAGACGAGACCCTTATGATCCCTTTTGCTTCAATTCATGACCCGTGGGTCATTTTGGCCCCGTAGACCTTTACATTAATTAATATCCCGTAGGTTATGATGATCCCGTAGATCATCTTTTATTCTAGTCTTTATTCCATTGTCTAATTATACATATATAACTTTAAAGCATCCTTTGTTATGTTTGGAATCATTTAATTTTGCTTTTGAACTTTAGTTGACCATGACCGTAGTCTAAGGTTTCATTTGTTTACTTTCAGACTATCCTTTCCGACTTCTAGCGTCATTTACATGTCGGTTTGTCTTACACTTACCATTACCCGGTTCATACTTATACTCTCTACAACCCATTACCCGGGTCCTTCTATCTTATTGTTTTTAGCTTTCCGGTTTCACCGGTATGCGTTTTTCCTATTTTATTAAGTGTTATTCCTTAATTGACTCGTTTGACTCTTTTTGGGTGAATTTTCATCACTCATGAATGTCAAACTTCATTCTTTATTTGACCCGTCCAACTTTGAAATGGTTGAACGTAATTACCAAAATTTATGTTTGCGAAAATTCTTGTCATCTTTTAGTCATGACTCATATTCCGAGTCTTTTGACTTTCTATTTCGCGTTCCTGTTTCTCAGTCTACGCATGCGTTTAAATCCTTACCCACCAACCGGGTGTTTTACCGAAGTCGTTATTATTGCAACCCTTACGGTATGCATTATGACTTCGTTTCGCTTTTATATTCCTACTTTGTTCTCAAATTTGGCGTTTTACAAAATCGGGCCGTTAAGAGTCATATTTGCATTCTTCGGGTTCGAGTTTAAGCACACCCCTCCCAATTGCAAACCTTAATCGTTTTACATTAATCTTTGTCCCTTCACTCGGGCTCATCATCCTAATGTAATACGCTTCCGTCACCCGGCTGTGCGTTTACATTATTATCAAATATTTTGCTCATTTGATTCATTTGGGTACTTTTAAGTTAGTCCCATTCACCCCACCCTTACTACATCGGACATAAATGTGTCCGCTATAAGAAGTTCATGGTATCATATGCCACTACTTACTTGGCCAGAGTAAGCGATTAACACATGACACGCATGACCTTTTTATAGTTTTCACATCACGCCCTATGTAAGTAATGCCTCTATTTGTTTCTCTTGGAAACAATATCCCGAATACATTTTCTATTCGGGTTTTTCCAAGTTTTTTTTTTAATCTATATATGCAACTTTCAATTTCTACATCTTTGTTGCATATTACTATTTATGCAATTATATTTAAAATGTGCACCTGGTAATGCTTGCCCCGACGGGCGTTCCTTGCCATTAACCTTGTCCGCGGTCGTTACGCGATTTGGTCCTTGGTGAGCATGCTCCTCTTGTCATAATTCGGACCGTTCTTCTATCATATTCGTAATTTGTTAAACTCTCGCTATCCTCATATGCGAGTGTCCTTCAACTAAAACATATACAACAGTTAGTAATTTCAACATTAAAGGATGCCCGTATTATAATATAAGGCTTTTCTACTATACGCATCAACGCGTGTAATTTCGTTGACTATATCCATTCTACATCGTTTTTATTGGTGTAACGTGTATTACACGATAACCATATGTGTTGTTCTCAACACTTTAATCATACTAAACCTTTGACATACATGTACTTACCGGATTTGCAATCAAGCCTCGAACCGAACACCAATCTTTATCAAGAGCGTAAGGTTTAAGTCCAAGCATAGCTTTCCCGCCATACTTGAATCTCTTAAACCAAGGATCTGATACCAACTTGTAACACCCAACTTAATAAATCAAAATTTTATTAATAAAATACACATTTAAATGCTAAAATGTGACTTTACAAAAACTTTTCATACTAACATTTCCACATGTTAACAACATTTCAAAAATACAACTTAATGTAATTGGATTCGTCGTTTTAAAGATACGACGAAACGCCGCGCGAAAGCTTGTATGTTATCGTGTTCGGTTCCTCATCGAGCTTGATCTTCATCCGGGCACTCATGGCGATCACCTATGATCAAAACCAACTTAAAAGTTAGTTTTGATAGTCAAATATTAAGTTCAAACAAGTACAGGGGTTAAAAGGGCAAAATTTAAAAATTTTCCGGAGTTAGGGGGCGTCGCGTGACGCCAAGGGCCTAGGCGTCACGCCTAGCCCTTGTTTTCACAGACTATTGCCTTCAGCAGTTGCTGTACGTTCCCAGCGTGACCCGATTTCACGGAAACGAGCACAACTCTCTCGTTTTTAATCCGTTTTACCCGATTCTTTTTCCTACGCGTCCGTAATTTAAGTCTACATCATATGGAGTGAAAATCCAACATCCAACATAATAAATTTTGAGACTTCTAAGCCTTCGACTCGTTACCCTTTTACCGAATTTTAACCCGTTTATGCATCTTATCAAACAAACGTATTTGTTTGATTCCTATATCACATACACTTCTTCAAATTAATGTTAACTACCATTTTAGGTTCTAATCACAAGTTTATTACACAATTTAAACCCATTTTCGCTCGTATGCTTATCTTGACCCATTAAGGGTATTGAAGCACTTTCGAGTCTAAAATCACTTCCGATTGTTTCTAGCATTACATCACCACATTTCTTATCCTATAATCTCCCACCACAACTGTATTTATGGTGGGTTTAATGTGGTGATCTATATAAACCAAATTTTACCTCTCGAATCATTATTTTACGGCAAAAACTCAATTAGTGCCATTTGACTAATACAATACCTCTTTCAGCTTCTATACTTATTCTAAGTATTTACCTAATCATAAAACTCGTTTCCAAACAACCTTTAAAGGTTGTTTGTTCGAATTAGCTAACCAGGGCGTTTTGGTCCTTTTTTATCCTTCTTTTACGACAAAGGACTTTCAGATACTTGTTTGACCCAAATATCCGGTCTTCTAACTATGACCTTGTTTAGAAACCATTATGTTTATAAAACACTACATTTATAACTTGAATTATTTAGTTTATCTTTAAGATAACCAAATATCCAATTTGACCTTATTTAACTCTTAGAGAACCTCAAATTCTACATGATGAGTTGAATCATTACGCAAACCTGGCTCGGATCAATGTATTGACCCGTTACGATACCTTGCCTTAGTGGCGCTAAGTAATAGCGATGTCATCATTCAATCGATATTTATTCCTGTAATCATGCAACTCGACAAAACATTAGCCGGTATTGTCAAAGGGTGATATTTTCACCCTTTTGACCCGTTTGGTCTATATGACCGTTTACTTTTACGAGATGAATTTATCATCATCTCGTCTACATGACTAAATGACCTCATTTTCTCTTTTTAACCATTCAACATGGTTTATCATTATTGTCTTTTGTTCCGAACCGCGCATGTCGGGTCGAAACATCATAAGTCAAATGTGACTTTTGATAATTCAAAATCTATAAATCAAATAGATATTAATAAAAGGTGTAAGTTTTTAACTTACCTTGTATCCAAGTTACGTCTTTTCTTCTTCCTTGTTTCGTTTGACCCGCTTGCTCCCCAAGCTTCACCTAGCTTGTTAAGCGCCAACTATCATTCATTATTCACAAGGTTGTTAGATTAGTCATTCTAAATCATGACTTTCACACCTTATGAATCTTTGACTACTTTTCTTATTGAACTATATCATAAATCATGATTTAAATTCTCGTGTCAAGACCCACTTCAAATCAAGTATGAACTCTTAACAAATCCCCATTTTGTTCAAGTAGTTCTTTCATACAAGTTAGTATGGTGTTTATAAACACCAATACAGCATCAATTTCATCAAATCATCCATAACCAATTTTTCTTTCACGTAATTAGTCAAATAAGGCAAATTACGCGTTTCATTTGTAATTTCAACACTTAAACATTCACTTAGGCATTTTAGCAAACACCTTGTGGGTATATTCTATAAAATCAACAATCTATTTTCATAACTAGTTATTTACCCCAAGTTTTAACATCATTCATAAGTTCTTATGTCTAGCATGCATCATAACACCTAGACTTACTTTATGGAAATCAAATAACACCAAATTGATGATCATAACTCTAGTGTTCATCATCTTCCTACAAGACCCACTTAACACCTAAATGGGCGATTCTCAATTTCACATGCATGAATTTTAATGCATCAAATTATTGATTAGGGTTCATTCCTAACCCTGAATTTATCATAATTTCATTCAAACATCAATCAACCAAGTTCAGATTTCGATTTCATAAGTTATCAAGAATTTGAGATGAAACCAAATTGTGAATTTTGACATACCTTGTGATCCTCTAACCCGAGTGATCACTAATCCTAGCTTGGTTTTCGATTTAGACTTGATTTGCCCTCTTGATTTGGTTGATTTTTGCTTGTTAGGGTTTGAGCTTGAGAGCCCTTCCTGGCTCCTGTGTTTTGTACGACCAGAACACACACAAAGGTGTGTGTTTTGGTGTTTTTAGTTTTAATTAATAAAAACCCATTTTCTCATCTTAACCATTTTAGTCCCTCAACTTTACCCAGGTTTATAAAGGTTACTACATCAAGTTCCCTCATTATTTTTAAAACACTAGAGTAACTAGGTTGATATCCCTAGTTATTTAGTGGGTTCCGGGAGTTATAACCCGTTTTATTTTAAGTCCCGTTAACTCAGGCTCTTATAAACATAATTCCTTAAAACTTTGATTCGTTTGTATTTAATATTAGGATTTCTTATTTAAATCCAAATATTTACCGGGTTATTTTTACTACTAACGGTACGTTACCCGTCTTTTAGTATTAAGGGAGTTTGATTACCAAACCCGTTTTTGGGGTGTTACAGTAAACCAAGTAGATCCTCAGGGAATACGTTGGGGAATTCACAAACTACGGGAACGTCTTTTACTCCGGGATTACCTTTCTTTTCCTTCTCTGCTACTACAATGTTAGCCAAGAAGGCTTTGTATTCCTTGCGGAGGTACTTGCTAGCTTAGACACATGACATCACCATAAACACATAATTGGTCACCATTTGCGAGAGAAAAACGAATCATCTTATCAAATCAAACAATTTCAGCATGATTTTCCCGAAGGAAATCCATGCCTACTATGACATCAAAGCTACCAAGTTGCATCGGAATGATATTATTCGGGAAAACGTGACCGTTGAGATCGAGAGTACAGTCACGCAGAACAGAACTGACGGTGATGGTTCTTCCAATGGCAACTTCTACGTCGAAGGTTGATGGAAGGTTAACGCGCTTACGATTTAGGAGTCTTTCGAATTTGAATGATACAAAACAGTTATCAGCTCCAGTATCAAATAAACACGAAGCATATATACCATTTACGAGAAACGTACCATTAACCACATTGTTGTCTGCCTGAGCCTGGCGGGCGTTGATGTTGAAGACGCGCCCGCGGGCTGCTTGCTGATGTTGTTGTTGTGGCTGCTGCTGGGGCTCTTGTTTCACTACCCTGTTGGGGCACATGTTTGCAAAGTGGTTGGGATCACCACATGCAAAGCAAGCTCGAGTGTTAGCTGCGGGTGCAGAAGCTGCTTGATGGCCTTGAGGAGCAGGGAGTAGAGCTTGCGGTGCAGGAGTTTGACCTTGAGCTGGAGCTGGAGCTTGTCGAGAACCAGTGCGGCAGTTTGCGGTGAAATGGCCGTACATGTCGCAGTGAACACAAAACCAGCATGCGATACCAACCGGGTGATGGTAGGTACAAGTAGGGCAGAGCGGATGTGGTCCAGTGTAGGCACGTTTTGCTGGCTGTGCATTTTCCACAGGCGACGCTACTTGGCGGTGTTGAGGTTGCGATTGGGTTGGCACAGCTTGAAGTGGTGCGACAGTAACTGCATAGTTCTTGTTGCTGAACTGCTGTTGTTCTTCCTCTTGCGACGCGAGAGCTTTGAAGATTGCGGTGCGGCGGCGGTAGTTTCAGCGGTGGAAGTAGCAAGGACTTGATGTAGACTCTTGGAGGCTTTATCAAAGTAACCAGCCTTGACTCGCTTGTCGTTTATCTCAGCAGCGAGTAAGAAGGTTTCCTCAATAGTTGTCGTCTTTGCAGCGTGAACGAAATAAGCAACGCAATTCGGAAGAGCTCGGATATACTTCTTGATTGTAATATCAGGAGTAGTAACTTGACCAGGGCAGATGATACTTAACTGCTTGAAGCGAGCAGTTAAACCAGCATTATCTACACCATCCTGCTTAATGTGCCAGAATTCATCCTCTAGCTTTTGGATTTCATGGGGAGACAAAACTCTTGCATCATGATGTTCTTCAACTCGTCCCACGACAATCCGAAAGCTGCATTGTTTCCTCGTTTGTTCCTCTCGCCCGTCCACCAATCAAGAGCGCGAGATTAGAAGACGCCGGTAGCATTGACATTACAGAGATCTTCTGGGCAGCCACTTTGACGTAGGGTGACTTCGATCTAATCAAACCATTGAAACATGGCCGTAGGCCCATCTTCGCCGGTAAATTCTTTTGGTACGCAGGCTTTGAACTACTTGAAGCTAAAAGTAGCTTTAGGAGATTCTGTCCTGGATTCTTCTGAGGACTTGCTAGCGTTTTCATTCAACTCACTGACGATTTGCGGGATTACTTTAACAATTTGACTAGCGACGAGAGAGGCGAGTCGCTTGTCAGCTTGCTTGTGTCTAGCAGCGCGGGAGGGAAGTGATCCAGATGACGACATTATCTACAAAAGACATTGCCGTAGGACTCAAACTCAATTTCGATTAATCCTAGTCTAGCGGTTTACCATAAAGCTCAGGAACACAATCATTCACAAATTCATGTAGGCACATAATCACATAAGCACGTATGCTCATAAGCACGTAAGCACATAGGCACGTAAGCACATAAGCACGTAAGCACATGAGCACATAAGCTAACCTAAACACGTATTTTGTACGTATTCACCTATCCTTCATATCAGCGTATAGTGATTAAGTATAGCGATTGCGATTAGCGAGTAGCGATTGCGAATAAAGATTAGTGATTCGTTGGCGCGTGGTGTGAATTGTGTGTGGTTTGGGGCCCTTGGGCGGAGCGAGAAGCATGAAATTGAAAACCTCAGTACCACCGTACTGTTTATCTCAAAACGCTAACAAATAGGCATATAAAACAAATAAAATTTCACATAAAATCGATAATTCACAGAGTCAGCGGCGGCAAATCTCAGAATTAAAATACAAAAAATCGAGAATAGATTGTCTGCGGCTCGATAGACATCGACTACCCAAAGTGGTTCGCCTATTCACAAGGATTTGAAGTGCACACTAGGGCCTTCAGGACTGTGCTCTTGCCTCAATCCGGGCAAGCGGCACGCATCCTTCCAGTTATAGCGTGACTCAAGTCGTTGGAGTCCGTCGAGACTTTGGTGAGAGTTTTGTAAAACCACAAATAAAAGCGGAATAAGGCATCAAGATTTGGGTTTCACCCCTAAATTAACGACTATATTTCCTATTTTGATGAAGTAGAGGGGAAAATTTGTGTCGAAGTATGGATTTCACTCCTATTTCAACACAAATTCTCGTGTTTATAACAAAAATAGCGATTCGAAGGAGCGATCTGGTTGAGAGTTTGCGGTTTTCACATGTAGTCTTAATTAGATCATTCGTTGGTGTGTGTATCCGGCCTTAGGGAAGGCTAGTCTTGCGCAGAACTGTAGTATGCGATGTTCGCACAAGAGTGTAGAGTACAGCGAGTTCGAGCGAGAAATAGCGAGTAAGCTTGTACAAAACCTATATCGGGTATGCGCAAGTCGGTCTGTTGGTACTTAGACCATAGACTAGGTCGTTCCTAAGACATCGACCCGGACTAGGTCGAGTCTTGCCTAATTCCTTATAGTTATGGCTCTGATACCAATCTGTCACACCCCAACCGATGGCGGAAACATCGGGGCGCGACACAGTGCGAAACAGATTGTTCAAGAGAAATTCCATAACAACTAAATTATCAGATAGTTAATATTATGTCCCATACCATAACCAATCAAGCATTTAATTATTACAGACATAGATATCTCAAAAACAAGTAAAAACTGTTCCGACAACTCAGATTTAAATAAGTAATTTGTTCGTTGATTTCTAGACTCTCCTAACTGGATTCCATCAAGTAGCAAGCAAGATTCCTAAGCATTCAAATACCTGTCACATACGTTAAAATAGAGGTCAATACATGTAGTGTAAAGGTGAGCATACAAGTTTGATAGTATAGTAGTAGAGTTTGAAAGCGTTTACGCATAACCAGCATGTACAACGTATAATGTGAAGCATGTAAGTTATCGACAAAGATCTTATCAATACCAATGACTACGATTTGACAGCGAGTAGCGAGTGCGCATCACATGTTCACCACTACGAACACGTGAAGTATTGTCCTTAACAACCCCTGAGTGAATAGGTGCTGAGTCCAAGCTATAGTATTATCGTTGCTAAGGCAGGTAGACGGTAATCAATGTGTAAACACAACAAACAGGCATTCATCGAGTCACGTATAACATACAATAATGGTCAGCATATAAATAGTGTTTGCGTTGTGTGTTCGATGTGATTTAGAATAAGTAACGTATGTAACACCCAAAAGTGCTTAAAGCAAAAAAGGATCGAGTATACTCACAGCGATGGAAGTTTAATGGATTGAAGGGAGCGCTAGAGTGAGATTAGCCTGATCAGAACGATAGCATAAGCGATAAGCGTCACGTGAAACGATGTAAGTGGAAAAAGTGTCGAGTGGTCATCCGGCCGAATGGAAATCCAAACGGATGGCCATTCAATCGGATGTCAATCCGTTCGGATGGCCATTCCGGCGGATTGACACTCGTTTGGGATAGATGTGTTTGAGTATAATGGCTTTGAAGTTTTCGTTGTAGTATATTGAAAACAAAGAAGTATCTCTGCCTTTTAGGTCGTTCGATCGATCGGCGGTTCGATCGGGAGGCGATCCGTTCGGTGAGGTATTCCTCAGAGAACAAGTTCAAAGCAAGATCAACATCCAATCGGATGATCTACCGATCGGGTGACAATTCGTTGGAATTGACTATGCATTGAATATGTTGAAAATTGTTTAAGTGTTGAACCTCAAGTGCAATCCGATCGGATTGCAGTATCCGATCGGACGGCGATCCGATCGGACGGCGATCCGATCGGACGGCGATCCGATCGGACGGCGATGGAGTGTGCTTCAATTGTGGAGAAAAAGGACATATCAAGCCGAACTGTCCGAAACTAGCTATAGCCATGAACAACAAGACTACTATGATTGTTAGGGCATTTGTTCTGACAGCTGAAGAAGCAAAGATGATTTCGGACGTGATTGCCAGTACGTTTTTAGTTAATGATGTTTTTGCTAAAGTATTATTTGACTCTTGTGCGAACCAAAGTTTTATTAATACTTTATTTTGCAAAATTCTCAAGCAACCATTAACTAAACTCCAAAAAGAATGTCTAGTAGAGACAGCAAATGGGGAATCCATTAAGATTACTGAAATCTTGCAGGGAGCAAGAATATAAATTTTAAACCAATCGTGGGAAAACGTAGGGTCTACTTCTGCACCTTATTGTAAGGCCTGCAAGA
Organism: Helianthus tuberosus; assembly: GCA_030545235.1. Taxonomy (NCBI): domain Eukaryota; kingdom Viridiplantae; phylum Streptophyta; class Magnoliopsida; order Asterales; family Asteraceae; genus Helianthus; species Helianthus tuberosus. The sequence goes on from CM060435.1 coordinate 15,032,342, forward strand.
AGAAGCATTCGGGAAGATGCTCCATGTACTGCAATTTCTGCAAGATACCAGGACACAAGGAGGAAGACTGTAGGAAGAAACCTAGTAATGGAGTGTGCTTCAATTGTGGAGAAAAAGGACATATCAAGCCGAACTATCCGAAACTAGCTCTAGCCATGAACAACAAGACTACTAAGAATGTTAGGGGATTTGTTCTGACAGCTGAAGAAGCAAAGATGATTCCGGACGTGATTGCCGGTACGTTTTTAGTTAATGATGTTTTTGCTAAAGTATTATTTGACTCTGGTGCGAACCAAAGTTTTATTAGTACTTCATTTTGCAAAATTCTCAAGCAACCATTAACTAAACTCCAACAAGAATGTCTAGTAGAGACAGCAAATGGGGAATCCATTAAGATTACTGAAATCTTGCAGGGAGCAAGAATAGAAATTTTAAACCAAGATTTTATTGCTAATCTTTACCCAATGAATCTGGCTGCATTTGATATCGTATTAGGAATGGATTGGTTAGTAGCCAATAAAGCCAGTATTCTATGTGATCAAAAGTCAATCCAAATAAGTTCGCCAAAGGGTGAAAAGATCACAATTAAAGGAAATAAGCCATTTAGATCTACGAAATTCATCTCTGTGATGAAAACTGCAAGGTATGCAAGGAAAGGATCATTAGTGTAAATGATTTCCATAATCATTAACACTAAAGGAAAAGAATTGAAAGATATTCCTGTAGTATCTCAATTCTCAAATGTTTTTCCAGATGAACTACCAGGACTACCGCCAGACAGTGAAGTTGAATTCAGAATTCATTTTCTACTAGGGACAGCACCAATTGCCAAAGCACCTTAGCGTGGGGCACCGGCAGAGATGCAAGAATTGAAGAAACAATTGGACGAACTTTTGGAGAAAGGATTCATACAGCCAAGTTCATCACCTTGGGGAGCACCAATCTTGTTTGTCAAGAAGAAAGACGGGTCAATGCGTATGTGCATTGATAATCGAATAAATAACAGTGCCATTCGACACATAGTAACCCAAGAAATAAGAGATGCTATGCCATATATCATCCAAAACGTTAGAGAAGCGGGGAATACTAAAACTAATAGTGGAAGTAAGCGATCAAATACTGAACCCACTCACAGCGTGAACAATGGACCGTTACTTCAATTGCCTATTCCAAAAAGAAGAAGAACCATGTCTTATGGTTGTTTTTACAAAGAATTATGGTCCTGTAAACCAATAGAATTCTCGGGCAATGAAGGAGCCATTGCAGCTCTACGCTGGATAGAAAAGACTAAGGTGGTCTTAAAAATAAGCAAGTGTGAAGAGGAAGACAAAATCATGTTTGCTTCCAATCTTTTTAAGAATGCTGCTCTAGAATGGTGGAACACTATTCTCCAGTCTAGGGGAAGTCACCGAGTCTATAATATGGAATGGACTGAGTTTAAGAATATAGTCGAAAGGATATTATGTCCACCCAATGAAAAAGAGCAGATAGCCAATAAGTTCTTAAACCTTAGAATGTCTGGAGTAGACTGTGAGGGTTACACTACTATATTCTTCGAATATGCCAGAATAGTTCCAACCCTAGCTTCACCAGAACCAGTATTAATCTCTCGTTACATTTGGGGATTAATCAGTGAAATTAGACATGTAGTCAAGGAAGCTAGACCGCAAACTATAGAAGAAGCTGTAGAACTAGCAAATACCTTGACTGATGAACTAGTACTTACCCAAGAAGAGAACCAAAGGAAGAACCTAGTCCAAAAGCTTACCCAGGAATTTCATTATGGAAATTCCAATCGTGGGAAAAACGTAGATTCTACTTCTGCACCTTATTGTAAGGCCTGCAAGAAGAAGCATTCAGGAAGATGCTCCACGTACTGCAATTTCTGCAAGATACCAGGACACAAGGAGGAAGACTGTAGGAAGAAACCAAGTAATGGAGTGTGCTTCAATTGTGGAGAAAAAGGACATATCAAGCCGAACTGTCCGAAACTAGCTCTAGCCATGAACAACAAGACTACTAAGAATGTTAGGGCATTTGTTCTGACAGCTGAAGAAGAAAAGATGATTTCGGACGTGATTGCCGGTACGTTTTTAGTTAATGATGTTTTTCCTAAAGTATTATTTGACTCTAGTGCGAACCAAAGTTTTATTAATACTTCATTTTGCAAAATTCTCAAGCAACCATTAACTAAACTCCAACAAGAATGTCTAGTAGAGACAACAAACGGGGAATCCATTAAGATTACTGAAATCTTGCAGGGAGCAAGAATAGAAATTTTAAACCAAGATTTTATTGCTAATCTTTACCCAATGAATATGCCTGGATTTGATATCGTATTAGGAATGGATTGGTTAGTAGCCAATAAAGCCAGTATTCTATGTGATCAAAAGTCAATCCAAATAAGTTCGCCAAAGGGTGAAAATATCACAATTAAAGGAAATAAGCCATTTAGATCTACGAAATTCATCTCTGTGATGAAAACTGCAAGTTGTGCAAGGAAAGGATCATTAGTGTATATGATTTCCATAATCATTAACACTAAAGGAAAAGAATTGAAAGATATTCCTGTAGTATCTCAATTTTCAAATGTTTTTCAAGAAGAACTACCAGGACTACCGCCAGACAGGGAAGTTGAATTCAGAATTCATCTGCTACCAGGGACATCACCAATTGCCAAAGCACCTTACCGTGGGGCACCAGCAGAGATGCAAGAATTGAAGAAACAATTGGACGAACTTTTGGAGAAATGATTCATACAGCCAAGTTCATCACCTTGGGGAGCACCAATCTTATTTGTCAAGTAGAAAGATGGGTCAATGCGTATATGCATTGATTACCGAGAGCTGAATAAAGTCACGATTAAGAATCGGTACCCATTACCGAGAATCGATGATCTGTTCGATCAATTTCAAGGAGCTCGACTCTTTTCTAAGATCGACTTACGCTCAGGATATCATCAATTAAAGATACATGAAGAGGACATTGCTAAGACTGCCTTCAGAACAAGGTATGGCCATTATGAATTTACAGTCATGCCATTTGGTCTAACCAATGCCCCAGCCGCATTTTTGGACATTATGAATAGAATATGTAAACCATATATGGATAAATTCATAATTGTCTTTATAGATAATATTCTCATTTATCTAAGAGTAAAGAGGAACATGCAGCGCATCTGCATGCACTTTTAAATTTACTAAGAAAAGAAAAGTTTTATGCCAAATTTTCAAAATGTGAAGTTTGGTTAGAAGAAGTACAATTTCTTGGACATTTAGTTAATCATGAAGGAATTCCTGTGGATTTCACAAAGATTGAGGCGATTACTAAATGGAAAATCCCTGAATCACCAACGGAGGTGAGAAGTTTCCTAGGACTAGCCTGTTATTATAGAAGGTTTATCCTAGATTTCTCTAGAATAGCCATTCCCTTAACCAAAGTTAACCTGTAAATCTGTTAAGTTTGAATGGGAACCAAAACAAGAAGAAACCTTTAGAATTCTTAAGCAATGATTAACCAACGCACCCATACTAGCGTTACCAGAAGGAACTGAAGACTTTGAAGTCTATTGTGACGCTTCTAAGTTAGGTTATGGATGTGTGTTGATGCAATGTCAAAAGGTTATAGCCTATGCCTCTAGACAACTTAAGAATCATGAAGAGAATTATTCAACCCATGATTTAGAATTAGAAGCAATAATTTTTGCCCTTAAGATTTGGAGACACTATTTATATGGAAATAAATTTGTAGTCTTCACCGATCATAAGAGTTTAAGGTACATTTTTGGGCAAAAAGAGTTGAATATGAGACAAAGACGCTGGATGGAAATTCTTAGTGATTACGATTGTAATATCAAGTATCATGCAGGAAAAGCTAATGTAGTAGCTGATGCTTTAAGTCGAAAGCATCATGAAAAGCCAAGGAAAGTATGTTCTCTTAAATTAAATCTGCAGATAGATTTAAACGAGCAAATTAGAGAAGTACAAGAATCAGTAATCAAGGAAGATACTGAAAAATTGAAAGGAATGATTAAGGAATTTGAACAAGGAACTAATTGAATTTGGAGATTCCATAAGAAACGGATTTGGATACCTAAACTAGGAAACCTACGCCACCAAATATTAGAAGAAGCTCATAAGTCTAAATATAAGATACATCCTGGAAGTGATAAAATGTATCAAGACGTAAGAAAGAATTTCTCGTGGATAGGAATGAAAAAGGATATAGCAGCTTATGTTGCCAAGTGTTTAACCTCTTCATAAGTTAAAGCTGAACATCAGAAACCCTCAGGTTTGTTGCAACAATTAGAAATGTCTGTATGGAAATGGGAATTGATAACAATGGACTTTGTTACCAAATTACCCAAAACAAGAAAATGTAATGATACAATCTGGGTGATTGTAGATAGGTTAACCAAGTTTGCTCATTTCATACCAATGAAGGAAACTTTAAGTATGGAACAATTAGCTAAGTTGTATGTAAATGAAATAGTTTCATTACATATCTATTGTTTCTGATAGAGATAGTCGTTTTACTTCTCATTTTCGGACAAAATTCCAAAAAGCAATGGGAACCAAGTTAAATCTAAGCACCGCTTATCATCCTCAAATAGATGGACAAAGCGAAAGGACCATTCAGACAATGGAAGATATGCTTAGAGCTTGTGTAATTGATTTCGGAGGAAATTGGGACGATCATCTACCATTAATAGAATTTTCTTACAATAACAGCTATCATACCAGTATTAATGCTGGACCATTCGAAGCACTTTATGGGCGAAAGTGCCGAACCCCAGTCTGTTGGGCAGAAATTGGAGAAAAGCAATTGTCTGGACCAGAGATAGTACAAGAAACAACTGACAAGATTATCCAAGTCAAGGAAATACTAAAAGCAGCACGCGATCGCCAAAAGAGTTATGCTGATAACAGACGAAGACCATTGGAATTTCAAGTAGGAGATAATGTATTATTAAAAGTTTCTCCCTGGAAAAGGGGTAGTTAGATTCATCAAAAGGGGAAAGCTAAGCCCCAGCTATGTTGGACCCTTTGAGATTATTAGAAGAATAGGTACTGTAGAATACCAGCTACAACTGCCGGAGGAAATGGAAGGAATACATGATGTATTTCATGTATGTAATCTCAAAAAGTGCTTAGCTGATGAATCATTAGTAGTACCTGAAGAAGCATGGACCTGAGCGGGTCAGTTCTTCTTACGGTGATGAATTCGAACCTGGCCACACCTCATCTTCTCCGTCTCCTCCTAGACCTGCAAATAAGACGAGGGAAACGTGGGCAATGTAGAGACGGCCGATAGAGGAAGAATCCTCTATTTCCAGCTACAAAAGTGTTGCCCTATATCTCCTTCCCTAATGAGGAGGTGGAGACCTCCTTATATAGGAGATATGGGAAAACCCTAACCTCAATGGGCCAGGCCCAGTTAGGGGTTGTCTCTACGAGCCCATAGCCTAGTGTAGTATAAACTACAATGCGCTGGGCTTCGCGGGTTACTACACAATAATAATAATAATATATAATTAATATAAAAGTGATAAATAGCAGGAAAGTCCGACCGTTCGGGTCGGGTCCAGTACCATACCTCGTCAGTACCTCTTAAGGATATAGAGGTAAATGAGAAGCTTAAGTTTGTAGAGAGACCTCTACAGATTGAAGACAGGAAAGTCAAGAATCTCAAACACAAGAGATTGGTTTTAGTCAAAGTAAGATGGGATTCCAAGAGAGGACCAGAATACACTTGGGAGCTTGAATCAGAGATGCAGAGAAAATATCCACACCTGTTCTAGTAGACCTCGAGGACGAGTTCTAAAACAAGGTAGGGAGGATATAACAACCCTCCTAAAATAGTTATAACATCCCTATGCGCCCTAAAATACACCCTGTACACGTAAAATGGCCCTAAATATCTTTATTTTTATAAAATTTAAATAAAAACAAAATTCAATGGTCCCTGGCGGGCCGCGACAGAGCCAAAAAAGGATGTCGCGGGGCGCGACCTAGTGCTACCAGGCGGAACCCTAGCGTGCCACGTGTCCCGCCACTCGTCAAAGCTACACCGGTGACTACTCAGACCTATGCCCTACTACCCCTAGCTCGCGGGCCGCGAAGACCCTTGTGGTCTCTTTCGCGGGGTACGAGGAACTCGATATCAGGCCCTATAAATTGGAACGATCGGCATTCATTCTCCATCGCTCACAATTCAAAATTCTCTCTCAAATTCTGATAGTATAAGTAATTCCCGGGCATAATACCCCCCCCCCTAATTAACGAAGCTCTGCCTCGTTGTAAGTATTTTAACCCCCGGTTACGTATTAAATACGCTTCCCGATTGATCTAGTACTCCGTAACGGCTGTTGAGGCTCTGCCCGACGTAGTCGTTGGAGTGTCTGTCTCGGGGATGGTATAACTAATGTAAATTGAGTTATTATACTAACGCGTGTGCATTGTTTAATTAATAGAATATAACCAGGAAGTCACAAGGAAAATAACTAAATTAGCAATATGAGTTTATCCTCTTTTTGTAAATGCTTTTCATAAATTGTTTTTACAAAACCTCAATTGTTTTATATTATGATTAACACTGATTGAGTATTTGTAATTCTACAATTATCGTCGGTATATTGGGGTTTTGTATACAAAATTTGTTACTACACTGTGAGTAGTAACATTACCACAAGTCAGGATTGACAGTGTCGTGAGTGGTAATTAAAGTAAGAATTGGAAACAAATATAATTGCGAGATCGCACTCAATACTGTAAAAATGATAAAACCTGTCTTGATTAAATTGGGATTTACTCACCAGTATTTCCCACTGACAAATGTTTTTAAAACGCGTTTCAGGTAACAAAATGTGAAAGCCAAATAGAAGCCAGTTGGACAACACTGAAGGCTTGAAAAATGTGGCTATAAAAGTTACCTAAATAAAGAAGATGTTTTATATCAATAAATTAGGGTTTATCCCTAAAAATATGTTTGTAATAGAAACTTTGGGCTTTTCCCATGTGTTTATTATTATAAAAATGTGGTATTTTACTCTGATAAAATATTTCCTAACTACGGTTCTGATGTAAATTCCGCTGCCAAACTGATAAACCCCGATAGCACTGATACTGGCTCGCGGACGCCCGTTCCCAAGAGATAGGGGCCGGGGGTTGCGACAAAAAAGATAACTAAAAAATATATAATATAGTTACAAATAATCATAAAAATAATTATATTTGTGTATATGAACAAAATAATTAAAAAATAAATTGAGTTGAGTTTTCATTTAAACTAGAATTAAACACCCTCGCGTTGCGGCGGGGGCCTAAAACTATGGCAAGTAACATCAATGCCACACCGCTAGTAGCGACTACCAACGCTGAAGTTGCGGCGTGTTAATGCGAAAATATAAGACCGAAACATATAACATGAAAAAAATAATTATGTCGATTTAGGACACACGCGTTGCGAAGAACTTGTCACATGGAAAAAAATAGACGTAAAAACGTTGAACCACACACGCACGTTGCGTCGTGTTAACTCGCAAAATAACGTAGAAAAGAAAAACTAAGTCAATGTAGGATCCGCCGGTTGCAGCGAACTTGCCAAAGGGGGAAAATAGACACATTGCGACATACCTGTCAAATGTGAAAAAATAGACGAAAAACGTTGAACCACATACGCACGTTGGGACGTATTAGCTCGCAAAATTTAGAACGAAACGTAAAATGAAAAACTTGCGAAAGATAAAAAGAATGGGGACCAAAGTTGTAAATAAAAAAGTTTTGGGTTAAAACTAAACAAATTAAAAGTGTTAAAATACAAATGATTAAAACTTTTGGGTTAAGAATGAAAAATCACAAATTTTTTTTGAAAAACCCCCAATGTTTGGGTTACAACACATAATGCAACAATTTGTTGCAAAATTATATTATGGAAATTACCTGAATTACATAACAATGGTAGGTAAATGGGCAATAAGCTGCATCGCAACACCATTTTGAATAGCAAATCCAATTCTACCAAAAAAAAATTACGGTTCTTCCGCGTTGAGAAATTGTTGTGCACGATCTTCTGTACTTTTTCTATGAAACTGACAGCTTCAGGGGCAAGAGACCCAATAATTAAAATAGAATTCCAAACACTCGACCCTATATCACAATCTTAAAAAATGTGATCAACCTTTTCTTTCATACTAGAACATACCGAACTCTTAGACGAAACAAGCTCGGAAGAGCTGACCCTAACTTGAGAGTCGAGACAAAAAAAATCCCTTGCTATAAGGTTCCTGATTAGAAAAAACTCTTCAAACTTTAGTTTTAGAGGTTTCAACTAAACAAGATGCAAGATGTTTGTAGGTTAGGGACGATTGAAAATGGTTAGATAGATACAGTGGCGCAGCATGTAAGGGGCGGGGGGGGGGGGGGGGGGGGGGGGGGACGTCCGCCCCCCGTGATTTTTCGCTCAGTAGTGTTATATATGTAGTTTTCGTATAGAAATTTGTGGGTATATACGTTTTCACCCCCCCCCCCCCCCCCGGTTCTATAGAAATTTTTGGGTATTCTATAGAAATTTTTGGGTATATATGTTTTCACCCCCCCGCCCTAAAAATCCAAGCTTCGCCACTGGATAGATAAAGACTGTTACGTGTTCTCTCTAGTTTCAGTAGGTTGAAAGCATCTTGTATGTGCGCTTTCTTGTTTTGATTTTAAAAGGTGAAGATCATTCATTTAAGAGTAAACTGCAATTTTACCCCCGGAGGTTAGGGGTGATTGGCACTCTTACCCCTCCTAAGGAAATAATTGCAATTTTACCCCCCACTGTTCACTGTTATGTCGCAATTCTACCCCCCGGATTCAATTTTACCCCCCAACGTTTGCTGTTATGTTGCAACTTTACCCCCCGGCTTCAAAAATGTTGACTAATCTGTTGACTATAATGCCCTTTCATATTTACCCCCTGTGTTTTGTGGACTCTGTGATATTACCCCCTGCCACCACTGCCACCGCCATTCACCACCACTGCCACCTCCAGCCACCACCACAACCACACTGCCACCGCCTCAATTGAACCGGCAGAGGTTAATTGAGAGATTTGTTTTGACGAATGATTTATAAGGGAGTATCATAAATGCCACCAACATAAAACAAATCAAAGTTAAAGAAGTTTTTACCGTATTACTACTGATTGAGATATATATTTTACCGTGGAACTTACCAGCGCTATTTACAAAATCAATCTGTAAATAACGGAAACCATATGAATAATTTCTATCCAACTATTTATCAACAACATGAAAGAAAATAAAACACTTACAAGCCGCACACTGTCATCACCAAGGTTTGAATAGGCTATTTGCAATGACTCTGTTTCTTCATCATCATTGTGCTCTGAACGGTTAGCCAAAAAAAAAGTAATCACAAACATTAATACGATTATTAGTCTCATCATGACCATATTGCTAATAATTTGTTTGCATAGTTGAAACAAAGGATGGAGCCTAGCATTTTATATTGATATTGAATCATTCAGACACAAGCTTATAATTTGTTTGCATAGCTATTACAGTCTATTTAAACAACCAATCAGCTTAGTCAAATATTCCATGCATCAACAGTTGTTAATTAGCTTATGCAGAAATCATAGAGGGGTTTCACTCAGTCACGTTTTCCATCAAATACTCCATGCATTCATAGTCATTTATTACTCGTACATTAGCCTTTGATTTTGTGGTGGTGGTTGTGGTGGTGGCTGGAGGTGGCAGAGGTGGCAGTCGTTGGAGAAGATGACCAGGGATACTTGAAAACCAGTTATACTAAAAGCCGATCGATATCAATGAATAACGTTCTCTGCCACGAATACTTGAAAACCAGATCTCTTTACACAGAGAAAGGGGTGGTGGCTGGAGGTGGTAGTGGTGGTTGTGGTGGTGAATGGCGGTGGCAGTGGTGGCAGGGGGTAATATCACAGAGTCCACAAAACACAGGGGGTAAATATGAAAGGGCATTATAGTCATTTCAAGTTATAGTCAACAGATTAGTCAACATTTTTGATATTACCCCCTGTGTTTTTTAAGCCGGGGGTAAAGTTGCAACAAAAATTGAAGCCGGGGGGTAGAATTGCGACATAACAGTGAACAGTGGGGGGTAAAACTGCAATTATTTCCTTAGGAGGGGTAAGAGTGACAATCACCCCTAACCTCAGGGGGTAAAATTGCAGTTTACTCTTCATTTAATCATTCTGATTATGAGACGGGAATGGTGCTTTCGATTAGATCATCCATTTTTCAGAGGATTTTGTAGCATTTTGTGGGTTGTTTTAACGATGACAAAACAAAACGAGCTCCTTGAAACCCGAAACATCCGGTACGGCCATACCCAAAATCCGACGGACATTAGATTAATTTTAAAATTTTTCACGGGTATGCTGTTAGATGACATCTAGCCCGATTACCCGAAACTATATACTCATTTATCCAAACCGTATACCCAAAGATATTCTATTCTTATTTTTATTTCCTCTTAACTAAGGGTCTATTAATATTGTATTTTAGTAGGTTCATTATTTGGAAATTTAAATTTTCTTTTTGGAATATATACTAGGTTAGAACCCCGTGTAATACACGGGTTAATAAATGTAATTTTATATACCAAATAATAAAAAAATATATCTTTAAAAACCTCGTTTATTACACAGGTTGAATAAATGTAATTTTATATACCAAATAATAAAACAATATATCTTTTAAAACCTCGTTTATTACATGGGTTGAATAAATGTAATTTTATATATTAAATAATAAAAAAATTTATATCATTAAGAACCCCGTGTATTGTACGGGTTGAGTAAATTTAATTTTATATATTAAATAATGAAAAAGTTATATTTTTAAGAACCTCATGTATTGTATGAGTTGAGCATATGTAATTTTATATGTCAATCAATAAAAAGTTATATCTTGTTATATCTTTATAAACCCTGTGTATTATACGGATTGAATAAATCTAATTTTATATACCACATAATAAAAAAAGTTATATTTTTAAAAACCAGGTGTATTACACGAGTTGCATAAATGCAATTTTGTATAGTAAATAATAAAAATATTATATCTTTAAAAAACCTCTTTTATTATACGGGTTAAATGAATTTAATAAAAAAATATATCTTTAAAAAACGAACGAATATACTCGATATATGATGGATGAGGTGATTGCGGTGATGGTTCTTATAAATGCCACGTAAACATAGTGAATACCGTATTTGAGTTGAGAGTTGAACACGAAAATAAAAGTATAGAACCAATAAACATTGATTAATGTTTTTGTTTACCTTTTATAAACATTTTTGAAAGAAGTTCTACGCTTAACTACTTTAGTTTAATAAAATAAATCAATCATTTACATTATATTAATTTATATTTAGTGTACCTCTTTTTTTAATTTCAGGATAAATATATTTGAAATCTAATAAAAATTTCAAAATATTAAATTATCTCCTATACTAATTGTTTAAATTTATATTAAATTTAATTTTATAATTATCTTTTAATTAATATTAATTATCTATAATTAAGTAGGAAAGAAAAATTAGATGGCTCCAATGAATGACATGTGTCCCTAAATTGGTTTTTTTTATTATATAGTATAGATTTGATAACTGTATTTATATTTTGTATGTTGTGAAGTAATATTAAATATTATAATGATATTATTTATTTATGATAAAAACTTATATGTGTAATGTAAAATTAAAATATATACAATAATTACAATAATAAAAAATAAATGTACTAGAAATTAACGAGTATTTTTTGACAAACTAAAAGGTATATCTGATACCAATGAGTAATTATCTGCCAAATACTTGACGGGTATTACGTCAAGTACGAGACACGATTTTACAACAGGTATAAGACTTGAATCATCAATACCCAACTATTGTTATTTCTAGTTCTTCTTAGAGGTTGATAATCATTTATTTTTTTAAGTCTTGTGTTCTTTATTCTTCAAGTTCATTGTTTCTTGATTTTTAATTGGGTGAAAGTATGAAAATATTTTATTATTTTGAATTTATAAAGAAAACATGACGTGTGCGCCACTTCGGTAATGTTTAGATCTACTTTAGAATTACTCACATGTTGTGGTTTTTTTATTTATAAAATATCTGTTCAACTATCAAGTAAAAAGCTGGAATAGCTCAGTTGGTTAGAGCGTGTGGCTGTTAATGTTAAAATGACAAATCTCAAAACTTATAAATCATTTCGCATACGTGAACCAACATACGACACAAATATTTGTGTTTGATACAAATATAATTCGTTTAACTCATAATTTTCTACTTTTATTCTTTAGCTGTTGGTATTCTAAAATTACAATTCTGAAAAATAATACTATTCACATGTTATTAAGATGTATTGCTATAACTTTATTATGTCCCGTCAAGCTCATCAACCACAACCCTCAGGTCTCGTGAACTCGTTCAACGCTGTATAACGAAGAAATATCATTGTTCGGTCATATTTCGTTACGCAAAACAATAGAAGCATGTAAATGTATTGATTGTATCATTGTAAGGATTGAAAACATATTGCATATACAATTGTCAATGTTAATGTTCAATTATGAATATGCCACAAATTAGCTTCTTTTACGTCTGTTAACTTTGCATTACAAGTTGTTATGTTCATCAAAGAAACAACTCAAACAATGGCGGAGCTTCTCATGCCCCCCCCCCCCCCCCCTTGTTTTTTATTGGTAGTGTTAATTTTACCGAATATTGGATCTTGAAAGTCCGGCCCTTCTGATATTATTTCAAGATACGCCAATTACTCAAACACAGTTTTAATAACAGTTGTGATCAAGGAGATGAAAGAAAACTAATGGTTGTAGTGAATTGATTCATATAGAAATTAACTCAACTCAAACACATATAAAATTACGAATTCGCCACCAGTTTAAAATTACGTTTTCGCCTCCAACTCAAAATAAAATTATGCTTTTGCCCTCAGCTAAAAATTACGATTTTGCCCTCGGTTCAAAAATACGATTTTGGCCGCTGCGCAAAATTACGTTTTTGCCCCCAAGTTCAAAATAAAAATATGTTTTTCCCCCAGCTAAAAATTACGATTTTGCCCTCTGTTAAAAATTATGATTTTGCCATGAGCTCAAAATTACGGTCTTGTCATCGTTTTAGCTTTTTTTTTCTAGCAAAACTATATGACTATTTTTTTAATTGGTTGAGAATTATTCGTCCATCGCACCGCAACGCGGGCGGGGCATCAACTAGTTTCTTATAAAAACCCTGCTGAAGTGCTGATACATTGGTTTCCTAATTCAAATCTGCTTTTCTAAAGTTTCAGCCCATAGATCCTATAGCCCGTGTTAAAAATCTGTTTAACCCAATAAGAATTCTCAATTGTTTAGCCCAACTTAACTAAAATTTTAATTTTTCTTCCAAGCAATCAAGCATAACCAAATTTTGTTCGCTCTCTTTATTTATTTTTCCAGTTATTTCTTTTATTTTCACATACATACATATAAACAAAGGAAATACCAACTATGATTTAATGTTCCACAAAAGTTCCAATATATATCATATAAACTACTGTATAACAGTCAAAACAGTCAAGCCATAAACAAACTTAATTTTATTGCCATGATAACTCCCAACGTTTTGCCTTTGCAAGAGATTTTTATGAAGGAGATTGTTGGCCAAGGTGCTAAACGAGATATATTGTATTATGTTGATAAAGTCTCTCTTGTAGGGCAACCAAGAAATCACAATCCAGCGTTTAAAATAGGACGCCCCAACCTATTTTTGCATAAAAACGCCCCTCCGTGCGATCCTAGAGCGTGTTCGGGTGTTTCTTTGGGTAAAAACGCCAAAAAACCCTCACTACGGGTGGTCTAATACGTGGAGAAATTTATTAATATCAAGTTATCAACGTTTTTCTTTTTGAAATATAACATAAAACATCTTACATCTTGTTCATATACGCCATAACATAATGGTGTAGCTACATAAAAGACGACACATTCTACAAACCACCCAAGCTTTAATTATCGTATCCCAAGTTGGTTAAGATAGAAAACATTGTTAGTGAGGTTAAAGCTTTGGGTTTTCTTTGGTTTGTCAATAGATCGAAACACAAAGGGATAGATTGGGGGGAGTGGTGTTCGTTTGTAAATATGTAATGTAGTTTTTTTGGTTGGCCCGATTTGGGTCGGCTTCGTTGGTTTAATGAAAGTTACTTTAAAAAAAAAAAATCATGGCCTTGAGTCTTGGTTGGACAACAATTTTCCTTACAGTGTTCTAAATCATAATAGCCCACCACATCTCATGCTACATGCATGCAATGATGGTTCATATTAAAACAAAAATTTGAGCTTAGACTCATGTGCTAGTTGTATCTTTGGGGGCTATGATGGGGTGGGATAAATTACTCAAATTTGGTATCTATTAAGTACCTGAATACATTATTTTATTACAAAGTTAAAAGTAATAATTATGTTTTTTTTATATTATTTTATTTTATAATACTTTTATTACTCTTTTATATTTTGTTATACTATTATTAGTATTTGTATTAATATCAATATTAATAAATAAATAATCAAGACACTTTATTATAAACACGAAAGTGAAAAGGTTTATTGTAAATAAATAAATAACGAGTCTCTAATAAAAAAGTAAACGCGCAAACATTAAAACAATTAATCACTTAGATCGACAAAACCACTTTCATGGCAATAAAGTTGGGTATATAATTCTAGACGCCACCCATGCATTGTCTCTCATCCAGCCGCAGACATACAAATGTTGCTTCATATATGTTTTATAATTAATAAAGACACTTATCTTTTTTTTTTCAAAGCACTATAGCTTTTCAAATGTCATTTAGAATTGTTTTTGCTGATACGAAGCACCATAGCTTTATATATAAACCATCTTAAATTAAAAAACTAAAACATTTATATGATAAACTGTTGTCTTTTAATATTTTTACACATTTCAGACCACTTTTTATTCAACTTGATTGGTTTAAAAGTTGAATAATTTATTCAAAGACATTTGTCAAGTCTGTGTGTTATAACAAAGATTAAGAAAACTCATTATATAAAAGTTGGATCGTATAAAAAAATATTTTATGTTCACTTAAAAAATAATATAAAAGCTAAAAGCTAATGATTATAATTAATAATTAAAAAATAAAATATAAATACTGGGTACTTAATACTTTGGGTAATTAATGTCAGTCATTTTCTCTCTCATGTCCATTCTTCTCTCTCCTGAAAGGTTGACTTTTAAGTATATTTAACACAACTCATTTAAAAAGAACATAGACCACTCAGACTAGTCAGTATGGGGGACGGCCAAGGGCCGGCGAGGCACGGCGCCGCCCCGGAACACCGCCCACCTTGGCCCGTCCCCGTCTTCAGCGGCTCCCTGCAGCCGTTCTCGACGTCCCCCTCCATCACACACAGACCTATACATACATACATACATACATACATACATACATACATACATACATACATACATACATACATACATACATACATATATCTATACTTTCTATAAAAGGAGAAATCTCAATGACATAAGAAAAACTGATGTGTCAGCAAGAGAGGCTGTCCAACAAGGATTTTCTTATGTCATCAACGATGAGGTGGCAGCCATAGAGGGAGCATAGTGACATCATAAAGCTTAGTTTAAAAGTCAAACCACTGCCCTATCTTCGTCTGGCCCACATTCAAAAGGGCAAACCACTACCCATCTCTAAGATTCAACCTATGTTGTATCCTCAACAATCAAAACCACTGCCTATATTCAAAATCTTGGCTTCAGATTCAAAATTCAAAATATATACATATATATCCTCTGGGATTTCAAACAGATCATTTCAAATTTCATAATTCATACATAATATTTGCATCTCTCTCTCTCTCTCTCAAATAAATTCAGCTGCTTCTTCCTCATACCGTAATTTCAAAAACCCATTCATCTCTCTCTACTCTCTTTCTAGAATCTGATCACCAACAAAGAATTGGTTTCAAAAAGATTTCGTTGGATTTTCCGGCGGTTCAATAGCGATCAAAAACCAGACCTAACCCTAGCCGCTGCAACTGCTCATAACAACAATGGTGGATAATACAGAGCATGACAACATCGGTGACTCGGTCACTTGGTCTGACTCGGTTGCAGTAGTTGAGAAACAAGTGAAGCTGGAAGTTACAAGGTACGCCAATTCAATCATAGTGGCTTTACCTTTCGCTAATTGCTAATTTGTTCATCACCTGAACGAAGGTCGCACTGGAAAAGAAGCCTCATTGAGTTGACCGGAAAATCCGATCGCCATTACCTTCATGAGTTCCTGATTCTATGCTTTGTATGTTTGTAATATAAATGTTCCTGGGAAAGATTTGTAGCACATGAGAGCAAGGATGTTCTGAAAATGGAATCAAGTGGATAAATGGATCTCATAACACATATATGAAAAGGTAATGTCTGTTTGTGTTTAAAAATAGATGCATACGTATGAGTTTCTGATTCTATGCTTTGTAGGTTTGTAATATAAATGTTCATGGGAAAGATTTGTAGCACATGAGAGCGAGGATATTCTGAAAATGGAATCAAGCGGATAAAATGGATCTCATAACACATATATGAAAAGGTAAAGTCTGTTTGTGTTTAAAAATAGATGCATACGTATGAGTTTCTGATTCTATGCTTTGTAGGTTTGTAATATAAATGTTCCTGGGAAAGATTTGTAGCACATGAGAGAGAGGATGTTCCGAAAATGGAATCAAGCGGATAAAATGGATCTCATAACACATATATGAAAAGGTAATGTTTGTTTGTGTTTAAAAATAGATGTATATGTGTGAATTCTTAATTCTATGCTTTGTAGGTTTGTAATATAAATGTTCCTGAGTTTTGTACCGTGGTTTATTGAGTATGTATATTCTTTGATGAAATGTTATACCTCAGCTGAAGATTATAGAATGGATCTCAACTTCATTGATGAAAAGGTAATGTCTGTTTGTGTTTAAAAATATATGCATCCGTGTGAGTTTCTGATTCTATGCTTTGTAGGATTGTAATATAAATGTTCCTGTGAAAGATTTGTAGCACATGAGAGCGAGGATGTTCCCAAAATGGAATCAGGCGGATAAAATAGATCTCATAGCACATATATGAAAAGGTAATGTATGTTTATGTTTAAAAATATGCTTTGTAGGTTTGTAATATAAATGTTCCTGAGTTTTGTACCGTGGTTTATTGAGAATGTATATTCTTTGATTTTTTCTTTTTATCACAAACCGTATGTTTGTATGCTAAAAATACAATGGAAGTTTAAATGTACTTCTGGTTAGATCTTGTTGGATTTGTTATTTGGTGTGGAAGTCTTGAGTTCGTTAGCTGAACTTCAAAAGAAACTAACTGTATGAAAGGGGAGATAAGGGCTGTTGGTATTTAAAGGGGAATCAGGGTAATGCTAAAAAATGACAGCTCTTGAGCATGTGATGGCTGTTATACAGCATGTAAAGTGTAAGGAAATGGAAATGTAATTTTTGTTACTTTCTGCAAATCATAACTATACTCTTTATTTCTGGAAATATAATAACAGTTTGAATGAATATTCAATAATTGTTTTATGATATGTTGCTGGGAAGTTGGTGATGTTACGAAAGACTTTTTAGCAGCCTTCGGTTGAAAGGGATTCTGGATTAAGTCTGAATGGAAAGTAAATACTACATTTTTTGAAGACTAAAATTGTGGTTTTTAGTTATGTGTGTTTTAACCTGTTGTGTTTGAAAGTTGGGTATGTTACGGCTACAATTTGAATCATCTAAACTGATGGATTTTGTATCTAATTTCTACAATTTGAATATTATTGTTATTATATTATTGTTAGTGTTCATTTTTTGGACAAGTAGTAGGGTTATACATTATTTTTAGTGACTGGAGTACTACTTTAATGAATTAGCTAGTAGGAAAACTGTAAGAATCTGTTGTGCAGTCTTTGCTTCAACAGACTTTAATCATCTGTTGATCATGGTATGTTAAAGTTCTGCTGTTAAACATTCTTTGTTGAACTGCATCATCTGTTAGTCCATAGCAGAGGTTCTCTTTCGCAGGCCTTTGCTTAAACCGTCTCGGTGTTTATCAGCAGAAGTTCATCATCTGTTATGGCCTATATGGGAAGGGACCTAAGTTACATTAGGATCTGTTAAACAGACTTTCATTCAACAGACTTTATCATCTGTTGAATGATCCGTGTGTAAACAGATGTTGAAATCCTCTGTTGAACTGCATCATCTGTTAAGGCACAGCAGATGTTAGCAATCTATACTGTGGAATGATCAGCAGAGGTTGTGTTATGAGATCCATTTTGGTTCAATAGTTTTTTTGTTTATCAGCAGAGGACCTTTGGATCAACAGACTCTGCTTCAACAGATGTTGTCTTTAAGAGAGATTTGATTTGGCAGACTTTAGAGAAATAGATGTTGAGTGTGCTTTTAGTTTCAGATGTGTAATGACTGTGTCATCTGTTAAGTAACAGCAGATGTTAGCTTCATGATGTTTTTGTATTCATGTTCAGCAGCAGAGGTTCTCTGCTGGTAGACCTTTGCTACAACAGTCTTTGTGTTTATCAGCAGAGGTTGTTTGGAACAACAGACTTTGCTTCAACAGATTTTGCGTTCAACAGAGCTTTTGTTTTGGCGAACTTTATATAAATAGATGTTGAGTGCATCCCTTTTGTAGATTTTAAAAGACTGTTATTTGTAATTAGAGGTTAATTGAAGTGAAGTTATGACAATGATCAACCATAAATTTGTTGAAGCCTTTTAAATGTCGATGACTAGCCATAAATTTACAAAGGATAATTGAAGTTGTAATGTATCATCATGAGTCAATTAAGATATATGGAGAATGTACAATAAAAATTTAAGTTAATATAAATAACAAGATAAGCATACATGATTATAATCTAAGTTTGCAAAATATAGAAGTTTGATACATCACCATCCCATAATTTCATCTCAAATGAGATAATACCAGCAACCATAACTATTTGTAGACTTTCTTTAAGATTAGCTTGGCTTTTTCTGTGGAGTAGACAAATTTGCATTTCATATTTCTGTAGATACCATTGGGCTTCACGAACTTCTTGGTCCATTGACAAGCCGCGTATCTAAATCCCTTGCTATGCTTCTCCCGTCGAAAGTCAATTACAGTGTCAACTCCATTCAGATTTTCAACTGTCATCTTCAATGATCTATGAATCCTTGATAAAGATGCTACTTTCACATTCAGACGCTTAAAAATAAATATAAAATAGCAATAATTAATAAGAAATAAATAATGTATTTAAGGAAAGTAACTAAGTTTTTAATTGTAACAAACATTTAACATCCAAAGAATGAGGCATAATATATTAACAGAACAAACTTACAAAATGTTTGCTGCAGTACCATACGAATTCTTTCGGGTACACATCAGGATCAGCTTCATAATCTGAGACAGCGGCATCAAAATCTGTGTCGTCGCCATCCGATTCATCTGATACAACATAATCACTATCAGAGTCTGCGTCATTGGATTCTTCAACATCCGACTGGTGATCCAAATCTTCGGTAATTGGAGCAACTTCTAATTTGGGTGAGGAAGTATCGTCTTTCGGACTGTCATTGTCTTTGGGTGCAACAATCTCACATGCATTTAAATCAAAGACAGTAAGCAGAAAGATGTAATCTGCTACGTATCTTAAAACAAGTACAATTCCTGTTTGCAGACCCATGTAGTGTACAACCTTTTCACATCCATCAGTTATAAAGTAACAATTCCGAAGAGGATCACGTTGAAGTACTACATCAAAAGAGTCCCACTGATTCACATAGATCTTAAATGTCTTTTTAAGTTTACCAACTCCAATACTGATGTTAACTAAGTCCTTAGGTATTAGCTGAACAAAAAGGTCTAAAATTATGAAATCAACAAAGGTACAGTAAATTAACAACTATATCACTAATTACTATAGTAATGTTTAAGTATTGGATTAAAATACCAAAACTTACCAACACGTCCTTACAAACATCAGTAAAACTAGGTGAGAATGAATCCATACATCCAAAGTTCCTCTCAAACGATATTAATGTGAACATATAAATCATTGGGAGTTTTGTTAGATAACGATGAACTTTTTGAAAAGGTGTCAGCAGATATTTATATGGTGCAGTTTTTTTAAATACCAACAGACATCCTTCTTTCAATGAAAGGTCAGAGACAACCGAGGACCATCCTTCTTTTAGAGCAAAACTTCCACTGTGTTTTGAGAATCGGTAATCCCATCTCATACCATTTACACACTCTATAACGCCAACATTACCAGGAACTTCATTGAGTAAATGATTGTTTGCAAAGTTTTGTGGTATTATCTGTTGAGTTCAAGTATTTAAGTATTGGCGAGTGTTATATGTGAATTAATCGTTAACTATAAAACTGTAGAAAATGGTTTTAATGTAATAATCTTCCAAGATATGATGTTTCTGGTTAAAAATCAAAGAAACAATGAGACAATGTATTTTATTAGATACTTCATTATTTATAAAGACTGTGATAACAAATATGAACAAACAATGTTTAACATATTTATGTCATTCAGACAACGCTTCTAATATTTATCGATTTATTTAGAGCATATCAATAAATAAAGATTCCTCTAAAAACTGTAGAATCGAGTAACAAGGAAATAACATTTTTTGAAGTTTATAAATAAAAGATTGGTCATTTAATCATATTATTTAATATCAAGTAAGAAAAACAACAAAATATACCTTATTGATTGCTTTCAAGAAACCAAATGTAGCACCATATCAAAGAAAACTTCAAATCGGAAACATTATAAAAAATAAAAAAACTTGTAAAATTAAATTGATACGTCATCTAAAACATACAATACATGATCACAGTCTTCATAACAGTTGTTAATCTTGTGCATATGAAACTCATGAGCATACAAATTTTAATAAATATTATTGTCACACCCCAACCGATGGCGGAAACATCGGAGTGAGACGAAATAGATTGCAAGAGACTTCATAAAGCTAATTGTGACAAGTATTTAAATAATAACTTTTCATTTCATTTCTAAAGATTCAATTACAAAAATTTGAAATAAATACAACATGAATAATGAAATACCATACAATAAAAAAAACAAAATTTAAAGTGTGTATCTAAGCATCTTACTAGGTTCCATGCATCATCAACACCATCGCTAAACCTACAACATGATTTAAAAAAGCATAGTTCAATACAAAGGTATTGGCGAGCACACTAGTTTTAGACTTGTGGTATGTGTATAAAAAAAGTATTTTCAATCCAACGTAGCATTTGGTATACAAGGTCAAACTATCATGCATAACAATATGTCAAACCCAAGTGTCCACTAGTATAATAGCATCCCTCGATGTAGCAACATCGAGACCGTAAAGTATGAATAATAGCATTCCTCGATATAGCAATAACGAGACTGTAAAGAATATAACTTAACAAAACCCCATCGGGTGGTGTGCTACTCCTATAGCGCTATAATTGTTAAGGCGGGTTAACAAATAATATGAATTCTAGCATGAACCTAAGCATAACAAAGCATGTATAAGGATTGAATAAATAAAGCATGTTTGTGAATCGTGCATTTTAACAAGTAAAACATGTTGCACCCAAAGTGTATTAAAAGGGAAAAAATGGGTCAAGTATACTCACAAAGTTTGCATATGCTTTCCGATTATCCAATTGTTGACGAGTAATGAGATTAGGAGATCGAATGTACAAGGGTTAACGTTCAAGGTATGTTTAGAGGCGAGATTCAGAATTTAAAACGTAAGTATATAACATATAAAAGTAATTATCTTTTAACACATAAACTTGTTTAACACTATGAAACCTCAAATGTTATAATGTTTTCATGAGTCGAACACTCATTAGAATCAAACAAGGTTTAGGTCTTGGATGATCTTAGTCTAGTACTTTGACGAATGAACACAAGTTCATCATCGAAGGTTCGAATGTTGAATAGTACATATAAGTATTATTTAGGTTATATATTAGTATGTCCAATAGTCAAGCATGAGGTAGAAGATTAAATCTTCATTTAGGTACCTCTAAGTTTCATGGAAGTCATGTAGGAGGTAGGAAGAGTAGTCTTCCATTTAGGTACCTCTAAGTGTTCACCGCTACACTTGATGTAAAAACATGCAAGGAGGGTCATGAACTATGAATAATACAAGAATATAAACAACTACTCTATAAGAAAACATCAAGTAATGTGGGGATTTCATGTTGGACAACCCAAGTTAGTCCATAATCACACCTACATTAAGTCTTGGACTTAAACATTACTTGTGGGTTAAAAACCCTAAACAAAATAGAATGTATATGAGGTTTAACCTCTGATTTAGAATGTCTCAGCCTTGTTTTTAAGCCTAACTAACCATAGAAGTGGTTATAAGCATAAGGACATAGGTTTGAGATGAGTTAGACTCAAGTTGAACAAGTTTAGTAAAGATTAGATGAAATCGGAAATGAACAATGAACTTTGTAGCCTTTTTTCCGGAGTTCTAGGGACTTATTTCCTGTGAAAAACCCATGGAATCGAAGCTAAGGTCAATCCAAGCACATAGGAAAAAGAATGGACTAAATCGGACAAGAAATGAAGAAGTTATGCTCATTTTCGTGAAGCTTGAAGAATCTGCTTGAACACTGAATTGCAGCTACGTTTTAGGTGATTTGAGAGAGATTTAGATGAGTTTGTAAAGTGTTTAGAGCTTGGATTAGTGTAGTATTTATAGGGGAAGGGTTGGGGTTAGTGGTTGTGAGTTTTTAATGCAAGAAACACACATTGGAAGCAACAAAACCACCAAAATAGCCCAATCCCGTAAGCTGAAACATGTTGGCTGCGGATTACAGCCTCTGGCGGGGCTCGAGAGAATCCAGTGGCGGTGGCGGGGTGCCAGAGACCATCAGGTCTTCAATTCAAGTTTTTGAATTGACACTTTGGTCCCTTGAGTTTATATTTTAGGTTTTTAGGGTATTTTATGTAATTTAAACATAGTTTAAGGATAAATTAAGTATGAGGAACGTAAACTAATTATAATTAGGCGTATGAATGTCATATTTAAGTATCGTATTCGCTAAAAGGACGTATTATTAGCATGTTTCGCGTATTTGCAAGTTTAGCACATAGTTTCCAAGAATGGTGAATAAATATCAATTGTTTCACGAAATTGAATGTATGAGCATGTATAAAGTATATAAATCATGAGATTAAAGAAATACGAGTTTTATTTATGAACCAAGTCCCGTATTTGATGAAAGAATGATTACAAGAACGCGAGATTTCCAAAAATGGAATTTCAAGCAATGGTTTCTAAATATGGAAAGTATGAAAACGCAGGGCGTTACAATTATTATACCTTGATCGAAGTTGTTGATGATGTCAAAAGTAAGAAATATTCAAGTGGGGTGATTGAATATTGAAATGGACATCGGTGATTAAAACTTGAAGCACTTTTTATGAGATCAGACAAACAATTTTGTAAAGGGATGTGTAGAGTCGTTAAAAAGGTAAAGTATGTTTCTATCTGCCTCTATGTAAAAAGGTAAACCGCCATTGGAATAATAAATTACATTTTATCGCCAATGAGATAAGGAAGTTACATTTTACCCCCTAATACAGTTGTCATTTTCAAATAATTCAAATCATTTTCAAAATACTTTGAAAGTATTTTTCTCGAGTGCTCAACAGTCTTCTTCATTCAGGTATTTGAAATTATGGATTCATATAATAGAATTTCAAGTAACTATGAATTGTTCCTTCAACCAAGTCAAAGTCAAGTTTGTGCTGAAGCAAGGAAAAAAAGGAAGCGTGTTCTGCAACAAAAGAGAAACAACTGTGGTTTTCATCGTACATCAACATCTGATTCTGTCAAAAGGATTCCACTAGTAAATACTCCAAGTGGTATGCCTTATAGGTTTGCAAACAATTTTTTTTCAAGAAATATATATTTATATGTTATTTTTTGGGAATACTTACACATGTTTCGTATTTTACAAGTTTCAAACACCAATGTTGAAAGAAGGAATTTGTATCATCTTCCTGCTTATGCTACTCCAAATATTAGTAGTAATTTGTTTCACTCATCTACAAAAGTAAAAGGTATACTTACTGCAGATATTTTTTGGTAATTTCAAAACATTTTCACAATACTTTCAAAGTTTTTTTCTCGAGTGGTCAACAATCTTCTTCATTCAGGTATTTTAAATTATGGATATAGATAACACAATTTCAAGTAACTATGAAGTGCTCCTTCAAGCAAGTCAACGTCAAAGCTGTGCTGAAGAAAGAGAAAAAAGGAAGTATGTTCTTCAACAAAAGAGAAACAACAAAGGTTGTCATCCTACATCAACATCTGATTCTGTTGAAAGGATTACATTTTTAAATACTCCAAGTGGTATACCTTATAGGTTTGCAAACAAAATTTTACAAGAAATATATATATATATATATATATATATATATATATATGTTATTTTTTGGGAATACTTACACATGTTTCGTATTTTACAAGTTTCAACCACCAATGTTGAAAGAAGGAATTTGTATCA